>CM057449.1:240067500-241317500 GCA_016271365.2 Neoceratodus forsteri | reverse complement strand
TCCCATAGGGCATTCTGAAACTGAACCATGTGTGTCAGATAGTTCAGTGACCTAATGGAGCATGTAGCAGCTGCGTACATGCGCCTACCCAGTGAGTCCAAGTGTTCGGACTCCTGGTCCGGAGGCTGTGTACTCAAATGTTGCGGTCGTTGAGATCTATCATGGGAGGCCGTGATGACCAGGGAATCAGCTAGGGGTTGTTGCGCCAAGTATGTGCCCTCTGCAGGGGCCCTGTACAGGCGGTGAGCCTTCTTCAGCACCGCGGGGGTGGAGTGCGGACATTTCCACACAGCCTTGGTGACGTCCGCGAAGGTGTCCACCAAAGGTAACTCCACCACAGGCTTAGGGTCCTTCTGCCGAAGATAACGAGCTAGGCGCTGTCATTCGGGGTCTAGGTCTTCCGTATCCCATCCCATGTTCTCCTGGATGTGCCTTATGATTTTGGAGAAAGAGGGATCAACCGGAGGTGACCTGGGGAGGTCATGTGGGTCGGGTGAGGGGATGCTGATTAGAGAAGGAGACCTGGAGGTATCTGAGGTGTCAGGTCTAGAGGCGTCCCCCTGTGAAGTGGACCGTCTATGTCTGGGTCGCTTGGGACTGGGGGACCCTGAGAGAGATCTTGAAGGGGGCCTTCTCCTTTCTTTGGATCTACCCTAGGAGGTGGAGTAGGCTCCTTGGGGGTCGGTGGTCTTCCTACTGGCCCCTGTGGTGGAGGAGGGGGAGTAGGAGTAGGAGGAGGAGGTTTAACTGGGATCACGTCTTTCTTGATTGTGTCCCACCAAAAAGTAAAGAGGTCTTTAACCTCCGCAATATTCATACCGGATGACGGTCCTGGCATCGGGGTTGGTCTGTCGCCGGTATCGGGCATCGAGTCCAAGGGTGTCGCCGGATCAGGCGAAGGCTCCTGTGGAAGCTCGGCGTCCTCATCGCCTGCCTGGTTATCGGGCAGCATTGGATCCTCCTCCATAGAGTCCCGGTGACCAGTATCCACCAGTGATGGGGAGGCAGTCATCTGCTCCTGAGAACTTCTGGTCCGACGGGCACTTAACCGGTGAAGGGTCAGCAGCCCGTTTCGAGTCCGTCGTCTGTTTAAGGAACGTCAGGTCCTTGGTCTTCCTTGGGGGGGGGGGCTGGTCCCCTAAGCGGCTGGCAGGCCGATCTGGTGTCGGGGTCCCGGCGTCTATCCGAGGAAGCCTGAGTGGATTTAGAAGAGGACTTGGACCGGTGACAGTCAGAAGACTTCGCAGGAGCCCTGGATGGCGTTGAAGAGGGGTCTGAGGTCCTGGAAGTCTTGATCGGATGCAGAGAAGCCGAAGAACTGCCTGAAGACTTAACTTTCACGGAAGGGGACTGAGAGCAAGCCCTGGAGGGAGAGTGGTCTGAGCACGTGGAGCCAGATCTGGTGCGCGAGTCCGAGGCCCTATTTGGGGCTCTGGACCTGGCCTTCTCCCGGTGCTTGTCCTGGTGCTTATGGGACTTAGAGGTAGACTCACCCCTTGGAGGCAGGGTCTTTATCCATGATCTTCAACTTTTCTTCCAAGGGGAATCCCTGAAGTGCCTTTTGGTGGCGGATCCAGGTGCGACTGTTGAACCGCTGGTAAAAGGGGTAGGCCTGGGTGGCGTGTTCCGGGCCTAGGCACCTCAGGCAGGACAAATGCAGATCCTTAAAAGGTATCTGTTTGCTGCAGGCACACTTAGAGGGATGTCCTTCCAAGGAAGGAGTAGGAGATGCCAACATTTATTCAGAGCTGGAAGTTCTAGGTGTCATACGCTAGAGTGGGACCGTGAGGCCGATGCTGACGGAGTCGACGGCGGGAAAAGAACTGGGGATTCTGGGGGACCGCCCCCTTTTGTATGATGCCTGACGTCAGGGGCGGGACCAATGTCAGGGGCGGTCCCTGCTGGATACTGCTAGCTAGAAAATTTCCATGGGGTCCTGGCGCCTGCCGGCTTCAGTCCTGATGGTGTAACCTACTGCAAGAGCTGTTTCTCAAAGTAAGATTCTGTTCTTACTTTAGATACTTCGACGTCTCAAAGTGCACAGGGGATGTTATGCCTTTTCTGGATTTAAGGAACCTAACCTTCACAGAATACAAGAAGTTTTGGATAGTCACTTTGCAGGGTCTCCGTCCCCTGTTGCAGTCGGGAGACTGGATTGCTCCTTAGATATGAAGGATGCCTACCTGCATTTCAAGGTCTGGAAACCCCACAGGCAATGTCTGAGGATCTTCGAGGGTATCTCTTGAAGCAAGCCACACCTATAGGACTTAGCCGCCAGGCACTAGAACCACACTGAAAGTTGTCTAGCTGGCAGTCTGCTAGGGAGCCACCCACAGCCACGTAACTCACTGACGTCGTACCTCCTCTATAAATGTGGGCGGCCCGCCACACTCTCCTCAGTTCTCTTCCTGCCATCGACCTGCACACATTAGAACCTACAGAGCCACCGCCGCTTCATTTGACCACTGAAGTCTTTACTTATCTGCCCTTTGGCTTGTCCTTGGCACCCAGGGTCTTTACTAAATGCTTGTTGGTGGTGGCAGCAGCCCTCAGGAGGGAGGGACTCCATGTCTTCCCTTAACTGGACAACTGGCTTCTCAAGGCGCAGTCCGTTAGTTCCTCCTTCAGTCCCTGCCACATACCATACACTTGTTTCAGGCCCTGGGGTCACTGTCAGCCTGCCGAGTCGGTCTTGACCCCTTGTCAGCAGCTTCAGACCATAGGGGCAGTATTGGACATAGCCCAGAGTATGGCCTTCCTGCCCCAGGACAGGGTGGATTGTCTGGTTCAGGCCCAGTTTTTGTATTACAACAGATATGTGATGGCCAGAACCTTCCTCAGGCTCTTGGGCCTCATGGCCTCAGCCATTGTCATGGTCCCCCTTGCCAGGATGCACATGAGGATCCCCCATTGGGCACTGAGGGTCCATTGGGATCAGCACACTGACAACCTTGACCAAGTAGTCTTGATTTCTAGGAGCATGGCTGTGTTGTTCATCCACACGCTTTGGATTGTCCCTTTCCGCTTTAAATCTCACCAGAAGTCTTTATGCTGGCTCCACCCACCCTGGTGGTATATACCTCAGCTCTGCCCCATGCTGCCAGATCTTCCTTTCCACTAGAAGATTCAGGTTGCCTCCCTCGTGCTCACGCATCTTGTATGCCCTTGTTTTCAGACCTTTGGTTATTCCAAAAATTCGCATTGTTCGCATAAGCAATTGCAAGTTCACTGCTTCAATTATGGAGAACAAATCTTCCCTGGATTTTTGTCGATTTGCCTTTCCGGCCAGAAAATATTGCGCACTTGATCCGCACACCTTGTGCGCCTATCTGCCTTCAGCCACTCATGACACCTCGAATGTGACCGTGTCTTCTTCATCCCAACGCTCCTCAACGACCGTCTCGCACACCTGGAGCTGGGGAGGCGGGAGAAGAGGAACTCTCCAGTGAAATCCAAGGAGGCTCGGTGGGCAGTTTCAGCAGCTGCGGGATCCACCGTGCAATTGGAACGCATGCAAGCGTTCGAGTAGCAAGGGGCTCTTGCTGCAGATTCTTCTCGGAGCTTCTTCGATCTTACTTCGAGAAACAGCTCTTGCAGCAGGTTACTCCATTAGACCTGAAGCGGCAGGTGCCAGGACCCCACGGAAATTTTCTAGCTAGCAGTATCCAGCAGGCCTCCCACGCCAGGCATCATATGTGCGAAGTGGTCCTCAGAATCCCAGTTCTTTCCTTCCGGCCAACCTCGCCTAGCATCAGTCTTATTGACCCACTCTAGTGTATGACTACTAAAACTTTCAAGTTTTACTACTAAATGTCGGCATCTCCAACTCCTCCTTCAGAAGGACATCCCTCCAAGTGTGCCTGAGGCAAACAGATCCCTTTCAAGGATCTCCATTCGTCCTGCCTGCGGTGCTTAGGCCCAGAACACAACATCGAAGTCTTCAGACCGTCACCCGTCCAAGTCCTCATCAAAACAAGCTTCCTCAGAGAGACGCCGGGACTCCACCGCCAGATCGGCCTCCCAGACTCCTAAGGGTCTGGATCCCCCTCTCAGGAGAGACTAAGGACACAGCGTCCCTAAAGCGGACAACGGGCCTGAGCGGGCTTCTGACCTTCATCGGTCAAGCGCCCGTTGGAATGGACGCTGCCAGCACCCAACGCATACGTCACTGGAGCCAAGACTGCCTCCCCGTCACTGGTGGACACTGGTCGCCGGGACTCTACAGAGGAGGACCTGACGTTGCCTGATGACCAGGCAGGTGACAGTGAGGATGTCGGGCTTCCACAGGAGTCTTCGCCAAACCCGGAGATGCCCTCAGACCCAACGCCCGATACCGGCGACAGACCACCAGCGCCAGGTCCGTCGTCCAGTATGCATATTCAAGAGGTCAAAGATCTATTTACCTTTTGGTGGGACACAATAAAGAAGGATGTGATCCCAGTCAAACCTACTCCTTCACCTCCTACTCCCCCTCCTCCACCGCCGGGGTCAGCAGGAAGACCACCGACCCCCAAGGAGCACACTCCACCTCCTAGGGGAAGATCCAAAGAACAGAGAAGGCCCCCTTCAAGATCTCCCTCAGGGTCTCCCAGTCCTAAGTGACCCAGACGTCGACGGTCCACTCTGCAGGGGGATGATTGTAAACCTGACACCTCAGATACCTCCAGGTCTCTCTCTCCAATCAGCATCCCATCACCTGACCCACAAGACCTGCCCAGCTCACCTCCGGATGATCCCTCCTTTTCCGAAATCATGAGGCACATCCAGGAGAACATGAGATGGGATTCAGAAGATCTCGGCCCCGAGAGTCGGCGCCTAGCTCGTTACCTTCAGCAGAAGGACCCTAAGCCGTCGGTAGTGCCACCCTTGGTGGACACCTTCACGGATGTCACCAAGGCTGCGTGGAAGCATCCGCACTCCACCCCCCGTGGTGCCGAAGCAAGCTGACCGCCTGTACAGGGCTCCGACAGAGGACCAGTACTTGACGCAACAACACCTGGCTGATTCCCTGGTCATTACGGCCTCCCATGTTACAGGCCGGAGGGGCTCGGATGATTCTAATCGCTCCTCTGTGGCCTCGGCAGATTTGGTTCCCACTGTCACAAACGCACTCAGCAAGTCAGGCCCTCTACTCTCTCAGTGCCAGCCTCTGAGTGCAGTCTTGTGAACAGTTTAACAGAACAAGGTAACTCTCGTCTGTTTTGTGAGTTCGGATCAACCTTTGGTCTCAAGTCTTGGAGGGATTCAAACTGTGAACCTCTTGCTAGCATACCCAATGCACAGGCTCAGATATTTCTGTCTTCAGGGGACCAGATGTCTTTGCCTACAGGCACCTAACCAGATATACAGAGATGAATCCTTAAAAACTTTAATAAAGACCTCAGATTTAAAACGCTTCTCTTTCCAGTTTATCGCCCTTCAAGCTTATTTATTTATTTATTTTATTTTATTTGGTTCATAAATCGGATTTACAACCTTTGAGTCACAGACTCATTTACAAAGGCACCTCGTCACAGGGAGGAGAGACAACAAGTAGTGCGGCGAGACAGGGTGAGACAATACAGGTGCGTACATACATTATACATAGCATGAGACATAGGTGTTTTACAGAGTAAATTATACATAGCATAAAGAATAGGTAGATTACCATAGTACAGAGTGGAGAACACTGTTAAAACCTGGTAGATCATGCAGGCAAACTCCAGAGAAAAAATGAAGTGGGGCAGGCTATCGAGGCTGGAGAGCAGTGGATGGCCTTACCGTAGGCACGTACACTTCCGAGTGCCAAGTAGGTGGTTGCGCAGGGCAGTTTTGAACTGACCAATTTTAGGGGTGTTTGAGAGGGAGTTGTACCAGGACGGTGCTCTGTAATGAAAGGACCTTTGGGCAAGGGAAGTCCTGGCTCTAGGCACCTGGAAGGCAGCCTTGCAGGCGGCACGGGTGGCGGTTGAGTGGGAAGCAGGCTGGAGTTGAGCAGTGACACCAGGGGGACACAGACCTAGAAGAGTCTTTTTTGCTAGTATACCAGTGTGATATTGCAGACGTTCTTCCAGATTGAGTATGTTCGTGGTGGCATAGAGCTGGCATATGTGGGTTCCGCTTGGGGCACCGGCCAGGAGCCTACAGGCTTTGTTGATGAAGGTCTGGACTTGGTGAGGGTAGTGGGGCCAGCAGCTGCGTATTGGGAGGCCTGTGTCAACTAGTGACAGGATGGAGGAAGTAATGGCCGTAGGCGAAGCCAGGAGGCAGTCTTTGTGACGATAGAGGCCCAATCCGGTGTTCATGGCAGAGGATAGGGCACTGATATGGGTATGGAAGGAGAGGCCGAGTCAAGGTGATCCCCAGATATTTGTAAGTTGACACCTGCTCAAGGGGATGGAGGGTGTTGGAAGTATGGAGGGGGCACTTTTGGAGCTACTTTGGCGGTGTGTGAAGATCATTGACTTTGTTTTCTTGAGATTCAGGACCAGGCGGTGGTCGAGGAACCATTTTTCAGCTTGGCTGAAGGAGGTTTGTAGGCTGTTCTGGAGGGTGGTCGGATTGGGGTGCGAGGAGAGCAGGACTTCATCTGCATCATCTGCGTATAATAGCAGCTTTCCTGAACACGAGCTGGGAAGGGTGTTCAGGAAGAGACTGAATAATTTGGGGCCCAGAATGGAGCCTTGAGGGACTCCCAAGAGGACAGGCAGGGCCGAGGATAGGCAACCAGCTAGCTTGACGCGTTGAGACCTACCATTAAGGTAGCTGGAGAACCAGGCTAACGGGCCAGATGACAGCCCCACTTTACAGAGGGTGACAAGCAATAGTGGGTGGTTCACAGTGTCAAAGGCCTTGGACAGGTCAATGAAACTGCCCACCAATTCCCTGCCATCTAGTGCAGAGTGTATATGGTGGGAGAATTCCAGAAGAGCTGTGGTGGTGCTGTGACCTGGGACGGAAGCCATGTTGTTCAGGGCACAGTATGTTGTGGCTGGATAGATAAATTACGAGTTGCGTGGATACTATTTTTGAGTGCTTTGAGAGGGGAGGATGGAGATGGGTCTGTAGTTATTTGGTACAATACGGTCTCCATTCTTATATATAGGGATGATCTCGGCCTGCTTCCATGCCTTGAATTGGCGGGACACAGGGATCGATTGAGGAGGTCAGTGAGGGGAACCTAACTGACATCCAATGTTAGGCGGAGTATCCAGGAGTCGAGGGGTCCTCACTAGGTTGTGGAAGAAAGAGCGTTTGGGAGGATTGGCTTCGCATCCTGTGGGGAGATAGTCCTAAAGAGAAGTGGGGGGCGAGCAATAGCTGGGTTGTAGCATACCGGTATGGGGTCAAGGAAGTGGGCCGGGAGAACTGAGCTTAGGTCAGTGAAAGTTTCATTGAGGCAGTTGGCAATACGGGGAGGGTCCGCGTTATCAGCGCCATTTATGATCATCTGAGATGGAGGGGTGGAGCAGGTCGTCCCGTTTAACTCCTTCATGTTATTCCAGAAGGTGCGGGCATTGCCCCAAGTGGATGTCAGGGTGGATTGGTAGTAGCTGGCTTTGGCTTTTCTTATGGCCCAGGTGCACTGGTTACGTGCTGCATTATAGGCCTGCCTGTCAGCTAGTTTGCCAGTATTGACAGCAATGTGCCATAAATTATCACGTTGCTTCAGCTGTTGGATCAGGGGGGTGGTTATCCAGGCAGCTGAGTGCCTCTTGGTATGGAGGCGGGTGACAGGGGCAAAAACATCACAGGCCTTGCAGAAAGCATTGGTGAGGAAAGGAAGGGCAACGTCTGTGTCCGGTGCAAGGGAGATTGGGGACCAATCAAGTTGCGCAAGGTGGCGTTTAAGTTTACGTAGACCTCCAGGGCGAAAACGACGACGGAGGGTGGCAAGGCACGTGATTTTGAGCGTGGGGTGGACCAGTGGCAAAGAATGGTGAGTGGTCACTGAGGGTTGGGCAATACATTAATATCCTTTATTTTGTGAGGCGGTTGGAGAGCACAATGTCAAGCAGCGTGCTAGTCCCACTAGATTGGTTAAATCTGGTGGGTTGAGTCACTAGCTGGGATAGATCAAGGTGGAAGGTATCTTTGATTTGAGCTGAGGTAGTACTGAACCAGTTGATGTTAAGGTCACCCACTATAGTTGTTCTGCCTTGTGAGGCAGGAAGTGAGTATTCAGTGAGGAGTGGATAGCTTGGTTTTGTTCACGTGGAGGTACATATGTCGTTGTGAGTAAAGCGGGCCACGGCCTGGGTCAGGAGAGATTTTTAGGGTGATAGCTTGGGCCCCATGATCGAGGCCTTTGGGGTGCAGGGGCATGACCCAGGAGGGAGTTCCTTAGGTAGACAAGCGCAGCCCCCCGCTTACCCACCGATCTTCTCTGAAGAGGGAGAAGCCAGGGAGGGAGACCGTCGAGTCCGGGTCAATGGTGAGGCCAAGTTTCCACTATGGCAAGGACATCGGGCTTATGCTGGGAGGCCCAGCATTGGAGTGCAACAGTCTTTTGAGGCAGACTGCAGATATTCATACAGGCAATACGGAGGCCATGCCTGGAGGGCAGTGTACGGGTCCTGGGCCAGGGTTGGGGTGGACATTACCGAGAGCAGGAGGTAAGATGGTGAGCAGAGTGAGGAACTGCAGCTGTGATGGTGGTGATGTCTGGGCGGTGGGAGGGTTTGCGAGGGGTATTGCAGGGGATGGGCAGGGAGCTAAGGGTGGGCAGGGCTGGCGCGGGGGATGCCACCAGCTATTATGGGCTCTTGAGGAGTCACCACGGGTGTCGGAGGGTGAGAGGGAGGCAGTTAGGGGCGAGCCAGTGTGTGTGGGGTGCAGGAGGAGAAAGGAGAGTAGAGGAAGGGGTTTGTGGGAATGGGAGGTGGACAAGAGGCTAGCATAAGAACATATGTCGCAGTGTCATGGAGGTTTAGAGCTGTGTTTTTTTTATAGCAGTGTTGGGGTGAAGAGGAGCAGTGTGAATAATCTAATACCTAAAGGAGTCGTTATGTTGCTGTTTGAGAGATAGGAGGGTTTAGAAGAGCAGGATCCCTCTAGTGTTCAGCCAGTGTAACCTGCAGATGGTAAAGTGGGCTGATTGGTTCTGCAGCCTCACGTGGTAATGCCTATAAAGTGGAGAGCCGACCAAGGGTGGTGAGTGGGGTGGCAGGGTTCAAACTGTGAGCTGCAGAATCCCTCAGCTCCGCTGGTGTGCCGTACCTGTGTTCGGGGATTCGGTCCCCGATTTGGGCTGCTGGTGCTGGGAAGGGCAATCTCCTTCTGTAGCCCTCACGACCCCATGCCTCGACCCAAGCTTATGCCTCGTGTCTGCTATAATCATATATACTTTTCTTACAAATGAAAAGAAATCAAAGACAGACCAAATATGCTCTAAAAAGAGTTTTACTAAAATAGATAAAAATATGTAAAACACAAAATACAGAACTCTTATATCACAAGACATGCACAACTTTTAAAAGAACAAGGTTTAAACAGTGCAAATTCCTACAACAATATTTAGATTTATCGCTCTTTCTAAATACCTGTTTAAAGTGCTCACAGATGTTTCGTTGTCAGAGTCTAGATAAAAGTGTGTGTGAAGTAAAACAGAATATTCCTTAAAGCAAACTGTATTTGCCAACCCCTTTTTGTGTAGGTCACCTAGCTCCTCCTTTGTCAGAATATATAAAAAAAAAAATATCTAATAACAAAAACAGGATGTCTTTTTCAAGAATTAAATTCTGCAATCCTCAGCATTACTCATGTCCTTCAAATGACAGCTCTTTGGATCTCATGATGAGCTTCTCCCTTCCAGGACATGAAAGCATCTTTATGATTTCGCACTAATACATCACAACCTGCTTATCTTCCTGGACATAAGTCTCCACCACTCATTCACACTAGTGGGATTGGCGCGGAGGCACTAAGACCCATCGAGAACAAACTTTTGCTGGAGGGTCGTGTGAGAGCCAGCCTTACATGAGACCTGGCCGCCTGCAGAAGCTTAGCCGTCAATGATAACGACCATCTCGCACTCTAACTCTCCAACCGCCTCAGTTCTTTTTTTCCTTCGCCGAGCGCGCGCTTCAGTGACGACGTCATTGCTGTCAGAGTCAAACTTCAAACTAGCGCATAGTTTTCAGTTTGTTTTTTTTATAACATTATCACGATAGTAGTATCGCTTGTTTTATTCTATTTTTCGGTAAAATTTTTCTAATATTTAAATTTAATCTACTTGAAGAAGTCTCGGCCTACTGGGCCAGATGGAAACCACCATGGCAGGTCAGGTGGCGGTAGGAGACTTACATTGTAAGCTGTTCAGTCAGCGGGCTGGGTCGGTCAGCCTCCTTCTCCTCAAGCGGGGTTCCGACTACGGTCAGTCCGATGCCGGGATGGCGGTCCCCAGCCGCATAAAAATAAGCGAGTCGCATTCGTACGCCGTTAGGCCTCGAAGCTCTTCGCCCGGCCCACAGGTCAAAAGAAGGCATCACTCCAGGTCGCCCTCGTATGCTATCTCTGGTCGGCGGTCGATTATCGTTACTGGTTGCGGTCTCCTTCTTGAGTCGCCAGCTTCCGATAATCGTCGTCCTGCGACGCCAGACCCCTCCCGCCTAGAGGTAGGGCTCCAGATGAGCAGTTTCATCAGTGGGCGCTCTTATGAGCGATGGGCTCGGAGGTTGGTTCTTCTGCTGGCTCGGTTACCTCAGGCCCTCGGGCTCCTCCGGCGATCAGGTAAGGCGGTTGGACCTTCCCTGTGGCGCCTTCTTGAGGTGCTAGCGACTCCGTGCTTAGATGTTCCCCCTCACATGGCTGCGGCGCGGGGCCTCACCCGATGCACTTATCTCCTGGTATTTTCCTTCTCTTGTTTTCCAGGTACAGGGGCTTTTCCGGCGCCCTTCTGCAGGAGTCTGTAGCCGTGTGGTGCCACGTTTTGAACGCCGAACTTGCCCAGCGCCCGTTAAGCGGCGCCAGCGTGGTCTCGGCGGCGCCGTTGGTGGCGCCAGCGTTATCTACAGCGAGCGCCCCAATAATGCCCTGACCAGATCCGGAAGCGCCCGTTAGCATGGCGTCGTCTGCGATACCCGTTAGCGGCGTCGTCACGTCGCGCCGTTAGCGGCGGCGCCCGAGAGCGTTCGGGCAGCGTGCCTCTTGAGCGCCGTCGCCTCTCGGTGCCGTCTTCAGCCCGTTTTGCCGTCTCGGCGCGGCGAGCCATGAGGACTCTCCTTGTTTTTCTGCCATTTCCTCCCTCTCAATTTTCACTCCTTTCCTGTCCAAACAGTCCGTTCTGGACCATCAGGAGATGATGTTGAGCTGACCCAGACCTTGATTTGGGTGATGGAAGTGGAGAAACAGGATCTTTCTTTGCTACAGAGCCTGTGGTGGGGACCTGTCCTTTAAGTCTCTGTTGAGAACCTGGGATCCACTCTTTCTCTCCAGACTACAGACATCGATCCTGGGAAGATATTAAGACTCCAGTATCTTCATGCTTCGGAGATCCCTACGGATTTGACTCCTCCGATTCAGCCTTCCTTCGAGACGCTGTCTCAAATGGTATGGAATAACCCTGCTCTTATTCCCTCAGTGGCTAAATCCATTGATAAAGTATTCAGCTCCCAAGGATCGTCCCATTTTGGCATCCCAAGCCTTGCGAGGATCACTATTGTAGTCCTGGCGAGAATGACAGGTCGTTCTTCCTCAACTACTACAGCTGGAAGCCTGTTAACAAAAGTCTCGTAAGATTGATACATTAGGTGAAGAGTCTTGCTGCCTCACTCTAAGTATCACGTGTTACCCAGTTATCAAGGCTATTTTCTCAGTATGAGTATATCCTGTGGCACTCTATGAAAGAATGGTTGGAAACTCTTCCAGATTCGGATTCCAAATCAGAGCTTCTTCTGACCGTTATTAGAGGTATTGAGTCCAATAACCAACAGGTCAAAGCCGCCATGGATGCTTTCGACACTGCTTCTAGCTCTCAGCAGCATGATTTATACTAAGACGCATTCCTGGCTGCGTACAACGGCTTCACGAATGATGCTCAGCAGCAGGTGATGGCGCTGCCTTTTGATAGCTCCTTTCTTTTTGGCCCTCAGGTGGAGCAAGCCTTAGAGGCCACTCAGAAGACTAGATCCGGCCATTAAGTTGGCCAGACCAACATGCCCCCTCTAGGGGCATGTGAACAGGCGTCAGTTTCATAGTCGTCAGTCCTTTCGAGGCAGAGGCAGGAAGCTTCCAAAAAAGCCAACCTGCCCAACCTCAAAGAAAGCAGCAGAAAGCGCGGGGACCTAAAGCTCCCAGCTACCTTATGAGTCGTTGGCCCAAGTTCCATCCACTCTGCCGAGGTGGAACTTTCTCCTCCAGTGGGAGGATGCGTCTGATGTACTTCTACAACCAGTGAGTCCATAACCTCAGACAAATGGGTTCTTAGGATAATTAGCGAGGTTACTCTCTCAATTTCTTGGAACCCCCGAGTGTGTCCTCCCCATCGACAACCCAGGTTGTCGGCCTCTCAATCAGATCTCCTCACAGCGGAGTTCAGGGCCTTCTGAACAACAGGGCAATAGAACTGGTGCCCCCGCATCTACGAAACACAGGTTCTACTCCCATTACTTTCTGGTTCCAAAGAAATCTGGGATCGCCCCATTCTAGACCTCAGAGAAAGTTAAACAAATTCCTCCCAGGAGAATTCAAGATGATTTCCCTAGGTACCCTGTTACCCTTGCTGCATCAGCACGACTGGCTAGCCTCTCTGGATATGCAGGATGCTCACCAGCATATCCCGTCCACCCGACCACATAAATTCCTCAGGTTTGGTAGCTTTGGGTCAGCATTATCAGTTCAGAGTCCTGCCCTTTAGGCTATCCTCGGCGCAGCGAGTTTTTACAAAGTGTTGTGCAGTTCTCGCGGCGCATCTCAGGAAAGTCGGACTCCAGTGTTTCCCTACCTGGACGATTGGCTTCTTAGAAGCCCTTCCGGCAAGGGACTTTGGAAACCGTGCAAGCGACTTCTAGTCTTCTCGTCCATGGGAGTTCTGCTGGAATTTGAAAAATCTCAACTGCAGCCCTCCCAGGCTCCCTTTCATAGGGGCGGCTTCTAGACACCTCTTCAGCGAAGGCTTTCCTTCAGAGGACAGAAGACTACGACATCCTCATATGGCCCGTTACATCAGGGAGAACCAATCGGTTACAGCTCTCTCGATGCAACGCATGTTGGGTCTCATAGGCGTCCTCGGTCTTCACTGTCCCTCTGGCCCGACTGCACTGAGAACCACCCAGTGGATGCTCTCACTCCAGTGGTCCCACCTCTCACCCCAGTCTTATCCCATCAAGGTGGCGGAGCCCTTGAAGGTCTCTCACCTGGTGGTCTCAAAGAAACAATCTCCTGGAAGGATTCCCCTTTGCTCCCCGGATCATCAGATCTCCATCACCACAGATGCATCGCTAATGGGATGGGCGCTCACTGTCTCTCCCTCCACACTCAGATGTGTATGGACTCAGTTCGAAACTCATCTCCACATAAATGTCCTGGAGATGAGGCGGTCCCTATGCAATCCGAGCTCTGAAGGATGTCCTTTGTCACAAGAACATTCTCCTTCAAGCGGACAACAAAGCAGTGATGTATTACATCAACAAGCAAAGCGGTGCTCATTCTTATCTCTTTGCAGGAAGCAATGAGGTGTGGGAGTGGTGCTTGGAGCACAAGTCTCTGATTCAGCGGTTTATCTGCCAGGTATACAAAGCGACCTAGCAGATCACCTCAGCAGAACGGAGGCAGACCCTCACGGTGGTCTCTCGATCCAGCCGTAGCTCTGGTCCCTGTTCAAAGAGTGGGGACTCCAGACCTGGACCTTTTTGCATCCCCACTCAACGCAAAACTGCCTCTCTTCTGCTCCAGAAATCCAGGGCCTGGCATTTTCTGTCAGGATGCGTTCAGGCTGCGGTGGACAAAGCGCTTTCTTACGCCTTTCCACCACTTCCTCTAATCCAGGAGAGTACTCCTCAGTTCGAGTCTCAGGGGACCAAGATGATTCTCATTGCTCCTTCCTGGCCTCGGCAACTATGGTTTCCTCTACTCAACAGTATGTTGGCAGCCTCTCGAGACCACTTCCTTTGCAAATCAGTCTTCTGACTCAGGGTTCGTTGGTCCATCCAACCTGAAATCACTTCACCTTCATGCTTGGCTCCTGAAGAGATAGAAGTAGATCGGTTCAACGTCTCTAGAGTCTCAGACATCCTTCTGGCTGCTGGAAGCCAGCCACCCAAATGATGGCTTCCAAATGGAACGTTTTTCTCTGGTGTGCAAAATCCTCTTGGAATCCCTTTTTCCTGTCCTCCTGGTAAGGTTCTGGGTATCTTTTGGACCTATCAAACTTAGGTCTTCAATACTCCACAGTTAAAGTTCACCTTAGTGCCATCTCAGCGTTCCATGAGCCGGTTCTTCCTTAACTCTGGCTCAGTTACCTATAGTGAAGAGATTTCTTAAGGGATTCTCCATACCAGACCCCTGTTAAGCGTCCAGTTGCAGCCTGGGACATTAACCTGGTGCTGGACATGCTCACTTTCGGAAGCCTTCGAACCCTTAGCTACCTGTGAGCTAAAATTTCTTACCTGGAAGACTGCCTTCCTGGTGGCCATTACCCTCAGCCATAGGAGTCTCTGAGATACATGCACTGGTTACGGACCCTCCAGTATACTGTATTCCATAAGGACAAGGTAGTTCTCCGTACTCATCCTAAATTTCTTCCAAGGTTGTGTCAAATTCCATCTGAACCAACCTGTGGTACTCCGCTTACTCGCTAATTTCCAAAATGAAGGGAGCGAGCTCTTCATTCCTTGGATGTTAAGAGAGCCTTGCGGTTCTATTTAGATAGAACCAAGGATGTTCATAAGACTCAGCAACTGTTCGTTTCTTTCAGCGACACCCGGCTGGGTCAACCTGTCGCTATTAGATGTATCTCTTCATGGTTAGTGGCATGCCTTCGTCATTTGCTATTCCATGGCTCAAGTTAAATTAGAAGGTAGAGTATCGCTCACTCTACTAGGGCGGTCGCTGCATCCCTAAGCGGAAATTAGCAATGTTCCAATTGCAGATATATGCAAGCATTGCTACCTGGAGCTCAGTGCATACTTTCGTTAAGCACTATGCACTGGATGTTCATGCCAGGCGGCATTCCGCGTTCGGCAGAACTATCCTTAATGGGCTTCTATCTTAGACGCGTGAGCTCTGGCTTTCTGCCGCCCTTTGGGGATTATCAGCTTGGTACTCTCCACTAGTGTGAATGAGTGGTGAAGACTTATGTCCAGGAAGATAGGAAAATTACGTACCTACACGTGAATTCTTGATCTTCTTGGTGAGTCTCCACCACTCATTCCTATGCCCACCCTCCATCCGAGCTCACCGCTGTATTGGTCTTCACTCCCTCAAATCTTTAGGCCGTGAGGACTTCTTTTGCTGACCCTTCTTACGGGTCATACGGACTATCTTATGTCCGTTTTTAATATTAAGTTTACCTTTTCCGTTAGTTGCGCTGCACCTCCTTGGTAAAAAGGTACTGGCGGTTGGAGGGTAAATCGCCGAGATAGTCATTACGCTTCGAACGCTGCTCAAGGGCGCCGTGTTCAAGGCGCGTCTCTCGCGCCGACCCCTCAGCAAAAGTTTGCTCCGATGGGTCTTAGTGCCTCGGCGCCAATCCCACTAGTGTGAATGAGTGGTGGAGACTCGTCCAAGAAGATCAAAATTACGGTAGGTGCGTAATTTTCCTTTCTTCCCTGGGCGTCATAAAATGGATATGCTCAACTCAAGCTTCTTTCACCCTGTAATTAGCTTCGGGCCTTCCACAAAACACCTGGCATCTAAAAACGGTGTGTGTGTGATCTTACATGCTCTTTCAGCATTTTCTCATGGCTTTCATCTTTCAGCTGAAACCTTGGGGGAGGTCACTCCTAAAGCACCAGATTTTCAGCAGAGACGATCAGTAATACATTTTATATTAAAAAAAATGATACAGCACTCAGAACTGGCTGTCCATGTCACACCCACTATTTCAGCGGTTGTCCACGGAACCCCCAATCCCACTGCCAATATGCTCACAATTGCTGTCCCAGGATCAGGGCTTGCTGGTCCATCCCAATCTCAGGTCTTTGCACCTTCATGCTTGGCTTCTTCGAGTGTAGCAAAGTCCAGGTATGGGGTATCCCAAGAGGTGGCGGACGTACTCGTATCAGCGAGGAAGCCCTCTACTCATGCCACTTATGCTATGAAGTGGAAGCGTTTCTACTTATGGACCTTGTCTCACCGTCTGGACCCCCTTTCTTGTCCAGTGAACTCAACATTGCAGTATCTCCTCTCCTTATATCAACAAGGCTTGAGCTACTCCTCCATAAAGGTGCATATGTGGGTCATTTCTGCTTATCACACCCTTTTGGGAGACAAAACGTTAGCCCAACTGGATGTGGCCCGCACCTTTTTACGGGGGATTTTACACGAGACCTCCCTTTCAGGATCTTATCCTTTCCTGGGACCTCCTGTTTGTGTTGGAGAAGCTTACTCTCCATCCGTTTGAACCCGCAACGGACTGTGAGCAGCTCGAAGAGTGTCCGAGCTCCAGGCTCTAATGTGTAAAGAGCTGTATTTAATTTTTCATAGGGAAAGGGTTTCCCTCAGAACGAATCCTAAGTTCCTTCCTAAAGTGGTCTTGTAGTTGACCCTTAACCAGTCGGTTGACCTTCCAGTTTATTTCTCTTCTTCCTGTAATAGGGGAGAAGCTCTCCTTCACACTCGGGACGTTCACAGAGCACTGAGGAATTACCTTAAGCGCACGGCTACTCACCGTAATTCAGAACAACCGTTTGTGGCCTGCCCACAACACTTGAATAATCGGTGTCCAAGCAGACTGTCTCCTGCTAAGTTTGTCCACTGCATTGTATTTTGCCACGAGAAGCACAATAAACCCCTTCTGGGACCGGTTAGGGTCACTCCACTAGGGAGTCTCTGCTTCTTTGCTGCTCTATGGAATGTCTCCATTAGGGACATGTAATGCGGCTGCCATGGAACTCTGTGCACACTTTGTGGCCTTTTCTGGCTTGGACATTAGCGTCCAGACGCTGAGCCGCTTCAGCCTGGCAGTCCTTCAGGGACTCTTGTCTTAACTTCTGTTTCCAGCCTTTATCATCTTCCACCACCGGATTTGGCACCTCCTTGGCGCGGGACTGCTTGGGATTCAGTGCTAATGGTTATAGCCTGCTGCAAGAGCTCCCACTCTAAGTAAGATAGTACAGTTACGTAAGAACTTACTGTAACAGTAGATCTTTGAGAGGAGCTCTTTCAGCAGGCACTGCTTTCCCGCCCTCCATCCCCCAGATAAGGTGTACAGATCATCACCTTCAGGCTTCGCCTCCTTCTCTTGTCAGGGCCTGTTCGCGGGTCTTGGCGAGGGAACTCGGGTAGAGCTGGTTCCATCCCCTTTTGTACCAGGGCTGACGGGGTGGAGCAGAGGTCAGGGGAGGGTCCCTGCTGGCTGAGAAGTTTCCTGGTGGATCCTAATACCTGCGGGTTAGTCCTAATGGTTATAGCCTGCTGCAAGAGCTCCTCTCGAAGATCTACTGTTATGGTAAGTTCTTGCATAACTGTACTTTACAGGTGAATAACTTTGGTGTATGTACATATATATATATATATATATAAAGAAATATATATACACACACGTATGTAGAAATACACACATTTGTATGTATGTGTATATATAGATATATAGAAAGATAGATATAGATAAATAGGAAGTAATGTTAAATGGACCAGAGCTCTTAGAAAAAGATCATAGCGACTGTAAAAGTGCAATTATGCATGCATCTATCAAACTGTATAAAAAGAATTTAACGGGCTACACAGCAATACTGTGTGGAATCATACTTTTTAGAGAGTATGCAGGGTGTAACAGTGAGGTCTGGTGAGCAGTTGGTGGGGGATGGTGATGCTTAGGAGAAATGATTACCAAATATTTTTTCCAGGGCTTGTACTGGCATACTTATTTGTGAACAGCTTACATATCAGTATGGTCATGCAGTGGGCAGCATCACCACATGGTCATGTGACTGGTTTTAGCCAGTGATGTTGTTGGATTTTATTCTGCAGTTTTATAATTATACTTTGCACATATTTTTCTCTGGAGTCCAGTAATTATTCTCCAGCACAAACAGTTGTTCCAATAATTAAGTTCCACTGGCAGGCAGTCAAGAAGAGGGATATTACTAAAATGTTTGTCTGTTTACAGCATGCCAGGAGAACCAGAGCCCCCCGCACCTAGGTGAGTTTCTAATGCTTTCTACCAAACTCTGCTTAACCCTTTTCTCCCTTCAAATATAGAGGTGGTTTGGAAGGTGGTATCATTCAGTATGCTGAAAATGGTTATAGCATGCCCATTTTGTACTTTTACTTTTTGTGACAGTTTATTCTACTTGCATCTTATTTTATTTGTAGTGATTAGATGTAGAAAAATTTAATGCCCAACTATGTACAGCATGCATTGATCTTCCGGGACTTAAAGTCTCCACCACTCATTCACATCAATGGGACTACGCCGGAGGTGCTAGGACCCAGCGGGAGCCAAAAATCTTAATGAGGGTCGGCGCCGAGGTAGGGCTGCAAGGAAGTGGCACCGCAAGCCCAGCTTATGCCGTATAGACTACCTCCTCGTCGACCCTCCAACTGCCCCAAGTCCTTTTTTCCCCCGCTGTCTAGTGCACTTCAGTGACGACGATGCTCACCCGCCGGGAGTCAAGTCTATATATTATCTATATATATTAGTTGAAGGCACTGAACATGTACTCCCTGGAGGAGAGGAGGGAGAGAGGGGATGTGATAGAGACATACAAGTATCTTACAGGGAGGAACAGGGTGCAGGAATGCACTATTTTTAAGCGAAAAAGATGTTCCAGGACTAGAGGGCATGGGATGAAGTTGGAGGGAGGACGATTCAGAGGAAACGTGAGGAAGAATTTCTTCACAGAGCGGGTGGTGGACAAGTGGAACACCCTGCCAGAGGAAGTGGTGGGGGTTGAAACAATCACGGGATTTAAGAATGCATGGGATAGACATAAAGGAATTCTGGAGGTCAGGGTTAAGGGGCAACAGACTTCCTGGAAAACATAAACTGAACTTACAAACTTAAATGGGTAGACTGGCCGGGCCATAGGCCCTTATCTGCTGACACTGTCTATGTATCTATGTATATAACAGCAGCTATATTTATTTTTAGTATTTAGGTTTTATTTATTTTAGTAGTTCTTAAATAATTTTCCAAAAGAAGTCTTCAGCCCTCATTCGACGGAGTCGACCATGAGTGGGGCAGATGATGGTAGGGAGATTTCACATGCAAGCTGTGTTGTCAGCAGGGCTGGGACTGGTCTGTCGCCTTCTTACGGGGGGGTGGGGTCTGACTACGGGCACTCTGGTGCACGAGGGGGATGGGCCGTCCTCCTGAAAGCACAAAAGGAAGCGGTCCCATTTTCGATCTTCGTCGAGGACTCTACACCGCTCGACCTAGAGTTGTTCTTCAGCCTCCTGGTCGGAGAAGAAACAGTACCGTTTGAGGTCACCCTCTGATACATCTGCACATCGATTGTTGGTGGTTGGGGACGGGGGTTCGACTCCAACCCTTCCGGGGTCTCCTATGTTCCTAGTGACCGACATCCTCGACTCCAGAGTCCCTCGGGAATCTTTCAGTGAGCAGTTTCATCTTTGTGCCGCTGTTATAGAACAGTGGGTTAAGTGGTTGTCGCGTCTGCCTGAGCCAGCGAGTCCTTCTCCAAGGCCTTCTGGTTTTAGACCTGCGGGCATGGCGGTTGGGGCTTCCTAGTCGTGCGGCGCCTTCCTCAGTGCCGTCGACGCCGCGCTCTGGTGCCTTTCCCTGTTCTATGGCCATGGTGTAGGGGCCAGCACAGGTACCACTTTCTCCTGCTGAATTTCTTCGTTCTTCTTCCCCAAGTGGGTGTTGGGGTCTGGTCATGCGGTGCCGACCCCTCTAGTGCAGGGGCTGCATCCTGTGCCAGCGCTGCCTGTGATCTTATCTGTCAGTCTTCACCATTCATCACTATGTGGGTACCTGCAGGTCAGTACCCACGGGAACTTTGAGGTTTTGCATGGGCAGAGCCGGCGCAGTGCGGCACTGCCCTCGGGATGACGTGCGACATGGCACCGCGGGGTTGGGTCAACTGCACGCCGGCGCCGCCCCTCGCTAGTTCTTGTGGACCTTGTGTGGAACTTCGTGAAATTCTTCTGCAACATACACCTGTGGCCTAGTTTCGTTCAACCCTTGCATGTCGGGGGAGGGGGAGTAGTCATCGGTTCTTTTCACTGCTCAACGCCGCTGATTGGCGGTAAGATTGTTCCTTTATTTTATTCAGCGACGTCGGGTAATGTTTTTTCGTTGTTTTCACCAGTAGATCATGTCTGGTTCAGGAGGCAAAAAGTCATCTAGGGTGGAGCGGCCTCCTATGCGTCTGTGCCCCTGCGGCCATCAGTACTCCGTCATGGACCAGCATGATCTGTCTTTCCTGCCTTGATTCGTCCCACAACATGGATAACGGCAGTGCCTGCTTCTCCATGGACTGCCGGGTCATTGAGTTCCGTGTGTTAAAAGTAGGGGACGCGCCACTAACTTTTGGGGGACAGGTGCACAGTCACAAGGACAAGACATGGACACTCGACCCTTCCTCTGGGTCCCCTCCTGGTTCTATACGGACTGCAGAGGAGGGGGCCTCTGCCTCTTCTAGCCTTGCCACGGTGGGGGCTTCTTCCGTGGTGAAAGGAGGCTCAGTCTGCCCCTTTTGGGGTGCGGACAGGAGGCACCGCCCCAGCAGTCGCCTCCTCAGAGGCGAGGGCTCCGCCTGTGTCACGTCCTGGGGTCCGGGCTGGCACCAGCCTCGATGTTGTCTGCCAGTTCCGTTTTGGGCTTTGGTGCCATTCACGGTACCAGGCTATCTCTCGGCGCCATTTCCGCTGTCTGCGCCGATGATGGCAGTGGTGCCGTGGGGGATGTATCTCTTGTTTCTGGGGCTGGGGACGGCACTGTTTCCAGCTGTGGCACCGTTCGTGGGGAGGGGAGCGGCACTGTATCTGCCTCCAGCGCCGAGGAGTTGGGCGCCGTCGGCCGCTCTGGTGCCATTCGCAGCACCGCGGCTGTCGCCGACTCTGGCTTCAATGCCATGGTTGTCCCCGCCTCCAACTCTGGTGCCGTTCACAGCGCCAGGGGGTGAGTGGAGTGCGGCACCGAGGCTGAGGTTGGCACCTCTGCACCTCTTGCGGCCCAGGAACAAGCAGGGATCGGAGGGTGGTCTGGCATTGGGCCTCGGTTTCCACCTCTTTGGAGGGGGATTCTGGTTCTGATCCGGACTGGCTTCCGGAGTCCTCTGACCCCCCCGGTGGTCACCTCTACGGCCCCCACTCGGCCTCCCTCTCAGAGGTGGGCAACTCCTCCAAACTCTGGGGTCAGTGGCACTGACCAGTCAGCGGCAGTCCAGGTGTCCGCTGCTGCGCAGCCTGGAGTCGGGGTGTTGTCTGTCCCTTCAGCTGGTACACCCCCTTCTTTGGTGTGCCTGGACAGTCCGACTTTGGGACAGCCCAGAGCACCCATGGAAGGGAAGGGTGCTACACCCTGGGTGGTTTCCTCGGAGTCCACTCAGAGTTGCTAGCTGCCTAGGCTGATGGTTTCGAGGCAGAGGGCTCTTTTGGAGTCCAAAGGGTTGAGGGGCCCGAGTTCTGTGCAGCAGCCTGTCCCTGGGACCCACGATTCGCAATGCGGCTCCTCACCCTTCCTGTTTGCTCTCCTCAAGAGGGACCTCTTCTTTGGAGGCCAGGGACCGTCATTCTGGACTGTCACAGTCCTGGTCGCCTCACAAGGAGGATTCTTCTCAGGGCACAGTCTAGACAGTTCCAGAAAGGTTGATCAGCTGTTGGCCTTTCTGGATCTCCTTCCCTGTTGGGAGCGTCCGCTCGGCCCTCTTGCACAGGCAGAGAACGATCTTACTTCAAGAAACAGCTCTTGCAGCAGGTTACACCATTAGGACCGAAGCCGGCAGGCGCCAGGACCCCACGGAAAAATTCTATTAAGCAGTATCCAGTGGGGGACTGCCCCCGACGTCTGCCCCTCCCCAACGTCAGGCATCACATAAAAGGGGGCATTCCCCCAGCATCCCCAGTTCTTTTCCCGCCGTCGACTCGCCAGCATCGACCTCACGGACGCCTGCATCAACGATACGACAGCAAAATCTTCACAAAACCCATGTCTACTTCTCCAACTCCTTCTCTCGAAGGACACCCCTCAAAGTGCGCCTGCGGCAAGCAGATCTTCCTTGTCAATTACTGCAGGGGTTAAGCCGGGCGCTTCCCTTCTGAGATTGTGTTTCTTTTTTTTTTTTGTTGGGTCTGCTCCAACAGCGCCGCCCTCGGGGACAACACGTGCTGCGTCATCGCGAGGGCAGCTGTTGGGTGCCGCAGACTCCTCCTCTATCTCAGTTCTGTTTCTCCGCAGTCGAGGCTGCACCTGCTGCGCGGTAGCGAAATAGTATTTCCGGGTTTTCTGATTCTCAAGACTCCTCGCTTTCTCCTCAGCGACTCGCTCGACGCCGTATACCGGTAAGACCGTTCTTGTTTTTCTATCTACGGCGCCGAGTGCTTTATTGCCTTTTTTTGCCTTGTTTAGTTCGCATCATGTCAGGTTCGGGAGCAAGGCGTAAGTCAAAGGCGGGCCGCGCTCCTGTGCGTCGGTGCTCTTGTGGCCGGCATTTCTCCGTCTCGGACCGGCTTGATGTCTGTCTTCGTTGCCTGGGACCCAACCACGACATGGACGCGTGCGACGCCTGTTTCTCCATGGACCGTTGTGTCCTAGAAGTCCGCGCGTTCAAGCTCGGCAAGGCCCGCCGACCTTGAGGGACAGCATCGCTCCAGGGATTCCCAGGTAAGGTCTCTGGGCCTTCCTCCAGGTCCCCTCCCGGGCCTATCACGGTCCCTTGGAGGAGGCTCTCCTCCTCTTCTCTTGCCGAGAAGAGGCTTCTCTCGCAGTGTCGGGGGGAACATCGTGGTCCCTCCCGGGCCGCGACGGGGACAACGCCTCGGCAGTCACCTCTCCGAGTGCAGGCTCCCCAGTGTCGAGGCCCGCACCTGCTGGGCCTGGCACCGGTGGACCCCGGCGCCGCCCTCCCGGCGCGTTTGGATCCCAGCACTGCGCGCGCTGGTGATCGACGGCGCCATAGTCGGTCCGCTCTGGCCTTTGGCGCCGCAAGTCGGTTTGCGCTCCGGCAGCACCGGGTTGGGTTCAGCTGGGGCGGCGCTGTGGACTAACTGGCGCGGCAGTGGACCGGCCCTAGCATTTGCGGTGGGCTAAGGTCGCCCGGCGCCGTCCCTGGCACCGGCACCGTTCCTCCGGGGACCCCCGGGGTTGCCAGCATCGAGGTTCTGCTGGTCTCGTCCTCTTCGGAGGTCGATGACTCGGATGTGGACCCATCCTGGCACCCTGACTCTCGGTCGGGGTCCCCGGTAACACATAGTGCTAGCGGCTGCGGGCCCCTCCGCTGTCTCCGCTCCCGTCCTCCCTGAGGGACCCTCTGGCCAGGGTGGCCCCGGGTCCCGGAGGGCGATGTGGTGGGGACTGAGGGGCTCTCCTCCTGGGGGTCCTTGACAGCTACCCTTCCGGTGCTGTTGCCACCTCTCGGGGTGGGAGGCAGCTGGAATCGAGGAGGAGGGCTCTCTCGAGTCAGGTCGGGCGGGTCGATCGTCGCGGTCTCTGCCGGCCACCCCTCGTGGGGTGGCTAGGAGCCGTAGCGCCGAGCCCCACCTTCCCCTCTTGGGCCCCGGAGTCCCCTTCAGTGGCGATGCTGCGGACTGCCCTTCTGGATCCATGCAGTCCCAAAGCCTGTGGTGGTCCCACCTCTAGTGGACACCTTCACGGACGTCACCAAGGTGGCTTGGAAGCATCCGTACTCGACACCGGCTGTTCCTAAGAAGGCTGACTGCCTCTACAGAGCTCGTATGGAGGACCTGTATCTGGCGCAGCAACCCCTGGCAGACTCACTGGTCATTACGGCGTCTTGTGATCGGTCTCAACGACCGCAACACTTGAGTACCCAGCCTCCGGACCAAGAATCTAAGCACTTAGATTCTATGGGAAGACGCATATATGCGGCTGCTACATGCTCGATGAGGTCTTTGAATTACCTCAGGCACATGGGTCAGTTTCAAAACACCCTTTGGGAGCAGGGCCAAGACCTTTTGAAGGACTTTCCGGATGGCGAAAAGGAGGAGGAGCTACTCAGCCTCCTTCATACTGGGTCAGACGTGGGGATCCAGGTTCTCCGAGCCGCTTACGATTCAGCGGACTCGGCCGCCAGGGGAGCAGCTACTGGCGTTTGTCTTCAGAGACACTCTTGGTTGAGTCTCTCCGGTTTCACCCCGGACGTTCAGAAGAATAT
This sequence comes from Neoceratodus forsteri, assembly GCA_016271365.2. NCBI lineage: Eukaryota > Metazoa > Chordata > Ceratodontiformes > Ceratodontidae > Neoceratodus > Neoceratodus forsteri. Next base: position 241,293,060 of record CM057449.1, on the reverse strand, counting down.
CCTGGACGTCCCTTATATCGGAGCTATCCTATTCAGTGAGGAATCCGAGAAGGTCATCACCAAGCTACAGGACGCCGGGAAGGCAGTTCGGACTGTACAGGCTATGTTCAGGCCCAAATCTGGTTCCTTTCGGAAGGAACCAGAACCGTTCGCGCGGCAGGCAACAACGGCAACAGCCACGTTCCGGCCAGCAACCTCGGGGCAATCTTGGTCGCAAAGGTCAAGCCAGATTCCCCACGGGCCAGGACTCAAAGCATCCCAAGGCAGCCCAGCCCACGGGACCCAATGCCACCACAGCATGACTCCTTCCTGGCCCTTGCCCCTCCTCTGGATCAAAGGATAAAGGTCAGGGGTCGCATCTCTCATTACCTTCCGGGATGGCAGAGGATCACCTCTGACCGGTGGGTGTCACAGTTGGTACAGCGAGGACACTCTAAAGAGTTCCTCGACCACCCACCGTCCAGACCTCCCCTGCTCTCCCATTACTCGGGTCAGCATGCTCTGCTCATCCAGCAGGACATCTTGGCCCTCCTGGACAAGGAGGCCATAGAGTACATTTCACCGGACCAGAAAGGAAAAGGTTAATCTTCCTGGACATAAGTCTCCACCACTCATTCACACTAGTGGGGATTGGCGCCGGAGGCACTAAGACCCATCGGGAGCAAACTTTTTGCTGGAGGGTCGGCGCGAGAGACGGCACCCATGAGACACGGCGCCCTTGAGCAGCAGCTCGGTGATAATGACCATCCGGCTGACGACCCTCCAACCGCCTCAGTTCCTTTTCCCGCCATCAGTGCGCTTCGAGTGACAGTAGCTCGCCTGTCGAGTCAAACTTCAAACTAGCGCATAGTTTTCAGTTTGTTTTAGAACATTATCACGATAGTAGTATCGCTTAGTTTTATTCTATTTTTCGTAAAATTTTCTAATATTTAAATTTAACTTACTTGAAGAAGTCTCGGCCTACTGGACGGAGTCGACTATGAGCAGGTCAGGTGGCGGTAGGGAGACTTCGATGAAAGCTGTTCAGTCAGCGGGCTGGGTCGGTCAGCCTCCTTCTCCTCAGCGGGGTTCCGACCACGTCAGTCCGATGCCGGGGATGGCGGTCCCCACCGGCATAAAATAACCCGGTCGCATTCTCGGGCGCTGCTCGCCTCGATCTCTTCTTGCCCACAGGTCAAAAAGAAGGCATCACTTAAGGTCGCCCTCTGGTATGTTCTTGGCACGACGGATCGGTTATCGTTAGCTGTGCGGTCTCCTTCGAGTCGCCAACTTCCGATAATCGCCGTCCTCGACATCGGACCCCTCCCGCCTATAGGTAGGGCTCCAGATGAGCAGTTTCATCAGTGGGCCGCTCTTATGGAGCGATGGGCTCGGAGGTTGGTTCTTCTGCCTGGCTCGGTTACCTCGGAGCCCTCGGGCTCCTCCAGCGATCAGGTAGGGCGGTTGGACCTTCCTAGTCGCGCGGCGCCTTCTTCGGTGCTAGCGACTCCGTGCTTAGGTGTTTCCCCCCCTCACATGGCTGCGGCGCAGGGGGCCTCACCGATGCCCTTATCTCCTGGTTTTTTTCCTTCTCTTGCTTCCAGGTTCCGGGCTTTCCGGCGCCTTCTGCAGGGGTCTGTAGCGTGTCAGGCGCCCGTTGGCACCGCCAGACTTGCGGCTGCCGTTAGCGGCGCTGCGTGGTCTCGGCGCCCGTTGGATCAGGCGGCGCCCGTTGCGCGGCATCGTTGCTGGCGCCCGTTCCGCGGCGTCGGCCTGTGGCGTGCGTCAGCGGCGCCGCCCGGCGTTCGAGGACAGCGATGCCTCTTGGCGCGTCGCCTCCTCGATGCCGTCTTCAGCCCGTTTTGCCGTCGGCGCCGGCAGCCGAAAGGGACTCTCCTTGTTTTCTGCCATTTCCTCCTCTCTAATTTTCCTCCTTTCCTGTCAAACAGTCCTTTCTGGACCATCAGGAGATGATGTTGAGCCTGACCAGACCGGTTGGGTGATGAAGTGGAGGAAACAGGATCTTACTTTGCTACAGAGCCTGTGGTGGGGACCTGTCCTTTAAGTCTCTGTTGAAGAACCTGGGATCCACTCTTTCTCTCAGACTACAGACATCGATCCTGGGAAGATATTAAGACTCAGTATCTTCATGCTTAGGAGATCCCTACGGTTGACTCCTCCGATTCAGCCTTCCTTCGAGGCGCTGTCTCAAATGGTATGGAATAACCTGCTCTTATTCCCTCAGTGGCTAAATCCATTGATAAAAGTATTCAGCTCCCAAGGATCGTCCATTTGGGCATCCCAAACGCTGCGGATCCCTGTGTAGTCCTGGCAGAGAATGACAAAGGTCGTTCTTCCTCAAACTACTACAGCTCGACCTATTAACAAAAGTCTCGTAAGATTGATACATTAGGTAAGAGAGTCTTTGCTGCCTCACACTCTAAGTATGCGTATTGCCAGTTATCAGGCTATTTTTCTCAGTATGGTATATCCTGTGGCACTCTATGAAAAAAGAATGGTTGAAGCTCTTCAGATTCGGATTCAAGTCAGAGCTTCTTCTGACCGTTATTAGAGTATTGAGTCCAATAACCAACAGGTCAAAGCCGCCATGGGCGCTTTCGAGCACTGCTACTCGCCAGCAGCCGCGAGTTTGTACTCGGCGCCATTCCTGGCTGCGTACTTCTGCTTCACGAATGATGCTCAGCAGCAGGTGATGGCTGCGCTGATGGCTCCTTTCTTTTGGCCCTCAGGTGGGAGCAAGCCCTAGAGGCCACTCAGAAAACTAGATCGGCCATTAAGTTGGCCAGACCTCCGCCTGCCCCTCTCGGGGGCATGTGAACAGGCGTCAGTTTCATAGTCGTCAGTCAACTTCCGAGGCAAGAAGCTTCCATAAAAGCCAACCTGCCCAACCTCAAAAAAGAAGGCGCGGCAAGTGCAGGGACCTAAAGTTCCCAAGCACCTTATAGTCGTTGGCCCAAGTTCCATCCACTCTGCCCGGTGGGACTTTTCTCCTCAGTGGAGGTGTCTGATGTACTTCTACAACCGAGTGAGTCATAACCTCAGAACAAATGGGTCCTTCGGATAATTCGCGAGGTTATTCTCTCAATTTCTTGGAACCCCAATTGTCCTCCTCCTGACAACCCAGGTTGTCGGCCTCTCAGTCAGACCTCCTCACATGGAGTCCAGGGCCTTCTGAACAACAGGGCAATAGAACTGGTGCCCCGCATCTCGAAACACAGGGTTCCTCCCATTACTTTCTGGTTCCAAAGAAATCTGGGGGGATGCGCCCCATTCTAGACCTCAGAAAGTTAAACAAATTCCTCCCCAGGGAGAAATTCAAGATGATTTCCCTAGGTACCCTGTTACCCTTGCTGCATCAGCACGACTGGCTGGCCTCTCTGGATATGCAGGATGCTTACCAGCATATCCCCGTCTACCCGACCCACCGCAAATTCCTCAGGTTTGTAGCTTTGGGTCAGCATTATCAGTTCAGAGTCCTGCCCTTTGGGCTATCCTCGGCGCCGCGAGTTTTTACAAAGTGTTGTGCAGTTCTCGCGGCGCATCTCAGGAAAGTCGGACTCCGAGTGTTTCCCTACCTGGGCGATTGGCTTCTAGCAAGCCCTTCCGCCAAGGGACTTTGGAAGCGTGCAAGCGACTTCAATCGTCTCTCGCGTCCATGGGGTTCTGCTGAATTTGAAAAATCTCAGCAGCAACCCTCCCAAGGCTCCTTTTCATAGGACAGCTTCTAGACACCTCTTCAGCGAGGCTTTCCTTCCAGAGGACAGAAGACTCGACATCGCCCGTATGGCCCGTTACATCAGGAGAACCAATGGTTACAGCTCTCTCGATACAGCGCATGTTGGAGTCTCATGGCGTCCTCGGTCTTCACTGTCCCTCTGGCCCGACTGCGCAGAGAACCACCCAATGGATGCTCTCCACTCAGTGGTCCCCGACCTCTCACCCCAGTCTTATCCCATCAAGGTGGCCAGGCCCTTGAGGTCTCTCACCTGGTGGTCTCAAGAAACAATCTCCTGGAAGGATTCCCTTTACTCCCCGGATCATCAGATCTCCATCACCACAGATGCATCGCTAATGGGATGGGGAGCTCACTGTCTCCCCTCACACTCAAGGTGTATGGACTCAGTTGAAACTCATCTCCCAAATGTGTCCTGGATGAGAGGCGGTCCTCTATGCAATCCGAGCTCGAAGGTTGATCCACAGGGTGCTTCTCACAGGCAGGAGGTACAAAGGCGAAAGTGATCCTGGTAGCCCCAGATTGGCCACACCAGTTCTGAGTATCCAGATCTCCTGTGCCTCAGCAACAGGCTCCCTGAGTCGCCTTCCAGCATGCTGGGACCTGATATCTGGTCAACCAGGGAAGGTGTATTCCATCCAGTATCTCCTCAATCCCTTGCACCTGACAGCCAGGTACCTGAGCTGCCAGAGTTCCAGCCTTTGGGTCTTCCAGCGATGTCTTAGCATAGTTCAGGCATCTAGGAAGGAGTTGACCAGGAGGTGCTATGCCTTCCAAATGAAAAAGTTTTCCATTTGGTGTCAGGGCAAGGGCCTAGATCCTAGTTCCTGTTCTGTGGCCAGTATCCTCGACTACCTTTTGGTCCTTGTCTAAAGGCGGTCTCTGGACATCTGCCCTTAAGGTGCACCTGGCAGCCATCTCTGCTTACCCGGGCGCAGGCCTGTCAGCGGGCAATTGGCACAGGAGACAAGTGGTCTGGTGCTTTTTAAGGGCCTTGATCACAATTATCCCTTCCAGCACGTTGGAACCTCCACTTCTGTGGGATCTGTTCAGGTGCTGGCAGAGCTCATGGGCATGCTATTCGGAACCAGTGCATGTTGCGTGCTCTTGGTACACCTGGTGGCTATTAGTCAGCCAGAAGGACTGGGGCACTCCAGGTGCTCTCGGTGCAGTCTCCTTATTTGGTCTTCCACAGGGACAAGGTTGTCCTGTGCCCCAACTCAAAGATCTTACTTGAGATACAGCTCTTTGTAGCAGGTTACACCATTAGGACGGAAGCCGTCAGGCATGGAGACCCCATGGAAATTTTCTAGGTACAGCAGTCTTCAGCGGGGACCGTCTTCGATGTCGATCCGCGCCCGACATCAGGTGTAGTACATAAGGAGGCGTCCCCCATAATCTTTTGGGTTCTTTTCCGTTCGTTGACATCGCAAGCATCGCCTCTGTCATCACTTTCTAGCTGCATGCGATTTACTAGGGACTACGACATTCTCCTTCTTCTTCCGAACTTGGATTCATCTGATGTCCTCTCCAAACACCTCTCTGGAAGGTCACCCATCGAAGTGGCTCTGCAAACAGATCCCCTTCAGAATCCTCACTCAGCCTGTGTGCGTTGTCTTCAGGCCCGGAATATTACACCAAGGCCTGCTCCTTCTGCCAGGGCTTCAACAGTTGCACCAGGATCCGCCCGCCAGAAGGCCCTTCAAGCGTTTCTGTTGGAGGGAGAAACTCAGGCTATGGATAGGGAACCTTCCTCCGGGGGGAGTCATCAGGGAAGACCCACACTGGGGAAACACGGGAGAAGGAAGGCCCAGGTCCCGTCGAGGGCCTCGACTACTCCAGCTCCGGCTCAAGATCGAACCGCTCTCCCTCCCGAGCTCCAATCTCAGCCTCCCTGTTCAACTCAGAGCCTCCAGCGGCTCCTCCCTTGCAGCCTATTAAGACTTCCAGGCCATCGGCTTAATCCACCCTTTCTAAGGCCTTGTCCAAGTCTGGGAGGCTATACAAGTCTTCCTCCTGCCGTCGGGACTCGCCAGGTGGGTGTCCCAGCCCCTGCGTGGGTCGGATCCGGTCGCGTAAAACTAAAGAACAGCGCGTCCCTGAAGCGAGATTTGCCGGACTGGCTTGATCGGCCAAGCATCACAGGCACTCCCAGGAGCGGCTACGGTCAGACACCTGTCGCCGCCAGGCATTCGCTTCCCAGGGGCGTCGGGCCAGGGGACCGGCGTCAGTTAGCTTCAGAGCCGGAGGACCGCGCCACTGTCAGCCACCCGACATCGTGGGAAGGTATCTTTCGGAGGAGGACACCACTCAGCCGAGGACCAGGCAGGTGACTCCGGACCGTCCCGAGCTCGGGAACCTGGCGCCCAGCCCGGCGACAGGCCACGGCACCGGCCCCGCCGGGCCTGAATTTGACAGAGGTGAAGGAGCTCTTCACCTTCTGGTGGGACACCATCAGGAAGGATGTGGTCGCCACACACCCTTCTCCTACTTCGGCTCCGCCTCCACCTACTCCTTCAACGCCTACGCCCGCCCCCCTCCTCCATCCAGGGGGTCCATAGGACGGTCTCCGACTCCCAAGGAGCCAGCAACAACTCCTAGGGGTAGATCCTCAGATAGGAGAAGACCTCCATCAAGATCCACTTCGGGGTCACCCAGCCCTAAGAGACCCAGAAGACGCCGGTACACCTCGTCCGTGGAGGATTCTAGATCTGACACCGCAGGGCACTGCAGATCTCCTCCTCCCATCAGCATTCCCTCCCCAGACCCACACGACCTTCCCAGGTCTCCTTCGGATGACCCCTCGTTCGCTGAGATCATGAGGCACATTCAAGAGAATATGGGGTGGGATGCTGAAGAGCTGGACCCTGAGAGACAACTCCTTGCCTGTTACCTTTGGCAGAAAGATCTAAAGCCTGTGGTAGTTTTTACCCTTGGTGGAGACACTGCGAGGGCGCTACTACCAGGGTGCGTGGGCAGTTGACATATCGACTCCGGCAGTGCCGGAAGGCTGACACGCCTGTACAAGGCCCCGAGGAGGACCAGTATCTGACACCATCCTCTGGTTGATTCCTGGTCATCATGGCTTCACATGACTGGTCTCAGAGACCTCAGCATTTGAGTTACACAGCCACGGACCGAATCTAAGCAGTTGGATGTCCTGGGTAGGCGACGTCTGTGGCCGCACACCTGCCTGGAGGTCCTAAATTACCTCACCCACATGGTTTAATTCCAGAGCGCATAATGTGGGAACAGGGACAGGACCTGGTTGAGAAAATGCGCTGACGGTGGTCAAAGGAGGAGCTTTTTGAATCTCCTCTCGTGGAGGGTTCAGATGTGGGGACCCAGGTGCTCAGAGCCGCGATATGATTCTGTGGACTCTTCAGCCAGAGCTGCAGCCTCAGGCGTGTGTCTCGGAGACACTCTTGGCTCCGCATCTCGGTTTTACCCGGACGTCCAGAAGAACATCATGAGCGTTCCTTACAGGGAAGTCCTTTTGGTGAAGCCTCGAGAAGGTGATCACCAAACTTCAGGATGCTGGGAAGGCAGTTAGATCTGTTCAGGCCACGTGCAGATCTCCGACCTAGTTCCATTCGTAGGAACCAGAGTCGCTTTGTGGCGGACACAAAGGCAACAACCGCGTTCGGGCCAACAGCAGAGGACTCCTTTTCGAAAAGCCCAGGCCAAGTCATCCCAGGTAGAGGCCACCGGTGGCAAAGTCGGCCCAGCTCTGCGGGATCTACGCTGCCACAACATGACTCCTTCCTGGCCCCCCTCCTCCAGGATCAGCGGAAATGAAGGTGGGGGTCGCCGCGATCACACCTGCTTGGGTGGCGGTCGCATCCTACCGACAGGTGGGTGCTGCAATTAGTCAAGAAAAGTACTATATGAATTTGTAGGTAGCCCACCTGCAAGGCCTCCCTGCTCTCCCGCTCGGGTCAGCATGCCCTGCTTATACAGCGAAGTGCTCTCTTTCTAGAGAAAGAAGCCTTAGAGCACGTTCCAGAGAACCAGAGAGGTCTAGGCTATTATTCACACTTCTTCCTGGTTCCAAAGAAAGCAGGGGACCTCCGTCCAATTCTGGACCTCAGCGACCTCAATCTGTTGGTCGTCTACAAACGCTTCCGCATGGTCACCCTCCCGGACCTAATCCCCATGCTGAAGCGGGACACCTCTCTGGCATCACTGGACATGCAGGATGCTTACCTGCACATCCCAATTGCTCAAGCGCACAGGAGGTTCCTGCGCTTTGAGTTTCAGAGCCGTCATTATCAGTTCTGAGCTTCCTTCGGGCTGTCATTGGCACCTCGCGTCTTCACGAAGTGCATGGCGGTCGTGGCGGCGTCTCTGAGAGACAAGGCCACCTCGTGTCTCTGACACCTGGACGACTGGCTTCTCATGGCTCCCTCCAAGGAAGCACTGATGACGGCCATTCATTGTACCCAGGTACCTCTTTCGGTCACTGGGTATTCTCATCAACTACGAGAAGTCCCTCCTGGTACCGTCCCACAAACTGCAGTTTATAGGAGTAGATCTTCCTGGACATAAGTCTCCACCACTCATTCACACTAGTGGGATTAGCACCGGAGACACTAGGACCCATCGGGAGCAAACTTTTTGCTGGAGGGTCGGCGCGAGAGATGGCGCCGCGAGGCATGGCGCCGCGAGCAGCGGCTCGAGCGGCAATGACCATCTCGGCGTCGACCCTCCAACCGCCTCAGTTCCTTTTTTCCTGCTGTCGAGTGCGCTTCAGTGACGACGTCGCTCGCTGTCGGAGTCAAACTTCAAACTCAGTGCATAGTTTTAGTTTATTTTTGTAACATTATCTTCGATAGTAGTATCGCTTAATTTTATTCTGTTTTCATTAAATTTTTCTAATATTTTAAATTTAACTTACTTGAAGAAGTCTCGGCCTACTGGACGGAGTCGACCATGGTAGGTCAGGTGGCGGTAGGGAGACTTTGTAAAGCTGTTCAGTCAGCTGGGCTGGGTCGGTCAGCCTCCTTCTCCTCAGCGGGGTTCCGACAGCGGTCAGTCCGATGCCGGGGATGGGCGTCCCCGTCGAGCATAAAAATAAGCGGTCGCATTCTCGGCACCCATTCGGCCTCGAGCTCTTCTTCGTCCCACAGGTCAAAAAGAGAAGGCATCACTGGGTCGCCCTCTGTAGTATGTCTATCGCGTCAACGCGGTCGGTTATCGTAGCTAGTGCCGTTCTCCTTCTTCGGAGTCGCCAACTGCTGGTGACGTCATCCTATCTCGCATCGGAGCCCCTCCCGCCTGTGGGTGGGGCTCCAGATGAGCAGTTTCATCAGTGGGCCGCTCTTATGGGCGATGGGCTCGGAGGTTGGTTCTCCTGCCTGGCTTTGTTGCCTGGGTCTCGGGCTCCTCCAGCGATCGGTAGGCGGTTGGACCTTCCTTAGTCGCCGGCGCCTTCTTCGTGCCGGTGACTCCGCGCTAGGTGTTCCCCCCTCACGCTGCGTGCGCGAGGGGCCACACCGATGCCCTTATCTCCTTGGTTTTTTTTCTTCTAGCTTTCCAGGTTCCTGGGCGCTTCCGGCGCCTTCCGGCTGGGTCTGTTGGCTTGTCGGTGCCTTTCTGTGCCGGCTCGGCCTCTGCGGCGCCCGTCTGCGGCCACCCGTTGGGTCTGGCGCCGCTTTGTTCAGCGGCACCCGCTTGGTCAGGCCAGGCGCGCTGGTGCAGCGTGCCTCTTCAGGCGCCGTGCCCCTCTAGTGCCGTTTTCAACCTGCTTTGCCTTCTCGGCGCCGGGGCCCTCGGGACTCTCCTTGTTTCTCTGCTATTTCCTCTCTCTCTAATTTTCACTCCTTTCCTGTCCAATCAGTCCTTTCTGGACCATCAGGAGATGATGTTGAGCCTGACCCAGACCTTGGTTGGGTGATGAAGTGGAGGAAACAGGATCTTTCTTTGCTACAGAGCCTGTGGTGGGGACCTGTCCTTTAAGTCTCTGTTGAAGAACCTGAGATCCACTCTTTCTCTCCAGACTACAGACATCGATCCTGGGAAGATATTAAGACTCCAGTACCTTCATGCTTCGGAGATCCCTACGGATTTGACTCCTCCGATCCAGCCTTCCTTCGAAGACGCTGTCTCAAATGGTATGGAATAATCCTGCGCTTATTCCCTCAGTGGCTAAATCCATTGATAAAAGTATTCAGCTCCCAAGGATCGTCCCATTTTGGCATCCCAAGCCTTTGCGGATCCTATTGTAGTCCTGGCAGAGAATGATAAGGTCGTTCTTCCTCAAACTACTACAGCTCAGACCTATTAACAAAGAGTCTCATAAGATTGATACATTAGGTAAGAGAGTCTTCTGCCTCCACTCTAAGTATGCGATCGCCAGTTATCAAGGCTATTTTTCTTAGTATGAGTATATCCTGTGGCACTCTTTGGAAAAGAATGGTTGGCGCCTTCGGATTCGGACTCAAGTCAGAGCTTCTTCTGACTGTTACTAGGGTATTGAGTCCACTAACCAACAGGTCAAAGCCGCTATGGGCCGCTTTCGACACTGCTTCTCGCTCAGCACCGCGGGTATTTGTACTCGGCGCCATTCCTGACTGCGTACTTCTGGCTTCACGAATGATGCTCAGCAGCAGGTAATGGCGCTGCCTCTGATGGCTCCTTTCTTTTCGGCCCTCAGGTGGAACAAGCCTAGAGGCCACTCAGAAGACTAGGTCGGCCATTAGTTGGCCAGACCTCCGCCTGCTCCTCTCGGGGCATGTGAACGAGCGTCAGTTTCATAGTCGTCCAGTCCTTTCGAGGCAGAGGCAGGGAAGCTTCCATAAAAGCCCACCTGCCCAACCTCAAAAGAAAGCAGAGCAGAAGCGCGAGGCCTAAAGCCCCAGCTGCCACTTTATGAATTGATGGCCCAAGTTCCATCCATATTGCCCGAGGTGGAACTTTCTCCTCCCGTGGGAGGTCGCTTGATGTACTTCACAACCAGTGGAAGTCCATAACTTGGACAAATGGGTCCTTCGGACACTGCGTGGGTTATTCTCTCAATTTTTGGAAACCCCTGAATGTCCTCCCAGACGACAACCCAGGTTGTCTGCCTCTCAGTCAGACCTCCTCACCGCCGAGATCCAGGGCCTTCTAAGCAACAGGGCAGTAGAACTGGTGCCCCCGCATCTGCGGAGCACAGGGTTCTACTCCCATTACTTCTTGGTTCCAAAGAAGTCTGGGGGAATGCGCCCCATTCTAGACCTCAGAAAGTTAAACAAATTTCTCCCCAGGGAGAAATTCAAAATGATTTCCCTAGGTACCCTGTTACCCTTGCTGCATCAGCACGACTGGCTGGCCTCCCTGGATATGCAGGACGCTTACCAGCATATCCCCATCCACCCGACCCACCACAAGTTCCTCAGGTTTGTAGCTCTGGGTCAGCATTATCAGTTCAGAGCCCTGCCTTTTGGGCTATCCTCAGCGCCGCGAGTCTTTACAAAGTGTTGTGCAGTTCTCGCAGCGCATCTCAGGAAGATCGGACTCCGAGTGTTTCCCTACCTGGACGATTGGCTTCTAGCAAGCCCTTCCAGCTAAGGGACTTTGGAAGCCGTGCAACGACTTCTCGCCTTCACGTCCATGGGAATTCTGCTGAATTTGAAAAAATCACAACTGCAGCCCTCCCAGAGGCTCCTTTTCATAGGGACGCTTCTAGACACCTCTTCCGCGAAGGCTTTCCTTCCAGAGGACAGAAGACTTGACATCCTTCGGATGGCCCGTTACATCGGGAGAACCAATCGGTTACAGCTCTCGGATGCAACGCATGTTGGGTCTCATAGGCGCCCTCGGTGTTCACTGTCCCCTGGCCCGTCTGCACATGAGAACCACCCAATGGATGCTCTCCACTCAGTGGTCTCCGACCTCACCCCAGTCTTATCCCATCAAGGTGACGGAGCCTTCAAGGTCTCTCACCTGGTGGACTCAAGAGAGCAATCTCCTGGAAGGGTTCCCCTTTGCTCCCCCGGATCATCAGATCTCCATCACCACAGACGCATCGCTAATGGGATGGGGAGCTCACTGTCGCTCCATCCACACTCAAGGTGTATGGACTCAGTTCGAAACTCTTCTCCTCATAAATGTCCTGGAGATGAGAGTGGTCCTCTACGCGATCCGAGCTGTGAAGGATATCCTTTGTCACAAGAACATTCTCCTTCAAACGGACAACAAAGCTGTGATGTATTACATCAACAAGCAAGGCGGTGCTCGTTCTTACCCCCTTTGCAGGGAAGCAATGAGGGTGTGGGAGTGGTGCTTGGAGCACAAGTCTCTGATTCAGGCGGTTTATCTGCCAGGTATACAAACGATCTAGCAGATCACCTCAGCAGAGCGAGGCAGACCCTCACGAGTGGTCTCTCGATCCAGCCGTAGCTCGGTCACTATTCAAGAGTGGGGACTCCAGACCTGGACCTTTTGCATCCCCACTCACGCAAAACTGCTCTCTTCTGCTCCAGAAATCCAGGGCCTGGCATTTTCTGTCAGGATGCGTTCAGGCTCGATGTGGACAAAACGCTTTTCGCCCTTCCACCGATCCCTCTAATCCAGAGAGTTCTCCTCAAGTTCGAGTCTCAGGGACCAAAATGATTCTCATTGCTCCTCCTGGCCTCGGCAACTATGGTTTCCTCTGCTCAACAGTATGTTGGCAGCCTCTCCGAGACCACTTCCCTTGCAAATCAACCTTTGACTCAGGATCGTTGGTCCATCCCAGCCTGAAATCACTTCACCTTCATGCTTGGCTCCTGAAGAGGTAGAAGTGAATCAATTCAACGTCTCGTAGAGTCTCGGACATCCTTCTGGCTGCTGGAGCCAGCCACCCGAAAAACGTACGCTTCCAAATGGAAACGCTTTTCTCTCTGGTGTGCAAAGTCCTCTTGGAATCCCTTTTCCTGTCCTCCTGACAAGGTTCTGGAGTATCTTTTGGACCTATCAAACTCAGGTCTCCAGTACTCCACAGTTAAAGTTCACCTTAGTGCCATCTCAGCGTTCCATGAGCCGGTTTCTTCCTTGTCTCTGGCTCAGCTTCCTATGGTGAAGAGATTTCTTAAGGGAATTCTTCATACCAGACCCCCTGTTAGGCATCCAGTTGCAACCTGGGACATTAACCTGGTTCTGGACATGCTCACTCGGAAGCCTTTCGAGCCCTTAGCTACCTGTGAGCTAAAATTTCTTCCCTGGAAGACTGCCTTCCTGGTGGCCATTACCTCAGCCATGAGGGTCTCTGAGATTCATGCCTTGGTGGACGGACCCTCCATATACTGTATTCCATAAAGACAAGGTAGTTCTCCAGTACTCATCCTAAATTTCTTCCCAAGGTTGTGTCAGATTCATCTAAACCAACCTCTGGTACTTCCCTCTTACTGCTAATTTCCAAAATGAAGGGAACAATCTCTTCATTCCTTGGATGTTAAGAGAGCCTTTGGTTCTATTTAGATAGAACCAAGAATTTTCGTAAGACTCAGCAACTGTTTGTTTCTTTCAGCGACACCCGGCTGGGTCAACCCGTCGCTATTAGATGTCTCATCATGGTTAGTGGCATGCCTTCGACATTGCTACTCCATGGCTCAAGTTAAATTGGAGGGTAGAGTGTCGCTCACTCTACTAGGCGGTCGCTGGCATCTTTAGCGGAGATTCGCAATGTTCAATTCGGATATCTGCAACGCCGCCACCTGGAGCTCAGTGCATACCTTCGTTAAGCATTATGCACTGGATGTTCATGCCAGGCGACATTCCGCATTCGGCAGAACTATCCTTAATGGTCTTCTATCTTAGACGCGTGAGCTCTGGCTCTCCTGCCGCCCTTTTGGGGATTATCAGCTTGGTACTCTCCACTGGTGTGAATGAGTGGTGGAGACTTATGTCCAGGAGAGATGTGAAAATTACGTACCTACCGTAATTCTTGATCTTCTTGGACGAGTCTCCACCACTCATTCACACGCCCACCCTCCATCCCCCGAGCTCACCGCTGTGTTGGTCTTCACTCCCTCAAATCTTTAGGCCGTGAGGACTTCTTTGCTGACCCTTCTTACACGGGTCGTACGGACTATCTTATGTCCGTTTTTTAAGGTTAGATTTACTCTTTACGTTAGTTGCGCTGCACCTCCTTGGTAAAAAAGGTACTGAGGCGGTTGGAGGGTCGTCGCCGAGATGGTCATTGCCACTCGAGCCGCTGCTCGCGGCACCATGCCTCGCGGCGCCATCTCTCGCGCCAACCCTCCAGCAAAAAGTTTGCTCCCGATGGGTCCTAGTGCCTCCGGCGCTAATCCCACTAGTGTGAATGAGTGGTGGAGACTCGTCCAAGATCATCAAGAATTACGGTACGTACGTAATTTTCATTTCTGGACGCCGTCAGAGGAAAAGCTTTTCTTCCCGCGGACAGAGCGGAACACATCAGATCCCTCATCAGGGACCTGTTGGTGAAGAAGACCGTCCCAGCCAGATTGTTCCTTTGCCTGCTCGGACACATGGCTGCGGTATTGCGACGGTCCCAATGGCAAGGCTCCACATGCGGGTAACTCAGTGGATGCTAAGGGTGCAATGGGACCAAGGGCAAGACCATCTGCAGCAGCCAATTCGAATCACAAATGCCACGATTCGGGATTGGCAATGGTGGCTAGATCTGGGAAACCTCTCCGCGGGGGTTTCCTTTGTAGCGCCGTCTCCGACTGTGACTCTCTCCACGGATGCCTCAGGGCTCCGATGGGGAGCACACCTAGACGGGGTGAGGTCTCATGGCACATGGTCAGCCCTAGAGTCTCATCTCCACATCAACATTTTGGAGACAAGGGCGTTCTTTATGCTCTGCAAGCCTTCCAGTCGGAGATTCCACCAGGTACTCTCCTGTTGCAAACAGACAATACTGCGGTGATGTATTACCTCAATAAAAAAGGAGGCACTCACTCCTACCCGCTTTGTAGGGAGGCCATGAGAGTGTGGGAGTGGGTAGTGCAGCATGGTGCAAACCTAATTGCAGTACACGTCCCCGAAGTGGACAATACCGTCACAGACAGCCTGAGTCACTCTCGGGCCAGAGTCCACGAGTGGGAACTTCTACAGGAAGTGGCAGAGGATCTGTTTCACAGATGGGGCACTCCAGAGTTAGACCTTTCACGTCGCCATCCAGTGCAAAACTGCCCAATTTTTGCTCGCTAGATCCAGGGCCTGGTGTTTTCTGGCGAGACGCGTTGTCCCTCTCCTGGGCGGGCAGATTCCTCTATGCCTTCCCTCCTTTCCCGTTGATCCAGAGAGTCCTTTTAAAACTTTGCAGGGAGCAGATGACGTTCATTTTGATAGCGCCTTTCTGGCCCAGACAAATCTGGTTCCCGCTCCTGCATCAGCTATCTCGGGAACCACCACTACCTTTGCCAATCAGCTCCCATCTGCTGTCTCAGGAGGAGAGTTCATTAGTCCATCTGGACTTGCGTTCCCTGAACCTGCACACTTGGCTCCTAGAGACATAGCCATGTTGCGATACGGGGTCTTGCAAGATGTGGCAGACGTACTCTCTGCCGCCAGAAAACCGGCAACCCACGCGACGTACACCACGGAACTAGCCCTAAGTGTTGGTACCCCCAACATCTCGCTGGGCGTTGGAAACCTCGCGGACCCTCAACACCCGTCGTACCTGGTTCCCCACAGCCTTCGCTGCCGTCCGGGGAGCCCGAGTCACCCCAGCCTGACCCCGGGGATACCTGCTTTCACTTTTTCAGTCCGGACTAGCTTACTCCTCGGTCAAGGTGCATCTTTGCACAATTTCGGCTTATCATGGCCCCATAGGCCATCGGATGGTGGCCCAATTGGACACTACTCGTGCCTTTTTAAGGGGAGTCCTCCACCTTAGGCCACCTATCAAGGATCTGGTTCCTCCTTGGGACTTGCCCTTTGTCCTGGAGCAGCTTTCGCTGCCACCTTTCGAACCAGCGGCAGTTGCGAGCTCGTTTTCTGTTAGGGGAAAGCGTTGTTTTAGTGCAGTTAGCTCGGCAAGAAGAATCTCCGAATTGCATGCACTCATGTGCAAAGAACCTTATTTAATTTTCCATTAGGATAGGGTATCCCTGAGGACAAATCCTAAGATCTTACTTCGAGATAGAGCTCTTGCAGCAGGTTATCACAATTAGGACTATACGCTGAGCACTAGGACCCTGCGGAGAAAAACTTCTGCCAGCAATACCAACGGGGGACCACCCCCGACACCAGCCCGGCCCCGACGTTGGTCAAGGTATAAGAGGGGGCGGACCCAGCTCCACCTCAGTTCTTTCCTGCTGCGTACCACGCACGTGAATAGCTGCTGCCTGCGATTCACCAGCGAGAAAAGGATACTACAAGCAAGTTTTTTCAACGTTTTTTACTGTTTTTCTTTCACCGCGACCGATGCCCGTACGGTTACCACTGTTCGGCTCGGTTTTCCCGCGTCTGGCATATTTTGCCTCAGTGTTTACCGCCGTGGGTACAGACGTTAGTCTGCTTTTTCCTTCCCGCGGGTTCGATGTCTTCCCGGGCGTCTGTTTCTCCCGAACACCTTACTGAGTGCGGCCGGCAAATTCCCACCAAGGACGGTCACCGGCGGTGTGTTTTCTGCCTCGGCCCAGACCACGACACCGCTAGTTGCACCAACTGCCAGGCTTTTACAAGCTGGACTCGCATCTGACGCCTGAAGGCCTACCTCTTGGAGAAGAAGATGGACCTGCACTCGTCCGAGGGGAAGAAGGAGGAGAAAAGCAACATAGCAAAGAGTGCAGTTGGTCCTGGTGCGGTCTCGGTCCGCTCGCGGTCGCGACCTTCCCGAAGAAGGCTCGTCCCTCGGGCTTCGGGTAGTCGCCGCGCTTCGTCTCAGGCTAAGGCTGGCCTGTCGGAGAGCAGCCGACCAAGCCCGAAGGTGACTCCGCTCTGATCATCACCAAGTCTGTGGCGGTACCTGCCCGGCCCCTACGACCACGGCACGGCGCCGCCTGCTGAAGTGCGCCTCCGGGCCAAGGACTCTCAAGCGCCCCTGTCGTCACCCGTCGTCGGTCCTGCACAGGCGCTGGTTGAAGGGCTAAGGACCCGGGTCGGTCGCTGTCCTGCCGACATCCCCGTCGCCCAAGTCCTCCTCCCCCCTGGGCCCTCAGGAGAGCTCTCCGTCGTGACCCGCCGCTCAGGAGACTTTTTTCCTGCAGCAGGCGGCTGAAATATTCTCCCCGAATGAGCTCAAACAGCTTTTTTCGTTTTGGTGGGGGCAGGTTCACAAGCGTACCGGCCCAGACACCGGTACCGGATCCTGCGGGTGAACCACAGCCAGAGGGCGAGACCTCTCCGCTGAGGTCCCTGGAGCGCCGTTTTTCGCCCCGTCTAGTGCTCGGTTCCGCTGTCGATCCGAGGACCACCGACGTCGCTCTATGGTTTCGACTGACCGATGTCTGTCCCGGAGCCTTTCGCGCTCAGCGGGGCCGGTTCCGGCAGCCGGTCATTCGGCTCCGTTGTTGGTTCAGGGACGGTGTCGGCCCTCGGACTGTCGTCAGTCCCCGCATACCGGCGCCAGCGTGAGGCATGGACATGAGGCAGAACCAGACTACTCTTAAGTCGGATGGTCGGTCCTCCTCTTCCTCGTCATCCTCTTCGTCTTCCCTCAGCCTCAAGCGCTCCCCTGAGGAGAAGGACATCCCTTGCTCACCTCCAGACGATCCCACGTTCATGGATGTCATGAGGCATATCCAGGCTTCCAACGAGTGGGACACCGAAGACCTGGACCCGGAACGCCGGAGATTGGCCAGATACCTGAGGCAGAAGGAGCCAATGCCTTTGGTCATTCCTCCCTTGGTGGATACTTTTCAGGATCTGACTAAATCCACCTGGCTGTGCCCAGCCTCCATCCCGGCGGTTCCCAAAAAGTCGGACAGGCTCTACAAGGCTCCGAGGGCTGAACCCTTCTTGGCGGAGCAGCCTCAGGCAGATTCAACTGTGATCACGGCTGCTCATGACAAGTCTCGACAGCTGCGGCACCTCAGCTCCCAGCCTCCCGACTTGGAGTCCGTTACCTGGATCAGGTGGGCAAGAAAGTTTACGCTGCTTCCACCTGCTCCATTCGATCTCTGAATTTCCTCACGCATATGGTGCAGTACCAGAATGCATTGTGGGAAACGGAGTCTTGAGCTGGCACAGGCCATGCCAGACTCCGACAAGAAGACGGGGCTTCTGGCCCTCTTACAGTCAGGCTGAGATGTAGGCTCTCATGTTCTGAGGGCCTCGTATGATACTGCGGATACGGCAGCCAGAGCGGCTGCCTCTGGGGTTTGTCTTCGGCGCCATGCCTGGTTGAGGCTTTCAGGCTTTCAGCAGGATCTGCTGTCCGGTATCCGGGACCTGCCGTTCCAGGGTGCCGTTTTGTTTGGGCAGGAGACAGAGGCCTTGATCTCCCGTCTCCAAGAATCAGGTAAGTCGATCTGGTCGGTCCGCCAGATGTACCGTGGCGACCAGCGACACCCCCATTGCCGTCGGCTTTTTCGCAAGTCCTCAGGCAATCAGACTTCAGCCTGAGGTTCCCAGCAAGGGCAGAGAGGTGGCTTCCGCAGGAGATCCGGAAACCAGCAGTCTGGTGGACCTTCCGCCCGTGGGCCCAAGTCCTCCCAAACCTCTCTCCCTACCCCCGGTTCTGCCCAGTGACTCCCTTCTGCCCCCCTTCTGTGGTCAGATGTCCAGGGGGAGCCGGTTGGGGGCCGCTTCTCCCTTCATCTCGAAGGGTGGAGCTCTATTACCACAGATCAATGGGTCTTGGACGTTATTCAGAGAGGACACACGTTGGAGTTCACAGAGTTCCCTCCACGTACTCCGTCAAAGCTCTCCCGTTATCCTCCTTCTCACATTCCATTCTTGGAAGGAGAAATTTAGGCCCTCCTGCAAAAGAGAGCAATAGAAAGAGTTCCCATGGAGCAGTGGGGTCAGGAGTTCTACTCCCACTTTTTTCTGATCCCAAAAAAGCTAGGGGACCTTCGTCCCATTCTGGATCTCCGTCCTTTAAATCTCTTTATAGAGTACAAAAAGTTCAGGATGGTGACTCTTCAGGGTCTCCTCCCTCTGCTGCACCAAGGGGATTGGCTCTGTTCTCTCGACATGCAGGATGCATACATGCATATCGGGGTCTTTCCTCCCACAGGAAGTTTTTGAGGTTCCACTCATGGGGAGCATTATCAGTTCCGGTGCTCCTGTTCGGCCTCTCTTCCGCTCCATGATCTTGCAAATGTCTAGCAGTGGTGGCTGCGGCTCTAAGGCAATCAGGCCATTATGTTTTCCCTTACCTTGACGACTGGCTTCTCACGGCCCCGTCAAGGGACGGCCTGTTACGCTCTTTTAGGAGATGCCTGTACTCTATTCCGAGAGCTGGGGATCACCCTGAACGTGAAAAAGTCCTCCCCAGAGCCCAGCCAAACCCTCGCCTTCATTGGAGCGACTCTGGACTCAGTCCAGGGCATGGCTTTTCTCCCACAGGACAGGGGAATTTGCCGGCGAAGTTTGGCGAACGGATATCCATAGCGCCTCGAGTTCCCGGCTGGGCTTTCCTGTCCTATTGGGGCATATCGCGGTGACCATCAGTAACACCCTTGGCCGCCTTGCATGAGAATCCCACAGTGGATGCTTAGGGTGCAGTGGGATCAATGCTACGATGACCTGGGCGCTTTAGTCAGGATCTCGGAGCCAGTCAGGAGAAACGTTGCTTTGGTGGTTGGACCCCAGCAGTCTGGAGAGAGGGGTCAGCTTTCGTCCAGAGCCACCAGGTCAGACTCTAACGACGGATGCATCAGACCTGGGTTGGGGGGCTCATCTGGGTGTTCATCAAACGCAAGGGGTTTGGTCACCCGAGGAACGATCCCTCCACATCAGTGTACTGGAAATGCGAACGGTCTTCTACGCTCTTCAGGCGTTTCAAGAGGACCTGGTACCTGGCTCTCTTATGGTTCAGACGGACAACATGGCGGTCGTCTTTTACATCAACAAGCAAGGAGGCACCCATTCCTATCCTCTTTGCCGGGAAGCGATGAGAGTTTGGTAGGGCGCTGGAACGGGACTGCGTCCTGTCGGCTGTGCGTCGCCAGGCGCCTAAACAAGCTGGCCGATAGCCTCAGCAGGTGGGCCAGGCGCCTGAAAGTGGGAATTGCTTCAATCCGTAGCGGATCAGCTCTTCGGAAGGTGGGGCCTTCCCGAGCTAGATCTCTCTTTGCGTCACCACGCAACGCCAAACTGCCACTGTTTTGCTCGCGAGAGCACGCGCCTGGCGTTTTTGGGCCAGACGCATTATCCCTTTGTTGGGCAAGGAGGTTTCTTTATGCCTTTCCACCCTTCCCTCTCATCCAGAGAGTTCTGCTCAAACTACTGGCAGAGGGGGCACGCATGATTCTTGTGGCCCCCAATTGACCCCAACAGATTTGGTTCCCACTCCTGCAGCGGTTGTCCCAGGAACCTCCAATCCCGTTGCCCATTTGCTCGCAACTGTTGTCCCAGGACCAGGGTTCTCTGGTTCACCCGGACCTCAGATCCCTGCACCTTCATGCTTGGCTCCTCCAGACGTAGCTAGGAACCGATATGGGGTTTCCCCGGAAGTGGCTGAGGTCTTAGCGTCCGCAAGAAAGCCCTCTACTCGCTCCACTTACGCTATTAAGTTGAAGCATTTCTGTCATTGGGCCTTGCCACAGCATTTAGACCCTGTCACCTGCTCTGTGAACTCCGCTTTGCAGTATCTTCTCTCCTTGTATGAGAAAGGCCTGAGCTATGGCTCTATCAAGGTGCACATGTGGTTTACTCGCCTATCATGCTCTCGTGGGAGAGAGAGCATTGGCCCAGTTAGATGTGGCCCGCACCTTCCTTAGGATTCTTCACATGAGACCCTCCCATCAGGACCCTGTCCCACCCTGGGACCTCCTTTTTTGTGTTGGAGAAACTCACCCTTCCCACTTTTGAACCTGCAGCGAGTTGTGAGCTGCGATACCTGTCTTGGAAAGTTTGTTTTCTGGTTGCTGTTACGTCCGCTCGAAGAGTTTCCGAGCTGCAGGCTCTGATGTGTAAAGTGCCCTATTTGGTTTTTCACAGGGAAAGGTTTTCCCTCAGAACTAATCCTAAGTTTCTTCCCAAAGTAGTGTTGGAATTGACCCTCAACCAATCGGTTGATCTTCTAGTTTATTTTCCTTCCCCTTCCAATAGAGGGGAGGCTCTCCTCCACACATTGGATGTCCATAGATCCCTGAGGTATTACCTCAACAGGACGGTTCAACACCGTAAATCGGAGCAACTCTTTGTGGCTTTTTCGCCACACCGCTTGGGTCAACCGGTGTCCAAGCAGACTGTCTCCAAATGGATAGTCCGTTGCGTCTCGTTTTGCTACGAGCATCACAGTAAACCCCTGCCGGGTCCGGTTCGGGGTCACTCCACCAGGAGTGTCCACTTCTTTTGCCTTGATGCGGAATGTCGCCATTCAGGACATCTGTGCGACGCGACCTGGAATTCGGTGCATACCTTTGTCAAACATTACAGCTTGGATGTCTTCTCCAGCGCGCAGTGTTGGCTTCAGCCTAGCGGTTTGCAAGGACTCTTGTCCTGAAGGCCTCTGGAGTCAGCATATTCTCCTCCGGGTCGGCGACCTCTTTGCTATGGGGCTGCTTGGGACTCGGGTCCTAGTGTGATAGCCTGCAAGGCTCTATCTCGAGTAAGATAGTAGTTACGTAGGAACTTACCGTAACAGTAGATCTTGAGGAGCTCTGCAGCAGCGCTGTTCCCTCCCACCTTCCCCCCTCGGGTGTGCAGGTCTATTTTCTTTCCTTATCGATGGTAGGTTCGCCTCCTTCTCTTTGTCAGGCCTTCTGCTGGGTACTAGCGGGAGAACTGAGGTGGAGCTGGGTCCACCCCCTCTTGTACCCTGACCGACATCGGGGCGAGGCTGGCATCAGGGGCGGTCCCCCGCTGGTATTGCTGGCAGAAGTTTTTCCTTGTGATCCTAGTGCCAGCGGCATAGTCCTAATTGTGATAGCCTGCTGCAAGAGCTCCTCTCGAAGATCTACTGTTACGGTAAGTTCTTACGTAACTGTACTTTTCTGCCTAACGTGGTCTCAGCCCTCACCCTTAATCAAGATATCGACTTACCAGTGTACTTTCCCAGGTACACCAATCGAGGAGAAGCACTACTTCACACCCTTGATGTTCACAGGTGTTTCAGATATTATCTGACCAGAACCAAACAATATCGGAAATCGGATCAACTGTTTGTCTCCTTTGCTGAGAGGATGAAAGGAGCTCCTGTTTCTAAACAGTCTCTATCGCGTTGGCTCATCCAGTGTATCTCTTTCTGTTATGACAAGCGCAGCAAACTCTTGCCAGGTGTGGTCAAGGGTCATTCTACCAGAGGAGTGGCCATTTCCTTGGCAGCGCTGAGGAATGTCTCCACTTAGAAACATAGAAACATAGACTTTGACGGCAGATAAGGACCACTATGCCCATCTAGTCTGCCCATTTCCCTTCCTGCAGGATAGGCCGCAGATCCTAGTTAATCAACAGCCTATTTCTTCCTACCCCCCACAAGAATTGCCTTATGTCTGTCCCATGCATTCTTGAATTCTCCCACAGTTTTAGACCCCACAACCTCCTCAGGAAGGCTGTTCCATGCATCCACTACCCTCTCTGTGAAATAATACTTTCACATTGCCCCTGAACCGCCCTCCTTCTATCTTTAAATTGTGTCCCTTGTTCTTGCAAGTCTCTTTTTCTGAAAGATGCTACCCTCTTGGACTTTGTTGATTCCACTGAGGTACTTAAAAGTTTCTATCATGTCCCCCCTCTCCCTTCTTTCCTCAAGAGTATACATATTAAGCTCCTTTAGTCTCTCCTCATACGGCTTCTCTTGCAGACCCTGCACCATTTCAGTCGCCCTCCTCTGGACTGCCTCTATCCTATCTATGTCCTTGCGGAGATGGGGTCTCCAGAACTGGACACAGTACTCCAGATGGGGTCTCACCAACTGTCTGTACAGAGGGATAACTTCCTGCTTTCTGCTGATGATGCCTCTCCCTATACATCCCAGTATACCCCCAGCCCTCCCTACTGCCTTCTCACATTGCTTGCTAACCTTAAGGTCATCTGATATGATTACCCCCAGGTCCCTTTCCTTTTTTGTTGTTACTACCTCCCCACCCATTGTATATTCTTCCCCTGGGTTCTTGTTTCCCAGGTGCATTATTTTGCACTTCTTTGCATTGAATCCTAGCTGCCATACTTCTGACCATTCCTCCAACCTTGCCAAGTCCCTTTTCATCCTTTCCACGCTCCTGTGTATCAACCCGTTGCAGATCTTTGTGTCATCTGCAAAAGACATACTTTTCCTTCCAGTCCCTCTGCAATGTCACTGATGAAGACATTAAAAGGACTGGACCCAATACTGAACCCTGCGGTGCCCACTAGTAACCCCCCTTTCTTCAGCTATTTGTGCTGCGGCCATCTGGAGCTCAGTGCATACCTTTATTAGGCATTACAGCCTGGATATCGCTTCAAGGGAGGGCAGATTTCAGCCCTAGCCGTCCTCCAGGGACTTCTGTCTTAGGCTCGAGCAGGTTGTGATCCCTGTCTTTCCTCCCTTCCGGTGGCATCGATTGCTGCCGTTGTTAGAATCAGTCTAATGGTGTAACCTGCTGCAGGAGCTGTATCTCGAAGTAAGATAGTACAGATCTTACTTCCTGATACGCTCTTGCAGCTTCAAATTCTCCATAGAACTAAAGAACCAAGCGCCAGGACCCCACAAAAATTTTCTAGCTAGCAGTCTTCAGCGGGATTGCCTCCGGCGTCGGTCCCACCCGGCGTCCAGGGTAAATACATAAAGGCGGTCCGCCACAATCCCCAGATCTTATCTGTGTCAATCTTCACCATTCAGGACCCGCAGAACCTTTTTTTTTTTAAAAGTGGTAGGTGGAGTCGGCACACCATCGGCGCCGCGCTCGAGGGTTGGCCATTAGGCTGTGTCGACTCCGTCTGCCTACCAGTTCTTCATCTCCCGCCATCGAGGTCGCGTGTGGGAAGCTTCTTTCAAGAATTTTAGGCCTTCAGCCTTTCGAAATCGACGTTTTTTCAGTCAGTCGCCTGCCGGTTCTGTGTTCTGCCTCCACTCGACGTCGCCCGGTAAGATCTTTCCTTTTTATTTGAATTCTGCGACGTTGAGTCTGTTTTGTTGTTTTTTTTCTCTCTGTAGGTCATGTCTCAGTCGGAGGGCAAAAAGTCTTCGAAGACGGGTCGGCCCCCATGCGTTAGTGCCCGTGCGGCCGAAAGTTTTCCGTCACTGCCCAGCACAACCAATGTCTTGCGTGTCTTGGCCCGCTTCACGACATGGACTCATGCAATGCCTGGTTCTCCATGGACCGCCGGGTTCTCGAACAGCACGCGTTGAAAGTGGGGTGAGCTCTGCTGACTTTCAGGGGTAGGGTTCGCACTCGTCTGGCCAAGCCGTGCTCTCTCGGCCCTTCCTCCGGGTCCCCTCCCAGTTCTATATGGACCGAGGAGGAGGGAGCCTCGGCTACTTGTAGCCTGGCCATCGCCGAGGCTCCTCCCGCGGCGCAGGAGGCCCGTCCCGCTTCCTCCGGGAGCGGGGCGGAGGAGCTACCACGGCAATCACCCCTCGGGGTGAAGGCTCCCCGTGTGCTCCTGTGGCTCGGAAGGCCCGGCTCGGCGCCGTCTGTCGGCGCAGCGCCGTTCGGCTGTGCTGTGGGACAGGATCGCGCGTCCTCCTTTGCCATGTAGGGTCTTCGACTCCGGCTGTCGATGCCGTCTTGGCGCAGAGAGGGCGGTCGGTGCCGTGTTGGCGCGGGGCGTTAATGGGCGCCACTTCGGTCCTCTGTGCCGCTTGCGGCGCCGTGGAGCCGAGCGGTGTCGCTGTGCCGAGAATGCTGCTGGGCTGCTGTCGGCGCCTGCCACTGTCCCTTGTACCGCCCCCGGTGCTGGTGGACTCTATGGCGCTGCGTCTGGCCCTGGCTCTGGACCTTTGGCCTGAGCTGCCCCAGTGCCTCCTGCGGATCCCGCTCAGGGATTCGGAGGGCACGGGTGCCCACTCTGCCACAACTCTGGCTGCCAGGCCGCTGGAGGCTGGTTCTGCCCACCCTCCTACGGTTTGGCTTAGAGCTTCAGACTCTACCTCTTTGGAGTCAGAGTCGAACTCAGAGTCGGACGAGCAGTCACACCCCTCTGGGTTGGCTGTGGAGGAGGGCAGCACTATCGTCTCGTCGACGAGTCGGAGCCAGCCCCCTACTGAGGAGAGTCAGGTGGCCCCCGAGACTGGGGTCGGTGGTGCTGACCAGCAGGCAGTGGTGCGAGCCGCCATAGCTCTGCAACTTGGTCTTGGGGGTTCATCGACCCCTGGTGGTACCCTCCAGTGGGTGTGTCTTGATCGCCCAACTTTGGGGCCATCGAGGTGCTTCCACAGGAGGGTAGGGTACTGTTCCCTGGGTCTCTTCGGGCAGCCCAGAGATGCCAGCTACCTAGGCTGGCCCTCTCGAGGAGGAGGACTCTCGACTCTGAGGGGTCGAGGTGTGTGGGTCAGCCGTCGGTCCTTTTCTGGGGTCCACTCGGCCCTGGACGGAGCCATAGTACGGATTTCCACCTTCCTCCTCGGGTTCCTTGAGGAGTCCCTTTTTGAGTAAGTAGGACCGTCCTTCTGGTCCTTTATGGCCCAGGTCGCCTCACGGCCGCCTACGGGGTTGTTCTAAGCAGCCAAGGCAGTATCAACGTGGTTGTACAACTGTCGCCTGGAGTCTTCTCCGGGCCCCTCCTCGGTGCTCACGGTCCGCTCCCCAGCCCCGGCGGAGGTCAGGCGACTTCTTTTCTCGGCTCTGCCCCATCCCTCTGCCACATTTCTCCTGCGCCCCAGGCATTCTTGGTCCCAGCTGCCTCTCACCTGGAAGCAGTTCCAGGCGGTGGCTGCCCTGTTCCCTGCTTATGTTAGGGCTATGGACAGCCAGGTTTTCAACCTCCCGCCCCGTGCAGCTACCCTCGGAACATATGGTGACCTCCAGCTCCTCATCCCCCTCTTCTGGGGGAGAGGAACCTTCTGTCCACATCTCTTTGGCTGCTGATCTCTGAGTATCAGCGTTTCCTCGTGAGGATGTTGGAGGATTTGCACCTTTCTCCCTCTACTGTCAGCAATCCTGAGCATGCGGCGCATGCCTTTCTAGGCGATTTTGGCGAGGCCACCCTTGTGGTGCCGCCCTGGCCTGCTCCCTTTTGGGAGGCGTCCTTGCGTTCTGGCAGAGGCCCTTCTGGAGTTCTACCCCAAGGGACCTCAGCCAGAGGTAGTATGCCTCCCCAGGAGTCTCCAGGTTCCATGCCTCATCCGCAGTCTGGCTTGACGCATCTGGACACTCCTGATGGGCTTGGCGCCCACCACGTGAGCAGCCCCAGATCAAGACTCTCGATTTTGATTTTGGGGAGGAGGACCTTCACTTGGCACGGCTGCTTCTTTCTATTTCTGCTCACCAAGCCCACTATGCAGCCTACAACAGGTTCTTGTGGTCCGGGCTAGGTCAGATCCTAGCCTTGTTGCCCTACTCTGAGCAAACCAGACAAGCCATCGCGCTCTCTGCACGTGGCCTGGAGCTAGCAAGGCACCAAGCGAGGGCATCTTATGATGCCAACGAGGTAGGTACCAGGGTCGTAGGGACAGCGATCTGCACTAGGAGATCGGCATGGCTGCGTCTTTCCCAGTTGTCACCCTTGGCCCGGCGTAGGGTGATTTGCTCCGCCTACCAGGGAACCTACCTTTTCTCCTGTAGAGTGAGACGGCGCTTGTCAGGGCACCTTCCTTCCCCTCCGGGGGAACCCCGTCTCTCTCTCCCCACTCTCGGGTCTCCCCAGGCCCTGAAGGTTCCCCCCCTTAGTGTGTCACCCACTGAGGGCTAAGGGACCCTGTCCCTTAGGGTGTAATGAAACAGCCCCCTTCGGGGGGGCTTGGTACTCACCCATATGTGATGAATGGTGAAGATTGACACAGATAAGATATGAAAATTACGTACCTACCGTAATTATGATCTTTCTGTGTATCTTCATTCATCACTACCCCACCCACCATCCCCCTGGGGCCTCAGTCTCTGTGTCCCCCTCCCTCTCTGTGGCTCCCCCTCTCCTCTTTAGGAGCGGGGTAAAGTAGGGACACACAGGGGAGTATTCTCCTATGAAGGGTAGACAGCTCGAGCGGCACTCCTTCTCTACTACATGTCTCCACCCCGATGGGGTGGGAGTTGGTGGTTGCCCTCCTCCTGTTCTCCTTCTGGTTTCCATCCAACCGTTTAAAAAAAAAAAAAAAGAAAATCCCCTTTTTTCACCAAACATTCTTCCTGAGAGAGTACTAAATCCCTGTACCCTGTCCTTCCTCCAGAATAGCCGACTCTGCTTCTGGGGAATTTGCCAGTTATTCTGTGCCTTGAATTCTGGCAGAGAGCTTTGCTACTCCTTGCAGTTCCTATCCAATCTGGTGACGGACAAGGGTCTCAGATACCTTGATACCTCTCACTCTCTCCTAAATTCTCTCCCTCCTCCTCCCTTCTTCCGCTTCCAGAGATTGGGGCCCCACCCAGTCCCTTAGTCTAATCTTCTTGCTGTTCTCTGTCGTTATTTCTCCTTTTAGTTCAGTTATCTTTCATTTTCTGTCCCTTGGACTCTTTTGTCCCACCCTCCATCCCTTCCTCTTACCTCTCCGGCGACTCAGAAATGGTAGACAGGCGGAGTTGACACAACCCTGTGACCAACCCTCGGCGCCACACAGTCGTTGGCCTCGAGGGTGGCGCTGATGGTGTGTCGGCCCACCTACCCCTTTAAAAAAAAAAAAAAAAAGGCCCTCAAGGTCCTGACCTCCAGCCAATACCCATATGTGATGAATGGTGAAGATACATGAAAGATCACCAATTCAGTCAGTCGTAATTTTTCATTTTTTTCCTATGATAAACGCCCTTGCATCGGCCTCTGTCATCTTCTAGGCTTACGACGCACTAGGAAACCTTCAATTGTTCTTTTTCACTGGATTTCGCCTGATGTCCTCTCCAACTTCTCTGGAGGGCCATTCTGTCAAGTGTGCCTGCAGCAAGCAGATCCCCTCATGATCCTCACTGCCTGGTATCGCTGCCTGGTCACAGACCATGACACCCAGGCCTGCTCTTTCTGCCAGGGCTTCAACAGCTGTACAAGGATCCGCCGCCAGAAGGCTCTTCAAGCTTTCCCTCGAGGAAAACTAAAAGCTATGGATCGAGACCCTTCCTCCAAGGGGAGTCGTCAGGTAAGTCCCATAAGCACCGGGAGAAGGAAAGACCCAGATCCCTTCAGGAGCCTCGTACTTCCGCTGCTCCCGCTCCAGGTCTGGGCCTCTCAAGGCTCGCCTCAGCCTCCTCCAGTTCTTGTCAGATCGGCTAGTGGTTCCTCTCTCTCAGCCTGTCAAGACCTCCAGGCCTGTATCTTCATCCACCCGTCTAGGCCTCGCTCTAGATCTGGGAGCACCATAAGTCTTCCACAGGTCAGTCTCCCAACCGCCGCCACCTGGCGCAAGACTAAGAGCTGACCTCCTGAGGCAGACATCGGACCCACACAGGCACTCCAGGAACCCCGGCCATCACGTCACCTGCCGGTCAGGCGTTCCGCCTCGGGAGACATCGGCTGGGGACTGGCGCGCTACTGCAGAAAGGAGGACCACCCCACTGCCTACTGGTGTCGGTCGGAAGGCGTCGGAGGAGGAGGACTCTACCCAGCCCGAAGACCAGGCGGGCGACCCCGGTCCCATCGAGCTCCCACGGGAACCCTCCCCGGAACGGGAGACCCCCGGGGACCCGACGACAGGCCACTGGCGCCCGGTCCGTCGTCGGGCCTAAATCTGACAGAGGTGAAGGAGCTCTTCACCTTCTGGTGGGACACCATCAAGAAGGATGTGGTCACCACACAGCCTCCTCCTGCGCCTGTTGCCTCCAATGCTTGCAGCCTCCTCCTCCACTTAGGGTCAGCAGGGACGGGCATCGACCCCCAAGGAGCCAGTGTCCCTCCTAGGGGCAGATCTTAGAGGAGAAGGCCTCCTCAAGATCCACTTCAGGGTCACCCAACCCCAAGAGACCCAGGCGGCTTCGTATACCCCTGTCCAGTGGAGGGACTCCAGATCTGACACGCCTGTGTGCTCCCATCCCTCTCCAATCAGTGTCCTTTCCCGACCACGCGACCTTCCCAGGTCCCCTCGGATGACCCCTTTCTCCCGAGATAATGAGGCATATTCAGGAGAACATGGGTGGGATGCTGAAGAGCTTGACCCCAGGAGACTCACGCCTTGCTCCGCTTCGGCAAAAGGACCCCAAAACTGTGGTAGTGCCACTTTGGTGGACGCTACTGCCATGCGTGGAAGGCCCCATTCGACTGCAGTGCCGAAGAAGGCTGACCGCCTGTGCAGGGCCCCAAGGAGGACCAGTACTCATGAACCATCCTCTGGCCGACTCCCTGGTCATACGGCCTCACATGACTGGTCTCAGAAACCACAGCACTTGAGCACGCAGCCAACGGACCCGAGTCCAAACATGCTGATCGCCCTGGGCAGACGCAGTCGACGTCACTGACTTCATGCCATTAGATCGTTAAATTATCTCACCCACATGGTTCAGTGCCAGAACGCATTGTGAACAGGGACAAGACCTAGCTGAAAAATTGCCAGATGGTGGCCAAAAGGAGGAGCTGTTGCAACTCCTCCTTATGGGTTCGGACGTGGGGACCCAGGTGCTTAGAGCTGCATACGACTCTGCAGACTCTTTGGCCAGAGCTGCAGCCTCAGGCGTGTGTCTCCGGAGACGCTCGTGGCTCCGGGTTTACCCCGGACGTCCAGAAGAACATCATGGACGCCCCTTACCATGGCAAAGTTCTGTTTGGTGAAGCCTCAGAGAAGGTGATCACCAAACTTCAGGAAGCCAGGAAGGCAGTTAGATCTGTCCACGCTATGTACAGGTCTCGACTTAGTTCCTTTCGCAGGAACCAGAGTCGTTGTTGCAGCCGGACCCAAATGCAACAACCACGTTCCGGCCAGCAACAAAGGGGCTCCTTCACCCGCAAAGCCCAGGCTAAAGACATCTCAGGCAGAGGCCAGCGAATCTACAAAGTCGGCCCAACCTGCAGGATCCAATGCTGCCACAGCATGACTCCTTCCCAGACCCTTCTCAGGATCATCGGAAATGAAGGCGGCGGTCGATCGTGACCACCTGCCAGGTGTGATCGATCACCACTGACAGGTGGGTGCTACAGTTGGTCAAAAGGCCATTATATAGAATTTGTAGACAACCTCCCACAAGGCCTCCTCTGCTTTCCGCTACCAGGTCAGCATGTCCTGCTCATACAGCAGGAAGTGCTCACACTTCTAGAGAAGGAAGCTTTGGAGCACGCTCCAGGGAACCAGACAGGAGCAGGATACTATTCGCACTTCTTCCTGGTTCCAAAGAAAACAGGGGACCTCCGTCCAATTTTGGACCTCAGCGACCTCAATCTGTCGGTCGTCTACAAGCGCTTCCGCATGGTGACCCTTCCGGGTCTAATCCCCATGCTGAAGAAGGACACTTTCTTGGCGTCCCTGGACATGCAGGACGCTTACCTACACATCCCTATTGCTCAAGCACACAAGAGGTTCCTGCGCTTCAAGTTTCTCGGCCGCCATTATCATTTCCGGGCGCTTTCCTTCGGTCTGTCATCAGCACCTCTGGTATTTACCAAGTGCATGGTAGTTGTGGCAGCGTCTCTGAGGAGACAGGGCCACTACGTGTTCCCGTACCTGGACGATTGGCTTCTCATGGCCCCTTCCAAGGAGGCATTGCTGATAGCCATTCAGCATACCCAGACCCTTTTTCAGCCTCTGGGCATCATCAGCTACGAGAAGTCTCCCCTGGTACCATCCCAGAAACTGCAGTTTATAGGGGCAGTTCTAGACACCGTCAAGGGAAAAGCCTTCCTTCCCGAGGACAGAGCGGAATGCATTCGGTCCCTCATAAGGGATCTGTTAGCGAAGAGGACCGTCCCGGCCAGATTGGTCCTTCGCCTGCTCGGACACATGGCTGCGGCCATTCCAACAGTCCCGATGGCAAGGCTCCACATGCGGGTAACCCAGTGGATGTTAAGAGTGCAGTGGGACCAAAGGCAAGACCATCTGCAGCAACCAGTCCAAATCCACGAGGCCGTGGTTCGGGACTGGCAATGGTAGGTTAGATACAGGAACCTCTCCGTGGAGGTTTCCTTCTAGCGCCTGGCCCCGGCGGTAACTCTCTCTCACAGACGCCTCCGGGCTGGGGTGGGAGAGCACACTTGGGCGGGGTGAGGTCTGGGAACATGGACAACTCCAGGAATCTCATCTCCACATCAACATATTGAGATGAGGGCGGTCCTTATGCCCTGCAAGCCTTCCAGTCAGAGATTCCACAGTAACCCTCCTGTTGCAGACAGAAAGTACTGCGTGATGTATTACCTCAACAAACAGGAGGCACACACCCTACCCCCTTTGCAGGGAGGCCATGAGGTGTGGAATGGCTAATATGACACGGCGCAAACCTTATTGCAGTTCACGTCCCTGGTGGACACAATTGCCCAGACGGCTCGAGTCGCTCCCAGGCCAGAGTCCACGAGTGGGAACTCTACAGGAGCTGGCAGAGGATCTGTTCCACAGATGGGAGCGCCAGAATTATATCTATTCAAGGCCCCCATCCAACGAAAACTGCCCAATTTTGCTCGCTAGATCCAGGGCCTGGTGTTTTCTTGCGAGATGCGTTGTCCCTCTCCTGGGCGGGCAGATTCCTCTATGCTTTCCCTCCTTTCCCGTTGATTCAGAGAGTTCTTCTCAAACTCCGCAGGGAGCATGCGACGCTTATTTTGGTAGCGCCTTTCTGGCCCAGGCAAATCTGGTTCCTGCTACTGCATCAGCTATCCTGGGAACCTCTGTTTCCTTTGCCAATCAGCTCCCGCCTGTTGTCTCAGGAGGAGGGTTCACTAGTCCGTCCAGACTTACGTTCATTGAACCTACGTGCCTGGCTCCTAGAGACATAGCCATGATGCGACACGGGGTCTCGCAAGAAGTGGCAGATGTACTTTCTGCTGCCAGAAAACTGGCAACACACACAACATACACCATGAAATGGCACAGATTTTGCCTGTGGGCTCAAGCGCGCGGTTTCTCGCCGTTAGAATGTCTCGAGAAGCTGGTTCTGGATTACCTGCTTTCACTTTTTCAGTCCGGATTGGCTTTCTCCTCGATTAAGGTGCATCTTCGCGCAATTTCGGCTTATCATGCCCCCATAGGCCATCGGATGGTGGCCCAATTGGACACTACTCGTGCCTTTTTAAGGGGGTCCTCCACCTTAGGCCACCTAGCAAGGATCCGGTTCCTCCTTGGGACTTGCCCTTCGTCTCTGAGCAGCTCACTGCCACCCTTTGAACCAGCCGCGGATTGCGAGCTACGCTTTTCGTGTAGAAACGTTTTAGTTGCAGTTACTTGCAGAAGAATCTCCAAATTACATACACTCATGTGCAAAGAACCATATTTAATTTTCCACCAGGGTAGGTATCCCTGAGGACAAATCCTAAATTCCTGCCTAAGGTGGTTTCATCCTTACCCTTATTCAGGATATCGATTTATCAGTGTACTTTCCCAAGTACACCAATCGAGGAAAAGCACTCCTTCACACCCTGGATGTTCATAGGTGTCTCAGATATTATCTGATCAGAACCAAACAATACCGGAAAACGGATCAGCTGTTTGTCTCTTTTGCTGAGAGGATGAAAGGAGCCGCTGTTTCTAAACAGTCCCTTTCACGTTGGCTCATTCAGTGTGTATCTGTTACGACAAGCACAACAAACCCTTGCCAGGCGTGGTCAAGGGTCATTCTACCAGAGGAGTGGCCACCTCTTTTGCAGCGCTGAAGAACGTTTCCACTTCAGCTATTTGAGCTGCAGCTACCTGGAGCTCGGTGCATACCTTTATTAGGCATTACAGCCTGGATATCGCTTCAAGGCGAAGTGCAGGTTTCGGCCTGGCCATCCTCCAGGGACTTCTGTCCTAGGCTCAGACAGGGTATTAATCTCTGTCTTTCCTCCTCCCGATGGCGTAAGATTGTCACCATTGCTTGGGAATCAGTCCTAATGGTGTAATCTGCTGCAAGAGCTGTATCTCGAAGTAAGATAGTACAGTTACGTAAGAACTTACCGTAACAGTAGATCTTCGAGAACAGATTTTGCAGCAGGTACCTTCCCGCCCACCATCCCCCTTCTTGTGGAGGTAGGTCATAGCCAAACATCCATCTTACGAGATGGGACAATTTGTCTTAGTTTTGGCCATCTGATGGCGGATCCTCGGTCTCCTCTTCTGATGTCATCCAGCGGCCGGGAGTCTCCGGTGGGAGAATTGGGGATTGTGGGGGGACTGCCTCCTTATGTACTACGCCTGACATCGGAGGCGGTCCCCGCTGAAGACTGCTAGCTAGAAAATTTCAGTGGGGTCCTGGTGCCTGACTGCTTCAGTCCTAATGGTGTAACCTGCTGCAAGAGCTGTTCTCGAAGATCTACTGTTATGGTAAGTTCTTACGTAACTGTACTTTTTCTGTCATGGAAAACATTGTATCTTCCTGGACATAAGTCTCCACCACTCATACACACTATTGGGATCTGCGCCGGAGGCACTAGGACCCATCGGGAGCAAACTTTTTCCTGGAGGGTCGGCTCCAGAGATGGCGCCGCGAGCCCTAGCTCATGCAGTAACGACTATCTCGGCTTCGACCCTCCAACCGCCTCAGTTCGTTTTTTCCCGCCGTCAAGTGCACTTCAGTGACGACGTCGCTCACCTGTCGGGAGTCAAACTTCAAACTAGCAGCATAGTTTTCAGTTTTTATTATTTTGTAGTATTATCTCGATACATTATCACTTAAATTTATTCTTATTTTTAAAATAAATACAATAAAGAAGTCTCAGCCTACCTTGACGGAGTCTACCATGAGCAGGTCAGGTGACGGTAGGGAGACTTCGTATGAAAGCTGTTCAGTCAATGGGGCTGGGTCCGGTCCGCCGCCTTCTCCGGAGGGAGGGTCTGACAATGGTCAGTCCAATGCCCGGGGGGATGGGCGGTCCCCCAGGAAGCATAAAAATAAACGGTCCCACTCTTGGCACCGTTCGGCCTCGAGCTCTTCTTCGGCCCACAGGTCTAAAAAGAGAAGGCATCACTCGAGGTCGCCTTCTGATATGTCTGCGCGTAGATGCTCGGTTATCGGGGCTAGTTGCTGGTCTCCTCCTTCGGAGTTGCCAACCTCTGCTCCTGGTAGCCGATGGCTTCGACATCGGAGCCCTACCCCGCCCGCAGGTAGGTCTTCAGATGAGCAGTTTCATCAGTGGGCCGCTCTTATGGAGCTATGGGCTCGGAGGTTGGTTCGGCTACCTGGCTCTGTCACTCGTGGGCTTTCGGGCTCTCTGGGCGACCAGGTAGGGTGGTTGGACCTTCCTGGTCGCGCGACACCTTCGGTGCCGTCGACTCCGCGCTTAGGTGTTCTCCCCCCCCCCCACATGGCTGAGGCGCAGGGGGCCACACCGATGCCCTTATTTCCTGCTCTTCTTCCTTCAAAACCTGTTTTTCGGAGTCTGGGAGTGTTTTCGGCGCCCTCGGCGTCGTGTGGCCTCTCGGCGCCGTCCTCTGCGTCGATGCTGTGCTCGGTGCCGTCCTGGGCGCCCGCGTGGCCTCGAGCATCATTCTTGGTGCCCGTCGCCTCCTCGGCACCGGCGGCTCTCGGGACTCCTCTTTTCACTTGTTTCCTTCTTCCTCCTCTTCTGAATTTCATTCCTTTCCTGTCCATACAGTCCCTCCTGGACTGTCAGGAGATGACATTGAGCCTGACCCAGACCTTCTGTTGGGTGATGAAGTGGACGAAGCAGGATCTATTACTGCTACAGAGCCTGTGGTCGAGGACCTATCCTTTAAGTCTCTGTTGAAAACTCTGAGTTCCACACTTTCTCTCCAGACTACAGACATCGATCCTGGGAAATTGTTGAGACTCCAATATCTTCATGCCCTCGGAGAACCCTCACGGTTTGACTCCTCCAATTCAGCCTTCATTCGAGCGCTGTCTCAAATGGTATGGAATAATCCTGCTCTTACCCTTGGTGGCTAAATCCATTGATAGGAAATATTCAGCCCCAAGGATCGTCCCATTTTGGCATCTCAAGTCTTTATGGATCCTATTGTAGTCCTGGCAGAGAATAAGGTCTTCTTCCTCAAGCTACTACAGCTCGACTCTATTAACAAAGAATCTCTTAAGATAGACACCTTAGGTAAGAGAGTCTTTGCTGCTTCTACTCTAAGTATCGTGTGCACAGTTACCAAGGCTATTTTTCTCAGTATGAGTATATCCTGTGGCATTCTATTAAACAGATGGTTGAAGCCCTACGAGTCAGATTCAAAGCCAGAGCTTCTTCAAACCATTACCAGAGGTATTGAATCTAATAACCAGCAGGTTAAAGCAGCCATGGATGCTTTTGGCCTCTTCCGTTCAGCGGCTGCTGGTATTTGCACCGGCGTCATTCCTGACTGCGCACCTCGGGCTTTTCGAATGACGCGCAGCAGCAGGTGATGGCATTGCCCTTTGACGGTGCATATCTTTTTGGTCCTCAGGTAGAGCAAGCTCTAGAAGCTACACAAAAGACTAGGTCAGCCATTAAGTTGGCTAGACCCCCTCCTGCCCCCTCTCTAGGGCATGCCAGTAAATGACAGTTTCATAACCGCCAGTCCTTTCGAGGCAGAGGAAGTTTCCATAAGAACCAACCTGCCCAATCTCAAAGAAGCGCAACAGAGCGCGGGCCTAGCCACAGCAACCTATGAATTGCCAGCCCAAGTTCCATCTCAGCTGCCCAAGGTGGACTTTCCTCTCCGGTGGGAGGTCGTCTGATGCACTTCTACAACCAGTGGAAGTCCATAACCTCAGACAAATGGGTCCTTCGGATAATTCGCGAGGGGTATTCACTCAATCTTGTGGAGACCCCTCCGGATCGTCCCCCCCAAACGACAGCCCAGGCTGTCAACCCTTCAGTCAGACCTTCCCGCCACCAAGATTCGGGGCCTTCTGAACAACAGGGCAGTAGAAGTGGTGCCACTGCACCAACGAAACACGGTGTTCTACTCCCATTACTTTCTGGTTCCAAAGAAGTCCGGCGGAGTGCGCCCCATTCTAGATCTCAGAAAGCTAAACAAATTTCTCCCCAAGGAGAAATTCAAAATGATTTCTCTGGGAACCCTGTTACCTCTGCTCCACCAACACGACTGGTTAGCCTCCTAGATATGCAGGGCGCTTACCAGCACATTCCTGTTCACCGAGACATCACAAATTCCTGAGGTTTGTGGCTCTGGGACTGCACTATCAGTTCAGAGTCCTGCCCTTTGGCTATCTCTCGGCCCATGATTTTACAAAATGTTGTGCAGTTCTCTTGGCGCACCTCAGAAAGAGTCGGAATTCAGGTGTTTCCTTATCTGGACGATTGGCTTCTAGCAAGTCCTTCCAGGCAAGGGACTCTGGACGCCGGAGAGACGGCCTCGCGCTTCCTTACGTCCATGGGAGTGCTGCTCAGCCTCAAGAAATCGCAACTGCAGCCCTCCCAGAGGGTCCTTTTTATAGGGACTCTTCTGGACACCTCCTGTGCGAAGGCTTTTCTTCCAGAAGTCAGGAGGAACAATATCCTTCAGATGGCCCGTCACATCGAGGAAAACAGCCTCAGTCACAGCTCTCTCGATGCAGCGGATGCTGAGGCCTCATGGCATCCTCAGTGTTCACTGTACCCTAGCACGTCTGCATGAGAACCACCCAGTGGATGCTCAGTACTCAGTGGTCCCCAACCACTCACCTGCAGTCCTATCTCATCAAGGTGACAGAACCTTTAAGGAGGTCACTCACCTGGTGGTCTCAAGAGCAATCTCCTGGAGGGGTTTCCGTTTGCTCCTCTGGACCATCAGATCTCCATTACCACAGGCGCATCCCTAATGAGGTGTGAGCTCACTGTCAGGCTCTCCATACTCAAGGTGCGTGGACTCAAGTCAGGTCCCAGCTTCACATAAACGTCCTAGAAATGAGAGCCGTCCTTTATGCGGTCCGAGCTTTGAAGGACATTCTGTGTCACAAGAACATTCTCCTTCAAACGGACAACAAAGCAGTGATGTATTACATCAACAAGCAGGGCGGGGCTCACTCTTAACCCTTATGCAGAGAAGCAATGAGGTATAGGAGCAGTGCTTGGAGCACGAGGCTCTAATTCAAGTGTTGTATCTGCCAGGTGTTCAGAGCGAACTGGCAGACCGTCTCAGCAGAACAGAGACAGACCCTCACAGATGGTCTCTCGACTCAACCATAGTTCAGTCACTATTCAAGAGTGGGAACTCCAGACCTGGACCTTTTGCATCCCCACTCAGCTAAAACTGCCTCTCTTCTGCTCCAAAATCCAGGGCCTGGCATTTTCTGTCAGGATCGTTCAGTCTGCGGTGGACAAAGCGCTTTCTTTCGCCTTTCCGCCTCTTCCTCTAATTCAGAGGTACTCCTCAAGTTCAAATCCCAGGGAGACAAAATGATTAGCATTGCTCCCTTTTGGCCTCGGCAGCTGTGGTTTCCACTGCTCAACAATATGTTGGCAGTTCCTCCGAGACCACTTCCCCGGCAGATGAACCTTTTGACTCAGGGACCGGTGGTCCATCCCAACCTGAGATCACTTCACCTTCACGCTTGACTCCTGAAGAGGTCGAAGTAAACTGGTTCAACGTCTCTTGAAGAGTTTCAGATATTCTTCTGGCTGCACGGAAGTCAGCCACTCGGAAAACTTACACAGCCAAGTGGAAGCGTTTTTCGCTCTGGTGTAAAGTCCTCTTTGAATCCCTTTTCCTGTCCACCAGATAAGGTTTTGGAGTACCTTTTGGACCTCTCGAATTGGTCTGCAGTACTCTACAGTCAGAATTCATCTTAGTGCCATTTCGCATATCATGAGCCGTTATTTCCTTAACTCTAGCTCAGTTACCTGTGGTTAAGAGGATTCTGCATACCAGACCTCCTACAAGACGTCCAGTCGCAGCCTGGGACATTAATCTTGTGCTAGACATGCTCACTTGGAAACCTTTCGAACCTCTGGCTACCTGTGAGCTAAAATTTCTCACTTGGAAGACTGCCTTCCTAGTGGCCATTACCTCAGCCCACAGGGTCTCTGAGATACATGCCCTGGTCTTAGACCCTCCGTATACTGTGTTCCATAAGGACAAAGTAGTTCTTCGTACTCATCCTAAATTTCTTCCTAAGGTTGTGTCAGAATTTCATCTAAACCAACCTTTGGTCCTTCCCTCTTATTTTGCAGACTTCCAAAATGAAGGGGAACGTTCTCTTCATTCTTTGGATGTTAAGAGGGCCTTGCGTTTCTATCTAGATAGAACCAAGGATTTTCGCAAAGCTCAGCAACTGTTCGTTTCCTTCAGTGAGACCCGGCTGGGTCAACCTGTCGCTATCAGATTTATCTCATCATGGCTTGTGGCGTGCCTTCGTCACTGCTATTCCATAGGCGCAGAGTTAAGTTGGAGGGTAGAGTTTACGCTCACTCTACCAGGCTGATAGCAGCATCCCTAAGCGAGGAAATCCGCGTGCCCATGCAGACATCTGCAAATGCGGCCACCTGAGACTCAGTGCATACTTTCGTAAACATTATGCACACTCGATGTCCATACCAGGCGACATTCTTCCTTTGGCAGAGCCATCCTCAGTGGACTTCTGTCCTAAAAACGTGAGCTCTTGGTCTCTCCTGCCGCCCTCTCGGGAGATTATTAGCTCGGTACTCTCCCAATAGTTTGAATGAGTGGTGGAGACTTATGTCCAGGAAGATATGAAAATTACGTACCTACCGTAATTCTTGATCTTCTTGGATGAGTCTCCACCACTCATTCACACGCCCACCCTCCATCCCCCGAGCTCACCTTTCTTGTTGATCTTCACTCCCTCAAATCTTTAGGCCGTGAAGACTTCTTTATTGACCCTTCTTACACGGGTCGCCCGGACTATCTTATGTCCGGTTTTTAGGTTAGGCTACCCTTCTAGGTTAGTTACGCTGCACCTCCTTGGTAAAGAAAAGGTACTGAGACGGTTGGAGGGTCGATGCCGAGATAGTCGTTACCGCCCACGCAGACTACAGTCTCGTGGCACCGTTCCCTCATGGCGCCATCTCTGTTGCTGACCCTCAACAAAAGTTTGCTCGATGGGCCTAGTGCCTCCGGGCGAGATCCCAATAGTGTGAATGAGTGGTGGAGACTCGTCCAAGAAGATCAAGAATTACAGTAGATGCGTAATTTTCATTTTTCGTTGCAGTTACTTCGGCAAGAAGGATTTCCGAATTGCATGCACTGATGTGCAAAGAACCTTATTTAGTTTTCCATCAGGATAGGGTATCCCTGAGGACAAACCCAAAGTTTCTGCCCAAGGTGGTTTCAGCTCTCACCCTTAATCAGGATATTGACTTACCAGTGTATTTTCCCAAGTACACCAACCGAGGAGAAGCCCTTCTTCACACCCTTGATGTACACAGGTGCCTCAGGTTTTATCTGACTAGAACCAAACAGTTTCGAAAGTCGGATCAACTGTTTGTCTCCTTTGCTGTTAGGATGGAAGGAGCTCCTGTTTCTAAACAGTCTCTCTCGAGGTGGCTCATCCAGTGT
The DNA here is from genome assembly GCA_016271365.2 of Neoceratodus forsteri. NCBI lineage: Eukaryota > Metazoa > Chordata > Ceratodontiformes > Ceratodontidae > Neoceratodus > Neoceratodus forsteri. The sequence continues at coordinate 241,253,629 of CM057449.1, read as the reverse complement.
ATCTCTTTCTGTTATGATAAGCGCAATAAACCCTTACCAGGCGTGGTTAGGGCCATTCCACCGAGGATGGCCACTTCCTTTCTTGGCGCTAAGGAATGTCTCCACCTCAGCTATTTGCACTGCAGCCACTTTGAGCTCGGTGCATACATTATCATTATAGCCTGGATAGTGCATCGAGGAGAAGAGCAGGTTTCGGCCTAGCCGTCCTTCAGGGACTTCTGTCTTAGGCTCGGTAGGGTTGTGATCCCTACCTTTCCTCCTCCTGTGGCATAAGATTGCCGCTTTTGCTTGGGAATCAGTCCTAATGGTGTAACCTGCTGCAAGAGCTGTATCTCGAGTAAGATGGTACAGTTGCATTAAGAACTTGCGTAACAGTAGATCTTCAAGAACAGCTCTTGCAGCAGGTACCTACCACCCACCATTCCTCTTTTCTTGTGGAGGTAGATAGTAGTCAAGCATCCATCTCTTAGAGATGGGAAGTTCTTTAGTCTTGACCATCTGGTGGGCGGATCCTCGGTCTCCTCTTCTGATGTCATCCAGCTGCTGGGAGTCTCTGGCGGAGAACTGGGATTCTGGGGGACCGTCAGCACTTGCCTCGCCTGGCGTCAGGCGGGACCGACTTGGGGCCAGTCCTCGCTGTATACTGCTAGCTAGAAAATTTCCTTGGGGTCCTGGCGCCTGCCGGCTTCAGTCCTAATGATGTAACCTGCTGCAAGAGCTGTTCTCGAAGATCTACTGTTCGTAAGTTCTTACGTAACTGTACTTCTCTGCTTAATTCTTTTAGAATTCTGGGGTGAGTTCCATCTGGCCCCATTGCTTTGTCCACCTTCAGTTTTAGGAGTTCTTTCAGAACCGTTTCTTCTGTGAAAGGACTGGGATCAACCCCACTCTCAGAGTGCTTCTGTTAATTGGATTAGGCACCTCCCCCACTTCCTCTTTTGTGAATACTGAACAGAAGTATTCATTCAGTATCCCTGCTTTTTCACTGTCACTCTCTGCTCACCCACCATCCATTCTTTTCAGCCTCACTATCCCTCCCTTTGTCTTTCTACGCTCCCTGATATACCTATGAAAGGGTTTATCCCCCTTCTTGACCGAGTTGGCTATCTTTTACTCAGTTTGTGCCTTTGCTGTTCTGACTACCTTCCCTGCTTCCTTCTACCTTAACTGGTACAGTTCTCTTTCCTGCTCCTTCTGTGTTTCCTTATACTTCCTAAATGCTATCTTTTTCTCCCTAACCTTCACCGCCACTTCTTTTGAGAACCATAGTGGTTTTTTCTTTCATTTTGATTTATTTGCTTCACACAAAGGCTTGTTGCCTCTGTGATGGCAGTTTTGATATTTCCCCATTGTTGCTTCACCCCTCCTTCTAGCCTGTTTGCTAGTGCTTTTCTAAGGCACTCTCTCATCTTGCCAAAGTCAGCCCTCCTGAAGTCCAGAACCCTCACTTTTGTATGGCTTGACTCTGTAGCTGAGTTTATCGTGGACCACACTGTTTGGTGGTTATTTGTTCACAAATGGCTACCCACTTCTAGATCTGAGATCCTCTCACTGTCCCCAGTTACAGTCCCTTCAGTTACATGCGTGGCTCCTGCAGGCGTGGTCAAGCCTGTTTCAGAGTTTCTTGCGTTTTGTCATGAACATTTTGGTGGAGGCCAGAAGCCTTTCACCAGAGCCACCTACACTATAAAGTGAGGCGTTTCTCGATATGGGCCACTTGAAGGACTTGGAGCCTTTCTCTTGCCCGGTTGAGAGAGTTCTGGACTACATGCGTCACCTCTTTGACCTGGGTCTCAGTCATTCCTCTTTGAAGGTCCATATTTCAGCCTACCACGTCCCTTTTGGTGACAGGACTTTCACACAGTTGGAAGTCTCTAAGACCTTCCTCAGAGGAGCTCTTCATTTAAGACCCCTCATCCATGTTCCTGCGCCACCTTGGGATTTGAACTTTGTTCTCAAGAAGCTTACTCTGCCTCCCTTTGAACCGGCGGCTTCAGCAGACTTGAAGTTCCTGTCTTGGAAGACTTTCTTCCTAGTGGCCATTTCTTCAGCTCGACGAATTTTCGAGCTTCAGGCCTTGATGTGCAAAATCCCTTATTTGATTTTCCACAAGGAACATGTGGCTCTGTGCACTAACCCTAAGTTTCTCCGTAAGGTGGTAGCGGGATCTACGCTGAACCAATCCATTGAGCTGCTTGCTTTCTTTACACAACACTCCAATCAAGGCGAATACCTCTTGCATACTTTGGATGTTCACAGGATCCTGAGATACCATACCTCTAGGACTAAGGATCTCAGGAAGTCGGATCTGCTCTGTCTCTTTTGCTCACTAAAGAGAGGGCAATGCAGTTTCTAAGCAATGCCTATCGAAATGGTTGGCTCACTGTATCACTTTCTGTTACGACAAGTACCGCAAGACCCTGCCGGGTCAAGTCAGAGGTCACTCCACCAGAGGAGTAGCTGCCTCTGCTGCTTGTTTCAATAATGTGTCAGCAGCAGACATCTGTGCAGCCGCAACTTGGACTTCTGTCCATACCTTTATGAAACACTACAGTCTGGACATTGCCTCTCACCGTAAAGCAGACTTCAGGTTGGCTGTTCTGCAAGGTTTTCTTTCTTAGACCCTTAAAGCGGAGGTTTATTAGTTGATAGTTTCTCCTCCTGAGTGCTTTCTTTTTGTTCCAGACTGCTTGGGACTCAGTCCTGTATGTAATTATCTACTGCAGAGCCCTCTCAAAGTAAGATAGTACAGGTAAGTAAGAGCTTAGCGTAACAGTAGATCGCGAGAGGCTCTTCAGTAGGTAATACCTTCCGCCCTCCATCCCCTTAGCTTTTCAGCTCTTTTCCAGGAAGGGAATATCCGTTTCTCTCTCATCTTGCCTTTTGGCCCTCGGAGAAAGAACTGGAAGGCAGGCATGGGGACCGCTCCTTTATACTGACCGCATGGCGTCAGCCACCTGGCAGTGGGTGGTCCCCACCAGAACTGCTAGCTAGAATTGTTTCCGTGGGGTCCTGGCGCCTACGGCTTCAGTCCTGTATGTAATTACCTACTGCAAGAGCCTCTCTGGAAGATCTGCTCTTATGGTAAGTTCTTATGGAACTGTACTTTTTCAGTTTATTGTTTTGTAATTTATCTTCGAAATAAGTATTGATTATATTTAATTTACTTATTACAAGAAAGAAGTCTTCAGCCCTCCGTTGACGGAGTCGACCATGAGCGGGTCGGGTGACGGTAGGGAGACTTTATATGAAAGCTGTTCAGTCAGTCGGGCTGGGTCCGGTCCACCGCCCTCTCCGGAGGGAGGGTCTGACAACTGACGATCCGATGCTCAGGGAGATGGGCGGTCCCCTTAAAAGCATAAAAGCAAACAGTCCCTCTCTCGGCACCGTTCAGCCTCGAGTTCTTCTTTGGCACACAAGTCAAAAAAGAGATGGCATCGTTTGAGGTCGCCCCCTGGTATGTCTGCCTTGACAGTCAGTTATTTGGGCCAGGCGCTGTCCCCACCTCTGTCTGAGTCACGGTTTCTGTCTCCGGTGGCCAATCCTCGACATCGGAGCCTGTTCCCGCCTATTGGAGGGTCTTCCAATGAGCAGTTCACCAGTGGGCTGCTCTTATGGAGCAGTGGGCTCGGAGTTTGGTCCAGCTGCCTGATCCGGTCGCCAAGGCCTTCAGGCTGTTCGAGAAACGGGTAGGGGCGCTTGGACGCTCTAGTCGTGACGCCTTCTTGATGCCGTCGACTCGAGCTCGGGTGTTTCACCCTCACATGGCTGCGGCGCAGTGGTCCACACCTATGCCTCTATCTCTTGCAGTTTTTCCTTTTTTTACCTCAAATTGCAGTTTTCAGACCCTTGGGACGCACTCTGCACCGTCTGCGGCACCATGGACACTCTCCACGCTATCCGTAGCATGTGGGAATTTGTCGGCGCCGGGGGCTCTGTTGGTTCTGTCCGCAGCACTATGGGGTCTGTCGGTGCCGTCTGTGGCGCCGCGGACTCTGTCAGCGTTGTGGCCTTTGTTGGTGCCGTGTGCTGGGCTGTTTTCGTTTGCACCAACTTCCTTGTGTTTGGCGCCATGTTCTTCGTCGGCGCCGAGGCCAGGAGCGGCACTATCCGGCCTCTGGTGTTCTCGACTCCAGTTCCTTCCTCTTCTACTTTTCCTACTGATTTTCTCTCTTTCCTGTCTATTCAGTCCCTCCTAGACTTCTGGGACATGATTTTGAGCCTGACCCAGATCTTGACTGGGGATGATGTTGAAGGAGCAGGGATCAATCTTGCTGCAGAGCTTGTGGTCGAAGACCTTTCCTTTAAGTCTCTGTTTAAAAATTTAAATAAATTCCACTCTTTCACTCCAGACTACAGAAATCGATCCTGGGAAGCTTGTAAGACTCCAATACCTACATTTCCCGGAGAGCCCTATAGCTTTAACTTCTCTAGTACAACCCTCTTTCGAGACCCTCTCTCAGGTGGTATAGAATAATCCTGCCCTCATCCCTTCCATGGCTAAGTCCATACGTAGGAAGTATGCTCCTCCCAAGGATCACCCCATATTGGCCTCACAAGCCTTTGCTGATCCCATTGTAGTCTTAGCAGAGAAGGATAAGGCCGTCCTCCCTCAGGCATGTACAGCCCGGCCTATAAATAATCTCATAAGATAGACACCTTAGATAAGAGTCTTTGCTGCCTCCACCCTTAGTATGCTAGTGTTGCCAGCTACCAGCTATTTTTCTCAATCTGGTATGTTCTTTGACATTCGTTCAAAGAAATGGTAGAAGCTCTGCCCAGTCTGAAACTAATTCAGAGATACTTCAGACCATAACCAGGGGTATTGAGTCCAACAACCAACAGGTTAAAGCTACAATGGGCGCTTTGATACTGCTTCAGCGTGACTGGCATCTGCCCCTCTCACTCTTGGCTACATACTTCAGGATTCACGATTATGCCAAGCAGCAGGTCATGGCTTTACCCTTCAACAGTATGCATCTGTTAGGGCCCCAGGTGGAGCAAGCTCTGAGCCACAGAAGACTAGGTCTGCCATTAAGACAGCTCAACTCGCCCCTTCCTTTGGGGGTGCCAAGCGTCAGTATTACAACTGTTAGTCTTCGGGGCACAGGAGGATTTAACAAAACCACAATCCTCAGCCACAAATGGAACAGCAGAAGGCACAAGGCCCCAAATGCCCAGGCCCGCTTCTGAGTTTCTGGCCCAGGTCCCACCTCAACTGTCCAAGGGGGAGTCTGACTCAGTTCTACAACCAGTGGAAATCCATAACATCAGACAAATGGGTCCTCCGGATAATCCGCGAGGGGTACTCACTTAATCTTTCAGAAATCCCTCTGGATCATCCCCCACAAACGACAGCCCAGGCTGTCAGAATACAATCAAACCTTCTTGCTTCCAAGGTACAAGGCCTTCTGAACAACAGGGCAATAAAAGTATTTCCACTGGATCAACAAAACACAGATTTCTACTACCATTACTTCCTGTTCCCAAAGAAAACTGGTGGCACGCACCCCATTCTGGACCTCAAAAGGTTAAACAAGTTCCTTCTCATGGAAAAGTTCAAGATGATATTGCTAGGTACCCTACTACCTCTGCTTCATCAACACTATTGGCTAACCTCCCTGGACATGCAAGATGCCTAAAAACACATTCCTATACACCCAAAGCATCATAAATGCCTGAGGTTTGTGGCGTTAGGTTGTATTGTCAGTTCAAGTCTTTTCCTTTGGGCTATCCTGGGCGCCTCGAGGTTTTACAAAGTGTTGTGCAATTCTGTGAGCATCTCAAGAAACGAATACAAGTGTTTCCATATTTGGACGACTGGCTCTAGCAAGTCCTTCCAGGCAGGGAACTCTGGATGCCGTAGCCACACACCTCAGACTTCCTCACGTCCATGGGAGTCCTGCTAAATCTCAACAAATCGCAGTTGCAGCCCTCCCAGAAGCTCCTCTTTATAGGAACTCTTCTGGACACCTCCTGTGCAAAGGCTTTTCTTCCAGAGGACAGAAGGAGTGATATCTTACAGATGGTCCGATACATCAGAGAAAACAGCTCGGTTCAAGCTATCTCGATGCAACGGATGCTGGGTCTCATGCATCCTCCATGTTCACTGTACCCTTAGCACATATCCACATGAGAACCTCTCAGTGGATGCTCAGTACTCAGTGGTCCCCAACGACTCACCCTCAGTCCTTTCCCATCAAGGTGACAGAACCTCTAAAGAGGTCACTCGCCTGGTGGTAGCAGGAGGACAACCTTTTGGAAGGATATCCCTTTGCTCCTCTGGATCATCAGATCTCCATTACCACGGATGCGTCCCTGATGGGGTGGGGAGCTCATTGCCAGAATCTCCACACCCAAGGTACGTGGACTCAGGACGAGTCCCAGCTTCACATAAACGTCCTGGAAATGAGAGCCATCCTCTATGCAGTCCGAGCCGTGAAGGACATTCTCTGTCACAAGAACATTCTCCTTCAAACGGACAACAAGCAGTGATGTATTACATCAATAAGCAGGGCAGTGCACACACTTACCCATTAAGCAGGGAAGCTATGAGAGTGTGGGAATGGTGCCTGGAGCACAAGGCTCTAATCCACCCGGTTTACCTGCCAGGAGTACAAAACGAGCTGGCAGACCGTCTCAACAGGACGGAGACAGATTCTCGCGAGTGATCTCTCGACTTAACTGTCGTTCAGTCACTGTTCAAAGAATGGGGAACTCCAGACCTGAACCTTTTGTGTCCCCACTCAATGCAAAACTGCCTCTCTTCTGCTCCAGAAATCCAGGACCGACCTGGCATTTTCTGTCAGGATGCGTTCAGACTGCAGTGGACAAAACGCTTTCTGTACACCTTTCCTTCTCTTCTCCTAATTCAGAGGGTACTTCTCAAATTCGAGTATCAGGGGAACAAATTTGATCCTCATTGCTCCCTTTTGGCCTCGGCAGGTATGGTTCCCGATGCTCAACAGTCTGTCAGAAACCCCCTGAAGGCACTTTCCCTTCAGACGAACCTTCTGACCTAGGGTCCTGTGGTCCATCCCAGTCTAAGGTTGCTTCACCTTCACGCTTGGTTTCTGAAGAGATAGAGGTGAATAGGTTCAATGTTTCTCATAGGGTTTCAGATATTCTTTTGGCTGCGCGTAAGCCAGCCGCTGGAAAAACCTACACAGCCAAATGGAAGCATTTCTCTATCTGGTGTGCAAAATCCTCTTCAAACTCTTTTTCCTGCCCACTAAATAAAGTCTTGGGAGTACCTTTTAGACCTGTCAAATTCATGTCTGCAGTACTTTACAGTCAGAGTTCATCTTTGTTCCATTTCAGCTTATCATGAGCCAGTACTTTCCATGTCACTGGCTCAGTTACCTGCAGTTAAGAAGTTTCTTAGGGGTATTCTGCATACCAGACCTCCTATCACATGCCCAGTCACAGCCTGGGACATTAACCTTGTGCTAGACATGCTCACTCGGAAACCTTTCGAGCCTCCAGCTACTTGCGAGTTGAAATTCCTCACTTGGAAAACAGCCTTCCTGGGGGCCATAACTTTGACCCGTAGAGTTTCTGAAATACATGCACTGGTCACAGACCCCCCCTCGTACACTGTATTTCATAAGGACAAAGTAGTTCTTAGGACTTATCCTGAGTTTCTCCCTAAGGGTGTCTCAGAATTCCATCTAAACCAACCTTTAGTCCTGCCTACCTACTTTGCGAACTTCCAGAATGAAGGGGAGCATACCCTTCATTCTCTGGATGTTAAGAGAGCGCTGTGATTCTATCTAGATAGAACAAAAGATATTCGCCAGGCTCAACAACTGTTTCTTTCAGCGAGACCCGGTTGGTCAACCTGTCGCCTTTAGGTGCATTTCAGCATGGCTGGTAGCATGCCTTCGCCACTGCTATTCGATGGCACAGGTTAAGCTGGAAGGCAGAGTGTACGCTCACTCTACTACAGCAGTTGCGGCATCTCTGGCAGAAATCCGCAACGTGCCCATTGCAGATATTTGCAGTGAGGCTACCTGAAGCTCAGTGCATGTTTTCGTTAAGCACTATATCTTGGATGGCCCATGCCAGATGACATCTGTCATTTGGCAGGACGATTCTTAATGGACTTCTGTCCTAAGTATGTGAGCTCTTATTTTTCCTGCAGCCCGTCTCGGGTGGGGGGGGGATTATTAGCTCAGTACTCTCCCATTAGTTTGAATGAGGTGTGGAGACTGTATGTCCAGGAAGATATGGAAATTACGTACCTACCATAATTCTTGATTTTCTTGGACGAAGTCTCCACCGCTCATTCACACACCCACCCACCATCCCCCGAGCTCACTTCTCTGTTTTTGGTCTTCACTCCCTCAATGGCTGGGCTGTGAAGACTTCATTGTTTACCCTTCTTACACTGGTCATTCGGACTATCTTGTGTCCAATTTTGTTAGGTTAGTCCTTCTAGGTTAGTTACCCTGCACCTCCTCAGGAAAAAAAAAATTACTGAGGCAGTTGGAGGGTCGGCTTGAGATAGTCTTTACTGCACGAGCCGGATCTCGCGGTGCTGCTTCCTGGCGGCTCCATTTCTGGCGCCAGCCCTCTTGAAAAGTTTGCTCCCGCTGGGTCCTAGCACCTTCAACATAGATCTCATTAGTGTGAATGAGTGGTGGAGACTTTGTCCAAGAAGATCAGGAATTATGGTAGGTACATAATTTCCATTTCTCCAGTCTCTGTTCCCTAAGTAGGGGGTATGCGCCTTGCCTCCCTCCTCCCGGAGAACTGCTAGGAGTCTGCCAAAGAGTGTGGATGAACAACATATCCATGATCCTAGAAGGACAGGTTACTCACCTGTAACAGTAGTTCTAGGAGTGGTATATGTTCATCCACACGGACCCACCCGACCTCCCCGGCTGCGGACGCACAACACTTGGCTTCCAGTGGGCTAAGATCTGGCATCATGGGGCAGAGCTAAGGGTTATACCACCCGAGTGGGTGGGAGGAGCCAGCTTGAAGACTTCCAGCAAGATTTAAAGTGGAAGGGGACATGCCAAAGAGTATGAATGAACAACATATACCACTCCTAGAACTACTGTTACAGGTGAGTAACCTGTTTTTTCTGCTCGCTAGATCCAGGGACTGGTATTTTCTGGTGAGATGTGTTGTCCCTCTCCTGGGCAGACAGATTCCTCTATGCCTTTCCTCCATTCCCCTTTGATCCAGAGAGTCCTGCTCAAACTACAGGATGTTGGATCAGTCATGATTCTGGTGGCCCCATATTGGCTCAGACAGATGTGGTTTCCTCTTCTGCAGGGGCTAGTGAGTGAACCACCACTTCCTCTGCCATTCAGTTCACACTTACTGTCACAAGATAACGGGTCTCTGATTAACCCGAACCTCAGATCCTTGCACCTGCACGCCTGGCTCCTAAGGACCTAGCGATGTCTTGCCACGGTGTATCGGACTGTGTGGCGGACGTCCTAGTGGCAGCAAGGAGAAGCCCTCTACTCGCACCACATACGCCACGAAATGGCGCAGTTCTGCCTTTGGTCACTGGCCTGTGACCTAGATCCACTATCTTGCCCAGTAAAATCAGTTTTGGAGTACCTCCTTTCCTTGTTGCAGGTAGGGTTGAGTTACTCTTCAATAAAAATGCATCTTTGTACCATTACGGCATATCATGCACCATTCGGAGACGAAAGCTTTGGCCCAACTAGATTTGTCCCACACTTTCTTGCTTGGCATCCTCCACTTCAGGCCATCCATTTGAGATACGATCCCTCCTTGGAATCTTCTCTTCATTTTAAACAGCTCACACTACCTCCCTTTGAACCAGCCAAGATTGTGAGCTACGCCTTCTCTCTTGTAAGGTGTTATTTTTAGTTGCAGTTCCTACAGCAAGGAGAATTTCCGAGCTTCAAGCACTTATGTGCAAAGGAGCCTTATTTGATTTTCCACAAGGACAGGGTGTCCTTAAGAACCAATCCTAAGTATCTTTCTAAGGTAGTGTCCAAATTAACCCTCAGCCAGGATATTGACCTGCCGGTCTACTATCCAAGGTATACCAACAGAGGAGAAGCTCTTCTACACACACTGGATGTACACAGGTTTCTAAGGTCCTTCCTGACCAGGACCAGACTGCACTGACAGTCTGACTAGTTGTTTTTGTCTTTTGCCCATAGGATGTTAGGGGCACTGGTGTCTAAACAGACTCTCTCAAAATAGTTGGTGAACTATATCATATTCTGCTACCAGAAGCAAAACGAACCCTTACGGGGACCGATAAAGAGCCATTCTGCCAGAGGAGTGACAGCCTCTTTCGTGTGTCTGAAAAACGTTTCAGCGCCTACAATTTGTGCAGCAGCTACTTGGAGTGCAGTGCACACATTCATCAGACACTACTGTCTGGACATTGCCTCTAGGCGTAGAGCGGGCTTTGGCCTTGCAGTTCAGCAGGGGCTTATTTCATGAGGGGTTCCCTTTACCCTCCTACCAGATTTAGGGATAATACCTTTCACTGCTTGGAACTCCATCCTAATGGTGTAACCTGCTGTAAGAGCTGTTTCTCGAAGTAAGATAGTACAGTTACGTAAGAACTTACCATAACAGTAGAGCTTCGAGAACCGTTCTTGCTGCAGGTACTTTCCCACCCACCTTCCCCTCAAGAGGTCAGTCATCTCAGCAATTAAGATAATTTCTATTGGTGGTCTTCTGGAAGCAGATCCTCGGTCTCCCCATCAGAATTACATCGCTATACCAGGAGTCTCCGGCGGGAGTACTGAGGGATGTTGGGGGACTGCCCCTTTGATGATGTATGTGATACCGGAGGCGTGGCCGATGTCATGGGTGGTCCCCCGCTGTATGTAGCTAGCTAGACGTTTTCCGTGGGGTCCTGTTGCCTGACAGCTTCAGTCCTCAAGGTGTAACCTGCTTCAAGAACTGTTCTCGTAGATCTACTGTTTCAGTAAGTTCTTACATAATTGTACTTTCTAGGAGTGGTGTATGTTGTTTATTCACATGAACCCACCTGACCTGCCCGACTTTGACGCACAACCTCTGCTTCTAGTGGGCAAGATCTGGCATCATGGGGCAGAGCCGAATGTTATACCACCCAGGTGGGTGGAAGGAGCCAGCTTGAAGACTTTCCGGCTGACCTTAAAGGGGAAAGGACATGTAAAATGGTGTAGATGAACAACCTGCATCACTCCTAGAACTACTGTTACAGGCGAGTAACCTGTTTTTTTTTTTTTAAACTTTCCTCTAAATGTGCAAAAAAAAAAAAAAAACTGTAAATACCTTAAAATAAGAATCACTTGAAACAACTAAAAAACTACAACACTTAATTCTGATTATATAGAGAAAAGTCTGTTACATTAGTAAAGGTTCATATTGAGCTGCAGAAAATTGTTTCAGTAAGAAATTTCCTCTTTGGGCTTTTCTAAAGGTGGTAACCCTAAACCGCTTACTTCGAGACACTTGTACAAGTAGCATCTCAGCCCTGTGGTGTTGTCCTGGAGATAGAACGTTAGAATGTTGAAGTTCAAACTCTGTGGCATGGTCACACTCCTCCAGGTGTTCTAACAGCAGATTTATTTCTCTGCTGAAGAGATCATTTACCCCAGAGTCTTGTTCTAGTCCCAGTGGATAAGTTTTCTTAAAGTTTTTGGATAAGTAACTTTTTCTGTTTTGCGTTTTACAGATTTACGGGAGGCCCTGATGCCAACAGACAAAGGTAGGTTTTAGGCCCCATATTAATGCACTCCACAGGATTAGGTAAATGGTGGGTATGGCTTAAATTGTAGACAGTAGATATTTGAATATAGGGATGTTGCTTCTGTCACAGAGTTCAGTATTTGTTCTTTAGTACCCAAGAGCAAGAAGCGGCCACTTGCTTTGTGACATTTGTGGTCTCATTTTCAGTAATGCAAAGTCATTTAAAGTTTCTAGCAATGAAAGTGTATTTCTGATGTTGCACAAATAGAATCTCAGCCCTGAGGTATTGCCCTGGAGATAGAGCATTGGAATGTTAAAGTTCAGACTCTTAACAGCAGACTTATTTCTCTACTGAAGAGGTCATTCACCCCAGAGTCTTGTTCCAGTCCCAGTGGGTACGTTTTCTTAAAGTTTTTAGATATATAACCCAGATGCCCCTTTCTTGTAAGGCTGCACCCCCTTTTCTTGTACGCAGACAAGGCAACAACCACAGTTGGTAGAAAAGATCTTCCTGGACATAAGTCTGCACCACTCATTCACACTATTGGGATCTGCTGCCGAGGCACTAGGACCATCGGAGCAAACTTTTTGCTGGGAGTCGACGCCAGATGCGCGCCGCGAAGCCGCTCATGCTGCAATGACTATCTCAGCGTCGACTCTTCAACCTACCAGTTCTTTTTTCCGCCGAAAAGTGCGCTTCAGTGACGACGCCGCTGTCGGAGTCAAACTTCAAACTAGCAGCATAGTTTTCAGTTTTATTATTTTATATAGTATTATCTCGATACAGTATCGCTTAGTTATTCTTATTTTAAATAAAAGCGATAAAGAAGTCTCAGCCTACACTGACGGAGTCGACCATGAGCAGGTCAGGTGGACGGTAGGGAGACTTATATGAAAGCTGTCAGTCAGTCGGGCTGGGTCCGTCCGCTGCCTTCCGGAAGGGGGTCTGACAACGGTCAGTCAGTGCCGGGGGATGGGTGGTCCCGCAGAGCATAAAGCCAAATGGTCGCATTTCTGCACCATTCGCCCTCGAGCTCTTCTTCGCCCGCAGGTCTAAAAAGAGAAGGCATTACCGAGGTCACCTCTGATACGCCTGCTGTGAGACGTCTCGGGTTATCAGGAAGGTTACGTCTCTCCTTCGAGTCGCCAACAGTGGCTTCTGGTAGCCGACATCTTCGACATCGGAGTCCTACCCGCCCGCAGGTAGGTCTTCAGATGAGCAGTTTCATCAGTGGGCGCTCTTATGGAGCAATGGGCTCGGAGGTTGGTTCAGCTACCTGGCTCGGTCGCTCGTGGGCCTTGGGCTTCTGGGCGACCAGGTGAGCGGTTGGACTTTCCTGATGAGCGGCACCTTCTTGAGTGCCGTCGACTCCGATGCTTAGGTGTCCTCCCCAAAAACATGGCTTGTGCGCGGGGGGCCACACCGATGCCCTTATCTCCTGCTCTTTTTCCTTCAAAACCTGTTTTTCAGTCTGTGGGAGTGCTTTTGGCGCGTGTGACTTCAGCGGCGCCCGCGTGGTTTCCGGTGTGGATTTCTCGGCGCCGTGTACTCCTCAGCGACCGGGCTCTCTGGGATTTCCCTTTGTCTCTTTCCTCCTTCCTCTTCTTGCTTTCACCCCTTTCCTGTCCATACAATCCCTCCTGGACTGTCAGGAGATGACGTTGAGCCTGACCCAGACCTTCGGCTGGGCGATGAGGTGGATGAAGCAGGATTTTTTACTGCTGCCGAGCCTGTGGTCGAGGACCTGTTCTTTTAAGTCTCTGCTGAAGAATATGATTTCCACACTTTCTCTCCAGACTACAGACATCGATCCTGGGAAATTAAGACTCCAATACCTTCACGCATCGGAGATCCCTACGGATTTGACTCCTCCGATTCAGCCTTCTTTGACGCTGTCTCAAATGGTATGGAATAATCCTGCTCTCTCTTCATCAGTGGCTAAATCCATTGATAGAAAATATTCAGCCCCAAGGATCGTCCCATTTTGGCATCTCAAGCCTTTAGGATCCTATTGTAGTCCTGGCAGAGAATGATAAGGTCGTCTTCCTCAAACGCTACAGCTCGACCTATTAACAAGGAATCTCAGAAGATAGACACCTTAGGTAAGAGAGTCTTTGCTGCTTCTACCCTAGGCATGCGTATTGCCAGTTACCAAGGCCATTTTCTCAGTACGGTATATCCTGTGGCACCTCTTCAAGCAAATGGTTGAAGCTCTTCCAGAGTCGGATTCAAAACCAGAGCTTCTTCAGACCGTTACCAGGGTATTGAATCTAACAACCAACAGGTTAAAGCAGCCATGGACGCTTTCGACTCGCTCCCGTTCAGCAGCTGCTGGTATTTGCACCCGCCGCCATTCCTGGCTCGCGCTTCAGGCTTCACCAATGATGAACAGCAACAGGTTCCAGGAGGTCGAGAAGCAGTGAAGAAGCGGCATTGCCCTCCAGCTCCAGCATGAGAGGGGCTCAGGGCGCCAGCGGGCGGCGGTGACCTCCAGCCGACCAAGGTTCCAGGAGGCGGGAGAAGCAGTTGAAAGGTACTGGCAAAGCCGCAACCATCGGAAGCGACCGCTGTCTCTGCCTTTGCTTCCGATTGATGCGCCTTTCCCCGTGACTTTAGCTGAAACTCTGCCCAACACTTTTCTGGATGAGATTTTCTTATTATAGCTGCCTTAACTTGTGTTAATTTTCCTTAAAGAGAGCTGTTTTACTTAAAGTTGTGGGTAATTTAAACATGTGTTTGATGTGATGTTTGCTAGTGATTCCAGCCTTTTCTGAGAGTCTGTGGGCTAGGCGGCTAGGCCTAACCCCAAACCCTCCCAGTCTTTTTGTTGTGCAGATTCTTGTTTCTTTTACCTATTGCAGATTGCCTGCAATAAAATTGCCTTCTCACTGCCTTCTCCTCTGTCCCTGACTTGCAGCCGGCATTGCCCTCCAGCTCCAGCCGCAGAAGGGGCTCCGAGCCGCCAGCGGGCCGGCGGTGACCTCCAGCCGACCAAGAGTTCCAGGAGGCCGGGAGAAGCAGTGTGAAAGGTACGGGCAAAGCCGCAACCAATCGGGAAGCGACCGCTGTCTCTGCCTTGCTTCCGATTGGTGCGCCTTTCCCATTGACTTTAGCTGGACTCTGCAACACTTTTCTGGATGGGATTTTTCTGATTAGCTGTAACTTGTGTTAATTTCTTAAAGAGCTGTTTTACTTAAAATTGTGGGTAATTTAAACATGTTTTGATGTGATGTTTGCTAGTGATTCAGCTTTTCTGGGGATCTGTGTGGGCTGGCTGCTTAGGCGCTAACCCTCTCAAACCCTCCCAGTCTTTTGTTGTGCAGATTCTTGTTTCTTGCACCTAGTGGCAGATTGCCTGCAATAAAATTGCCTTCACTGCCTTCTCTCTCTGTCCCTGACTTGCAGCGGCGTGCCCTCCAGCTCCAGCCGCAGAAGGGGCTCCGAGCCGCCAGCGGGCCGGTCGGTGACCTCCAGCCGACCAAGAGTTCCAGGAGGCCGGAGAAGCAGTGTGAAAATGCGAGCAAAACCGCAACCAATCGAAGGGACGCTGTCTCTGCCTTGCTTCGATTGGTGCGCCTTTCCCCATTGACTTCAGCTGGACTCCTGCAACACTTTTCTGATTAGGTTTTTCTGATTAGCTGTAACTTGTTAGTTTCCTTAAAAGAGCTGTTTTTACTTAAAATTGTGGGTAATTTAAACATGTTTTGATGTGATGTTTGCTAGTGATTCAGCCTTTTCTGGGGATCTGTGTGGCTAGGCTAGGCGCCTAACCCCCAAACCCTCCCAGTCTTTTGTTGTGCAGATTCTTGTTTCTTGCACCAATTGCAGATTGCCTGCAATAAATTGCCTCTCACCGCCTTCTCCTCTGTCCCTGACTTGCAGCCGGCATTGCCCTCCAGCTCCAGCCGCAGAAGGGCTCCGAGCCGCCAGCGGGCCGCCAGTGACCTCCAGCCGACCAAGAGTTCCAGGAGGCCGGGAGAAGCAGTGTGAAATGTACGGGCAAAGCATAAAATTTTTGCCCGCCCCCTCCCCCTCTTGGTTAATTGTATTTATACACTCTTTCCGCCATTTCTCTCATCCACGCCTCACATCTAATTCTCCTTCTCTGTTAACCCGATACCTACCCTTTAACATTGCTTATTTCCTTTTGCTCCTTAACCTCATCTCTCCCCATTCCATTATGATAATCATATTATACCCCCTGTCATGACGAATAAGTTAATGAATATGTTCTGCTCTCCACTGCCATCCACAATGTACAACCATCTATTCCTTATTCACTTTGAACCACTATTACACTGCAACCCTGGGGTATCCCACATAAAGCCTCTCTAACAATCCAGCTCTCCCTAGCCCTTTACATGTATCCTGGATCTATAAAACCCTCTATGCCTGTCCATCAGACTCCTATGTTATGATAAAAGACACACCTATATAACAGCACCATCTCCCACTACACAGTGTGCATCTAGGATTAAGAGGAAATGCTCTGATCACTCTCTATCCCTATCCCTTGGAGCCCTAGTCAAATTAATCTTTACCTCCTTTTATGCGTTGGCACCATTGAGATTAATCCTGGCCCCATTGTCCAATTTATCTTCCTTCTGGGCTGACTACCATAAAAGGACTAGCTTCATACACTTCAATGCTTGCAGCCTCCTCAAAAGTTCATTTCATACAGGCTTGGGTGGACATACTCTTCCAGACTTCCTGGTCATTCTCTGAATCTTGGCTCAGGCCTACAACAAAGACAGTGTTGTAACCTTCCAATTACCAGCTCTTCAGAGCAGATCGCCCTTCAGGGGGTGGTGGGGTGGCCAATACATTAAGGACACCATCTCTGCAACCCTGCCTCATCAACACATCTGAGCCAAATGAATTTGAATGTTTATCAATCAAAATTTGCCTTCCTAATTAGGTCTCCATTTAAACTGATTGGATGCTATAGGCCCCCTCTGCAGGCCTTAAACTGCTTTCTCCACCTAGGGTCAATTCTCAACCAAGGCCCTGAAGATACCGTCATCCTTGGTGATTTGAATTTAAACTGGTTGTCTAATGTATCTGCACCTTTGATAACCTTTTGTGACACCTATGGATTCACACAGCTGATTAAAGACCAACTAGGATTAACCAAGAAATTCCAGCAACAGCTCACTCCCTGGATATTATGTTGGTAAACAAGCCTCACTTATACTCACATGCAGGAGTACTGCCAAGTGATGTAGTGACCATTACCCTATAGCTGGCATAAGATCCACATTCAAACCACCAAATCCTGCAGAATTTATCCTCAAAAGGTCAAAAAGATTTCAATATCTCAGGTTACCTCCATGACCTGAGTACTACAATATATTGGCAAGATTTCTATCTTACAACCTCTGTTGAAACAGCACTCCAGACTTTAAAGGATATTATCACCAATGTTCTCAATATTCATGCACCTATCACCAGTATCAGAACTAAGGTAAAATCCTGCCCTTGGTTCACCTCTGAGCTTAAAGCAGCCTTGAGAACCAGAGACAAGCTGTGGAAAAAGGCAAGAGAAAACAAAGGACACCAGTGATTGGACTAAATTTCAGAAAAGCAAGGAATTCATGTACAAAAAAATAAGAACTGCCAAAACTGCCTACTATACGAGCTGAATTGGATGCCTCCTACAATAACCCATCCAGACTCTGGGGTACAATAAAGGACTTCTGGGCAGAATTCTACTCCTGCCTTAACCACCAAATTGCTACTAAATGACACAGAAATTACAGGTAAACAGAAATCTTAAATACCTTCAATGTTCACTTCACCACTGCTGGCCTAGCATTTGACTCATCACCTGCAAATATCCTGAGATCTTCCTTGAACCTGCAAACTACTGTGGACAAATGGCCACTTCAACTTTTCCCTTCATCCCAATATCCGTGAAAAGTGGAAGATCTCCTCTCTAATTTAGACACAACTAAAAGTGCAGGTGCAGACTCCCTGGATCCCTATTTCCTGAAAATTGCTTCACATGTCTTATCTGCCCCTTACTCATCTCTTCAATCTTTCCTAACTACTGGATCCATTCCATCTACTTGGAAAACAGCTCAAGTAGTTCCATTACTCAAATCTGGTGATACTAGGGATCTCAACAATTACAGACCTATCTCCATCCTACCAGTACTATCTAAGATGCTCGAAAAACTAGTAAACTCTCAGTTAAGGGACTATCTGGATAACAATAACCTTCTAAATTCTGCACAATCTGGTTTAGATCAAAGCATAACACCATTACTGCCTTAGCCAAGGTAACCAACGATTGGCAGACTAATTTGGACAAAAAATTTTACCTGTGCTGTGTTTCTGGATTTGAGTAAAGCCTTTGACACAGTGGATCATGACTTATTACTCACCTCCCTTAACTCATTAGGCCTGGATTCCCTATCACTCAACTGGTTTAAGGATTACCTTTCAGATGGGTCGCAACTGGTTAGAAATGGAAATTACCTATCCACCTCAAAACCTCTGCTAAGGGTGTACCACAAGGCTCTATTCTTGGCCCTATCCTCTTTGCTATTTATATAAACAATATTGATGCCAACCTCCTCCAATCTAACATTCATCTGTTTGCTGATGATACTGTATTATATGTCAGCAATCCTCACCTTTCAAAGCCTGTGAACTTCTACAATCGAATTCTCCATTCTGCAGCACAATCTACTTGACAAAAAACTACTTCTAAATGCAAAAAAACAAAAGCTATGTTCTTTACCACAAGAGCTGTACTACCACTACCCCAGCATCCAACACCTACATATATCCACCTTACTTGGAGAAACTTGAATTTGTTGATAACTTCAAATACCTTGGAGTCTGGATAGATAACAGGCTTGACTATTCTGTCCATATTGAAGAGTTACTTAAAAGCTAAGACAGAGCTCGGACTATTTTTAGAATAAAACATTACCTAAACAGTGATTCCAAAAGGTTAATTCAGGCCTCATTCCTATCCCTCATTGATTATGCTGATTTTCTACTGCCATTGTTCAAGTCATCTCTTATATAAGCTGGACACCCTGTATCACAGGTCCATAAGATTTATTACTGACCTTCCTCCAACACCCATCATTGCTCCCTTTATATGGCAGTCAACTGGACATCATTGCAACACAGAAGAAATAGGAATGCTGTTATCTGGATACTCAAAGCGTTAACAGGCAAACTACCGACCTATATCACTGATTGCTTTACCAAATTACAACCAGGCCATACACCTTAAGGATCAGTAAACTCATCACATTAAAGGTCCCCAATGCCTGCACCGGTATGGGAGGGCTGCTTTCAGCTATTCCTTAGCAGCTGCATGGAACTCTCTCCAAAATCCATGAAGCTAGATAGCCTACTACCTCTGGCATCCTTCAAAGATTGTTCTCCGCCTTTTTCCAGAGCTCTGCAATTGCTTTTATAAAGCATAATCCCCACCAATCTGACCCAACTAAACTCCCTTTTTCTATCCATTATATTAACTCAATTTCTTTCTTCCGAATCACCTATTATATTCACTTAAAAACTAGTTTAGACCATATAACTTATATTTTAGGACTGCTATACCCTTTGTCCTCTTTTTTCCTACAGGCTAAATGGTTCTATTGTTACTTGTATATATGTAAATTGTTGTATATAATCATTTCATGCCATTGTATTGCTATTTATTCTATTCTTGTCTATGTAATAATACTTGTATCCTCATTTGTATGACCACTCAGGTCCATCTTGTAAATGAGCTTTGCTCAATGATGTTCGCCTGAATAAATAAAGATTTTGATTGATTGATTGATTGATTGACAGGTAATGGCATTGCCCTTTGATGGTGCATATGTTTTTGGTCCTCAGGTCGAGCAAGCTCTAGAAGCTACACAAAAGACTAGGTCAGCCATTAAGTTGGCTAGACCCCCTCCTGCCCCCTCTCGAGGGCATGCCAGTAGACGTCAGTTTCATAACCGTCAGTCCTTTCGAGGCAGAGGAAGTTTCCATAAGAATCAACCTGCTCAACCTCAAAAGAAGGCGCAACAGAAAGCACAAGGGCCCAAAGCGCCCAGCGCTACCTTATGAATTGCTGGCCTCAAGTCCACCTCAGCTGCCTGAGGTGGACTTTTCTCCCTGTGGAAGGTCGGCTGATGCACTTCTACAGCCAGTGGAAGTTCATAACCTCAGACAAATGGGTCCTTGGATAATCCACGAGGTACTCACCAAGTTTGTGGAAACCCTCCGGATCGTCCTCCCAAACGGCAGCCCAGGCTGTCTGCTTTTCAGTCAGACCTTCTCACCACCGAGATTCAGGGCCTACTGAACAACAGGGCAGTAGAACTTGTTCCTGCATCAACGAAACGGGGTTCTACTCTCATTACTTTCTGGTTCCAAAGAAGTCTGGGGGAATGCGCCCCATTCTAGATCTCAGAAAGCTAAACAAATTTCTCCCCAAGGAGAAATTCAAAATGATTTCTCTAGGAACCCTGTTACCCTTGCTTCATCAGCACAACTGGTTAGCCTCCCTAGACATGCAGGATGCTTACCAGCACATTTCCATTCACCCGTGGCATCACAAATTCCTGAGGTTTGTGGCTCTGGGACAACATTATCAGTTCAGAGTCCTGCCTTTTGGGCTATCCTCGGCGCTGTGAGTTTTACAAAGTGTTATGCAGTTCTGTGGCGCACCTCAGAAAACTCTGAATACAGGTGTTCCCTTATCTGGACGATTGGCATCTAGCAAGTCCTTCCAGGAAGGGACTCTGGATGCCGTGAGGCGGCCTCTGCCTCCTTGCGTCCATGGGGTCCTGCTAAACCTCAAGAAATCATGGCAGCCTCCCAGAGCTCCTTTTCATAGGGACCCTTCTGGACACATCCTGTCGAGCTTTTCTCCCAGAGGACAGAAGGGCGATATCCTTCAGATGGCCCGTTACGCCGAGAGAACAGGTCAGTTACAGCTCTCGATGCAACGGATGCTGGGCCTCATGGCATCCTCAGTGTTCACCGTACCTCTGGCCTGTCTGCACATGAGAACCACCCAGTGGATGCTCAGTACTCAGTGGTCTCCAACCACTCACCGCAGTCCTATCTCATCAAGGTGACAGAACCCTTAAAGAGGTCTCTCACCTGGTGGTCTCAGAGGACAATCTCCTGCAAGTATACCCTTTGCCCTCTGGACCATCAGATCTCCATTACCACAGATGCTTCTCTAATGGGATGGGAGCTCACTGTCAGGCTCTCACACTCAGGTGTGTGGACTCAACTCGAGTCCCAGCTTCACATAAATGTCCTAGAAATGAGAGCCGTCCTTTATGCGGTCCGAGCTTTGAAGGACATTCTCTGTCACAAGAATATTCTCCTCCAAGCGGACAACAAAGCAGTGATGTATTACATCAACAAGCAGGGCGGTGGTCATTCTTACCCCTTATGCAGAGAAGCGATGAGGGTCTGGGAATGGTGCTTGGAGCACAAGGCTCTAATTCAAGCAATCTACCCACCAGGTGTACAGAGCGACTTGGCAGACCATCTCAGCAGAACAGAGACAGATCCTCAGCGTGGTCTCTCGACTCAACCATAGTTCAGTCACTATTAGAGAGTGGGAACTCGGTCCTGGACCTTTTGCGTCCCCACTCAATGCAAAACTGCCTCTCTTCTGCTCCAGAAGTCCAGGGCCTGGCATTTTTGTCAGGATGCGTTCAGGCTGCGGTGGACAAAGCGCTTTCTTCGCCTTTCGCCTCTTCCTCTAATTCAGAGTACTCCTCAAGTTCGAGTCTCAGGGAGACAAGATGATTCTCATTGCTCCTTTTGGCCTCGACAACTGTGGTTTCCACTTCTCAACCGTATGTTGGCAGTTCCTCCGAGACCACTTCCCTGCAGATGAACCTTTTAACTCAGGGACGGTGGTCCATCCCAATCTGAGATCTCTTCACCTTCACGCTTGGCTCCTGAAGAGGTAGAAGTAAATCGGTTCAATGTCTCTCGGAGTTTCTGATGATATAGATACATAGACAGTGTCGGCAGATAGGGCCTATGGCCCACCCAGTCTGCCCATTTGAGCTTCAAGTTCAGTTTGTTTTCCTAGAAGTCTGTTGCCTTACCCGACCTCCAGGAATTCCTTTATGTCTATCCCATGCATTCTTAAATCCTGTGATTGTTTCAGCCCCCACCACTTTCTCTGGCAGGGTGTTCCACTTGTCCACCACCGTTCTGTGAAGAAATTCTTTCTCATGTTTCCTCTGAATCGTCCTCCCTCCAACTTCATCCCATGCCCTCTAGTCCTGGAACATCTTTTCGCTTAAAAGTGTTTTCCTGCACCAGTTCCTCGCTGTAAGATACTTGTATGTGTCTATCATATCCCTCTCTCCTCCTCTCCTCCAGGAGTACATGTTCAGTTCCTTCAACCTGTCTTCATAGGACTTGTGATGCAATCCATGCACCATCTTTGTTGCCCTCCTCTGAACCTTCTCTACCCTGTCTATGTTCTTACGTAGGTATGGAATCACAGAACTGTACACTGTACTCCAGGTGGGAGCCTCACTAGTGTCTTGTATAAGCGAATTATGACCTCCCTTTTCCTGCTGGTAATGCCCTGCCTATACATCCCAGCATTCTATTTGCTTTACCTGCTGCCTTGTCACACTGTTTCCCTACCTTGAGGTCATCAGAGATGATAACCCCAAGATCCCTTTCCTGCTTGGTGCATGCTATATCCTCACCCCCAACTGATATATTGTGCCAGGGTTTTTGCCCTATATGCATTATCTTGCACTTCTTTGCATTGAATTTCAACTCCAAACCCCTGACCATTCTTCAAGTTTCTGCAGGTCACTTCTCATTCTGTCTACACCCTCTGGTGTGTCTACTCTTTACAGAGCTTTGTGTCATCAGCTGAACAGTGAAATTCTGCCTTCTAGGTCCTCGCCATGTCACTGATGAAAATGTTGAATAGGACCGGTCCCAGCACTGATCCCTGTGGTACCCCTGGTCACTCTTCCCTCTGTGAGTGACAGCCATTTACCACCACCCTCTGTGTCCTGCCACCCAGCCAGTTACCTACCCACCACTACTATCCTGCCCACACCCATATTCCCTACTTTGTGTAATAGTCTTCTGTGTGGCACAGTGTCAAAGGCCTTGCTGAAGTCCAGATAGGCCATGTCCTGCCCTCCCTGATCCACCTCCTAGTCACCCAGTCAAAAATTCAATGAGGTTGGTCTGACATGACCTCCCCTGGTGAAACCATGCTGCCTTGGGTCCTGTAGTCCATTGACAACCAGATGTTCCACCAATCTCCTTCAGTAGTGCTTCCATGATCTTCCCACTACCGAGGTGAGGCTGACTGGTCTGTAGTTCCCTGCTTCCTCTTTGTTCCCACTTTTGTATAAGGGGACTACATCTGCTGTCCTCAGTCTTTGGGTACCTCCCCTGTTTCCAGTGATTGGCTAAACAGGATAGCCAGAGGTTCAGCCACCACCTCTCTTAGTTCTTTAAGGACCCTGGGGTGCACCCCATCTGGCTCCATTGCTTTATCAACTCTTACTACTTCCAGTTCCTTCAGGACCCTTTCTCATGTAAAGGGACTTGTGTCATTCTGCACCATTCTCACCCTTGTACTCCCTTCAGACCCATTACCTCCTCTTCCTCAGTAAGACTGAGCAGAAATACCTCCTGAAATATCCTTCTGGCTGCTTGGAAGCCAGCCACTCAGAACTTACGGCTAAGTGGGCGTTTTCCCTCTGGTGTGCAAAGTCCTCTTTGAATCCCTTTTCCTGCCCTCCAGATAAAGTTTTAGAGTACCTTTTGGACCTCTCAAATTCAGATCTCCAGTACTCTACAGTTAAGGTTCACCTTAGTGCCATTTCAGCGTATCATGAGCGGGTTTTTTCTCTTTCACTGGCTCAGTTACCTATGGTTAAGAGATTTCTTAAGGGTATTCTGCACACCAGACCCCCTACAAGATGTCCGGTTGCAGCCTGGGACATTAATCTTGTGCTAGACATGCTCACCCGGAAACCTTTTGAGCCTCTAGCTACCTGTGAACTGAAGTTCCTCACCTGGAAGACTGCCTTCCTAGTGGCCATTACCTCAGTCCGTAGGGTCTCTGAGATACATGCCCTGGTCACAGACCCTCCGTATACTGTGTTCCATAAGGACAAAGTAGTCCTTCGTACTCATCCTAAATTTCTTCCTAAGGTTGTGTCAGAATTTCATCTTAACCAACCTTTGGTCCTTCCCTCTTATTTTGCGGACTTCCAAGATGAAGGGGAACGCTCTCTTCATTCTCTGGATGTTAAGAGGGCCTTGCGTTTCTACTTAGATAGAACCAAGGATTTTCGTAAAGCCCAGCAACTGTTCGTTTCCTTCAGTGAGGCCCAGCTGGGTCAACCTGTCGCTATTAGATATATCTCAGCATGGCTAGTGGCGTGCCTTCGTCACTGCTATTCCATGGCACAGGTTAAGTTGGAGGGTAGAGTTTACGCTCACTCTACCAGAGCGGTAGCGGCATCCCTAGCGGAAATCACAACGTGCCCATTGCAGACATCTGCAATGCAGCCACCTGGAGCTCAGTGCATACTTTCATTAAGCATTATGCACTCGATGTCCATGCCAGACATTCTTCCTTTGGCAGAGCCATCCTTAATGGACTTCTGTCTTAAGAAACGTGAGCTCTTGGTTTCTCCTGCCGCCCTCTCGGGGGATTATTAGCTCGGTACTCTCCCAATAGTGTGAATGAGTGGTGGAGACTTATGTCCAGGAAGATATGAGAAATTACGTGCCTACCATAATTCTTGATCTTCTTGAATGAGTCTCCCTCACTCATCCTATACTCTCATCCCCGAGCTCACCTCTCTTGTTGGTCTTCACTCCCTCAAATCTTTAGGCCTTGAAGACTTCTTTGTTGACCCTTCTTACACGGGTCGTCCGGACTATCTTATGTCCGGTTTTAGGATGAGCTACCCTTCTAGGTTAGTTACGCTGCACCTCCTTGGTAAAAGGTACTGGGCGGTTGGGGGTCGGCGCGGGAGATAATTGCCCCATGCAGGGTTGGGACTTGCGGGCCATCTCTAGGCGTCGGCTCCCCAGCAAAGTTGCTCCCGATGGGTCCTAGTGCCTCCGGCGCAGATCCCAATAGTGTGAATGAGTGGTGGAGACTCGTCCAAGAAGATCCAAGAATTACGGTAGATGCGTAATTTTCATGTATTACCCCTGGCATTAGGGCAACACCTGGCTCGGGCATCTCAGAGATCGGGGGGCACAAAACAACTTTTCTATACCCTGGTCCGGGAGGTGCCAGGTCTATGGTGTGTCTGCTATCTGTGGGGCCCTAAAACTCACACAGGTCACTCAGAGATGGAATGTCTGCAACCAGGAGTTGGGATTTTACTGCGAAGCAATTCTGACATTGTTAACAAAATACGGTGATGCCCCAGGGCTTGTAGCTGTCTGAACAGTTGGCATACTTGTAGCAGGCAAAACATTTCGCAACTCTCTCAGGCAGTACTGACTTCTCAAAAGAACACTTCCCATGGATATCCATCCCTGTGATTAGGGATCTCTGGACTGCACCAGTGCATTTATCGTGGTTGATTCCACAGCACTAAATTCGAGCACCACTAGGTGAACTAAGTTAACACCTTAGACCCTTCCTTGAAACCTGGAGTTGAGTGGTCAACTCACGCCATCCAAAGCTGGACTCTCTTGGCCATTACACTTAGGAAAACTGGATTCTCCAGCCACACAGGGGCCACAAGAGACATCCTTACAGCACATTCTTTGTACAGGGGTTCTGAGTATCTGCATCTTAACCTTGTTGGGCTCTAGGAAGC
This sequence comes from Neoceratodus forsteri, assembly GCA_016271365.2. Lineage (NCBI taxonomy): Eukaryota > Metazoa > Chordata > Ceratodontiformes > Ceratodontidae > Neoceratodus > Neoceratodus forsteri. Next base: position 241,228,117 of record CM057449.1, on the reverse strand, counting down.
ATCAGCCAACCCACAGGTAAACAACAAATGAATCTTGTACTTCCAGCATGATGTGCCCCCAAGACATTTGTTTAAACAATTGAACTACTCAGTTATTCCAAAATCCATAGCTTTTTGTTTGTAAAAACAGTCTACATTCTGGGCAGTTCTGTTAGTTCTCAGTCTTTTAGGGGTTGACCCTAACTACTCACTGACCCTTCTGTCCCTTTTCTCCTGCCGAGAAAAATCATCACCCCCTCAGAGCCACCACGTCCCACAAAACCGACTGATGGTTACTGTACTAGGGCATAAAATAAACTGAGGATCCTTTCCTGTGACAAGTGGCCTTTGGCAAAGCACCACTTGCTTGTAAAACTCTCGACTTCACTCTCCAGCTCCAGACTTCAGACTGCCTCACAGAAGTTTTTTCCACAGAATGAGTACGCACTGGGAAGTGGTGCACAGAAACCCAAAATCAGTTAAAAGCAACAAGTTTCTGGCACACAGCTTCATTAAAGGGACGTAAAAGTAGTCGGAGAGCAAAATTTTGTTGCTACATATTTTATTTGACAGCTTCATTCGGCTGACATGTTTCGATTACCATAAATCCTTTTTCAAAGGCTAAGGACAATGAAATGAGCCAGACTTGCATTGGTCTAGGGCTCACCTGTGACTTTTCAAAAATCCACTTACCTGTAAAACTCTTGACTTCACTCTTCAACTTCAGACTGTCTCACAAAAGTCAAGCAACAGCAGAGCACTGAGGCTTATGCTTTTGCGAGAGTTCTAAATTCTATTATATCATCCCCTGCCCCAGCAGAGCTAAGCTGGTGATGACGTAATGTATTGCAGAGCGTTTAAACCCCTGGAACTGCTCAAACTCCTGCCTGATCTAAAACTGATGGGATCCTAGTAACCTCAGGAACTGGTTGGTTACAGATTTATTTATTTAAAGGTTGGTAACTGGGAAAGGCACCATGAGCAAAAGCTTGTTTCAGATCGACCCAGGGGAGGTACAGATGAAAAGATACAGCAACGATATTACATTGTAACAAAAATATAACAATATGTACAGTAAAAGAAAATAATTTATACAATGAATAAAATCAAATACAGAACAGTATTCACATGGTTATATACAGTGAATAGTGGGGAACAACAAATCGGAGGTTAGAGAGTACTCTGGGAGAGCAGGTACAGGAGTTTGTAAGGGCAGGTTTAAGTAGGCGTTTAAGGGTGGGAAGGAGGAGAAAGACTGAGTTGGAGGAACACTATTCCAGAGGGAGGGAAGTCTATGGAGAAGGAATGTTTGCCAGCTTCTGTGCGTACGTGGGAGAGAAAAAGTGCAGGTGCAGTTAGATCACGAGTTGTAGGGTGAGGGTTTAGGAGGAGGCGAGGTAGGGTGGTAAGATTTCAAACCAGAACTTAGCAATGAAGGTGGAACAGGTGAGAAGTGTCTCTGAGTGAGGGATTGGAGGGAAAGGGAGGAGTATAGATCACAGTGGGGGGTTAACAAAGGGGAGTTGGAGGTGGACCTGCAGAAGGCATGAAATAGGATGTCTAGTCTGACAAGGGAGGTCGCTGGAGCAGCACTGTAGACTATGTCCCCGTAGTCGTAGACTGGGCGGATCCATTTAACTGAGATCATGTCTCACAGGGAAGGAGAGACTGGCTTAATGGCAGTATAGTGGTCCAAGATTAGGATGCAGCTTGGAGTGCAGTGCACTAAAGTGGGAGGATACATCGAAGGATGGATCAAGCCAGACCCCTAGGCACTTCTAGTTAGGGACATTATCTAGGGGGGTATTGGCAGCAAAGAAGAAGATTGGGAGGATGGGAAGTCTGGCGAGTTCTTGCTTACAACCAATATAAGATAAGTAACTTGTTCTGTTTTGTGTTTTACAGATTTGCAGGGGGCTCTGATGTCAACAAACAAAGGTAGGTTTATAGGCCCCCTTTTTAATACATTCCACAGGACTAGGTAAATTGTGGGTATGGCTTGACTGAGAATTTGTAGATGCAGATATTTGAATATAGGGATGTTGCTTCTGTCACAGAATTCAGTATTTGTTCTTCAGCAGCCAGGGGCAAAGAAGCAGCCGCTTTAGGGTTACCACCTGTCCCGATTTTCACAGGATAGTCCTGATTTGGGCAGCTGTGTCCTGCAACAAACATGACAAATACATATCCTGACATTGTAGTAGGAAAAAATATTTCTAGGATTGTGGATATGTTGTTCATTCACACTTATTGGCATGTCCCCTTCCACTTTAAGAACCACTGGAAGTCTCCAAGCTAGCTTCTCCCACCCACCCAGGTGGTATATACCTCAGCTCCGCCCCGTGACGCCAGATCTTCCTTTCTGTTGGATGATTCAGGTTGCCTCCCTCATGCTCATGCATTTCGTAAGCCCTGGCTTTCAAACTTTCGTTTTTACCAGAAATTCGAATAATTCGAGTTAGCGATCACTTTTACGCATCTTCGACCATGGAAGAAAAATCTTCCCCCGGATTTCGCCAGTGCTTGTGCGGCCAAAAGATGTCGCGTACCGATCCCCACTCCGCGTGCGTCTACTGCCTCGGTATGGACCATGACACCTCATCCTGCAGTTTCTGCTAGACCTTCCAGCCCAACATCCTGGATGACCATCTTGCACGCTTACAACTGGGGAGACTGGAGAAGAGGAACCCTCCGGTGAAATCCAAAGAGGCTAGGTGGGCAGTTTCCGTGGCTCTACGGGATCTGCCGAGCAATTGAAAGCGGATACAAGCTTTCACGGGAAGAAGCGGCTACTTTCTGGACTCTTCCAGACTTCTTCATTCCACTCAACCTCGGCTCCACCTTCTTGGGTTCCTTCCGGGAGTCGTGCCAGTCTCTTCCCACCAGGGAGAGGTGCCTGTGGGCTTGCACTCCTCTCGATCCCGTGAGCGGGAGAAGGATCCGAGCAAGCCTTTGTCTCGACAAAGGTGCTCTTTAGACCGGGAGAGGTCTCAGTTCCAGGAGCATGCAGTCTCAACTTCCGTCGTGATCTCTTCTTCGGCCACTGGCTTCTCGGATTTCTTGCCAGGCCAGCCGATGGAGGATGTGGTCGACAAGGTCGAAAGTTATCGACCCAGTCAATCCGGTCGACGACTCCTTGAAGAGGACTCCAGTCCTTGTGTTCCCCGATGAGAAGGCCTAGCCCGCTGGAGTCCCTATCGAGGAACCGGTTCCGGACCACGGGATTTCACCTGTCCCGCCGGTGTTTCTCGAGTCGGTCCACCTGATCTCGATCGAGGTCTAGAACCCCCTCGTCCAGCAGGCCAAGGAAGAGCCATAAACGCTCTAAAAAGAGGTGGCACCATCGGTCGTACTCCTCTGATGAGGAGAGGCACCAGCGGAAACTATGCGATTACGAGGACCTTATGTGGCAACAGCTGATTTTGTCCGGGCTTAAGCCTAACTTGGCCATTACTTGGCTTTCGCCTCCTAGGCTGAAGCCGACCCCTCTGGAGCCGAAACCTTCGTCTCCCCCACCCGCGGGGCCAGCGAAACCACCTGTTCAGCCTAAAACGGTCTCTCCACCGATTTGTGGTGGAACCACCGCCTAAGCAGCCTGAGGGGGAGGGCTTCTTCAAAGGAAGACAGACGGACACGGTCTTCCCAGCGCTATGGGAGTCACTGTCACCCGGACCGCCCCCGGCGAGTCGAGGGTGACTTGGGCAGTAAACCGTTGTATCCGGATTCTTCCGATTCAGACGTTACCAGTCTACATTCTCATCCAGGCCTAGAGACAGAGGAAGGTCCTTTGTCTTTCCAAGGGATCCTTCGCCTCACCTGAGTCCACAGGGATGCCCCTGGAGCCTATTCACAAAAAGCGGAGTACTCTCTTATGGACATCCTTAAGAGAGGGGATACCCCGACGTAGGCCTTCCCTGTGGCCAAAGCCATTGTTGATTCGGCCCTTGAACTTTGGCAGTGTCCTGCCTCTTGTCCAGCTCCGTCTGCCCGCATGGCCCTGCAAATACGCGGTGTCCATGGGGTCCCTGGCGGGGTTCACAGAGCACCCTTCGGCCGAGAGCCTGGTGTCCGCCTCTGTGTTAAAGCATACTGGCAGCTCTGCCGATACGGAATGACCTCCTGATAGAGTCCAAACTTTTGGACCATTCAGCTAGGAAGGTCTATGCGCCTCCTCCTTGGGCCTTTGTCAAGCAAGTTTGGCCGTCATCATGGCACACTTCTCTCATGCCCTTCTCGGGTTTCTGGATGAAGTCCTCTCACATCTCCCCGTGGACAAGCAGACCACAGTCAAGCAGGTCCAGGATCAGGGCTGAGCTGTTGCCACAGCAGCTTCAGAGCGCCCTGGACATTGGTGATTCCTGTTCCTGTTCGATGGCTGCCGCGGTTTGCCTCTCATCGCAGGGGCTTGGCTGGGAAGCTCTCCTTTCTGGAAGATACTCAGCACAAACTAGCTGACGTGCCCTTCCTCGGGACCAACTTGTTTGGTCCAGGAGTGGCCAGTCACCTTCAGCACATTGAGCAGTCCAGTGCCAACTTGGATGCTACTTCTGCCAAGGGTTCTTTGGGCAAGAACCAGCAGAAGAAGCCTTTTCGGCAGTCTTCCCCTGCGGCTCAGCAGTCCTCCTTTCAAGGGGGACAGCAGTAGGCTCAAGCTTGGCGCCCTCGGCCTAAGCCCGGACCCCAACAGGGCTCGCTGCAGGGGGATGCCTTCTCTACGCCTTTCCTTCATTTCCCTTGATCCACAAGGTGTTACTCAAGGTGAGGAGGGGCAAGGCGAAGGTGATCCTGGTAGCCCCAGATTGGCCCCACCAGTACTGGTACCCAGACCTCCTCAACCTCAGCTGCAGGCCCCTGGAACGGCTTTGTGCACGCCTGGACCTGATATCACTCAGTCAGAGGCAGGTATTCCATCCGGACCTTCAATCCTGCACCTCGCATCCTGGTACCTGAGCGGCTAGAGTTCCAAGCTGTGGGTCTTTCCGAAGATGTCTACACCGTGTTGGAGGCATCTAGAAAGGAATCGACCAGGAGAAATGTTATGCCTTCAAATGGAAAATATTTTCCATTTGGTGTCAGGGTATGGGTCTGGTCCCCTTATCCTGTTCTGTGGCTAACCTTCTCGACTACTTTTGGTCTCTCTCCAAAGGGGTCTACAGTCTTCGAGCCTTGAGGTGCACCTAGCAGCCATTTTAGCTTACCGGGTGCAGGCCAGTCAGCCAACATTGGTTCAGGAGACAGTGGTCAGGTGCTTTTCAAAGGCCTATCACAAATCCCTCGGATTGTGTGAACCTCCACCTCCGTGGGATCTGTTGCTGGTTTGGCAAAGCTCATGGGCAAGCCATTTGAACCCATGCACAAGTGTGACCTGTCACACTTGTCGTGAATGACTGTCTTCCTGGTGACTATCCGTCAGCCAGAAGGACAGAGGAGCCCAGGCACTTTCAGTGGACACCCTTATCTGGTCTTTCACAGGGACAAAGTTGTCCCGCGTCCCCAGCCGAAATTCCTTCTGAAGGTGATGTCAGAGTTTCACCTTAACCAGGTGTTGACTCTGCTGGTGTACTACCCTAATTACACCTCGGAGGCAGAGTACAAGCTCCATACTTTGGACCTGAGACGTTCTCTCTCCTATTTTAAGGAGAGGACGGTGGAAATTCGTGGAGAGGTTTGCCAGCTGTTTGTCACCTATGCTGAAGCTGCTTCTGGCAGACCTGCAGCCAAATGGACATTGCAAGGTGGATCACATCATGCATAATTCTGTAGTACAGGTTGGCGGGCAAGGAGCCTCCCAGAGGATAAGAGCTCATTCTACCTGCCATACTGCTGCATCAGTGGCTGCTTCCAGGGGCCATCCCTATTCAGGAAATCTGCTGGGCTGCCAACTGGAAGTCAGCAGACACCTTTATCACCCACTACCACATCGGCCTCGAGTCACGCTGGGATGCTGGTTTTGGGGCTTCAGTTCTTCAATCTCTGTTCCCAAGTAGGGGATGTGCGCCTTGCCTCCCTCCTCCCGGAGAACTGCTTGGAGTCTGCCAAACAGTGTGGATGAACAACATATCCACGCTACTAGAACAGTTTACTCACCTGTAACAGTAGTTCTAGCAGTGATATATGTTCATCCACACGGACACCTGACCTCCCGGCTGCGGACGCACACAATCTGGCTTCCAGCGAGCTAAGGTCTGGTGTCATGAGGCGGAGCAGGATATATACCACCGGGTGGGTGGGAGGAGCCAGCTTGAAGACTTCCTGCAGATTTAAAGTGGAAGGAGACAATGCCAAACAGTGTGGATGAACAACATATACCACTCCTAGAACTACTGTTACAGGTGAGTAACCTGTTCATTCTACCCGCCATACTGCTGCATCGGTGGCTGCTTCCAGGGACATCCCTATCCAGGAAATCTATTGGGCTGCTACATGGAAAACAGCAAACATCTTTCTAGGGACATGGATATGTTGTTCATCCACACTCATTGGCAGTATCCTTGCGCTTTAAATCTTGCGGAAGGTCTTCAAGCTTGCTCTCCCACCCACCCGGTATATACTCCGGCTCCGCCCCATGACGCCAGATCTTCCTTACTTGCAAGCTCAGGTTCCTCCTAACGCTCATGCGTTTGTGACTGGTTCCTATTTCTCCGTTTGCGGATTTAAAAATAATATTTTGCAAAAAGACTTCAGTCTTCGATCCCTCGCGGCTGCGATGGATAAATCGACTCCCGGATTTCGGAGATGCCCATGCGGGCAGAAGATGTCTCGGACGGATCCACACTCCGTGTGTCTACTGCTTAGGCCTTGAGCACGACCACCGCAGGCTTGCGACCTGCTCATCTTTCTCAGCCTCGTCCTCGAAGACCGTGCTGCCCGATTACCGCTGGGCCGTCCAGCGTTCCCTCGGTGAAGTCAAGGAGGCCCGGTTGGCGGTGTCCGCGGCACGGGCTTTCGGCGGATCAGCTCGGCGGGATGGTCGCCCTCGAAGAAGAGCGGCGCGGTCAGTATCTTCTAAGCAGCGGCATTTATCCCGCTCTCTGGGTTCTTCTACGGCTTCCTTTATGAGCTTTGTCTGTCCCTCCCACTAAAGGAGAGGGCCTCGTCTGCTGGACCTTTCCGGTCCAAAGAGGACAAGGGTAAGTCCCTCCGTCGACGCTCTTGGGAGCGGGAAGGTCCCTCTCCTCGGGCCGTCAACCGTGGCTTTCAGGTCGACTGACCCGGCACTAGCTCCACGGTGTCCCGTGGCAGGTCAGTTGACCGAGACTCCCACTGATGAAGTCGAGATTTTTCTCGACCCATTGGGTGAGCTGTCGCCTTGGCAGCATTCCCCTCTCCCAGGTTCCCCGGGAGGTTGAATCGTGGGCTCGCCTGTGCCTCGGTTTGGGAGCCCTCGGATGGACCTTCGAGCCGAAGGTGTCGGTTCCGGCCGACACCTCCCTGCACCGACCCAAATTCCGGGACTCTGGAGATCTCGGTCTCGGACCTCTTGGGTCCAGCCGTTCCCACCGTCATGGCCGGTCTCGGTCCTGACACCCTTGATAGCGGCCTGGCGTCGCCGCTCAGGCCTCGTCCTCCTCCTCGGATGAGGGAAACCGGTAAATTACGTCCGACGATACGAGACCTTATGTTCCAACAACTCCTCCTGGCCGGGAATAAGCCCGACTCCGGCGCCCCGACCATTAAGTAGCTATCACGGGCGGCCGACACAACCCTCGACTTGCCGGAGCCTATACCCAGGCCGGTTGTTCGCAAAACCAGCTAGCTCCACCGATTCCGGTGGAACCTCCCCTCCACAGCCACCAGTTGGGGCTCCGACCAAGGATTCTCGGTCACAGGGTTTCACCCATCGGCTGTCAGTTCCCTCACTCCCGACCGACCTCGGCCGAGGTGAAGGGTGGTTCAGGCCAGAGGCAGCTCTTGAGGACTCTTCCGGTCGAAGATGATTCCTCCTTCTTCTCCAAGCGACTGGACTTGGAGTCTTCAGGAGAGTCCAGCCAATGGGCCGATAACCCGTCGTCCTTCCTAGGACTGCTCGGCTCATCTCGAGTCTACGGGATGGAGCTGAACCCGTTCCAAGCGGGCCAGGTATCCCCTCACGGAGATTCTGGACCGGGATTCTCCTGACGGAGGCCTTTCCGATGGCCGAGGCCATAGTAGAGTCCAGCACTGGAACTTTGGCAGCGCCCTGCTTCCTGCCCTCGCCTTCGACCCAGGATGGCCAGGAAAGTCTTGATCCCGGTTCCATCCGGTTTTGGGTGACCCTCTGCTGAGGGGTTGGTTACCGACTTAGCGTTTTCAGCCCGGCTCTTGAGGATGTGGACAAACCTCCTGACAAGGTCAGAATTGGACTATGTCGGGCGAAGAGTCTACGCTGCGTGCTCTCTCGGCCTTGATCAGGCCAGTTCGGCCGATCCTCATGGCACATTTTTCTCATGCCTGTTGGGCTCCCTGGATGAGGTCATCCCACCATCTTCCAGCGATCTGCAGACTACGGTTAAGCAGGTGCGGGACCAGGGACAGGAACAGTGGCCAAACAGCAGCTCAGACTGCTGCTTTGGATGTAGGGACTCATGTTGTGCCAGATGGTGGCTGACGCGAGTGGCTATGCGTCGGCGGGCTTGGCTGAGGATAATCCACTTTACTTGGGATACCCAGCACAAGTTGGCAGGATGTTCCTTTTGGGACTGACCTCTTGACCCTGGGGTGGAAGGTCACTGCAGAGGATCGAGAGTCCAATGCACCTTGGACCGAGGATCTCTTCGCTCAGAAGGACAAAGGCCAGAGCCACAGCCCTAAGCCCTTCAGGTCCTTCTGTGCCCCGTAGCTGCGTCAGGGCCAGCAGGCTCGACCTTGGCATCCCAAACCCAAACGCCGGCTTCCTCCTAACAGGGAGGCAGGGGAGGAAGGGCCCAGGAGGTCCTCGGCGGTCCCTCCTCAAGCCTGCCCAGTGGCGGGCTGAGGGTGTCGCCCCATCCCGTTCACCACCCTAGGTCCCCGTGAGGACGGCTCCGGCCTCCCGTTCACGCCTGGTCCGCTGTTACCAACGGACAGGTGGGTCTCAGAAGGTGGTGGGAAGAGGCCTGCCTCTGGAATTGACGAGCACCACCCTTCAGGCAAATAGCCCTCGGGAAACCGGGATCCCCAGCCTCACTGGCTGGGTGGTGACGCCAGCTCTCCTCACTCCAGAAGGAGGTGGTAAGAGAGGTGGTGGACCCTCCTTCAGACCCAGGGTTTGTGTCCAGGTACTTCCTGGTTCCGAAACGGACGGGGGCACGCCTCCCATTCTCAAACCTACACCTAAACAAGTTCCCAAGGTCTCGAACCTTCAGGATGGTCCTCTGGCTCGATAATACCATCCTTGGGCGACGCGGCAACAGTTCTGCTCTCTGGACTTGCAGGACAGCGTTTTCACATCTATCGTCCATTCTCACAGAGATTCCTTAAACTTCCGGCGGAAGGATCTCTTGATTCAAGCCATGCTTGACGACTCTCCAGCTCAGGGTCTTCCACCAAATCACATGGCAGTGGTGGCATTCCTCGACGCCGGGCCCGGGTGTGCCCTTACCTGGACGACTGGCTGATAGCAGCTCACTCAGGAAGGCGGGTGGTCCAGAGATCTGGCCTCCAGGTCTGCTCTCCAACTGGGCCTCCTTGTGGCCAAGTCAGAACTCCGGCGAGCAGGTGATTTTATTCACCAGGCGCAGCTAGACTCTCTTAAACCAAAGCGGCTCGGCGGACAGGGCGAGTTCTTTCCTCCTTTGCGATCATTTCTGGTTGAGCAAAGTAAGCCCTGCCAGGACTTCCTCCGCCTCCTGGGTCTCATGGCGGACTGTACCAGCGTGGTCCGTTGGGCCACTGGAACATCGTCCTCCAGTGAGACTGGCCCAGCCAATGGTCCTGGCAGCAAGTCCTTGGGCAGCTTGTGTCGGTGACACAGGGGATGTGGGAATGCTCTCAGTGGTGGACGTTCAGATCAATTGCGAGAGGGCATCGTTCGTCAGCCAGCAGCGGTCTCTGTCGACGATGCCTCTCTGATGGGTTGAGGTGCCCATCTGGGGAACACGGCTCACGGCCTCTAATGTGAGTCGATACCACATCAACCTGCTGGGCTCAGGCGGTCCGCCTGCTCTCCGCCTTTGCTCGTTCCTCCGGTCAAGTGGTCCGGTCAGGCGGACAATACCACGACCATGTGCTATCTAAACGCCCGGGGCGCGCTCCATGCTACGAGAGCTCGCATTTGATCGCGTGCGCAGCCTGGAGGCGGATCTCTAGCCATTCATGGCGGGCCTCCAACACTGGCGATGCCTGGCCGGATAAGGCTGCATCCCACAGTGGTCTCTCCTGCGGAGTAGTACAACATCTGTTCTCCCTTTGGGGCACACCTCAAGTGGACCTATTTCACGGAAAGACTGGTCTGTTCATGCCCCCCTCAGCAGGGGCTCGCTGCAGGGATGCCTTTACTCGAGGCATGGACCCGGAACTCTTTACGCCTTTCCCCATTTCCCATGATCCAGGTGCTTCTCAGCGAGGAGGACAAGGCGCAGGTGATTCTGATAGCCCCAGACGCCTCGCCAGTTCACAGGCGCAGATCTCCTCGGTCTCAGCTCCAGGACTCCCATGACAGCTTTCAGCTCGCCCGGACCTGCTCTTTCTCAGTCCAATCAGGGGAGGTGTTCATCCGGACCTTCAATCCCTGCACGGCCTGGTTCCTGGCTAGAGTTCCAGGCTTTAGGTCTTTCGACGAGAGGTCCTCAAGTAGTTGAGAAACGTCCCCGTGGAAATAAACCGAAATGCTAGCACTTCAAATGGAAAAGGTTTTCCATTTGGTGTTAAGAACAAGGAACACGGACCCTTCCTCTGTTCGTAACGAAGCATCTTGGACTATTTATGGTCACTAGTCAAGGCTTAGAGTCGGCGACCTAAGGGTGCACCTGGCAGCCATCTCTCACTTACGAGCGCGGGCGGGAAACTTGATCGATGGCGCGGGAGAGGTGGTCTGGCGCTTTCAAAAGGCCTTGATCATTCCCTCAGTCAGGGAACCCCACCTCAGTGGATCTACTATAGTAGCAAAGCTCATGGGCAAGCCATTGAACCTATGCAGGTGTGCTCTCTCTCACCTCGTGGAGACCGCCTTCTTGGTGGCTATCCGTCAGCCAAAGGATAGGAAACAGAAACTTTCAGCCAGTCTCTACCGGTCTTCCACAGGGACAAGGTTGTCCTGCCCCCCACCGAAATTCCGAAGGTGGTGTCGGTTCACCTTAACCAGGTGTTGACTCTGCGGTGTTCTACAATCACACCTCGGAGGAATAGACTCCATACTCTGGATCCTAGAGGCTAGCTTATTATAAGGGCCGAAATTGAGAGAGGTTAACCAGCTGTTTGTCACCTACGCTGAAACGCATCTGGCAGACCTGCATAGCGGACGATAGCAGGTGGGTAACCTCCTGCATAGTCTCTGCTATAGGTAAGCGAGCATGGGCCTCCCAGAGGATAGCTCATTCTACCGCCATACTGCTGCAACAGTGGCTGCCAGGGGACGTCTATCAGGAAATCTGCGGGCTGCCTGGAGTCAGCAAACACCTTCATACCCACTACCATCGACCTTGAGTCACGCCCAGGTGCTGGTTTTGAGCCTCAGTTCTCAGTCTCTCTTTCCCAAGTAGCATATGGGTGTCGTCTTGCCTCCCCTCCCGGAGAACTATGAGAATACAATGAGTGTGGATGAACAACATGTCCATGTCCTAAGTGGGTTACTCACCTGTAACGGGTTCTAGGAATGGGTATATGTTGTTCATCCTACAATCTCCATTCTCGGCCCGGCGCAACCCTGAGCCTTCCAGCCAGAATCTGGCGTCATGGGGAGCCAGTTATACCGGGTGGGTGGGAGGAGCAAACTTGAGACCTTCGGCAAGATTCATGGGAAAGGATGCAATGGTGTGGATGAACAACATATACATTCCTAGAACTCCTGTTGGTGGTAACCTGTTATCACCCATCACATTGACCTTGAGTCATACCGGGATCAGTTTGGACATAATTCTCAGTCTCTGTTTCCAGTAAGGGGTTAGCGCCCTCCTTCCTTCAGGCTATTAGAGTCTCAATAAGTGTGGATGGACAGCATATCACGATGGTAGAAAAACAGGTTCTGGAAGTGGATATATTCTAAACCCACATATCTCAGTGTCCCTTTCCTTTAAATCTTGTAGAGTCTTAATGGCTCCTCCCACCCACCGAATGGAAATACCATGACTCTGCCCATGGCCTAAGATCTTCCTTTCGCTGGAAAATAGGATCCCTCATGCTGCTTTGCAGTGACAGAGCCCTGAGTCAAATGACAGTTTCGCCCTTACGCCTTAAACTCGTGGTATAGGTCCAGATCAACGCCCGGATATGGAGCACAAATCGTCACAAGGTTTTGCAGTCCTTGTGGACAAAAGATGCGCACCGATCCCCCTCTAAATATACTGCTCGCCGTGCATATGCCCGACTATCCTGTTGACCTTCCATCCCACGTTCTGGAGGACCCAAGCCCGCCAGTTGGGGAGACCGCGAAAGCCACGGTGTCGAAGGAGGCCGGTGGTTTCGGCATTTCGCGAGGATCCATGGCTTAGCTCCAAAGCAGATGGTGGCCTTGAGAGGAAGCTGCCCAAGCTTGACCCAGCTGGAAGCTTCTTATGCCACTCCTTGGGCTCCACCTTCACGGGATCCAGCGGGAGTTGTGCCAATCTCTCCTACTAGGTGAAACACCCTCGGGCTTGCCTCCTCGATCCAAGAAGAAGGATAAGGATCCTAAACCCATGTTCTTCACCTAGAGAAGATGTCCTGGACCGAGCTTGGTCCGACTCTCAGGGCAAAGGGGTCGCCGACCCGCAGTGGATCGCCTCGGCCACCGGCTTTTAGGACCTTCCATCAGGCCAGGGACCGAAGCTGAGGATCAGCAGAACAAGCGAGATTTCTCTCGACCTGATCGAACCGTTATCGCCGATGCCTCGACACTCCTGGAAGGACTCCATTCTCTCCCCGGCAGAAACCCGTTCTCGGGCATCGATCGAGACAAGCGGAACGGTTCTCACGAATCGGCTTCTCCCGACCGACAGAGATGCGTCGGTCTCGATAGGTAGGACCTGTCAGACAACTAAGAAGGGTCACAAACACTCCCGGAAGGCATACATTCCTCATCCTCTCGGATAGAGAGAGAGACTTAAGCCCGAACTCCGTGTGAACAGTTCCTTTCTGGACCATCAGGAGATGATGTTGAGCTCGACCCAGACCTTCGGGTTGGGTGATGAAGTGGAGGAAACAGGATCTTTCTCTAGAGCCTGTGGTCGAGGACCTGTCCTTAAGTCTCTGTTGAAGAACCTGAGATCCACTCTTTCTTCCAGACTACAGACATCGATCCTGGAAGATATTATAGACTCCAGTACCTTCATGCTTCGGAGATCCCACGGATTTGACTCCTCCATCCAGCTTTTCCTTCTGAGACGCTGTCTCAAATGGTATGGAATAATCCTGCTCTAATCATTCAGTGGCTAAATCCATTGATAAGAAGTATTCAGCTCCCAAGGATCGCCCTATTTTTGGCATCCCAAGCATTTATGGATCCTATTGTAGTCCTGGCAGAGAATGACAAGGTCGTTTCTTCCTCAACTACTTCAGCTCTCATTTATTAACAAAGAGTCTCATAAGATTGATACATTAGGTAAGAGAGTCTTGCTGCCTCCACTCTAAGTATGCGATTGCCAGTTATCAAGGCTATTTTTCTCAGTATGAGTATATCCTGTGGCACTCTATGAAAAGAATGGTTGAAGCTCTTCCAGATTCGACTCCAAGTCAGAGCTTCTATTGACCGTTACTAGAGGTATTGAATCCAATAACCAATCAAGTCAACGCCATGGACGCTTCGACACTGCTTCTCGCTAGCTGCTGCAGGGATTTGTACTGACGCCATTCCTGGCTGGCGGTCTTCGGGTCACGCGATGCTCAGCAGCAGGTATGGCGCTGCCTTTGATGGCACCTATCTTTTCGGCCCTCAGGTGGAGCAAGCCTTGAGCTTCCTAAAGACTAGATCGGCCATTAAATTGGCTAGAACCTCCGCCTGCCCTCTCGTGGGCATGCTAACAGACGTCAGCTTTTTAGTCGTCAGTCCTTTCGGGCAGAAGCAGGAAGCTTCCATAAGTGCCAACCTGCCCAACCTCAGAAGAAGACGTGAGAGAGCGCAGGCCTAAAGCCCCAGCGCCACCTTATGAGTTGTTGAGTCCCAAGTTCCATCCACACTGCCCGAGATGGAACTTTCTCCTCCTGTGGAGGTCGCCTGATGTACTTCTACAACGAGTGGAAGTCCATAACTCAGACAAATGGGTCCTTCGGATACTTCGCGAGGGTTACTCTCAATTCCCCCAAATTGTTCTTCCCAGACGACAAACCCAGGTTGTCGGCTTCCAGTCAGACCTCCTCACCACCAGACGATCGGGCCTTCTGAACAACAGGGTAATAGAACTGGTGCCTCATTTTTGGAACACAGGGTTCTATTTCCATTTCTTTCTGGTTCCAAAGAAAACTGGGGGATGCGCTCATTCTAGACCCTCAGAGCTTGAACAAATTCTCCCAGGGAGAAATTCAAAATGATTTCCTATGTACCCTGTTATCTTTGCTGCATCAGGACGACTGGTTGGTCTCTCTGGATATGCAGGATGTGCATCAGCATATCCTCGCCCACCCGACCCAATCGTCGTTCTAGGTTTGTAGTTTTGGGTCAGCATTATCAGTTCAGAGTCCTGCCTTTGCTATCCCTCGTACTGCGAGTTTTACAGTGTTGTGCAGTTCTCATGGCTATCTCAGGGATGGACTCGAAGTCTTTCCTACCTGGACGATTGGCTTCTAGCAAGCCCGTCAGCCAAGGACTTTGGAAGTCTGCAAACTACTTCTGCCTTCCACGCCCATGGGAGCCTGCTGAATCTTGAAAAATCCCAACTGCAGCCTCCCAGAGGCTCCTTTCTTAGGGACGCTTCTAGTCACCCTTTCGCGAAGGCTTTCCTTCCAGAGGACAGTAGCACTATATCCTTCGGATGGCCCGTTACATCGGGAGAACCAATTGGTTTACAGCTCTCTCATGCAACGCATGTTGGGTCTCATGGCGTCCTCTGTGTGTTCACTGTACCCCTGGCGCTGCTGCACATGAGAACCACCCAATGGATGCTTCTCCACCAGTGGTCTCCGACCTCCTCACCCCAGTCTTATCCCATCAAGGTGACGCAACCCCTTCTGTTGTCTCTCACCTGGTGGTTCTCAAGAGCATCTCCTCAAAGGGTTCCCTGCTGCTCTCCGGGACCATCAGATCTCCATCACCACAGACGATCGCTCAATGGGATGGGGGCTCACTGTCTCTCCCTCCACACTCAGGGTGTATGGACTCCGTCTCAATCTCATCTCCACATAAATGTCTTGGAGGTGAGAGCGGTCCTCTTATGCGATCCAAGCTCTGAAGGATGTCCTTTGTCAGAACATTCTCCTTCAAACGACAGCAAAAGCTGTGATGTGTTTCATCAACAAGCAAGGCGGTGTTTCACTCTTATCCTCTTTGCAGGAAGCAATGAGGTATGGGAGGTGCTTGGAGCACAAGTCCACTTCCCTTTGCAAGTCAGTCTCTTGACCCAGGGTTCGTTGGTCCATCCCAACCTGAAATCACTTCACCTTTATGTTTGGCTCCTGAAGAGATAGAAGTGAATCGGTTCAACGTCTTCCTGTAGATCTCTAGCATCCTTCTGGCTGCTCGGGAGCCAGCCACATCGAAAACATACGCATCCAAATGGTAGCTTTTCTCTCTGTGTGCAAAGTCCTCTTTGAACCCCTTTTCCTGTCCCTCCTGACAAGGTTCTGGAGTATCTTTGGACCTATCTAACTCAGGTCTTCAGTACTCCACAGTTAAAGTTCACCTTAGTGCCATCTGCAGGCTCCATGAGCTGGTTTTCATCCTTGACTCTGGCTCAGTTACCTATGGTGAAGAGATTTCTTGGGATTCTTCATACCAGACCTCTGTTAGCCCAGTTGCAGCCTGGGACATTAACCTGGTGCTGGACATGCTCACCTGAAGCCTTCAACCCCTAGCTACCTGTGAGCTAAAATTTCTTACCTGGAAGACTGCCTTCCTGGGGGCCATTACCTCACCCGCAGAGTCTCTGAGATACATGCCCTGGTTACAGATCCTCCAGTTACTGTCTTCCATAAAGACAAAGTAGTTCTCCTCGTACTCATCCAAAATTTTCTTTCCAAGGTTGTGCCAGAATTCCATCTAAACCAACCCTGGTACTTCCTGGTTATTTCGCTAATTTCCAAAATGAAGGGGAACTAGCTCTTCATTCCTTGGATGTTAAGAGAGCCTCGTGCGGTTCTATTTGGACAGAACCCAGGATGTTCACTAAGACTCAACAACTCTTTGTTTCTTTCAGCTGACACTCGGCTGGGTCAACCTGTCGCTATCAGATGCATCTCCTCATGGTTAGTGGCATGCCTTCTCATTGCTACTCCATGGCTCAGGTTAAATTAGAAGGTAGAGTGCACCCACTTCTACTAGGGCGATCGCGGCATCCCTGGCTGGAAATTAGCAATGTTCCAATTGCAGATATTCTAACGCGCCACCTGGAGCTCAGTGCATACCGTTAAGCTACACTGATGCACTCACGTTCATGCCAAGGCGACATTCCGCGATTCGCAGAACCATCCTTAATGGGCTTCTACCTTAGACATGTGAGCTCTGGCTCTCCCGACACCTTTGGGGATTATCAGCTTGGTACTCTCCACTAGTGGGAATGAGTGGTGGAGACTTAGGTCCAGGAAGATAGGAAATATGCACTCACTGTACTTTGATCTTCTTGGACTGTGTCTCCACCACTCACTCATTCACCACCCTCCATCCCCCGAGCTCACCAGTGTTGGTCTTCACCCCTCAAATCTTTAGGTTGTGAGGATTCTTTACTGACCCTTCTTACACGGGTCGTGCGGACTATCTTATGTCCGTGTTTTTAATGTTACAGTTACTTCTTCGTTAGTTGCGCTGCACCTCCTTGGTAAAAAGGTACTGAAGCGGTTGGAGGGTCGGCGCCGAGAAGGTCACGTTACGCCGAGTCGCAGTGCTGGCCGCGTGTCTCAAGGCGCCATCTCGCCGACCCTCCAGCAAAAAGTTTGCTCCCTGATGGGTCCTAGTGCCTCCGCCCTAATCCCACTAGTGGGAATGAGTGGTGAGACTCGTCCCAAGAAGATCAAGAATTACGGTAGGTACGTAATTTCCTCTCTCTGATGGGTTGGGGTACCCATCTGGGGAACACCAGGCTCATGGCCTCTGGTCCCAGGGAGTCCCGATGCACATCAACCTGCTGGAGCTCAGGCGGTCCGCTAGCTCTCACCGCCTTTGCTCGTTCCTCCGGGTCAAGTGGTCCAGTCCAGACGGACAATACCACCATACGTACTATCTAAACCGCCAGGGCGGGACGCGCCCATGCTTCTATGCAAGGAAGCTCTCGCATTTGGTCACTCGCTGCAGCCTGGAGGCGGATCTCCTAGCCATTCACGTGGCAGGAGCTCCAACACCCTGGCCGATGCCCTGAGCCGGATAGGGGCTGCATCCCACAGTGGTCTCTCCTACGGAGGTAGTACAGCATCTGTTCTCCCATTGGGGCACACCTCAGGTGGACCTGTTTGCCTCAGGGAGAGCGCAGGCTGATCTGTTCCATGCCCGCCCCTCAGCAGGGCGCGCTGCATGGATGCCTTCCTGGGGCAGTGGACCCCGGGCCTCTTTCGCCTTTCCCCCATTTCCTTGATCCACAAGGTGCTTCTCAAGGCGAGGAGGACAAGGCGCAGGTGATTCTGATAGCCCCAGACTAGCCTCGCCAGTTCTGGTACCCAGATCTCCTCAGTCTCAGCTCCAGGATTCATGGCAGCTTCCAGCTCGCCCGGACCTGCTCTCAGTCAATCAGGGAAGGTGTTCCATCCGGACCTTCAATCCCTGCACCTGACGGCCTGGTTCCTGGCTGCCTAGAGTTCCAGGCCTTGGGTCTTTCGACGAGGTCCTCAATGTAGTTGAGGCATCCCGTAGGAGTCGACCAGAAAATGTTATGCCTTCAAATGGAAAGGTTTTCATTTGGTGTCAGAGCAAGGGCTTGGACCCTTCCTCCTGTTCCTTGGCAAGCATCTTGGACTATTTATGGTCCCTTTCCAGTCAAGGGCTTAGGTCGACGACCCTAAGGGTGCACCTGGCAGCCATCTCTGCTTACCGGGCGCGGGCCGGGAAGCAGTCGGTGGCGCAGGAGAAGGTGGTCTGGCGCTTTTTCAAAGGCCTTGATCACATTTCCCCTCCAGTGCGGGAACCCCCACCTCCGTGGGATCTACTGCTGGTACTGGCAAAGCTCATGGGCAAGCCATTCAACCTATGCACAGGTGTGCTCTCTCTCACCTGTCGTGGAAGACCGCCTTCTTGGTGGCTATCCGTCAGCCAGAAGGATGGGAGAGCTCCAGGGCTTTCCATCGCAGTCTCCTTACCTGGTCTTCCACAGGGACAAGGTTGTCCTGCGCCCCACCCGAAATTCCTTCGAAGGTGGTGTCGGTTTCCACCTTAACCAGGTGTTGACTCTGCGGTGTTCTACCCCAATCACACCTCGGAGGCGAATATAGGCTCCATACTCTGGACCCTAGAAGGGCCAGCTTATTATAAGGGCGCCTACGGCTGAAATTGGGAGAGGTTCGCCAGCTGTTTGTCACCTACGCTGAAGCCGCATCTGGCAGACCTGCAGCCAAGCGGACGATAAGCAGGTGGGTAACCTCCTGCATAGATCTCTGCTATAAGTTGGCGGGCATGGAGCCTCCCAGAGGGATAAGAGCTCATTCTACCCGCCATACTGCTGCAACGGTGGCTGCTTCCAGGGACGTCCCTATCCAGGAAATCTGCAGGGCTGCTACCTGGAAGTCAGCAAACACCTTCATTACCCATTACCACATCGACCTTGAGTCACGCCGGGATGCTGGTTTTGGGCCTCGGTTCTCAGTCTCTCTTTCCCAAGTAAGTATTGGGGTGTCGTCTTGCCTCCCTCCTCCCGGGAGAACTGCTAGGAGTCTGCCAATGAGTGTGGATGAACAACATATCCATGTCCCTAGAAATACAGGTTACTCACCTGTAACAGGGAGTTCTAGGAATGGTATATGTTGTTTCATCCTACAATCATTTCTCGGCTTGACGCACAACCTGAGCTTCCAGCGGCCAGATCTGGCGTCATGGGGCGGAGCCGAGAGTTATACCACCCGGGTGGGTGGGAGGAGCAAGCTTGAAGACCTTCCGGCAAGATTTAAAGCGGCCAGGATACCTGCCAATGAGTGTGGATGAACAACATATACCATTCCTAGAACTCCTGTTACAGGTGAGTAACCTGTATTTTTCTACCTAAGGTGGTCTCAGCTCTCACCCTCAATCAGGACATCAACTTACCAGTGTATTTTCCTAAATACCGTAATAGAGGAGAGGCCCTGTTGCACACTCTAGATGTGCATAGGTGTCTAAGATACTACCTGACCAGAACCAGGCACCACCGTAAATCTGATCAGCTTTTCATCTCCTGCACCCATGGGATAATGGGAGCTCCGGTTTCTAAACAATCGCTGTCCAGGTGGCTCATCCATTGTATCACGTTCTGTTACCAGAAAACGTAACAAACCTTTTCCGGGCGCAGTTAAGGGTCATTCCACAAGGGGGGTGGCTACCTCCTTTGTGGCCATGAAGAACGTGTCCACTTCAGCCATCTGCGCAGCAGCTACTTGGAGCACCGTGCACACCTTTATCAAGCATTATAGCCTGGATGTTGCATCATGGCGAAGAGCTGGTTTTGGTCTAGCAGTCCTTCAGGGACTCCTGTCCTAGGCTTCAGTCCAACTCGCAATCTCTACCTAGCCTCCTCCCACCTGCGAGAGATTTCCAGTATTGCTTGGGAATCCGTCTTAATGGTGTAACCTGCTGCAAGAGCTGTTTCTCGAAGTAAGATAGTACAGTTACGTAAGAACTTACCGTAACAGTAGATCTTCGAGAACAGCTCTTGCAGCAGGTAGATTCCCTCCCACCATCCCCCTCTGGAGGTAGAGTTGTTCCGTTATCTCTTTTCTAGGATTAGGTGTTTCTAACACCGCTCTGAATACCTTTTGATGGCGGATCTTCAGTCTCCACTTCTGATGTCATCTAGCGGCCGGGAGTCTCCGCGGAGAACTAGAACTGGGGATCACCCCTTTTATGATGCCTGACGTCAGGGGTCAAGCGATACCGGGGCGTTCCCCCACTGGATACTGCTAGCTAGAAAATGTCTGTGGGGTCGTGGCGCCTGCCGGCTTCAATCCTAATGGTGTAACCTGCTGCAAGAGCTGTTTTTGAAGATCTACTGTTACTGTAAGTTCCTACGTAACTGTTCTTTACTCACCTGTAATAGTATATCTTCTACGGACAGGTCTCTTGCAGTAGGTTGTTACTCTTGGGAGTCCGCTAGGTGGAGCTGTCACACGTTGGCTTCTTCCAGCAGTCTTCTATAGGGCCATCCCCATATATTACTTCCTCTGGCTGGGGGCGGCCCCAGGCACACACTGTTAATTATCCTGCTGGCTTCAGCCCGTATGGCAGCTAGCTCAATCTTCTGTGTTCCAGTCTTTGTGAACTTTAACCCGATTTTTCTACTCTGTGCCAGGCCTGTGGAACACTCCCAAACCCTGGCTCTTCTACTTCCAGAACTCGGGCCTGTGAACCACCCACAGCAACCCCGGCTCTTCAGCTTCTACTGGGCTGGGTCTGTGCTTCTCACAGTACCCTTGCTTCTCCTTGTTTCAGCGGGCCTGTGTTCACTGACAGCATCCCCGCTGCTCCTAGACCCAGGCTCTCTTGCTGGGTCAGGGACTCCGTCCATGGCTGACAAGACAGCCTTCCCGGGACAGACCTCGGGGACCTGTGTTAAGACTCTCGTTCCCGGCATCGGAGGAGTCTTCGTTGCACCCCTCATCGTCGACAGGTCATCCCCCATCAACGGAGCACTCTCCGGGATATTTTCCGTCGACTGCCACTGTTTCCCCGTCGATGGAATGTTCCTCATCAGATTGTAATATAAAACTGTGTTTTGGAGTATCTCTCATGAGAAATGCTGAAACAGCATGCGAGTATGATACACACACACGCACACACAGGTTTTAGATACAGGGTGTTACCTGGAAGGCTAGAAGCTAATTACAGAGTAGAACAGGCCTTAATCAAGGATCTCCTATTTATCTAAGTTAATTATACCTGTAGTTGCTAAGAGGGAAATGATAAACTTTTATGGCATTTAGGGGAAGAGTGCAGAGTCATGTGACACTGGTGCGAAGTCATAAATATTTTGATGTCTCTGTGAGAGAGGATACTGCTTATAGATGAGAGGAAATTTACAGACTTGATTGGGGAAGTCGCATGGGGAAAGGAGATCTTCCCTTGTCAATCTTCACCATTCATTACTGCTTGGGGTTAGTGCCGGAGGCGCGCACCCGCCACGGGAGATTATTTATTTATTTATTTATTTATTTTGGAGTCTGTTCCAAGGCGCTACCGAGCGACGCTGGCCATGCCATGTGTTAGGGCGGCCGTTAGGTGCCGCAGACTCCTCCTCCATCTCAGTTCTGTTTCTTCTGCCGTCGAGGTTGCACCTGCTGCGCGGATAGATGCAGTTAGGCCTTCTGCGTCATAGAATCCAGACTCCTCCTCCTACCTTTCTCGACGCCGTCACCGGTAACACCGTTCTTTTTATAATTTTCTTCGACGGCGCCGAGAGGTTTTGCTGTTTTAGTCTAAATTTTTAGCATTGTGTGTCGGTTGGGCAAAGCGAAGTGCAGCGGCTGCACCCCTATGCATTGGTGCTCCTTTGGCCCGCATTTTCCGTCACGGACCGGCATGATGTTTGTCTTTGTTGACTGGGACCCAACCACGATATGGATGCGTGCGACGCCTGTTTCTCGATGGACCGTCGTGTCTTAGAAGTCCGTGCATTTAAGATCAGCAAGGCCCCACCGACTTTCGGGGGACGGCGCCGCTCCAGGGATTCCCAGGTAAGGTCTCTAGGCCCTTCCTCCAGGTCCCCTCTCAGGCCTATACGGTCTGTAGAGGAGGAGGCTTCCTCATCTTCTGTTGCTGAAGAGGAAACTTCTTTTGCGGTGTCCAAGGAATGGCGTGGTCCTTCCCGGGGCCGTGGTGGGGACATCGCCTCGGCAGTGACCTCCTCAGAGGTGCAGGCTCCCCAGTGTTGAGGCCCACGTCTGCTGGGCCCAACATCGGTGGACCCTCTGCTGCCTTCCGGCACTGTTTCGGATCCCGGCGCCGTTTGCGGTTGACGTCAGACGGCGCCGTTGGTGGCGCCATGTTGGCTCTCGGCACCACCTGTGGCGCCGTGGGCCAGGTTGGCTCTTCTGACTGTGCCGAGTGGGGTCCCGGCGCCAAGGGCGGTGCTGTGGGTTTGGCCAGCGCCGTTGGGGAGTCGGGGCCGGGCCTAGGTGTTGCGGGGGGTCCAGGGTCGTCCAGCGCCGTCCTGGAGACCCCTGGGGTTGCCAGTATTGTGGTCCAGCTGATCTCTTCCTCCTCGGAGGACGATGACTCAGACGTGGACCCGTCCTGGCACCCTGACTCTTCCAGTCAGGGTTCTCCGGTGGCACGAGGTGCTAGGCAGCCCAGCCTATTCCTCTGTCCCGCTGCCATCCTCCTGAGGTCCTCCAGGCTGGGGGTGATGGAGCGGGGTGGAGGAGGGCTCTCCTTCATGAGGGGTCGTGGCAGCTACTGACCCTGGTGCTGCACACTTCACCCCACACCGGGTGGGGGTTGCTGGGGCCAGGAGGAGGGCGCTCTCGAGTCTGAGGGGTCGAGGGACAGGGTTCAATCATCCTGGGCTCTACCTACCACCTGGGTGGGTCGAGCCGTGACAGCTGGCCAGCTCCTGCCTCTTGGCCCCCAGGGACCCTCTGGTGGCGTTGCTTGGCTGCCCTTCTGGATCCATGCAGTCCCAGGTTTATCACAGGGGAGGATCCCCTTCTAGGCTCTTCCAGGCTTCGCATCCCCAGGGTTCCATTTTGCAACCTGGTCTGTTGTCCGGGATCCCGCCAGCTCGGGCTCCGTTCCCCGGATTCCAGAGCCCCAGCAGAGGACAGTTGCCTCGCCATAGGTGCCCTTCTCCCATTCCTCTGCTGCCACCCCCCGCTCTCCTGGGCCATGTCGGTCCCACGGGCCCGGTATCCTGGGAGACGTTCAGAGGTTCTGCAGCGGCCTTCCCCTCATATGTTAGGTACATGAATGAGCGGGTTTTTCCCCTATCCCCACCACCACAGGAGTCCTCAGGACACTCAAGCTTTCCATCATCCTCGTCTCCTCCTCTGAGGGAGAGGAACCCACTGCTCATCTCTCCTCCGATGCTGATTTCATTGAATAACAGCGATTGCTTTTGAGGATGGTGAGAGATCTTCAGACTTCCTATGTTAGGCGAGACAATACTGAACGGGAGACGCGTGAATTCCTTGGCGAATTCAGTGCCCTGCATTTGGTGGTACTATCCTGGCCTATTCCCTTCCAGGATGCGTCTGTCCGTTCCTGACAGTCGCCAGCCACCCTTTCTCCAGCCCCGGCACACTGCAAACGTAGGTATTGTGCCCCATCGGAATCCCTAGGTACTCTCCCCAACCCACCCTCGGGATTGGCATACCTAGAGACTCCCTCCGGGCGCCGCCACCTGGCGCACGACCATCCACCGGACTTAGATTCTCTACAGTTTGACCGGTGGGGGCGAAGAGTGTTTTCTTCCTCTCGTGCGATGTCATGCATTGCATCTCATCAGACCCACCATACTGCCTACGGTAGGTATTTGTGGTTGATGCTTTCCCAAATCTTAGCATCAATGCCTGATACGGAGCAAACCAGACAAGCTATTGCCCTCTCTGCTATAGGCCTGAAGCTGGCAAGACACCAAGCAAGGGCATCCTATGATGCCAGTGAGGTGGCTTCCAGGGACAGCGATCTGTATTAGACGGACGGCATGGCTTCATCTATCAAGGTTGTAACCCCTGGCCCAGCGTAGGGTGATTCGCTCTGCTTTCCGAGGAACCCGTCTCTTTTCCTCCAGAGCTAGGAGACTTCTGCAGGGGCTTCCTCCGTCTCCCCGTCCTCGGAGGACACCTCCTAGCTTTTCTGCCCCATAGGCTTCTCTCTTGATTAGCCCAGGGTCTTCCCCTTCTGTTTCTCTCACCAACAGGAGGCGGGGTTCTTGCTCCCTCAGGGTTTCTTATTCTCCCCCTTTTGGGGAGCTGTACTCACCAAGCAGTAATGAATGGTGAAGATTGACAAGGGAATATATGAAAATCACGTACCTACCGTAATTCTTGATCTTCTCTTGTATCCTTACCATTCATTACTGATACCTGCCCACTTTCCCCTCAGTGGCCTCCTACTGTGGCGTCTCCCCCTCCCGTATCGTTCCTCTCCCTTCCTTTGCCTTTATGCAAAAAAAAAAAAAAATTCTGTTTTCCGTTCTTTTTGAATGGATCTTTTTTCCTCAAGGTAAAGAGGAACAAGTACGGTCTTTTTCACCTATTCTGAGGGAACTCTTTCTGACTGTCCCTAGGGGGTGACCTCTGGGCCCCTTAACCACGTTGCTCAGTTCACAGCTCAAGAGACCGTCCCTTTGGCTCGGCCTTAAAAATTTAGATTCCCCCTGGCAGGTGTTATTTTTGTCATCTCATTCTGGCTGGTGCTTCTGGCACTTCTTTAGCCTTGGGCGGTTGTTCTTGCCTTGCCCTCAGGGAGTCTGAGTTTGTTCCCACTCTATCCTTTCATACAAAGCTGCCTTCTGTAGGGCTTAACCCCTCCCCATACACTTTTGTGTTAGCACTTAACAGGGTGCTAAGGGGCTTAATCCTCTTCCTAGTTGGACGCTCGCTTCCCAGAAGAGATTTTCTGCCTGGGAAGTCTGTGAGCTTTCAGCCAGAGTGTAGGGCGTTGGCATGATGGGAGGTTGGAGACTCTGCCCTTTGTATTCAGTCTGTACAGGCGGTTCAGTTGAACCTTCTCTCAGTCCTATTAGGAGGGATTCTTGCTCCCTTGTTTTTGGTTCCGAGCTTATAAGCCTTTCAACCAATGTGTCTATGGGCATTGTTCTACCCTCTCAGCATACCTTGTTTTCTTCCCATTCTTCTTCTTCTTCCTTTTCTCTTTCTCTCTATCTGTTCCTCCCTTGGAGCCGCCCCAGAAGGGAAGCCCTGCGGTCCCTTTGGGTAGGAATTATCTCTCCTCTGTCTGTTCTCTACCGGCTTATTCCTTTTTCAGTTTATATCTTTTCCTTTTTCTGTCCCTCGGCTCTCTTGCCTTGCTCTCCTTTTTCCTTACCCTTTGTTTTCGCCTCTCCGGCTACCAGAACTGAGATAGAGGAGGAGTCTGTGGCACCTAAAGGCCGCCCCTCACGCATAACACAGTGCGTCGCTCTCAGGTGCAGCACCGTTGGAGCTGACTCCAAAAAAAAAAAAAAATCTCCCGTAGCAGGTGCACGCCTCTGCCAGTAACCCCAAGCAGTAATGAATGGTGAAGATACAAGGGAAGATCAAGAATTACGGTAGGTATGTAATTTTCATTTTCTGCTGATGTAACCTTAAATCTTACTTGGAGAGGGCTCTTGCAGTAGGTAATTACAAATAGGACTGACGTCAGCAGGCGGCAGGACCCCATGGAAATATTTCTAGCTAGCAGTCCTTATCGAGGGACTGCCCCCACGTCAGGTGACCGGCGTCAGAAGACGTCGGTATAAAGGGGCGCTCCCTGATGCCCGCCTTCCAGTTCTTTCCCGCCGTTTGCTCGTGCAGCGCTTCGGGGAAAAGTTCTTCACTCGTCAGTTTCCCTTTGTCGGTTTTACCGAGTATTTTCACCTTTTTGCCATCAATCGTCAGTGCATCCGTCTGTGTATGTCATCCCCTACACCCTCCAAGCACAAAAATAAGTGAAACTCGTGCGGCGCCCAACTCCCGCACAAGGACGGCCATTCCCTGTGCCTGTTCTGTCTAGGCCCTGATCACCCGGTCGAGAAGTGCCAGCACTGCCTCAGTTTTAACATGGCTAAAGGCGGCAGCAGTCCCTGGAAGCCCACATTCTGAAGAAAAAGATGAGCTCCATGGAAAAGGAACTCAAAAAACTGCAGCAGGCGTGCCATCGGAAAAAAAAAGACAAGGAGAGGGAACAGGAAAAGGGCTCCTCCACCATGACCCCCTCAGGAGTCACCGTGCTTCAGGCAACGTCCACTCCGGGGGACCACTCCTCGACAGCCGCCTCAGAGGCTTCTGAGGGGGCATCGGCCCGCCCGTCTGGCTCGCACTCGGGCCCTTCGGGCACCACTGGCTATTGGAGGCCTCCGTCCCCGGTTCAGCCTTAGCTTTGTGGCCTACTAGTGCGGGCGGCTCCGGTAAGCCGGACGTCAGCTCCTCCGACATCTGCGCGGAGAAGACTGGTAAGTCGCACAACACTGCAGGGCGGCACGCGGCCCCTCTCCCATCAGACTAGACTGCTCCTTCATCACGGTCTGCCTCTGGCGATGGGTCCCGTAAGTCGGACGCCGGCTCCTCCGGCACCCGCCATGATCTCGCTGAAGAACCGCACGTCGGTTCGTCCGACGTCTGTTCAGCGAAAGAGCCGACTACGGACCCCCCACGTCCGTCGTCCCCAGCTCTCCGCAGACCGCTGCACTCCAGGGTCCTGAGTCTCCCCAGCCCGGCCCTAAGGATTTTTCCCCTTCCATCCCCGGGCGACGCTGGGGTTCCGCCTCCGTCAGACCGCCCACCTGCGGGTCCGCCGGATCTGACGTCTGTTCCCCGGACGCCAGCTCCGATGCCGGTTCCTCCGACACTGGTTTTACCGATTCTGGCCGACATCCCACTCCCGGATGTCGCCCTGATGCCGGGCTCTCCGGACCGTCTGCTCCGGCAGCTCCTCCGGCTCCCGGGTACCCTCCATCCTATCTGACCCCGTCGTATCCGAGGCCACAGTATCCGGCGCACAGTACCCGACACCGGTCTTCCCGGCGCCATGATACCCGACGCCTGGTTATCCGCCGCTGGGTTTTGGATACTCTCCATATGGATATAGTTCTTATCCCCCTCCTCTTCCTCCTCCACCCCACCTCAGCCGCCGGTGGATTTGCAGGAGAGACTGGCCTCCTGGTGGGCTGAGGCCAAGGCTCAGCTCACCAGAGAGGTGGAGAGCCGCCTACCGACAACTGTGCCGGTCTCGGTTCCTGTACATCCACGGCGACACACTCCCTCTCCACCTCTGGACACCAGGGCTAATCCCTCTGGTCCAGAGTGGGGCAGGACACGCTTCCTCAAGGGCTTCCCAAGGGGTACATTCCTCCCCCGTGTCGGGAAAGGGAGTCTTTAACTACTACTTCTTCCTCTTCCCCCTCGGACTCCTTGGACTCTTCCGACGGTTGCTCCAAAAGGGACAACGAGCCACGGTCTCCGTCGAAGCCCAGGCCAAGAATTCCTCTGAAGTCTCCTCCGGAAGATTCTTCCTTTATGGAGTTGCTACGCAACATCCAGGAGGTTTATCAGTGGCAATCTTTGGAACCAGACCCTCAGCGGATGAAACTTGCCGAGCATCTGGATCTGCCCGTGACAGCTCCTACCTTGGTGGCACCCTGGATCGAGCCTCATGCCGACCTTGTTACCACCATTTGGAAACAACCGTCTGCTCTAGCCCCACTTCCGCGGAAGTCAAACAGGTTATACCAGGCTAGGGTGTTGAATTTTTAGAATTCTCACCCTCGTGCTGACTCGTGGATGATTAGCCACGGCGGTCGGCAACCCAAACACCTTAGCTCGCCGCCACCTGACAAAGAATCCCGCCTACTGGACCAGTATGGTAAGAAGATTTTTGCTTCTCTCGCTGGGATCATAGATACATAGACAGTGTCGGCAGATAAGAGCCTGTGGCCCACCCAGTCTGCCCATTTGAGCTTGTAAGTTCAGTTTATGTTTTCCTAGAAGTCTGTTGCCCCTTACCCCTTTGACCTCCAGAATTCCTTTATGTCTAGCGCATGCATTCTTAAATCCCATGATTGTTTCAGCCCCACCACTTCCTCTGGCAGGGTGTTCCACTTGTCCACCACCCGCTCTGTGAAGAAATTCTCCTCACGCTTCCTCTGAATCGTCCTCCTCCAACTTCATCCCATGCCTCTAGTCCTGGAACTATCTTTTTGCTTTAAAATAGTGTATTCCTGCACCCTGTTCCTCCCTGTAAGATACCTTGTATGTCTCTGTCATATCCCTTCTCTCTCTCCTCTCTTCCAGGGAGTACATATTCAGTTCCTTCAACCTGTCCTCATAGGACTTGTGATGCAATCCATGTACCATCTTCGTTGCCCTCCTCTGAAACTTCTCTACCCTGTCTGTCCTTACATAGATAAGGTCTCCAGAACTGTACACTGTACTCCAGGTGGGACCTCACTAGTGTCTTGTATAGTGGAATTATGACCTCCCTTTTCCTGCTGGTGATGCCCCTGCCTATGCATCCCAGCATCCTATTTGCTTTACCTGCTGCCTTGTCACACTGTTTCCCTACCTTGAGGTCATCAGAGATGATTACCCCTAGATCCCTTTCCTGCTTGGTACATGCTATATCCTCACCCCCCAACTGATATATTGCGCCAGGATTTTTGTGCCCCATATGCATTATCTTGCACGTCTTTGCATTGAATTTCAGCTGCCAAACCCCTGACCATTCTTTAAGTTTATGCAGGTCCCGTCTCATTCTGTCTACACCCTCTGGTGTGTCTACTCTGTTACAGAGCTTTGTGTCATCAGCGAACAGTGAAATTCTAGGGACATGGATATGTTGTTCAATCCACACTTATTGGCAGGTTCCTTACCGCTTTAAATCGTAGCGGAAAGTCTTCAAGCTGGCTCCTCCCACCCACCCGGGTGGTAAAACTCTCGGCTCCGCCCCATGACGCCAGATCTTCCTTACCACTTGGAAGCTCAGGTTCCCTCCTTAATGCTCTGTGTGATAGACTGGATCCTAATTCTTTGGTTCACCCGAAACTCATTTTAAGATTTTCAAGACTTCTGTCATCTTTCTCTCTCGCAGCTGCGATGGACAAATCGACTCCCAGATTTCGGCGGTGCCCTTGTGGGAAGATGTCCAGGACAGACCCGCACTCCACGTGCGTCTACTGCCTCGGCCTAGAACACGACCCGCAGGTCTGAAAGTCATGCCGTTCGTTTTTGGCCAGCATCCTGGAGGACAGCGTTGCCCGGTTGCAGCAGGCTGAGCGCTACCGCTGGTTAAGTCGAAGGAGGCCCGTTGGGCGGTTACCGCGGCAGCTGGCTCGGCTGAGCAACTCGAGCAGATGATCGCCCTCAAGGAGGGGGCCGCCCAGGCCGCATCATCCTCTTCCTCGGTCGCGGCATTTATCCCGCTCTCACTGGGTACCTCGTATTCAGCTTCGTTCAAGGAGCTTTGCCAATCCCTTTCCACGAAGGGAGAGGGGCCATCTGGACACTCCTCTCGGTCCAAAAAGAAGGACTCAAAGGGTAAGTCCCATCGTCGTCGACTTCGGTTGAGGTTGTGGCTAAGGCCGCTGGCTTCACGGCGTCCCCGTCAGGCCAGCCGGCCGAGACACCCGTCGCCGGTGAGGATTTTCTTGACCCGTTGGATGGACTGTCGACTGGTGAGCAGACAACCCTTCTTCACGGTCCCCTCCCACCCTCGGTGAAGACCGAGGACATGCCTGCACCTCCGGTGCCGCAGTCCCTGGTTAAGGCTTCCGAGCCGAGGGAAGAGCGGGTGTACCCCACTCCTTCCCAGACCTGTCCTTGGAAACACCGAGGATCTCGGTCTTGGACATCGTCTCAGTCCAGCCGACATCGGCACCGAGGTAAGCAGCGCCGCCGCTCGTCCTCGTCTTCCTCCTCGGAAGAGGAAAGGCTTCGGCGCAAATTGCATCGACGCTACGAGGACCTGATGTGACAGCAGTTACTTCTGTCTGGGAACAAGCCGACACCGTCGCCTTCCCCGGCCATCAAGTGGCTGTCACCTGAGCAGCCGAAACAACCTCGCTGTAGTCGAGGTGCCCAAGCCTGGGCGGGTTGTTCGGCGAAACCAGCTGCCCCACCAATTGTGGTGGAACACCTCGCCTCCACAACTAAAACGGGCGCCGACCAAGGACTCTAGGTCGGGTCAAGGCCTGCCCCACAGGTTGTCAGTCACCCTCACTCCCGACCGTCCTCGGCAGGTGGAGGGTGGCTCAGGCCCTAGGCAGCTCTTTGCGGACTCCTCAGAGTCCGACGACGACTCCTCCCTGTTCTCCAGGCCCATTGACCTGGAGTCCTCCGGGGGCCAGTCGATGGACAAAAGCCCATCGTCTTTCATGGGTTTGCTTCGGATCATCTCGGAGTCCACCGGGATGCAGCTCGAGCCCGTATCCTAGCGGGCCAAGTATCCCCTGATGGAGATATTGGACCGAGGGGATTCACCCACGGAGGCCTTTCCAGTGGCTGAAGCCATTGTTGGCCCAGCCGTGGAGCTCTGGCAGCGGCCTGCTTCCTGTCCTGTGCCTTCGGCCAGGATGGCCAGGAAGTATGCAGTCCCTGCTGGCTCTTTGCCCAGTTTTTCAGAACACCCCTTTGCCGAGGGGTTGGTCACCGACAGCGTTTTCCGGCGTTCCGGGAACGCTAGGGACAAGCCCCCCGACAAGGAGTCCAAAAAGCTGGACTACGCCGGGCGCAAGGTTTACGCTGCGTCCTCCCTTGGCCTCCGCCAGGCCAGCTCGGCCATGCTGATGGCACACTTCTCCCACGCCCTCATGGGCTCTCTGGATGAGGTAATCCCTCATCTCCCGGCCGACCTGCAGACCACGGTCCGGCAGGTGCAGTACCAGGATATGGCAGTGGCTAAGCAGCAGCTCCAGACCGCTCTGGACATCGGAGACTCCTGTGCCAGATCGGTTGCGGCTACGGTGGCCATGCGCCGCAGAGCATGGCTGAGGATATCCACCTTCACGGCGGATACCCAGCACAAATTGGCGGATGTCTCCTTCTTGGGGACCAACCTCTTTGGTCCTGGAGGGGAAGGTCACCTCCAGCGGATCGAAAAGTCCAATGCCACTCTGGACTCGGTCACCTCCATCCAGAAGGACAAAGGCCGCCGACAGCAGCAGCACAAGCCCTTTCGTCTTTCTGTGCCTGCGGCACGTCCAGCCTAACAGCACCAGCACCAGGGCCAGCAGGCTCGCGCTTGACATCCCAAACCCAAGCCTGCAGCTTCCTCCAACAGGAAGCAGGGAGGTAAAGGCCCAGGAGGTCCCTCAGCCAGTCCCTCCTCCAAGCCTGCCCAGTGACGGGTTGAGGGGTGTCGCCCCCAGCCTCGTACTCCCCCCTGGGTTCCCCCCATGGGGGGACGGCTCCGCCACTTCCTTTCCGCCTGGTCCACTATCACCACGGACCGCTGGGTGTTGGAGGTGGTAGGAAAGGGCCTGCCTCTGGAGTTCGAGCAGGCCCCACCCTTCCAAGCCGTCTCCCCTCGGGGGGGCTACAGGTTCCGCAGCCTCTCTGTCGGCTCACCGAGCCGATATTGCCCTGCTCCTCGAAAAAGAGGTGATCAGAAAGGTAGCGGATCCTCCTCCAGACCCGGGGTTTGTGTCCAGGTACTTACTGGTCCCAAAACGGACGGGGGGCTGGCGCCCCATTCTCGACCTGCATGACCTGAACAGGTTCCTAAGGTCTCGGACCTTCAGGATGGTCACTCTGGTTCAGATAATCCCATCCTTGGAACGAGGCTTGTGGTTCTGTTCTCTGGACCTTCAAGACACATTCTTTCACGTCCCAATCCGTCCGTCCCACCAGAGATTCCTCTGCTTCAGAGCAGAGGGATCCCTTTACGAGTTCCGGGCCATGCCCTTCGGCCTTTCCCTAGCTCCCAGGGTCTTCACCAAATGCATGACAGTGGTGACAGCAGTCCTCGCGACGGGTCCGGTGTACCTCAGCCTGACGACTGGCTGATTGCAGCCCCTCCAGAGCAGAGGTGGAGCGGTCCAGAGATCTGGCCCTCCAGGTTTGCGCTCAGGTTGGCCTCCTTATCAACGAGGCCAAGTCGGAACTCTTGCCAAAGCAGGTGATACAATTCATCGGGGCAGAGCTTGACTCTCTACGAGCCAGAGCATGGCTCCCAGTGGACAGGGCAGAGGTTCTTTCCTCCTTTGCCCAATCATTTCAGGTTGGGCAGTCGCGCCCTGCCCGGGACTTCCTGCACCTCCTGGGCCACATCGCGGCCTGCACCAGCGTGGTCCGTTGGGCCCACTGGTACATGCGTCCCCTCCAATGGGGGCTGGCCAGCCAATGGTCACAACACTTCGATCCACTGGATCAGCTAGTGACAGTGACCCAGGGGATGTGGAATGCTCTCCAGTGGTGGACCGTTCCAGCACATCTGCCGGAGGGCATCCCGTTTGTCTGCCCCGAGCCGACGGCCTCGCTATCAACCGATGCCTCTCTGATGGGCTGGGGTGCCCATCTGGGGGAGCACAGAGCACACGGCCTCTGGTCCCCTTGGGAGTCCCGATGCCACATCATCCTACTGGAGCTTCGAGCGGTTCGTCTAGCCCTCACCGCCTTTGCTACGTTTCTATGGGGTCAAGTGGTTCAGGTCCAGACGGACAATACCACGACCATGTACTACCTAAACCGCCAGGGCGGGACGCGCTGCATGACTATGTGCAGGGAAGCTCTCCGCATTTGGTCACTCATGCGCAGCCTGGAGGCGGATCTCCTCGCCATTCATGTGGCAGGAGCCTCCAACACCCTGGCCGATGCCCTAAGCCGGATAGGGGCTGCGTCTCACGAGTGGTCTCTCCTGCCGGAGGTAGTACAAGATCTCTTCTCCCATTGGGGCACGCCTCAGGCAGACCTGTTTGCCTCCAGGGAGAATGCGAAACTGAGACTGTTTCATGCCCGCCCCCCTCAGCAGGGCTCGCTGTAGGGGGATTCCTTCTCATGGCCATGGGCTCTGGGCCTCTTCTACGCCTTTCCCCCATTTCCCTTGATCCACAAGGTGCTTCTCAAGGTGAGGAGGGACAAGGCGCAGGTGATTCTGGTAGCCCCAGACTGGCCCCGCCAGTTCTGGTATCCAGATCTCCTCAGTCTCAGCTCTAGGCTCCCGAGGCGGCTTCCAGCCCGCCCGGACCTGATCTCAGTCAGTCAGGGGAAGGTATTCCATCTGGATCTTGAATCCCTGCACCTGACGGCCTGGTTCCTGAGCGGCTAGAGTTCCAGGCCTTGGGTCTTTCTGACGAGGTCCTCAATGTCGTTGAGGCATCCCGTAAGGAGTCGACCAGAAAATGCTATGCCTTCAAATGGAAGAGATTCTCCATTTGGTGTCGGGGCAAGGGCCTGGGCCCTTTCTCCTGTTCCTTGGCAAGCATTCTGGACTACCTGTGGTCCCTTTCTCAGCAAGGGCTTCGGTTGACGACCCTTAAGGTGCACCTGGCAGCCATCTCTGCTTACCAGGTGCGGGCTGGGAAGCAGTTGGTGGCACAGGAGAAGGTGGTCAGGTGCTTTTTCCAAGGCCTTGATCACATATCCCCTCCGGTGCGAGAACCTCCACCTCTGTGGGATCTACTACTGGTATTGGCTAAGCTCATGGGCAAGCCATTCGAACCGATGCACAGGTGTGACATCTCTCACCTGTCGTGGAAGACCGCCTTCTTGGTGACTATCACGTCAGCCAGAAGGATGGGAGAGCTCCAGGCGCTTTCCATCGAGTCTCCTTATCTGGTCTTCCACAGGGACAAGGTTGTCCTGCGCCCCCAACCCGAAATTCCTTCCAACGGTGGTGTCGGAGTTTCACCTTAACCAGGTGTTGACTCTGCCGGTGTTCTACCCCAGTCACACCTCGGAGGCCGAGTATAGGCTCCATACTTTGGACCCTAGAAGAGCACTCACTTATTACAAGGAGCAGGCGGCTGAAGTTCGGGGAGAGGTTTGCCAGCTGTTTGTCACCTACGCTGAAGCCGCACCTGGCAGACCTGCAGCCAAGCGGACGATAAGCAGGTGGGTCACCTCCTGCATAGATCTCTGCTATAGGTTGGCGGGCATGGTGCCTCCCAGAAGGATAAGAGCTCATTATACCCGCCATACCGCTGTATCGGTGGCTGCTTCCAGGGATGTCCCTATCCAGGAAATCTGCAGGGCTGCTACCTGGAAGTCAGCACACACCCTCATTACCCACTACCACATCGACCTTGAGTCACGCCGGGATGCTGGTTTTGGGGCCTCAGTTCTTCAGTCTTTATTTCCCAAGTAGGGGGTGTGCGCCTTGCCTCCCTCCTCCTGGAGAACTGCTAGGAGTCTGCCAGACAGAGTGGATGAACAACATATCCATGTCCTAGAAATGCAGGTTACTCACCTGTAACAGGAGTTCTAGGAATGGTATATGTTGTTCATCCACACGACCCATCTGACTTCCCCGGCTTCGACGCACAACCTGGCTTCCAGCGGGCTAGATCTGGTGTCATGGGGTGGAGCCGAGAGTTTTACCACCTGGGTGGGTGGGAGGAGCCAGCTTGAAGACCTTCCGGCAAGATTTAAAGTGGCAAGGAACCACCAGACAGTGTGGATGAACATATACCATTCCTAGAACTCCTGTTATAGGTGAGTAACCTATATATCTCTACCTTTCCTCCTCCCAGTGGCGCATGATTGCCACTATTGCTTGAAAATCGGTCCTAATGGTGTAACCTGCTGCAAGAGCTGTATCTCGAAGTAAGATAGTACAGTTACGTAAGAACTTACCGTAACAGTAGATCTTCGAGAACAACTCTTGCAGCAGATACCTTCCCACCCACCATCCCCCTTCTTTTGGAGGTAGGTCGTAGTCAGACACCCATCTTATGGGATGGGGCTTTCCCATTCTATAGTCTTGGCCATCTGGTGACGGATCCTCGGTCTCCTCTTCTGATGTCATCCAGCGGCTGGGAGTCTCCGGCGGGAGAACTAAGGATTGTGGGGGGACCGCCTCCTTATGTACTACGCCTGACGTCGGGGGCGGGACCGACGTTGGAGGCGGTCCCCGCTGAAGACTGCTAGCTAGAAAATTTCTGTGGGGTCCTTACGCCTGCCGACTTCAGTCCTAATGGTGTAACCTGCTGCAAGAGCTGTTCTCGAAGAGCTACTGTCACGGTAAGTTCTTACGTAACTGTACTTTTCTTCCTAAATTAGTAGCAGAGTCTGCTTTAAATCAGTTCATAGAGTTACCTGCCTTTTTCACGCAGTACTCTAATCAAGGGGAGTATTTACTCCATACTATGGATGTTCACCGGATTCTGAGATACTACACCAACAGGACGAAGGATCTCAGAAAGACTGATCAGTTGTTCATCTCTTTTGCTCACAAAAGGGAAGGCAGTGCTGTTTCCAAGCAGTGCCTATCTAAGTGGTTGGCTCACTGCATCACTTTCTGTTATGACAAATACAACAAGACCCTCCCGGGTCAAGTAAGAGGCCACTCCACCAGAGGAGTAGCTGCCTCAGCGGCTTGTTTTAAGAATGTGTCTGTGGCAGACATCTGTGCTGCCGCCACCTGGACTTCCGTCCATACCTTTACTAAACACTACAGTTTGGATGTTTCCTCTCACCGTAGAGCAGGCTTCGGGCTGGCTGTTCTACAAGGCCTCCTATCTTGAGGCTTGCACAGCTAGAACTGCTTTTTGGAGTAGTTTTCCTCCTCCCAGTGCCTCTCTTTGTTCCAGACTGCTTGGGATTCAGTCCTATATGTAATTACCTTCTGCAAGAGCCCTCTCGAAGTAAGATAGTACAGTTACGTAAGAAC
Organism: Neoceratodus forsteri; assembly: GCA_016271365.2. Taxonomy (NCBI): domain Eukaryota; kingdom Metazoa; phylum Chordata; order Ceratodontiformes; family Ceratodontidae; genus Neoceratodus; species Neoceratodus forsteri. Next base: position 241,192,266 of record CM057449.1, on the reverse strand, counting down.
TTACCGTAACAGTAGATCTTCGAGAGAGGCTCTTCTGATCGTAATACCTTCCACCCTCCATCCCCTGTGCTTTTTCTGCTCCTTTCCAGTGAAATATCCGCTCCTCTCGTCCGGCCTTTCTGGCCCGTGGCGAGAAAGAACTGAAGGTGGGTGTCGAGGACCGCCCTTTAGCCTGCGTCTCCTGGCGTGGGGTGAGTACCTCACCAGGGACTGCTAGCTAGAAATTTTTCTGTGAGGGTCCTGCCCTGCGGTCAGTCCTATATGTAATTACCTTCTGCAAGAGCCTCTCTTGAAGATCTACTGTTACGGTAAGTTCTTACGTAACTGTACTTTCTTCAGGGACTCTTGTCCTGATTTGCTGTATGTCAGCCATTTTTCATCTTTCCTCCTCCCGGGGTTAGCCACCTCTTTGGCGCGGGACTGCTTGGGAATGTATCCTAGTGGTTATAGCCTGCTGCAAGAGCTCCCACCCGAAATAAGATAGTACAGTTACATAAGAACTTTCCATAACAGTAGATCTTCGAGAGGAGCTCTTGCAGCAGGCTCTGCTTTCCCGTCCTCCTTCCCCCGATGAGGTTTACAGCATGTCTTCGATAAGCTTCACCTGGTTTACCTGCTAGGGTCTGTTCGCGGGTCTTGGCGGGGGAATTGAGGTGGGGCCGGGGTCCGCCCCCTATTATGGCGTGACCAACGTCAGGGTGGAGCCATCTTCGGGGGGACAGTCCCTGCTGGGTACTGCTAGCTAAGTTTCCCCCCCCCCCGGTGGGTCCTAAGGCCTGCGGCATTAGTCCTAATGGTTATAGCCTGCTGCAAGAGCTCCTCTCGAAGATCTACTGTTACAGTAAGTTCTTGCGTAACTGTATTTTTCGTAGTCTTTTGTGGAGGTTGACCAAAACTACTCACTGGACCTTCAGTCCCTTTTCTCCTGCTGGAAAAAATCTTCACCCCTCGGGACTTCACAGCACCTGGTGGCCACCACGTCCCACAAAACTGGCTGATAGTACTAGGGTGTAAAATAAACTGTGGGTCCTTCCCTCTGACAAGTGGCCTTTGGCAACGCACCACTTGCCTGTAGAACTCTTGACTTCACTGTCCAACTCCAGACTGCCTCACAGAAGTCGAGCAAGAGCAGAGCACTGAGGCTTATGCTGCTGCGAGAGTTCTGAATTCCATCACATCATCCTCTGCTCCAGCAGAGCTAAGCAGGTGATGTAATGTATTGCAGAGTGTTTTAAACCCTCCCAAACTGCCCAAGCTCCCTGCCGGATCTAAAACTGATGGGATCGTAGTAACCCCAGGAACTGGTTGATTGCAGACAAGTAACTTGTTCTGTTTTGTGTTTTACAGATTTGCAGGGGGCCCTGATGTCAACAAACAAAGGTAGGTTTTTAGGCCCCTTTTTAATACACTCCACAGGACTAGATAAATTGTGTTGGTATGACTTGACTGAGAATTTGTAGACGGCAGATATTTGAATGTAGGGTTGTTGCTTCTGTCACAAAATTCAGTATTTGTTCTTCAGCAGCCAAGAACAAAGTAGTAGCCGCCTTAGGGTTACCACCTGTCCTGATTTTCACAGGACAGTCCTGATTTGGGCAGCTGTGTCCTGCAAAAAAAAAAACATGAAAAATACTCCATGTCCTGACATAGCAGAAAAAAATATTCTAGGATCGTGAATATGTTGCTCCACCCACACTATTTGGCATGTCCTTTCCGCTTTAAGATCAGCCGGAAAGTCTTCAGACTGGCTCCTCCCACCCACCCAGGTGGTATTACCCTCAGCTCCGCCCCATGACGCCAGATCTTCCTTTCCGCTGGAAGATGCAAGTTCCCTCCTTCTCGTTTCTGCGTTTGGTAGTCCCTAGCACTCCAAAACTCTGTTTTACCACCGATTAAGATTCTCCTAATCTCTCCAAACAAGTTTCAAATTGCGACCACTATGGAGGACAAGTCCTCGCCAGGGTTCTGCCGGTGTCCCCACGGGCAGATGTCTCGAACAGACTCGCATGCCATGTGTGTCTACTGCCTGGGTCACGATCACGATAGTCAGGCTTGCGACTTATGTCATTCCTTTCATCCAATTGTCTTGGATGATCACCTTGTGCATCTCCAGCTTGGACGTCCAGAAAAACGGCACCCGCCGGTCAAATCGAAGGATACCCACCATGCAATCTCCGCGGCCGTGGGGTCTGCGGAACAGTTGGAACAAATGAAGGCCTTCCAAGAGGAGGCAGCACGGGCCGCCGAGCTCTCGTCTTCGTCCTCTGTTTTCGTTTTACTCAAATTGGGCTCCTCTTTCTTGGGTTCCTTTAAGGAGATGGTCCAGTCCCTTCCCACTCATGGGGAAGACCCTGGCTCTCGTATCTCCAGATCCCATAAAAAGGAAAAGGAGTCGAGAAAAACTGCGTCTTGTCGACGCCGCTTTTGGGACAGAGAGCAATCTCGGTCGCAGGAGTCTTCTGTTTCAACTTCGGCCGATGATGTGGCATCAGCCACCAAGCTTGCGGTACCCCCGTCAGGTCAGCTGGCCCAGATGCGGGATGACGATCCTGTCGAGATTGTTCTCAACCCCGTCGACCCATTGTCACCCGATGAGGCAGACAGCTGCTTGTTTAGGACTCTGGTCTTAATGCACCTTGCCAATAAGGCAACTCAGCTTGCTGGGAAGCCCCAGGCGGTGGTTGTCCCTGACCTGGAGGAGCCGAGATACTCCCCATCTCCTGAATGCCCCCGTCGGTCCACGTCCAGGTCTGGGACATCCTCGACCGAAAGGCCAAGGAAGTCACATAAGCGGCACTCAAAAAAGTGGTGCTGCTGCCACTCGTCCTCCTTGGATGAGGGAGGCTCTGACGCAAGTTGCGCCATTGCTATGAGGACATGTAGCTGCAGCTGGTCCTGACCAGGCCGAAGGTAGTCCCTTCCACCCCAGCCATTGCATGGTTGTCGCCCACTAGGCTGTCGTTGACCACTCTGGAGTCTGTCGTCACCGCCCCTCCGCCTGCAGAGCCAGCAGCGTCACTCTCGACCTGGCCAGAGTTGGTCTCTCCACTTATCCTGGTGGAGTCGCCACCGAAACAGCTTCCTTCGTGGGCTCTTCCCAAGGAATCTCTGCCTGCTTCAGGCCTCCTGCATAGGTTGTCTGTCACTCTCACTTCCGACCGTCCGAGGCGGGTTCTTAGTGACTCCAGGAGCAGACCACTATATCCACGAGTCTGAGGACTCTGAACTGGCATCTCATTCTCACTACGATGATGCCATGAGTCTCTCTGCCGAGGAGGGGCCCACCTCCTTAATGGGCATCCTCCGCCTCATCTCTGAGTCTATGGGAATAAAGCTGGAGTCCGTTGAGAAATGGGTAGAATACCCCCTGACATCCTCAGAAGGGGAGATTCCCTGACCAAGGCCTTTCCAGTAGCTGAAGCCGTTGTCGGCCCAGCCCTGGAGCTTTGGCAGCACCCAGCCTCCTGCCCCGCACCATCCGCCAGGATGGCTCTCAAGCACGCTGTTCCTACTGGCTCCCTGTCGGGATATACACAGCATCCCTCGGCTGAGGGAGTGATGACCGAGTCTCTGTTCAGATGGGTAGGGAACTCAGGTGATGCCGACAGACCACCCGACAGAGTCCAAGAAGCTGGATTACTTTGCTTGCAAGGTCTATGCCGCCTCATCATTAGGCCTCCATCAGGTGAGTTCGGCTGTGATTATGGCACACTTCTGCCATGCTCTCTTGGGCTTCTTTGATGAGGTGCTTCCTCATCTTCTTGCGGACCTTCAGACCATGGTGAAACAGGTTCGGGATTAGGACCGGGTTGTTGCCAGACAACTCCTTCAAATGACCCTGGACATGGGGCATTCCTATACCAGTTTAGTAGCAGCCACAGTTGCCATGCGCCGCAGGGCTTGGTTGTGGGTCTCGACCTTTATGGCAGATACCCAGGACAAGTTGGCAGATGTCCTTTTCCTGAGTACCGACTTGTTTGGCCCAGTTGTGGATGGTCACCTTGAGCGTATCGAGAAGTCCAGTACCACATTGTACTCTGATACTTTTGCCCAGAAGGAATCCCAGGTTACCAAAAAACAGAAGAAGAAGCCATTTCGCCCTGCTGCCCCTGCGGCCAGACAGCCCCAGTTTCAATTTTGGCAACAGCAGGCCCAGCCTTGGCGCCCTCTGCCCAAGTCAGGCACGCAGTCTGCATGCAAACCGGGAGGGAAAAGTCCAGGTGGTCCCGCATCCAGATCCTCCTCTTCCAGGCCTGCTCAGTGATGGGATGGGGGTGTCCAGCCCCATACCCATCACGCCTACTCTGTGTCCTCCCATGGGGGGCCAGCACTGCCACTTCCTTTCCTCCTGATCCGTTGTTACCACTGACAGGTGGGTGTTGGAGGTGGTCGATCAGGGTCTGCCTCTGGAGTTGAGCAGTACCCGCCCGCCTGCGTGAGGAAAGGGTATCAGTTCACACTCGGTCGGCTCTGAGAGCCGACACAGCCCATCTCCTCCTCTAGGTAGCGGCTCGAGTCACAGATTCCCCAGTCAACCCCAGGGTTTGTTTTCAGGTACTTCCTGGTCCCGAAATGGAGGGGGGGGCGGTGGGCTGGCACCCCATTCTAGAGCTGCACAACCTGAACAAGTACCTCAGGCTGCGCACCTTTCAAATGGTAACTCTGTTTCAGATCATACCACCTCTCAAGCAGAACGTCTGGTTTTGCTCCCTGGATCTGCAGGACACATTCTTCCACGTTCTGAGCCATCCGTCTTACCAAAGGGTCCTCTGCTTTTGGGTTGAGGGGATCCTCTACAAGTTCCAAGTCATGCCGTTAGGTCTGTCATCGGCTGCAACCTCCCCCACCCCCGTTTTCACCAAAAGCATTGCCGTGGTTTCAGTCCATCTTCGGCGTCGAGGGGTCAGGGTGTACCCTGACCACGACAATTGGCTCGTAGTGGCTCCCTCCAGGTTGGAGGTGGAGAGGTCCAAGGATCTGGCCCTCCAGACCTGTCTCGAACTTGGCCTCCTGGTCAATGAGTCCAAGTCGGAACTTGTGCGCTTGCAGGCAATCTGCTTCATCGAGGCAGAGCTCTTGCCAAGCCAGAGCCCAGCTCCCGGAGGACATGGCGGAGGTTCTGTCCTCCTTTGCCCAGTCATTTCTGGTTGGGCAATTGCGCCCTGCCCGGGACTTCTTGCATCTTCTGGGTTGCATGGCGGCCTGCGCCACCGTGGTCCGTCGGGGCCCGGTAGCATATGTGCCCCATTCAGTGGGGCTTGGCCAGCCAGTGGTCCCAACGTCAGGGTCATTTTGACCAGCTGGTCACAGTAACCCAGAGGTTATGGGACGCTCTCCAATGGTGGACCATCCCGGAGCATCTGCAGGGTGAGATCCTGTTTGTCTGCCCCGAGCCGACGGACGTCTTTACTGATGCCTCTCTCATGGGCTGGGGAGCCCACATGGGGAACCACAGGGTCCACAGGCTTTGAAACCCTGAGGAATCCCGATGCCACATCAACCTGCTGGAGCTCCGAGCAGTGCGGCTGGCGCTGACTGCATTATTTTCTTTCCTGCAGGGTCAAGTGGTACAGGTCCAGACGGACAACACCACGACCATGCACTATCTCAACAGTCAGGGCCGAGTGCACTGCCAGCTTCTGTTCAGGGAAGCGCTCCACATCTGGACCCTCGTGAGCTGACTGGAAGCAGATCTCCTAGCCATCCATGTGGCAGGAACCTCAAACCAACTGGTGGATGCCCTCAGCCGTGTAGGCGAGGCGTCCCACGAGTGGTCTCTTCACCTAGAGGTAGTTCGCAGCCTGTTCTCCTTGTGGGGCACCCCTTAGGTGGACCTGTTCGACTCCAGAGAGAACACAAGGCTGAGGCTGTTTCATGCCTGCCCCCTCAGCAGGGCTCTCTGCAGGGGGGATACTTTCTCGAGACTGTGGACCCCAGGCCTCTTCTACGCTTTCCCTCCATTTCCCTTGATCCACAGGGTGCTTCTCAAGGCGAGGAGGTACAAGGCGAAAGTGATCCTGGTAGCCCCAGATTGGCCACACCAGTTCTGGTATCCAGATCTCCTGTGCCTCAGCAACAGGCTCCCGAGGCGTCTTCCAGCATGCTGGGACCTGATATCTGTCAATCAGGGGAAGGTATTCCATCCAGACCTTCAATCCCTGCACCTGACAGCCAGGTACCTGAGCGGCTAGAGTTCCAGCCTTTGGGTCTTTCCAGCGATGTTCTTAGCATAGTTCAGGCATCTAGGAAGGAGTTGACCAGGAGGTGCTATGCCTTCAAATGAAAAAGGTTTTCCATTTGGTGTCAGGGCAAGGGCCTAGATCCTAGTTCCTGTTCTGTGGCCAGTATCCTCGACTACCTTTGGTCCTTGTCTAAAGGCGGTCTCTGGACATCTGCCCTTAAGGTGCACCTGGCAGCCATCTCTGCTTACCGGGCGCAGGCCTGTCAGCGGACGGTGGCACAGGAGACAGTGGTCTGGTGCTTTTTCAAGGGCCTTGATCACATATCCCTTCCAGTACGTGAACCTCCACCTCTGTGGGATCTACTGCAGGTACTGGCAGAGCTCATGGGCATGCCATTCGAACCAGTGCACAAGCGTGCCTTGTTACACCTGATGGCTATTAGTCAGCCAGAAGGACTGGGGCACTCCAGGTGCTCTCGGTGCAGTCTCCTTATTTGGTCTTCCACAGGGACAAGGTTGTCCTGTGCCCCAACTCAAAGATCTTACTTCGAGATACAGCTCTTGCAGCAGGTTACACCATTAGGACCGAAGCCGTCAGGCGCCAGGACCCCATGGAAATTTTCTAGGTAGCAGTCTTCAGCGGGGACCGTCTTCGATGTCGATCCCGCCCCCGACATCAGGTGTAGTACATAAGGGGGCGGTCCCCCCATAATCCTCAGTTCTTTTCCCGGCGTTGACATCGCAAGCATCGGCCTCTCGGTCACTTTCTAGCGTGCGACGACTAGGGACTACGACATTCTCCTTCTTTCTTCCGAACTTGGATTCATCTGATGTCCTCTCCAAACACCTCTCTGGAAGGTCACCCATCGAAGTGTGCCTGCGGCAAACAGATCCCCTTCAAGAATCCTCACTCAGCCTGTGTGCGTTGTCTAGGCCCGGAATATTACACCAAGGCCTGCTCCTTCTGCCAGGGCTTCAACAGTTGCACCAGGATCCGCCGCCAGAAGGCCCTTCAAGCGTTTCTGTTGGAGGAGAAACTCAAGGCTATGGATAGGGAACCTTCCTCCAGGGGGGAGTCATCAGGGAAGACCCACAAGCACTGGGAGAAACACCGGGAGAAGGAAAGGCCCAGGTCCCCGTCGAGGGCCTCGGACTCCCGCAGCTCCGGCTCAAGGTCAGACCGCTCTCCCTCCAGAGCTCAATCTCAGCCTCCCCCGGTTCAACTCAGAGCCTCCAGAGGCTCCTCCTCTTTGCAGCCTATTAAGACTTCCAGGCCATCGGCTTAATCCACCCTTTCTAAGGCCTTGTCCAAGTCTGGGGAGCGCCACAAGTCTTCCTCCTGCCGTCGGGACTCCGCCAGGTCGGTGTCCCAGCCCCTGCGTGGGTCGGATCCGGTCCCGCGTAAAACTAAAGAACTGACGTCCCTGAAACGGACGCCGGACTCGACGTCGGCCAAGCATCACAGGCACTCCCAGGAGCCGGCTACAGTCAGACACCTGTCGCCGGCCAGGCATTCGCTTCCCAGGGCGTCGGCCAGGGGACCGACGTCAGCTACTTCAGAGCGGAGGACCGCACCACCGTCGCCTACCGACATCGGTCGGAAGGTATCTTCGGAGGAGGACACCACTCAGCCCGAGGACCAGGCAGGTGACTCCGGAACCGTCGAGCTCCCACGGGAACCTGACGCCCAACCCCGGCGACAGGCCACCGGCACCCGGCCCATCGGGCCTGAATTTGACAGAGGTGAAGGAGCTCTTCACCTTCTGGTGGGACACCATCAGGAAGGATGTGGTCGCCACACACCCTTCTCCTACTTCGGCTCCGCCTCCACCTACTCCTTCAACGCCTACGCCCGCCCCCCTCCTCCATCCAGGGGGTCCATAGGACGGTCTCCGACTCCCAAGGAGCCAGCAACAACTCCTAGGGGTAGATCCTCAGATAGGAGAAGACCTCCATCAAGATCCACTTCGGGGTCACCCAGCCCTAAGAGACCCAGAAGACGCCGGTACACCTCGTCCGTGGAGGATTCTAGATCTGACACCGCAGGGCACTGCAGATCTCCTCCTCCCATCAGCATTCCCTCCCCAGACCCACACGACCTTCCCAGGTCTCCTCCGGATGACCCCTCGTTCGCTGAGATCATGAGGCACATTCAAGAGAATATGGGGTGGGATGCTGAAGAGCTGGACCCTGAGAGACAACTCCTTGCCTGTTACCTTTGGCAGAAAGATCCAAAGCCTGTGGTAGTACCACCCTTGGTGGACACCTTTGCGGACGTCACCAAGGCTGCGTGGAAGCGTCCACATTCGACTCCGGCAGTGCCGAAGAAGGCTGACCGCCTGTACAAGGCCCGAGGAGGACACAGTATCGAACCATCCTCTGGTTGATTCCCTGGTCATCATGGCCTCACACGACTGGTCTCAGAGACCTCAGCACTTGAGCACACAGCCACGGACCGAATCCAAGCAGTTGGATGTCCTGGGTGAGGCGACGTCTGTGACGCCAGCACACCTGCCGGAGGTCCCTAAATTACCTCACCCACATGGTTTAATTCCAGAGCATTGTGGGAACAGGGACAGGACCTGGTTGAGAAAATGCGCGACGGTGGTCAAAAGGAGGAGCTTTTGAATCTCCTTCGTACGGGTTCAGATGTGGGGACCCAGGTGCTCAGAGCCGCATATGATTCTGTGGACTCTTCAGCCAGAGCTGCAGCCTCAGGCGTGTGTCTCCGGAGACACTCTTGGCTCCGCATCTCCGGTTTTACCCCGGACGTCCAGAAGAACATCATGAACGTTCCTTACAACGGGGAAGTCCTTTTTGGTGAAGCCTCCGAGAAGGTGATCACCAAACTTCAGGATGCGGGGAAGGCAGTTAGATCTGTTCAGGCCACGTACAGATCTCGACCTAGTTCCATTCGTAGGAACCAGAGTCGCTTTTGTGGCCGGACACAAAGGCAACAACCGCGTTCCGGTCAACAGCAGAGGGACTCCTTTTCCCGAAAAGCCCAGGCCAAGTCATCCCCAGGTAGAGGCCACCGGAGTCGCAAAGTCGGCCCAGTCCTGCGGGATCTACGCTGCCACAACATGACTCCTTCCGGTCGCCCTCCTCCAGGATCAGCAGGAAATGAAGGTCGGGAGTCGCCGCACGTCACCTGCTTGGGTGGCGGTCGATACCACCGACAGGTGGGTGCTGCAATTAGTCAGAAAGGCCACTATATGAATTTGTAGGCAGCCCACCTACAAGGCCTCCCTGCTCTCCCTACTCGGGTCAGCATGCCCTGCTTATACAGCAGGAAGTGCTCTCTTTCTAGAGAAAGAAGCCTTAGAGCACGTTCAGAGAACCAGAAGGTCTGAGCTGTATTCACTTCTTCCTGGTTCCAGAAAGCAGGGACCTCCGTCAATTCTGGACCTCAGCGACCTCAATCTGTTGGTCGTCTACAAACGCTTCCGCATGGTCACCCTCCCGGACCTAATCCCCATGCTGAAGCGGGACACCTCTCTGGCATCACTGGACATGCAGGATGCTTACCTGCACATCCCAATTGCTCAAGCGCACAGGAGGTTCCTGCGCTTTGAGTTTCAGAGCCGTCATTATCAGTTCTGAGCGCTTCCTTTCGGGCTGTCATCGGCACCTCGCGTCTTCACGAAGTGCATGGCGGTCGTAGCGGCGTCTCTGAGGAGACAAGGCCACTACGTGTTCCCGTACCTGGACGACTGGCTTCTCATGGCTCCCTCCAAGGAAGCACTGATGACGGCCATTCATTGTACCCAGGTACCTCTTTCGGTCACTGGGTATTCTCATCAACTACTGAGAAGTCCCTCCTGGTACCGTCCCACAAACTGCAGTTTATAGGAGTAGATCTTCCTGGACATAAGTCTCCACCACTCATTCACACTAGTGGGATTAGCACCGAGACACTAGGACCCATCGGAGCAAACTTTTGCTGGAGGTCGGCGAGAGATGATGCAGCGAGGCATGGCGCCAGCGAGCAGCGGCTCGGCGGCAATGACCATCTCGGCGACGACCTCCAACCGCCTCAGTTCCTTTTTTCCTGCTGTAAGTGCGCTTCCAGTGACGACGTCGCCGCCTTGTCGGAGTCAAACTTCAAACTAGCGATAGTTTTCAGTTTATTTTTGTAACATTATCTATCGATAGTAGTATCGCTAATTTTATTCTGTTTTCATTAAATTTTTCTAATATTTTAAATTTAACTTACTTGAAGAAGTCTCGGCCTACTGGGCGGAGTCGACCATGGTAGGTCAGGTAGGCGGTAGGGAGACTTCGTGTAAAGCTGTTCAGTCAGCTGGGCTGGGTCGGTCAGCCTCCTTCTCCTCAGCGGGGTTCCGACAGCGGTCAGTCCGATGCCGGAGGGCGGGCCCCCGTCGACATAAAAATAAGCGGTCGCATTCTCGGCACCACGTTCGGCCTCGAGCTCTTCTTAGCCCACAGGTCAAAAGAAGGCATCTCCCGGGGTAGCCCTCTGTAGTATGTCTATCGCGTCGAAGCGGTCGGTTATCGTAGCTAGTTGCCGTTCTCCTTCTCGAGTCGCCAACTGCTGGTGACCGTCATCCTCTTCATCGGAGCCCCTCCCCGCCTGTAGGTAGGGCTCCAGATGAGCAGTTTCATCAGTGGGCCGCTCTTATGGAGCGATGGGCTCGGAGGTTGGTTCTCCTGCCTGGCTCGGTTGCCACGGAGCCCCCGGGCTCCTCCAGCGATCGGGTAGGGCGGTTGGACCTTCCTAGTCGCGCGGCGCCTTCTTCGGTGCCGGTGACTCCGCGCTTAGGTGTTCCCCCCTCACATGGCTGCGGCGCAGGGGGCCACACCGATGCCCTTATCTCCTGGTTTTTTTCCTTCTCTAGCTTTCCAGGTTCCTGGGGCGTTTCCGGCGCCTTCCGCGGGGTCTGTTGGCTTGTCGGTGCCGTTTTCTGTGCCGCCTCGGCCTGCTTGGCGCCCGTCTGCGGCCACCCGTTAGGTCTGGCGGCCGCTTGGTTCAGCGGCACCCGCTTGGTCAGCCCAGGCGCGCGGTGCAGCGTGCCTCTTCAGCGCCGGCCCCTCTACGTGCCGCTTTTCAACCCGCTTTGCCTTCTCGGCGCCGGGGCCCTCGGGGACTCTCCTTGTTTCTCTGCTATTTCCTCCTCTCTAATTTTCCTCCTTTCCTGTCCAATCAGTCCTTTCTGGACCATCAGGAGATGATGTTGAGCCTGACCCAGACCTTGAGTTGGGTGATGAAGTGGAGGAAACAGGATCTTTCTTTGCTACAGAGCCTGTGGTGGAGACCTGTCCTTTAAGTCTCTGTTGAAGAACCTGAGATCCTCTTTCTCTCCCAGACTACAGACATCGATCCTGGGAAGATATTAAGACTCAGTACCTTCATGCCCGGAGATCCCTACGGATTTGACTCCTCCGATCCAGCCTTCCTTCAAGGCGCTGTCTCAAATGGTATGGAATAATCCTCGCTTATTCCCTCAGTGGCTAAATCCATTGATAAAAGTATTCAGCTCCCAAAGATCGTCCCATTTTGGCATCCCAAGCCTGCGGATCCTATTGTAGTCCTGGCAGAGAATGATAAGGTCGTTTCTTCCTCAAACTACTACGCTCAACTCATTAACAAAGAGTCTCATAAGATTGATACATTAGGTAAGAGAGTCTGCTGCCTCCACTCTAAGTGCATGCCGCCAGTTATCAAGGCTATTTTTCTTAGTATGAGTATATCCTGTGGCACTCTTTGAAAAAGAATGGTTGACGCTCTTCCGGATTCGGACTCCAAGTCAGAGCTTCTTCTGACTGTTACTAGGGTATTGAGTCCAATAACCAACAGGTCAAAGCCGCTATGGACGCTTTCGACACTGCTTCTCGCTCAGCAGCCGCAGGTATTTGTACTCGGCGCCATTCCTGACTGCGTACTTCTGGCTTCACGAATGATGCTCAGCAGCAGGTAATGGCGCTGCCCTTTGATGGCTCCTTTCTTTTCGGCCCTCAGGTGGAACAAGCCTTAGAGGCCACTCAGAAGACTAGGTCGGCCATTAAGTTGGCCAGACCTCCGCCTGCTCCTCTCGGGGCATGTAGAAAGGCGTCAGTTTCATAGTCGTCCAGTCCTTCGAGGCAGAGGCAGGGGAAGCTTCCATAAAAGCCCACCTGCCCAACCTCAAAAGAAAGCGCAGCAGAAAGCGCAGGGGCCTAAAGCCCCCAGCGCCACCTTATGAATTGATGGCCCAAGTTCCATCCACATTGCCCGAGGTGGAACTTTCTCCTCCGGTGGGAGGTCGTTTGATGTACTTCTACAACCAGTGGAAGTCCATAACTTCGGACAAATGGGTCCTTCGGATAATTCGCGAGGGTTATTCTCTCAATTTTTTGGAAACCCCCCCGAATTGTCCTCCCAGACGACAACCCAGGTTGTCTGCCTCTCAGTCAGACCTCCTCACCGCCGAGATCCAGGGCCTTCTAAGCAACAGGGCAGTAGAACTGGTGCCCCCGCATCTGCGGAGCACAGGGTTCTACTCCCATTACTTCTTGGTTCCAAAGAAGTCTGGGGGAATGCGCCCCATTCTAGACCTCAGAAAGTTAAACAAATTTCTCCCCAGGGAGAAATTCAAATGATTTCTAGGTACCCCAGTTACCCTTGCTGCATCAGCACGACTGGCTGGCCTCCTGGATATGCAGGACGCTTACCAGCATATCCCCATCCACCGACCACCACAAGTTCCTCAGGTTTGTAGCTCTGGGTCAGCATTATCAGTTCAGAGCCCTGCCTTTTAGGCTATCCTCAGCGCCATGAGAGTCTTTACAAAGTGTTGTGCAGTTCTCATGGCGCATCTCAGAAAGATCGGACTCCAGTGTTCCCTACCTGGACGATTGGCTTCTAGCAAGCCCTTCCAGCCAAGGGACTTTGGAAGCCGTGCAAGCGACTTCGTCTTCTTCACGTCCATGGGAATTCTGCTGAATTTGAAAAATCACAACTGCAGCCCCCCCAGAGTGCTCTTTTCATAGGGGCGCTTCTAGAACACCTCTTCCATGAGAGCTTTCCTTCCAGAGGACAGAAGACTTGACATCCTTCGGATGGCCCGTTACATCGAGGAGAACCAATCGGTTACAGCTCTCTCGATGCAACGCATGTTGGGTCTCATAGCGCCCTCGGTGTTCACTGTCCCCTGGCCCGCTGCACATGAGAACCACCCAATGGATGCTCTCACTCAGTGGTCTCCGACCTCTCACCCCAGTCTTATCCCATCAAGGTGACGGAGCCCTTGAAGGTCTCTCACCTGGTGGACTCAAGAGAGCAATCTCCTGGAAGGGTTCCCTTGCTCCCCGGATCATCAGATCTCCATCACCACAGGCGACGCTAATGGGATGGGAGCTCACTGTCGCCCATCCACACTCAAGGTGTATGGACTCAGTTCGAAACTCTTCTCCTCATAAATGTCCTGGAGATGAGGTGGTCCTCTCGCGATCCGAGCTGTGAAGGATATCCTTTGTCACAAGAACATTCTCCTTCAAACGGACAACAAAACAAGATGTATTACATCAACAAGCAAGGCGGTGTTTCGTTCTTACCCTTTGCAGGGAAGCAATGAGGGTGTGGGAGTGGTGCTTGGAGCACAAGTCTCTGATTCAGGCGGTTTATCTGCCAGGTATACAAACGATCTAGCAGATCACCTCAGCAGAACGGAGGCAGACCCTCACGAGTGGTCTCTCGATCCAGCCGTAGCTCGGTCACTATTCGAAGAGTGGGGACTCCAGACCTGGACCTTTTGCATCCCACTCAGCATAAAACTGCCTCTCTTCTGCTCCAGAAATCCAGGGCCTGGCATTTTCTGTCAGGATGCGTTCAGGCCTGAGTGGACAAAACGTTTTCTTTCGCTTTCCACCGATCCCTCTAATCCAGAGAGTTCTCCTCAAGTTCGAGTCTCAGGGACCAAAATGATTCTCATTGCTCCTCCTGGCCTCGGCAACTATAGTTTCCTCTGCTCAACAGTATGTTGGCAGCCTCTCCAGACCACTTCCCTTGCAAATCAACCTTTTGACTCAGGATTGGTCTCATCCCAACCTGAAATCACTTCACCTTCATGCTTGGCTCCTGAAGAGGTAGAAGTGAATCAATTCAACGCCTTCGTGAGAGTCTCGGACATCCTTCTGGCGCTGAGCCAGCCACCAAAACGACGCCCAAATGGAAACGCTTTTCTCTGGTGTGCAAAGTCCTCTTGGAATCCTTTTCCTGTCCTCCTGACAAGGTTCTGGAGTATCTTTTGGACCTATCAAACTCAGGTCTCCAGTACTCCACAGTTAAAGTTCACCTTAGTGCCATCTCAGCGTTCCATGAGCGGTTTCTTCCTTGTCTCTGGCTCAGCTTCCTATGGTGAAGAGATTTCTTAAGGGATTCTTCATACCAGACCCCTGTTAGGCATCCAGTTGCAACCTGGGACATTAACCTGGTTCTGGACATGCTCACTCGGAAGCCTTTCGAGCCCTTAGCTACCTGTGAGCTAAAATTTCTTCCCTGGAAGACTGCCTTCCTGGTGGCCATTACCTCAGCCTGAGGGTCTCAGAGATTCATGCCTTGGTGACGGACCCTCCGTATACTGTATTCCATAAAGACAAGGTAGTTCTCCGTACTCATCCTAAATTTCTTCCCAAGGTTGTGTCAGAATTCCATCTAAACCAACCTCTGGTACTTCCCTCTTACTTCGCTAATTTCCAAAATGAAGGGGAACAATCTCTTCATTCCTTGGATGTTAAGAGAGCCTTGCGGTTCTATTTAGATAGAACCAAGAATTTTCGAAGACTCAGCAACTGTTTGTTTCTTTCAGCGACACCCGGCTGGGTCAACCCGTCACTATTAGATGCATCTCATCATGGTTAGTGGCATGCCTTCGACATTGCTACTCCATGGCTCAAGTTAAATTGGAGGGTAGAGTGTACGCTCACTCTACTAGGGCGGTCGCGGCATCTTTAGCGGAGATTCGCAATGTTCCAATTGCGGATATCTGCAACGCCGCCACCTGGAGCTCAGTGCATACCTTCGTTAAGCATTATGCACTGGATGTTCATGCCAGGCGACATTCCGCATTCGGCAGAACTATCCTTAATGGTCTTCTATCTTAGACGCGTGAGCTCTGGCTCTCCTGCCGCCCTTTTGGGGGATTATCAGCTTGGTACTCTCCCACTAGTGTGAATGAGTGGTGGAGACTTATGTCCAGGAGAGATGTATGAAAATTACTCTACCGTAATTCTTGATCTTCTGGACGAGTCTCCACCACTCATTCACACGCCCACCCTCCATCCCCCGAGCTCACCGCTGTGTTGGTCTTCACTCCCTCAAATCTTTAGGCCGTGAGGACTTCTTTGCTGACCCTTCTTACACGGGTCGTACGGACTATCTTATGTCCGTTTTTTAAGGTTAGATTTACTCTTTACGTTAGTTGCGCTGCACCTCCTTGGTAAAAAAGGTACTGAGGCGGTTGGAGGGTCGTCGCCGAGATGGTCATTGCCGCTCGAGCCGCTGCTCGCGGCACCATGCCTCGCGGCGCCATCTCTCGCGCCGACCCTCCAGCAAAAAGTTTGCTCCCGATGGGTCCTAGTGCCTCCGGCGCCTAATCCCACTAGTGTGAATGAGTGGTGGAGACTCGTCCAAGATCATCAAGAATTAGACATGCGTCGTAATTTTCATTTCTGGACGCCGTCAGAGGAAAAGCTTTTCTTCCGGCGGACAGAGCGGAACACATCAGATCCCTCATCAGGGACCTGTTGGTGAAGAAGACCGTCCCAGCCAGATTGTTCCTTTGCCTGCTCGGACACATGGCTGCGGTATTGCAGCGGTCCCAATGGCAAGGCTCCACATGCGGGTAACTCAGTGGATGCTAAGGGTGCAATGGGACCAAGGGCAAGACCATCTGCAGCAGCCAATTCGAATCACAAATGCCACGATTCGGGATTGGCAATGGTGGCTAGATCTGGGAAACCTCTCCGCGGTTTCCTTTGTAGCGCCGTCTCCGACTGTGACTCTCTCCACGGATGCCTCAGGGGCTCGATGGGGAGCACACCTAGACGGGGTGAGGTCTCATGGCACATGGTCAGCCCTAGAGTCTCATCTCCACATCAACATTTTGGAGACGAGGGCGGTTCTTTATGCTCTGCAAGCCTTCCAGTCGGAGATTCCACCAGGTACTCTCCTGTTGCAAACAGACAATACTGCGGTGATGTATTACCTCAATAAAAAAGGAGGCACTCACTCCTACCCGCTTTGTAGGGAGGCCATGAGAGTGTGGGAGTGGGTAGTGCAGCATGGTGCAAACCTAATTGCAGTACACGTCCCCGAAGTGGACAATACCGTCACAGACAGCCTGAGTCACTCTCAGGCCAGAGTCCACGAGTGGGAACTTCTACAGGAAGTGGCAGAGGATCTGTTTCACAGATGGGCACTCCAGAGTTAGACCTTTCACGCCGCCATCCAGTGCAAAACTGCCCAATTTTTGCTCGCTAGATCCAGGGCCTGGTGTTTTCTGGCGAGACGCGTTGTCCCTCTCCTGGGCGGGCAGATTCCTCTATGCCTTCCCTCCTTTCCCGTTGATCCAGAGAGTCCTTTTAAAACTTTGCAGGGAGCAGACGACGTTCATTTTGATAGCGCCTTTCTGGCCCAGACAAATCTGGTTCCCGCTCCTGCATCAGCTATCTCGGGAACCACCACTACCTTTGCCAATCAGCTCCCATCTGCTGTCTCAGGAGGAGAGTTCATTAGTCCATCTGGACTTGCGTTCCCTGAACCTCACACTTGGCTCCTAGAGACATAGCCATGTTGCGATACGGGGTCTTGCAAGATGTGGCAGGCGTACTCTCTGCCGCCAAAACCGGCAACCCAGGCGTACACCACGAGAACTAGCCCCTAAGTGGTGGCTCCCCAACATCTGCTGGGCGTTGGAACCTCGCGGACCCTCCAACACCCGTCGTACCTGGTTCCCCACAGCCTTCGCTGCCGTCCGGGGAGGCCAGAGTCACTCCAGCCTGACCCGGGATACCTGCTTTCACTTTTTCCAGTCGGACTAGCTTACTCCTCGGTCAAGGTGCATCTTTTGCACAATTGCTTATCATGGCCCCATAGGCCATCGGATGGTAGCCCAATTGGACACTACTCGTGCCTTTTAAGAGAGTCCTCCACCTTGGGCCACCTATCAAGGATCTGGTTCCTCCTTGGGACTTGCCCTTTGTCCTGGAGCAGCTTTCGCTGCCACCTTTCGAACCAGCCGCGGATTGCGAGCTACGTTTTCTGTTGGGGAAAACGTTGTTTTTAGTTGCAGTTACTTCGGCAAGAAGAATCTCCGAATTGCATGCACTCATGTGCAAAGAACCTTATTTAATTTTCCATTAGGATAGGGTATCCCTGAGGACAAATCCTAAGATCTTACTTCGAGATAGAGCTCTTGCAGCAGGTTATCACAATTAGGACTATGACGCAGGCACTAGGACCACACGGAAAAACTTCTGCCAGCAATACCAGGGGACCACCCCGACACCAGCCCCCTTGCGTTGGTCAAGGTATAAGAGAGGCGGACCCAGCTCCACCTCAGTTCTTTCCTGCTCGTGCACGCCGTGAATAGCTGCTGCCTGCGATTCACCAGCGAGAAAAGGATACTACAAGCAAGTTTTTCAACGTTTTTACTGTTTTTCTTTCACGCTGACCGATGCCCGTCGGTTACCACTGTTGGCTCGGTTTTCCAGCGTCTGGCATATTTTGCCTCAGTGTTTACCGCCCGTGGGTACAGACGTTAGTCTGCTTTTCCTTCAGCGGGTTCGATGTCTTCCGGCGTCTGTTTCTCCCGAACACCTTACTGAGTGCGGCCGGCAAATTCCCACCAAGGACGGTCACCGGCGGTGTGTTTTCTGCCTCGGCCCAGACCACGACACCGCTAGTTGCACCAACTGCCAGGCTTTTACAAGCTGGACTCGCATCTGACGCCTGAAGGCCTACCTCTTGGAGAAGAAGATGGACCTGCACTCGTCCGAGGGGAAGGAGGAGGAGAAAAAGCAACATAGCAAAGAGTGCAGTTGGTCCTGGTACCGGTCTCGGTCCCGCTCGCGGTCGCGACCTTCCCCGAAGAAGGCTCGTCCTCCGGGCTCGGGTGAGTCGCCGCGCTCGTCTCAGGCTAAGGCTGGCCCGTCGGGGGAGCAGCCGACCAAGCCGAAGGTGACTCCGCTCTGAGTCATCACCAAGTCTGTGGCGGTACCTGCCCGGCCCCTACGACCACAGCACGGCGCCGCCTGCTAAAGTGCGCCTCCGGGCCAAGGACTCTCAAGCGCCCCCTGTGTCACCCGTCGTCGGTCCAGCACAGGCGCTGGTTGAAGGCTAGGACCGGGGTCGGTCGCTGTCCTGCCGACATCCCGTCGCCCAAGTCCTCCTCCCCCTGGGCCTCAGGAGACTCTCCGTCGTGACCCGTCCGCTCAGAGACTTTTTTCCTGCAGCAGGCGGCTGAAATATTCTCCCGAATGAGCTCAAACAGCTTTTTCGTTTTGGTGGGGCAGGTTCAAGGCGTACGGCCCAGACACTGTACGGATCCTGCGGGTGAACCACAGCCAGAGGGCGAGACCTCTCCGCTGAGGTCCCTGGAGCGCCGTTTTTCGCCCCGTCTAGTGCTCGTTCCCGCTGTCGATCCGAGGACCACCGACGTCGCTCTATGGTTTCGACTGACCGATGTCTGTCCCGGAGCCCTTCTCGCGCTCAGCGGGACGGTTCCCGGCATCGGTCATCGCTCCGTTGTTGGTTCAGGGACCGGAGTCGGTCTTCGGACTGTCGTCAGTCCCCTGCATACCGACGTCAGCGTAGGCATGGACATGAGGCAGAACCAGACTACTCTTAAGTCGGATAGTCGGTCCTCCTCTTCCTCGTCATCCTCTTCGTCTTCCCTCAGCCTCAAGCGCTCCCCTGAGGAGAAGGACATCCCTTGCTCACCTCCAGACGATCCCACGTTCATGGATGTCATGAGGCATATCCAGGCTTCCAACGAGTGGGACACCGGAGACCTGGACCCGGAACGCCGGAGATTGGCCAGATACCTGAGGCAGAAGGAGCCAATGCCTTTGGTCATTCCTCCCTTGGTGGATACTTTTCAGGATCTGACTAAATCCACCTGGCTGTGCCCAGCCTCCATCCCGGCGGTTCCCAAAAAGTCGGACAGGCTCTACAAGGCTCCGAGGGCTGAACCCTTCTTGGCGGAGCAGCCTCAGGCAGATTCAACTGTGATCACGGCTGCTCATGACAAGTCTCGACAGCTGCGGCACCTCAGCTCCCAGCCTCCCGACTTGGAGTCCCGTTACCTGGATCAGGTGGGCAAGAAAGTTTACGCTGCTTCCACCTGCTCCATTCGATCTCTGAATTTCCTCACGCATATGGTGCAGTACCAGAATGCATTGTGGGAAACGGAGTCTTGAGCTGGCACAGGCCATGCCAGACTCCGACAAGAAGACGGGGCTTCTGGCCCTCTTACAGTCAGGCTGAGATGTAGGCTCTCATGTTCTGAGGGCCTCGTATGATACTGCGGATACGGCAGCCAGAGCGGCTGCCTCTGGGGTTTGTCTTCGGCGCCATGCCTGGTTGAGGCTTTCAGGCTTTCAGCAGGATCTGCTGTCGGTATCCGGGACCTGCCGTTCCAGGGTGCCGTTTTGTTTGGGCAGGAGACAGAGGCCTTGATCTCCGTCTCCAAGAATCAGGTAAAGTCGATCTGGTCGGTCCGCCAGATGTACCGTGGCGACCAGCGACACCCCATTGCCGTCGGCTTTTGCAAGTCCTCAGGCAATCAGACTTCAGCCTGAGGGTTCCCAGCAAGGGCAGAGAGGTGGCTTCCGCGGAGATCCGAAACCAGCAGTCTGGTGGACCTTCCGCTCGTGGGCCCAAGTCCTCCCAAACCTCTCTCCTACCCCGGTTCTGCCCAGTGACTCCTTCGCCCCCTTCTGTGGTCAGATGTCAGGGGGCGGTTGGGGCGCTTCTCCCTTCATCTCGAAGGGTGGAGCTCTATTACCACAGATCAATGGGTCTTGGGCGTTATTCAGAGGACACACGTTGGAGTTCACAGAGTTCCCTCCACGTACTCCCAAAGCTCTCCGTTATCCTCCTTCTCACATTCCATTCTTGGAAGGAGAAATTTGAGCCCTCCTGCAAAGAGCAATAGAAAGAGTTCCCATGGAGCAGTGGGGTCAGGAGTTCTACTCCCACTTTTTTCTGATCCCAAAAAAGCTAGGGGACCTTCGTCCCATTCTGGATCTCCGTCCTTTAAATCTCTTTATAGAGTACAAAAAGTTCAGGATGGTGACTCTTCAGGGTCTCCTCCCTCTGCTGCACCAAGGGGATTGGCTCTGTTCTCTCGACATGCAGGATGCATACATGCATATCGGGGTCTTTCCTCCCCACAGGAAGTTTTTGAGGTTCCACTTCATAGGGGAGCATTATCAGTTCCGGGTGCTCCCGTTCGGCCTCTCTTCCGCTCCGCGAGTCTTCACCAAATGTCTAGCAGTGGTGGCTGCGGCTCTAAGGCAATCAGGCCATTATGTTTTCCCTTACCTTGACGACTGGCTTCTCACGGCCCCGTCAAGGGACGGCCTGTTACGCTCTTTTAGGAGATGCCTGTACTCTATTCCGAGAGCTGGGGATCACCCTGAACGTGAAAAAGTCCTCCCCAGAGCCCAGCCAAACCCTCGCCTTCATTGGAGCGACTCTGGACTCAGTCCAGGGCATAGCTTTCTCCCACAGGACAGGGAATTTGCGGCGAAGTTTGCGGAGACGGATATCCATAGCGCCTCGAGTTCCCGGCTGGACTTTCCCAGTCCTATTGGGGCATATCGCGGTGACCATCCAGTAACACCCTTGGCCCGCCTGCACATGAGAATCCCACAGTGGATGCTTAGGGTGCAGTGGGATCAATGCTACGATGACCTGGACGCTTTAGTCAGGATCTCGGAGCCAGTCAGGAGAACGTTGCTTTGGTGGTTGGACCCCAGCAGTCTGGAGAGAGGGGTCAGCTTTCGTCCAGAGCCACCAGGTCAGACTCTAACGACGGATGCATCAGACCTGGGTTGGGGGCTCATCTGGGTGTTCATCAAGCACAAGGGGTTTGGTCACCGAGGCGATCCCTCCACATCAGTGTACTGGAAATGCGAGCAGTCTCTCGCTCTTCAGGCGTTTCGAGGGACCTGGTACCTGGCTCTCTATGGTTCAGACGGACAACATGGCGGTCGTCTTTTACATCAACAAGCAAGGAGGCACCCATTCCTATCCTCTTTGCGGGAGCGATGAGAGTCTGGTACTGGGCGCTGGAGCAGGGCGATGCGTCTGTCGGCTGTGCCGTTCAGGCGCTAAACAAGCTGGCCGACAGCCTCAGCAGGTTGTGGGCCAGGCGCCTGAAAGTGGGAATTGCTTCAATCCGTGGCGGATCAGCTCCTGGAAGGTGGGGCCTTCCGAGCTAGATCTCTCTTGCGTCCTGCATAGCACGCCAAACTGCCACTGTTTTGCTTTCGCGAGAAGAACGCGCCTGGCGTTTTTGGGCCAGACGCATTATCCCTTTGTTGGGCAAGGAGGTTTCTTTATGCCTTTCCACCCTTCCCTCTCATCCAGAGAGTTCTGCTCAAACTACTGGCAGAGGGGGCACGCATGATTCTTGTGGCCCCCAATTGACCCCAACAGATTTGGTTCCCACTCCTGCAGCGGTTGTCCAGGAACCTCCAATCCGTTGCCCATTTGCTCGCAACTGTTGTCCCAGGCCAGGGTTCTCTGGTTCACCCGGACCTCAGATCCTGCACCTTCATGCTTGGCTCCTCCAGGCGTAGCTAGGAACCGATATGGGTTTCCCAAGTGGCTGAGGTCTTAGCGTCCGCAAGAAAGCCCTCTACTCGCTCCACTTACGCTATTAAGTTGAAGCATTTCTGTCATTGGGCCTTGCCACAGCATTTAGACCCTGTCACCTGCTCTGTGAACTCCGCTTTGCAGTATCTTCTCTCCTTGTATGAGAAAGGCCTGAGCTATGGCTCTATCAAGGTGCACATGTGGGCGATTTCGGCCTATCATGCTCTCGTGGGAGAGAGAGAGCATTGGCCCAGTTAGATGTGGCCCGCACCTTCCTTAGGGGGATTCTTCACATGAGACCTCCCATCAGGGACCCTGTCCCACCCTGGGACCTCCTTTTTGTGTTGGAGAAACTCACCCTTCCCACTTTTGAACCTGCAGCGAGTTGTGAGCTGCGATACCTGTCTTGGAAAGTTTGTTTTCTGGTTGCTGTTACGTCCGCTCGAAGAGTTTCCGAGCTGCAGGCTCTGATGTGTAAAGTGCCCTATTTGGTTTTTCACAGGGAAAGGTTTTCCCTCAGAACTAATCCTAAGTTTCTTCCCAAAGTAGTGTTGGAATTGACCCTCAACCAATCGGTTGATCTTCTAGTTATTTTCCTTCCTTCCAATAGAGGGCTCTCCTCCACATTGGATGTCCATAGATCCCTGAGTATTACCTCAACAGGGACAGTTCAACACCGTAAATCAGAGCAACTCTTTGTGGCTTTGCGCCACACCGCTTGGGTCAACCGGTGTCCAAGCAGACTGTCTCCAAATGGATAGTCCGTTGCGTCTCGTTTTGCTACGAGCATCACAGTAAACCCCTGCCGGGTCCGGTTAGAGTCACTCCACCAGGGGAGTGTCCACTTCTTTTGCCTTGATGCGGAATGTACCATTCAGGACATCTGTGCGACGCGACCTGGAATTCGGTGCATACCTTTTGTCAAACATTACAGCTTGGATATCTTCTCCAGCAGGCAGTGTTGGCTTCAGCCTAGCGGTTTGCAAGGACTCTTGTCCTGAAGGCCTCTGGAGTCAGCATATTCCTCCTCCGGGTCGGCGACCTCTTTGCTATGGGGCTGCTTGGGACTCGGTCCAGTGTGATTACTGCTGCAAGGCTCTATCTCGAGTAAGATAGTAGTTACGTAAGAACTTACCGTAACAGTAGATCTTCGAGAGGAGCTCTTGCAGCAGGCGCTGTTTCCCTCCCACCTTCCCCCTCGGAGTGTGCAGGTCTATTTTCTTTCCTTATCGATGGTAGGCTTCGCCTCCTTCTCTTGTCAGGCCTTCTGCTGGGTACTAGCGGGAGAACTGAGGTGGAGCTGGGTCCACCCCCTCTTGTACCCTGACCGACAGCGGGGCGAGGCTGGCATCAGGGGCGGTCCCCCGCTGGTATTGCTGGCAGAAGTTTTTCCTTGTGATCCTAGTGCCAGCGGCATAGTCCTAATTGTGATAGCCTGCTGCAAGAGCTCCTCTCGAAGATCTACTGTTACGGTAAGTTCTTACGTAACTGTACTTTCTGCCTAACGTGGTCTCAGCCCTCACCCTTAATCAAGATATCGACTTACCAGTGTACTTTCCAGGTACACCAATCGAGAGAAGCACTACTTCACACCCTTGATGTTCACAGGTGTCTCAGATATTATCTGACCAGAACCAAACAGTATCGAAAATCGGATCAACTGTTTGTCTCCTTTGCTGAGAGGATGAAAGGAGCTCCTGTTTCTAAACAGTCTCTATCGCGTTGGCTCATCCAGTGTATCTCTTTCTGTTATGACAAGCGCAGCAAACTCTTGCCAGGTGTGGTCAAGGGTCATTCTACCAGAGGAGTGGCCATTTCCTTGGCAGCGCTGAGGAATGTCTCCACTTAGAAACATAGAAACATAGACTTTGACGGCAGATAAGGACCACTATGCCCATCTAGTCTGCCCATTTCCCTTCCTGCAGGATAGGCCGCAGATCCTAGTTAATCAACAGCCTATTTCTTCCTACCCCCCACAAGAATTGCCTTATGTCTGTCCCATGCATTCTTGAATTCTCCACAGTTTTAGACCCCCAACCTCCTCAGGAAGGCTGTTCCATGCATCCACTACCCTCTCTGTGAAATAATACTTCCTCACATTGCCCTGAACCGCCTCCTTCTATCTTTAAATTGTGTCCCTTGTTCTTGCAAGTCTCTTTTTCTGAAGATGCTACCCTCTTGGACTTTGTTGATTCCACTGAGGTACTTAAAGTTTCTATCATGTCCCCCTCTCCCTTCTTTCCTCAAGAGTATACATATTAAGCTCCTTTAGTCTCTCCTCATACGGCTTCTCTTGCAGACCCTGCACCATTTCAGTTGCCCTCCTCTGGACTGCCTCTATCCTATCTATGTCCTTGCGGAGATGGGGTCTCCAGAACTGGACACAGTACTCCAGATGGGGTCTCACCAACTGTCTGTACAGAGGGATAACTTCCTGCTTTCTGCTGATGATGCCTCTCCCTATACATCCCAGTATACCCCCAGCCCTCCCTACTGCCTTCTCACATTGCTTGCTAACCTTAAGGTCATCTGATATGATTACCCCCAGGTCCCTTTCCTTTTTTTGTTGTTACTACCTCCCCACCCATTGTATATTCTTCCCCTGGGTTCTTGTTTCCCAGGTGCATTGTTTTGCACTTCTTTGCATTGAATCCTAGCTGCCATACTTCTGACCATTCCTCCAACCTTGCCAAGTCCCTTTTCATCCTTTCCACGCCTCCTTGTGTATCAACCCTGTTGCAGATCTTTGTGTCATCTGCAAAAAGACATACTTTTCCTTCCAGTCCCTCTGCAATGTCACTGATGAAGACATTAAAAAGGACTGGACCCAATACTGAACCCTGCGGTAGCCCACTAGTAACCCCCCTTTCTTCAGCTATTTGTGCTGCGGCCATCTGGAGCTCAGTGCATACCTTTATTAGGCATTACAGCCTGGATATCGCTTCAAGGCGGAGGGCAGATTTCAGCCTAGCCGTCCTCCAGGGACTTCTGTCTTAGGCTCGAGCAGGGTTGTGATCCCTGTCTTTCCTCCTTCCGGTGGCATACGATTGCTGCCGTTGCTTGGGAATCAGTCCTAATGGTGTAACCTGCTGCAGGAGCTGTATCTCGAAGTAAGATAGTACAGATCTTACTTCCTGATACGCTCTTGCAGCTTCAAATTCTCGATAGAACTAAACAAATCAAGCCAGGACCCCACAAAATTTTCTAGCTAGCAGTCTTCAGCGGGGGATTGCCTCCGGCGTCGGTCCCACCCGGCGTCAGGCGTAATACATAAAGGCGGTCGCCACAATCCCCAGATCTTATCTGTGTCAATCTTCACCATTCAGGACCGCAGAACTTTTTTTTTAAAAGTGGTAGGTGGAGTCGGCACACCATCGGCGCCCGGCGCTCGGGGTTTGGCCATTAGGCTGTAATGGAAGCTCCGTCTGCCTGATTCTTCATCTCCCGCCGCCAGTCGCGTGTGGGAAGCTTCTTTCAAAATTTTAGGCCTTCAGCTTTCGAAATCGACGTTTTTCAGTCAGTCGCCTGCGGTTCTGTGTTCTGCCTCCACTCGACGTCGCCCGGTAAGATCTTTCCTTTTATTTGAATTCTCTGACGTTGAGTCTGTTTTGTTGTTTTTTCTCTCTGTAGGTCATGTCTCAGTCGGAGGGCAAAAGTCTTGACAGGTCGGCCCCCATGCGTTAGTGCCCGTGCGGCGAAAGTTTCAATCACTGCCCAGCACAACCAATGTCTTGCGTGTCTTGGCCGCTTCACGACATGGACTCATGCAATGCCTGGTTCTCCATGGACCGCGGGTTCTCGAACAGCAGCGTTGAAGTGGGGTGAGCTCTGCTGACTTTCAGGGGTAGGGTTACTTTCGTCTGGCCAAGCCGTGCTCTCTCGGCCTTCCTCCGGGTCCCCTCCAGTTCATATGGACCGAGGAGGAGGAGCCTCGGCTACTGTAGCCTGGCCATCGCCGAGGCTCCTCCTGCGGCGCAGGAGGCCCGTCCCGCTTCCTCCCGGGAGCGGGCGGGAGGAGCCACCACGGCAATCACCCCCTCGGGGGTGAAGGCTCCCCCGGTGTTGCTCCTGTGGCTCGGAAGGCCCGGCTCGACGCCGTCTGTCGGCGCCAACGCCGTTCGCGGTGCTGTGGGACAGGATCCGGCGTCCTCCTTTGCCATGTAGGGTCTTCGACTCCGGCTGTCGATGCCGTCTTCGGCGCAGAGGGGCCGGTCGGTGCCGTGTTCGGCGCCGGGGCCGTTGTGGGCGCCACTTCGGTCCTCTGTGCCGCTTGCGGCGCCGTGGGGCCGAGCGGTGTCGTCGGTGCCGAGAATGCTGCTGGGGCTGCTGTCGGCGCCGTCACTGTCCCTTGTACCGCCCCCGGTGCTGGTGGACTCTATGGCGCTGCGTCTGGCCCTGGCTCTGGACCTTTGGCCCGAGCTGCCCCAGTGCCTCCTGCGGATCCCGCTCGCGGGATTGCGGAGGGCACGGGTGCCCACTCGGCCACAACTCTGGCTGCCAGGCCCGGTGGCAAGGTTGGTTCTGCCCACCCTCCTACGGTTTGGCTTAGAGCTTCAGACTCTACCTCTTTGGAGTCAGAGTCGAACTCAGAGTCGGACGAGCAGTCACACCCCTCTGGGTTGGCTGTGGAGGAGGGCAGCACTATCGTCTCGTCGACGAGTCGGAGCCAGCCCCCTACTGAGGAGAGTCAGGTGGCCCCCGAGACTGGGGTCGGTGGTGCTGACCAGCAGGCAGTGGTGCGAGCCGCCATAGCTCTGCAACTTGGTCTTGGGGGGTTCATCGACCCCCTCGGTGGTGGTACCCCCTCCAGTGGTGTGTCTTGATCGCCCAACTTTGGGGCCATCGAGAAGCCTACAGGAGGGTAGGGTACTGTTCCCTGGGTCTCCCCTTCGGGGGCAGCCCAGAGATGCCAGCTACCTAGGCTGGCCCTCTCGAGGAGGAGGACTCTCTCGGACTCTGAGGGGTCGAGGGGTGTGGGGTCGGCGCGTCGGCCCTTTTCTGGGGTCCACTCGGGCCCTGGGCCGAACCATGATGAGTTCCACCCTCTCCTCCTCGGGTTCCTTGAGAGTCCCTTTTTTTGAGGCAGGGACCGTCCTTCTGGTCCTTTATGGCCCAGGTCGCCTCCCGCGAGGGCGCCTCACGAGAGATTGTTCTAGGCGCAGCCAAGGCAGTATCAGCGTGGTTGTACAACTGTCGGCTGTGGAGTCTTCCGGGGCCCCCTCCTCGGGTGCTCACGGTCCGCTCCCTAGCCCCGGCGGAGGTCAGACGACTTCTTTTCTCGGCTCTGCCCCATCCCTCTGCCACATTCTCCTGCGCTCCCAGGCATTCTTGGTCCTAGCGGCCCTCTCACCTGGAAGCAGTTCAGAGCGGTGGCTGCCCTGTTCCCTGCTTATGTTAGGGCTATGGACAGCCAGGTTTTTCAACCTCCCCCGCCCCCCGTGCAGCTACCCTCGGAACATATGGTGACCTCCAGCTCCTCATCCCCCTCTTCTGGGGGAGAGGAACCTTCTGTCCACATCTCTTTGGCTGCTGATCTCTCGGAGTATCAGCGTTTCCTCGTGAGGATGTTGGAGGATTTGCACCTTTCTCCCTCTACTGTCAGCAATCCTGAGCATGCGGCGCATGCCTTTCTTGGCGATTTTGGCGAGGCCACCCTTGTGGTGCCGCCCTGGCCTGCTCCCTTTCGGGAGGCGTCCTTGCGTTTCTGGCAGAGGCCCTTCTCTGGAGTTCCTACCCCAAGGGACCTCAGCCAGAGGTAGTGCGCTCCCCAGGAGTCTCCAGGTTCCATGCCTCATCCGCAGTCTGGCTTGACGCATCTGGACACTCCTGATGGGCTTCGCGCCCTCCACCGTGAGCAGCCCCCAGATCAAGACTCCTCGGATTTTGATTTTTGGGGGAGGAGGACCTTCTACTTGGCACGGCTGCTCCTTTCTATTTCTGCTCACCAAGCCCACTATGCAGCCTACAACAGGTTCTTGTGGTCCGGGCTAGGTCAGATCCTAGCCTTGTTGCCCTACTCTGAGCAAACCAGACAAGCCATCGCGCTCTCTGCACGTGGCCTGGAGCTAGCAAGGCACCAAGCGAGGGCATCTTATGATGCCAACGAGGTAGGTACCAGGGTCGTAGGGACAGCGATCTGCACTAGGAGATCGGCATGGCTGCGTCTTTCCCAGTTGTCACCCTTGGCCCGGCGTAGGGTGATTTGCTCCGCCTACCAGGGAACCTACCTTTTCTCCTGTAGAGTGAGACGGCGCTTGTCAGGGCACCTTCCTTCCCCTCCGGGGGGAACCCGTCTCTCTCTCCCCACTCTCGGGTCTCCCCAGGCCCTGAAGGTTCCCCCCCTTAGTGTGTCACCCACTGAGGGCTAAGGGACCCTGTCCCTTAGGGTGTAATGAAACAGCCCCCTTCGGGGGGGCTTGGTACTCACCCATATGTGATGAATGGTGAAGATTGACACAGATAAGATATGAAAATTACATTGCCTACCGTGGTCATGATCTTTCTGTGTATCTTCATCATCCTAACCCTCCCACCATCCCCTGGGGCCTCAGTCTCTGTGTCCCCTCCTCTCTGTGGCTCCCCTCTCCTCTTTGGAGGCGGGGTAAAGTAAAGGACACACAGGAGTATTCTCCTATGAAGGGTAGACAGCTCGGCGGCCTCCTTCTCTACTACATGTCTCCACCCGATGGGGTGGGAGTTGTAGTTGCCCTCCTCTGTTCTCCTTCTGGTTTCCATCCAACCGTTTCAAAAAAAAAAAAAAAAGAAAATCCCTTTTTCACCAAACATTCTTCCTGAAGGTACTAAATCCCTGTACCTGTCCTTCCTCCAGAATAGCCGACTCTGCTTCTGGGGAATTTGCCAGTTATTCTGTGCCTTGAATTCTGGCAGAGAGCTTTCTTCTCCTTGCAGTTCCTATCCAATCTGGTGACGGACAAGGGTCTCAGATACCTTGATACCTCTCACTCTCTCCTAAATTCTCTCCCCTCCCTACCCTCCCTTCTTCCGTTTCCAGAGATTGGGGCCCCTACCCAGTCCCCTTAGTCTAATCTCTTCTTTGCTGTTCTCTGTCGTTATTTCTCCTTTTAGTTCAGTTATCTTTTCATTTTTCTGTCCCTTGGACTCTTTTGTCCCACCCTCCATCCCTTCCTCTTACCTCTCCGGCGACTCAGAAATGGTAGACAGGCGGAGTTGACACAGCCTAACAGCCAACCCTCGAGCGCCACACAGTCGTTGGCCTCGAGGGTGGCATGGTGGATGTCGTCCACCTACCCCTTTTAAAAAAAAAAGCGCTCCCGGTCTGACCTCAGCCAATACCCATATGTGATGAATGGTGAAGATCACAGAAAGATCATAATTCGATAGTCGTAATTTTTCATTTTTTTTTCCCGCCGTCGACATCGCAGCATCGGCCTCTGTCATCTTCTAGCGCACGACGACTAGGAAACTTCAATTGTTCTTTTTTCACTGGATTTCGTCTGATGTCCTCTCCAACTTCTCTGGAGGGCCATTCGTCGAAGTGTGCCTGCAGCAAGCAGATCCCCTTCAAGGATCCTCACTCGGCCTGTGTACGCTGCCTGGTCACAGACCATGACACCCAGGCCTGCTCTTTCTGCCAGGGCTTCAACAGCTGTACAAGGATCCGCCGCCAGAAGGCCCTTCAAGCTTTCCTCCTCGAGGAAAAACTAAAAGCTATGGATCGAGACCCTTCCTCCAAGGGGGAGTCGTCAGGTAAGTCCCATAAGCACCGGGAGAAGGAAAGACCCAGATCCCCTTCCAGGGCCTCGTACTTCCGCTGCTCCGGCTCCAGGTCTGAGCGCTCTCCCTCAAGGGCTCGCTCTCAGCCTCCTCCAGTTCTTGTCAGATCGGCTAGTGGTTCCTTCTCTCTGTAGCCTGTCAAGACCTCCAGGCCTGTATCTTCATCCACTCCGTCTAAGGCCTCGTCTAGATCTGGGGAGCACCATAAGTCTTCCACAGGTCAGTCTCCCAACCGCCGCCACCTGGCGCAAGACTAAGGAGCTGACCTCCCTGAGGCAGACATCGGACCCACACAGGCACTCCCAGGAACCGGCTACCATACGTCACCCGTTGCCGGTCAGGCGTTCGCCCTCGAGGACATCGGCTGGGGGACTGGCGTCGGCTACTGCAGAAAGGAGGACCACCCCACTGCCTACTGGTGTCGGTCGGAAGGCGTCGGAGGAGGAGGACTCTACCCAGCCCGAAGACCAGGCGGACCCGCCGTCCCATCGAATCCCCAGGAGCCCTCCCGGGACAGAGACCCCGGGGACCCGGCGACAGGCCACTGGCGCCCGGTCGTCGTCGGGCCTAAATCTGACAGAGGTGAAGGAGCTCTTCACCTTCTGGTGGGACACCATCAAGAAGGATGTGGTCACCACACAACCTCCTCCTGCGCCTGCTCCCTCTCCAATGCTTGCGCCCCCTCCTCCGCCCAGGGGGTCAGCAGGACGGGCATCGACCCCCAAGGAGCCAGTGTCCCCTCCTAGGGGCAGATCTTAGGAGAGGAGAAGGCCTCCCTCAAGATCCACTTCAGGGTCACCCAACCCCAAGAGACCCAGACGGCTTCGGTATACCCCGTCAGTGGAGGACTCCAGATCTGACACGTCTGTGTGCTCCCGATCCCCTTCTCCAATCAGTGTCCCTTCCCCGGACCCACGCGACCTTCCCAGGTCCCCTCCGGATGACCCCTTGTTCTCCGAGATAATGAGGCATATTCAGGAGAACATGGGGTGGGATGCTGAAGAGCTTGACCCCAGGAGACTACGCCTTGCCCGCTACCTTCGGCAAAAGGACCCCAAAACTGTGGTAGTGCCACTCTTGGTGGACGTCACCAAGGCTGCGTGGAAGCGTCCACATTCGACTCCGGCAGTGCCGAAGAAGGCTGACCGCCTGTACAGGGCCCCAAGGGAGGACCAGTACCTGGCGAACCATCCTCTGGCCGACTCCCTGGTCATTACGGCCTCACATGACTGGTCTCAGAAACCACAGCACTTGAGCACGCAGCCACCGGACCCGGAGTCCAAACAGTTGGACGCCCTGGGCAGACGCACGTACGCGGCCACGACTTGCGCCATTAGATCGTTAAATTATCTCACCCACATGGTTCAGTGCCAGAACGCATTGTGGGAACAGGGACAAGACCTAGCTGAAAAATTGCCAGATGGTGGCCAAAAGGAGGAGCTGTTGCAACTCCTCCTTATGGGTTCGGACGTGGGGACCCAGGTGCTTAGAGCTGCATACGACTCTGCAGACTCTTTGGCCAGAGCTGCAGCCTCAGGCGTGTGTCTCGAGGCGCTCGTGGCTCGGGTTTACGACGTCCAGAAGAACATCATGGACGCCCCTTACCATGGCAAAGTTCTGTTTGGTGAAGCCTCAGAGAAGGTGATCACCAAACTTCAGGAAGACAGGAAGGCAGTTAGATCTGTCCACGCTATGTACAGGTCTCGACTTAGTTCCTTTCGCAGGAACCAGAGTCGTTGTTGCAGCCGGACCCAAATGCAACAACCACGTTCCGGCCAGCAACAAAGGGGCTCCTTCACCCGCAAAGCCCAGGCTAAAGACATCCTCAGGCAGAGGCCAACGAATTACAAAGTCGGCCCAACCTGCAGGATCCAATGCTGCCACAGCATGACTCCTTCCCAGACCCTTCTCAGGATCATCGGGAAATGAAGGCCGGGGGTCGCATCGCGGACCACCTGCCAGGGTGGCGGTCGATCACCACTGACAGGTGGGTGCTACAGTTGGTCAAAAAAGGCCATTATATAGAATTTGTAGACAACCCGCCCACAAGGCCTCCTCTGCTTTCCCGCTACTCAGGTCAGCATGTCCTGCTCATACAGCAGGAAGTGCTCACACTTCTAGAGAAGGAAGCTTTGGAGCACGTTCCAGGGAACCAGACAGGAGCAGGATACTATTCGCACTTCTTCCTGGTTCCAAAGAAAACAGGGGACCTCCGTCCAATTTTGGACCTCAGCGACCTCAATCTGTCGGTCGTCTACAAGCGCTTCCGCATGGTGACCCTTCCGGGTCTAATCCCCATGCTGAAGAAGGACACTTTCTTGGCGTCCCTGGACATGCAGGACGCTTACCTACACATCCCTATTGCTCAAGCACACAAGAGGTTCCTGCGCTTCAAGTTTCTGCCGCCATTATCATTTCCGGGCGCTTTCCTTGGTCTGTCATCAGCACCTCTGGTATTTACCAAGTGCATGGTAGTTGTGTGGCGTCTCTGAGGACAGGGCCACTACGTGTTCCAGTACCTGGACGATTGGCTTCTCATGGCCCCTTCAAGGAGGCATTGCTGATAGCCATTCAGCATGCAGACCCTTTTTCAGCCTCTGGGCATCATCAGCTCGAGAGTCTCCTGGTACCATCCCAGAAACTGCAGTTTATAGGGGCAGTTCTAGACACCGTCAAGGAAAAGCCTTCCTTCCGAGGACAGGCGAATACATTCGGTCCTCATAAGGGATCTGTTAGCGAAGAGACCGTCCGGCCAGATTGGTCCTTCGCCTGCTCGGACACATGGCTGCGGCCATTCCAACAGTCCGATGGCAAGGCTCCACATGCGGGTAACCCAGTGGATGTTAAGAGTGCAGTGGGACCAAAGGCAAGACCATCTGCAGCAACCAGTCCAAATCACGAAGGCCGTGGTTCGGGACTGGCAATGGTGGCTAGATACAGGAACCCTCTCCGTGGAGGTTTCCTTCACAGCGCCGTCCCCGACGGTAACTCTCTCCACAGACGCCTCCGGGCTGGGGTGGGGAGCACACTTGGACGGGGTGAGGTCTCGGGGAACATGGACAACCCAGGAATCTCATCTCCACATCAACATATTGGAGATGAGGGCGGTCCTTTATGCCCTGCAAGCCTTCCAGTCAGAGATTCCACAGAGTACCCTCCTGTTGCAAACAGACAATACTGCGGTGATGTATTACCTCAACAAACAAGGAGGCACACACTCCTACCCCCTTTGCAGGGAGGCCATGAGAGTGTGGGAATGGCTAATATGACCGGAGCCAAACCTTGTTGCAGTTCACGTCCAGGGTGGACAATACCCGTTCAGGCAGCCGAGTCGCTCCCAGGCCAGAGTCCACGAGTGGGAACTTCCACAGGAGCTGGCAGAGGATCTGTTCCACAGATGGGGCACGCCAGAATTATATCTATTCGCGTCCCCATCCAACGCAAAACTGCCCAATTTTTGCTCGCTAGATCCAGGGCCTGGTGTTTTCTTGCGAGATGCGTTGTCCCTCTCCTGGGCGGGCAGATTCCTCTATGCTTTCCCTCCTTTCCCGTTGATTCAGAGAGTTCTTCTCAAACTCCGCAGGGAGCATGCGACGCTTATTTTGGTAGCGCCTTTCTGGCCCAGGCAAATCTGGTTCCTGCTACTGCATCAGCTATCCTGGGAACCTCTGTTTCCTTTGCCAATCAGCTCCCGCCTGTTGTCTCAGGAGGAGGGTTCACTAGTCCGTCCAGACTTACGTTCATTGAACCTCGTGCCTGGCTCCTAGAGACATAGCCATGATGCGACACGGGGTCTGCAAAGTGGCAGATGTACTTTCTGCTGCCAGAAAACTGGCACACACACACATACACCATGAAATGGCACAGATTTTGCCTGTGGGCTCAAGCGCATGATTTCGCCCGTTAGAATGTCTCGAAGCTGGTTCTGGATTACCTGCTTTCACTTTTCAGTCGGATTGGCTTTCTCCTCGATTAAGGTGCATCTTGGCGCAATTTCGGCTTATCATGCCCCCATAGGCCATCGGATGGTGGCCCAATTGGACACTACTCGTGCCTTTTTAAGGGGGTCCTCCACCTTAGGCCACCTAGCAAGGATCCGGTTCCTCCTTGGGACTTGCCCTTCGTCCTGGAGCAGCTTACGCTGCCACCCTTTGAACCAGCCGCGGATTGCGAGCTACGTTTTCTGTCGTGAAAAGCGTTTTTAGTTGCAGTTACTTCGGCAAGAAGAATCTCCAAATTACATACACTCATGTGCAAAGAACCATATTTAATTTTCCACCAGGGTAGGGTATCCCTGAGGACAAATCCTAAATTCCTGCCTAAGGTGGTTTCATCCCTTACCCTTATTCAGGATATCGATTTATCAGTGTACTTTCCCAAGTACACCAATCGAGGAAAAGCACTCCTTCACACCCTGGATGTTCATAGGTGTCTCAGATATTATCTGATCAGAACCAAACAATACCGGAAAACGGATCAGCTGTTTGTCTCTTTTGCTGAGAGGATGAAAGGGCAGCTGTTTCTAAACAGTCCCTTTCCGTTGGCTCATTCAGTGTGTATCTGTTACGACAAGCACAACAAACCCTTGCCAGGCGTGGTCAAGGGTCATTCTACCAGAGGAGTGGCCACCTCTTTTGCAGCGCTGAAGAACGTTTCCACTTCAGCTATTTGCGCTGCAGCTACCTGGAGCTCGGTGCATACCTTTATTAGGCATTACAGCCTGGATATCGCTTCAAGGCGAAGTGCAGGTTTCGGCCTGGCCATCCTCCAGGGACTTCTGTCCTAGGCTCAGACAGGGTATTAATCTCTGTCTTTCCTCCTCGATGGCGTAAGATTGTCACCATTGCTTGGGAATCAGTCCTAATGGTGTAATCTGCTGCAAGAGCTGTATCTCAGTAAGATAGTACAGTTACGTAGAAACTTACACGTAACAGTAGATCTTCGAGAACAGATTTTGCAACAGGTATCCGCCCATACCATCCCCTTCTTGTGGAGGTAGGTCATAGCCAAACATCCATCTTACGAGATGGGACAATTTGTCTTAGTTTTGGCCATCTGATGGGCGGATCCTCGGTCCTCTTCTGATGTCATCCAGCGGCGGGGAGTCTCCGGTGGGAGAATTGGGGATTGTGGGGGACTGCCTCCTGTACGTACGCTGGCAGCCGGAGGCGGTCCCGCTGAAGACTGCTAGCTAGAAAATTTCAGTGGGGTCCTGGTGCCTGACTGCTTCAGTCCTAATGGTGTAACCTGCTGCAAAAGCTGTTCTCGAAGATCTACTGTTATGTGTAAGTTCTTACGTAACTGTACTTTTTCTGTCATGGAAAACATTGTATCTTCCTGGACATAAGTCTCCACCACTCCATACACACTATTGGGATCTGCGCCCGGAGGCACTAGGACCCATCGGGAGCAAACTTTTTCCTGGAAGGTCGGCTCCAGAGATGGCGCCGCGAGCCCTAGCTCATGCAGTAACGACTATCTCGGCGTCGACCCTCCAACCGCCTCAGTTCGTTTTTTCCCGCCGTCAAGTGCACTTCAGTGACGACGTCGCTCGCCTGTCGAGAGTCAAACTTCAAACTAGCAGCATAGTTTTCAGTTTTTATTATTTTGTAGTATTATCTCGATACATTATCACTTAAATTTATTCTTATTTTTAAAATAAATACAATAAAGAAGTCTCAGCCTACCTTGCAGAGTCTACCATGAAACAGGTCAGGTGGCGGTAGGGAGACTTCGTATAAACTGTTCAGTCAATGGGGCTGGGTCCGGTCCGCCGCCTTCTCCGGAGGAGGTCTGACAATGGTCAGTCAATGCCGGGGGATGGCGTCCCAGGCTTATAAAAATAAGCGGTCCCACTCTCGGCACCGTTCAGCCTCGACTCTTCTTGACCCACAGGTCTAAAGAGAGGCATCACTCGAGGTCGCCTTCTGATATGTCTGCGGCGTAGATGCTCGGTTATGAGGCTAGTTGCTGGTCTCCTCCCCTAGGAGTTGCCAACCTCTGCTCCTGGTAGCCGATGAAGCCGACTGTCGGGCCCTACCCGCCCATAGGTAGGTCTTCAGATGAGCAGTTTCATCAGTGGGCAGCTCTTATGGAGCTATGGGCTCGGAGGTTGGTTCGGCTACCTGGCTCTGTCACTCGTGGGCTTTCGGGCTCTCTGGGCGACCAGGTAGGGTGGTTGGACCTTCCTGGTCGCCAGCGACACCTTGAGTGCCGTCGACTCCAGCGCTTAGGTGTTCTCCCCCCCCCCCACATGGCTGAGGCGCAGGGGGCCACACCGATGCCCTTATTTCCTGCTCTTCTTCCTTCAAAACCTGTTTTTCGGAGTCTGGGAGTGTTTTCGGCGCCCTCGGCGTCGTGTGGCCTCTCGGCGCCGTCCTCTGCGTCGATGCTGTGCTCGGTGCCGTCCTGGGCGCCGCGTGGCCTCGCAGCATCATTCTTGGTGCCGTGCGCCTCCTCGGCACCGGCGGCTCTCGGGGACTCCTCTTTTCACTTGTTTCCTTCTTCCTCCTCTTCTGAATTTCATTCCTTTCCTGTCCATACAGTCCCTCCTGGACTGTCAGGAGATGACATTGAGCCTGACCCAGACCTTCTGTTGGGTGATGAAGTGGACGAAGCAGGATCTATTACTGCTACAGAGCCTGTGGTCGAGGACCTATCCTTTAAGTCTCTGTTGAAAACTCTGAGTTCCACACTTTCTCTCCAGACTACAGACATCGATCCTGGGAAATTGTTGAGACTCCAATATCTTCATGCCTCGGAGAACCCTACAGATTTGACTCCTCCAATTCAGCCTTCATTCGAGACGCTGTCTCAAATGGTATGGAATAATCCTGCTCTTACCCCTTCGGTGGCTAAATCCATTGATAGGAAATATTCAGCCCCCAAGGATCGTCCCATTTTGGCATCTCAAGTCTTTGCGGATCCTATTGTAGTCCTGGCAGAGAATAAGGTCATTCTTCCTCAAGCTACTACAGCTCGACCTATTAACAAAGAATCTCGTAAGATAGACACCTTAGGTAAGAGAGTCTTTGCTGCTTCTACTCTAAGTATGCGTATTGCCAGTTACCAAGGCTATTTTTCTCAGTATGAGTATATCCTGTGGCATTCTATTAAACAGATGGTTGAAGCCCTACCGGAGTCAGATTCAAAGCCAGAGCTTCTTCAAACCATTACCAGAGGTATTGAATCTAATAACCAGCAGGTTAAAGCAGCCATGGATGCTTTTGGCGCTTTCTCCGTTCAGCGGCTGCTGGTATTTGCACCGGCGTCATTCCTGACTGCGCGCCGAGCTTCTGAATGACAGCACGGCAGCAGGTGATGGCATTGCCCTTTGGACGGTGCATATCTTTTTGGTCCTCAGGTAGAGCAAGCTCTAGAAGCTACACAAAAGACTAGGTCAGCCATTAAGTTGGCTAGACCCCTCCTCCCCCCTCTCTAGGGCATGCCAGTAAATGACAGTTTCATAACAGCCAGTCCTTTCGAGGCAGAGGAAGTTTCCATAAGAACCAACCTGCCCAATCTCAAAGAAGCGCAACAGGCGCGGGGCCAGCCAAGCAAACTATGAATTGCCAGCCCAAGTTCCATCTCAGCTGCCCAAGGTGGACTTTTCCTCTCCGGTGGGAGGTCGTCTGATGCACTTCTACAACCAGTGAAGTCCATAACCTCAGACAAATGGGTCCTTCGGATAATCGAGGTATTCACTCAATCTTGTGGAGACCCCTCCGGATAAATCCCCAAGCGACAGCCCAGGCTGTCAGCCTTCCAGTCAGACCTTCCGCCACCAGATTCGGGGCCTTCTGAACAACAGGGCAGTAGAAGTGGTGCCACTGCACAGCGAAACAGTGTTCTACTCCCATTACTTTCTGGTTCCAAAGAAGTCCGTAGTGCGCCCATTCTAGATCTCAGAAGCTAAACAAATTTCTCCCCAAGGAGAAATTCAAAATATTTCTCTGGGAACCCTGTTACCTCTGCTCCACCAACACGACTGGTTAGCCTCCTAGATATGCAGGGCAGCTTACCAGCACATTCCTGTTCACCGAGACATCACAAATTCCTGAGGGTTTGTGGCTCTGGGACTGCACTATCAGTTCAGAGTCCTGCCCTTTGGGCTATCCTCGGCCCATGAGTTTTACAAAATGTTGTGCAGTTCTGCTTGCGCACCTCAGAAAGAGTCAGAATTCAGGTGTTTCCTTATCTGGACGATTGGCTTCTAGCAAGTCCTTCCAGGCAAGGGACTCTGGGCCGGAGGCGACCTCAGCGCTTCCTTCGTCCATGGGAGTGCTGCTCAGCCTCAGAAACGCAACTGCAGCCCTCCCAGAGGTCCTTTTTATAGGGACTCTTCTGGACACCTCCTGTCTGAAGCTTTTCTTCCAGAAGTCAGGAGGAACAATATCCTTCAGATGGCCCGTCACATCGAGGAAAACAGCTCAGTCACAGCTCTCTCGATGCAGCGGATGCTGAGCCTCATGGCATCCTCAGTGTTCACTGTACCCTAACACGTCTGCATGAGAACCACCCAGTGGATGCTCAGTACTCAGTGGTCCCCAACCACTCACCTGCAGTCCTATCTCATCAAGGTGACAGAACCTTTAAGGAGGTCACTCACCTGGTGGTCTCAAGAGAGCAATCTCCTGGAGGGGTTTCCGTTTGCTCCTCTGGACCATCAGATCTCCATTACCACAGACGCATCCCTAATGAGGTGGGAGCTCACTGTCAGGCTCTCCATACTCAAGGTGCGTGGACTCAAGTCAGGTCCCAGCTTCACATAAACGTCCTAGAAATGAGAGCCGTCCTTTATGCGGTCCGAGCTTTGAAGGACATTCTGTGTCACAAGAACATTCTCCTTCAAACGGACAACAAAGCAGTGATGTATTACATCAACAAGCAGGGCGGGGCTCACTCTTAACCCTTATGCAGAGAAGCAATGAGGGTATAGGAACGGTGCTTGGAGCACGAGGCTCTAATTCAAGTGTTGTATCTGCCAGGTGTTCAGAACGAACTGGCAGACCGTCTCAGCAGAACAGAGACAGACCCTCACGAGTGGTCTCTCGACTCAACCATAGTTCAGTCACTATTCGAAGAGTGGGGAACTCCAGACCTGGACCTTTTTGCATCCCCACTCAACGCAAAACTGCCTCTCTTCTGCTCCAAAAATCCAGGGCCTGGCATTTTCTGTCAGGATGCGTTCAGTCTGCGGTGGACAAAACGCTTTCTTTACGCCTTTCCGCCTCTTCCTCTAATTCAGAGGGTACTCCTCAAGTTCAAATCCCAGGGAGACAAAATGATTCGCATTGCTCCCTTTTGGCCTCGGCAGCTGTGGTTTCCACTGCTCAACAATATGTTGGCAGTTCCTCCGAGACCACTTCCCCCGCAGATGAACCTTTTGACTCAGGGACCGGTGGTCCATCCCAACCTGAGATCACTTCACCTTCACGCTTGACTCCTGAAGAGGTCGAAGTAAACTGGTTCAACGTCTCTTGAAGAGTTTCAGATATTCTTCTGGCTGCACGGAAGTCAGCCACTCGGAAAACTTACACAGCCAAGTGGAAGCGTTTTTCGCTCTGGTGTGCAAAGTCCTCTTTGAATCCCTTTTCCTGTCCACCAGATAAGGTTTTGGAGTACCTTTTGGACCTCTCGAATTCGGGTCTGCAGTACTCTACAGTCAGAATTCATCTTAGTGCCATTTCAGCATATCATGAGCCCGTTATTTCCTTAACTCTAGCTCAGTTACCTGTGGTTAAGAGGATTCTGCATACCAGACCTCCTACAAGACGTCCAGTCGCAGCCTGGGACATTAATCTTGTGCTAGACATGCTCACTTGGAAACCTTTCGAACCTCTGGCTACCTGTGAGCTAAAATTTCTCACTTGGAAGACTGCCTTCCTAGTGGCCATTACCTCAGCCCACAGGGTCTCTGAGATACATGCCCTGGTCTTAGACCCTCCGTATACTGTGTTCCATAAGGACAAAGTAGTTCTTAGTACTCATCCTAAATTTCTTCCTAAGGTTGTGCAGAATTTCATCTAAACCAACCTTTGGTCCTTCCCTCTTATTTTGCAGACTTCCAAAATGAAGAGAGCGTTCTCTTCATTCTTTGGATGTTAAGAGGGCCTTGCGTTTCTATCTAGATAGAACCAAGGATTTTTCATAAACTCAGCAACTGTTCGTTTCCTTCAGTGAGACCGGCTGGGTCAACCTGTAGCTATCAGATTTATCTCATCATGGCTTGTGGCGTGCCTTCGTCACTGCTATTCCATAGGCGCAGGTTAAGTTGGAGGGTAGAGTTTACGCTCACTCTACCAGGCTGATAGCAGCATCCCTAAGCGAGGAAATCCTGCGTGCCCATGCAGACATCTGCAAATGCGGCCACCTAGACTCAGTGCATACTTTCGTTAAACATTATGCACCTGATGTCCATACCAGACGCATTCTTCCTTTGGCAGAGCCATCCTCAGTGGACTTCTGTCCTAAAAGCGTGAGCTCTTGGTCTCTCCTGCCGCCCTCGGGAGATTATTAGCTCGGTACTCTCCCAATAGTTTGAATGAGTGGTGGAGACTTATGTCCAGGAATATATGAAAATTCATGTACCTACCGTAATTCTTGATCTTCTTGGATGAGTCTCCACCACTCATTCACACGCCCACCCTCCATCCCCCGAGCTCACCTTTCTTGTTGATCTTCACTCCCTCAAATCTTTAGGCCGTGAAGACTTCTTTATTGACCCTTCTTACACGGGTCGCCCGGACTATCTTATGTCCGGTTTTTAGGTTAGGCTACCCTTCTAGGTTAGTTACGCTGCACCTCCTTGGTAAAGAAAAGGTACTGAGACGGTTGGAGGGTCGATGCCGAGATAGTCGTTACCGCACGAGCTAGGTCTCGTGGCACCGTTCCTCGCGGCGCCATCTCTGGCGCCGACCCTCCAGCAAAAAGTTTGCTCCCGATGGGCCCTAGTGCCTCCGGCGCAGATCCCAATAGTGTGAATGAGTGGTGGAGACTCGTCCAAGAAGATCAAGAATTACAGTAGGTACGTAATTTTCATTTTTCGTTGCAGTTACTTCGGCAAGAAGGATTTCCGAATTGCATGCACTGATGTGCAAAGAACCTTATTTAGTTTTCCATCAGGATAGGGTATCCCTGAGGACAAACCCAAAGTTTCTGCCCAAGGTGGTTTCAGCTCTCACCCTTAATCAGGATATTGACTTACCAGTGTATTTTCCCAAGTACACCAACCGAGGAGAAGCCCTTCTTCACACCCTTGATGTACACAGGTGCCTCAGGTTTTATCTGACTAGAACCAAACAGTTTCGAAAGTCGGATCAACTGTTTGTCTCCTTTGCTGTTAGGATGGAAGGAGCTCCTGTTTCTAAACAGTCTCTCTCGAGGTGGCTCATCCAGTGTATCTCTTTCTGTTATGATAAGCGCAATAAACCCTTACCAGGCGTGGTTAAGGGCCATTCCACGAGAGGAGTGGCCACTTCCTTTGCGGCGCTAAGGAATGTCTCCACCTCAGCTATTTGCACTGCAGCCACTTTGAGCTCGGTGCATACATTTATTAAGCATTGTAGCCTGGATAGTGCATCGAGGAGAAGAGCAGGTTTAGACTAACCGTCCTTCAGGACTTCTGTCTTAGGCTCGAGTAGGGTTGTGATCCCTACCTTTCCTCCTCCCTGTGGCATAAGATTGCCGCTTTTGCTTGGGAATCAGTCCTAATGGTGTAACCTGCTGCAAGAGCTGTATCTCGAAGTAAGATAGTACAGTTACGTAAGAACTTGCCGTAACAGTAGATCTTCAAGAACAGCTCTTGCAGCAGGTACCTTGCCACCCACCATTCCCCCTTTTCTTGTGGAGGTAGATAGTAGTCAAGCATCCATCTTTAGAGATGGGAAGTTCTTTTTTAGTCTTGACCATCTGGTGGCGGATCCTCGGTCTCCTCTTCTGATGTCATCCAGCTGCTGGGAGTCTCTGGCGGGAGAACTGGGGATTCTGGGGGACCGCCAGCTTTTGTACTACGCCTGACGTCGGAGGCGGGACCGACTTCGGAGGCGGTCCTCGCTGTATACTGCTAGCTAGAAAATTTCCTTGGGGTCCTGGCGCCTGCCGGCTTCAGTCCTAATGATGTAACCTGCTGCAAGAGCTGTTCTCGAAGATCTACTGTTACGGTAAGTTCTTACGTAACTGTACTTTCTCTGCTTAATTCTTTTAGAATTCTGGGGTGAGTTCCATCTGGCCCCATTGCTTTGTCCACCTTCAGTTTTAGGAGTTCTTTCAGAACCGTTTCTTCTGTGAAAGGACTGGGATCAACCCCACTCTCCAGAGTGCTTCTGTTAATTGGATTAGGCACCTCCCCCACTTCCTCTTTTGTGAATACTGAACAGAAGTATTCATTCAGTATCCCTGCTTTTTCACTGTCACTCTCTGCTCACCCACCATCCATTCTTTTCAGCCTCACTATCCCTCCCTTTGTCTTTCTACGCTCCCTGATATACCTATGAAAGGGTTTATCCCCCTTCTTGACCGAGTTGGCTATCTTTTACTCAGTTTGTGCCTTTGCTGTTCTGACTACCCTCCCTGCTTCCTTCTACCTTAACTGGTACAGTTCTCTTTCCTGCTCCTTCTGTGTTTCCTTATACTTCCTAAATGCTATCTTTTTCTCCCTAACCTTCACCGCCACTTCTTTTGAGAACCATAGTGGCTTTTTCTTTCATTTTGATTTATTTGCTTCACACAAAGGCTTGTTGCCTCTGTGATGGCAGTTTTGATATTTCCCCATTGTTGCTTCACCCCTCCTTCTAGCCTGTTTGCTAGTGCTTTTCTAAGGCACTCTCTCATCTTGCCAAAGTCAGCCCTCCTGAAGTCCAGAACCCTCACTTTTGTATGGCTTGACTCTGTAGCTGAGTTTATCGTGGACCACACTGTTTGGTGGTTATTTGTTCACAAATGGCTACCCACTTCTAGATCTGAGATCCTCTCACTGTCCCCAGTTACAGTCCCTTCAGTTACATGCGTGGCTCCTGCAGACGTAGTCCAAGCCTGTTTCAGAGTTTCTTCGTTTGTCGCAGACATTTTGGTGGAGGCCAGAAAGCCTTTCACCAGAGCCACCTACACTATAAAGTGGAAGCGTTTCTCGATATGGGCCACTTCGAAGGACTTGGAGCCTTTCTCTTGCCCGGTTGAGAGAGTTCTGGACTACATGCGTCACCTCTTTGACCTGGGTCTCAGTCATTCCTCTTTGAAGGTCCATATTTCAGCCTACCACGTCCCTTTTGGTGACAGGACTTTCACACAGTTGGAAGTCTCTAAGACCTTCCTCAGAGGAGCTCTTCATTTAAGACCCTCATCCATGTTCCTCTGCGCCACCTTGGGATTTGAACTTTGTTCTCAAAAGCTTACTCTGCCTCCCTTTGAACGGGGCTTCAGCAGACTTGAAGTTCCTGTCTTGAAGACTTTCTTCCTAGTGGCCATTTCTTCAGCTCGACGAATTTTCGAGCTTCAGGCCTTGATGTGCAAAATCCCTTATTTGATTTTCCACAAGGAACATGTGGCTCTGTGCACTAACCCTAAGTTTCTCCGTAAGGTGGTAGCGGGATCTACGCTGAACCAATCCATTGAGCTGCTTGCTTTCTTTACACAACACTCCAGTCAAGGCGAATACCTCTTGCATACTTTGGATGTTCACAGGATCCTGAGATACCATACCTCTAGGACTAAGGATCTCAGGAAGTCGGATCTGTCTCTTTGCTCACTAAAGAGAGGCAATGCAGTTTCTAAGCAATGCCTATCGAAATGGTTGGCTCACTGTATCACTTTCTGTTACGACAAGTACCGCAAGACCCTGCCGGGTCAAGTCAGAGGTCACTCCACCAGAGGAGTAGCTGCCTCTGCTGCTTGTTTCAATAATGTGTCAGCAGCAGACATCTGTGCAGCCGCAACTTGGACTTCTGTCCATACCTTTATGAAACACTACAGTCTGGACATTGCCTCTCACCGTAAAGCAGACTTCAGGTTGGCTGTTCTGCAAGGTTTTCTTTCTTAGACCCTTAAAGCCGGAGGTTTATTAGTTGATAGTTTTCCTCCTCCTGAGTGCTTTTCTTTGTTCCAGACTGCTTGGGACTCAGTCCTGTATGTAATTATCTACTGCAAGAGCCCTCTCAAAGTAAGATAGTACAGGTAAGTAAGAGCTTAGCGTAACAGTAGATCTTCGAGAGAGGCTCTTGCAGTAGGTAATACCTTCCCGCCCTCCATCCCCCTTAGCCTTTTCAGCTCTTTTTCCAGGAAGGGAAATATCCGTTTCTCTCTCATCTTGCCTTTTTGGCCCTCGGAGAAAGAACTGGAAGGCAGGCATGGGGGACCGCTCCTTTATACTGACTTCGCATGACGTCAGCCACCTGACGTGGGGGTGGTCCCCCACCAGAGACTGCTAGCTAGAATTGTTTCCGTGGGGTCCTGGCGCCTACGGCTTCAGTCCTGTATGTAATTACCTACTGCAAGAGCCTCTCTGGAAGATCTGCTCTTATGGTAAGTTCTTATGGAACTGTACTTTTTCAGTTTATTGTTTTGTAATTTATCTTCGAAATAAGTATTGATTATATTTAATTTACTTATTACAAGAAAGAAGTCTCCAGCCCTCCGTTGTGAGTCGACCATGGCAGGTCGGGTGACGGTAGGGAGACTTTATATAAGCTGTTCAGTCAGTCGGGCTGGGTCCGGTCCACCGCCCTCTCCAGAGGGAGGGTCTGACAACTGACGATCCGATGCTCAGGGAGATGGGCGGTCCCCCTTAAAGCATAAAAGCAAACAGTCCCTCTCTCGGCACCGTTCAGCCTCGAGTTCTTCTTTGGCACACAAGTCAAAAAAGAGATGGCATCGTTTGAGGTCGCCTCCTGGTATGTCTGCGCTTCGACAGTCAGTTATTTGGGCCAGGCGCCGGTCCCCACCTCTGTCTGAGTCACCGGTTTCTGTCTCCGGTGGCCAATCTCCTCGACAGCGGAGCCTGTTCCCGCCTATTGGAGGGTCTTCCAATGAGCAGTTTCACCAGTGGGCTGCTCTTATGGAGCAGTGGGCTCGGAGTTTGGTCCAGCTGCCTGATCCGGTCGCCAAGGCCTTCAGGCTGTTCGAGAAACGGGTAGGGGCGCTTGGACGCTCTAGTCGTGACGCCTTCTTGATGCCGTCGACTCGAGCTCGG
The DNA here is from genome assembly GCA_016271365.2 of Neoceratodus forsteri. NCBI lineage: Eukaryota > Metazoa > Chordata > Ceratodontiformes > Ceratodontidae > Neoceratodus > Neoceratodus forsteri. The sequence goes on along the minus strand of CM057449.1, from coordinate 241,147,323 downwards.
GTGTTTTACCCTCACATGGCTGCGCGCAGTGGTCCACACCCATGCCTCTATCTCTTGCAGTTTTCCCTTTTTACCTCAAATTGCAGTTTCAGACCCTTGGGCGCCTCTGCACCGTCTGCGGCACCATGGACACTCTCCCACGCTATCCAGTAGCATGTGGAATTTGTCGGCGCTTGAGGCTCTGGCTGGTTCTGTCCGCCTACTATGGGGTCTGTCGGTGCCGTCTGTGGCGCCGCGGACTCTGTCAGCGTTGTGGCCTTTGTTGGTGCCGTGTGCTGGGCTGTTTTCGATTGCACCAACTTCCTTGTGTTTGGCGCCATGTTCTTCGTCGGCGCCGAGGCCAGGAGCGGCACTATCCGGCCTCTGGTGTTCTCGACTCCAGTTCCTTCCTCTTCTACTTTTCCTACTGATTTTCTCTCCTTTCCTGTCTATTCAGTCCCTCCTAGACTTCTGGGACATGATTTTGAGCCTGACCCAGATCTTCGACTGGGGGATGATGTTGAAGGAGCAGGGATCAATCTTGCTGCAGAGCTTGTGGTCGAAGACCTTTCCTTTAAGTCTCTGTTTAAAAATTTAAATAAATTCCACTCTTTCACTCCAGACTACAGAAATCGATCCTGGGAAGCTTGTAAGACTCCAATACCTACATTTCCCGGAGAGCCCTATAGCTTTAACTTCTCTAGTACAACCCTCTTCGAGACCCTCTCTCAGGTGGTATAGAATAATCCTGCCCTCATCCCTTCCATGGCTAAGTCCATCGTAGGAAGTATGCTCCTCCCAAGGATCACCCCATATTGGCCTCACAAGCCTTTGCTGATCCCATTGTAGTCTTAGCAGAGAAGGATAAGGCCGTCCTCCCTCAGGCATGTACAGCCCGGCCTATAAATAATCTCATAAGATAGACACCTTAGATAAGAGTCTTTGCTGCCTCCACCCTTAGTATGCGTATTGCCAGCTACCAGGGCTATTTTTCTCAATCTGAGTATGTTCTTTGACATTCGTTCAAAGAAATGGTAGAAGCTCTGCCCGAGTCTGAAACTAATTCAGAGATACTTCAGACCATAACCAGGGGTATTGAGTCCAACAACCAACAGGTTAAAGCTACAATGGACGCTTTCGATACTGCTTCCCGAGCGGCGGCGACTGGCATCTGCACCCGTCTCCACTCTTGGCTACATACTTCAGGATTCACGAATTATGCCAAGCAGCAGGTCATGGCTTTACCCTTCAACAGTATGCATCTGTTAGGGCCCCAGGTGGAGCAAGCTCTGGAGGCCCCACAGAAGACTAGGTCTGCCATTAAGACAGCTCAACTCGCCCCTTCCTTGGGGGTGCCAACAAGCGTCAGTATTACAACTGTTAGTCCTTTCGGGGCACAGGAGGATTTAACAAAAACCACAATCCTCAGCCACAAATGAAAACGCAGCAGAAGGCACAAGGCCCCAAAGCGCCCAGGGCCCGCTTCTGAGTTTCTGGCCCAGGTCCCACCTCAACTGTCCAAGGGGGAGTCTGACTCAGTTCTACAACCAGTGGAAATCCATAACATCAGACAAATGGGTCCTCCGGATAATCCGCGAGGGGTACTCCCTTAATCTTTCAGAAATCCCTCTGGATCATCCCCCACAAACGACAGCCCAGGCTGTCAGAATACAATCAAACCTTCTTGCTTCCAAGGTACAAGGCCTTCTGAACAACAGGGCAATAAAAGTATTTCCACTGGATCAACAAAACACAGATTTCTACTACCATTACTTCCTGTTCCCAAAGAAAACTGGTGGCACGCACCCCATTCTGGACCTCAAAAGGTTAAACAAGTTCCTTCTCATGGAAAAGTTCAAGATGATATTGCTAGGTACCCTACTACCTCTGCTTCATCAACACTATTGGCTAACCTCCCTGGACATGCAAGATGCCTAAAAACACATTCCTATACACCCAAAGCATCATAAATGCCTAAGGTTTGTGGCGTTGGGTCAACATTGTCAGTTCAAAGTCTTGCCCTTTGGGCTATCCTGGGCGCCTCGAGTTTTTACAAAGTGTTGTGCAATTCTCGTGGCGCATCTCAGGAAAACCGGAATACAAGTGTTTCCATATTTGGACGACTGGCTCCTAGCAAGTCCTTCCAGGCAGGGAACTCTGGATGCCGTAGCCACAGCCTCAGACTTCCTCACGTCCATGGGAGTCCTGCTAAATCTCAACAAATCGCAGTTGCAGCCCTCCCAGAAGCTCCTCTTTATAGGAACTCTTCTGGACACCTCCTGTGCAAAGGCTTTTCTTCCAGAGGACAGAAGGAGTGATATCTTACAGATGGTCCGATACATCAGAGAAAACAGCTCGGTTCAAGCTATCTCGATGCAACGGATGCTGGGTCTCATGCATCCTCCATGTTCACTGTACCCTTAGCACATATCCACATGAGAACCTCTCAGTGGATGCTCAGTACTCAGTGGTCCCCAACGACTCACCCTCAGTCCTTTCCCATCAAGGTGACAGAACCTCTAAAGAGGTCACTCGCCTGGTGGTAGCAGGAGGACAACCTTTTGGAAGGATATCCCTTTGCTCCTCTGGATCATCAGATCTCCATTACCACGGATGCGTCCCTGATGGGGTGGGGAGCTCATTGCCAGAATCTCCACACCCAAGGTACGTGGACTCAGGACGAGTCCCAGCTTCACACAAACGTCCTGGAAATGAGAGCCATCCTCTATGCAGTCCGAGCCGTGAAGGACATTCTCTGTCACAAGAACATTCTCCTTCAAACGGACAACAAAGCAGTGATGTATTACATCAATAAGCAGGGCAGTGCACACACTTACCCATTAAGCAGGGAAGCTATGAGAGTGTGGGAATGGTGCCTGGAGCACAAGGCTCTAATCCACCCGGTTTACCTGCCAGGAGTACAAAACGAGCTGGCAGACCGTCTCAACAGGACGGAGACAGATTCTCGCGAGTGATCTCTCGACTTAACTGTCGTTCAGTCACTGTTCAAAGAATGGGGAACTCCAGACCTGAACCTTTTGTGTCCCCACTCAATGCAAAACTGCCTCTCTTCTGCTCCAGAAATCCAGGACCGACCTGGCATTTTCTGTCAGGATGCGTTCAGACTGCAGTGGACAAAGCGCTTTCTGTACACTTTCCTTCTCTTCTCCTAATTCAGAGGTACTTCTCAAATTCGGTATCAGGGAACAAATTTGATCCTCATTGCTCCTTTTGGCCTCGGCAGGTATGGTTCGATGCTCAACAGTCTGTCAAAACCCCCTGAAGGCACTTTCCCTTCAGACTAACCTTCTGACCTAGGGTCCTGTGGTCCATCCCAGTCTAAGGTTGCTTCACCTTCACGCTTGGTTTCTGAAGAGATAGAGGTGAATAGGTTCAATGTTTCTCATAGGGTTTCAGATATTCTTTTGGCTGCGCGTAAGCCAGCCGCTAGAAAAACCTACACAGCCAAATGGAAGCATTTCTCTATCTGGTGTGCAAAATCCTCTTCAAACTCTTTTTCCTGCCCACTAAATAAAGTCTTGGGAGTACCTTTTAGACCTGTCAAATTCATGTCTGCAGTACTTTACAGTCAGAGTTCATCTTTGTTCCATTTCAGCTTATCATGAGCCAGTACTTTCCATGTCACTGGCTCAGTTACCTGCAGTTAAGAAGTTTCTTAGGGGTATTCTGCATACCAGACCTCCTATCACATGCCCAGTCACAGCCTGGGACATTAACCTTGTGCTAGACATGCTCACTCGGAAACCTTTCGAGCCTCCAGCTACTTGCGAGTTGAAATTCCTCACTTGGAAAACAGCCTTCCTGGGGGCCATAACTTTGACCCGTAGAGTTTCTGAAATACATGCACTGGTCACAGACCCCCCCCCGTACACTGTATTTCATAAGGACAAAAGTATTCTTAGGACTTATCCTGAGTTTCTCCCTAAGGGTGTCTCAGAATTCCATCTAAACCAACCTTTAGTCCTGCCTACCTGCTTTGCGAACTTCCAGAATGAAGGAGCATACCCTTCATTCTCTGGATGTTAAGAAGGCGCTGTGATTCTATCTAGATAGAACAAAAGATATTAGCCAGGCTCAACAACTGTTTCTTTCAAGCGAGACCGGTTGGTCAACCTATCGCCTTTAGGTGCATTTCAGCATGGCTGGTAGCATGCCTTCGCCACTGCTATTCGATGGCACAGGTTAAGCTGGAAGGCAGAGTGTCACGCTCACTCTACTACAGCAGTTAAGCATCTCTGGCAGAAATCCATAGCGTGCCCATTGCAGATATTTGCAGTGAGGCTACCTGAAGCTCAGTGCATGTTTTCGTTAAGCACTATATCTTGGATGGCCCATGCCAGATGACATCTGTCATTTGGCAGGACGATTCTTAATGGACTTCTGTCCTAAAGTATGTGAGCTCTTATTTTCCTGCAGCCCGTCTCGGGTGGAGATTATTAGCTCAGTACTCTCCCATTAGTTTGAATGAGGTGTGGAGACTGTATGTCCAGGAAGATATGGAAATTACGTACCTACCATAATTCTTGATTTTCTTGGATGAAGTCTCCACCGCTCATTCACACACCCAACCACCATCCCCCGAGCTCACTTCTCTGTTTTTGGTCTTCACTCCCTCAATGGCTGGGCTGTGAAGACTTCATTGTTTACCCTTCTTACACTGGTCATTCGGACTATCTTGTGTCCAATTTTGTTAGGTTAGTCCTTCTAGGTTAGTTACCCTGCACCTCCTCAGGGAAAAAAAGGTACTGAGGCAGTTGGAGGGTCGACGCCGAGATAGTCTTTACTGCACGAGCCGGATCTCGCGGTGCTGCTTCCTCGCGGCTCCATTTCTGGCGCCAGCCCTCTTGAAAAGTTTGCTCCCGCTGGGTCCTAGCACCTTCAACATAGATCTCATTAGTGTGAATGAGTGGTGGAGACTTTGTCCAAGAAGATCAGGAATTATGGTAGGTACATAATTTCCATTTCTCCAGTCTCTGTTCCTAAGTAGGGGTGTCGCCTTGCCTCCCTCCTCCCGGAGAACTGCTGAGTCTGCCAAAGAGTGTGGATGAACAACATATCCATGATCCTAGAAGGACAGGTTACTCACCTGTAACAGTAGTTCTAGGAGTGGTATATGTTCATCCACCGCAGTACCGACCTCCCGGCTGCGGACGCACAACACTTGGCTTCCAGTGGGCTAAGATCTGGCATCATGGGGCAGAGCTAAGGGTTATACCACCGAGTGGGTGGGAGGAGCCAACTGAAGACTTCCAGCAAGATTTAAAGTGGAAGGGACATGCCAAAGGTATGAATGAACAACATATACCACTCCTAGAACTACTGTTACAGGTGAGTAACCTGTTTTTCTGCTCGCTAGATCCAGGGACTGGTATTTTCTGGTGAGATGTGTTGTCCCTCTCCTGGGCAGACAGATTCCTCTATGCCTTTCCTCCATTCCCTTTGATCCAGAGTCCTGCTCAAACTACAGGATGTTGGATCAGTCATGATTCTGGTGGCCCCATATTGGCTCAGACAGATGTGGTTTCCTCTTCTGCAGGGGCTAGTGGGTGAACCACCACTTCCTCTGCCATTCAGTTCACACTTACTGTCACAAGATAACGGGTCTCTGATTAACCCGAACCTCAGATCCTTGCACCTGCCGCCTGGCTCCCTAAGGACCTAGCGATGTCTTGCCACAGTGTGTCGGACTGTGTGGCGGGCGTCCTAGTGGCAGCAAGGAGAAGCCTTCTACTGCACCACACACGCCATTTAAATGGCGAGTTCTGCCTTTGGTCACTGGCCTGTGACCTAGATCCACTATCTTGCCCAGTAAAATCAGTTTTGGAGTACCTCCTTTCCTTGTTGCAGGTAGGGTTGAGTTACTCTTCAATAAAATGCATCTTTGTACCATTCGGCATATCATGCACCATTCGAGGCAGCTTTGGCCCAACTAGATTTGTCCACACTTTCTTGCTTGGCATCCTCCACTTCAGGCCATCCATTTGAGATACGATCCCTCCTTGGAATCTTCTCTTCATTTTAAAACAGCTCACACTACCTCCCTTTGAACCAGCCGCAGATTGTGAGCTACGCCTTCTCTCTTGTAAGGTGTTATTTTTAGTTGCAGTTCCTACAGCAAGGAGAATTTCCGAGCTTCAAGCACTTATGTGCAAAGGAGCCTTATTTGATTTTCCACAAGGACAGGGTGTCCTTAAGAACCAATCCTAAGTATCTTTCTAAGGTAGTGTCCAAATTAACCCTCAGCCAGGATATTGACCTGCCGGTCTACTATCCAAGGTATACCAACAGAGGAGAAGCTCTTCTACACACACTGGATGTACACAGGTTTCTAAGGTCCTTCCTGACCAGGACCAGACTGCACTGACAGTCTGACTAGTTGTTTTTGTCTTTTGCCCATAGGATGTTAGGGGCACTGGTGTCTAAACAGACTCTCTCAAAATAGTTGGTGAACTATATCATATTCTGCTACCAGAAGCAAAGCGAACCCTTACGGGGACGATAAAGCCATTCTGCCAGAGGAGTGACAGCCTCTTCGTGTGTCTGAAAAGCGTTTCAGCGCCTACAATTTGTGCAGCAGCTACTTGGAGTGCAGTGCACATTCATCAGACACTACTGTCTGGACATTGCCTCTAGGCGTGAGGCGGGCTTTGGCCTTGCAGTTCAGCAGGGGCTTATTTCATGAGGGGTTCCCTTTACCCTCCTACCAGATTTAGGGATAATACCTTTCACTGCTTGGAACTCCATCCTAATGGTGTAACCTGCTGTAAGAGCTGTTTCTCGAAGTAAGATAGTACAGTTACGTAAGAACTTACCATAACAGTAGAGCTTCGAGAACCGTTCTTGCTGCAGGTACTTTCCCACCCACCTTCCCCTCAAGAGGTCAGTCATCTCAGCAATTAAGATAATTTCTATTGGTGGTCTTCTGGAAGCAGATCCTCGGTCTCCCCATCAGAATTACATCGCTATACCAGGAGTCTCCGGCGGGAGTACTGAGGGATGTTGGGGGACTGCCCTTTGATGATGTATGTGATACGGGCGTGGCCGATGTCATGGGTGGTCCCCGCTGTATGTAGCTAGCTAGGCGTTTTCCGTGGGGTCCTGTTGCCTGACAGCTTCAGTCCTCAAGGTGTAACCTGCTTCAAGAACTGTTCTGTGTAGATCTACTGTTTCAGTAAGTTCTTACATAATTGTACTTTCTAGGAGTGGTGTATGTTGTTTATTCACATGAACCCACCTGACCTGCCCGACTTTGGCCTTACAACCTCTGCTTCTAGTGGGCAAGATCTGGCATCATGGGGCAGAGCAGATATTATACCACCCAGGTGGGTGGAAGGAGCCAACTTGAAGACTTTCCGCTGACCTTAAAGGGGAAAGGACATGTAAAATGGTGTAGATGAACAACCTGCATCACTCCTAGAACTACTGTTACAGGCGAGTAACCTGTTTTTTTTTTTTTAAACTTTCCTCTAAATGTGCAAAAAAAAAAAAAAAACTGTAAATACCTTAAAATAAGAATCACTTGAAACAACTAAAAAACTACAACACTTAATTCTGATTATATAGAGAAAAGTCTGTTACATTAGTAAAGGTTACATATTGAGCTGCAGAAAATTGTTTCAGTAAGAAATTTCCCTCTTTGGGCTTTTCTAAAGGTGGTAACCCTAAACCGCTTACTTCGAGACACTTGTACAAGTAGCATCTCAGCCCTGTGGTGTTGTCCTGGAGATAGAACGTTAGAATGTTGAAGTTCAAACTCTGTGGCATGGTCACACTCCTCCAGGTGTTCAAACAGCAGATTTATTTCTCTGCTGAAGAGATCATTTACCCCAGAGTCTTGTTCTAGTCCCAGTGGATAAGTTTTCTTAAAGTTTTTGGATAAGTAACTTTTTCTGTTTTGCGTTTTACAGATTTACGGGAGGCCCTGATGCCAACAGACAAAGGTAGGTTTAGGCCCCATATTAATGCACTCCACAGGATTAGGTAAATGGTGGGTATGGCTTAAGAAATTGTAGACAGTAGATATTTGAATATAGGGATGTTGCTTCTGTCACAGAGTTCAGTATTTGTTCTTTAGTACCCAAGAGCAAGAAGCGGCCACTTGCTTTGTGACATTTGTGGTCTCATTTTCAGTAATGCAAAGTCATTTAAAGTTTCTAGCAATGAAAGTGTATTTCTGATGTTGCACAAATAGAATCTCAGCCCTGAGGTATTGCCCTGGAGATAGAGCATTGGAATGTTAAAGTTCAGACTCTTAACAGCAGACTTATTTCTCTACTGAGAGGTCATTCACCCCAGAGTCTTGTTCCAGTCCCAGTGAGTACGTTTTCTTAAAGTTTTAGATATATAACCCAGATGCCCTTTCTTGTAAGGCTGCACCCCCTTTTCTTGTACGCAGACAAGGCAACAACCACAGTTGGTAGAAAAGATCTTCCTGGACATAAGTCTCCACCACTCATTCACACTATTGGGATCTGCGCCGGAGGCACTAGGACCCATCGGGAGCAAACTTTTTGCTGGGGAGTCGACGCCAGAGATGGCGCCACGAGCCTGCTGCTGACAATGACTATCTCAGCGTCGAATCTCCAACCTACTCAGTTCTTTTTTCCGCCGAAAAGTGCGCTTCAGTGACGACGTCGCTCGCCTGTCGGAGTCAAACTTCAAACTAGCAGCATAGTTTTCAGTTTTATTATTTTATATAGTATTATCTCGATACAGTATCAGCTTAAGTTATTCTTATTTTAAATAAAAGCGATAAAAAGTCTCAGCCTACACTGACGGAGTCGACCATGAGCAGGTCAGGTGGCGGTAGGGAGACTTCGATAAGCTATTCAGTCAGTCGGGCTGGGTCGGTCCGCTGCCTTCTCGGAAGGGGGTCTGACAACGGTCAGTCAGTGCCGGGGGATGGGTGGTCCCGCAGAGCATAAAGCAAATAGTGCATTCGCACATTCGACCTCGAGCTCTTCTTCGCCCGCAGGTCTAAAAAGAGAAGGCATCACTCGAGGTCACCCTCTGATACGTCTGCGCGTAGACGTTCGGTTATCGGGGCTAGTTGCCAGTCTCCTCCTTCGGAGTCGCCAACAGTGGCTTCTGGTAGCCGACATCTTCGACATCGGAGTCCTACCCCGCCCGCAGGTAGGTCTTCAGATGAGCAGTTTCATCAGTGGGCCGCTCTTATGGAGCAATGGGCTCGGAGGTTGGTTCAGCTACCTGGCTCGGTCGCTCGTGGGCCTCCGGGCTCTCTGGGCGACCAGGTAGGGCGGTTGGACTTTCCTGGTCATGCGGCACCTTCTTGATGCCGTCGACTCCGATGCTAGGTGTCCTCCCCAAAAAAACATGGCTTCGGCGCGGGGGGCCACACCGATGCCCTTATCTCCTGCTCTTTTTCCTTCAAAACCTGTTTTTCAGTCTGTGGGAGTGCTTTTGGCGCCGTGTGACTTCGCGGCGCCGCGTGGTTCCTCGGTGTCGTTCTCGGCGCCGTGTGACTCCTCAGCGCCGGGGGCTCTCGGGGATTTCCCTTTTGTCTCTTTTCCTCCTTCCTCTTCTTGCTTTCACCCCTTTCCTGTCCATACAATCCCTCCTGGACTGTCAGGAGATGACGTTGAGCCTGACCCAGACCTTGGCTGGGCGATGAGGTGGATGAAGCAGGATTTTTACTGCTGCCGAGCCTGTGGTCGAGGACCTGTTCTTTAAGTCTCTGCTGAAGAATATGATTTCCACACTTTTCTCCAGACTACAGACATCGATCCTGGGAAATTAAGACTCAATACCTTCACGCCTCGGAGATCCCTACGGATTTGACTCCTCCGATTCAGCCTTCTTCGAGACGCTGTCTCAAATGGTATGGAATAATCCTGCTCTCTCTTCATCAGTGGCTAAATCCATTGATAGAAAATATTCAGCCCCCAAGGATCGTCCCATTTTGGCATCTCAAGCCTTTGCGGATCCTATTGTAGTCCTGGCAGAGAATGATAAGGTCGTCCTTCCTCAAACCGCTACAGCTCGACCTATTAACAAGGAATCTCGTAAGATAGACACCTTAGGTAAGAGAGTCTTTGCTGCTTCTACCCTAAGTATGCGTATTGCCAGTTACCAAGGCTATTTTTCTCAGTACGAGTATATCCTGTGGCACTCTCTCAAGCAAATGGTTGAAGCTCTTCCAGAGTCGGATTCAAAACCAGAGCTTCTTCAGACCGTTACCAGGGGTATTGAATCTAACAACCAACAGGTTAAAGCAGCCATGGACGCTTTCGACTCCGCTTCCCGTTCAGCAGCTGCTGGTATTTGCACCCGCCGCCATTCCTGGCTGCGCACTTCAGGCTTCACCAATGATGAACAACAACAGGTAATGGCATTGCCCTTTGATGGTGCATATGTTTTGGTCCTCAGGTCGAGCAAGCTCTAGAAGCTACACAAAAGACTAGGTCAGCCATTAAGTTGGCTAGACCCCCTCCTGCCCCCTCTCGAGGGCATGCCAGTAAACGTCAGTTTCATAACCGTCAGTCCTTTCGAGGCAGAGGAAGTTTCCATAAGAATCAACCTGCTCAACCTCAAAAGAAGGCGCAACAGAAAGCACAAGGGCCCAAAGCGCCCAGCGCTAGCTTATGAAGTGCTGGCCCAAGTCCCACCTCAGCTGCCTGAGGTGGACTTTTCCTCCCCGGTGGAAGGTCGGCTGATGCACTTCTACAGCCAGTGGAAGTTCATAACCTCAGACAAATGGGTCCTTCGGATAATCCACGAGGGGTACTCACTCAAGTTTGTGGAAACCCCTCCGGATCGTCCTCCCAAACGGCAGCCCAGGCTGTCTGCTTTTCAGTCAGACCTTCTCACCACCGAGATTCAGGGCCTACTGAACAACAGGGCAGTAGAACTTGTTCCGCTGCATCAACGAAACACGGGGTTCTACTCTCATTACTTTCTGGTTCCAAAGAAGTCTGGGGGAATGCGCCCCATTCTAGATCTCAGAAAGCTAAACAAATTTCTCCCCAAGGAGAAATTCAAAATGATTTCTCTAGGAACCCTGTTACCCTTGCTTCATCAGCACAACTGGTTAGCCTCCCTAGACATGCAGGATGCTTACCAGCACATTTCCATTCACCCGTGGCATCACAAATTCCTGAGGTTTGTGGCTCTGGGACAACATTATCAGTTCAGAGTCCTGCCTTTTGGGCTATCCTCGGCGCTGAGAGTTTTTACAAAGTGTTATGCAGTTCTCGCAGCGCACCTCAGAAAACTCTGAATACAGGTGTTCCCTTATCTGGACGATTGGCATCTAGCAAGTCCTTCCAGGCAAGGGACTCTGGATGCCGTGAGGCGGCCTCTGCCTCCTTCGTCCCATGGGGTCCTGCTAAACCTCAAGAAATCATGGCGAGCCCTCCAGAGCTCCTTTTCATAGGGACCCTTCTGGACACATCCTGTGCGAAGGCTTTTCTCCCAGAGGACAGAAGGGCGATATCCTTCAGATGGCCCGTTACGCCGGAGAGAACAGGTCAGTTACAGCGCTCTCGATGCAACGGATGCTGGAGCCTCATGGCATCCTCAGTGTTCACCGTACCTCTGGCCCGTCTCAGCATGAGAACCACCCAGTGGATGCTCAGTACTCAGTGGTCTCCAACCACTCACCCGCATCCTATCTCATCAAGGTGACAGCCCTTAAAGAGGTCTCTCACCTGGTGGTCTCAGAGGACAATCTCCTGCAAGTATACCCTTGCCCTCTGGACCATCAGATCTCCATTACCACAGATGCTTCTCTAATGGGATGGGAGCTCACTGTCAGGCTCTCCACACTCAGGTGTGTGGACTCCATCGAGTCCCAGCTTCACATAAATGTCCTAGAAATGAGCCGTCCCTTTATGCGGTCCGAGCTTTGAAGGACATTCTCTGTCACAGAATATTCTCCTCCAAGCGGACAACAAAGCAGTGATGTTTACATCAACAAGCAGAGGCGGTGGTCATTCTTACCCCTTATGCAGAGAAGCGATGAGGGTCTGGGAATGGTGCTTGGAGCACAAGGCTCTAATTCAAGCAATCTACCTACCAGGTGTACAGAGCGACTTGGCAGACCATCTCAGCAGAACAGAGACAGATCCTCCGCGTGGTCTCTCGACTCAACCATAGTTCAGTCACTATTGAAGAGTGGAACTCGGTCCTGGACCTTTGCGTCCCCACTCAACGCAAAACTGCCTCTCTTCTGCTCCAGAAGTCCAGGGCCTGGCATTTTTTGTCAGGATGCGTTCAGGCTGCGGTGGACAAAACGCTTTCTTTACGCCTTTACGCCTCTTCCTCTAATTCAGAGAGTACTCCTCAAGTTCGAGTCTCAGGGAGACAAGATGATTCTCATTGCTCCCTTTTGGCCTCGACAACTGTGGTTTCCACTTCTCAACCGTATGTTGGCAGTTCCTCCGAGACCACTTCCCCTGCAGATGAACCTTTTAACTCAGGGACCGGTGGTCCATCCCAATCTGAGATCTCTTCACCTTCATGCTTGGCTCCTGAAGAGGTAGAAGTAAATCGGTTCAATGTCTCTCGGAGTTTCTGATGATATAGATACATAGACAGTGTCGGCAGATAAGGGCCTATGGCCCACCCAGTCTGCCCATTTGAGCTTGCAAGTTCAGTTTGTTTTCCTAGAAGTCTGTTGCGCCTTACCCCGACCTCCAGAATTCCTTTATGTCTATCCCATGCATTCTTAAATCCTGTGATTGTTTCAGCCCCACCACTTTCTCTGGCAGGGTGTTCCACTTGTCCACCACCGTTCTGTGAAGAAATTCTTTCTCATGTTTCCTCTGAATCGTCCTCCCTCCAACTTCATCCCATGCCCTCTAGTCCTGGAACATCTTTTCGCTAAAAGTGTTTTCCTGCACCAGTTCCTCGCTGTAAGATACTTGTATGTGTCTATCATATCCCCTCTCTCCCTCCTCTCCTCCAGGGAGTACATGTTCAGTTCCTTCAACCTGTCTTCATAGGACTTGTGATGCAATCCATGCACCATCTTTGTTGCCCTCCTCTGAACCTTCTCTACCCTGTCTATGTTCTTACGTAGGTATGGAATCCAGAACTGTACACTGTACTCCAGGTGGGGCCTCACTAGTGTCTTGTATAGCGGAATTATGACCTCCCTTTTCCTGCTGGTAATGCCCCTGCCTATACATCCCAGCATTCTATTTGCTTTACCTGCTGCCTTGTCACACTGTTTCCCTACCTTGAGGTCATCAGAGATGATAACCCCAAGATCCTTTCCTGCTTGGTGCATGCTATATCCTCACCCCAACTGATATATTGTGCAGGGGTTTTGTGCCTATATGCATTATCTTGCACTTCTTTGCATTGAATTTCAACTGCCAAACCCCTGACCATTCTTCAAGTTTCTGCAGGTCACTTCTCATTCTGTCTACACCCTCTGGTGTGTCTACTCTTTACAGAGCTTTGTGTCATCAGCTGAACAGTGAAATTCTGCCTTCTAGGTCCTCGCCATGTCACTGATGAAAATGTTGAATAGGACCGGTCCCAGCACTGATCCCTGTGGTACCCCACTGGTCACTCTTCCCTCTGTGGAGTGACAGCCATTTACCACCACCCTCTGTGTCCTGCCACCCAGCCAGTTACCTACCACACACTACTATCCTGCCCACCCATATTCCTACTTTGTGTAATAGTCTTCTGTGTGGCACAGTGTCAAAGGCCTTGCTGAAGTCCAGATAGGCCATGTCCACTGCCCTCCCTGATCCACCTCCTAGTCACCCAGTCAAAAATTCAATGAGGTTGGTCTGACATGACCTCCCCTGGTGAAACCATGCTGCCTTGGGTCCTGTAGTCCGTGACAACCAGATGTTCCACCAATCTCCTTCAGTAGTGCTTCCATGATCTTCCCCACTACCGAGGGTGAGGCTGACTGGTCTGTAGTTCCCTGCTTCCTCTTTGTTCCCACTTTTGTATAAGGGACTACATCTGCTGTCCTCCAGTCTTTGGGTACCTCCCCTGTTTCCAGTGATTGGCTAAACAGGATAGCCAGAGGTTCAGCCACCACCTCTCTTAGTTCTTTAAGGACCCTGGGGTGCACCCCATCTGGCTCCATTGCTTTATCAACTCTTACTACTTCCAGTTCCTTCAGGACCCTTTCTCATGTAAAGGGACTTGTGTCCATTTCTGCACCATTCTCACCCCTTGTACTCCCTTCAGACCCATTACCCTCCTCTTCCTCAGTAAAGACTGAGCAGAAATACCTCCTGAAATATCCTTCTGGCTGCGCGGAAGCCAGCCACTCGGAAAACTTACACGGCTAAGTGGAAGCGTTTTTCCCTCTGGTGTGCAAAGTCCTCTTTGAATCCCTTTTCCTGCCCTCCAGATAAAGTTTTAGAGTACCTTTTGGACCTCTCAAATTCAGATCTCCAGTACTCTACAGTTAAGGTTCACCTTAGTGCCATTTCAGCGTATCATGAGGCGGTTTTTCTCTTTCACTGGCTCAGTTACCTTATAGTTAAGAGATTTCTTAAAGGGTATTCTGACACCAGACCCCTACAAGATGTCCGGTTGCAGCCTGGGACATTAATCTTGTGCTAGACATGCTCACCGGAAACCTTTTGAGCCTCTAGCTACCTGTGAACTGAAGTTCCTCACCTGGAAGACTGCCTTCCTAGTGGCCATTACCTCAGTCCGTAGGGTCTCTGAGATACATGCCTGGTCACAGACCCTCCAGTATACTGTGTTCCATAAGGACAAAGTAGTCCTTCATACTCATCCTAAATTTCTTCCTAAGGTTGTGTCAGAATTTCATCTTAACCAACCTTTGGTCCTTCCCTCTTATTTTGCGGACTTCCAAGATGAAGGGGAACGCTCTCTTCATTCTCTGGATGTTAAGAGGGCCTTGCGTTTCTACTTAGATAGAACCAAGGATTTTCGTAAAGCCCAGCAACTGTTCGTTTCCTTCAGTGAGGCCCAGCTGGGTCAACCTGTCGCTATTAGATATATCTCAGCATGGCTAGTGGCGTGCCTTCGTCACTGCTATTCCATGGCACAGGTTAAGTTGGAGGGTAGAGTTTACGCTCACTCTACCAGAGCGGTAGCGGCATCCTTAGCGGAAATCCACAACGTGCCCATTGCAGACATCTGCAATGCAGCCACCTGGAGCTCAGTGCATACTTTCATTAAGCATTATGCACTCGATGTCCATGCCAGACATTCTTCCTTTGGCAGAGCCATCCTTAATGGACTTCTGTCTTAAGAAACGTGAGCTCTTGGTTTCTCCTGCCGCCCTCTCGGGGGATTATTAGCTCGGTACTCTCCCAATAGTGTGAATGAGTGGTGGAGACTTATGTCCAGGAAGATATGAAAATTACGTACCTACCATAATTCTTGATCTTCTTGAATGAGTCTCCCTCACTCATCCTATACTCTCATCCCCGAGCTCACCTCTCTTGTTGGTCTTCACTCCCTCAAATCTTTAGGCCTTGAAGACTTCTTTGTTGACCCTTCTTACGGGTCGTCCGGACTATCTTATGTCCGGTTTTAGGATGAGCTACCCTTCTAGGTTAGTTACGCTGCACCTCCTTGGTAAAAAAGGTACTGAGGCGGTTGGGGAGTCGACGCCGAGATAGTAATTGCCGCACGAGTTGGGACTTGCGGCGCCATCTCTGGCGTCGACTCCCCAGCAAAAAGTTTGCTCCCGATGGGTCCTAGTGCCTCCGGCGCAGATCCCAATAGTGTGAATGAGTGGTGGAGACTCGTCCAAGAAGATCAAGAATTACGGTAGGTACGTAATTTTCATGTATTACCCCTGGCATTAGGGCAACACCTGGCTCGGGCATCTCAGAGATCGGGGGGGGGGGGCACAAAACAACTTTTCTATACCCTGGTCCAGGGAGAGGTGCCAGGTCTATGGTGTGTCTGCTATCTGTGGGGGCCCCTAAAACTCACACAGGTCACTCAGAGATGGAATGTCTGCAACCAGAAATTGGGATTTTACTGTATGGCTTAATTCCTGACATTGTTAACAGAAATACGGTGATGCCCCCAGGGCTTGTAGCTGTCTGAACAGTTGGCATACTTGTAGCAGGCAAAAACATTTCGCAACTCTCTCAGGCAGTACTGACTTCTCAAAAGAACACTTCCCATGGATATCCATCCCTGTGATTAGGGATCTCTGGACTGCACCAGTGCATTTATCGTGGTTGATTCCACAGCACTAAATTCGAGCACCACTAGGTGAACTAAGTTAACACCTTAGACCCTTCCTTGAAACCTGGAGTTGAGTGGTCAACTCACGCCATCCAAAGCTGGACTCTCTTGGCCATTACACTTAGGAAAACTGGATTCTCCAGCCACACAGGGGCCACAAGAGACATCCTTACAGCACATTCTTTGTACAGGGGTTCTGAGTATCTGCATCTTAACCTTGTTGGGCTCCTAGGAAGGCATCAGCCAACCCACAGGTAAACAACAAATGAATCTTGTACTTCCAGCATGATGTGCCCCCAAGACATTTGTTTAAACAATTGAACTACTCAGTTATTCCAAAATCCATAGCTTTTTGTTTGTAAAAACAGTCTACATTCTGGGCAGTTCTGTTAGTTCTCAGTCTTTTAGGGGTTGACCCTAACTACTCACTGACCCTTCTGTCCCTTTTCTCCTGCCGAGAAAAATCATCACCCCCTCAGAGCCACCACGTCCCACAAAACCGGCTGATGGTTACTGTACTAGGGCATAAAATAAACTGAGGATCCTTTCCTGTGACAAGTGGCCTTTGGCAAAGCACCACTTGCTTGTAAAACTCTCGACTTCACTCTCCAGCTCCAGACTTCAGACTGCCTCACAGAAGTTTTTCCACAGAATGAGTACGCACTGGGAAGTGGTGCACAGAAACCCAAAATCAGTTAAAGCAACAAGTTTCTGGCACACACAGCTTCATTAAAGGGACGCAAAAAGTAGTCGGAGAGCAAAAATTTTGTTGCTACATATTTTATTTGACAGCTTCATTCGGCTTGACATGTTTCGGATTACCATAAATCCTTTTTCAAAGGCTAAGGACAATGAAATGAGCCAGACTTGCATTGGTCTAGGGCTCACCTGTGACTTTTCAAAAATCCACTTACCTGTAAAACTCTTGACTTCACTCTTCAACTTCAGACTGTCTCACAAAAGTCAAGCAACAGCAGAGCACTGAGGCTTATGCTTTTGCGAGAGTTCTAAATTCTATTATATCATCCCCTGCCCCAGCAGAGCTAAGCTGGTGATGACGTAATGTATTGCAGAGCGTTTTAAACCCCCTGGAACTGCTCAAACTCCCTGCCTGATCTAAAACTGATGGGATCCTAGTAACCTCAGGAACTGGTTGGTTACAGATTTATTTATTTAAAGGTTGGTAACTGGGAAAGGCACCATGAGCAAAAGCTTGTTTCCAGATGCGACCCAGGGGGAGGGGGTACAGATGAAAAGATACAGCAACGATATTACATTGTAACAAAATATAACAATATGTACAGTAAAAGAAAATAATTTATACAATGAATAAAATCAAATACAGAACAGTATTCACATGGTTATATACAGTGAATAGTGGGGAACAACAAATCGGAGGTTAGAGAGTACTCTGGGGAGAGCAGGTACAGGAGTTTGTAAGGGCAGGTTTAAGTAGACGTTTAAGGGTGGGGAAGGAGGGAGAAAGACTGGTTAGGAGGGGAACACTATTCCAGAGGGAGGGAAGTCTATAGGAGAAGGAATGTTTGCCAGCTTCTGTGCGTACACGTGGGAGAGAAAAAGTGCAGGTGCAGTTAGATCACGAGTTGTAGGGTGAGGGTTTAGGAGGGAGGCGAGGTAGGGTGGTAAGATTTCAAACCAGAACTTAGCAATGAAGGTGGAACAGTGTGAGAAGTGTCTCTGAGTGAGGGATTGGAGGGAAAGGGAGGAGTATAGATCACAGTGGGGGGTTAACAAAGGGGAGTTGGAGGTGGACCTGCAGAAGGCATGAAATAGGATGTCTAGTCTGACAAGGGAGGTCGCTGGAGCAGCACTGTAGACTATGTCCCCGTAGTCGTAGACTGGGCGGATCCATTTAACTGAGATCATGTCTCACAGGGAAGGAGAGACTGGCTTAATGGCAGTATAGTGGTCCAAGATTAGGATGCAGCTTGGAGTGCAGTGCACTAAAGTGGGAGGATACATCGAAGGATGGATCAAGCCAGACCCCTAGGCACTTCTAGTTAGGGACATTATCTAGGGGGTATTGGCAGCAAAGAAGAAGATTGGGAGGATGGGAAGTCTGGCGAAGTTCTTACAACCAATATAAGATAAGTAACTTGTTCTGTTTTGTGTTTTACAGATTTGCAGGGGGCTCTGATGTCAACAAACAAAGGTAGGTTTATAGGCCCCTTTTAATACATTCCACAGGACTAGGTAAATTGTGGGTATGGCTTGACTGAGAATTTGTAGATGCAGATATTTGAATATAGGGATGTTGCTTCTGTCACAGAATTCAGTATTTGTTCTTCAGCAGCCAGGGGCAAAGAAGCAGCCTTTTAGGGTTACCACTGTCCCGATTACAGGATAGTCCTGATTTGGGCAGCTGTGTCCTGCAACAAACATGACAAATACATATCCTGACATTGTAGTAGGAAAAAATATTTCTAGGATTGTGGATATGTTGTTCATTCACACTTATTGGCATGTCCCCTTCCACTTTAAGAACCACTGGAAGTCTCCAAGCTAGCTCTCCCACCCACCCAGGTGGTATATACCTCAGCTCCGCCCGTGGCGAAGATCTTCCTTTCTGTTGGATGATTCAGGTTGCCTCCCTCATGCTCCATGCATTTCGTAAGCCCTGGCTTTCAAACTTTGTTTTACCAGAATTGAGATAATTCGGAAGTTAGCGATCACTTTTTGCATCTTAGGCCATGGAAGAAAAATCTTCCCCGGATTTTCCCAGTGCTTGTATGTGGCCAAAGATGTGCGTCTCGATCCCACTCCAAGGCACGTCTACTGCCTCGGCATGGACCATGACACCTCATCCTGCAGTTTCTGCTAGACCTTCCAGCCCAACATCCTGGATGACCATCTTGCACGCTTACAACTGGGGAGACTGGAGAAGAGGAACCCTCGGTGAATCCAAAGAGGCTAGGTGGGCAGTTTCCGTGAACTCACGGGATCTGCAGCAATTGAAACGGATACAAGCTTTCTAGGAAGAAGCGGCTCGCACTGCGGACTCTTCCCGGAGCTTCTTCATTCCACTCAACCTCGGCTCCACCTTCTTGGGTTCCTTCCGGGAGTCGTGCCAGTCTCTTCCCACCAGGGAGAGGTGCCTGTGGCTTGCACTCCTCTCGATCCCGTGGCGGGAGAAGGATCGAGCAAGCCTTTGTCTCGACAAAGGTGCTCTTAGACGGGAGGAGGTCTCAGTTCCAGGAGCATGCAGTCTCAACTTCCGTCGTGATCTCTTCTTGACCACTGGCTACCGGTTTCTTGCCAGGCCAGCCGATGGAGGATGTGGTCGACAAGGTCGAAAGTTATCGACCCAGTCAATCCGGTCGACGACTCCTTGAAGAGGACTCCAGTCCTTGTGTTCCCCGATGAGAAGGCCCAGCCCGCTGGAGTCCCTATCGAGGAACCGGTTCCGGACCACGGGATTTCACCTGTCCCGCCGGTGTTTCTCGAGTCGGTCCACCTGATCTCGATCGAGGTCTAGAACCCCCTCGTCCAGCAGGCCAAGGAAGAGCCATAAACGCTCTAAAAAGAGGTGGCACCATCGGTCGTACTCCTCTGATGAGGAGAGGCACCAGCGGAAACTATGCCGCTACGAGGACCTTATGTGGCAACAGCTGATTTTGTCCGGGCTTAAGCCTAACTTGGCCATTACTTGGCTTTCGCCTCCTAGGCTGAAGCCGACCCCTCTGGAGCCGAAACCTTCGTCTCCCCCACCCGCGGGGCCAGCGAAACCACCTGTTCAGCCTAAAACGGTCTCTCCACCGATTTGTGGTGGAACCACCGCCTAAGCAGCCTGAGGGAGGGCTTCTTCAAGGAAGACAGACGGACACGGTCTTCCCCGGCGCTTGTCGGTCACTGTCACCCCGGACCGCCCCCGGCGAGTCGAGGGTGACTTGGGCAGTAAACCGTTGTATCCGGATTCTTCCGATTCAGACGTTACCAGTCTACATTCTCATCCAGGCCTAGAGACAGAGGAAGGTCCTTTGTCTTTCCAAGGGATCCTTCGCCTCACCTGAGTCCACAGGGATGCCCCTGGAGCCTATTCACAAAAAGCGGAGTACTCTCTTATGGACATCCTTAAGAGAGGATACCGGACGTAGGCCTTCCTGTGGCCAAAGCCATTGTTGATTCGGCCCTTGAACTTTGGCAGTGTCCTGCCTCTTGTCCAGCTCCGTCTGCCCGCATGGCCCTGCAAATACGCGGTGTCCATGGGGTCCCTGACGGGGTTCACAGAGCACCCTTCGGCCGAGAGCCTGGTGTCCGCCTCTGTGTTAAAGCATACTGGCAGCTCTGCCGATACGGAATGACCTCCTGATAGAGTCCAAACTTTTGGACCATTCAGCTAGGAAGGTCTATGCGCCTCCTCCTTGGGCCTTTGTCAAGCAAGTTTGGCCGTCATCATGGCACACTTCTCTCATGCCCTTCTCGGGTTTCTGGATGAAGTCCTCTCACATCTCCCCGTGGACAAGCAGACCACAGTCAAGCAGGTCCAGGATCAGGGCTGAGCTGTTGCCACACAGCAGCTTCAGACGGCCCTGGACATTGGTGATTCCTGTTCCTGTTCGATGGCTGCCGCGGTTGCCTCTCATCGCAGGGCTTGGCTGAGGCTCTCCTTTCTGGAAGATACTCAGCACAAACTAGCTGACGTGCCCTTCCTCGGGACCAACTTGTTTGGTCCAGGAGTGGACAGTCACCTTCAGCACATTGAGCAGTCCAGTGCCAACTTGGATGCTACTTCTGCCAAGGGTTCTTTGGGCAAGAACCAGCAGAAGAAGCCTTTTCGGCAGTCTTCCCCTGCGGCTCAGCAGTCCTCCTTTCAAGGGGGACAGCAGTAGGCTCAAGCTTGGCGCCCTCGGCCTAAGCCCGGACCCCAACAGGGCTCGCTGCAGGGGGATGCCTTCTCTACGCCTTTCCTTCATTTCCCTTGATCCACAAGGTGTTACTCAAGGTGAGGAGGGGCAAGGCGAAGGTGATCCTGGTAGCCCCAGATTGGCCCCACCAGTACTGGTACCCAGACCTCCTCAACCTCAGCTGCAGGCCCCTGGAACGGCTTTGTACACGCCTGGACCTGATATCACTCAGTCAGAGGCAGGTATTCCATCCGGACCTTCAATCCTGCACCTCGCATCCTGGTACCTGAGCTGGAGTTCCAAGCTGTGGGTCTTTCCGAAGATGTCTACACCGTGTTGGAGGCATCTAGAAAGGAATCGACCAGGAGAAATGTTATGCCTTCAAATGGAAAATATTTTCCATTTGGTGTCAGGGTATGGGTCTGGTCCCCTTATCCTGTTCTGTGGCTAACCTTCTCGACTACTTTTGGTCTCTCTCCAAAGGGGGTCTACAGTCTTCGACCCTTAGGGTGCACCTGGCAGCCATTTTTGCTTACCGGGTGCAGGCCAGTCAGCCAACATTGGTTCAGGAGACAGTGGTCAGGTGCTTTTTCAAAGGCCTATATCACAAATCCCCTGCGGTGTGTGAACCTCCACCTCCGTGGGATCTGTTGCTGGTTTTGGCAAAGCTCATGGGCAAGCCATTTGAACCCATGCACAAGTGTGACCTGTCACACTTGTCGTGGATGACTGTCTTCCTGGTGACTATCACGTCAGCCAGAAGGACAGAGGAGCCCCAGGCACTTTCAGTGGACACCCCTTATCTGGTCTTTCACAGGGACAAAGTTGTCCTGCGTCCCCAGCCGAAATTCCTTCTGAAGGTGATGTCAGAGTTTCACCTTAACCAGGTGTTGACTCTGCTGGTGTACTACCCTAATTACACCTCGGAGGCAGAGTACAAGCTCCATACTTTGGACCTGAGACGTTCTCTCTCCTATTTTAAGGAGAGGACGGTGGAAATTCGAGGAGAGGTTTGCCAGCTGTTTGTCACCTATGCTGAAGCTGCTTCTGGCAGACCTGCAGCCAAATGGACATTGCAAGGTGGATCACATCATGCATAATTCTGTAGTACAGGTTGGCGGGCAAGGAGCCTCCCAGAGGGATAAGAGCTCATTCTACCTGCCATACTGCTGCATCAGTGGCTGCTTCCAGGGCCATCCCTATTCAGGAAATCTGCTGGGCTGCCAACTGGAAGTCAGCAGACACCTTTATCACCCACTACCACATCGGCCTCGAGTCACGCTGGGATGCTGGTTTTGGGGCTTCAGTTCTTCAATCTCTGTTCCCCAAGTAGGGGATGTGCGCCTTGCCTCCCTCCTCCCGGAGAACTGCTTGGAGTCTGCCAAACAGTGTGGATGAACAACATATCCACGCTACTAGAACAGTTTACTCACCTGTAACAGTAGTTCTAGCAGTGATATATGTTCATCCACACGGACACACACCTGACCTCCCCGGCTGCGGACGCACACAATCTGGCTTCCAGCGGGCTAAGGTCTGGTGTCATGGGGCGGAGCTGAGATATATACCACCCGGGTGGGTGGGAGGAGCCAGCTTGAAGACTTCCTGCAGATTTAAAGTGGAAGGAGACAATGCCAAACAGTGTGGATGAACAACATATACCACTCCTAGAACTACTGTTACAGGTGAGTAACCTGTTCATTCTACCCGCCATACTGCTGCATCGGTGGCTGCTTCCAGGGACATCCCTATCCAGGAAATCTATTGGGCTGCTACCTGGAAAACAGCAAACATCTTTATCACCCATTACCACATTGACCTTGAGTCATGCTGGGATGCTGGTTTTCGGGCCTCAGTTCTCCAGTCTCTGTTTCCCAAGTAAGGGGTGTGCGCCTTGCCTCCTTCCTTCCGGAGAACTGTTAGGAGTCTGCCAATAAGTGTGGATGAACAGCATATCCACGATCGTAGAAAAACAGGTTCTAGGAGCGTGGATATGTTGTTCATCCACACTGTCTGGCATTGTCCCTTTCCCCTTTAAATCTTGCTGGAAGTCTTCAAGCTGGCTCCTCCCATCCACCCGGGTGGTAAATACCGCGGCTCTGCCCATGACGCCAGATCTTCCTTTCCGCTGGAAGATACAGGATCCCTCATGCTGCTTTGCAGTGACAGAGGCCCTGGAGTCAAATCGACGGTTTTCGCCGCACTTACTCGCCTTAAAACTCGTAAGAGTGTCGACGTTCAGATCCGAACGCTTCGGATATGGAGGACAAGTCGCCCCCAGGTTTTGCCGTGTCCTTGTGGACAAAAGATGTCTCGCGTCCGATCCCCACCTCTCGTCGTATACTGCCTCGGCGCCCGTGCATAATACTGGCTTGCACCATCTGTTCGGCCTTCATCCACCGTTCTGGAGGACCACAAAGGCACGCTTGTAAGTTGGGGAGACCCGGACTTCGCAATCCACGGTGAAATCGAGAGGAGGCCAGGTGGGCGGTTTCCCATGACTCGGGATCCGCCGAGCAGCTCCCGAGCAGATGGTGGCCTTCAAGAGAAGCTGCCCAAGCTCGCCAACTGAAGCTTCTTCGCCAGCACTCAACTTGGGCTCCACCTTCATCGGATCCTTCGGGAGTTGTGCCACTCTCCCTACTAAGGGTGAGGCACCTGGGCTTGCACTCCTCGATCCAAGAAGAAGGATAGGATCCTAAACCATGTTCTTCTACTCAAGAAGATGTTCTGTACGTCCGACTCTCAGAGCAAGTAGTCTGACCACGTCGGTGATCGCCTCGCTGCCGGCTTCGGACCTTCCATCAGGCCAGGGACGAAGCTGAGGATACTGACAGAACCAGCCGAGATTTCTCTCGACCTGATCGAGCCGTGCTTCGACCGATGCCTGTCGAGCAACTCCTGGAGAGGACTCCCATTCTCTCCTT
Organism: Neoceratodus forsteri; assembly: GCA_016271365.2. Lineage (NCBI taxonomy): Eukaryota > Metazoa > Chordata > Ceratodontiformes > Ceratodontidae > Neoceratodus > Neoceratodus forsteri. The sequence goes on along the minus strand of CM057449.1, from coordinate 241,123,361 downwards.
CCCGACGAGGAAACCCGTTCTTGGGCATCCCGATCGAGGGACAAGAGCCGGAACCCCGGTTCTCACGAATCCGGCTTCTCCCGACCGACAGAGCAGATGCGTCGGTCTCGATCCGAGAGTAGGACCCTGTCAGCCAGTAAACTGAAAGGGTCACAAACACTCCCGGAAGAGGCGCCGCCACCATTCCTCATCCTCCTCGGACGAGGAGAGACTTAGGCGGAAGCTCCGTCGACGTTATGAGGACCTCATGTGGCAGCAACTTCTTTTAACAGGTCAAAAGCCGTCTGCTCCGGCTGTACCGGCCGTTACATGGCCCCAGCCTCTTCGGCCGACACCGACTCCTCTGTTCCGAGGACTCGGTGGGACCGTGCGCATTTGCCTCGCCCTGCGGCTTCCCACCAATTTTGTGAACCACCAAAACAGCCTCAGGAGGGCTCCTCTAGGAGGACCGACCAACCACGGGCCTGCCCCACAGGTTGTCCATTACGGTCACTCTTGATTGCCCTAGGCGCATTGAGGGGGACTTAGGTGGGAGACCCTAGTATCCGGACTCCTCGGATTCAGATACTACTGGCCTTCACTCACATGATGAGCTGTCGGTGTCAGGCATGGAAGAAGGGTCTTCTTCCTTCCAGGGCATCCTTCGACTCATTTTGGAGTCCACAGGTATGCCTCTGCAGCCCATTTAGAAGAAGGCAGAATATCTTTTGACGGATATTCTTAAGAGGGGGGATACCCCGACGGAGGCCTTCCCAGTGGCCGAAGCAATAGTTGGCCCGGCCCTGGAACTTTGGCAGCGTCCAGCCTCTTGCCCGGCTCCCTCTGCCCGCATGGCCCGCAAGTCCAGTCACAGTGCCCATGAGATCTATGCCGCTTCACTGAGCATCCCTGGGCAGAAAGTCTTGTGACTGCCTCAGTGTTTAGGCGAACGGGCAGCTCTATGGATACTGACCGCCCTCCGGACAATGAGTCCAAAAATATGGACCACTCGGCCTGGAAGGTTTACGCGGCATTATCCCTGGGCCTTCGTCAGGCTAGCTCAGCAGTGATCATGGCACACTTCTCTCACACCCTTTTGGGGTCGCTTGATGAAGTCCTCCCTCATCTCTCAGCAGACATGCAGACCACAGTCAAGCAGGCCCGGGACCAGGGCCGTGCTGTTGCTAAACAGCTCCAGACGGCTCTGGACATTGGTGATTCCTGTGCCCATTCACTAGCTGCCACGGTAGCCTCTCGCTGCAGGGCTTGACTGAGGTTCTCCTCCTTTCCCGTGGATACTCAGCACAAGCTAGCTGACGTGCCCTTCCTTGGCACCGACCTCTTCGGTCCAGGAGTGGCAGGTCATCTACAGCACATTGAGCAGTCTAATGCCACCTTAGATGCCACCTCTGCCAAAGGTTCTTCGGGCAAGAACCAGCAGAAGCGCAAGAAGAAGTCCTTTCGGCATTCTTCCCCTGTGGTCAGACAGCCCTCCTTCTAGGGAGGTCAGCAACAACAGCAGGCTCAAGCTTGACGCCCTAGGCCCAAGCAAGGTCCCCAACAGCCCCGCAAAGGAGGCCGAGGTGCAGGCAAGGAGCCTCCCAGAGGGATAAGAGCTCATTCTACCCGCCATACTGCTGCTTCGGTGGCTGCTTCCAGGGACATCCCTATCCAGGAAATCTGTCGGGCTGCTACCTGGAAGTCAGCAAACACCTTCATTACCCATTACCACATCGACCTTGAGTCACGACGTGATGCTGGTTTTGGGGCCTCGGTTCTCCAATCTCTTTTTCCTGAAGAGGGGTGCGCTTGCCTCCCCCCTCCCGGAGAACTGCTAGGAGTCTGCCAGACAGTGTGGATGAATAACATATCCGCTCCTAGAAAACAGGTTACTCACCTGTAACAGTAGTTCTAGAGTGGTATATGTTATTCATCCACCCACCTAGCTTAAGGCGCACAACCCGCTTCCAGCGGGCTAGATCTGGCGTCATGGGCGGTGCAGGTATTTACCACCCGGTGGGTGAGAGGAGCCAGCTTGAAGACTCGGCAAGATTTAAAGGGGAAAGGGACAATGCCAGACAGTGTGGATGAACAACATATACCACTTCTAGAACTACTGTTACAGGTGAGTAACCTGTTTTTACTCATGTGTAACAGTAGTTCTAGGAGTTCTATATGTTCATCCACATGGACGCACCCGACCTCCCCGGCTGCGGACGCACACAACCTGGCTTCCTTCGGGCTAAGATCTAGCGTCATGGGGTGGAGCTGAGGTGTATACCACCTGGGTGGGTGAGAGGAGCCAGCTTGAAGACTTCCGGTAGATCTTACTTCGAGACACAGCTCTTGCAGCAGGTTACACCATTAGGACTGAAGCCGGCAGGCGTCGGGACCCTACGGAAAATTCTAGCTAGCTATCTTCAGCGGGGACCCCCTGGCGTCGGTCCGCCTCCGGCGTCAGGCGTAGTTCATAAGGGGCAGTCCGCCCAGATTCTCCAGTTCTTTCCCCCGTCGACTTGCATGTCTCGACCCTTCGGTTTTGTTTTCTAGGCGCGGCACGTGGTAAAAGTGCTTTCCTCAGGAAATTTGTTCTCGAGTTCAGTTTTCTGTGATGTCCTCCCGACCTCCGGTCACTCCTCGAAGTGCGCCTGTGGAAGCAGATCCCATTTGAGGATCCGCACTCGGCCTGTGTCAGGTGCCTAGGCCCAGAACCACAACACCCGGTCCTGCTCTTTTGCCAGGGTTTCAACAGCAGAACCGGATCCGTCAGCCAGAAGGCCCTACAAGGCGTTCCTGGTAAGAGGAGCAACTCAATGTCCATGGCTTCCAAAGGTTCATCGCAGAAGGCCTGTAAGCATGCTGAGAAGCACAGAGAAGGCCCCTTCCAGGTCCCGCCTAGGGCCTCCGACTCGCGCAGCTCTGGCTCCAGGTGCGACTGCTCTCCTTCCCAGGCCAGCTCTCAGCCTCCCCCCGCTGCGGTGAGAAAATCTTCTTCCTCTTCTCAGGCCAAGACTCCCAGGCCTTCCTCGTCCTCCAAGGCCCTGGATAAGTCGGGGATCGCCACCATCACCACAAGTCGGGTTCGCCATTCTGAACCCGGCGTCAGGTCTGCTTCCTTGCCTCCTCGGAAAACCAAGGAGCTTACCTCACTCAGAGGCGCAGGACCCGGCGCTGGATTCGTCTGGCGTGGCCTCTGCTTCTCAGGTCCCCAGGCCGTCTGCCAGAAGGCCGTTGCCGCTCCAGTTGAGAAGAGGACCCCGACGCCTCCGACCGACGTCGGTCAGGAGACCATCACTGAGGAGGAGTTAACCCAGCCCGAGGACCAGACGGGCGACCCCGGTCCTGTTGAGACTCCCAGGGAACCCTCGCCGCAACCCGAGCCCCCTGTGGAGCCGACGCCAGGCCCCGACGACCGTCCACCGGCGCCCGGACCGTCGTCGGGTCTTTCCTTTTCAGAGGTGAAGGAGCTTTTCACTTACTGGTGGGACAGCATCAAAAAGGACATGGTCCCCACTCCACCTCCGCTTCCGCCTCCTCCTCCTCCTCCTACACTGGTTACTCCTCCGGTTCCTGCGCCCCCGTCTCCGTCTTGGTCTGCAGGCTGGTTACCTCCTTCCCGGGAGCCCAGGACCCCTCCAAGGGGAAGACTCGATAAAAGGAGACCTCCGTCCAGATCCTCTTCTAGGTCACCCAGTCCCAAGAGACCCAGAAGACGCCGCCGTTCGTCTTCGATGGAGGACACGGGATCAGAGTTTTCTACATCCAGATCCCCATCTCCCCTCTCCATCCCTTCTCCGGACCCACGTGAGCTGCCAAAGTCTCCTCCGGATGACCATTCGTTCTCGGATATCATGAGACACATCCAGGAGAACATGGGATGGGATGTGGAAGAATTAGACCCCGGAAGGCTGCGCCTTGCGAAGTATCTTCGGCAGAAGGACCCCAAGCCTGTGGTGGTGTCACTCTTGGTAGACACTTTCGTGGACGTCACCAAGGCAGCGTGGAGGCGTCCACATTCGCTCCCGGCGATGCCGAAGAAAGCTGACCGCTTGTACAAGGCTCCAAGAGAAGACCAGTACTTGACCCAGCATCCTCAGGCCGACTCTCTGGTCATGACAGCCTCTCATGACGGTCCCAGAGAACCGCAACATCTGAGCACCCTGCCACGGATTCAGAGTCCAACAAGCAGCTGGACTCCATGGGTAAAACATACGTATGCTTCGCTACCTGCGCCATCAGATCCCTGAATGATTAGACCCACATGGTGCAGTTCCAAAATGCCCTGTGGGAGCAGGGTCTGGATGCGGCTGAGAAGTTGCCGGAAGGTGTGCAAACAGAGGAGATGTTACAGCTCCTCCATACGGGTTCAGACGTGGGAACCCAGGTGCTACGAGCCGCGTACGACTCCGCGGACTCCTCGGCCCGAGCAGCAGCGTCAGGCGTATGCCTCTGGAGGCACTCTTGGCTCCGTGTCTCTCCGGTTTTACCCTGGACGTCCAGAAAAACATCATGGACGCCCCATTCGAGGGAGAAGTTTTGTTTGGTAAACCCTCACAGAAGATTATTACCAAACTCAAGAGGCCGGGAAGGTGGTGAGGTCGGTTCAGGCCATGTACCGAACCAAGCTTAGTTCCTTTCGTAGGAACCAAAGCCGATTTCGTGGACGGACGCAGAGACAACAGTCCCGGCCCATTCCACAGCAGAGGGGCTCCGGTTTTCGCAGAGCCCAGGGAAAACAACCCGCAGGTCGGAGCCAGCGGGACCCTCAGCCGCCACAGCCTGACTCCTTCCCGGCCCCCGCCCCTCAGGATCAACGGGACGTCATGGTGGGGGGTCGCATTGCGAATTTCCTGCCGGGATGGCAGACTATAACCACCGACAGGTGGGTTCTGAGTTGAGTCGGAAGAGGCCACTTTATAGAATTCACGGAAAAGCCACCCTCGAGCTCTCCGTTTGCTCTCGGTGACCGGGTCAGCACAAGAATCATTGATCAGGCAGAGGTGTCGACGCTCCTGCAAAGGGAGCGATAGATACGTCCCAGAGAACCAGAGAGGACCGGATACTATTCCCATTTCTTCCTGGTTCCAAAGAAAACAGGGGACCTCCATCCGATTCTGGACCTCAGCAACCTCAATCTGTCGGTCGCCTACAAAAGATTCCATGGTAACCCTTCCGGGTCTTATTCCCATGCTGAAGCAAGACGCCTTTTTAGCATCTCTAGATATGCAGGACGCTTACCTGCACATCCCTATAGCTCAAGCGCACAAGAGGTTCCTGCGCTCCGAGTTTCTCGGCCATCATCTTCAGTTCCGAGCCCTTCCATTTGGGCTGTCATCGGCACCCAGGGTCTTTACCAAATGCATGGCAGTCGTGGCAGCGTCTCTAAGGAGACAGGGCCATTATGTGTTCCTGTACCTGGACGATTGGCTTCTCATGGCCGCCTCCAGAGAGGCGTTGCTACGGGCGATCCAGAGCACCCAGGACCTGTTTCGATCTCTGGGTATCCTAATCATCACGAGAAGTCTCTCCTGGTACCGTCGCAGAAACTGCAGTTCATAGGCGCAGTACTGGACACCGTTCAGGGAGGAGCATTTCTTCCAGGCGACAGAGCGGAGCACATCAGATTCCTCATCAGGGAGCTTTCATCAAACAAGACCGCCCCAGCCAGGTCGGTCCTTCGCTTGCTCGGACACATGGCTGCAGCCATTCCTACTGTCCCTTTCGCAGGCTCCACATGCAGTAACTCAGTGGATGCTCAAGGTACAATGGGACCAAAGGCAAGACCACATGCGTAGCATCGGTCAGAATCACTAATACACCGCTGACTGAGACTGGCAGTGGTGGCTAGACCCAGGGACACTCTCTATGGGCGGCCCGCTCATAGCTGCCCTCGGAGGTAATCCTCACCACAGACGCCTCAGGCCTAGGGTGGGGCAGCACCCTGGACGGGTGAAGTCCCCAGGTGCGTGGACCCCTCTGGTGGCCCACCTCCATATCAACGTCCTAGAGATGAGGGCGGTCCTTATGCCCTGCAGGCCTTTCAGTCAGAAATCCCGCCCGAGTACTCTCCTGCTTCAGACAGACAACACGGCGTGATGTATTACCTCAACAAACAAGGAGGCGACTACCTCCCCTTGCAGGGAGGCCATGAGGGTGTGGGATTGGGTAATCCGACACGCGACAACCTGATCACAGTACACATGTTCCCGGGTGGACAACACGATTGCAGACGGCCTGAGTCGCCTCCCCAGGCCAGAGTCCACCAGTGGGAACTTCTCCAGAGGTAGCAGAGGATCTGTTTCTTCATGGGAACTCCAGAATTGGACTTGTTCGCCTCCCATCCAACAAAAACTGCCCAGTTTTGCTCGCTAGATCAGGGCCTGGTGTTTTCTGGCGCGGCAGCTTTGTCCCTCTCCTGGGCGGACAGATTCCTCTCGCTTTCCCTCCCTTCCCGTTGATCCAGAGAGTTCTTCTCAAACCGCGCAGGGAGCATGCAACAATGATCTTGGTGGCCCCATTCTGGCCCAGGCAGATCTGGTTCCTTTGCTACTTCACTTGTCCGGGAACCTCTTCTCCCGCTGCCATGCAGCTCCCACCTTTGTCTCAGGAGAAGGTTCACTGGTCCACCGGACTTAAGCTCACTGAACCTGCAGCATGGCTCCTAGAGACATAGCCATCTTGCGTCCACGGGTCTCGAAGAGGTTGCATGGAAGTCCTTTCTGCAGCCAGAAAGCCGGCGACGTATGCCATGAAATGGCCGCTTCCGTTTTTCGTAGCACGCGGCCCTTCCCCTTTAGGTTGTCCGGTGAAAGTGGTATTAGAGTACCTGCTCTCCCTTTTCCGTTCGGGTCTCGCCTACTCCTCGATTAAAGTGCACCTCTGTGCCATTTCAGCTTATCACCTCCCGATGGGACAGCGCACAGTGGCACAATTAGATGCCTGTCGAGAATTCTTAAGAGGGGTGTTACACCTTAGGCCGCCCATTAAGGACCCAGTGCCTCCTTGGGACTTGCTCTTTGTCCTGGAGCAAGTCACGCCCCCTTGAACCTGCGCGATTGCGAGCTGCATTTTCTGTCATGGAAAGCGTTATTTTTGGTTGCTGTTACATCAGCGAGAAGAGTTTCTGAGCTTCAGGCTCTCATGTGCAAAGAGCCCATTTAATTTTCCACCAGGACAGAGTATCCCTGAGGGCCAGATACCTAAATTCCTGCCTAAGGTGGTTTCCACCTCACTGTCAACCAGGATATTGACCCACCGGTCTACTTTCCTAATTACTCTAACAGAGGAGACGGCTTCACACCCTGGATGTTCACCGCAGCTTGAGGTACTACCTGAGCAGAACTAAGCAGCCCGCGCGGAGCAGCTTTTCGTCTCCTTTACTGAAAGGATGAAGGGCCAACCAGTATCCAAACAGTCCCTGTCTCGCTGGCTTGTCCAGTGCATCTCTTACTGTTATGATATCAAACGAAAGCCCTCCTAGGAGCAGTCGGGGTCATTCCACTAGGGCGTGGCCACATCTTTGCAGCACTGACGTCTCCACTTCTGCCATTTTGTGCTGCAGCCACTTGAGCTCTATTCATACCTTTATCAGGCATTATAGCCTTGACATCGCTTCACGGCCGAAGAGCAGGCTTGACCCGGCAGTGCTAAGGGTCTCCTGTCCTAGATTCAGGACCTGGAACGTTCTTTCTTATTTCCTCCTCCCAGAGTGTTTGCAAGCACTATTGCTTGGGAATCAGTCCTAATGGTGTAACCTGCTGCAAGAGCTGTGTCTCGAAGTAAGATAGTACAGTTACGTAAGAACTTACCGTAACAGTAGATCTTCGAGAACAGCTCTTGCAGCAGGTACCTTCTCACCCACCTTCCCCCTTGGAGGAGGCATGGCTTAAGCCTTTGTTAACAGGAATTTTTTCCCGTTTGTCTTCTGAGGCCCGATCCCTCGGTCTCCATTCCGATGTCAGCCCCTGCGGCGGAAGTCTCCAGCCGGAGAACTGGGGAATCTGGCGGGACCACCCCTTATGTACTCGCCTGGACGCCGGACGGGACCAGCGTCAGAGGCGGTCCCGCTGAAGATAGCTAGCTAGAATTTTTCCGTGGGTCCTGGCGCCTGCCGCTTCAGTCCTAATGGTGTAACCTGCTGCAAGAGCTGTTCTCGAAGATCTACTGTTACGGTAAGTTCTTGCGTAACTGTACTTTCTTAGTGGAAGGGGACATGCCAGTAAGTGTGGATGAACAACATATACCAAGATCCAGGCGGCTACTCACCCGGCCCTTCCTCCAAGCCTGCCCTGTGGTGGGTTTAGGGGTGCCGCCCCCAACCTCGTCACTCCTCCCCGGGTCCCCCAGTGGGGGGCCGGCTCAGCCACTTCCTTTCCACCTGGTCCGCTATAACCACGGACCATTGTGTGTTGGAAGTGGTCGGCAGGGGTCTGCTTCTGGAATTCGGGGCAGACCCTCCCTTTCAAGCCGTCGCCCCTCGGGGCGGGCTACTGGCTCCGCAGCCTCTGTCGGCTCGTCGAGCCGACATAACTCTGCTCCTCCAGAAGGAGGTGATCAACAAGGTGACGGATCTTCCTCCATGCCCAGGGTTTGTGTCCAGGTGTTTCCTGGTCCCAAAACGAACGGGGGCTGGCACCCCATTCTCGATCTACACGACATGAACAAGTTCCTATGGCCGCGCACCTTCAGGATTGTCACTCTGGCTCAGATCATACCATCCTTGGAACTAGGCGTGTGGTTTTGTTCTCTGGATCTCCAGGACGCGTTATTTCATGTCCCAATCCATCAGTCTCATTGGCGATTCCTCTGCTTCAGAGTGGAGGGATCCCTTTACGAGTTCCAGGCCATGCCCTTCAGCCTTCCTCCAGTTCCCAGGGTCTTTACCAAATACATGGCAGTGGTGACAGCATTCCTGCGGTGCCGAGGGGTTCGGGTGTACCCTTACCTGGATGACTGGCTGATGTCAGCCCCCTCCAGTTTGGAGGTGGAGTGGTCCAGAGATCTGGCCCTCCAGGTCTGCTCTCAACTTGGCCTCCTGATCAACGAGGCCAAATTGAAACTCACGCCATCGCAGGTGATTCAATTCATAGGGGCAGAACTCTGCTCTCTTCAAGCCAGAGCCCGGCTCCCGGCGGACAGGGCCAGGTCCTTTCCTCCTTTGCCCAGTCATTTCAGGTTGAGCAGTTGCGCCCTGCCCGGGACTTCCTGTGCCTTCTGGGTCTCATGGCGGCTTGCACCAGCGTGGTCCGTTGGGCCCGCTGGCATATGCGCCCCTGCAATGGCTGCTAGCCCGCCAGTGGTCTCAGTGCTCCGGTCCTTTGGACCAGCCAGTAACCATGACCCAGAAGATGTGGGACAGCCTACAGTGGTGGCTCATCCCAGGTCATCTGCAGGAGGGTATCCCGTTTGTCCACCCCGAGCCGACGGTCATCCTTACGACTGACGCCTCCTTGATGGGTTGGGGTACCCATCTGGGGGAGCTCTGGGCACACGGCCTCTGGTCCCCTCAGGAGTACCGATGCCACATCAACCTGTTGGGAGCTTGAGCAGTATGGTTAGCCCTCTCCGTTTGTATGGGGTCAAACGGTTCAGGTCCAGACTGACGACACCATGACCATGTACTATCTCAACCATCAGGGTGGAACGCACTTCTTGCCCCTGTTCAAGGAAGCTCTCCGCATTTGGTCTCTCATGATCAGCCTGGCGGCGGATCTCCTTGCTATCCATGTGACAGGAGCCTCTAACAGTCTGACCGATGCCCTCAGCCGGAAAGTGGGGCACCCCTCAGGTGGTCCTGTTAGCCTCCAGGGAGAACGCGAAGCTGAGACTGTTTCTTTACCACCCCTTGAGCAGGGCTCGCTGCACGGGGATGCCTTTTCGAGGCCGTGGACCCCGGGCCTCTTCTACGCCTTCCCTCCATTTCCCTTGATCCACAAGGTGCTTCTCAAGGTGAAGAGGGACAAAGCGCAGGTGATTCTGGTAGCCCCAGACTGGCCTCGCCAGTTCTGGTATCCAGATCTCCTCAGCCTCAGCTCCAGGCTCCCGAGGCGGCTTCCACCCTGCCCGGACCTGATCTCAATCAGCAAGGGGAAGGTGTTCCATCCAAACCTTCAATGCCTAAACCTGACAGCCTGGGTCCTGAGTGGCTAGAGTTCCTGGCTTTGAGTCTTTGCGACGAGGTCCTCAACGTCGTTGAGGTGTCCCATAAGGAGTCGACCAGAAAATGTTATGCCTTTAAATGGAAGAGATTCTCCATTTGGTGTCAGGGCAGAGGGTTGGACCCTCCATCCTGCCCGTTGGTTAGCATTTTGCAGTACCTGTGGTCCCTTTCTCAGCTAGGGATTCGGTCGACGACCCTTAAGGTGCACCTGGCAGCCATCTCTGCTTACCGGGTGCGGCCGGCAAGCATTTGGCGCAGGAGAAGGTGATCTGGCGTTTTTTCAAAGGCTTAGCTCACATATCCCCTCCGGTGCGAGAACCTCCACCTCCATGGGATCTACTGCTGATATTGGCCAAGCTCATGGGCAAGCCATTCAAACCAATGCACAGGTGCGATATCTCCCACTTGTGGAAGACCGCCTTCTTGGTGGCTATCACGTCAGCCAGAAGGATGGAAGAGTTCCAGGCGCTTTACATCGAGTCTCCTTATCTGGTCTTCCACAGGAACAAGGTTGTCCTTCGCCCCCACCCGAAATTCCTTCCGAAGGTGGTGTCGGAGTTTCACCTAAATCAGGTGTTGATTCTGCCAGGTTCTACCCCGTCACACCTCGGAGGCCGAATATAGGCTCCATACTCTGGACCCTAGAAGAGCGCTCGCTTATTTTAAGGAGCGGACGGCTGAAGTTCGGGGAGAGGTTCACCAGCTGTTTCTAACCCCAGTAATGCTCAGACCATTCATAACTTTGTGCAGTCATCCTGATGGGTTGGATTGCCCGGAGAGATGGAACACATGCAAATGATGGAATTCTTTGCACGTGAGCAAGTACTGCCTCTACCAACTGTAGTGTTCTAAGCCCTTCAGATTTTGCTCTCCACCTGAAAGTCTGGTCGCTCAGAGTCTGTCGCCCTCTTTCGCGTGAAGAAGAAAGAAAAACGTTTAAAAACCATAAGTATTTTTAGTTTCTTTTACTGTCTCTACTAATTTGTAAGTTTATTATTGTTTAAATTATTGTTTTCTCGGTTCCTCGAGGTTCGGTATAACCGTGAGGGATCCGAGCTAATTGTAACTTTGTTTCGGTTCTCTAACTAAAGAACCTATTCATTTTCATTTAAATTTGGTCCTTAAGTTTTTATTTGTAACCCTTTTATTGGTTACAGAACACGCTGAACTGGTTCATAATTAATCTCCTTTCGGTTCCATCGGTTCCTGAACCGACCGCAAAAAAAAAAAGTAAAAGCCTTTTAAGCTGTTTTAATAACCGCATTAGCTTTTGGTATTAGCGGTTGAGGTTTTTCATTTTTATATTTCACCATGACTGAGAAACCTAAAAAGAGAACTGGTGATCCTGGTTTTAAAAACTGTTTGAAGTGTGGAGATGTGTTTGCCAAGGCAGACAAGCACACCTTATGTGTAGCTTGTCTGGGTTTTGAACATTTGGACCAGGAATGTGAAATATGCAAAACATTCCCAGAAAAAACTGTTGAAAAACGCCTTGAAAGGCTTCACAAAAAGTTTCCAAGGAGTCCCTCAGGCTCTGACCAGCTGACACCCCAGTCTGTTGTGATTGAATTGACAAAGTGCTTTCTACCCCTGCCCCTGATATGGGCTTAAAAGGAGCAAAAGAGGGAAAGAACCGGCTGACTTCCGGTTCCCTCAAAGAAATTGAAGAATTGCTCAAACATGCAGAACCTCTCCTGCTAAACCAGGGACTTCTGCGCAGCAGCCTGTCATGCCTTCGGCTCAAGACATAGCCCAGGCGTTCAAAATTATCCAGGCTCTGCAAAGCATCATCCCTCAGCCTCCTGCCCCTCCCCAGGGTCCCCAGGTTGCTGCTTCTGTGTTGCCTCCTGCTCCAGAGCAACAGTATTTCGAAGGGGATGATGACATTTATGAGGAGGATGAACCTATTCCCCCCAGAGGTTCCCCTGCGCGGGAATTTGGCTCTCCTCCCAGAGTGTCTGAGGATTTTTCCTCCTATTTTTCTTTTGTAAGAAGAATGGCTGCTCTGGACATGAACACAACAGAGCAAGTGGAAGATGAGGAGATTGAGTACCTCAGTATGATGGGTTTAACACCCACAAAAACTCTCCTTCTTCCAGTATATAAATTCTTTAAGAAGGATGCTATGAAGCTCCTCCAGATCCCAAACTCTATTCTTCCTATTGACAAGAGAATAGATATAAAATATCAGCTGAACAGGGAGGGAGCTGAATTCCTTTTCTCCCACCCTGATCATCAAGGGGTTATACAGCAAGCTGCCTGTGATAAGGCTAAGGTCCCTCTGTCCTCACACCCTCCGGACAAGGACTCCAGAAAACTGGACAGTATGGCCAAAGGGCTATCATTGTCAGCCTCATTGGCCATGAGACAGGCCACTTTTCAATCTTATGCTGCCAGTATCAGAAATCCCTGTGGCAGTGCGGTACTGGCAATGTCCATGAAGGCCACCCCACCCTTGTCAGATGACCTGGCAGACTTTGCCAGGTTTGGGGCTAGAGGCTGCCAAGCACCAGTTCCAAACGTGATTTGAATGACACTGCAGCCAGATGGATGGCTATCACAGTGGTTCAGAGGAGGTTTGCTTGGCTTAGGCCACAAACCTCACCTCAGGATACCCAGTCAAAAGCCCTGGATTTCCCACTGGAAGGAAATCTACTGTTTGAGGGAGTCCACAGTGGCCTATATGAAAAAGTGGATGAATATAAGGCTACTTATAGAAGTAACAATGTTAGAGACAGAGCTTCCTCATCCACTAGGCCCTATGGAAGGGGCTAGAGGTCGGCCCTTTATCACAACCTTTTTTCCAGCCAGTAGCCATGCCCCAATACTCAGCAGTACCCCTCAGGGCTACTCAAGGGGTGGGGTAGAAGGGGCTCTAGGCGAGGGACTCGGCCACAACCTCAGCCCCAGACTAAGCAGAACCCCTGAGATGCAAGCCGCCTCCTCCCTACCTGTTGGAGGCAGACTGTCCCATTTCCTCCCCCACTGGTCAACCATCACCACAGACAAGTGGGTGCTGGGGGTAGTGGGCAAGGTCTGTCTCTGCAGTTCAGATTTCTTCCTCTAAAAAAACCCCAGGTTTCTGCCTCCCCACCTCTAGCACAAATCTCATTGCTAGAGGCAGAGGTCCAGAAGTTGCTTCAGCTCAAAGCAGTGGAATTAGTCCCTGCAACCCTGAGAGGAAGAGGTTTTTACTCCAGATACTTCCTAACAAAGAAAAAATGGGGAGTGGCAGCCAATTTGGATCTCAGAGCTTTAAACAAGCACCTGAAAAAGCCAAAGTTCAAAATGGTCACTTTGGCTCGGATTCTACCAATAATCCAGAAAGGGGACTGGCTGGCATCTCTGGATTTACAGGACGCTTTATTTCACATCCCCATAAAGGAATCTTACAGAAAATATCTCAGATTCAGACTCCCATCAGGTCATTATCAGTTTGCAACCCCTACCCTTTGGCCTTCTCGCACCAAGGGTGTTTACAAAATGCCTAGCAGTTGTTGTGGCATTTCTTCGAAGACAAGGAGTGACTGTCTTTCCATCACCAGACGACTGGCTGATAGTAGGCAAATAACCAGAGCAGGTCACCCAACCTCTAAGGCTTACAGGATCTTCTGGAATCTCTAGGTTTCTTAGTAAACCAGAAAAATTCTGTCTTTGCCCCTACACGGACTTTACACCATAGGGCAGAGATCAATACCCTGCAGGCCAGAGCCTTTTACCACTAGACAGGGTGCAAAGTCTTCAGGCCATAGCAAGCTCCTTCAAATTGCATGGTCAAAACAGCCAGGCAATTTCTGCAGCTCTTGGGTCATATGGCTGCATCCACAGGTACAGTGCAGGGGTTCCAGGTTCCATGAGACACATCCCAGTTTCACCTCAGGACTCATTGGAGTCAGAAAAAGACCCTTTCTCAAAGCTCATTCCAGTGACAAGGCCCCTGTTACAAGCCCTCTTGTGGTGGAAAAGGAATCAACCTAAGACAAGGAGTCCCTTTCAAAGGAGGATCTTTTACTAATCTCACTAACAGATGCATCCCTGCTGGGCTGGGGTGCCCATCTAAGGAAGACACACAACAATGGACCTGGTCCAGGAAGCAGAGTCCTCCGCATATAAATCTGCTGGAACTCAGAGCAATGCAGCTGGCACTAAAGGTTTTCTCTACACTGGTAATGGGCAAGGTGGTACAGGTCAGAACAGACAATACCACCACTATGTATTACATAAACAAACAGGGTGGCACCAGATCAGGTCCCCTATGCACAGAAGTCATGAGAATTTGGGCTCTGGCATATTTGTTAAAGGTGTCCCTGCAAGCCATCCATCTGCCAGGAAAGGACAATATCTTGGCAGACACACTGAGTCGAATCAATCAGTCCCATCACGAATGGGCATTGAACAAGCAGGTGGTACAGCTAATTTTCAACAGGTGGGGTGTTCCAGAGATAGACTTGTTCGCATCCCACCAGAACCACCAGTTGCCTCAGTACAGTTGTAGGCCACCAGCCCAGGGCACAATCCCTCTGGATGCCTTGGTGCTGGATTGGTCACAGTTTCTATGCATCCCCCCCTTTCCCTCTGGTTTTCAGGGTGCTGCTGAAACTCAGATCCCTCTCAGCTTCTCTGATATTGATAGCTCCAGATCAGCCCAGGCAGCCATGGTACTCTCTTCTGCTCTCCATGGCAGTGAGCACAATAAGCTTGCCTCAGGCACAATCTTCTAACCTCCAATCAGGGAACATTGTTATGCCCAAATCTCAAAGTCTCTTCACCTCAAAGCATGGCTCTGAGGGATAGAGTATGCAGGACTGAACCTTCTGACGCTGTATTAAACATTTTGAAAGGTTACAGGAAGCCTTCAACTAAGAAACTTATTCTGCTAAGTGGAAAGATTCTCTTTCTGGTGCTCTACTAGAAACTTCACCCCAAATAATGCAGGAGTCTCAGTGGTGTTGGATTATCTAACTCACTTGCATTCACAAAGTCTGCAACCCAGTTCATAAGGGTCCACCTTGCAGCAGTATCTGCAGCCACCTATCTGCTGGGACAAAGGTATCTGTAGCATCAAATCCCATTTTCAAAGATTTTCAAAGGCCTAATGCATTTGCACCTCACAGGGCACCAGTGCCTGCTTGGGATTTTAATGTATGTATAGCAAGGTTGATGCGGGCTCCTTTGAGCCCATGGCTACAGCCCATTTAAAGTATGTTACCTGGAAAACAGTTTTCCTGGTAGCAATTACTTCAGCAAGAAGAATCAGTGAGCTTCAGGCTCTCTGTGCTAAACCAGGACTATATTTCCTTCCACAGGGATAAAGTAGTCCTCAGAACAAACAGACAATTCCTTCCCAGGTGGTTTCAGATTTCCATCTGAACCAATCAATCACTCTGCCTGTCTTCTTCACAGACTATGCAAGCTCTGGTGAAAGAACGCTTCACAGTCTGGATGTGAAAAGAGCTCTCAGCTACTACATGACAGCTACTAAAGGCCATAGGAAACACAAAAAACAACTTTTCTAGGGACATGGATATGTTGTTCATCCACACTCATTGGCAGTATCCTTGCCGCTTTAAATCTTGCCGGAAGGTCTTCAAGCTTGCTCCTCCACCCACCGGGTGGTATAACTCGGCTCCGCCCCATGGCGCTAGATCTTCCTTACCGCTTGGGCTCAGGTTCCCTCCTTAGCAGCTCTCGTTTCGACTGGTTCCTATTTCTCCGTTTGCGGATTTAAAATAATATTTTGCAAAAGACTTCAGTCTTGATCCCTGCAGCTGCGATGGACAATCGACTCAGTTCGGAGATGCCCATGCGGCAGAGAAGATGTCTCGGGCGGATCCACACTCCAGTGTGTCTACTGCTTAGGCCTTGAGCACGACCGCAGGCTTGCAACCTGTGCTCATCTTTCTCGGCCCTCACGTCCTCGGAGAACGCTGCTGCGATTGCAACTGGGCCGTCCGAGAAGCGTTTCCTCGGTGAAGTCCAGGAGGCCGGTTGGCGGTGTCCTTGGGCGGACTTCGGTGGATCAGCTCGGCGGATGGTCGCCCTCGAAGAGGAGGCGGCGGGCAGTATCTTCCTCGGCGCGGCATTTATCCGCCTCTCTGGGTTCTTCCTACACGGCTTCCTTTAGGAGCTTTGTCTGTCCTCTCCACTAAGGAGAAGGCCTGCGTCTGCTGGACCTTATTCTCGGTCAAAGAGGACAGAGTGAGTCCTCCGTCGGCGCTCTTGGGAGGGGGAAAGGTCCCTCTCCCGGGCCGTCGACCCCGTCGGCTTGATCGACCGCTCGGCTTCGGCCACTGGCCTCCACGGTGTCCCGTCCGGGTCAGTTGACCGAGACCTCACTGATGAAGTCGAGATTTTCTCGACCCATTGGACGGAGCTGTCGCCTTTAGCAGCCGAGATTCCCTCTCGGTTCCCCGGAGGAGTTGAGAGATCCGATGGGCTCGCCTGTGCCTCGGTTCCGGAGCCCTCGGATGGACCTTCCGAGCCGAAGGGAGTGCGGTTCGGCCGACACCTCCCGCACCGACCCGGAAATTCCGGGACTCTGGGTCTCGATCTCGGACCTCCAGCGGTCCAGCCGTTCCCACCGTCATAGGCGGTCTCGGCACGCGTAGCGGCGTCGCGCCCGCTCGTCCTCGGATGAGGGGCGGCGTAAGTGCGTCGGCGGTGCGAGGACCTATGTTGCAACAGCTCCTCCTGGCCGGGGAATAAGCCGACTCCGAGCGCCTTCCCGGCCATTAAGTAACTGTCACGGAGCGGCCGACCACAACCCCTCGACTTGTCCGAGGCCTATACCAGGCGGTTGTTCGGCAAAACCAGCTCCACCGATTCGGTGGAACCTCCGCCTCCACAACCACCAACTGGGGCTCCGACCAAGGATTCTCGGTCGGCTAAGGTTTTACCCCATCGGCTGTCAGTTACCCTCACTCCCGACCGACCTCGGCAGGTGAAGGTGGCTCAGGCCAGAAGCAGCTCTTCGAGACTCTTCCGAGTCCGAAGAGCGATTCCTCCTTCTTCTCCAAGCGACTGGACTTGGAGTCTTCAGGAGAGGTCAGTCAATGGGCGATAGCCCGTCGTCCTTCCTAGGACTACTTGGCTCATCTCGCGGAGTCTACACGGGATGGAGCTCGAACCCGTTCCAAGCGGGCCAGGTATCCCCTCGGAGATTCTGGACCGGTTCAGTTCTCGACGGAGGCCTTTCCGGTGGCCGAGGCCATAGTGGATCCGGCACTGGAACTTTAGCAGCGCCCTGCTTCCTGCCCTCGCCTTGGCCAGGATGGCCAGGAAGTATCACGGTCCCTACGGTTCCTTGTCCAGTTTTGAACACCCCTCTGCTGAGGGGTTGGTTACCGACAGCGTTTTCCGGCCCGCGGCTACGCATAAGGGTAATGGACAAACCTCCTGACAAGGGTCCAAGAAATTGGACTATGCCGGGCGAAAAGTCTACGCTCGTCCTCTCTCGGCCTCGTCAGGCCAGTTCGACCGTCCTCATGGCATTTTCACCCCTGTTGGGCTCCTGGATGAAGTCATCCCTCATCTTCCGCCCGATCTGCAGACTACGGTTAAGCAGGTGCGGGACCAGGGCAGGCAGTGGCCAAACAGCAGCTCAGACTGCTTTGGATGTAGGGGACTCATGTGCTAGATCGGGTGGCGGCCGCGGTGGCTATCGTCGGCGGAGCTTGGCTGAGGATATCCACCTTTACTCGGATACCCAGCACAAGTTGGCGGATGTTCCTTTTGGGGACTGACCTCTTGGCCCTGGGGTGGAAGGTCACCTGCAGAGGATCGAGAGTCAATGCTACATGGACTCGGTCTCTTCCGCTCAGAAGGACAAAGGCGCCAAACCACAGCCTGAGCCTTTTAGTCCTTCTGTGCCCCGGTAGGCCCGCACCGTCAGGGCCAGCAGGCTCGGCCTCAGCATCCCAAACCCAAGCCGCCCGGCTTCCTCTAACAGGAGGCAGGAGGAAGGGCCCAGGAGGTCCCTCGGCCGGTCCCTCCTCCAAGCCTGCCCAGTGCCAGGCTGGGGGTGTCGCCCCCATCCCCGTCACCTTACGCCCCTAGGTCCCCCTGGAGACGGCTCCAGCACTTCCGTTCCGCCTGGTCCGCTGTTACCACGGACAGGTGGGTCTTGGAGGTGGTGGGAAGAGCCTGCCTCTGGAATTCGAGCAGGCACCACCCTTCAGAGCTGTAGCCTCCGGAAGCCGGGATCCCCTAGCCTCACTGGCGGCTCGTCGAGGCCGACATCACTCTCCTCCTCCAGAAGGAGGTGGTAAGAGAGGTGGTGGACCCTCCTTCAGACCCAGGGTTTGTGTCCAGGTACTTCCTGGTTCCGAAGCAGACGGGGCTGGCGCCCATTCTCGATCACGACCTAAACAAGTTCCTAAGGTCTCGAACCTTCAGGATGGTCACTCTGGCTCAGATAATACCATCCTTGGAGCAGCGGCGTGTGGTTCTGCTCTCTGGACTTGCAGGCGGCGTTTTTCATCCCTATCCGTCCGTCTCACCAGAGATTCCTTGCTTCGAGCAGAAGGATCTCTCTTGATTCAAGCCATGCCCTTCGGCTTGTCTCCAGCTCCCAGGGTCTTCACCAAATGCATGGCAGTGGTGACAGCATTCTCTGGGCGCCGAGGGGTCCGGTGTACCCTTACCTGGACGACTGGCTGATAGCAGCTCCCTCCAGGAAGGAGGCGGAGTGGTCAGAGATCTGGCCCTCCAGGTCTGCTCTCAACTGGGCCTCCTTATCAAGCGAGGCCAGAAGTCGGAACTCGAGCAGGCAGAGGTGATTTTATTCATCGAGCAGAGCTCGACTCTCTTGAGCCAGGCGCGGCTCCGGGCGGACAGGGCGAGGTTCTTTCCTCCTTTGCCCGATCATTTCTGGTTGGGCAATCGCCCTGCCGGGACTTCCTGCACCTCCTGGGTCTCATGGCGGCCTGTACCAGCGTGGTCCGTTGGGCCGCTGGAACATCGCCCCTTCAGTGGGGGCTGGCCAGCCAGTGGTCTCGCAGCTGCGATCCATTGGACCAGCTGTTGTCGCTGTGACACAGGGATGTGGAATGCTCTCCAGTGGTGGACTGTTCCAGATCATTTGCAGGAGGGCATCCGTTTGTCCGCTCGAGCAGACGGTCTCTCTGTCGACCGATGCCTCTCTGATGGGTTGGGTGCCCATCTGGGGAGCACAGGGCTGCAGCCTCTGGTCCCCTGGAGTCGATGCCACATCAACCTGCTGGAGCTCCGAGCGGTCCGCCTAGCTCTCACCGCCTTTGCTCCGTTCCTACGGGGTCAAGTGGTCCAGGTCAGGCGGACAATACCACGTACCATGTACCATCTAAACGCCAGAGGCGGGCGCGCTCCATGCTTCTGTGCAAGGAAGCTCTCCGCATTTGGTCACTCGTCGCAGCCTGGAGGCGGATCTCCTAGCCATTCACGTGGCAGGAGCCTCCAACACCCTGGCGATGCCCTGAGCGGATGGGGCTGCATCCCACGAGTGGTCTCTCCTGCCGGAGGTAGTACAGCATCTGTTCTCCCATTGGGGCACACTCAGGTGGACCTGTTTGCCTCCAGGAGCAGCGAGCTGAGTCTGTTCCATGCCCGCCCCCTCAGCAGGGCTCGCTGCAGGGGGATGCCTTCTCGAGGCAATGGACCCCGGGCCTCTCTTACGCCTTTCCCCCATTTCCCTTGATCCACAAGGTGCTTCTCAAGGCGAGGAGGGACAAGGCGCAGGTGATTCTGAGTAGCCCCAGACTGGCCTCGCCAATGCTGGTACCAGATCTCCTCAGTCTCAGCTCCAGGCTCCTGGCAGCTTCCAGCTTGCCCGGACCTGCTCTCAGTCAATCAGGGAAGGTGTTCCATCCGGACCTTCAATCCTGCACCTGACGGCCTGGTTCCTGAATGGCTAGGTTCCAGGCTTTGGGTCTTTCGGCGAGGTCCTCAATGTAGTTGAGGCGTCCGTAGGAGTCGACCAGAAAATGCTATGCCTTCAAATGGAAAGGTTTTCCATTTGGTGTCAGGAACAAGGGCTGACCCTTCCTCCTGTTCCTTGGCAAGCATCTTGGACTATTTATGGTCCCTTTCTCAGCAAGGAGGCTTAGGTTGGCGACCCTAAGGGTGCACCTGGCCGCCATCTCTGCTTACAGGCGCGGGCAGAAGCAGTCGATGCTGTAAGAGAAAGGTGGTCTGGTGCTTTTCAAAGGCCTTGATCACATTTCCCCTCAGTGTGGGGAACCTCCACCTCCGTGGGATCTACTGCTGGTACTGGCAAAGCTCATGGGCAAGCCATTCGAACCAATGCACAGGTGTGCTCTCTCACCTGTCGTGGAAGACCGCTCTTCTTGGTGGCTATCACGTCAGCCAGAAGGATGGGAGAGCTCCAGGTGCTTTCCATCGAGTCTCCTTACCTGGTCTTCCACAGGGACAAGGTTGTCCTGCCCCCCCCAAATTCCTTCCGAAGGTGGTGCTGAGTTTCACCTTAACCAGGTGTTGACTCTGCGGTGTTCTACCCCAGTCACACCTCGGAGGCCGAATATAGGCTCCATACTCTGGACCCTAGAAGGGCGCTCGCTTACTATAAGGAGCGCACGGCTGAAATTCGGGGAGAGGTTCGCCAGCTGTTCGTCACCTACGCTGAAGCCGCACCTGGCAGACCTGCAGCCAAGCGGACGATAAGCAGGTGGGTCACCTCCTGCATAGATCTCTGCTATAGGTTGGTGGGCATGGAGCCTCCCAGAGGGATAAGAGCTCATTCTACCCGCCATACCGCTGCATCGGTGGCTGCTTCCAGGGATGTCCCTATCCAGGAAATCTGCAGGGCTGCTACCTGGAAGTCAGCAACACCTTCATCACCCACTACCACACGACCTTGAGTCACGCCGGGATGCTGGTTTTGGGGCCTCGGTTCTCCAGTCTCTTTCCCAAGTAGTAGGGGTGTGCGTCCTTCCTCCTCCTCGAGAACTGCTAGAGGTCTGCCAATGGTGTGGATGAACAACATATCCATGTCCTAGAAATACAGGTTACTCACCTGTAACAGGAGTTCTAGGAATGGTATATGTTGTTCATCCACAGGACCCACCCGACCTCCCCGGCTTCGACGCACAACCTGAGCTTCCAGCGGGCCAGATCTGGCGTCATGGGGCGGAGCCGAAAGTTATACCACCCGGGTGGGTGGGAGGAGCAAGCTTGAAGACCTTCCGGCAAGATTTAAAGCGGCAAGGATACTGCCAATGAGTGTGGATGAACAACATATACCATTCCTAGAACTCCTGTTACAGGTGAGTAACCTGTATTTCCTTACACATGGGGATGTTGGAATGGGCAAACCAGCCTCAAAAAGATCCATTTCTCGGTGGATTGTCCAGTGCATTCAATTCTGCTACAATAAAGCAGGTAAAGAATCCCCAGCTGGGCTGAGGGCTCATTCAACAAGAGGAACAGCTGCCACTATTGCAGCTGCTGGGAGCGCCATTGTTGGACATTTGTAAAGCAGCTACTTGGAAATCAGTACACACCTTTACAAAGCATTATTATTTGGATATTTTGTCCAGAAGTGACACCAAGTTTGGCACAGCAGTCCTGCAAAGTCTGTTTCCAAAATAAGTTCTGTGCCCACCACCTGGGGGTACTGCTTGGTAGTCTGCACAAAGTTATGAATGGTCTGAGCATTACTGGGGTTAGAAGAAAAAATTACTTACCATAGTAATCTTCTTTCTTCCCAGTGATGCTCAGACATTCATAACTCCCTCCCATCCTCCCCTTCCAGAACTTCAGCCTCTGCATTCCGCATGCTAGTGCCACATAGCCATATCCTTCTGGGTACATTTCTCTATGCTGGACAGAGTTTTACCAGAGTTTTTCTGTCTCTCAAAATAGTTTTTCTCATTCTATGGTGAACACCATTATTATATTTAGATATAGCTCCTTCCTTGGAGGTTTTTTCAAGTAAGTTGTTCATTAGGCTAATCCTAAAAATGTTTCATTAAAAATGTTTTATTAATTAGTAGTAATTTATGGTAAAAATTTTCCATGTTGCCTGACTTCCAGGCTTCTTACAAATCTGAAGGGCTTAGAACACTACAGTTGGTAGAGGCAGTATTTGAAAGATGCTCACGTGCAAAGAATTCCATCATTTGCATGTGTTCCATCTCTCCGGGCAGTCCAACCCATCAGGATGACTGCACAAAGTTATGAATGTCTGAGCATCACTGGGAAGAAAGAAGATTACTATGGTAAGTAATTTTTTCTTGTCACCTATGCTGAAGCCACACCTGGCAGACCTGCAGCCAAGCGGACGATAGCCAGGTGGGTCGCCTCCTGCATAGATCTCTGCTATAGGTTGGCGGGCATGGAGCCACCCAAAGGGATAAGAGCTCATTCAACCAGCCATACCGCTGCTTCCGTGGCCGCTTCTGGGGATGTCCCTATCCAGGAAATCTTCAGGGCTGCTACCTGGAACTCGGCACGCACCTTTATTTTTCATTACCACATTGACCTAGAGTCACGCCGGGATGCTGGTTTTGAGACCTTGGTTCTCCAGTCCTTATTCCCCAGGTAAGTATATGGGGTGCGCGCCTTGCCACCCTCCTCCCGGAAAACTGCTAGGAGTCTGCCAGGAAGTGTGGATTGAACAACATATCCATGTTCCTAGAAATACAGGATCTTACTTCGAGAAACAGCTCTTGCAGCAGGTTACACCATTAGGACTGAAGCCAGCAGGCGCCAGGACCCCAAGGAAATTTTCTAGCTAGCAGTATTCAGCGGGGACCACCTCCGACGTCAGTCCCGATGTCTGGCGTAGTACATAAGGAGGCAGTCCCCCCATAATCTTCAGTTCTTTTCCCGCCGTCGACTCGCCAGTATCGGCCTCTCGGTCTCCTTTCTAGCGTACGACGACTACTGAACTTCGAATAATTTTCGAACAACTTTGCTCTGCTCAACTGATGTCCTCTCCAACTCCATCTCTTGAGGGTCACCTTTCGAAGTGTGCCTGCGGCAAACAGATCCCCTTCAAGGATCACCATTACGTCCTAAAGTGCGTTGCTCAGGCCCGGACTCACTCTACACCAAGGCCTGCACCTTTGCCAGAGTTTTAATACCCCACCAGGATCCGCCATCAGAAGGCACTTCAGGCATTTCTTCTTTAAGAAAAGCTTAAAAGTATGGACCAGGAACCTTCCTCCAAGGGAGAATCTTCATCTAAATCCCACAAACACCGAGACAAGCACGGGAGAAGGTGAGGTCTAGGTCCCTCACTGGCTTCGGACCCCCGCAGCTGCGGCTCTAGGTCGGAACGCTCTCCCTCCAGGGCTCGGTCGCAACCTCCCCCGGTCAAGGTCAGGTCTTCCAGCGGTTCTTCATTGCTCCAGCCTGTCAAGACTTCGAGGCCCTCGGCTTCATCAGCACCCTCTAAGGCTTCTTCGAAGTCGGGTGAGTGCCACAAGTCTTCATCCTCCCGTCGCTGGGACACCGACTCCAGGTCGGTCTCCCAACCACCCAGAGGTCCTGATCCAGCGCCTAGCTAAACTAAGGACCTGACGTCCCTCAAACAGACGTCGGCCCACCATCCGACGTCTGCCAAACACTCAAAATTGGCTTGGCGCTCACAGGAGCCAACGACACCGGCTAGACACCCGTCGCCGGCCAGGCGTTTGCCAGGTCCAAAGACGTTGGCCAGGGGACCGACGTCGGCTACCCCAGAGCTGAAGACCGCACACCCATCGCCAGCGGACACCGGTCGGGATTCCACAGAGGAGGACACCCCACAGCCCGAAGACCAGGCGGGCGACAACGAGGAGGCTGGGCTCCCACGGGAACCCTCCCTGGATCGGGAGATTCCCGGGGACCCGACCCTGGCGACAGGCCACTGGTGCTAGGCCTGTCATCGGGTAAGAACATAGGAGAGGTAAAGGAGCTCTTTACCTTTTGGTGGGACACCATCAAGAAGGATGTGGTCCCCGCCCTTTGTCCTCCTCCTACCCCTTCACCGCCTACGCACCCTCCTCCATCTAAGGGGCCAGTAGGACGACCTCCATCCCCCAAGGAACAAACTCCACCTCCAAGGGGCAGATCTACTGACAGGAGAAGGTCTCCCTCCAGATCCCCCTCAGGGTCACCCAGTCCCAAACGACCCAGACGATGCCGGTACACTCCGGGGGAAGATTCAAGATCGGATACTTCGGAGTATTCCAGATCGCCTTCTCCACTCAGCATCCCCTCTCCTCACCCACACGACCTCCCCAGGTCTCCACCGGATGATCCCTCTTTCGCTGAGATCATGAGGCACATCCAGGACAACATGGGGTGGGATGCTGAGGAGCTTGACCCCGAATGACGCCGCCTTGCCCGCTACCTTTGGCAAAAAGACCCGAAGCCTGTGGTAGTGCCACCCTTGGTGGACACCTTCGCGGACGTCACCAAGGCTGCGTGGAAACGTCCACACTCCACTCCCACGGTGCGGAATAAGGCTGACCGCCTATACAAGGCCCTTAGAGAGGATCAGTATTTGGCGAACCAACCTCTGGCAGATTCCCTGGTCATCACTGCTTCACATGACTGGTCTCAGAGACCCAAGCATATGAGCACTCAGCCACCGGACCAGGAATCCAAGCAATTGGATGTCCTGGGGAGGCGCACGTACGCGGCTGCTACTTGCGCCATCAGGTCCCTGAACTACCTTACCCTTATGGCTCAGTTCCAGAACGCCCTGTGGGAACAGGGCCAGGACCTGGTTGAAAAGCTTCCTGATGGTGACCAGAAAGCGCAGCTCCTAAACCTCCTCTGCACTGGGTCAGATGTGGGGACCCAAGTGCTTAGAGCCGTATAAGACTCTGCGGACTCTTCGGCCAGAGCTGCAGTTTCAGGCATCTGTCTCCAGAGACACTCCTGGCTCCGTGTCTCCGGCTTCACCCCGGACGTACAGAAAAATATTCTAGACGTCCCATATAACGGCAAGGTGCTGTTCGGTGAAGCCTCTAAGAAGGTTATCACCAAGCTCCAAGACGCAGGGAGGGCAGTCCGATCTGTACAGGCCATGTACAGATCTAGACCTAGTTCCTTTCGTAGGAACCAGAGCCGTTTTCGCGGCCGGCTACAAAGGCAGCAGCAACGTTCCGGCCAGCAGCAGAGGGGCACTTTTTCACGCAAGGCCCAGGCCAGATCGTCCCCAGGCAGAGGCCAGTGTTACTCAGTCGGCCCAGCCCACAGGGACAAACGCTGCCACAGCATGACTCCTTCCCGGCCCCCGGCCCTCCTCTGGATCAACGGGCAAAGAAAGTCAGGGGTCACATCGCACACCACTTTTTAGGGTGGCAGTCGATCACCACCGACAAGTGGGTTCTCCCGTTGGTCAAGAAAGGCCATTCCATAGAATTTCTAGACGACCCACCTACAAGACCTCCCCTGCTCTCCCGTATTTGGGTCAGCATGCCCTGCTCATACAGCAAGAGGTGCTCGCACTTCTGGAAAAAGAAGCTATAGAGCACGTGCCAAGGAACCAGAGGGGACTAGGATATTAGTCTCACTTCTTCCTGGTTCCAAAGAAAACAGGGGACCTCTGTCCAATACTGGACCTCAGCGACCTCAATGTCTCGGTCGCGTACAAGCAGTTCCGCATGGTGACCCTCCCGGGTCTGATTCCCATACTGAAGCAGGGCGTGTTTCTAGCATCCCTGGACATGCAGGATGCCTACCTGCATATTCCTATCGCTCAAGCGCACAGGCGGTTCCTGCGCTTGGAGTTTCAGGGCCGCCATTATCAGTTCCGAGCTCTTCTCTTCGGGCTGTCATCGGCACCTCGGATCTTCACGAAGTGCATGGTGGTCGTAGCCGCGTCTCTGAGGAGACAGGGCCGCTACGTGTTCCCCTACCTGGACGACTGGCTTCTCATGGCGCCCTCACGGGAGGCCCTGATGTCTGCCATTCACTGCACTCAGTCTCAGTTCGAGACCTTGGGCATTCTCATCAATTACGAGAAGTCACGCCTGGTTCCGTCCCAGACACTGCAATTCATCGGAGCAGTTCTGGACACCATCCAAGGGAAAGCTTTCCTTCCCATGGACAGAGTGGAACACATCAGATCCCTCATCAGGGACTTGTCGGCTAAGAAGACCGTCCCAGCCAGAATGGTCCTTTGCCTGCTCGGACACATGGCTGCGGCCATTGCAACAGTCCCGCTACCCCGTCTCCACATGCGGGTAGCCCAGTGGATGTTACGGGTACAGTGGGACCAAAAGCAAGACCATCTGCAGCATCCAATCTGAATCACTAAGACCGTAATTCGAGATTGGCAATGGTGGCTACATTCAGGGAACCTCTTGGCGAGAGTCCTCTTCACAGCACCGACCCCAACTGTAACACACTCCACAGACGCCTCAGGGCTGTGGTTGGGAGCACACCTCGATGGTGTCGGTCTCAGGGCCTGTGGACAGCCCAGGAGTCTCATCTCCACATAAAGATACTGAAAATGAGGGCAGTTCTTTACGCCCTGCAGGCCTTCCAGTCGGGGATTCCACCGGGTACACTTCTGTTACAAACGGTCAATTCCGCGATGATGTATTACCTCAACAAACAAGGAGGCACCCACTCCTACCCGCTTTGCAGGGAAGCCATGAGAGTGTGGGATTGGGTCTTGCAACACGGCACAAACCTTATTGCAGATCTTCCCTTGTCAATCTTCACCATTCATTACTTCCTGGGTGTAAGCCGGAGGCGCGCTCCGTCCGGAAACCTTTTTTAAAAAGCTTTGACTAACTGCACCGCCCTCGAGAGTGACGTCATGCGGGGCGGCCGTTAGTAGCGACCGACTCCTCCTCCAACTCAGTTCTGTTTCTCCCGTCGTCGAGGCAGCACCTGTCGCGAAGCGCTCTGAATTGCTACTGCGTACGACTCCTCGTTTTTCCACACACTCGACGCCAACCGGTAAGACTGTTCCTTTTCTTTCTAAAAGCGGCTCCGGGTGTGTTTCCTACTGTTTTTTTTCTCAATAGTTTCGCATTATGTCCGGTTCCGGAGCTAAGCGTTCTTCCAAGACGGGCCGCGCCCCTATGCTCCGGTGCTCCTGTGGCGGCATTTCCGTCTCGGACCGCGCAGCGTTTTGCCGTTGCCTGGGACCCAACCATGACATGGATTAATGCGGCGCCTGTTTCTCGGAATGGACGCTGCGTGTCCCCCTAGAAATCCATGTTAGCTTCGGCAAAGCCCGCCCGACCTTTGGAGGGCAGCGTCGCTCAAGGATTCTCGGGCAAGATCTCTAGGCCCTTCCCGGGTCCCTCCGGGCCTATCTGATCCAGGAGGAGGGGTCTCCTCGTTTCTTGCCAGAGGAGGCCCTTCATGTGTTGGGGGCGTCAGAGTCTCCTGGGGCCGCGGTGCCGAGCACTTCGGCAGTCACCTCCTCGGAGGTGCAGGCTCTGCGTCGAGGCCTCGATTTTGGGCTCTGGCCGGGTGGACTGACGCCGCTTTTCGCGCTGTTGATCCCGCACCGTCAGCCGGTGATCAAGCGGCGCTGCTTGATCCCGCACCGCTTAAGGGGCCAGTAATCAGAGACAGCACCGTTGGCGCCGCTTTGATCGGCGCCGTTCGCCGATGCCGGTGATCATCGTGACGCCCGCTCCGCCTCCGGCACGCCCGGCGGGCGCCGTGGGCCTAGTCCTACCTCGCCCAGTGCCGGGCCTGCTGCGGCGGCGCTGGGGGTCCGGAGTTGGGCCTGGCTGCTCCGGCGTTGAAGCGAGCGGCGTTGCCCCTGTGCGAGGGCGTTAAGCGGCACCGTGGCCTCAGGGACCCCTGGAGTGGCCAGCATTGAGGTTCAGCTGGTCTCGTCCTCTTCGAGGAGGGCGATGACTTGGGCGATGGATATGCGGCTTTTACTCTTGGGGTCTGGGTCCCCTGTGGCTAGAGGTACCAGGCGGCGCGAGCGGGCCCTCCTCTGTCCCCCTTCCACTCGTCTCCTGAGTGCTCCCGGCTGGGGTGGCCGGGGTCGTGGGGCAGGCGTGGGGGCGTGGAGGGGCAGCTCCCCTCTCTGGAGGGCGTTCTGATTGCTACCCCCAGGGTGCTGTTGCCCCTCTAGGGATTGGGGCGCTGCTGTCGGGAGGAGGGCCCTCTCGGAGTCCGAGGGGCGGAGGGTCTGGCGCTCGGTCCCCGTTGGCCACCTCGGGGGGTGGCCAGGAGCCGTAGTGCAGAACCCGCCCCTCCCTCCGGGGCTCTAGGGTGCCCCTCGGCGGCGTCAGGGACTGCCCTTCTGGACCCATGCGGTCAGGCGTGGTCACAGGGGAGTTCTCCCCTGGGCTCTTCCAGGCTCCGCTTCCCAGAGTTCCGTTCTGCGGCCTGGTCTGCTGTCCGGGATCCCTCCAACTAGGGCTCCGTTCCCGGATTCCAGAGCCCTGGCAGAGAGCAGTTGCCTCCTTGGAGTGCCCTCTCCATCTCTCTGCCTTCTCCACCCTCGCTCCCAGGCCATGTCGGTCTGGTCAATTATCCTGGGAGCAGTTCAGGGGTTCTCTTGGTGGCCTTTCCCTCATATGTTAGATACAGTAGGCGGGTCTTTCGACTCTCCCCACCGCCGTAGGAATCCTCTGGACATTCCAGCTCCCATCATCCTCGTCTCCCTCCTCTGAGGGAGAGGAACCCCCTGCTCATCTTTCCTCCGATGCTGATTTCACGGAATATCAGCGTTTCCTTTCGAGGATGGTGAGGGATCTTCGGATTTCCTATGTTCGGAGAGACAATGCGAGACGGGGCGAGGAATTCCTTGGTGAATTCAGTGCCCAGCATTGGTGGTACCTTCCTGGCCTATCCCCTTCCAGGAGGCGTCTATCCGGTCCTGGCAGTCCCCAGCCGCTTCTTCTCCAGCCCTGGCTGACTGTCAGCGTAGGTATTGTGCACCCTCTGAGTCTCTAGGTACCCTTCCCAACCCCTCTGGTTTGGTCTACCTAGAACTCCTCCTGAGGCACTGCTGCCTGGCGACTTACCACCCACCGGATCCGGACACTCTGCAGTTCGAGCCGTGGGTAGCGAAGTGTTCTCTTCTTCTCGTATGATTGCCTGTATTGCATCTCATCAGGCTCACCACGCTGCCTACAACCCGCATTTGTGGCGATGATGTCCCGCTGTTGGCATCTATGCCTGACACGGAGAAACCAGACAAGCGTTGCCCTCTCTGCGGTGAGGCCTGGAGCTGGAGACACAAGCAAGGCCATCTTAGGACGCCAGTGAGGTGGCTTCCAGGCTTGCGGGACAGCGATCTGCATCAGGCGGACGGCATGGCTTACTCTCTAGGTTGTCACCCCTGGCCCGGCGTGGGGTGATTCGCTCCGCCTTCGGGGACCCCGTCTTTTCTCCTCTAGAGCTAGGAGACTTTTACAGGGGCTTCCTCCGTCTCCTGCGTCCTCAGAGGAGGCACCTCTAGCTCTTCTCCCACTTAGGCTTTCTGAATAAGCCAGGGTCTTCTCCTTCTGTTTCTCACCA
Source organism: Neoceratodus forsteri (assembly GCA_016271365.2). Taxonomy (NCBI): domain Eukaryota; kingdom Metazoa; phylum Chordata; order Ceratodontiformes; family Ceratodontidae; genus Neoceratodus; species Neoceratodus forsteri. Next base: position 241,093,786 of record CM057449.1, on the reverse strand, counting down.
GCAGAAGGCTGAGGAGTCTTGTTCCTAGTGTATTGTCTGTTCTCTCTCCCCGAAGCGAGGGAAAACAGTACTCACCAGGAAGTCGTAGATGGTGAAGATTGACAAGGAAGATATGAAAATTACATACCTACCGTAATTCTTGATCTCTCTTGTATCTTCACTATTCATTACTTACACCCCCACCATCCCCTCGTGGCCTCCTCCTGTGGCTTCTCACCTCCCGTCTCCTTCCCTCTGCAAAATATAAAAAGTAAAAAAAAAAGGAAAATTTACTCCCAATTTTTACAAAAAAAAAAAATCTATATCTTGGGGGGAGGGGTCCTTATTTCTATCCAGAAAAATTATTTACTCTAAGATTCTTGGGCGTTTCATGGAATTGCATATGGCGATCAAACTACTTGAACTGTCTCTTGCCATTCCTTGGCCGAGATACTTCTAGGGTTTTAGCCTGGCTCTGGCTATTCAGTTTGATCCTGCAATCCCATGCTACCAGCTGTTAAGCACTAGAATACCAACCCCCCTCTCTAATTCCTTGCCTTGCAGAGCTGGAGGAACTAGTACGACTATTTTTTCTTTAAAGAAAAGGGAAAACTGAGGGAACTCTCTCCTACTGCTATAGGCATTCTCTGAATTTAAAGTCATGCTCCTAAGCCTGCAAGTTATCTGTAAAAAAAAAGAGAAAAGGGAAATATAAGGCAAACAAAATCCTTCTTGTAAGATTTTGATGATTGGTTTTCCTTTCAAGTGTCCTCCTGGACAGTTTTACAGAGAAGCAGTGCTGACCATGACCAATCTCGCCAGCCTAAGCCTCTGGCCTGCCTTGCAAGTCCAACTGAGTCCCATTTCTATTCCTATAAGCGCCTGAAAGGCTTAGATTTTCCATTTCTAAACCCTTGAGCAGCTCTCACCTGCCTGGGATTTATCCTTCCCTCCTCGGTGTCCTCCAGTTAAAGGCCTTTCCTCGGCCAGGAGCCAGTGGGGATCAAGAACCATGGCATGTTGAAGATGAGGACTATGCCTCCTGAGTCTGTCTAGCGGGTTGGTGAACCTTCTCTTCAGCTCTATCTCTGGGGATTCTTGCTCCCTGTTTATCGAGCCTTAAGCTATCAGCTAACTATGCTCGTTAGGCATTCTGGTCCCTTCAACATCCCATCTTTCTCTTCTCTTCTTCTTCTTCCTTATTACCTTCCTTCTCTCTCCTCCTAGAGTCGCCCAGGTAAGAAGGCCCTGCGGTCCCTAGGTTGGGGATACTCTTATCTCCTCTGTCTTTCCTCCATCGGCTTATTCCTTTTTCAGTTCATTCTTCCTTACTTTGCTATCCCTTGGCTATCTTGCCTCGCTATCTCTATTTCTCTGCTTTAAGCTTTTGCCTCTCCGGCTCACAGAACTGAGTTGGAGGAGGAATTGGTAGCTACTAACGGCCGCCCCTCGCGCATGACGTCACTCTCGAGGGCGGTGCCGTTAGTCAAAGAGGGTGACATAGGTGGTAGACCGCTGTACCATGACTCCTCAGACTTGGACGTCACCGGCTTGCTCTCACATCCCTGGGATGATGAGTCGACAGTCGGCGCAAGGTTGAAGGAAGGCCCTTCCTCCTTCCAGGGCATTCTTTGCCTCATCTCCGACACCACCAGAATGCCCTGGAGCCCATCCAGAAAAGGCGAGATACCCTCTCACTGACATCCTCAAGAGAGGGGATACCCCGACGGAGGCCTTTCCAGTGGCCGAGGCCATCATTGGCCTGGCCCTTTAACTTTGGCAGCGTAGTGCCCTTGGGGTCCCTTGGGAGATTCACTGAACACCCTTCGGACGAGAGCCTTGTGACCACCTCAGTGTTCAGGCGCACGGGTAGTTCGGCTGATACTGACCACTCCCAGACAAGGAGTCCAAAAATATGGACCACTCTGCCCACAAGGTCTACGCTGCCTCTTCTCTGAGTCTTCGTCAGGCCAGCTCAGCTGTTGTTATGGCACACTTCTCCCATGCCCTCCTGGGGTCATTGGACGCGGTCCTCCCTCATCTCTCACCAGACATGCAGACTGAAGTCAAGCAGGTCCGTGACAAAGGTCATGCTGTTGCAAAACAGCAGCTCCAGACGGCCTTGGATATAGGAGATTCTTGTGCCCGCTCGTTTGCAGCCGCAGTGGCCTCTCGCCACAGGGCTTGGCTGAGGCTTTCCTTCTTCCCAGTGGATACTCAGCATAAGCTTACTGATGTGCCCTTCCTGGGCACAGACTTGTTCGGTCCAGGAGTGGCCAGTCACCTTCAGCGTATAGAGCAGTCCAGTGCCACCTTGGATGCTACTTCTGCCAAGGGTTCTTCCGGCAAGAACCAGCAGAAGAGAAAGAAGCCATTTTGGCACTCTTCCCCTGCGGTCAGGGAGCCCTCCTATCAAGGAGGTCGGCAACAACAGCATCAGCAGGCTCAAGCTTGGCGCGAGCGGCCCAAACAGGGTCCTCAACAGCCCTGTAAAGGAGACTGAGGTGCAGATCCTGGAGCCTCCTCCTCCAAGCCTGCTCAGTGACGGGTTGGGGGTTGCCACCCCTACACCCGTCATGCCAGCTCTGAGTTCTCCCGTGAGGGGTTGGCTCCGCCACTTCCTTTCCACCTGGTCCGCTATCACTTCATACAGGTAGGTCTTCGGAGTGGTCGGTCAGGGACTGCCTCTGGAATTTGAGCAGTACTCTCGCAGCCAATCCCGCGCCCCTCAGGAGGAAAGGATCTCCACATGCACCCAGTCGGCTCTTGTCAGCTTCTCCGCAAGGAGGCAGTAGCCCCAGTGCCGGATCCTCTGACAGACCCAAGCTTTGTTTCCAGGTACTTCCTGGTGCCAAAGCAGATGGGGGTTGGCACCCCATCCTAGATCTCCACGACCTAAATCATTATCTCAGGTCCCGAACATTTCGGATGGTCACTCTGAACCAGATCATACCATTCCTGGAGCGAAAGGTAGATCTTATCTGTGTCATTCTTCACCATTCATCACTGTTGGGTACATGGCTGGAGGTCATGACCCCACGGAATTTTTTTTTGTAGGCGGAGCCGATGCACCATCGGTGCCGCCCTCGAGGCTGACGCATCGCATGACACTCCTGGGTTGGCCATTAGACACTGTTGACTCCACCTGCCTGCCAGTTCTTCGTCTCCCACCATAGAGGTCACCTCGTGGGAAGCAAACTCTGATTGAGGCCTACCGCCTACGCAGTTCGTTTTTCACCGCTATTTCCAGTGCTGCTGTCAGTCGGTGCCGTGTCCTGCCGGTTCTAGTTGCTTACTCGACGTCGCTGGTAAGGTCTTTCCATATATTTTTTTTCTTGGTGACATCGAATCTGTTTTTGATGATTTATTTCTCCGTAGGTCATGTCTCGGTCGGAGGGCAAGAAAACTTCCAGGACGGGTCGGCCTCCCATGTGACTGTGCCCATGCGGCCAAAAATATTCCGTCACCGATCAGCACGACCATTGCCTTTCGTGTCTTGGCCCGCTTCATGACATGGATTCCTGCGACGCCTGTTTCTCCATGGACCGCCGGGTCATTGAGCAACACGTGTGGAAAGTGGGCGAGCTTTGTGACTTTTCCCCGGTCGGGCGCCCCGCACGATTCGCCGGCCAGGCCACGCACTCTCGACCTTTCCTCCGGGTCCTCCCGGTTCTACATGGACCGAGGAGGAGGGAGCCTCGGCTACTTGTAGCCTGGCTCGTTACCCGAGGCTCCTTGTGCGGTGCGAGGCCCATCCCGCCTCCTTTCGGGGGGCGGGGGAGGCACTGCCACGGCAATCGCCCGCCGGGGTGAAGGCTCCTCGTGTCATCAGACCCGCGGTTCGTAAGGCCCAGGTCAGCACCATCCTCGATGCCATCGGTCAGGGCCGTTGCGGGCCTTCTGGACCTATACGGCCCTGGTCGCCTCACAGGGGGGATTCTTCCGGGCCATGGGCCCTGATGGAGCCGTTTGCAGCGGCAATACTCCTAGCGGTGCCATGGGAGTTTCTACGGTGCCGTCTTTGTCTGCGTCTCGTCTCGGCGCCGAGGTTGAGCACAGCGCCGTGTCTTCGGGACTCGGCACCGTGGGGCCGTCGGATTCCGCTGTCGGCGCTGCCTCTGCCCTCAGCGCCGTTTGCGATGAGCGCCGTCAGCACCGTCTCCACCCGGTGGCGCCTGTGAGCGGATGGCGCCATGGGTGATCCCAAGTCTGGAGCTCCTGTTCAGGCTGGGCCGTGCCCCCTGTGGATTCAGGCGCGGTGCTATGGGGGCACTGGCTCGAGCATCGTTTTAGTTTCTGGCCCCTTTGGCAATGGTGGTGGGCTCCCTCCCTACGCGGTCTGGCTCAGGGCCTCGGCCTCTACCTCTTCGGATGCGGAGTCGGGCTCTGAGTCAGATGCACAGACCGACTCTTTGGGGTTGACTGTTGGAGTGGGCAGCCCTGTAGTATCCTCGACAAGCCAGTCAGCCTCCTTCTGAGGTGGGGTCAGTGGCTACCACGACTGGGGTCAGGGGTGCTGACCAGTGGGCAGTGGTGCAGGCCACCATTGCTCTGCAGCCCAATCTTGGTGGGTTCATTGACCCCTCAGCAGTGGTACCTCCGCCTGTGGTGTGCCTGGATCACCCAACTTTGGGGCTGATCAGAGCACCTACAGGAGGGGAGGGTACTGTGCCCTGGATAGCTCCAGGGCTGTCAGCTACCTAGGCTGGCCCTCTCGAGGAGGAGGGCTCTTTCGGACTCCGAGGGGCGTGGGGTCTGCACAGTGGCCTTTTTCAGGGGCCCACCCGGGCTCTGGAAGAAGCCATAGTGTGGATCTCTGCTCTTCCTCCTCGGTTTCTTTGAGAGAGCACCATTCTTTTGAGGTAGGAGACTGTCCTTCTGGACCTATACGGCCCCAGTCGCCTCACAGGGGGGATTCTTCCGGGCAAAGCCAAGGCAGTACCGAAATGGTAGTTCATCTGTCGGCTATGGGGTCTTCTGGGGCACCTTCTTCTGCGGGTGCTCCCGGTCCACTCCTTAGCCCAGGCGGAGGTCAGCCAATATCTCTTCTCGGCTCTGTCCCCATTCCTCTGCCATATTCTCCTGCGCTCCCAGGCATCCTTGGTCCTAGCGGGCCTCTCTCCTGGGAGCAGTTCAGGGCTGTGGCTGTTCGGTTCCCAGCTTACGTTAGGGCAGTGGACAGTCAGGTTTTTCAACCTCCCCCCGAGCAGCCGCCTCTGAGCAGCTGGTGCCCTCCAGCTCTTCATCCCCCTCTTCTAGGGGGGAGGAACCTTCTGTCCACATCTCTCCAGCCGCTGATCTCGCTGGGTATCAGTGCTTCCTTGTGAGGATGTTGGAGGACTTGCACCTCACCCCTGCCACTGTTAGCAATCCAGAGCACTTGGCGCACGCCTTTCTTGGCGATTTTGGCGAGGCCACCCTTGTGGTGCCCCCCTGACCTGCTCCCTTTCGGGAGGCGTCGTTGCGCTCCTGGCAGAGGCCCTTCTCTGGAGTTCCTGCCCCTAGGGATCTCAGCCAGAGGTATTGCACCCCCGGGAGTCTTCAGGTTCCATGCCTCATCTGCCGTCCGGATTGACGAGTTGGATACTCCTGATCAGGCTTCACGCCTCACCTTGACTGGCCCCAGATCTAGATTCCTCGGTTTTGACTTCTGGGGTAGGAGGACTTTCTACTTGGCATGGTTGTTGCTTTCATTTCTGCACATCAGGCCCACTGTGCAGCCTATGACAGGTTCTTGTGGTCCAGGCTAGGTCAACTCCTAGCCTCGTTGCCTGATACGGAGCAAACCAGACAAGCCATTGCGCACTCTGCACGTGGCCTGGAGCTAGCAAGGCACCAAGCGAGGGCATCCTATGATGTCAGCGAGGTAGCTACCAGGGTCGTAGGGACAACGATCTGCACTAGGCAGACGGCATGGCTGCGTCTTTCCCGGTTGTCACCCTTGGCCCGGCATTGGGTGAGTAACTCTGCTCACCAGAGAACCTACCTTTTCTCCCGTAGAGCGAGATGGCGTTTGTCAGGGCAACTTCCTTCCCCATCCGGTGGGTCCCCGTCTCACTCTCCCCACTCTTGGGCCTCTCCAGGCCGTGAAGGTTCTCCCTTTTAGCGTGTCACCCACTGAGAGCTAAGGGACTTTGTCACTTAGGGTGTAATAGAAAACCCCCTTCGGGGGGGCTCAACACTCACCCAACAGTGATGAAATGGTTTAGATTGACACAGATAAGATATGAAACTTTACGTATCTACCACACACTTTATGCGCTCCTGTATCTTTACCATTCATCACAATCCCACTCCTCCATCCCCTGGGGCCTCAGTCTCTGGGTCCCCCTCCCTCTCTGTGCCCATCCCTTCCTCCCTCCTTTCTTGTCAGAAGTGGGGTAAAACCGGGGCACATGGGATAATGTTCTGGGGAGAGTGGTCAGCATGGGGGGCACTCCTTCTCCAGTGCGTTAGCTCCACCCCTGTGGGGTGGGAGTTGGCAGTTGCCCTCCATTCTCTCCTCCTCCTTGTTCCCGTCCAATTTACTTCTCCTTGTCCTTGGACTATCTTTTATTACCAAAAAAAAAAACAAAAAAAACTCCTTTTTCACCAATAATCTTTCCTTGAGAGGGTGTTAATTCTCTGTACCCTGTCCTTCTTCCAGAATAGCAGACTCTGCTCAACTGGAGTTTTTTGCCAGCCATTCTGTGCCTTGAATTCTGGCAAGAAGCCTTTGGCTACTCCTTGCAGTTCCTATGTAATCTGGAGACGGACCAGGGTCTGAGATGTGTTTAACCTCCCCCCTCTCCTCCTAAATTCCCTATCCCACCCTACCTCCCTCTTCTATTTCCAGAGATTGGGGCCCCTCCCAATCCCCTTAGTTTCAGTCTTCTCCCTCTTCTATTCTCTCAGTCATTATTTCTCCTTTTAGTTCATATATCTTTTCTTTTTTCTATACCTTGGACTTCCTTGTCCCACCCTCCACTCCCTTCCTCTTAACTTCTCCGGCTGACTCAGAACTGGCAGGCAGGCGGAGTCAACAGCGCGTAACGGCCAACCCACAGCCGCCATGCAATCCGTCGGCCTCGAGGGCGGTACCGATGGTGCGTCGGCTCTGCCTACCAAAAAAAAAAAAACAGTGATGAATGGTGAAGATACACAGAAAGCTCATAATTACAGTAGGTATGTAACTTTCATTTCTGTTTACTGGATCTGCAGGACGTGTTCTTTGACGTCCCAGTCGTCCGTCCCATCAGCGGTTCCTCCGCTTCAGGGTCGAAGAGACCCTGTACGGGTTCCAAACCATGCCATTCAGCCTGTCATCGGCCCCTCGGGTCTTCACCAAATGCATTGCAGTGGTTGTGGCCCACCTTTGGCGTCGAGGAGTCAGAATCTACCCTTATCTCGACGACTGGCTCTTGGCAGGTTCCTCCCTTCATGAGGTGGAAAGGTCAATTGATCTGGCCCTCCAAACCTGCTCCCAACTTGGCCTCCTGATCAACGAGGCCAAGTCAGAACTTATGCCCTCTCAGGTGATGGGCTTCATTGGGGCAGAGCTTGACTTTTTTCAAGCCAGAGCTTGGCTCCTGGTGGACAGGGTGGAGGTTCTCTCCTCCTTTGCCTAATCATTTCTGGTTGGGCACTTGAGCCCTGCCTGGGACTTTCTGCGCCTTCTAGGTTACATGGCGGCATGTACCTCAGTGGTCCATTGGGCCCGGTGGCACATGCGCCCCCTCCAGTGGGAGCTGGCCATCCAGTGGACTCAGCAGTATGGTCACTTCGACCAGCTAATCACTGACCCAGAAGATGTGGGACGCTCTCTATTGGTGGACCGCCCCAGACCGATTGCAGGAAGGGATCCCGTTTGTCTGCCGAGCCGACGGTCGCCCCTTACGACTGACAGTCTTCTGATGGGCTCGGGAGCCCACATGGGGGACAACAGGGCCCATGGGTTCTGGACCCCCGAGGAGTCCCGATGCCACATCAACCTGTTGAAGCTCAGAGCAGTCAGACTAGCGTTGTCAGCTTTCGCTCCTCAGCTCCGGGGTCAAGTCCAGACGGACAATACCACGACCATGTACTACCTCAACAAACAGGGCGGCACACACTCCCGTCTGCTGTGCAAGGAGGCACTCCGCATCTGGACCCTCGTAAGCTGGTTGGAGGCGGATCTCCTAGCCATTCATGTGGCAGGAACCTCGAACCAGCTGGTGGATGCTCTCAGCTGCATAGGCCAGACATCCCACGAGTGGTCTCTCCATCCAGAGGTAGCTTGCAGCCTGTTCTCCCATTGGAGCAAACCGCTGGTGGACCTGTTTGCCTCCAGGGAAAACACCAAGCTGAGGCTGTTTCATGCCCACCCCCCTCAGCAGGGCTTACTGCACGGGGATGCATTCTCCAGGCCGAGGACCCCAGGCCTCTTCTGCGCCTTCCCTCCATTTCCCTTGATCCACAAGGTGTTACTCAAGATGAGGAGGGACAAGGTGATTCTGGTAGCCCCAAACTGACCACGTCAGTTCTGGCATCCAGATCTCCTCAGCTGCAGGCCCCCGGAGCGGCTTTGTACACACCTGGACCTGATATCTCTGAACCCGTTGAAGGTAACTCCATCCAGACCGTCAATCCCTGCACCTCACAGCCTGGTACCTGAGCAGCTAGATTTCCAGGCTCTGGGTCTTTCCAAAGATGTCTACACCGGGGTGGAGGCTTCTAGAAAGGAATCGACCAGGAAATGTGCCTTCAAATGAAAAAGGTTTTCCATTTGGTGTCAGGGTACAGGTCTGGTCCCCTTATCCTGTTCTGTGGCTAACATTCTCGACTACATTTGGTCTCTCTCTAAAGGGAGTCTACTGTCTTCGACCCTTGGGGTGCACCTGGCAGCCATTTCTGCTTACCAGGCGTGGGCCAGTCAGCCGACATTGGCGCTGGAGACAGTGGTCGGGTGCTTTTTCAAAGGCCTGACCATTTCTCCTCCGTGCGTGGAACCTCCACCTCCCAGATCTGTTGCTGGTTTTGGCAAAGCTCATGGGCAGGCCATTCGAACCCATGCACAAATGTGAGCTTTCATACTTGTCATGGAAGACGGCCTTCCTGGTGGCTATCACAATTAGTTATGCGAATGCACTCGCAGGAAGAGATGAGCCAGAAAAGCTTTTCAAATTTGAAATAAAGCAGTTTTATTCTCCAGGTTCTTTGACGCTGCACGTAACTACCTCAGCGCTTCAACCACAAGGTCTTCCTCAGGTGGCTATCACGTCTGCCAGAAGTACAGGGGAGCTCCAGGCACTTTTGGTGGACTACCCTTATGTGGTCTTTCAAAGGGACAAAGTTGTCCTACGCCCCCACCCGAAATTCCTTCCGAAGGTGCTGTCATAGTTTTGCCTTAACCAGGTGTTGACTGATCTTACTTCGAGATACAGCTCTGCAGCAGGTTTACACCATTAGGACTGAAGCCGCCAGGCATCAGGACCCACGGAATTTTCTAGCTAGTAGTCTCTGTGTTAGGACCACCTCCCGACGCCAGACCCGCCTCCCACGCCAGGCTTAGTACACAAAGAGGCCATCCCCCACAATCCCCAGTTCTTTTCCCGCCGTCGACACCGCAAGCATCGGCCTCTTGGTCCCTTTCTAGCGTGCGACGAACTTAGAGCTACGACGTTCTCATCTTTCTTCACAGATTTGGATTCATCTGATGTCCTCTCCAAACACTTCTCTGGAAGGTCACCAATCAAGTGGTGCCTCGGCAAACAGATCCCCTTCATGATCCCTCTACTGCCCACGTGGTAACTGCCTTCCTAGGCCCGGAACACGATACTCAAGGCCTGCTCCTTCTGCCAGGGCTTCAGTAGTCGCACCAGGATCCACCGCCAGAAGGTTTCTTTCAAACGCTTCTCTTAGAAGAGAAACTGAAGACCATGGATAAGGAATCTTCTCCAGGGGAGTTGTCGGGAAAACCCACAAACACCGAGAGAAGGAAAGGCCCAGGTCCCGCGAGGCCTCGGACTCGAAGCTCCGGCTCGCGGTCAGACTGCTCTCCCTCCAGGGCTCAATCGTAGCCTCCCCCGGTTCAGGTCAGATCCTCCAGCGGCTCCTCCTCTCTGTAGCCCCTCAAGACTTCCAGGCTGTCTGCATCGTCCACTCCATCTAAGGCCTCGTCTAAGTCTGGGGAGCGCCACAAATCTTCTTCCCGCCGTCGGGACTCCGACGCCAGGTCGGTTTCCCAGCCTCCGTGTGGGTCGGACCCTGTCCCTCGAAAGACCAAGGACCTGACGCCCTTAACGGACGCCAGACCTGACGGCCAAGCATCACCAGGCTTTCTAGGAGCCGGGCGACAACGAAACACCTGTCGCCGGCCAGGCGCTCGCCTCGAGGACGCCCCGAGAGACCGCACTCACCGCCGCCGCTGACGCCGTCGGAAGGATTCACCGGAGAAGGATACCACTCATCCTCAAGACCAGGCGAGCAACACGAGACGTTGACTCCACGGAAGCTCCCAGAGCGGAGACCCCGGGAGGTTGGCGACAGGCCACCGCGCCTGGCCTGCTATCTGGCATGAAATTGGCAGAGGTAAAGGAGCTCTTTATCTTCTGGTGGGACACCATCAGGAAAGATGTGGTCGCCACACACCCTCCTTCTACTCCGGCTCCGCCTCCACCCACTCCTTCACCGCCTACGCCCCCTCCTTCGCCCCAAAGGGCCCATAGGACGGTCACCAACCCCCAAGAAGCGAACACCACTTCCTCAGGGTAGATCCTCAGACAGGAGACCTCCCTCTAGATCCACGTCAGGGTCACCCAGTCCTAAGAGACCCAGACGACACCGGTACACCCCATCTGGGGAGGATTCTAGATCTGACACCTCAGGGTGCTCCAGATCTCCTTCTCCCATCTGCATTCCCTCTCCGGACCCACACGACCTGCCTAGGTCTCCTCCGGATGATCCCTCTTTCGCTGAGATCATGAGGCACATCCAGGAGAATATGGGATGGGATGCTGAAGAGCTCGACCCCGAGAGACAACGCCTTGCCTGCTACCTTCGGCAGAAAGACCCAAATCCTGTGGTAGTGACGCCCTTGGTGGATACTTTCACGGACGTCACCAAGGCTGCCTGGAAGCGTCCGCATTCGACTCCGGCAATGCCGAAGAAGGCTGACCGCCTATACAAGGCCCCTAGGGAGGACCAGTATCTAGCGAGCCATCCTCTGGCTGACTCCCTGGTCATCACTTCCTCGCATGTCCCTTCTCAGAGACCTCAGCATTTGAGCACACAGCCACCGGACCCGGAATCCAAGCAGTTGGATATTCTGGGTAGGCGCACATGCGCGGCTGCGACTTGCGCCATCAGGTCACCGAATTACCTCACCCACATGGTTCAATTCCAGAACGCACTGTGGGAACAGGGACAGGACCTGGTCGAGAAGATGCCCGATGGCGACCAAAAGGAGGAGCTTTTGAACCTCCTCCGCTCAGGTTCGGATGTGGGGACCCAGGTGCTCAGAGCCGCATATGATTCTGCGGACTCTTCAGCCAGAGCTGCAGCCTCAGGCGTGTGTCTCCGGAGGCACTGTTGGCTCCGTGTCTCCGGCTTTACCCTGGACGTCCAGAAGAACATCTTAGACGTCCCTTACAACGGCGAGGTCCTATTTGGTGAAGCCTGTGAGAAGGTGATCACCAAACTTCAGGACGCAGGGAAGGCAGTCAGATCTGTACAAGCCATGTACAGGTCTCGGCCCAGTTCCTTTCGTAGGAACCAGAGCCGCTTTCGCAGCCGGATACAAAGGCAAGAGCCACGTTCCGGCCAACAGCAGAGGGGCACTTTCACCTGAAAAGCCCAGGCCAAGTCATCCCCAGGCAGAGGCCAACGAATTGCAAAGTCGGCCCAGCCTGCTGGATCGAACGCTGCCACAGCATGACTCCTTCCCGGGCCCCGCCCCTTCTCAGGATCAACGGGAAAAGAAGGTTGGGGGTCGCATCGCACGCCACCTGCCAGGGTGGCTGTCTATCACCACCGACAGGTAGGTGCTGCAACTGGTCAAAAAAGGCCACTAGATAGAATTTGTAGGCAGCCCACCTACAAGACCTCCCCTGCTTTCCCGCTACTCGGGTCAGCACGCCCTGCTCATACAGCAGGAAGTGCTCGCGCTTCTGGAGAAAGAAGCCTTAGAGCACATTCCAGAGAACCAGAGAGGACTAGGGTATTATTCTCACTTCTTCCTGGTTCCAAAGAAAACAGGGGACCTCCGTCCAATACTGGACCTCAGCGACCTCAACCTATCGGTTGCTTACAAATGCTTCCGCATGGTGATCCTTCCGGGCCTAATTCCCATGCTGAAGCAGGACGCCTTTCTGGCATCTTTAGACATGCAGGACGCCTACCTGCACATTCCTATTGCTCAGGCGCACTGAGGTTCCCTTGCGCTCTCGAGTTTCAGAGCCGCCATTATCAGTTCCCGAGCTTCCTTCTGGCTGTCATCAGCACTGCTTACTTAAGTGTAATGGCTGGGTCGAATGCCTCTGAGGAGACAGGGCCACTACGTGTTCCCATACCTGGACGCACTGGCTTCTCATGGCACCCTCCAGGGAGGCACTGATGACGGCCATTCATGGCACCCAGTCCCTTTTTCAATCACTGGGTATCCTCATCAACTACAAGAAGTCACTCCTGGTGCCGTCCTAGAAACTGCAATTTATAGGAGCAGTTCTGGACACAGTCAGAGGGAAAGCCTTTCTTCCCTCAGACAGAGCGGAACACATCATATCCCTCATCAGGGACCTGTCGGTGAGGAAGACCGTCCCGGCCAGATTGGTCCTTCGCCTGCTCGGACACATGGCTGCGGCCATTGCAACAGTCCCGATGGCACGGCTCCACATGTGGGTAACCCAGTGGATGCTAAGGGTGCAGTGGGACCAAAAGCAAGACCATCTGCAGCTGCTAATTCGAATCACGAATGCCGCGATTCGGGATTGTCAGTGGTGGCTAGATCCGGGGAACCTCTCCATGGGGGTTCCCTTTGTAGCGCCGTCTCTGACTGTGACACTCTCCACAGGGCTCGGGTGGGGAACACACCTAGACGGTGTTCGGTCTCGGGGCCTGTGGACAGCCCAGGAATCTCATCTCCACATCAACATTTTGGAAATGAGGGCAGTCCTTTACGCTCTGCAGGCCTTCCAGTCGGAGATTCCACCGGATACACTCCTGTTGCAAACAGACAATACCACGGTGATGTATTACCTCAACAAACAAGGAGGCACTCACTCCTACCCGCTGTGCAGGGAGGCCATGAGAGTGTGGGAGTGGGTATTGCAACACGGCGCAAACCTAATTGCAGTACACGTCCCGGGAGTGGACAACACCGTCACAGACAGTCTGAGTCGCTCTCAGGCCAGAGTCCACAAGTGGGAACTTCTACAGGAGGTGGCAGAGGATCTGTTTCACAGATGGGGCACTCCAGAATTAGACCTTTTCGCGTCCCCATCCAACGCAAAACTGCCCAATTTTTGCTCACTAGATCCGGGGCCTGGTGTTTTCTGGCAAGACGCTTGTCCCTCTCCTGGCGGGCAGATTCCTCTATGCCTTCCTCCTTTCCCTTTGATCCAGAGAGTTCTCTTAAACTCTCGCAGGGAGCAAGCTTATTTCATTTTGATCGCTTTTCTGCCCAGACAAATTTGGTTACCTCTTCTGCATCAGCTATCCCGGGAACCTCCAGTTCCTTTGCCAATCAGCTCCCATCTATTGTCTCAGGAAGCAGGTTCATTGGTTCATCCAGACTTGCGTTCATTGAACCTGCACGCTTGGCTCCTAGAGACGTAGCCATGATGCGATACGGGGTCTCGCTAGAAGTGGCAGATGTGCTCTCTGCCGCCAGAAAACCGGCAACCCACACAACGTACGCCATGAAATGGCGTAGATTCTGTTTGTGGACTCAAACGCGAGGTTTCTCGCCGTTAGACTGTCCCAAAAAGCTGGTTCTGGACTACCTGCTTTCCCTTTTTCATTCCGGATTGGCTTACTCCTCGATTAAAGTGCACCTTTGTGCAATTTCTGCTTACCATGCCCCCGTAGGCCATCAGACGGTGGCCCAGCTGGACACTACTCGTGCCTTTTTAAGGGGAGTCCTCCACCTTAGGCTGCCCTTCAAGGATCCGATTCCTCCTTGGGACTTACCCTATGTCCTGGAGCAGCTTACGCTGCCACCTTTTGAACCGGTGCGGATTGCGAGCTACGTTTTCTCTCTTGGAAAACTTTATTTTTAGTTGCTGTTACTTCAGCGAGAAGGATCTCGGAACTGCATGCTGTAATGTGCAAAGAGCCTTATTTGGTTTTTCACCAGGACAGGGTATCCCTGAGGACAAACCCAGAGTTTTTGCCTAAGGTGGTGTCAGCCCTCACGCTTAACCAGGATATCGATTTACCAGTGTATTTCCTAAGGTACACTAATCGAGGAGAAGCCCTTCTGTACACCCTCGGTGTGCATCGGTGCCTTAGATGTTATCTGACCAGAACCAAACAATTTCGAACGGACCAACTTTTTGTCTCCTTTGCTTTCAGAATGAAAGGAGCTCCTGTCTCCAAACAGTCTCTCTCGAGGTGGCTCATCCAGTGCATCACTTTCTGTTATGACAAACGCAATAAACACTTACTGGGCGCGGTCAGGGGTCATTCCACGAGAGGGGTGGCCACTTCTTTTGAGGCGTTAAAGAACGCCTCCACCTCAGCTATTTGCGCTGCGGCTACTTGGAGCTCTGTGCATACCTTTATCAGGCATTACAGTTTGGACATTGCTTCGAGGCGAAGAGCAGGATTCGGCCTAGCCGTCCTTCAGGGACTTCTGTCCTAGGCTCGAGTAGTATTGAGATCTCTACCTTTCCTCCTCCCTGTGGCGTAGGATTGCCACTATTGCTTGGACATCAGTCCTAATGGTGTAACCTGCTGCAAGAGCTGTATCTCGAAGTAAAATAGTACAGTTACGTAAGAACTTACCGTAACAGTAGATCTTCGAGAACAGCTCTTGCAGCAGGTACCTTCCCGCCCACCATCCCCCCTTCTTTCGGAGGTAGGTCGTAGCCAAACACCCATCTTAAGGGATGGGACGTTCCGATTCTATAGTCTTGGCAATCTGGTGGTGGATCCTTGGTCCCCTCTTCTGATGTCATCCGACGGGAGAACTGAGGATTGTGGGGGGACCGCCTCCTTATGTACTATGTCTTACGTCGGGGGGGCAGGACTGAGTCGGATGGTCTCTCATTGAAGACTGCTAGCTAGAAAATTCTTCCGTGGGGTCCTGACACCTGATGGCTTCAGTCCTAATGGTGTAACCTGCTGCAAGAGCTGTTCTCGAAGATCTACTGTTACAGTAAGTTCTTACATAACTGTACTTTTCTCTTGCCACCCTCTCGGGGGGATTATTCACTCTGTACTCTCTCATCGGTGTGAATGAGCGGTGGAGACTTTATGTCCAGGAAGATATGGAAATTATGTACCTACCGTAATTCTTGATCTTCTTGGATGAATTCTCCACCACTCATTCACACACCCACCCACCATCCTCGAGCTCACCTCTGTGTTATTGGTCTTCATTCCCTCAATGTTTAAGCTGTGAAGGCTTCTTTGTTGACCCTTCTTATATGGGTTGTCCAGACTATCTTATGTCTGTTTTTCTAGGCTAATCCTTCTAGGTTAGTTACCGTTGCACCTCCTTGGAAAAAAGGTAATGAGGTGGTTGGAAGGTCGATGCCAAGATAGTCATTGCCGCATGAGCCGAGGCTCACGGCTCCATCTCTGGCACCAGCCCTCTTGCAAAAAGTTTGCTCCCGTTGGGTTCTAGCGCCTCCAGCGTAGATCCCATCAGTGTGAATGAGTGGTGGAGACTTCGTCCAAGAAGATCAAGAATTACAGTAGGTAGGTAATTTCCATTTTTGACCCCTAAACCTCACACAGGTCACTCAGAGATGGAATGTCTGCAACCAGAAATTGGGATTTTACTATAGGGCTTTATTCCTGACAGAGTATTAAAAGAAATAAAGTGGTGTCCCCAGGGCTTGTAACTGTCTGAACAGATGGCACACTTGTAGCAGGTAAAAACATTTCACTGCTCTTTCGGCAGTACTGAGACTGCTCACAAGAACGCTTCCCACGGATGTCCATCACTGTGATTAGGGATCTCTGGACTTTACCAGTGCATTTATAGTGGTTAATTCCACAGCATTAAATTCAAGCACCACCAGGTGAACTAATTAACATCTTAGACCCTTCCTTGTAACCAGTTTGGTCCTGTGATACGTGGAGTGAGTGGTCAACTCACTCCGGCCAAAGCTAGACTCTCTTTGCCATTACACTTTAAGAAAACTGGATTCCCAAGCCACATGGGCCACAAGAGAAATCCTTACAGCACATTCTTTGTGCAAGGTTTCTGAGTATCTGCATCTTAACCTTGTTGGGCTCCTAGGAAGGCATCAGCCAAACCACAGCTGAACAACAAAGGAATCTTGTACTTACAGCATGATGTGCCCCCAAGACATTTGTTAAAACAATTGAACTACACAGTTCTCATCCAAAATCCATAGCTTTTTGTGTAAAAACAGTCTACAGTCTGGGCAGATCTTACTTTGAGAGGGCTGTTGCAGTAGGTAATTACATACAGGATTGAAGCCATCAGGCACCAGGACCCCACAGAAGAATTTCCAGCTAGCAGTCTGTGGCGGGGAACTGCCCCCATGTCAGGTGAGCGACGTCTGTACAAAGGGGCGGCAATCATCCGTCTTTCAAACCAAAGTTTTTTCTCGTTGTTTTCGATTTATTCCTAACAAAACGTCGGGTATGTCATCCCCTACACCATCCGATTTGCATAAGAACAAGTGTGACTCGTGCGGTGCCTAGCTCCCACATAAGGACGGTCATTCCGTACGCCTCTTCTGCTTAGGCCCGGTTCACCCCATGGAGAAGTGCCAGCACTGCCTGAAATTCAACACAGCCACCCGTAAACGGATGCAGCAATCTTTGGAAGCCCATATTTTAAAAAAGAAGATGGCCTCTATGGAGAAGGAGCTGAAGAAGCTAAGGCAGGCCTCCATTTCGCCTAATGGTCACCGCAAGAAAAAGGAGTGGTACCAGGACTCCACTTCCATGGCTACCACGACTTCGGCTGGAGTCGCCGTACTACAGGTAACGTCCCCCCCTCCCCCGGGGGTCCGATCCTCGACAGCCATCCTGGAGCCTTCCAAGGTGGCGGCGTCCCTCCCGTCGGGCTTCTTCGGGAGCCTCCGGGGAGAAAAAGGAGGTGACCGCGCCCGGGTAGACCGATGTCTCACGGCCCTCCGAGTCCAGCGGGTCCGGTAAGTCGGATGCCAGTGCCACTGACATCCGCCCGGACAAGGTTGATAAGTTGTCGACCACTTTGGGGGCGCTCACAGCTCCTAAGATGCCCGCCAAGACCACCTCTCCATCGTGGCCTTCATCAGGCACGGGTTCTGATAAGTCGGACGCCGGCTGCTTCGACGCCTGCCCGGATCCCGCCAGTAAGACGTATCTTCGGCCCGTTTGACAATCGGACGGCAAAGAGCCAACACCGACCTCCACCACGCCCGTTGCCTGCCACGCAGCATTCCGAGGCTCAGCGCCTCCCAGGGGACACAGTGGACGCCGGTATGCTGCCGAGTGTCCTCCTCTGAACTGGATCCCGTGACGCCGACCCTAGAACGCCTGCTCCGACGCCTGGTGACATTCCATTACCAGACGCCTGGACCTAACGCCTGGGCCACCTGTTCCGCGTTCGGCTTACTGGCCCTCCTCCAGGGGGCCTTCTGCACCACAGAGCCCCTGGTTCCTGGTACCCGACTATTTTATCTGATACCGTCCTACCTGGGACTGCATTATCCCGCTACCGTACCCGACGTCGGGCCTATCTGACGTCTACAGTACCCAACGCTGGGCTTCCCACCATCAGGCTACCAATACTCGCCTTACGGATACCCCCAGTATCCGTATCCCCCTCCTCCACCACCCCCTCTGCTGTCGGTGGATTTGAAGGAGAGACTGGCTGCCTGGTGGGCTGAGGCCAAGGCTCAACTCACCATGGAGGTGGAGAGCCGTCTATCGACGATGGTCCTGGTACCGGATCCCCTTCGTCGGAGACGAGAGACTCCCTCCCCCCGCCCGACACCAGAGGTGAGCCCTCAGGTGCCAGGGCCTGGGAGGACACACTTCCCCGAGGGCTGCCCAAGAGGTCCATTCCTCCCTCGCTCGGGGTGGAGTAGTCTTCTCACTCTTCTACGGAGACCTCCAACTCAGATTCCGGAGGGTGCTCCGATCCTGACAATGAGCCTTGCTCTCCACACTGTCCCAGGCCAGGGACTCCTCCGAAGTCTCCTCCGGAAGATCCTTCCTTTCTGGAGCTGCTGAGAAAGATCCAGGAGGTTCACCAGTGGCAATCTCTGGAGTCAGATCCACAGCAGAAGAAACTCGCTGGCCGTTTGGATCTGCCCGAAACAGCTCCAGCATTGATTCCACCCTGGATCGAGCCTCACGCAGGCCTTGTTTCCACTATTTAGAAACAACCATCCGCGGTAGCCCCCCTTCCAAGGAAGGCGAATAGGCTATACCAGGCTCCTGAGGGTGTGGATTCATTGAATACACACCCGAAGGTCAATTCTGTTGTGATTAGCACCACTCACGGCCGATCGGCTAACCCAAAGCACCTTAGCTCGTCTCCACCAGACAAGGAATCCCGGCTTCTGGACCAGTACGGGAAGAAGGTGTACTCTTCTTCCACACTGGAAATCAGGGGTCTGAATTATGTCACATATATGGGGGATTACCAGAAGGCTATCCTGAGTCATGTGGAATCCAAATTGGACTCCCTTCCTGAATCTCAAACCAAGCAGGAAGTGGCTGATCTCGTCCGATCTGCTCGTTCAGCCAGTAGGCACATGCTGCGTGCCGCGTACGATGCAGTGGACACTGCTGGTAGGAGTTCGGCTTTCACTGTGGGCCTTCAGCGTCATGCCTGGCTCCGGGTGTCAGGATTGGTTACTGAAGTGCAATCCGGTATTCAGCATGCGCCCTTCAGGGGTTCGGTGCTGTTCGGTGGAGATGTCAAGGACATCATCACCAACCTGCAAGAGAAGGGCACTGCACTCAGGTCCGTTGACTCTTTATACAAGCCCCCTCAGGGACCACGTCGCCCCTTTCGCAGACGTTCTCGGCCAAAAGCAAAACCTCAGGGAAAGCGGGCCAGTAAGCATCTGGCCCCTACGGCAGCCAAGACTCCACCACCCAAAAAAAGCTGCAGGATCCTCTGCCGCCACGCTGCCTCACATCTCCTGACTCCTTTCCTCTCCCACAGCCTCTTTGCCCTCAAGAGGAACCGGTAGGAGGGAGGTTCTCCTTCCATCTACCGGGCTGGGAGAGGATTACATCAAATGCTTGGGTGCTCCAGCTAATAGTGGAAGGACACTCAATCGAGTTTCTTCAGAAACCACCAAGAAGACCACGCCCCAAGTCGTCATACTCCCCGGAACATCTTTCTCTGGTTCGGGAAGAAATATCCTCCCTTCTCTTGAAGGTGGTGATAGAACCAGTTCCTACTCACCTTTGGGGGACCGGGTACTATTCCCATTTCTTCCTAGTTCCAAAGAAAACGGGAGACGTGAGGCCTATTTTGACCTCGGCTCCCTGAACTTGTTCGTGGAGTACAAGCGCTTCAGAATGCTCTCCCTGCAGAGCCTTCTGCCGCTTCTTCGGTCGGGACTGTGGCTATGTGCTTTGAATATGCAGGATGCCTACCTGCATATCCCCATCCACCCTTCCCAGTGCAAATTCCTCTGGTTTTCCTTTCAGTGAGGCAACTACCAATTCAATGCCCTCCTGTTTGGTCTTTCCTCGGCCCCCCGAGTGTTCACCAAATGTCTTTCAATGGTAGCAGCCCACCTGCGTATCCAGGGGGTACTGGTTTTCCCGTACCTGGACTATTGGCTCCTGGTGGCCTCATCCAGGGAGGAACTCCAGCACTCCCTTTCCCTTACCCGGCAGGTTTTCACCAGCCTGGGTATCACCATCAGCCAGGCCAAATCCCATCTGGTCCCATGACAAAGACTTCAGTTCATTGGGACGATCCTGGACATGACCATCGGCAAAGCATTTCTGCTGCCGGACAGGATGGCACCCTTCAGGCGCAAGCAAATCTGTTGTCCAGCCACAGAAGGGTCAGCACCCGGTCAGTCCTGCGCCTCCTTGGGCTCATGGCGGCTGCAGTTCCAACAGTCCCTCGCGCTCGGCTCCATATGAGAATCTCTCGGTGGACGCTTCGGTCTCAGTGGGACCAGACTTTGGACGACCTAGACCAGGAGGTTCTGGTCTCCGACCCTATGATCCGAGACTTGAAGTGGTGGGTGGTGCAGGAGAACCTTTGCCAGGGAGTCCGGTTCTGTCTGGAACCTCCCTCCCAAACGTTGACGACAGATGCCTCAGGAGAAGGCTGGGGAGCCCACCTGGGACCTCACAGGACTCAAGACTCCTGGTCCAGTCTCGAGCGCACTCTACACATCAGTGTGCTCGAGCTCAGAGCCGTTCTGTATGCTCTTCAAGCTCTCTACTCTTGTGTTCTTCCCGGTCATCTAGGAATCCAGACGTACAACATGTGCATAGTATGGTACATCAGTAAGCAGGGAGGAACTCATTCCTACCATCTGCAGGGAAGCAATGAGAGTTTGGGGTTGGGCAGCTCAGCGCAACCCTCACCTGATGGCTGTTCACATTCCGGGAGTAGACAGTACGCTAGCGGACCACCTCAGTCAGTCGTCAGCCAATGCCCACAGATGGGAGCTGGATCAGGAGGTACTAGACAGTCTTCCTGTGTTGGGGAACCCCTCAGTTAGACCTGTTTGCGTCTCCTCTAAACACAAAACTTCCCTCCTTTTGCTCGTTCGCTCCAGGGCGAGGCATTTTTTTTGGCGGGATGCTCTGTCTCTCAATTGGAAGGACAGATTCGTCTGTGCCTTCCCTCCAATTCCCTTAATCTCGAGGGTCTTACACAAACTCCAATCAAAAGGAGCTCGAATGATGCTCATCACTCCATTCTGGCCCAGGCAAGTTTCATTCTCTCTTCTGCAACAGTTTTCAGAGGAACCTCCGCTTCCTCTTTCTTTGTCACAGCACTTGCTGACCCAGGACCAGGGACCCTGGTCCATCCAGGTCTCAGATCCCTTCAGTTGCATGCGTAGCTCCTGCAGACGTAGTCAAAGCCTGGTTTCAGAGTTTCTTTGCTCGTCGCAGACATTTTGGTGGAGGCCAGAAAGCCTTCCACCAGAGCCACCTACGCTATGAAGTGGAAGTGTTTCTCGATATGGGCCACTTCAAAGGACTTTGAGCCCTTCTCTTGCCTGGTTGAGAGAATCCTGAACTACATGCGTCCCCTTTTTGACCTGGGTCTCAGTCATTCCTCTTTGAAGGTCCATATGTCGGCCATTTCGGCCTGCCACATCCCTTTTGGTGACAGGACGTTCACGCAGTTGGAAGTCTCTAAAACCTTCCTCGGAGGGGCTCTTCATTTGAGAACCCCCATCCGTCTTCCTGCGCCCCCTTGGGATTTGAACTTTGTTCTCGAGAAGCTTACTCTGCCTCCCTTTGAACTGGCAACTACTGCAGACTTGAAGTTCCTTTCTTGGAAGACGCTCTTCCTAGTGGCCATTACTTCAGCTCGACGAATTTCCGAGCTTCAGGCCTTGATGTGCAAAATCCCTTATTTGATTTTCCACAAGGAACGTGTGGCTCTGTGCACCAACCCTATGTTTCTCCCTAAGGTGGTAGTAGGATCTACGCTGAACCAATCCATTGAGCCGCCTGCTTTCTTTGCACAACACTCCAATCAAGGGGAATACCTCTTGCATACTTTGGATGTTCACAGGATCCTGAGATACTGTACCACTAGAACTAAGGATCTCAGGAAGTCGGATCAGCTCTTTGTTTCTTTTGCTCACAAAAGAGGCGGCAATGCAGTTTCTAAGCAATGCGTATCGAGGTGGTTGGCTCACTGTATCACTTTCTGTTACGACAAGTACCACAAGACCCTGCCTGGTCAAGTCAGAGGTCATTCCACCAGATGAGTAGCTGCCTCTGCTGCTTGTTTAAAGAATGTGTCAGCGGCAGACATCTGCGCAGCCGCAACTTGGACTTCTGTCCATACCTTTACGAAACACTACAGTTTGGACATTGCCTCTCGCCGTAAAGCAGGGTTCAGGTTGGCTGTTCTGCAAGGTCTTCTTTCTTAGACCCCTACAGCCGGAGGTTTATTAGTTGATAGTTTTCCTCCTCCTGAGTGCTTTTCTTTGTTCCAGACTGCTTGGGACTCAGTCCTATATGTAATTACCTACTGCAAGAGCCTTTTCAAAGTAAGATAGTACAGTTACGAAAGAACTTAGCGTAACAGTAGAACTTCGAGAGAGGCTCTTGCAGTAGGTAATACCTTCCCGCCCTCCATCCCCCTTAACTTTTTCAGCTCTTTTTCCAGGAAGGAAAATATCTGTTTCTCTCTCGTCTTGCCTTTTTGGCTCTTGGGGAGTGAACTGGAAGGCGGGCATGGGGGACCGGCCCTTTATACTGACTTCACATGACGTCGGCCACCAGATGTGGGGGCGGTCGCCCGCCAGAGACTGCTAGCTAGAAATGTTTCCGTGGGGTCCTGGCACCTGACGGCTTCAGTCCTATACGTAATTACCTACTGCAAGAGCCTCTCTCAAAGATCTACTGTTATGGTTAGTTCTTACGTAACTGTACTTTCTGTTAGTTCTCAGTCTTTTGGGGATTGACCCAAACTACTCACTGAACCTTCAGTCCCTTTTCTCCTGCCAAGAAAAATATTCAACCTCTTGGAGCTTCACAGGATCTGGTAGCCACCATGTTCCACAAAACCAGTGGATGGTTAGTGTACTAAGGCATAAAATAACAGTGTTCTTCCTTCTGACAAGTGGCCTTTGGTAAAGCACCACTTGCCTGTAGAACTCCTGACTTCACTCTCCAACTCCAGGTTTCAAACTGCATCACAGAAGTCAAGCAACAGCAGAGCACTGAGGCTTATGCTGCTGCGAGAATTCTAAATTCCATCACATCATCCCCTACCCTAGCAGAACTAAGCAGGTGATGACGTAATGTATTGCAGAGCGTTTTAAACTCTCTTTAACTGCCCAAACTCCCTGCCTGATCCAAAACTTATGGGATCCTAGTAACCCCAGGAACTGGTTGGTTACAAATAAATAACTTGTTCTGTTTTGTGTGTTACAGATTTGCAGGGGGCCCTGATGTCAACAAACAAAGGTAGGTTTTTAGGCCCCCTTTTAATACATTCCACAGGACTAGGTAAATTGTGGGTATGGCTTGACTGAGAATTTGTAGATGGCAGATATTTGAATGTCGGGATGTTGCTTCTGTCACAAAATTCAGTATTTGCTCTTCAGCAGCCAAGAGCAAAGCAGCAACTGCTTTAGAGTTGCCACCTGTCCCGATTTTTCACGGAAAAGTCCTGATTTGAGTAGTTATGTCCTGCAAAAAAACATGAAAAACACTACATGTCCTGACATTATAGTAGAAAAAAATATTCCTAGGAGCGTAGATATGTTGTTCATCCACACTGTTTGGCATGTCCCCTTCCACTTTAAATCTTGTCAGAAATCTTCAAGCTGGCTCCTCCCACCCACCCGGATGGTATATACCTCGCCTCCACCCCATGACGCCAAATCTTCCTTTCTGCTGGAAGATGCAGGTTCCCTCATGCTCTCAGCATTTCGTAGGCCCTGGCTTTCAAATTGTCGGTTTTACCGAAAATCAGACTCATTCGAATTAGTGATCGTGCTTTTGTCGCATTGACTATGGAGGAAAAATCTTCCCCAGGATTTCGCCGGTGCCCCTGCGGCCAGAAGATGTCGCGCACCGATCCCCACCTCACGCGCGTTTA
The DNA here is from genome assembly GCA_016271365.2 of Neoceratodus forsteri. Classification (NCBI taxonomy): domain Eukaryota; kingdom Metazoa; phylum Chordata; order Ceratodontiformes; family Ceratodontidae; genus Neoceratodus; species Neoceratodus forsteri. The sequence goes on along the minus strand of CM057449.1, from coordinate 241,069,884 downwards.
CTGCCTAGGTGTCGGACATGACACCTCATCGTGCAGTTTTTGCTTGGCCTTCCATCCCAACGTCCTGGACGACCACAAGGCATGCCTGAAGCTGTGGAGACCGGAGGAAGAGAAATCTGCCGGTGATATCGAAGTAGGCTAGGTGGGCAGATCTTACTTCGAGACACAGCTCTTGCAGCAGGTTACACCATTAGGACTGAAGCCGGCAGGCGCCAGGACCCCACGGAAAAATTCTAGCTAGCTATCTTCAGCGGGGACTGCCCCCGACGTCGGTCCCGCCTCCGACGTCAGGCGTAGTACATAAGTGGGTGGTCCCGTCAGATTTCCCAGTTCTTTCCCGCTGTCGACTTGCATGTCTCGACCCTTTGGTTCAGTTTCTAGCGTGCGACGCGTGGTAAAGTGTTTTCCTACCAGAAATTTGTTCTCTGCATTCAGTTTCTTCTCTGATGTCCTCACCGACCTCCGGTCACTCCTCGAAGTGTGCCTGTGGGAAGCAGATCCCCTTCAAGGATCCACACTCTGCCTGTGTCCGGTGCCTAGGCCCAGACCACGACACCCGGTCCTGCACCTTTTGCCAGGGTTTCAACAGCAGAACCCGGATCCGTCGCCAGAAGGCCCTATAGGCATTCCTGCTAGAGGATCAACTCAAGTCCATGGCTTCCAAGGGGGATTCTTCGCAGAAGGCCCGCAAGCATGCTGAGAAGCATAGGGAGAAGGCCCCTTCCAGGTCTCCGTCTAGGGCCTCCGACTCGCGCAGCTCTGGCTCCAGGTCCGACTGCTCTCCCTCCCAGGCCAGCTCTCAGCCTCCCCCCGCTGCTGTGAGAAAATCTTCTTCCTCTTCTCAGGCCAAGACTCCCAGGCCTTCCTCATCCTCCAAGGTCCTGGCTAAGTCGGGGGATCGCCACTATCACCACAAGTCGGGTTCCCGCCATTCTGAACCCGACGTCAGGTCTGCTTCCTTACCGCCTCGCAAAACCAAGGAGCTCACCTCACTCAAGAGGCCGCAGGACCCGACGCCGGTTCGTCAGACGTCGGCCTCTCGCCACAGGTTCCCAGAGCCGTCGCCGGCCAGGCCTACTCATCACCGGACGCCGGTAGGGGGACCGGCGCCCGCTCCAATTGAGAAGAGGACCCTGACGCCTCCGACCGATGTCGGTCAGGAGACCATCACTGAGGAGGAGTTAACCCAGCCCGAGGACCAGACGGGCGACCTCAGTCCTGTTGAGACTCCCAGGGAACCCGAGCCGCAACCCGAGCCGACGCCAGGTCCCGACGACCGTCCATCGGCGCCCGGACCGTCGTCGGGCCTTTCCTTTTCAGAGGTGAAGGAGCTTTTCACTTACTGGTGGGATACCGTCAAAAAGGACATGGTCCCCACTCCACCTCCGCTTCCTCCTCCTCCTACACCGGTTGCTCCTCCGGTTCCTGCGCCCCGTCTCCATCTGGGTCTGCAGGCCGGTTACCTCCTCCCCGGGAGCCCAGGACCCCTCCAAGGGGGAGACTCGATAAAAGGAGACCTCTGTCCAGATCCTCTTATAGGTCACCCAGTCCCAAAAGACCCAGAAGACGCCGCCATTCGCCTTCTACGGAGGACACGGGATCAGAGTTTTCTACATCCAGATCCCCATCTCCCCTCTCCATCCCTTCTCCGGACCCACGTGAGCTGCCAGAGTCTCCTCCGGATGACCCTTCGTTCTCTGATATCATGAGACACATCCAGGAGAACATGGGATGCGGAAGAGTTAGACCCCGGAAGACTGCGCCTTGCGAACTATCTTCGGCAGAAGGACCCCAAGCCTGTGGTGGTGCCACCCTTGGTAGACACTTTCGTGGACTTCACCAAGGCAGCGTGGAAGCGTCCACATTCGCTCCCGGCAATGCCGAAGAAAGCTGACCGCTTGTACAAGGCTCCAAGAGAAGACCAGTACTTGATTCAGCATCCTCAGGCCAACTCTCTGGTCATAACAGCCTCTCATGACCGGTCCCAGAGACCGCAACATCTGAGCACCCTGCCACGGACCCAGAGTCCAAGCAGTTGGATTCCATGGGTAGGCGATGACCAGCTACCGGCCTCCATCAGATCCCTGAATGATTTGACCCACATGGTGCAGTTCCAAAATGCCCTGTGGGAGCAGGGTCTGGATGCGGCTGAGAAATTGCCAGAAGGTGAGCAGGAGGAGGAGATGTTACAGCTCCTCTGTACGGGTTCGGACGTGGGAACCCAGGTGCTACGAGCCGTGTACGATTCTCCGGGCCTCGGCCCAAGCAGCAGCTTCAGGCGTATGCCTCGGAGCACTCTTGGCTCCGTGTCTCCGGTTTTACCCCGGACGTCCAGAAAAACATTATGGACGCCCCATTCGAGGGAGAAGTTTTGTTTGGTAAACCCTCAGAGAAGATAATTACCAAACTCCAAGAGGCCGGGAAGGCGGTGAGGTCGGTTCAGGCCATGTACCGACCCAAGCTTAGTTCCTTTCGTAGGAATCAAAGCCGATTTCGTGGATGGACGCAGAGACAACAGTCCCGCCCTGTTCCACAGCAGAGGGGCTCCGGTTTTCGCAGAGCCCAGAGAAAACAACCAGCAGGTCGGAGCCAGCGTGCTCCTAAGCCGGTCCAGCCAGCGGGACCCTCAGCCGCCACAGCCTGACTCCTTCCCGGCTCCCGCTCCTCAGGATCAACGGGACGTCATGGCCGGGGGTCGCATTGCGAATTTCCTGCCGGGATGGCAGACTATAACCACTGACAGGTGGGTTCTACAGTTGGTCGGAAGAGGCCACTTTATAGAATTCGCGGAAAAGCCACCCTCGAGGCCTCCGTTGCTCTCCTGGTTTCCGGGTCAGCACAAATCATTGATCAGGCATGAGGTGCTCACGCTCCTGCAAAAGGGAGAGATAGAGTACATCCCAGAGAACCAGAGAGAGGACACGGATACTATTCCCACTTCTTCCTGGTTCCAAAGACGACAGGGGACCTCCGTCCGATTCTGGACCTCAGTGACCTCAATTTGTCGGTCGCCTACAAAAGATTCCGCATGGTAACTCTTCCGGGTCTTGTTCCCATGCTGAAGCAAGACGCCTTTTTAGCGTCTCTAGATATGCAGGATGCTTACTTGCACATCCCTATAGCTCAAGCGCACAAGAGGTTTCTGCGCTTCGAGTTTCTCGGCCATCATCTTCAGTTCCGAGCCCTTCCATTCGGGCTGTCATCGGCACCCAGGGTCTTTACCAAATGCATGGCAGTCGTGGCAGCGTCTCTAAGGAGACAGGGCCATTATGTGTTCCCGTACCTGGACGATTGGCTTCTCATGGCCGCCTCCAGAGAGGCGTTGTCACTGGCGATCCAGAGCACCCAGGACCTGTTTCGGTCTCTGGGTATCCTAATCAACCACGAGAAGTCCCTCCTGGTACCGTCGCAGAAACTGCAGTTCATAGGCGCAGTACTGGACACCGTTCAGGGAAGAGCATTTCTTCCAGACGACAGAGCAGAGCACATCATATCCCTCATCAGGGAGCTTTCGTCGAACAAGACTGCCCCAGCCAGGTCGGTCCTTCGCTTGCTGGGACACATGGCTGCGGCAATTTCTACCGTCCCTTTCGCAAGGCTCCACATGCAGGTGACTCAGTGGATGCTCAAGGTGCAATGGGACAAACGGCAAGACCACATGCAGCATCCGGTCAGAATCACGAATACCGCGATTCGAGACTGGCAGTGGTGGCTAGACCCAGGGACACTCTCTATGGGCGTCCCGTTCATAGCGCCTGTCCCCGGAGGTAATCCTCACCACAGATGCCTCAGGTTCTAGGTGGGAGCACACCTGGACGGGTGAAGTCCCAGGGTACGTGGACCTCTGGAGGCCCACCTCCATATCAACGCCCTAGAGATGAGGCGGTCCTTTATGCCCTGCAGGCCTTCAGTCAAAACTCACGAGTACTCTCCTGCTTCAGACAGACAACACGGCGGTGATGTATTACCTCAACAAACAAGGAGGCGACACTCTTACCCCTTTGCAGGGAGGCCATGAGGGTGTGGGATTGGTAATCCGACAGGCGCGAACCTGATCACAGTACATGTTCCCGGGTGGACAACACGATTGCAGACGGCCTGAGTGGCTCCAGGCCAGAGTCCACGAGTGGGAACTTCTCCAGGAGGTAGCAGAGGATCTGTTTCTTCGATGGGGAACTCCAGAACTGGACTTGTTCGCCTCCCCATCCAACGCAAAACTGCCCAATTTTTGCTCGCTAGATCCAGGGCCTGGTATTTTCTGGCGAGACGCGTTGTCCCTCTCCTGGGCGGACAGATTCCTCTACGCTTTCCCTCCCTTCCCGTTGATCCAGAGAGTCCTTCTCAAACTGCGCAGGGAGCATGCAACAATGATCTTGGTGGCCCCATTCTGGCCCAGACAGATCTGGATCTTACTTCGAGATACAGCTCTTGCAGCAGGTTACACCATTAGGACTGAAGCCGGCAGGCGTCAGGACCCCACGGAAAAATTCTAGCTAGCTATCTTCAGCGGGGACCGCCCCCGACGTCGGTCCCACGTCAGACGTAGTACATAAGGGGGCGGTTCCGCCCGATTCCCCAGTTCTTTCCCGCCGTAGACTTGCACGTCTCGACCCCGGTTCAGTCTCTGGCAGCGGCGGCGTGGTTAAGTTCTTTCCTACGGGAAATTCGATTTTCTACAATCAAGTTTTTCTCTGATGTCCTCTCCGACCTCCGGTCACTCCTCTAAGTGTGCTTGTGGGAAGCAGATCCCCTTCAAGGACCCTCACTCGGCCTGTGTCCGGTGCCTAGGCCCAGACCACGACACCCAGGCCTGCTCCTTTTGCCAGGGGTTTAATAGCAGAACCCGGATCCGTCGCCAGAAGGCCCTTCAGGCTCTTTTGCTGGAAGAAAAGATTAAGACCATGTCTTCCAAGGGGGACTCTTCGAAGAAGACCCACAAGCACGCTGAAAAACGTAGGGAGAAGGCCCCTTCCAGGTCCCCGTCTAGGGCCTCAGACTCTCGCAGCTCTGGTTCCAGGTCCGACCGCTCCCCTTCCCAGGCCAGCTCTCAGCCTCCCCCTGCTGCGGTCAAGAAGTCTTCATCCTCTTCTCAGGCCAAGACTGCCAGATCTTCCTCGTCCTCCAGGGCCCTGGTCAAGTCTGGGGATCGCCACCATCACCATAAGTCTGGTTCCTGCCTTTCTGAACCCGGGATGTCAGGGTCGGCTTCCTTGCCTCCTCGCATGACCTTGGAGCTTACCTTCTGAAGAGACCGCAGGACCCGGCATGCTGGCCGCCGCCCCTTCTCGCCAGAGATCCCTGAGCCGCCAGACGACCGCCGCCGCCAGGCCGCGGATCATCGGGCCGTAGGGGGGACCGCGCCCGCCTCCTGGCTGAGAAGAGAACCCCGACGCCCGACCAACGCCAGTCAGGAGACCATCACCGAGGAGGAATTGACTCAGCCGAGGACCAGACAGGCGATCCCGGTCCTGTCGAGACGCCCAGGGAACCCTCGCCATTACCCAAGCCCCCTGTGGAGCCGACGCCGTGACCCGACGACGGTCCACCGGCGCCCGGACCGTCGTCGGGCCTTTCCATGGTAGAAGTGAAGGAGCTGTTCACTTACTGGTGGGACACCATAAAGAAGGACATGGTTCCCACTCCACCTCCTCTTCCTCCTACACCGATTACTCCCCCGGTTCCTGCGCGCCCCCCCCCCCCCATTGGGGTCGGCAGGCCGGCTACCTGCTCCCCGGGAGCACAGAACACCTCCAAGGGGGAGACCAGACAAACAGAGACCTCCATCCAGATCCTCTTCCAGGTCACCCAGCCCTAAGAGACCCAGAAGACTCCGACGATCGCTTTCGACGGAGGACACGGGATCAGAGTTCTCAACATACAGATCCCCATCTCCCCTCTCCATCCCTTCTCCGGATCCACGCGAGATGCCAAAGTCTCCTCCGGATGACCCTTCGTTCTCGGATATTATTAGACACATCCAAGAGAACATGGGATGGGATGTGGAAGAGCTAGACACCGAAAGGCTACGCCTTGCAAAGTATCTTCGGCAGAAGGACCCCAAGCCTGTGGTGGTGCCACCCTTGGTAGACACTTTTGTGGACGTCACCAAGGCAGCGTGGAAGCGTCCACATTCGCTCCCGGTGATGCTGAAGAAAGCTGATCGCTTGTACAAGGCTCCCAGGGAAGACCAGTACTTGACTCAGCATCCTCTGGCCGAGACTGTGGTCATAACAGCCTCACATGACCGGTCCCAGAGACCGCAACATCTGAGCACCCAGCCACCGGACCCAGAGTCCAAACAGCTAGACGCTATGGGTAGGCGAACGTATGCTTCCGCTACCTGCGCCATCAGATCCCTGAATTCTAGGGACATGGATATGTTGTTCATCCACACTTATTGGCAGGTATCCTTGCCGCTTTAGATCTTGCCGGAAGGTCTTCAGGCTGGCTCCTCCCACCCACCCGGGTGGTATAACTCTCGGCTCCGCCCCATGACGCCAGATCTTCCTTACCGCTTGGAAGCTCAGGTTCCCTCCTTAACGCTCTGCGTTTGAGACTGGTTCCTATTTCTTCCGTTTTGCGAATTTGAAAGTTTTTGCTATAAAGACTTCAGTCTTCTATCCCTCGTGGCCGCGATGGACAACCGCCTCCGGTTTCGGAGATGCTCCTCATGGCAGAAGATGTACTCGGACAGATCCACACTCCACGTAGGTTCACTGTTTAGGCCTTGAGCACGACCCCAGGACTGCGACTTGTGCTCTTCCTTTTCGCCCACGCCCTCAAAGACCGTGGCTGCCCGATTGCATCTGGGCCGTCCCCGAAGCGCTTCTCCGTGAAGTCTAAGGAGGCCCGGTCGGCGCAGTCCACAGCGGCGCTACCATGGATCAGCCTTGCTGGCAGATGATCGCCTCAAGAGGAGGCGCGCTGGCTGTGATTCTTTCTCGCGCTGCATTTATCCCGCTCTCTCTGGGTTCTTCCTACACAGCTTCCTTTAGGAGCTTTGTCTGTTCTCCACTAAGGGAGAAGGGCCAACGCCTGCTGGACCTTTTCCGGTCCAAAAGAGGGACAAAGGTAAATCCTCCGTCGGCGCCTTGGGAGCGGGAAAGGTCCCTCTCCTGAGTCGTCGACCGTCGACTTGGCCGACCGCCGGGCTTCGGGCCACTGGTCTCACGGTGTCCCCGCTAGGCTCGCTGATTCGAGACTCCTGGCCGGATTTAAGTCGAGATTTTTCTCGATCCGTTGACGGGTTGTCGCCATAGAGCCGAGACTCCCCTCTCCTGCCTCCGGGGAGTTGAGGATCCCGTGGCTTGCCTGTGCCTCCGGTTCGGAGCCCTCGATGAACCCTCCGAAAGGAAGGGAGTGCCGGTTCCGCCGACATTTCCTCGCACCGACCTCGAAAGCCGCAGGCTTCCTCGGTTCGACCTCTTCAGCGTCCAGCCGATCCTTACTGGCCATAGGCGGTCTCGTCCCCGCACCGCGGTAAGCGGCATCACTGGCCTCTCGCCCTCCTCGGACGAGGGAGGCTTCGCATAACTTACGCCGACGGTACGAGGACTCATGTGGCAACAGTTCCTCCTGATCGAAGCTACTGACGCAGCGCCTTCCCGCCGGATTAAGTGGCTGTCACCGAGCGCTGACACAACCCCTCGACTTCACTCTCGAGGAGCCTGTACCCAGGCTGGTTGTTCGGCTAAACCAGCTGCTCCACCGATTCCGTGGAACCCGCCTCCACAGCCACTATTTGGGGCTCCACCTCAGGATTTTCAGTCTGCCAAAGGTCTACCCCATAGGCTGTCTGTTACCCCACTCCCGACCACCCCGGTAGAGGGTGGCTCAGGCCAGAGGCAGTTTCTTCGAGGACTCGTCCGAGTCCGAGGATAATTCCTCCTTTTCTCCGGGTTACTTAGACTTGGAGTCCCCAGGAGGACAGTCAATGGACGAGAGCCCGTCGTCCTTCCTTTAGACTGCTTCGCTCATCTCGAGTCCACCGATGAGCCCCAACCCGCTTCCAACATGGCCAGGTATCCCTCACAGAGATTCTGGACCGAGGGGATTCTCCAACGAGGTCTTCCGTGGCCGAGGCTACAGTGGGTCCGGCTTGAGCTTTGCATAGCCTGCTTCCTGTCCATGCGCCTTGGCCAGGATGGTTTAGTATGCGGTCCCTACCGGTTCCCTGTCCGTTTAGCTGGAGCACCTCTGCTGAGGGGTTGGCTACCGACAGCCTGTTAGTGCGCCGGCAACGCCTAGGATGTGGGATAAACCTCCCAACAAGGAATCCAGAAATTGACTATGTCGGGCTAAAAGTCTATGCTACACTCTCTCTCGGCTTTCACAGGGCTAGTTCGGGCGTCTCATGGCATATTTTTCTCATGCCCTGTTGGGCTTCCTGGATGAGGTCATCCTCATCTTCCCGCGGATCTGCAGACTACGGTCAAGCAGGTGCGGACCAGGTCAGGGGCAGTGGCCAAACAGCAGCTCCAGACTGCTTTAGATATTGGGGACACATGTGCCAGGTCGGTGGCGGCCGAGTGGCTATGGCTTCTACTGGCTTGGCTGAGGATATCCACCTTTACTTCGGATACCCAGCACATGTTGGCGGATGTTCCCTTTGGGACTGACCTTTCGCCCTGGGGTGGAAGGTCACCTGCAGAGGATCTAGAAGTCCAATGCTACTCTTGACTCGGTCTCTTCCGCTCAGAAGACAAAGGCCAGAAACCACAGCCTAAGCTCCTTTCGTCTCTTCTGCGCTCCGGCCCGGTCCAGCAACGCTGGGCCAGCAGGCTCAGCCTTGGCATCCCAAACCCAAGCGTACGGCTTCCTCTAACAGGAGGCAGGGAGGAAAGGCCCAGGAGGTCCTCGGCCAGTCCCTCTCCAAGCCTGCCCAGTGACGGGCTGAGGGGTGTCACCCCATCCCCGGCCACCTTACTCCTGGTTCCTCCTGCGGGGACTGGTCTGACACTTTTTCCGCCTGGTCCGCATTGTTACCACGGACAGGTGGGTACTGGAGGTGGTGGAAAAGGCCTGCCTCTGAATTGAGCAGGCCCCACCCTTCAGAGCCGCCGCACCGGGTCCAGAGTTCACTGTCGGCTCGCCGATCCGACATCGCCTCCTCCTCCGAAGGGAGGTGATCAGGGTGGTAGCGGACCCCTCAGACCCAGGGTTTGTGTCCAGGTCCTTCCTGGTTCCGAACGGACGGGGCTGGCGCCCATTCCCCACTCCACACGACCTAAACAAGTTCCTAAGGTCTCGAATCTGGTGGGATGGTCACCTGGCTCAGATAATACCATCCTTGGAATGCGTGCAGTGGTTCTTGCTCTCTGGACTTGCAGGACGCTGCTTTCGCCCCTATCCGGGTCCGTCCTCCCACCAGAGATTCCTTCGCTCCGAGCGGAAGGATCCCTTTCGAAGTTCCAAGCCATGCCCTTCGGCTTGTCTCCAGCTCCCAGGGCTCTTCACCAAATGCATGGCAGTGGTGACAGCATTCCTGGGGCGCCGAGGGGTCCGGGTGTACCTTTACCTGACCGACTGGCTGATAGCAGCTCCTCCAGGCAGGAGGTGGAGTGGTCCAGAGATCTGGCCCTCCAGTCTGTTCTCAACTGGGCCTCCTTATCAACGAGGCTGGGTCGAACCTCGAGCTGAAGCAGGTGATTCTGTTCTATCGGGCGCAGCTCGACTTTCTTTCGAGCCAGAGCTGCTCCGGGCGTGACAGGGCCGAGGTTCCTTCCTCCTTTGCCCAGTCATTTCTGTTGGGCACTTGCACCTGCCCGGGCTTCCTTGCGCCCTGGGTCTCATGGCTGCCTGCACCAACGTGGGTCCGTTAGTCTGGAACATGCGTCCCCTCCATGGGGACTGGCCAGTCAGTGGTCACAACGCCATGCATCCTTGACCAGCTCTAGGTCGGTGACACAGGGATGTGAATGCCTCCAGTGGTGGATCGCTCCAGGTCATTTGCAGGAGGGCATCCTGTCGTCTCGCCCGCTGACGGTCTTCATCAACCGGCTGCCTCTGATGGGTTGAGGTGCCCATCTGGGGAACACTCGGGCTCATTGCCTCTGGTCTCACGGGAGTCCCGATGCATCAACCTGCTGAGCTCCGAGCTGTCCGCCTTAGCTCTCACCGCCTTGCTCCTCCTCTGGGGTCAAGTGGTCCGGGAGTCCAGACGGACAACACCACCACCATGTACTATCTAAACCGCTAGGCTGGACGCTGCCCATGCTTCTATGCAAGGAAGCCTCCCATGATTGGGTCTCTCGTGCACAGCCTGGAGGCGATCTCTCAGCCATTCATGTGGCAGGAGCTCCAACACCCTGGCCGATGCCCTAAGCCGATAGGGGCTGCATCCCACGAGTGGTCTCTCCTGTCTGAGTGTACAGCATCTGTTCTCCCATTGGGGCACACCTCAGGTGGACCTGTTTGCCCCAGGGAGAATGTGCTGAGGCTGTTCCATGTCCCGCCTCTGCAGGCGCTCGCTGCAGGGGATGCCTTCCGAGGCAGTGGACCCCGGGCCTCTTCTACGCCTTTCCCATTTCCCTTGGATCCACAAGGTGCTTCTCAAGGCTAGAGGAGGACAAGGCGAGGTGATTCTGATAGTCCCAGACTGGCTTCGCCAGTTCTGGTACCCACATCTCCTCAGTCTCAGCTCCAGGGACTCTGGCAGCTTCCAGCTCGCCTGACCTGCTCTCAATCAGTCAGGGAAGGCGCTCCATCCGGACCTTCAATCCCTGCACCTGACGGCCTGGTTCCTGAGCCGGCTAGAGTTCCAGGTCTGGGGTCTTTCCCACGAGGTCCTCAATGTAGTTGAGGCCCCTGCATGAGTCGCACTGAGAAAAATGCTATGCCTTCAAATGGAGAAGGTTTTCCATTTGCGTCAGGCAAGGGCTTGGACCTTCCCTCCTGTTCCTGGCAAGCATCTTGGACTCATTTATGGTCCCTTTCTAATCAAGGGCTTAGGGTCATCTGACCTTTGGGTGCACCTGGCAGCCATCTCTGCTTACCGGCGGGGCCGGAAGCAGTCGGTGCGCGGAGAAGTGGTGTGGCTTTCAAAGGCCTGATCACATTTCCTCCCGTGAAAAACCTCCACCTCCGGGATCTACTGCTGGTATTGGCAAGCTCATGGGCAAGCCATTCGAATCCTATGCACAGGTGTGCTTTCTCTCACCTGTCGAAGACCTTCTGGTGGCTATCACGTCAGCCAGAAGGATGGGAGCCCAGGCGCTTACTCCAGAGTCTCCTTACCTGGTCTTCCACAGGGACAAGGTTGTCTCGCGCCCCACCCGAAATTCCTTCCAAGGTGGTGTCTGAGTTTCACCCTAACTAGGTGTTGACTCTGTCGATGTTCTACCCCAATCACACCTCGAGGTCAATATAGGCTCCATACTCTGGACCCCTAGAAGGGCGCTTGTCTATTAAGCAAAGAGCTTACTGGTTGAAATTGGGAGAGGTTCACAGCTGTTTGTCACCTACGCTGAAGCCGCATCTGGCAGACCTGCAGCCAAGCGGATTTGCAAGCAGGTGGGTCACCTCCCCGGCATAGATCTCAACTATAAGTTCTGGCATGGAGCTCCCAGAGGGAGTAAGAGCTCATTCTACCCGCCATACTGCTGCAACGGTGGCTGCTTCCAGGACGTCCCTATCCAGGAAATCTGCAGGCTGCTACCTGGAAGTCAGCACACACCTTCATTACCCATTACCACATCGACCTTGAGTCACGCCTGGATGCTGTTTTCGGGGCCCTCGGCTTCCAGTCTCTCTTTCGTAAGTATTGGGGTGTTGCTCTTGCCTCCTCCCGGAGAACTACTAGGAGTCTGCCAATAAGTGTGGATGAACAACATATCCATGTCCCTAGAAATACAGGTTACTCACCTGTAACAGGAGTTCTAGGAATGGTATATGTTGTTCATCCACACCACCCACCGACCTCCCCGGCTCTCGACGCACAACCTGAGCTTCCAGCGGCCAGATTCTTTGCGTCATGGGGCGGAGCCGAGAGTTATACCACCCGGGTGGGTGGGAGGAGCCAGCTTGAAGACCTTCCGGCAAGATTTAAAGCGGCAAGGATACCTGCCAATAAGTGTGGATGAACAACATATACCATTCCTAGAACTCCTGTTACAGGTGAGTAACCTGTATTTACTTGACCCACATGGTGCAGTTCCAAAATGCCTTGTGGAAACAGGGTCTGGATGCAGCTTAGAAACTGCCGGAAGGTGAGCAGAAGGAGGAGATGCTTCAGTTCCTTCATACGGGTTCAGATGTGGGAACCTAGCGTGTAAGTCGCATGACTCGCTGGACTTCTCGGCCCCGAGCAGCAGCTTCGTAGATATGCATCCGGAGACGCCTTGTTACGCTCCTCCGTTTATCCTGGACGCCCAGAAGAATATCATGGACGCTTTATCGAGGGAAAGTCTTGTTTGGTAAGCCCTCAGAGAAGATTATTACCAAACTCCAAGAGGCTGGAAGGAGGTGAGGTCGGTTCAGGCCATGTACCGACTCCAAGCTTAGTTCCTTTCAGTGGGAACCAATGTGATTTCGTGGACGGACGCCAGCAGCAACAGTCCGCCCCACTCATTAACAGAGGGGCTCTGGCTGCGAGAGCCCAGGGAAATGAACCCGCAGGCCGTAGCCAGTGTACTTCCAAGCCGGGTCCAGCCAGAGGGACCTCAGCCACAGCCTGACTCTTTCCGCCTCCACCTCTCAGGATCAATGGGAATCATGGTCGGGGTCGTGATTATCAACTTCCTGCCGGGATGGCAGGCTATAACCACTCGACATGGGTGGGTTCTTCAGTTGGTCGGAAGAGGCCACTATAGAATTCACAGAAAAGCCACCCTCAGGTTCGCCTGCTGTCTGTGCACCCGGTCAGCACAAGTCCCTCGATCTGGCAAGAAATACTCAAGGCTCTGCAAAAGGGACCATAGAGAACGCCCGGAGAACCAGAGAGGACAAGGATACTATTCCCCACTTCTTCCTGGTTCCAAAGAAACAGGGACCTCCGTCCGATTTCTGACCTCAGCTACTCAACGGTCGTCGCCACAAGAGATTCTGCATGGTGACTCTTCCGGTCTCATTTCCCATGCTGAAGCAAGACCTTCTAGCTGTCCTCAGACATGCAGGACGCTGCACCTGCACATCCCCATAGCTCAGGCGACAAGAGGTTCCTGCGCTCGACTCTGACCACCACCTTCAGTTCTGAGCTCTTCCATTCGGACTGTCATCCGCACCCAGGGTCTTTACCAAATGCATGGTAGTTGTGGCAGCCTCTAAGGAGACAGGGCCATTATGTGTCTCCTGCATCTGGATGATTGGCTTTCATGGCCGCCCAGAGAGGCGTTGTTACGAGCCATCCAGAGCACCCAGGACCTGTTCCGATCTCTTGGCATCCTAATCAACCACTGCAGAAGTCTCTCCTGTACTGTCGCAGAAGCTGCAATTTATAGGCGGTATTGACACCGCTCAGGGAAGAGCATTTTCCAGACGACAGAGCCGGAGCGCATCAGATCCCTCACCAGGAGTTGTTGTCGAACAAGACCGTCCCAGCTCTGGTCGGGTCCTTCTGCTTTTCGGACACATGGCTGCGGCCATTCCTACCGTCTCCTTCGCAAGGCTCCACATGCAGGTAACTCCAGTGGATGCTCAAAGTGCAATGGGAGCAAAGGTAAGACCACATGCAGCATCCAGTCAGAATCACGAACACCGTGATTCGAGACTGGCAGTGTGGTATGAACCCAAGGTCACTCTCCACGGGTCGTCCGTCTTATGCGCCGTCCCGGAGGTAATCCTCACCACAGACGCCTCAGGTCTAGGGTGGGAGCACACCTGGACGGGTGAAGTCCCAGGGACGTGGAACCCTCTGGAGGCTCACTCTCCATATCAATGTCCTGGAGATGAGGGGGGTCCTTATGCCCTGTAGGCCTTTCAGTCAAAAATCCCGCCGAGTACTCTCCTGCTTCAGACAGACAACACGGCGGTGATGTATTACCTCAACAAACAAGGAGGCGCACACTCTTACCCCCTTTGCAGGGAGGCCATGAGGGTGTGGGATTGTGTAATCCGACACGGCGCGAATCTGATCACAGTACATGTTCCCGGGGTGGACAACACGATTGCAGATGGCCTGAGTCGCTGCCAGGCCAGAGTCCACGAGTGGGAGCTTCTTCAAGAGGTAGCAGAGGATCTGTTTCTTCGATGGGGAACCCCGAAGTTGGACTTGTTCGTATCCCATCCAACGCAAAACTGCCCAATTTTGCTCACTAGATCCAGGGCCTGGTGTTTTCTGGCGACGCCGTCTGTCCCTCTCCTGGGCGGGACAGATTCTCTACGCTTTCCTCCCTTCCCGCTGATCCAGAGAGTTCTTCTCAAACTGCGCGAGGGAGCAAGCAACAATGATCCTTGTGGCCCCTTTCTGGCCCAGACAGATATGGTTCCTTTACTGATTCAGCTGTCCCAGGAACCTCCGCTCCTGTTGCCGTTCAACTCCCATCTCTTGTCTCAGGAGGAAGGTTCACTGGTCCACCCGGACTTGGCTCGGTGAGCGTGCATGCATGGACTCCTAGAGACATAGCCGTTCGGTCTCGCCTACTCCTCTATTAAGGTGCACCTCTGTGTCATTTCTAGCTTATCACCTCCCGGTGGGACAGTCGCACAGTGGCACAATTAGATGCCTGTCGGGAATTTTTGAGAGGGTGTTACATCTTAGGCCACCCATTAAGGACCCAGTGCCTCCATGGGATTTGCTCTTTGTCCTGGAACAACTCACGCCCCCCCCTTTGAACCTGCCGTGGATTGTGAGCTGCGTTTTCTGTTGTGGAAAACGCTGTTTTTGGTTGCTGTTACTTCAGCGAGAAGAGTTTCTGAGCTTCACGCTCTCATGTGCAAAGAGCCTTATTTATTTTCCACCGGGACAGAGTATCCCTGAGGACGAATCCTAAATTTTTGCCTAAGGTGGTTTCTTCGCTCACTCTCAATCAGGATGTTGACCTGCCGGTCTACTTCCCGGACTACTCTAATAGAGAGGCACTGCTCCACCCTGGATGTTCACCAGCGCTAGGTATTACCTGAGCAGAACTAAACAACTTCGTAGTTCAGAGCAACTTTCGCTTCCTTTCTGAAAGGATGAAGGGCCAACCAGTATCCAAACAGTCCCTGTCTCACTGGCTTGTCCAGTGTATTTCATACTGTTATGGTATTAACAAAGCCCCTCCCAGGAGCAGTCCGGGGTCATTCTACTAGGGGTGTAGCCACCTCCTTTGCAGCACTCCGAAACGTCTCCACCTCTGCTATATGTGCTGCAACCACTTGGAGCTCTGTGCATACATTTCTAGGGACATGGATATGTTGTTCATCCACACTCATTGGCAGTATCCTTGCCGCTTTAAATCTTGCCGGAAGGTCTTCAAGCTTGCTCCTCCCACCCAACCGGGTGGTATAACCTCGGCTCCGCCCCATGACTCCAGATCTTCCTTACGCTGAAAGCTCAGGTTCCCTCCTTAACGCCCGCTTGTGACTGGTTCCTATTTCTCCGCTTGCGGTTTAAAATAATATTTGCAAAAGACTTTCGGTGTGATCCCTCGCGGCTGCGATGGATAAATCGACTCGATTTCGGAGATGCCTGCGCGGCGAAGATGTCTCGGACGGATCCACACTCCACGCAGTGTTCACTGCTTAGGCCTTGAGCACGCCACCCGCAGGCTTATGCACTCTGTGCTCATCTTTTCTCGCCCACGCCCTCAAGACCGTGCGCCTGATTGCAACTGGGCCGTCCGGCGGTTCCCTCCCGTGAAGTCCAAAGAGGCCCGGGTTAGTGTCCGCGGCGGGCTTCGGGGATCGCTTCAGCGGATGGGCCCTCAAGAGGAGGCGGCGCGGGTCGTATCTTCCTCGGCCGCGGCATTTATCCCGCCTCTCTGGGTTCTTCCTACACGGGTTTCCTTTTATGAGCTTTTGTCTGTCCCTCTCCACTAAAGGAGAAGTGCCTCCGCTGGACCTTTTTTCGGTCCAAAAAGAGGGACACAGAGAAGTCCCTCCGTCTGACGCTCTTGGGAGCGGGAAAGGTCCCCTCTCCCGGGCGCTGGGCTGAAGCTGCGCTCCGATAACCGCTCGTCAAGCCACTGGCGCCACGATTGTCCCCGTCCAGGTCAGTTGACCGAACTCCCACTGATGAAGTTGAGATTTTTCTGACCCATTGGACGGGCTGTCGCCTTTAGCAGCCGAGATTCCTCTCCCCGTTCCCCCGGGAGGAGTTGAGGATCCCGTGGCGCTCGCCCAGCCTCGGTTCCGGAGCCCTCGGATGGACCTTCTGAGCCAAGGGAGTGTCGGTTCCGCCGACACTCTCCCTGTACCCCACCGAAATTCCGGGACTTCGTCTCGGGTTCGACCTCAAGGTCCAGCCGCTCCCACCGCTTAGGGCGGCTCTCGGTCTCGGCATCGCTGTAAGCGGCGCGGCCGCCGGCTGTCCTCGCCTCCTCGGATGAGGGGAGGCTTCATGAATTACGCCGGACGGTACGAGGACCCATGTTGCAACAGTTCCTCCTGGCCGGGAATAAGCCGACTCCGCGCCTTCCCGGCTATATTATATTGTCACTCGAACGGCCGACACAACCTCGACTCTGCCCGAGGAGCTCTATACCCAGGCCGGTTGTTGGCCAAACCAGTTGCTCCACCGATTATGTGGAACCTCCTCCACAGCCATTCACCATCTGGGGCTACCAAGGATTCTCTCGGCTATGGGTTTACTCCCATCGGCTGTCAGTTACCCTCACTCCCGACCGACCTCGGCAGGTGAAGGGTGGCTCAGGCCAGAGGCAGTTTCTTCGAGGACTCTTCCGGGTCAAGATGATTCCTCCTTCTTCCAGGCGACTGGACTTGGAGTCTTCAGGAGGTCAGCCAATGGACGATAGCCCGTCGTCCTTCCTAGGACTGCTTCGGCTCATCTCGGAGTCTACCGGGATGGAGCTCGAACCCGTTTCCAAACGGGCCAGGTATCCCCTCACGGAGATTCTGGACCGAGGGGATTCTCCGACGGAGGCCTTTCCGGTGGCCGAGGCCATAGTGGGTCCAGCACTGGAACTGTCAGCGCCTGCTTCCTGCCCCTGCGCTTCTTCGGCCAGGATGCCGCCAGGAAGTATGCGTCCCCTACCGTTCCCTTGTCCGGGTTTTTCTGAACACACCCTCTGCTGAGGGGTTGGTTACCGACAGCGCTTTCGCCGCCGCAACGCCAGGGATGTGGACAAACCTCCTGACAAGGAGTCCAAGAAATTGACTATGTCGGCTAAAAGTTCACGCTGCGCCCTCTCTCGCGTCTTCTCAGGCCAGTTCGGCCGTCCCTTGGCACATTTTTCTCATGCCCTGTTGGGCTCCTGTGATGAGGTCATCCTCATCTTCCCTACGATCTGCAGACTACGGTTGCTGCAGTGCGGGACCAGGCTGTGTTAGTGGCCAAACAGCAGCTCCAGACTGCTTTGGATGGGGACTCATGTGCCAGATCGGTGGCGGCTGCGGTGGTTATAAGTGTCATGGTTGAGAGGATATCCAACTTTTACTTGGATACCAGCTGCTGTTCGGATGTTCCTTTTGGGACGACCTTCGGCCTGGGTGGAAGGTCACCCAGAGGATCAGAAGTCCATGCCACCTTGGACTCGGTCTTCCGGTCAGAAGTAGGCACAAACCATGTGCCTAAGCTCCTTTCGTCTCCAGCCCCTCGGCGCCTGCCCACCATTAGGGGCCAGGAGGCCGCCTTGGGATCCCAAACCCAAGTCGCTGCCTCTAACAGGAGCAGGAGGAGGCCTAGAGGTCCTCGCCGTCCTCCTCCAAGCCTGCCCAGTGACGGGCTGAGGGGTGCCCCCATCCCCGCTACCTTACCCTGGGTCCTGCGGGGACGGGCCCGCACTTCTGCTCCGCCTGGTCCGCCAGCGCCCACGGACAGGTGGGTCTTGAGGTGGTGGGGAGGCTGCTTCTGGACTTCGGCAGGCACCACCTTCAGAGCTGCCGCCGGGGCCGATCCCCAGCTCACTGGCGGCTGCCGAGCGACATCACTCCCCTCCAAAGGAGGTGGAGAGGTGGAGGCCCTTCAGACCCAGGTTTGTGTCCAGGTACTTCCTGGTTCCAACGGACGGGGTTGGCTCCCATTCTCTCGGAGGTGGGACCGATGCAAGTGTCCTCGCTGAAGTAGCTAGCTAGAAGAATTCGTATCCTGACGCCAGCTTCTAGTCCTAATGGTGTTACCTGCCAAGAGCTGTTCTCGAAGATCTGCTGTTACGGTAAGTTCTTACATGGAACTGTACTTTCTTCCTGCCGCCGACTCTCCCACAAGCATCGGCCCTCTCGCTCAGTTCCAGCTACGACGCTCAGGAGAATTTCTAGTTTTTCTTGAATTGCCTGATGTCTCCAATCTCCATGGAGGGCCATTCATCAAGTGTGCTTAAGTGCAAACAAATTCCTTTAAGGATCCTCACTCAGCTTGTGTCCGCTGCCTAGGCCGGACCACGACACCCAGGCCTGCTCCTTCTGCCACTCTCAACAGCCATGAGAGATCCGCCGCCAGAAGGCCCTCCAAGCTTTCCTCCTTGAGGAGAAAATCAGGGCTATGGACTGTGACCCTTCTTCCAGAGGGGAGTCTTCAGGGAAGTCCCACCGGCACCATCAAAAGCACTGGGAGAAGGAGAGACCTAGATCCCTCTCCAGGGCCTCGGACTCCTGCAGCTCCGGCTCCAGGTCGGACCGCTCTCCGTCGAGGGCCCGCTCTCAGCCTCCCCCAGTTCTGGTCAAATCGGTAAGTGGTTCCTCTTCTCTGCATCCTGTAAAGACCTCTAGGCCTGCCTGTTCCACTCCGGCTAAGGCCTCGTCCAGGTCTGGGGAGCACCACAAGTCATCCTCCCGGCATCCGGCCTCCGACATGAGGTCTGTCTCCCAACCGCCGCCTCCCCAGTGTAAGACTAAGGAGCTGACCTCTCTCAAGCCGACATCGGATCCGGCGTCGGCCCACCGGCGCGGTCAAAACCCGGGCACTCAAGGAACCGATGACGCTGTCCGTCGACCGTCGCCCGGTCGGGCAATCGCCCTCGAGGATGCCGGCAGGGGACTCAAGGCCCCGCTGCAGCAGAAAGAGACTACACCACCGCCACCGGACGCCGGTGGAGGCGTTGTCGGAGGAGGAGTCTACTCAGCCCGAGACCAGGCGGACGACCCTGGACCGATCGAGCTCCCAGTACGGAACCCTTCTCCGGAACCAGGAGACCCCGGGACCCGGTGCCCGGCCTGTCGTCTGGCCTAAATCTGGCAGAAGTGAAGGAGCTCTTCACCTTCTGGTGGGACACCATCAAGAAGGATGTGGTCACCACGTAACCTCCTCCCGCGCCGCTGTCCCTTCGACCCCTGCACCCCCTCCTCCACCTAGGGGGTCAGCAGGACAGGCATCGCCCCCTAAGGAGCCAGCATCACCTCCTAGGGGCAGATCTTTGGAGAAAAGACGGCCTCCGTCAAGATCCACTTCTGGGTCACCTAGACCCAGGAGACGTCGGTACACCCCGTCCATGGAGGATTCCAGATCTGACATCTCCGAGTGCTCCAGATCTCCGTCTCCAATCAGCGTCCCCTCTCCGGATCCACGCGACCTTCCCAGGTCCTCTCCGGATGACCCCTCGTTCTCCGAGATAATGAGGCATGAAGAGCTTGACCCGGAAAGACTACGCCTTGCCCACTATCTTCGGCAAAAAGATCCCAAGCCTGTGGTAGTGCCACCCGTGGTGGACACCTTCGTGGACGTCACCAAGGCTGCGTGGAAGCGTCCACACTCGACCACGGCAATGCCGAAGAAGGCCGACCGCCTGTACAAGGCCCCGAGGGAGGACTAGTACCTGGAGAACCATCCTCTGGTCGACTCCCTGGTCATTACAGCCTCACATGACCGGTCTCAAAAACTGCAGCATTTGAGCACACAGCCACCGGACCCGGAGTCCAAGCAGTTGGACATGCTGTGCAGGTGCACGTACGCGGCTGCAACTTGCGCCATTAGGTCACTGAATTACCTCACCCACATGGTTCAGTTTCAGAACGCTTTGTGGGAGCAGGGACAGGACCTGGCTGAAAAATTGCCAGACGGTGGCCAGAAGGAGGAGCTGCTACAGCTCCTCTGTACGGGTTCGGACATGGGGACCCAGGTTCTTAGATCTGCTTACAACTCTGCGGACTCTTTGGCCAGAGCTGTGGCCTCAGGCGTATGTCTCCGGAGACACTCATGGCTCCGTGTCTCCGGAGTTTACCGGACGTCCAGAAGAACATCATGGGACGTCCTTATCATGGCAGTTCTCTTGGTGAAGCTCGGAAAAGGTCATCACCAGATTGCAGGAAGCTCGGAAGGCGATTAGATCTGTTCATGCCATGTACAGGTCTCGGCTCAGTTCCTTTCGAAGGACCCAGAGTCGCTTTCACAGCCGGACTCAAAGGCCACAACGTCGTTCCGGCCAGCAACAGAGGGGCTCCTTCACTCGGAAAACCCAGGCCAAGACATCCTCAGGCAGAGGCCAACGAGCCACAGAGTCGGCCCAGCCTGCAGGATCTAATGCTGCCACAGCATGACTCCTTCCCGGCCCTCGCCCCTCCTCAGGATCAACAGGAAATGAAGATCGGGGGTCGCATCGCGGACCACCTGCAAGGGTGGCGGTCGATCACCACCGACAGGTGGGTGCTACAGTTGGTCGAAAAAGGCCATTATATAGAATTTGTAGACAACCCGCCCACAAGGCCTCCTTTGCTTTCCCGCAACCCGGGTCAGCACGCCCTGCTCATACAGTAGGAGGTTCTCACGCTCCTAGAAAAGGAGGCTGTGGAGCACGTTCCAGGGAACCTGAGAGGAGCAGGATATTATTCACACTTCTTCCTGGTTCCAAAGAAAACAGGGGACCTCTGTCCAATTTTGGACCTCAGCGACCTCAATCTGTCGGTCGCCTACAAGCGCTTCCGCATGGTGACCCTTCAGGGACTAATCCCCATGCTGAAGAAAGACGCTTTCTTGGCATCCCTGGACATGCAGGACGCTTACCTGCACATTCCTATTGCTCAGGCGCACAGGAGGTTCCTGCGCTGCGACTTTCTCGGCCGCCACTATCAGTTCCAGGCACTTCCCTTCAGACTGTCATCAGCACCTCGGGTTTTTACCAAGTGCATGGCAGTGGTGGCAGCGTCTCTGAGGAGACAGGGCCACTATGTGTTCCCGTACCTGGACGATTGGATTCTTATGGCCCCTTCCAAGGAGGCATTACGGATAGCCATCCAATGTACCCAGACCCTTTTTCAATCTCTGGGTATCCTCATCAACTACGAGAAGTCTCTCCTGGTACCGTCACAGAAACTGCAGTTCATAAGGGCAGTTCTGGACACCGTCAAGGGAAGGCTTTTCCCCGAAGACAGAGGAACGCATTCGATCCCATCAAGGGACCTGTCAGCCAAGAAGACCGTCTAGCTAGACTCAGCCCTTCGCCTGCTCGGACACATGGCTGCGGCCATTCTACAGTCCCACTGCAAGACTCACATGCAGGTAACCCAGTGGATGTTGAGAGTGCAGTGGGACCAAAGGCAAGACACCTGGAGATCCAGTCCAATCACGAAGGCCGTGATTCGGACTGGCAATGGTGGCTAGATCCGGAACCCTCTCGCGTGGGGTTCCCTTCAGCCGCCGTCCCCGTTGGTCACTCTCTCCACAGACGCCTCAGGGCTGGGGTGGTGAGCGCACTTGGATGGGGTGAGGTCTCGGGTAACATGGACAGTCCAGGAATCTCATCTCCACATCAACATATTGGAGATGAGGGCGATCCTTTATGCCCTGCAAGCCTTCCAGTCGGACATTCCACCGAGTACCCTTCTGTTGCAAACAGACAATACTGCGGTGATGTTTTACTTCAACAAACAAGGAGGCACACACTCCTACCCCTTTGCAGGGAGGCCATGAGAGTGGGAATGGGTAATACTGACACGGCGCAAACCTCATTGCAGTTCACGTCCCTGGGGTGGACAATACCGTCGCAGACAGCCTGAGTCGTTCCCAGGCCAGAGTCCACGAGTGGAAACTTCTACAGGAGGTGGCAGAGGATCTGTTCCACAGATGACGCACTCCAGAATTAGATCTATTCGCCTCCCCATCCAATGCAAAACTGCCCAATTTTTGCTCGCTAGATCCAGGGCCTGGTGTTTTTGGCGAGACGCGTTGTCCCTCTCCTGGGTGTGGGCAGATTCCTCTATGCCTTCCCTCCTTTCACTTTGATCCAGAGAGTTCTTCTAAAACTTCGCAGGGAGCATGCGACGCTTATTTTGGTGGCGCCTTTCTGGCCCAGACAAATCTGGTTCCCACTTCTACATCAGCTATCCCAGGAACCTCCGCTTCCTTTGCCAATCAGCTCCCATCTGTTGTCTCAGGAGGAAGGTTCACTGGTCCACCTGGACTTGCGTTCATTGAACCTACATGCTTGGCTCCTAGAGACATAGCCATGATGCGACATGGGGTTTCGCAGGAAGTGGCGGAAGTACCATCCGCTGCTAGAAAGCCGGCAACACGTGCGACATACGCCATGAAGTGGCACAGGTTTTGCTTATTGGCTCAAACGCGTGGTTTCTCGCCCTTAGACTGTCCTGAGAAGCTGGTCCTGGAATACCTGCTTTCGCTTTTTCATCTCGGACTAGCCTACTCCTCAAGGTGCACTTGCAGTGCAATCTGCTTATCATGCCCCCATCGCCATCGGGACGGTGGTTCAATTGACACTACTCGTGCCTTTTTAAGGGGTTCTCCACCTTAGGCCACCTATCAGGGACCCGTTCCTCCCTGGGACCTGCTCTTTGTCCTGGAACAGCTTACGCTGCCACCTTTTGAGCCAGCCACGGTTGCAGTACGTTTTCGTCGTTGAAAACGTTGTTTTTAGTGCAGTTACTTGCAGAAGAATTCCAGAATTACATGCGCCATGTAAAGAGCGCTATTTCGCTTTTCACCAGGATAGTGTGTCCCTAAGGACAAATCCTAAGTTTCTGCCTAAGGTGGTTCAGCCCTTACCCTTAATCAGGATATCGACTTACCAGTGTACTTTCCTGAGTACACCAATCGAGGAGAAGCACTGCTTCACACCCTGGATTTTCACAGGTGCCTCAAATATTATCTGACCAGAACCAAACAGTACCGGAAAGCGGATCAACTGTTTGTATCCTTAGCTGAGAGGATGAAAGGGGCTCCTGTTTCGAAGCAGACCCTTTCACGTTGGCTCATCCAGTGTATATCTTTCTGTTATGACAAGCGCAGCAAGCCCTTGCCAGGCGTGGTTAAGGGCCATTCTACCAAAGGAGTGGCCACCTCCTTTGCAGCGCTGAGGAACGTTTCCACTTCAGCTATCTGTGCTGCAGCTACCTGGAGCTCGGTGCATACCTTTATATTAGGCATTACAGCTTGGACATCGCTTCTAGGCGAAGGGCAGGTTTCGGCCTAGCCGTCCTTCAGGGACTTCTGTCCTAGGCTCGGACAGGGTCGTAGTCTTTGTCTTCCCTCCTCCCGGTGGCGTAAGATTGTCGCCATTGCTTGGGAATCAGTCCTAATGGTGTAACCTGCTGCAAGAGCGGTATCTCGAAGAAGATAATCCAGTTACGTAAGAACTTACCGTAACAGTAGATCTTCGAGAACAGCTCTTGCAGCAGGTACCTTCCCGCCCACCATTCCCCCTTGGAGGAGGTAGGTTATAGGCTAACATCTATCTTCTGGGATGGAACGATTTATTTTTAGTCTTGGTCATCTGATGGCGGATCCTCTGTCTCCTCTTCTGATGTCATCCAGCGCCGGAGTCTCCGGTGGGAGAACTGGGGATTCTGGCGGGACCGCCTCCTTATGTACTACGCCTGACGTCGGGGGCGGGACCGACATCGGAGGCGTTCCCCGCTGAAGACTGCTAGCTAGAAAATTTCCGTGGGGTCCTGGCGCCTGCTGGCCTCAGTCCTAATGGTGTAACCTGCTGCAAGAGTTGTTCTCGAAGATCTGCTGTTACGGTAAGTTCTTACGTAACTGTACTTTCTTACGTAACTGTGCTTTACAGGTGAGTAACCTGTTCTAGGAGCGTGGATATGTTGTTCATCCACACTGTCTGGTATTGTCCCTTTCCACTTTAAATCTTGCTGGAAGTCTTCAAGGTGGCTCCTCCCACCCACCCGGGTGGTAAATACCTCGGCTCAGCCCCGTGACGCCAGATCTTCCTTTCCGCTAGAAGATACAGGTTCCCTCGTGCTACTTTGCAAGTACCGTAGGCCCTGGAGTCTAATCGACGGTTTTTGCCGCACTTACTCGCCTTAAAACTCATCAGAGTTTACGATTAGGATCCGAACGCTTCCGATATGGAGGACAAGTCGTCCCCGGGTTTCGCCGATGTCCTTGTGGACAGAAAATGTCTCGCACCGATTCCCACCTCTCGTGCGTTTACTGCCTAGGCGCCTTGCACGATACTTCAGCTTGCACCATCTGTTCGGCCTTCCATCCCACCGTCCTGGAGGACCACAAGGCGCGCCTTAAGCTGGGGAGACCGGAGCTTTGCAATCCACCGGTGAAATCGAAGGAGGCCAGGTGGGCTGTTTCCGTGGCTGCGGGATCCGCTGAGCAGCTCGAACAGATGGCGGCTTTCAAAGAGGAAGCTGCCCAAGCTTCGGCCAGCCGAAGATCTTACTTCGAGTGGGAGCTCTTGCAACAGGCTATTACAGTCAGGACTATGCCGCAGGCACTAGGACCTTCCGGTGAAAACTTCTGGCTCAACCTGGGCTCCATCTTCACGGGGTCCTTTCAGGAGTTGTGCCAGTCTCTCTCTCTCTACCAAGGGTGAGGCGTCTTCGGGCTCGCACTCCTCCCGATCCAAGAAAAAGGATAAGGACCCCAAATCATCTTCTAGCCGAAGAAGATGTTCCTGGGACCGAGAGCGGTCCTACACTCAGGAGCAGGCGGTCTCGGCCACGGTCGAGATCGCTTCCTCGGCTGCCGGCTTTTCGAACCTTCCGTCAGGCCAGGGCACCGAAGCTGAGGACACAGCAGAACCAGCCGAGATTTCTCTCGACCTGATCGAGCCGTTGTCACCAACGCCTGTGGACGACTCCTTGGAGAGGACTCCCATTCTCTCATTCCCCGATGAGGACACCCTTCCTTCGGCATCCCGATCGAGGGACAAGAGCTGGAACCTCAGTTTTCACCGAATCTGGCTTCTCCCGACTGACAGAGCCGACGCCGTCGGTCTCGATCGAGGAGTAGGACCCCATCGGTTGAAAAACCGAGAAAGGGTCATAAACACTCCCGGAAGAGGCGCCGCCACCATTCCTCATCCTCCTCGGACGAGGAGAGACTTAGACGGAAACTCCATCGACGTTATGAGGACCTCATGTGGCAGCAACTCCTTTTGACCGGTCAAAAGCTGTCTACTCCGGCTGTACCGGCCATTACTTGGCCCCAGCCTCTTTGGCCGACATGGACTCCCTCAGTTCCGAGGACTCCGGTGGGACCGGCATATATTTCTGGTCGGCCTGTTACGGGCTGCTCACCAATTTTGGTGGAACCGCCACCTAAACAGCCTCAGGGAGGGGCTTCCTCTAAGGAGGATCGGACAACTACAGGCTTGCCCCATAGGTTGTCCATTACTGTTACTCCTGATCGCCGTAGGCGCATCGAGGGGGACATAGGTGGGAGACCCCTGTATCCTGATTCCTTGGACTCGAATACTACTGGCCTTCACTCACATGATGAGCTGTCAGTGACAGGCCTGGAGGAAGGTCCTTCTTTCTTCCAGGGCATCCTTCGACTCATTTCTGAGTCCATGGGTATGCCTTTGCAGCCTATACAAAAGAAAGTAGAATATTCTCTCACGGATATTCTTAAGAGGGGGGATACCCCGACAGAGGCCTTTCCAGTGGCGGAAGACATAGTTGGCCCTGCACTGGAGCTTTGGCTGCGCCCTGCCTCTTGCCCGGCTCAGTCTGCCTGTATGGCCTGCAACTACGCGGTGCCCATGGGATCCTTGGCGGGCTTCACTGAGCATCCCTCAGCCGAGAGCCTTGTGACTGCCTCAGTGTTTCGGCGCACAGGCAGCTCTGAGGAGACTGACCGCCCTCCGGACAAGGAGTCCAAAAATATGGACCACCCGGCCCAGAAAGTTTATGAGGCATCATCCCTGGGCCTTCGTCAGGCCAGCTCGGCAGTGATTATGGCACACTTCTCTCACGCCCTACTGGGGTCGCTTGATGAAGTTCTCCCTCATCTCCCAGCAGACATGCAGACTACGGTCAAGCAGGTCCGTGACCAGGGCCGTGCTGTTGCTAAACAGCTCCAGATGGCTCTGGACATTGGAAATTCCTGTGCCCATTCACTAGCTGCCGCAGTGGCCACTCGCCGCAGGGCTTGGCTGAGGTTATCCCCTTTTCCAGCAGATACTCAGCACAAGCTAGCTGACGTGCCCTTCCTTGGCACCGACCTCTTCAGTCCGGGAGTGGCCTGGTCATCTTCAGCGCATTGAGCAATCTAATGCCACCTTAGATGCCACCTCTGCTAAGGGTTCTTCGGGCAAGAACCAGCAGAAGCGCATGAAGAAGTCCTTTCGGCATTCTTCCCCTGCGGTTAGACAGCCCTCCTTCCAGGGACGTCAACAACAGCTGCAGGCTCACGCTTGGCGCCCTAGGCCCAAGCAAGGTCCCCAACAACCCTGCAAAGGAGGCCGAGGTGCCGGTCCAGGTGCCCCCCCCCCCTCCTCCAAGCCTGCACAGTGATGGGTCGGGGTGTCCTCCCCTTTACCCGTCACGCCAGTTCTAGGTCCTCCCATGGGGGGGCCGGCTCCGCTACTTTCTTTCTGCCTGGTCCGCTATCACTTCAGACAGGTGGGTTCTGGAAGTGGTCGTGCAGGGACTCCCTCTAGAGTTTGAGCAGTACCCCAGCCGGGCCCATGCCCCACGGGAGGAAAGGATCTGTCGGCCCTTCGGGACGACATTGCTCATCTCCTCCACAAGGAGGCGGTAGCTCCAGTGCTGGATCCTCCTACAGACCCTGGCTTCGTGTCCAGGTATTTTCTGGTGCCCAAGCGGACGGGAGGTTGGCGCCCCATCCTAGATCTCCACGACCTGAATCAATATCTCCTGTCTTGCACCTTCCGGATGGTAACTCTGACCCAGATCATACCATCTCTGGAGCGAAACATGTGGTTCTATTCACTGGATCTTTAGAACACATTCTACCACGTCCCAATCTGCCTGTCCCACCAGCGGTTCCTCTGCTTCAGGGTCGAAGGGACGCATGTACGAGTTCAGAGCCATGCCGTTCGGCCTGTCATGGCCCCACGTGTCTTCATCAAATGCATTGCAGTGGTGGCAGCACATCTACAGCATCAAGGGGTTCGTATTTACCCATATCTAGATGATTGGCTCCTGGCGGGTTCCTCCCTACGGGAGGTGGAGAGGTCCAGGGACCCAACCCTCCAAACCTGTTCCCACCTGGGCCTCCTAATCAACGAGGCCAAGTCAGAACTCGTGCCCTCTCAGGTGATGGGCTTTATTGGGGCAGAGCTCGGCTCCCGGCAGACAGGGCGGAGGTTCTTTCCTCCTTTGCCCAATCATTTCTGGTTGGGCACTTGCGCCCTGCCTGGGACTTCCTGCGCCTTCTGGGTTACATGGCGGCGTGCACCTCAGTGGTCCATTGGGCCAGATTGCACATGCACCCCCCTTCAGTGGGAGCTGGCCGCTCAGTGGTCTCAGCGTCAGGATCTTTTCAACCAGCTGGTCACTGTCACCCAGAGGATATGGGACGCTCTCCAATGGTAGATCGTCCCGAGTCATTTGTGGGAAGGGATACCGTTTGTCCGTCCTGAGCCGATGGTTGTCCTTACGACCGATGCCTCTCTTATGGGCTGGGGAGCCCACATGGGGGACAACAGAGCTCACGGATTCTGGACCCCCGAGGAGTCCCGATGCCACATCAACCTGTTGGAGCTCAGAGCGGTCAGACTGGCACTGTCAGCTTTCCCTCCTTAGCTCCGGGGTCAAGTGGTTCAAGTCCAGACGGACAATACCACGACCATGTACTACCTCAACAAACAGGGCGGCACGCACTCCCGTCTGCTATGCAGGGAGGTGCTCCCGGATCTGGACCTTCGTCAGCCGGCTGGAGGCGTATCTCCTGGCCATCCATGTGGCAGGAGTCTCGAACCAGCTGGTGGATTCCCTCAGCCACATATGCCAGACATCCCACGAGTGGTCTCTCCATCGAGAGGTAGCTTACAGTCTGTTTTCCCGTTGGGGCAAACCGTTGGTGGACCTGTTCGCCTCCAGGGAGAACACCAAGCTGTGGCTGTATCATGCCCGCCCCCCTCAGCAGGGCTCACTGCAGGGGGATGCCTTCTCGAGGCCATGGACCCCAGGCCTCCTTTACGCCTTCCATCCATTTCCCTTGATCCTCAAGGTGAGGAGGGACAAGGCAAAGGTGATCCTGGTAGCCCCAGGCTGGCCACGCCAGTTCTGGTATCCAGATCTCCTCAGCCTCAGCCGCAGGGCCTCGCAGCGGCTTTGTACACGCCCGGACCTGATATCATTGAACCAGGGGAAGGTATTCCACTCAGACCTTCAATCGCTGCACCTCACAGCCTGATTCCTGAGCGGCTAGAGTTCCAGGCTCTGGGTCTTTCCGAGGATGTCTACACAGTGGTGGAAGCATCTCGAAAGGAATCGACCAGGAAATGTTATGCCTTCAAATGGAAATCTATTCTATTTCTATTTGGTGTCAGGGAAAGAGCTTGGACCCTTTATCCTGCTCTGTGGCTAACATTCTAGACTACCTTTGGTCCCTCTCCAAAGGGGGTCTTCGGTCATCGACCCTTGGGGTGCACCTGGCAGCCATCTCTGCTTACCGGGCACGGGCCAGTCAGCCGACATTGGCACAGGAGACAGTGGTCGGGCACTTTTTCGAAGGCCTGGATCACATATCCCCTCCGGTGCATGAGCCTCCACCTCCGTGGATCTCTTGCTGGTTTTGGCAAAGCTCATGAGCAAGCGTTGGCTCCTGCACAAGTGTGAGCTCACACTTGTGGAAGACTGCCTTCCTGGTGGCTATCACGCCAGCCAGAAGGACAGGGAGCTCCAGGCGCTGTGGACTCCTTATCTGGTCTTTCGCAGGGACAGAGTTGTCCTGCGCCCCCACTCAAAATTCCTTCTGAAGGTGGTGTCAGAGTTTCACCTTAACCAGGTGTTGACCCTGCCGGTATATTACCCTAATTACACCTCAGACGCCGAGTACAGGCTCCATATTCTGGACCTCAGACGGTCTGTCTCTTATTATAATTAGAGGACGGCGGAAATTCGGGGAGGGGTTCGCCAGCTGTTTGTCACCTATGCTGAAGCTGCTTCTGGCAGACCTGCAGCCAAGCGGACTATTGCAAGATGGATCACATCATTCATAGGTCTGTGTTATGAGTTGGCGGGCAAGGAGCCAACCCAGTGGGTTAAGAGCTCATTCCACCCGCCGTACTGCTGCATTGGTAGCTGCTTCCAGGGACATCCCTATCCAGGAAATCTGTCAGGCCGCTACCTGGAAGTCAGCAATCACCTTCATTACCCATTACCACATCGACCTTGAGTCACGCCGAGATGCTGGTTTTGGGGCCTCGGTTCTCCAATCTCTTTCCTAAGTAGGGGGTGTGCGCCTTGCTTCCCTTCTCCCGGAGAACTGCTAGGAGTCTGCCAGACAGTGTGGATGAACAACATATCCACGCTCCTAGAAAATCAGGTTACTCACCTGTAACAGTAGTTCTTGGAGTGGTATATGTTGTTCATCCACATGCACCCACCCGACCTCCCCGGCTTAAGGCACACAACCTTGCTTCCAGCGGGCTAGATCTGGCATCTTGGGGCAAAGCCGAGGTATTTACCACCTGGGTGGGTGGGAGGAGCCAGCTTGAAGACTTCCGGCAAGATTTAAAGGGGAAAGGGACAATGCCAGACAGTGTGGATTAACAACATATACCACTTCTAGAACTACTGTTACAGTTGAGTAACCTGTTTTTTTTGACTTTCCTCTAAATGTTGCAGAAAACTATAATACTTTAACTAGAATACCTTAAAATAAGAAAAACTTGAAACAACTAAAAAACTACAACACTTAAGGTCTTAATTCTAAGTATGTAGACAAAACAAGTCTGTTGTATTGGTGAAGGTTACATATTGTCATACAAAAAATTGTTTCAGTAAGAAATGTCCCACTTTGGGCTTCTTAAAAGGTGGTAACCCTAAGCCACTTACTTCGAGACATTTGCTGTCTCATTTTCAGTGATGCAAAGTCATTTAAAGTTTCTAGCAATGAGAGTGTATTTGTGATGTTACACAAATGGCATCTCAGCCCTGAGGTGTTGCCCTGGAGATAGAATGTTGAAGTTCAAACTCTGTGACATGGTCATACTCCCTCAGGCGTTCTAACAGCAGATTTATTTTTCTGCTGAAGAGAAGATTCACCCCAGAGTTTTGTTCAGGTCCCAGTGGGTAAGTTTTCAGTATGTAACCCAGACCCTTTTTTGTAAGGCTGCACCCCCTCTTTCTTTTACTTGGACAAAGCAACAACCACATTTAGTAGAAAAGATAATACCCCTGGCATTAGGGCAAGACTTGGCTCTGGCTTCTCAGAGGTCGGGGTAGGGGCACAAAACAACATTTCTGTTTATACCCAGCTCTGTGGTGTCTCCCCTATCTGTGGGGGGGCCCTAAAACTCACACAAGTCCCTCAGAGATGGAATGTCTGCAACCAGAAATTGGGATTTTATTGTATGGCTTTATTCCTGACATAGTGTTAACAGAAATACAGTGGTGCCACCAGGGCTTGTAGCTGTCTTAACAGATTGTACACTTACAGCAGGCAAAAACATTTCACAAGTTCATCGGTAGTACTGCAACTTTTCACAAGAACACTTCCCACGGATGTCCATCCCTGTGATTAGGGATCTCTGGACTTTACCAGTGCATTTATAGTGGTTGATACCACAGCACTAAATTCGAGCACCACCAGGTGAACTAACTTAACACCTTAGACCCTTCCTGGTAACCAGTAAGGTCCCTTAAAACCTTGGGTGAGTGATCAGCTCACTCCGACCAAAGCCAAACTCTCCCTGCCATTACACTTTAGGAAAACTTGATTCTCCAGCCACACAGGGGCCACAAGAGACATCCTTACAGCACATTCTTTGTGCAAGGGTTCTGAGTATCTGCATCTTAACCTTGTTGGGCTCCTAGCGTGGCCCTAGCCAACCCACAGCTGAACAACAAATGAATCTTGTACTTACAGCAAGATGTGCCCCCAAGACATTTGTTAAAACAATTGAACTACTCAGTTCTCATTCATAACCCATAGCTTTTTGTGTGTAAAAAGTCTGCATTCTGGGCAGTTCTGTTCTCAGTCTTTTGGGGGTTGACCCAAATTGCTCACTGAACCTTCAGTCCCTTTTCTCCTGTTAAACACCCCCCCCGCCTTCACAAGATCTGGTAGCCACCACGTCCCAGAAAACCAGCTGATGGTTAACTGTACTAGGGCGTAAAATAAATTAAGGGTCCTTCCCTCTGACAAGTGGCTTTTGGCAAAGAAACACTTGCCTTTAGAGCTCTTGACTTCACTCTCCAACTCCGGACTTCAGACTAACTCACAGAAGTCAAGCAACAGCAGAGCACTGAGGCATATGCTGCTGTGAGAATTCTAAATTCCATCACATCATCCCCTGGCCCAGCAGAGCTAAGCTGGTGATGCCGTGATGTATTGCAGAGAGTTTTAAATCCTCTGGAACTGCAGAAGCTCCCTGCCTGATCTAAAACCGATAGGATCATAGATCTTACTCCGAGTTGGAGCTCTTACAGCAGGCTCTTACAATCAGGACTACGCCGCAGGCACTAGGACCCTCCGGTGAAACTTCTGCCAGCAATACACAGCAGGGACTGCCCCGACGCATGACCGCCCGACTGCTTCAGTCAGGGTACAAGAGGGGCGGACCTCAGCTCCACCTCAGTTCTTTTCTCGC
The DNA here is from genome assembly GCA_016271365.2 of Neoceratodus forsteri. NCBI lineage: Eukaryota > Metazoa > Chordata > Ceratodontiformes > Ceratodontidae > Neoceratodus > Neoceratodus forsteri. The sequence goes on along the minus strand of CM057449.1, from coordinate 241,037,863 downwards.
CCTGCAGGTGAAGTCAAGAACGGCTTCTGCTTGCAGTTGCAGCTAAAGAACGCGTGATTTGATCTACAATCAAGATTATTCTTTCGTTTTGACAGGTTTTCATCCTCAGGTACCGATGTCAGTCCTCTGCCCGCCGGGTTGCTTTTCCCGCCTTTTGAGCGCTGTTTTCCTCGCCTCTCAGTCTGCCATCGAGCCTGACATCAGCCTTTTCCTGGCCGAGATCGACGGATGTCTTCGGCGTCAGTATCTCCCGAACACTTAAACAAGTATGAGTGTGGGAGGCAGATCCCAGCGAAGGACGGCCATCGGCGGTGCGTTTTTTGTCTAGGCCTGGACCACGACACCGCCAACTGCGCAGATTGCCAGGCCTTTACCAGCCGGACCCGCATCCACCGCCTGAAGGCCCTTAAAGCCTGCCTGCTGGAGCAGAAGATGGATCTGCACTCCTCGGAGGGGAAGCGGAAAGAGAAAAAGCACCATAGCAAGGACTGTAGTCGGTCCCGTCACTGGTCCCAGTCGCACTCGCAGCCCTCTCCTAAAAAGGCTCGTCCCTCGGGTTCTGGAGAACTCCCGAAGACTACTCAGGCTAAGGCCGGCCCGTCGGTGGAGAAGCCAGCCAAGCCAAAGGTGACCCCACTAAGGGTCATCGCTAAGCCCTTAGAGGTGCCTGCTTCACCCCACCTGCTAAGGCACCGACGCCGCCTGTCAAAGGCGCGCCTCTGGAGACCAAGGACTCTCCGGCACCACCACCCCACCCCCCCTGTCGTCAGTCCCTACACCGACGCCGGTCGAAGGGGCGAAGGACTCTGGGACAGTCGCGGAAGAACCAACGTCCCTGTCGCACAAGTCCTCCTCCCCCCTGGGCCCTCAGGAGAGCTCTGCTTCGCACCCCGACATTCCGGAGACTTCCTTCCCGAAACGAGCAGCTGAAATATTCACCAAGGATGAGCTCAAGGATCTTTTCTCCTTGGTGGGGCAGGTCCATAAGCGTCCCCCCGCGCCCAGACACCAGTACCGGACCCTGCAGAAAACCACAGCCGGGAGGTGAGCTTCTCAGGAAGTCGCCGAGCGCCAGCCTTCACCTCCTCCAGGCTCGCTCCGGCTCAGGGTCTCAGAACCACCGACATCGCTCTAGGTCATGCTCCAGGAGCCCTTCTCGCTCCAGGCGAGAATACTCCCGACGTCGGTCATTGCTCCGTTGTCGGTCCAGGGACCAGAGTCGGTCTTCGGACCGACATCGGTCCCCTAGCTACCGACGACAGCGAAGTCATGGTCATAGGACGGGGTCAGACTACTCCAAGTCGGATAGTCGAGCCTTCTCCCCAACGTCGACCTCTTCTTCCTCTCTGTCTCAAGCACTCCCCGGGAGAGAAGGACCAGCCTCACTCGCCTCTGGACGATCCTATTTTTATGGACGTCATAAGGCACATTCAGGCCTCCAACGATTGGGACACGGAGGACCTGGATCCGGAACGCCGGAGATTGGCCAAGTACCTGAAACAAAAGGAACCAAAGCCTCTGGTTATCCCTCCTTTAGTCGATACATTCCAAGACCTTACTAGAACCACCTGGATGCATTCGGCCTCAATCCCGGCAGTTCCAAAAAAGTCGGACAGGCTGTATAAGGCCCCAAGGGCAAAACTCTTTCTAGCGGAACACCCTGAGGCCGATTCTTCGGTGATTACGGCTGCCCATGACAAGTCTCGGCACCCGAAGCACCTCAGCTCCTAGCCTCCTGACCCGGAGTCTCGCTACCTGGACCAGGTGGGAAAGAAAGTATATGCTGCCTCCACCTGTTCCATCTGTTCCCTCAATTTCCTAATGCATATGGTACAGTACCAGAATGCGATGTGGGAAAGGGGACTAGAGCTAACGAAGACCATGCCAGACTCCGACCAAGAGGCAGAGCTCTTGGCCATTCTCCAATCGGGCTCATACGTAGGCTCACATGTTCTGAGGGCCTCGTATGACACGGCAGCCAGGGCAGCTGCTTCCGGGGTGTGCTTCCGGCGCCATGCCTGGTTCAGAGTTTCAGGCTTTCACCAAGATCTGCAGGCCGGTATCAAGGATCTGCCCTTCCAGGGTACTGTGCTCTTTGGGCAGGAGATGGAGGCTTTGATCTCCCGTCTCCAGGAGTTGGGCAAGTCTGTCTGGTCGGTCTGCCAGATGTACCGTGGCAACCAGCTACGACAACATCGTGAGACAGCCTTTCGTAGTCCTCAGGTGGTCAAGGTCCAGCCTGCGGCAACCAACAGGGGCAGAGAGGAGGTGCAGGAGATCCAGAACCAGCACCAGGTGGACCTCCTGCCCGGGCCCAAGTCCTCCCAGGCCTCTCTCCCATTCCCGGCTCTGCCCAATGACTTCCTTCTGCTCCCTTCATGGAAGATCCGGGAGCCGGTTGGGGCCGCTTTTCCCTTCATTTCGAAGGGTGGAAGTCAATCATCGCAGATCAGTGGGTCTTGGATATCATCAGGAGAAGACACACGCTGGAGTTCAGAGTTTCCACTGTATACTTCACCAAAGCTCTCCAGTTATCCTCGTTCTCACATCCCACTAATAGAAGGAGAGATACAGACCCTCTTGTAGAAGAGAGCAATAGAGAGGGTCCCCTTGCATCAGCAAGGGCAGGGGTTTTATTCTCACTTCTTTCTTGTCCCAGAAAAGACCCAGGACCTTCGTCCCATTCTGGACCTCAGTCCTCTAAACCTCTTTATCGAGTACAAAAGGTTCAGGATGGTGACTCTACAAGGACTCCTTCCCTTGCTGCACCAGGGGGACTGGCTCTGCTCTCTCGACATGCAAGATGCATATATGCATATCGGGGTCTGTCCTCCCCACAGGAAGTTTCTGAGGTTCCACTTCCAAGGGGAGCACTTTCAGTTTCGTGTGCTTCCATTCGGCCTCTCTTCCGCTCTGCGAGTCTTCACCAAATGCCTAGCAGTGGTGGCTGTGGCTCTAAGGCATATGGGACACTGTGTTCCCCTACCTAGATGATTGGCTGCTTACAACTCCGTCAAGAGTAAGCCTTTGACGAGCTCTCAAAAATACTTATACTCTGTTCCGTGAGCTGGGGATCACCCTGAACTTAAGAAAATCATCCCGGAGCTCCAGCCAAAGCTCGCCTCATAGGAGCGATCCTGATTCCGCCCAGGCATGGCCTTCCTTCCCAGGACAGGGAGTTTCGAAGTAGATGGCAGAACGGATCTCCATAACTCCTCGAGTTCCGCCTCAGAACTTCTCAGCTTATTGGGCACATGGCGGCGGCCATTCCTGTTACTCCCTTGGCCCGCCCACATGAGAGTCCCGCAGTGGATGCTCAGGGTGCAGGACCAGAGCCACGACGATCTAGACTCCCAGTCAAGATCTCTGAGCCAGTCAGGAGAACTCTGCTTGGTGGATGGACCCCAGCAATCAGAGAGAAAGGGTCAGCTGTCCGGAGCCACCAGGTCAGACTCTGACAACAGATGCGTCGGACCTGGGTTGGGGGGGGGCGCACCTGGGTGCTCGTCGAACACAACGGGTTTGGTCACCCAAGAAGCAGTCCCTTCACATCAGTGTGCTGGAAATGCGAGCAGTCCTCTACGCCCTACAGGCTTTTCAAGAGGACCTGGTGCCAGGCTCTTTTCTAGTTCAGACAGACAACATGGCGGTCGTCTTTTATATCAGCAAGCAAGGGGGCACTCATTCGTATCTTCTTTGCAGGGAGGCGATGAGAGTCTGGTACTGGGCGCTGGAGTGGGGCATCCTGCTGTCTGCAGTGCATGTTCCAGGCATCCTAAACGATCTGGCCGACAGCCTCAGCAGGTCGCATTCCAGAGTGCACGAGTGGGAGCTGCTACAGTCCATGGCGGACCAGCTCTTCGACAGGTGGGGTCTTCCAGAGCTGGACCTCTTTGCGTCACCACGCAACGCCAGACTGCCAATGTTCTGCTCACAAGAGCACACGGCCGAAGTTTTCTGGCCTAACGGATTATCCCTTTGCTGGGCAGGGAGGTTTCTCTATGCCTTTCCGCCCTTCCCTCTCATTCAGAGGGTGCTGCTCAAGTTACAGGCAGAAGGGGCCCGAATGATTCTAGTGGACCCCAAATGGCCTAGGCAAACTTGGTTCTCACTACTGCAGCGGTTATCAACGGAACCTCCAGTTCTGCTGCCCATATGCTTGCAGTTGCTGTCCCAGGACCAAGGGTTGCTGGTCCATCCGGATCTTCGATCCTACATCTACATGCTTGGCTCCTTCAGACATAGCTCAACATAGATACGGGGTTTCCCCGGAAGTGGTGGCAAAAAAGCCCTCTACTCGCTCCGCCTACGCTATGAAGTGGAAGCGTTTCTGTCTTTGGGCATTGCCGCAGCATTTGGATCCCGTCATCTGCCCTGTGAACTCAAGTTTACAGTATCTCCTCTCCTTGTACGATAAGAGTCTGAGTTACTCCTCTATGAAGGTGCACATGTGGGCAATTTCCGCCTATCATGCTCTCGTGGAGATAGAGCATTAGCACAACTGGTTGTAGCCCGTAACTTTCTTAGGGGAATTCTGCATACGAGACCTCCCATTCGGACCCTGTCCCACCCTGGGACCTCCTTTTGTGTTGGAGAACCCGCCCTCCTTTTGAACCAGCAGTAGATTGTGAGCTGCTACTGTGGAAGGTTTGTTTTTGGTTGCTGTTACTTCAGCTCAAAGGGTTTCCGAGCTTCAGGCTCTGATGTGTAAAGAGCCCTATTTGGTTTTCCACAGGGAAAGGGTTTCCCCCAGAACGAATCCCAAGTTTCTTCCAAAATTGGTCTCAGAATTGACCCTCAACTAGTCGGTTGACCTTCCTGTTTATTTTCCTTCCCTTTCCAATAGAGGGGAGGCTCTCTTCCACACATTGGATGTCCACAGGACTTTGAGGTATTGCCTGAAAAGGATGGCTCAGCACCGTAAATCGTAGCAACTCTTTGTGGCATTTGCACCACATTGCTTGGGTCGACCGGTGTCCAAGCAAGCTATCTCTAAATGGATAGTTCGCTGTATCTCGTTTTGTTACGAGAAACACAATAAACCCCTGCCGGGCCCGGTTAGGGGTCACTTTCGCCGCCCTGCGAAGTGTCGCCATAAAGGACATTTGTGCAGTCGCAACCTGGAACTCTGTGCATACCTTCGTCAAGCATTACAGCTTGGATATCGTCTCCAGATGCCGAGCTGGCTTCAGCCTAGCCATATTACAAGGGCTTTTGTCCTAAGGCCTCTGGAGTCAGCATATTCCACCTCCCGGGGTCGTCTATCTCCTTGTTGTGGGACTGCTTGGGACTCAGTCCTGATTGTAATAGCCTGCTGCAAGAGCTCCTACTCGAAGTAGGATAGTACAGTCACGTAAGAACTTACCGTAACAGTAGGTCTTCGAGAGGAGCTCTTGCAGCAGGCGCTACTTCCCACCCGCCTTCCCTCGAGTGTGCAGATCCATTTTCGTTTTCTTCTGATTCTCATCATGGTAGGCTTAGTCTCCTCTCTGTTTAAGTTTTCTGGGTTCTTGGCGGAGAACTGAGGTGAGCTGGGTCCGCCTCTTGTACCCTGACCGACGGGGCGGCCGGGCCGGGATAGTTCCTGCTGTGATTGTTGGCAGAAGTTCAACGAGGGTCCTGGTGCCTCGCGAGTCCGATTGTAATAGCCTGCTGCAAGAGCTCTTTCAAGATCTACTGTTACGGTAAGTTCTTACGTAACCCTACTTTAACACCAGGAACTGGTTGGTTACAGACAAGTAACCTGTTCGGTTTTGTGTTTTACAGATTTGCGGGGGGCCCTGATGTCAACAAACAAAGGTAGGTTTTTAGGCCCCCTTTTAATACAATCCACAGGACTAGGTAAATTGTGGGTATGGCTTGAGAATTTGTAGACAGCAAATATTTGAATATAGGAATGTTGCTTCTGTCACAAAATTCAGTATTTGTTCTTCAGCAGCCAAGAGTAAAGAAGCAGCCACTTTAGGCTTACCACCTGTCCTGATTTTCACAGGGCAGTCCTGATTTGGGCAGCTGTGTCCTGCAAAAATATGGAAAATACTTCATGTCCTGACCTTATAGTATAAAGAATATTTTCTGACATTCCTCCAAATGTTGCAAAAAAACTAATACCTGAACTAGAATACCTTAAAATGAAAAACACTTGAAACAACTAAAAAACTACAACACTTAATTTTGATTATATTGAGAAAGCAAGTCTGTTGCATTGGTCAAGGTTACATATTGTCCTGTGAAAAGTTATGATCTTACTTTGAGTGTGAGCTCTTGCAGCAGGCTATTACCCTTAGGACTGTGCTGTCAGGCACTAGGACCCATCAGAAACCTTCTAGCTAGCAGTCTCCAGCGGGGACCAATGCCAGCTCCGCCCCAGCATTGGCCAGTGGTATATCAGGGAGTGGTCCACATCCCCACCTCAGTTCTTTTCCCTCCACAGACACATCTACTTAGGCTCTTCAGTTGCCTTTTAGAACTTTGTCAGTAGTTTCCAGCGAATTTATTGCAAAATTTCTCCTTTTTTTTTTTTGTCGAAAAGTACGCTTTTCGTCTGTTTTATTGTAGCTGTATGTCGTTTTAACCATCTTCGGTTTCCTCCACTGAGAAGAGAGTGAAGTGTTCCTGCAGCTGCCAGATACCGGCGAAGGATAAGCACGAGTCCTGTGTCTTCTGCCTAGGGCCTGACTACGACACCAAGGCCTGCTCTGTTTGCAGCGGCTTTACTGGCTGGACTTGGATTCGCCACCTTAAGACACTCAGAGCACATATTTTGGAACAGTGAACATAATGCAAAGCTCACCAGCAGAAAAATCTTCCACTTGTTCTCCATCCTTGAAACACAAGGACAAGAAAAAGGACTTGGACCAACGTAAGTCCCGCCTGTCCAAGGGGCGTTTGCACTCCCGGTCCCTGCACAAGACCACCTCATCAGGTTCTGACTCTGGTGGGGGGCTTCAGACCACTCCTCTCGCCATTCACAACAATCCACATGGCAGCAGAACTGCTCTACTCCCACCAAAATACCGACGTCGGGGAGTGGCAAGCAGGGCTCGGGTTCTACACCGGTGTTGTCTATCCTAAAGGTGAAGGCAACACCCTTGCAGTCACCCTCCACCTCAGGGATTGGGACCTCATCCTCCACAGGGTCCTCAGTCCCACCATGCAAGGTCCTGACATTGGTCTCTCCCGGGACTCCAGTAAGACCTCTGAGCACAGAGAACGGGAGTCTGTCTCTAAGCCAGCCTCTGCTTACCATTCCTCGGCCACTCAAGCATCTATGGCTAAACAGAAGACTGTCTCCAAGCCGGATAGTTACAGACGGTCAGTGGTACCAGGCAATGGGTGATCTTACCTCGAGAGGGCTCTTGCAGTAGGTAATTGCAACAGAACTGACGCCTGCAGGCGTGCAGGACCTCACGGAAAACTTTCTAGCTAGCAGTCTCAGTGGGACCGCCCCATGTCAGGTGACCGGTGTCAGACGACGTCGGTATAAAGGGGCAGTCCCAGACGCCCGCTTTCCAGTTCTTTCCCGCCGTCAGCTCGTGCAGCGCCTCGCGGTGAAGTTCCTAAATCTCAGTCCTGTTGCTTCGTCAGTTTTTCCGAAAAGTATCAGTATTTTGTATTTTCTTCCTCAGGTGCACGTCGGTATATGTCGTCCCCTTCAAAAAATAAGTGCGACTCATGCGGCGCCCAACTGCCTCACAAAGACGGTCACTCGCTCCGCCTTTTTTGTTTAGGCCCCGACCACGCAGTCGACAAGTGTCCACACTGCCTACATTTCAACGCGGCCACCCGGAGACGATGCCAGCAGTCTTTAGAAGCTCATCTCCTCAAAAAGATGTCCGCAGTGGAGAAGGAGTTGAAGAAGCTTCGGCAGGCGTCGACCTCCCCTGAAGGACACAAGAAGCGGGACAAAGAAAGGCACTGGGAGAAGGCCTCCTCCTCCGCGACTCCAGCCGGAGCCGCGGCCAAGGTAACGTCCCCTCCGGGAGATCGCCCGACAGCAGCCTCCAGCTTTGCAGGAGGCGTCGGCCCGCCCGTCAGGTTCGCTCGAGCCCGCCGGGTGCCTCTGGGCAAAGGAGGCTTCGGCCCCCAGTACCGCCGCAGGCTTGCGGCCTGCTGGTGTGGGCACCTCCCATAAGCCGGACGTCGGCTCCTCCGACGTCCGCCGGGAGAAGGCCGCTAGGACGCCCGACCCTTCGGGCGGCGCACGACAGTGTCCCCCTCAGACCGGGCCTCTTCCCATTCTCGGCCCGCCTCCGATGTGGGACCCCCGAAGTGTCCGCCGGGACTCTGCCCCAAAGTCGCATGTCGGCTCCTCCGACTTGCACCGGGCCTCGGAGCCTTCGGCAGACCCTGCTCTGTCTGTCGTCCCAGGTTCCCCGCAGCCTTCGCTGCCCTCCGGGGAGCCGAGTCCCCCCTGCTTGACCCCGGGGACTTTTCCTCTCCATCCCCGGGCAAGGCTCGGGATGCTGTTCTGCCGTCTGATCCCCTTCCTACAGAGACGGATCTGGCGCCGGCTTCCTGGACGCCGGCTCCAACGACACCGTTTCCGACGCCAGCGGGGGATATTCCTCTCCCATCGGGCCCTCCACCGCACGGGCCTATCACGTCGATCCGCCCGTGGAGTTGCCTACTGGGCCGTCTGCTCTGGCAGCTCCTCCAGTACCTGGGTATCCACCGTCTTATCCGACGCCGGTTAACCCGGGTCCACAGTATCCTGCGCTGCAGTACCCGGCGCCGACTCCACCGACGCGGCAGTACCCAGCTCCGGTATTCCCGCATCCGGGTTACGGATACTCTCCTTACGGATTTCATCCGTACAACTATCCTCCTTCCTCCTCCACTGCCCCCCTAGGCTGGCGTGGCTTCCAGGAGACTCTGGCCTCCTGGTGGGCTGAGGCCAAGGCTCGGCTCACCAAGGAAGTCGAGAGCAGTCTTGGCGGCGGTGCTACCCCGGCTCCTGTACCCCCAGACGGCACACTCCCTCTCCGCCTCCGGATTCCCGGGCTCTGCCCTCGGGATCCAGAGAGGGGCAGGACACACATCCAGGGATCCCCCCTAAGGAACCCGTTCCTGCCCCTAGACGAGCTAGGGAGTCTTACTCTGCTTCAAATTCCTCTTCTTCTTCTCTCTCGGACTCCTCGGATTCCTCCAATGGTTGTTCTGAGAAAGACGACGAGCCTCGCTCTCCGTCCAAGCCCCGGCCGAGGACTCCTCCGAAGTCTCCTCAGTAGGATCCTTCCTTCACGGAGTTGCTCAGAAAGTGCATCAGTGGCGTTCCTTAGAACCAGATCCTCAGCGGGTTAAACTCACCGAACATCTGGACTTGCCCCTTATGGCCCCTACTCTAGTGCCACCCCGGATCGAGCCTCATGCCCACCTCATTTCCACTATTTGGAAACAGCCGTCGGCTTTAGCCCCACTTCCTCGGAAGTCCAACAGGCTATACCAGGCTCAGGAGGGTGTAGACTTTTTAGACTCTCACCCCCGTGCAGACTCTGTTGTGATTAGTGCTGCTCACGGCCGGTCAGCACACCAAAAACATTTGGGCTCGTCTCCCCTGGATAAGGAATCTCGCCTTCTGGATCAGTATGGAAGGATGATCTATGCTTCTTCCACAGTGGGGATCAGGGCCCTAAATTATGTAGCGCATAGGGGGGATTTCCAGAAGGCTGTGCTTACCCAGGCGGAATCCAAGATTGACTCCTTGCCTGACTCGCAAGTCAAGCAGGAGTTAGCCGACCTGGTCTGTTCTGCCAGTCGTCACATTCTGAGGACAACCTACGACGCAGTGGACACCGCAGGACAGAGCTCGTCGATCGCCGTACGTCTTCGGCGTCACGCATGGCTCCGTGTGTCAGGTCTGGTCCCGGAGGTGCAGTCAGCAATCCAAGAAGCACCTTTCAGGGGTTCTGTGCTTTTCGGTGGCGATGTCAAGGACATCATCACTGACTTGCAGGAGAAGGGGACGGCCCTTAAATCTGTTGATTCAATGTACCGTCCCCATGCCCCGCAGCGCCATCCCTTTCACAGACGCAGCCGGCCTCAGGCGAAACCTCAGGAAAGGCGGGCCACAAAACGTCAGGCCCCCGCCGCCCAAAAAAGCAGCGGGTGCCCCAGCTGCGGCGCTGCCTCACACCACCTGACTCCTTCCCTCTCCCACCGCCTCAGGACGTCCTGGAGGAACCGGTAGGAGGGAGATTCTCCCTCCACCTTCCGGGTTGAGAGAGGATAACATCGGATTCATGGGTGCTTCAGATCATAGCAGAGGGGCACTCCATAGAGTTTCTGCAGAAACATCCACGTCACCCCGAACTCCTCTTACTCAAGGGACCATCTTCTTTTTGGTCAAGGAAGAAATTTCTGTTCTCGCAAAGCAGGCCATAGAGCCCGTCCCCCCTCACCTTCACGGGATAGGTTACTATTCCTATTTATTCCTTGTACCAAAGAAGACTGGAGATCTCAGACCCATTCTCGATCTCAGCTCCCTGAACCTATATGTGGAATACAAGAGGTTCAGGATGCTCTCCCTTCAAACCCTCTTGCCCCTGCTTCAGCCGGGCCAATGGCTTTGTGCACTGGACATGCAGGATGCGTACCTGCGCATCCCCATTCGCCTTCGCCGAAAGTACCTCAGGTTTGTGTTCCAGGGGACCACTACCACATTCCAGGCGCTCCGTTTTGGTCTTCCTCGCCCCGAGTCTTTACCAAATGCCTGGGGTGGTAGCGGCCCACCCTGCGTACTTTGGGAGTTCAGGTTTTCCTGCCTGGACGACTGGCTCCTGGCAGCCCCATCCAGGGAGGAACTCCTGCATTTTCTCTCCCTCACCCAGCAGGTTTTTGCTGGCCTGGGTATCACCATCGACCATTCCAAGTCTCACCTGGATCCTTCCCAGAGACTCCAGTTCATCGGGGCAATCCTCGATATGACAATGTGCAGGGCCTTCCTGCCTCCAGACAGGGGCCTCTCCAGTCCCAGATTTCCCTTCTATCGGAACGCAGGAGGGTTCCGGCGAGGTCGGTGCTCCATCTCCTGGGGCTTATGGCGGCTGCCATCCCGACGGTTCGCGCGGCGCGCCTCCACATGAGGATCTCTCAGTGGACTCTCCGCTCTCAGTGGGATCAACTTGTGACAACCTAGATCATCTGGTACTGATCTCCTCGCCGATAAGAGACTTGCAATGGTGGATGGTTCGAGAGAACCTATTCCGGGGGGGTCCCCTTTTTTCATCCTCCCCCCGCTCAGACTCTGACCATGGACGCATCAGGCAAAGGTTGGGGAGCCCATCTTGGCCCTCACCGAACCCAGGGCTTATGGTCAAAATTGGAGTTAGCTCTCCACATCAGTGTACTCGAGCTTCGAGCAGTGCTGTATGCTCTCCAGGCCCTTCACCAATACATCCTTCCCGGTCACCTAGTCGTCCAAACAGACAACATGTGCACGGTGTGGTACATCAACAAGCAGGGAGGGACTCGGTCCTACCCGCTATGCAGGGAAGCAATGAGGGTTTGGGAATGGGCAACTCTTCACAACCTTCACCTCACGGCGATCCACGTTCCGGGAGTCGACAATGTCCTGGCAGACAAGCTAAGTCGTTCTTTGGCTCTGCCACACGAGTGGGAACTGGACCAAAAAGTTCTAAAAAGCATCTTCCAGACTTGGGGGACTCCACAGATAGACCTGTTCGCCTCCTCCCAAAACGCAAAGCTTCTAATTTTTTGCTCGCTCGCTCCAGAGCGAGGCGCTTTCTGGAGCGACGCTCTGTCTCTAAACTGGAAGGACAGATTCGTCTATGCTTTTCCCCGATTCCTCTGGTCCCTCGTGTGCTGCAGAAACTGGCATTGGAAGGAGCGAGAATGATTCTGATCGCTCCTTTCTGGCCCAGGCAAATTTGGTTCTCTCTTCTACAACAATACTCAGAGGTTCCTCCTCTTCCTCTGCCTTTATCTCGAGGATTGCTGACCCAGGATCAGGGGACCCTGGTCCATCCGGGACTCAAGTCTCTTCAACTTCATGCATGGCTCCTGCAGACCTAGCCCAATCTCGCTTTGGCGTCTCTCCTAAGGTGGCCAAGATTCTGGTGGAGGCTAGAAAACCCTCCACTAGGTCCACTTACGCCTTGAAATGGAAAAGATTTTCCATTTGGGCTGCCTCCAGGAACGTGGAGCCTTTCTCCTGTCCAGTGGCCATTCTGCTTGATTATCTGCGTCATCTTTTCGACCTGGGTCTCAGTCACTCCTCTTTGAAAGTCCACATGGCGGCTATTTCAGCTTACCATGTCCTTTTCGCTGATAAGGCATTTGCCCAATTGGAGGTATCCAAGACTTTTCTCAGAGGGGTCCTTCATCTCAGACCCCCTGTTCGGACTCCGGCTCCCCCCTGGGACTTGAACTTTGTTCTCGAGAAACTTACCCTTCCTGCTTTTGAGCCTGCGGCTTCTGCAGACTTGAAGTTCTTATCGTGGAAGACGCTGTTCTTGGTGGCCATTACTTCTGCTCGCAGAATTTCCGAGCTCCAGGCCCTTATGTGCAAAATCCCTTATCTGATCTTTCACAAAGAAAGAGTAGCTCTTCGCACGAATCCTAAGTTTCTCCCAAAAGTGGTAACGGAGTCTACCTTAAATCAGTCGATTGAATTACCTGCCTTTTTCACGCAGTACTTCAATCAAGGAGAATACTTGCTCCATACCATGGATGTGCACAGGATTCTGAGATACTACACCGATAGGATGAAGGAGGTCAGAAAGACTGATCAGTTGTTCGTCTCTTTTGCTCACAAAAGGGAAGGCAATGCTGTCTCAAAGCAATGCCTATCAAAGTGGTTGGCTCATTGCATCACTTTCTGTTATGACAAGTACAACAAGACCCTACCGGGTCAAGTCAGGGGTCACTCCACTCGAGGAGTAGCTGCCTCTGCGGCTTGTTTCAAGTATGTGTCTGCGGCAGACATCTGTGCTGCCGCCACTTGGACTTCCGTCCATACTTTTACTAAACATTACAGTTTGGACATTGCCTTTCGCCGTAGAGCAGGCTTCGGGTTAGCTGTCTTGCAGGGCCTCCTATCTTGAGGTTTGCAAGTTTGTTTGCTACTTCTTGGAGTAGTTACTCCTCCCGGTGCCTTTTCATTTGTTCCAGACTGCTTGGGATTCTGTCCTATTTATAATTACCTACTGCAAGAGCCCTCTCGAAGTAAGATAGTACAGTTACGTAAGAACTTACCGTAACAGTAGATCTTCGAGAGAGGCTCTTGCAGTAGGTCATACCTTCCCACCCTCCATCCTCCTAGGCTTTTCAGCTCCTTTTCCATTGAGGGAAATATCTGCTTCTCTCTCTCTCTCTTCCGGGCCTGTGGCGGGAAAGAACTGGAAGGCGGGCGTCTGGGACCGCCCCTTTATACCGACGTCGTGTGGCGCGGTCACCTGACGTGGGGCGGTCCCGCCAGGGACTGCTAGCTAGAAATTTTTCCGTGGGGTCCTGCCGCCTGCCGACATCAGTCCTATTTGTAATTACCTACTGCAAGAGCCTCTCTCGAAGATCTACTGTTACGGTAAGTTCTTACGTAACTGTACTTTCTTCAGGCAAAGCCCCTTCTGAGCCCGAACGTTCGCCGGTCGATAGGGCCACTACACCTGATGACCAAGGAGATCGGTCCTCTCCCAGGGACCCAACGGACCTCTCCTATCGCTCCACCTACGCCAGAGAAACCTCACCACCTGGCAGGGCCAGCGGCTCCACAGTTCTCTTCCGGGTCACGAGTGAACACAAAAACAAGCCCTGCAGCGAGTGGGCGAGTAAACGTCTGCCAAAACACCACTGAGTGGTGTGGAAAGCCATATATGTACCTTGAAAGCAGCAGTGTGTACTTCTATTGTGTATAACTTCATTTTTACTGTCAAAGGAAACAGGAAGAGAGTCTTGGTTGCAACTCAATACTGTTGCCATCCACTGCAGCAGTATCGCATGAAACTGCTGTTTTAACTAAATTTTGAACAGGGAAGCTATAGCTGGATAGTGGCATGTATAAGTGTCCCTGTCTAGCGCTTTTAGTACAAAAACACTGTTTTGGGCTTAATTTCGTCTGCGAGGGTGCTGACACCTCTGAAGGCACTTCCGTCACGAGTTAACATAAAAACAAGCCCTGCAGAGAGCAGGGCACGCGGAGACGCGTGAGGGGTTAAAGTGTAGAGGTTGAGATGCTGAAAAAAAATAGCCAAAAGGTAAGCCTCCCCAACTTTGTTTGCGTAACTAGTGCTTTTAATACAATGTTTTCAGGTAAAATAGGGACGAAATGCATAACTTGTGAGATGCATCTTTTCAGAGATATCTGTACTGGATGATCCTTTCACATGCTTAAAATGCAAACAAAATGCTGACATGTTGGCAGAAATATCAGCATTTGGTACTTGGCTGTAGGCCTTTGAATGTAGTCAACAAAGTATGGTCTCCAGAATAAATGAAAGAGAAATGGTAGACAAACAAATACTGGTTAACAATGATGAAGCCTATAACCAAAGTGCTAAACCAGCCCCCCACCCACCCCCACACACACACCCCCCATGTAGTAAACCATGATGGGGTACTGGCATGGACACACAGATTGTAAACAAGTGTACCACTACCAAAAAACGAACTAGATTGGATGATAGCGATGAAAATGGTGATACAGACGTATACTGTCCAGTGTGCTAGGCCAGCAAAAAAAAGGGGAAGAAAGGCAGAATGTTTCACACTCCCCCTAAGCAGCAGCTTTGATCCTTTAATCCAGTTTCTGGACGAAGAACCACCTCTGGCTTTAGCATCTATCCATCTTAGTGTGCCCCCTAATCATACTCCCGTGGCCCAGTTGAAAGTCGGACCATATTTTCCTTATGAGGAGAGCACAACAAACACTCCCCAAGAGGTACTCATTAACATCTGTAATAATGAGAATCGCATCCCTCCACAAGATGTATTGCCTGACCAAATATGCATCTTAGGAGATTCAGTTACTAGATTTACTGATAGATTTACCACAAGGGGGAATAAGGAAAATGTGGCAAGTTGCAGTTATAGTGGAGTGACTGTAAAAGATGTAACCAGTATGCTCCCAGGAATTTTTCAGAACATCAAGAACCCGAAAGCAGCTATACTCCATGTAGGGACAAATGACTTCGGGAAACGGGAGGTAGTAAGCATAATGAGGAACATGGAAAAAGCTATAAAAAACCCTAAAGACTGAACGTGACACCCATTATTTCTGAAGTCCTACCAGTACCCAGATCTAACTATCATAGAACAAGAAGCATGAAAGCTTGTAATATATGGATCTTCAAAATAATACTACTGAAAACGATTGAAAAAAAACTAGTAATACATAGCACAGAACAATGCAGTCCCAATAATACTACAGTTCACTGCCAACAATACTATCGTTCCAATAAACAATAGTATTATCAGTCCTGCACAAAAGCGCAAACGCACACTGCCACCTCACGCTCAGCACTAGCCAGCTTCTTCACCACTCAGCTTGAACAATTTATGAGGCTGCGACTCATGATTGGCTGCTTTCTGTTGGTGGTCGGGCTGAACATTTTCAAAAACATGGCGGCCTTCTCTCGTTTAGCACGAGTATATCTCATCTTCACTCTTTCCCCGGTATTTTTAACTTGCAATGGACAACTTATATGATTGCTCCTGCCTTCAGTTAACATGAAAACAACTACCAGGTAGGGCTCTCCACCAAACTAAATCATGGACTGCAGGGCGAAGCAGAGCAGGGTGGGGAACGAGGGGCCATTCTTCGACAGTGAGTGAGCGAGTCGTCAGAGTAGCGACGGCCCATCCACCTCATAACACGCCACAAAAAGCTGCACAATTTTAAAATCTGATCCCTATATTACAAAAAATAAATAGGTGAGAGTATATTACTTGGGATTAATACCATCTCAAGGTTCTGGGGACAAGGGAACCTCTTGATGGTATTACTCCCTTGTAATACACTCTCACCTATCTATTATTCTGTTTATAATAACTGGCTAAGTAGATGGTGCCTTACGAACCAAATAAGATGCATAAAGACATGGGAAACATTTGAACATAAAGACGATCTCTATGAGTACGATGGATTACATTCTAACAAAAAGACCAAGATTATTAGGGTATACTGTTTACAATACAATAAAGGATCTTGCAGCTACAAAAAACTAACTTCTGAGGGGCAAAGGGAAATCGTAACACAAATGCCTATAAAATCTCTGGCTACACATTATAAAAACAGCAACATCAAACAATACCAAAATAAACATGGACTGTCTTTTCTGTCTGCAAACGCAGAAAGTCTCCACTTCACCAAGCTCGATGAGCTTGAAATATTATTAAACAGAGATGGTATTGACATAGCAGCAGTTACCGAAATCTAGTGGGGGGATAAATACAGTTGGAACACAAACATTCCTTGATGTAATACCTTATACAAAGGCCTTGCATATCAAAAATAACATCCAATACAAATCAGTAAACGACCCACTTGACAAATTATCAAGTGAAATTCTGTGGATAGAAATTATGAGGGAAAAACAATCAAAACTATTGGTAGGACTTTGTTATAGACCACCCGATACCAATCTTCAGGAACATCAGGCGATATTAGATAGTATAAATAATAAAATTGATCAATCAGATGTCATACTATTAGGGGACTTTAATCTCCTGGACATAGATTGGAAAAATGGAACTACAAGTAACAACTTGGAAAATATGTTCTAGGAGCGTGGATATGTTGTTCATCCACACTCTTTGGCATGTCCCCTTTCGCTTTAAATCTCACCGGCAGTCTTCAAACTGGCTCCTCCCACCCACCCGAGTGGTATATACCTCGGCTCCACCCCATGACGCCAGATCGTCCTTTCTGCTGGAAGATTCAGGTTGCCTCCCTCGTGCTCACGCATCTTGTAGGCCCTGGATTTCAAGCCTTCGGTTATTCATAAAATTTGCATTGTTCACGTTGGCGAATACAAGTTTGCTGCTTCGATCATGGAAGATAAGTTTTCCCCCGAATTTCGTCTCTTTCCTTGCTGCCAAAATATACTTTTGCAGTCCCACACTGCATGCATCTGTTGCCTCTGTGTCAACCATGGCACTCGAAATGCGATGTGTCTCGCCTTTCATCCCAGCGTCCTCGATGACCGTCTCGCACGCCTGAAGCTGGGGAGGCCGGAGAAGAGAAACCCTCCAGTGAAATCCAAGGAGGCTCAGTAGGCGGTTTCCACGGCTGCGGGTTCCACCAAGCAATTGGAACGCATGCAAGCGTTCGAGGAGGAAGCGGCTCATTCTGCAGAGACTTCTCTGAGCTTCTTCGTTCTGTTCAAACTGGGCTCCACCTTCTCAGGTTCCCTCCGAGAGTTGTGCCAGTCTGTCCGTCAAGGAGAGGCCTGCATGCTCGCATTCTCTCTCAATCCGTGGCGGAGAAGGATCAAGATTGTCTTAGCCTCGACAGGGCGTTCTTGGGAGCAGGAGAGATCTTGATCCTGGAACATCTGGTCTCTACTTCAGTCAAGATCGCTTCTTGACGCTGGCTTTTCGACTTTGCCATCTCATCAGTCAACTAAATTATCGATAGATGTCAAAATCATGCTCTAACAGATATCGCCGACTCCGGTCGACGATTCCCTCGAACAAACCCCTAATCTGGTATTTCCAGATGACGAGACCCATCCTGCTGGGACTCCAATCGAAGAAGTGGTCCCTGATCCCGGGAAATCACCGGACCCACCGGTGTCTCCCGAGCGACCAGGTCGGCCCGTCCAGTCTCGTTCGAGGTCTCTGACCCCCTCGACCGACAGGCCAAGAAAGAGCCATAAACGCTCTAAAAAGAGGTGACGCCATTGGTTGTCGTCCTCAGATAAGGAGAGGCTCCAGCGGAAACTCCGGCGCTACAAGGTCCTCATGTGGCAACAGACTTTTTGATCAAGGCATGCCGATCCGGCTCAACACCGGCCATTACCTGGCTTTCACCTCCTAGGCTGAAGCAGACACCTTCGGAGCTGATTAAATCAGTTCCTCAGCCTGAGGAGCTGGCAAAACCACCAGTTTGGCCCAAAACGGTCTCTCCACCGATTGTGTTGGAACCACCTCCCAAACAGCTTGTGGGAGGGGCTCCTTCCAAGGAAGACAGACCAAACACCGGGCTTCCCCGGCGATTGTCGGTCACAGTCACCCCGAACCGCCCTCTGCAGGTCGAAGGTGACCTGGGAGGTAGGCTGTTGTATCCAGATTCCTCAGATTCGGACGTCACCAGCTTTCATTCTCATCTAGGTGATGATGAATCAACCACTGGCTTAGAGATGGAGGAAGGTCCCTCGTCTTTTCAAGGGATTCTTCGTCTCATCTCTGAATCCACAGGGATGCCCCTGGAGCCAATCCAGAAAAAGGCTGAGTACCCTCAAGAGAGAGGATACCTCGACGGAGGCCTTACCTGTGGTTGAGGCTATTGTCGGCCCGGCCCTAGAACTTTGGCTGCACCCTGTCTCTTGTCCAGCTCCATCTGCCTACATGGCCCACAGGTGCGCGGTGCCCATGTGGTCCCTTGGGGGGTTGACAGAGCACCCTTCGGCCGAGAGCCTGGTTGACCACCTCTGTGTTCAGGCATACTGGCAGTTCTGCCGACACTGACAGACCTCCTGATAAAGAGTCCAAGCTCTTGGACCATTCAGCCAGGAAGGTCTATGTGGCTTCCTTCTTGGGCCTTCATCAGGCAAGTTCGGCCGTCATCATGGCACTCTCCTCTCATGCCCTTTTAGGGTCGCTATATGAAGTCTTCCCACATCTCCCCGCGGACATGCAGACCACGGTCAAGCAGGTCTGGGATCAGGGCTGAGCTGTCGCCAAACAGCAGCATCAGACAACCCTGGACATTGGGGGTTCTTGTGCCCGCTCGATGGCTACCGCAATTGCCTCTCGTCGCAGGACTTGGCTGAGGCTCTCCTCCTTCCCGGCGGATACCCAGCACAAACTAGCTGACGTGCCCTTCCTCTGGACCAACCTGTTCGGACCAGGAGTGGCCCGGTCACCTTCAGCGCATTGAGCAGTCCAGTGGCACCTTGGACGCTACTTCTGCCAAGGGTTCTTTGAGCAAGAACCAGCACAAGAAAAAGCCTTTTCAGCATTCTTCCCCTGAGGCTCAGCAGTCCTCCTTTAAAGGTGGACAGCAGCAGACTCTAGCTTGGTGCCCCCTGCCCAAACCCGGACCCCAACAGGCCCATAAAGGAGGCCGAGGTTCAGGTCCTGGAGCTGCCTGCTCAGTGATGGGACAGAGGCTTTCAACCCCTCTCCCATCACCTCAGCTCTGGGTCCTCCCGTGGGGGGCCGGCTCTGCCACTTCCTTTCCACCTGGTCCATTATCACTTCGGACAGGTGGGTTCTCGAAGTGGTCGGTCAGGGACTGCCTCTAGAATTAGAGCAGTACCCCCCAAGCCGGGCCTGCGCCCCTTGGGAGGAAAGAGTATCTGCTCATACCCAGTCAGCTCTCCGAGACGACATCGCTCATCTCCTCCTCAAGGAGGCAGTAGCTCCAGTGGCGGATCCTCCAGCAGACCCAAGCTTTGTCTCCAGGTACTTCCTGGTGCCTAAGCGGAGGGGGGACTGGCGCCCCATTTTAGGTCTGCACGACCTGAATCAATATTTCAGGTCACACACCTTTTGGATGGTCAGTCTGTCCCAGATCATACCATCCTTTGAGCGTAACGTGGTTCTGTTCACTGGATCTGCAGGATGCGTTCTTTCACGTCCCATCAGCGGTTCATCCGCTTCAGGGTCGAAGGGACCCTGTACAAGTTCCGAGCCATGCCGTTCGGCCTGTCATCAGCCCCATGGGTCTTCACCAAATGCATTGCAGTGGTGGCGGCCCATCTTTGGTATCAGTTGGGGGGGGGGTCAGGATTTATCCTTACTTCGATGATTGGCTCCTAGCAGGATCCACCCAACAGGAGGTGGAGAGGTCCAGGGACCTGGCCCTCCAGACCTGCGCACAACTCACCCACCCAAGCAGTGTCAGTGGCTCAGTAGGTAGCACTCTCGCCTCTGAGGCTGGGAGATCAGAGGGCTGTGGGTTCAGTTCCCACATCTGGCACTTGGGTTAATGTCCCACTACTGACACTGTAGTGCAGCATGAGAGGAGTGCTGCACTTCTGAGGTGCCACCTTTCGGATGAGATGTTAAACCGAGGTCCCATCTGCCTGGATTGGTGGTAGTTCAGGTGGATGTTAAAGATCCCATGACACTTATCGAAAAGAGTAGGGGAATTTTTATTAAAGTTGGAAAGTAAAATACAGTCAAATAATACACAAAAGCAAAAGCAAATTACTCGAAACAAAATACATATGCCATCATACAGAAAATACAAAACTAACATTGCAATAGACTCAAAACTTACTAGACATACTGAAAAAATAACCCAACCCCGCACCCCATTAAGAGTTGGGGAATTTTTATTATTTCAGTAAACCAAAATTGAAAACATACAGTGTTTAATCACACAAAATAATATATAAATCATATAGAAGATAATCTATTACAGATATATATCATCCAAACAATGTAAAAGGAAAAGTGCGAAACAGTCCCCACCCCCACCCCCACTTACAAAATGAGTAGGGGAACTTTTGTTACCATAGACAGCAAACCAAACAATAAATTCAATCAATGTTAAGTCACATTAAAGAAAATGATACAGCATATGGTTATCATAATAGAAAACAAAGATTATACATAAAACGAAAGGGAAAAAAAAGAAGAAAAAGCAAATAGAAAACACTAATTCAATACATCCAAAATAATTATTCAAACAACATGAAGTCTTGCTATATTATGACTATTGCAGTTTGCCCCAGCCTTAGAACTGCTCCGGAGGTGAAAGAGTTAACTTCCATGCAGAGCATGGAGCTTAGAGCGCGAGCTCGGTTCAGAAGCTCTGTTTGGCTGGTTTCAAACCGAAACCGTCAGATTCTTTACTCCGCCTCACTGAACAGTCGCTCCGGAGATTCCTCCTGTTGCTCGGTTCAAAGCACTATTTCTCGGTTTAATTTAACCGTGATTTCATTATTTTAACAGCAAAACCGATCGGTTCAGGCTCTGTCTGTGGTAATCGTAAGTAATAGATAGGGTTTTTTCTGTGTGGAACTTGTAAAAGTATTATAGGTTCGGTTGAACCGATCGAGTTGTATTTAAATATAAGTTTAAAGCCTTTTAAGGCTTTTTAGAGTGCGTTCCCGGTTCTTATCGGTTCTAAAAAAACCGGATTTCATTACGTTTTTTTTCCACGACCCGTGACACGGTTTTGGAACCGATAAGGGTGTCTTGCCTGGCACTGCCATCAAAAGGGCAAGTTGGTTGGTTAGGGCTGGCATCATGTCTGAGAAACCCAAAAGAAAAACCGGCCCACTGAGTTCAACACTGTAGTGTCTGTGGGGAAGCCTTGCCAAGGCTGACCCACACACTACATGTGTCTATTGTCTGGGGTTTGACCACCTCAATTCAGACTTCCAGATTTGTAAAATTTCCCTGCAGCCACCCTGGACAAGAGAGTGGGCAGGCTCAGGAACGAGAGACAAAAAGTCCGCTGACCGGATGGCCAGCCCGGTTGCGTGCCAACCGAACCGGAGGGAGTGCCTCTGACCGGGACGAGACTTCCTCGGGCAAACGAAAAGCTGGCTCTGAGGAGCCAGTTCCAGCAAAGAAATCAAAAAAAATCAGCAGGTTTGGAGTCCAAAATTCCTTCTCCAACTGTTGCTGAGATAGCCAGGGCAATACAGATTGTCCAGTCCCTGTCCCCGGTTCCCTCCGAACCGCTACTGTCTGGCAAAAGGTCGGTTCGGTCGGTTCCAGTGGTTCAGGATTATGATATAGAAGAGTTCTATGAATCAGAGGAGGGGGATGAGGATTATGATCAGTGTGAATGTGATTTTGAAAGTCTGGATGTGCCCATTGAACCGGACATCTCCCCAGACAGACCTTCAGGTGAGTCTCCCCCTAGGCTTTCTGAGTCCCCTTCTCATTTTTTGTTTTATAAAAAAGTTGCTGAGACCCTCCAGCTTCCTTAGAGGAGGCTTTGGATGAGCAAGAGGAGCCTGACTATGTGGAGATGATGGATATCCCAGAGTCCAGGAGGTTGTCCATCCCTTTACATAAATCCTTTAGAAAACAAACAGTAAAAATTTTAAAAGCTCCTAATTCTGTGCCTCCTGTGGATAAAAAGATGGACAGGAGGTACACTTTGTCAGGTCCTGATACAGATTTTCTTTCACAGCAATGCAGTCATGTTGGGGTAGTTCAGGCTGTAGCCTGTGATAAAGCTAATATTCCACTGGCTTCACATCCTCCTGACAAGGATTCCAGGAAGATTGATGCCATGGCCAAAAAAACAATACATGGCAGCATCATTGGGACTCAGACAAGCTAACTATATGGCTTATGTTGCAAGATACCAGAAATCTAGATGGGATACTGTCATGGCCTTAGCCAAACAGGTCCCTGGCCAGCTCGCAAAGGAGCTGGAGCAGGTGGCTGTTGATGGCATTGAGGCATCTAAGGTGCAATTCCATGCTGCAGTGGATTCTAATGATGTATTCTCTAGAGTCATGGCTACATCTGTGGCTTTTCGCAGATTGGCCTGGCTCAGGTGTACTGCTTTGTCACAGGATACCCAGTCTAAGGCTATGGATTTTCCTGTGGTGGGAAATTCCCTGTTTGGGGAGCAGACAGAGAATTATATGAAGAAAATGGATGAATATAGAACCACTTACAGGAGTGCACAAGCCAAGGAACGAGCAAGCCACTCCTCAGAGGCACCCCAGGGGTAGGGGTAGGCCTTTACCAGACTCAGTCCCTCCTCTTCAGCCTATGTACAGAGGGTTCTTCAGAGGAGAGGCAGGACGAGTGCAGAGCAGGCCTGCTCCCACCCCTCAGCCTAAAGCCCCTGCCAAACAGGCACCCTGATGGGATGCCCAGGGTGCTCTCCACTACCTGTAGGGGCAGTTGGCTCACTGCCCAGGACTGGCAGTCTTTAACTTCAGACAGGTGGGTCCTGGAAGTAGTGAGCCAGGGTCTGATTCTCAGCTTCAAGAAATTTCCAAAGATGAGAGCCAGATCTTTTCCACCTACAAACCCTTTAGAGACTCTTGCTTTGGAAACAGAAGTCTCAACCCTCCTGGCTCTCAGAGCTGTAGAAAAGGTTCTAGGGACATGGATATGTTGTTCATCCACACTCATTGGCAGGTATCCTTGCCGCTTTAAATCTTGCCGGAAGGTCTTCAAGCTTGCTCCTCCCACCCACCCGGGTGGTATGACTCTCGGCTCCGCCCCATGACGCCAGATCTTCCTTACCGCTTGGAAGCTCAGGTTCCCTCCTTAACGCTCTGCGTTTGAGACTGGTTCCTATTTCTCCGTTTTGCGGATTTAAAATAAATTTTAAAAAGACTTCCAGTCTTGATCCTCATGGCTGCGATGGACAAATCGACTCCGGTTTCGGAGATGCCCATGCGGGCAGAAGATGTCTCGGACGGATCCACACTCCACGTGTGTCTACTGCTTAGGCCTTGAGCACGAACCGCAGGCTTGCGACCTGTGCTCATCTTTCTCGGCCTACGTCCTCGAAGACCGTGCTGCCCGATTACAACTGGGCCGTCCCGAGAAGCGTTTCCCTCCGGTGAAGTCCAAGGAGGCCCGGTTGGCGGTGTCCGCAGCGGCGGGTTTCCGGTGGATCAGCTCTGAGCGGATGGTCGCCCTCGAAGAGGAGGCGGCGCGGGCCGTATCTTCCTCGGCCGCGGCATTTATCCCGCTCTCTCTGGGTTCTTCCTACACGGCTTCTTTTAAGGAGCTTTGTCTGTCCCTCTCCACTAAGGGAGAAGGGCCTACGTCTGCTGGACCTTATTCTCGGTCCAAAAAGAAGGACAGGGGTAAGTCCCTCCGTCGACGCTCTTGGGAGCGGGAAAGGTCCCTCTCCCCGAGTCGTCGACCGTCGGCTTCGGTCGACCGCCCGGCTTCGGCCACTGGCCTCACGGTGTCCCCGTCAGGTCAGTTGACCGAGACTCCCACCGACGAAGTCGAGATTTTCTCAAACCCGCTGACGGCTGTCGCTTTAGCAGCCGAGATTCCCTCCCGGTTCCCCCGGGAGGAGTTGAGGTCCTGGGCTCGCCTGTGCCTCCGGTTCGGGCCCTCGGATGGACCATCCGAGCGAAGGAGTGCCGGTTCCGGCCGACACCTCCCGCACCGACCTCGGAAATTCGGGACTCCGGTCTCGGACCTCTTCGCTGTCCAGCCGATCCCACCGTCGCCGGCGGTCCCGATCTCGCGCGCGGTGCCGGCGTCGCCTCGCCCTCCCTCCTCCTCGGACGAGGAGTGCCCGGCATAAATTACCGACGGTACGAGGACCATGTTGCAACAGCCCTCCTGGCCGGGAGTAGCCGACCTGGCCGCCCCCGCCATTAAGTGGCCGTCACCGAGCGGCCGACACAACCCTCGACTTATCCGGGAGCCTATACCCAGGCCGGGTTGTTCGGCCAAAACCAGCTGCTCCACCGGTTCGGTGGAACCTCCGCCCACAGCCACCTATTGGGGCTCCGACCAGATTCTCGGTCGGCTAAGGGACCTCCCATCGGTTGTCAGTTACCCTCACTCCCGACCGGCGTGGGCAGGTGAAGGTGGCTCAGGCCAGAGGCAGCTCTTGGAGGACTCTTCCGAGTCCGAAGATGATTCCTCCTTTTCTCCAAGCGACTGGACTTGGAGTCTTCAGAGGTCAGTCAATGGACGATAGCCCGTCGTCCTTCCTAGGACTGCTTGGCTCATCTCGAGTCCACCGGGATGGAGTCGCGAACCCGTTTCCAACGGGCCAGGTATCCCTCACGGAGATTCTGGACCGAGGGATTCTCTATCGGAGGCCTTTCCGGTGGCCGAGGTCATGAGTAGGTCCGGCACTGGAGCTTTGGCAGTGCCTTGCTTCCTGCCCTGCGCCTTGACCAGGATGGCCAGGAAGTATCGGGTCCCTACGGTTCCTTGTCGGTTTTTGAACACCCCTCCTGAGGGGTTGGTTACCGACAGCGTTTCGCGGCGCCACCAATGCCAGGATGTGGACAAACCTCCTGACAAGGGTCGAAGAATTGGACTATGTCGGGCGAAAAGTCTCGCTACGTCCTCTCTGGCCTTCGTCAGGCCAGTTCGGCCGTCCTCATGGCACATTTTCTCATGCCCTGTTGGGCTCCCTGGATGAGGTCATCCCTCATCTTCCGCCGATCTGCAGACTACGGTTAAGCAGGTGCGGGACCAGAGGCAGGCAGTGGCCAAACAGCAGCTCCAGACTGCTTTGGATATAGGGGACTCATGTGCCAGATCGGTGGCGGCAGGCTAGTCATCGGCGGGCTTGGCTGAGGATATCCACCTTTACTTCGGATACCCAGCACAAGTTGGCGGATGTTCCCTTTTTGGGGACTGACCTTTTCGGCCCTGGGGTGGAAGGTCACCTGCGGAAGATCGAGAATCCTGCTACCTTGGACTTGGTCTCTTCGCTCCAGAAGGACAAAGGCGCAGAAAGCCACAGCCTAAGCCCTTTAGTCCTTCTGTGCCCCAGGCGCCTGGACCAACAGCGTCAGGGCCAGCAGGCTCGGCCTTGGCATTCAAACCCAAACACCGGCTTCCTCTAACAGGAGGCAGGAAAAGGCCCAGGAGGTCCTCGGCGGTCCCTCCTCCAAGCCTGCCCAGTGGCGGGCTGAGGTGTCGCCCATTCCCGTCACCTTACCCTGGGTCCCCCGTGGGGAGCGGCTCTAGCACTTCCGTTCCGCCTGGTCTGCTGTTACCACAGACAGGTGGGTCTTGGAAGGTGGTGGGAAGAGGCCTGCCTCTGGAATTGAGCAGGCACCACCCTTCAGGCACGTCGCCCCTCGGGGCCTCAGTCCCCAGCCTCTCACTGGCGGCTCGTCGAGCGACGCCGCTATCCTCCTCCAGAAGGAGGTGATAAGAGAGGTGGCGGACCTCCTTCAGACCAGGGTTTGTGTCCGAGTACTTCCTGGTTCCGAAGCAGACGGGGGCTGGTGCCCATTCTCGACCTACACGACCTAAACAAGTTCCTAAGGTCTCAAACCTTCAGGATGGTCACTCTGGCTCAGATAATACCATCCTTGGGGGCACGGACGTGTGGTTCTGCTCTCTGGACTTGCAGGGGCAAGCGTTTTTCCGTCCTATCCGTCCGTCCCCGGAATTCGCCCTTCGGCGGAAAGGATCCTTCGAGTTCCAAGCCATGCCCTTGAGCTTGTCTCCAGCTCCCAGGGTCTTCACCAAATGCATGGCAGTGGTGACAGCATTCTGCAGGGCCCGAGGGTCGGGTGTGCCTTACCTGGGCGACTGGCTGATAACAGCTCCCTCAGGAAGGAGGCGGAGTGGTCCAGAGATCTGGCCCTCCAGGTCTGCTCTCAACTGGGCCTCCTTATCACGAGGCCAAGTCAGACTCGAGCAAAGCAGGTGATTCTATTCATCGGGCGCAGCTCGACTCTCTTCGAGCCAGAGCGCGGCTCCCGGCGGACAGGGCTGGGGTTCTTTCCTCCTTTGCCCGATCATTTCTGGTTGGGCAATTGCGCCCTGCCCGGGACTTCCTGCGCCTCCTGGGTCTCATGGCGGCCTGCACCAGCGTGATCCGTTGGGCCGCTGGAACATACGTCCCTTCAGTGGGGACTGGCCAGCCAGTGGTCACAATCACTGCGATCCTTTGGACCAGCTTGTGCCGGTGACTCAGGGGATGTGGGCAGCTCTCCAGTGGTGGACCGTTCCAGATCATTTGCAGGAAGCATCCCGTTAAATCCGCCCAGGCGGCCGGTCTCTCTGTCGACCGATGCCTCTCTGATGGGTTGGGGTGCCCATCTGGGGAACACCGGGCTCATGGCCTCTGGTCCCAGCAGGGAGTCGATGCCCATCAACCTGCTGGAGCTCCAAGCGGTCCGCTAGCTCTCACCGCCTTTGCTCCGTTCCTCCGGGGTCAAGTGGTCCGAGTCCAGGCGGACTATACCGCGACCATGTTCTATCTAAACCGCCAGGCGGGGCCAGCTCCATGCTTCTATGCAGGGCTCTCCGATTTGGTCCTTTCGTCGCAGCCTGGGCGGATCTCCTAGCCATTCATGTGGCAGGAGCCTCCAACACCACATGCCGATGCCCGAAGGCGGATAGGGCTGCACCCCACGAGTGGTCTCTCCTGCCGAGGTAGTACAGCATCTGTTCTCCCATTGGGGACACACCTCAGGTGGACCTGTTCACCTCCAGGAGAGCGAAGCTGAGACTGTTCCATGCCCGCCCCCTCAGCAGGGGCTCGCTGCAGAGGATGCCTTCTCGAGGCAGTGGACCCCGGGCCTCTTTACGCCTTTCCCATTTCCCTTGATCCACAAGGTGCTTCTCAAAGCGAGGAGGGACAAGGCGCAGGTGATTCTGATGGCCCCAGACTGGCCTCGCCAGTTCTGGTACCAAGATCTCCTCAGTCTCAGCTCCAGGACTCATGGCAGCTTCCAGCTCGCCGGACCTGCTCTCAGTCAATCAGGGAAGGTGTTCCATCGGGACCTTCAATCCCTGCACCTGGCGGCCTGGTTCCTGGCCTAGAGTTCCAGGCCTTGGGTCTTTCCAGCGAGGTCCTCAATGTAGTTGAGGCGTCCCGTAAGTCGACCAGAAAATGCTATGCCTTCAAATGGAAAAGGTTTTTCCATTTGGTGTCAGGAACAAGGCTTGGACCCTTCCTCCTGTTCCTTGGCAAGCATCTTGGACTAGTTATGGTCCCTTTCTAATTAAGGGCTTAGGTCAGCGACCTAAGAGTGCACCTGGCAGCCATCTCTGCTTACGGGCGCGGGCGAAGCAGTCGGTGATGCATGAGGAGAAGATGGTCTGGTAGCTTTTCAAAGGCCTTGATCACATTTCCCCTCCAATGCGGGAACCCCCACTCCGTGGGATCTACTGCTGGTACTGGCAAAGCTCATGGGCAAAGCCATTCGAACCTATGCACCAGGTGTGCTCTCTCACCTGTTGGAAGACCGCCTTCTTGGTGGCTATCCGTCAGCCAGAAGGATGGGAGAGCTCGAAGCTTTCCATCGAGTCTCACTTACCTGGTCTTCCACAGGGACCGAGTTGTCCCTGCGCCCCACCGCAAATTCATCGAAGGTGGTGTCGGAGTTTCACCTTAACCAGGTGTTGACTCTGCGGTGTTCTACCCCAATCACACCGGAGGCACGAATATAGGCTCCATACTTTGGACCCTGGGGAAGGGCGCCGCTTATTATAAGGAGCGCACGGGTTGAAATTGGGAGAGGTTCGCCAGCTGTTTGTCACCTACGCTGAAGCCGCACCTGGCAGACCTCGCCAAGCGGACGATAAGCAGGTGGGTCACTTCCTGCATAGATCTCTGCTATAAGTTGGCGGGCATGGAGCCTCCCAGAGGGATAAGAGCTCATTCTACCCGCCATACTGCTGCAGTGGCTGCTTCCAGGGGCGTCCCTATCCAGGAAATCTGCAGGGCTGCTACCTGAAGTCAGCAAACACCTTCATTACCCATTACCACATCGACCTTGAGTCACCCGGGATGCTGGTTTTGGGGCCTCAGTTCTCAATCTCTCTTTCCCAAGTAAGTATTGGGGTGTGCGTCTTGCCTCCCTCCTCCCAGAGAACTGCTAGAGAGTCTGCCAATGAGTGTGGATGAACAACATATCATGTCCTAGAAGATACAGGTTACTCACCTGTAACAGGAGTTCTAGGAATGGTATATGTTGTTCATCCCCCACTTCCACCGACCTCCCGGCCGGCGCACAACTGAGCTTCCAGCAGGCCAGATCTGGCGTCATGGGGCGGAGCCGAGAGTTATACCACCCGGGTGGGTGGGAGGAGCAAGCTTGAAGACCTTCCGGCAAGATTTAAAGCGGCAAGGATACCTGCCAATGAGTGTGGATGAACAACATATACCATTCCTAGAACTCCTGTTACAGGTGAGTAACCTGTATTTTCTCCCCTTCACCAGGGCAAGGGTCTGTACTCCAGGTACTTCCTTACCCCAAAAAAGACAGGAGAGTGGCGGCCTATCCTGGATCTAAGATATCTAAACAAGCACCTTTTAAAGCCAAAGTTCAAAATGGTGACACTGGGAATGATTTTACCCTCCCTAAGGCCAGGGGACTGGCTAGCCTCCCTGGACCTCAAAGATGCCTACTTCCATGTTCTTATCAGAAGCTCCCGCCAAAGTACCTCCGATTCGAGACTGCCCTCAGGCCATTATCAGTTCAGAGCAATGCCCTTGAGCCTCACTTCTGCCCCAAGGGTGTTCACAAGTGTCTGGCAGATGAGTGGCTCACCTAAGAAGGCAAAAGATTGCCATTTTCCCTACCTGGACGACTGGCTCATTGTGGGTCAGTCTCCAGACCAGAATCAAATCACACCTGCTAGTTACCCAGCAGCTGCTTGCCTCTCTGGGCTTTCTTCTCAATCTTTAAAAGTCAGTTTTGGAACCTGTCCAGGTACTACGCCTTTATAAGCAGAACTGGATACAAAGCAGCCAGAGCCTTCCTTCCCTTGAAAAAGGTAAGGACCTTAGTGGCCCTGGCCGCCTCCTTCACTCTGCAGGTTTCTTGACCAGCAAGGCATTTCCTGCAGCTCCTAGGGCACATGGCTGCCTCCACAGCTGTGGTGCAAGGAGTAAGATTTTAGATGAGGGACATTCAGTTCCATTTGAGAGCTTTCTGGTCTCAAAGAAGAGATCCTCTATCCAAATTAATCCCAGTGACTCGAACCCTGATCCAGGTCCTTCAGTGGTGGCAGGATCAGAGCAATCTGAGACAGGGGGTGCCTTTAATCCCTCTGTCCCATTCCTTGACCCTTACTACAGATGTATCCCTCTTGGGATGGGGAGCTCACATGGGCAACCTCTCCACCCAGGGATTATGGTCCCCTCAGGAATCTCTGCTCCACATCAATCTGTTGTAACTCAGAGCTGTTTTCTAGCACTTCTGGTTTCTCTGCATCTGTTCAGAACAAGGTGGTACAGGTCAGAACAGACAACACCACTACAGTGTGGTACATCCAACAAACAAGGGGCACTTCGGTCTTGACCTTGTGCACCAAGGCAATGAAGTTGTGGTCTCTGGCTTACTCCCTGAACACTTCCCTCATGAGTTCACCTCCCAGGCAAGGACAATGTCTTGGCAGATGCCCTCAGCAGGATTTCCAGGGCCATCACGAATGGTCACTGGATCCCCTAGTACTGGGGATAGTGTTTGCCAGATGGGGCACTCTTCAGATAGATCTTTCGCAGCCCAGACAATTATCAACTTCCACTGTTTTGTTGCAGGCCCCAGTGTTGGGCCCAGTTCCCTGGATGCCTTTCTCCTCGATTGGGAAGGGAAGTTTCTTTATGCCTTTCCCCCCTTCCCTCTCCTGTTCAAAGTACTAGTCAAAATCAGGTCTCAGCCCTGCAAAATGATCCTGATTGCTCCAGACTGGGCCAGGCAGCCCTGGTACTCACTCCTTCTGTCCTTAGCAGTCCATCTTCCCCTGTGTCTCCCCAGGAACCACAATCTGTTAACCTGTGCTCAGGGGGGAGTTTGGTATCCGAATCTCAAATCCCTCAACCTCAAGGCTTGGTTTTTGAGCAGTTAGAGTTTGCTGATTTGCAACTTTCTCAGAGTGTTCTCGAAATCCTGAAGGCTGCTAGGAAGCCTTCCACCAGGGCTACCTATAACTCCAAGTGGAAAAGGTTTTCCATATGGTGTTCTGGAAGCATGTTTCCCAGAATCTGCTGATCTACCTCACGGTATTGGACTACATGGTCCATCTTAATTCTTTGGGACTGAGACCAGCCACCCTGAAAGTGCACTTGGCTGCTGTCTCTGCCTTCATTTCAGCAGGAAGCCTCCTCTCTCTCTGCTCATCCTGTATTTTTCAGAGTTTTTTAGAGGATTGCTTCACACCAATCCCCATTCAGGGACCCTGCCCCAGCTTGGGATCTTAATGTATGCATTGCTCAGCTAATGCAACCCCCCTTTGAGCCTCTGTCTTCGGCAGAGCTTAAGTATTTGACTTGGAAAACTGTATTTCTGGTAGCCATCACTTCTGCCAGGCGTATAAGTGAGTTACAGGCTTTATCAGTAGAAACTGACTTTATTTCCCTTCACAGGGATAAAGTGGTCCTCTGGACTAACGGGAAGTTTTGCCCTAAGGTGGTTTCAGATTTCCACCTTAACCAATCTATTTCACTTCCAGTGTTCTTCACTGACCATTCCTCCTCTGGTGAGAGGCTGCACAGCAGATGTTAAGAGGGCCCTAAGTTACTACATAGAGTGTACCAAGGGTCACAGGTTTGACTCCCTCCAACTGTTTCTCACTTATGGTGAGGTTGGGAAAGGGAGACCTGCCACTAAAAGATCCATTGCCAGGTGATCGTTTCTTGTATACAATTTTGCTATCAAAAACTGGGTAAGGTTCCCCTCTCAGGCCTGAGGGCTCACTCTACCAGAGGTACAGCTGCATCTCTAGCTGCTGCTAGAGACATCCCTATCTTGGAGATATGTCAGGCAGCTACTTGGAAGACAGTACACACTTTCACCAAGCATTACTCCCTGGATATTCAGGCCAGGAGGATGCCTGCTTGGCACAGCACAACCGTGCTTCAGAGCCTATTCCCTAAGTAGGTTCTGTTCCTCCTCCATGGAGGTACTGCTGTGTAGTCTGCAATAGTCATAATATAGCAAGACTTCATGTTGTTTGAAGAAAAATTACTCACCTTAGTAATGTTGTTTCTTCTAATGGAGTCTTGCTATATTATGAACCTCCCCAACCTGCCCTCTCAGAACTCCTACTTTGGGGTATGGGGTGGGTAGTCCTCTGTTGGCATTTGTTGATGCCCTCTTTCATGTTTGGGTGTTGTGTTCATTTAGTTATTTTATCTTAATTTTTCTGGTCCACTGACTTGAGTCTTTGTGTTGGGACCAGTAAAAATGTGTTAATATATTAGTAGCCAGTTGGCTGAGTGTAGGTTACAGCTTCCACACAGAACCTTAGTGATTTTTGCTCGTAAAGATCTGGCGGTTTTCGGTTTGAAACCAGCCAAACAAACTTCTGAACCCGAGCTCGTGCTCTAAGCTCCATGCTCTGCATGGAAGTTAACTCTTTCACCTCCGGAGCAGTTCTAAGGCTGGGGCAAACTGCAATAGTCATAATATATTTTTATTTTAGCTTTTGTTGACCGGGTAAGTACACTAGACGAGTATTATGCCTATTTTCAGGAACGACCCGGGAGAGTACAACATAGGGATACAGACATTGTTTACAGTAGAGAGTAAGTACAACATGACAACATGTGGGAGATAGTAACATAGTCCAGGGGGTATGGATGGTCATAATACAACTTATAACTGTTAAGGTTAATGAACCCCCGGGATGAGTGGGTCACCTACAGATTTACAACAAAAAGCATATAGCAAGACTCCATTAGAAGAAACATTACTAAGGTGAGTAATTTTTTCTTCTAAATTAACCCAGTGAAGTTAGAGCCAATCTACAGAATCCCATCTAAAGTGACATATAAATGAAGAAAATTTCCCATATTCCTACCTTTTCAATCTCAATATTGCATTAGCAACCATACCAAATAATGCTTCTTGTGAAAAATATTATTGTTGAATGGTGAAACGGCATCTCACATGCCATTTATAGTATTTAAAACAAAGCAAAATCAAACATAAAGTCACTTTATCATATTGCACAGTGGTTACTGGCAGAATCCCTATACACAACATATCTAACGTCATAGGGTATAAAGGAAAGGTAGGGCATTTTCTTAAAACAAGACTCCAAAATCCTTTTATAAAAGGACATTCCAAAAATAAGTGTTCCATTGTCTCCACTAATTCAAAACACGTACCCCTAGGGCAATACCGATCAGTAATTTGCTTATGTTTTAGATTTGCTCGGACATTTAATTTGCCATATAGGGATAAATTTCCCTCATTCACTAAAAATACCACCAACAGCTTAATCTGGTTCAAGATCAGTTGGCATTCATCTGTATCCCCTTCCCCCCGGGTCATGCCTGAAATTAGGCAGGATTTGTCTAGTGCACTTACCCGATCAACAAAAACTAAATAAACAAACAACTCGGCCTGCTGATCAACGAGGCCAAGTCAGAACTCATGCCTTCTCAGGTGATGGGCTTAATCGGGGCAGAGCTCGACTCTTTTCAAGCCAGAGCTCAGCTCCTGGCGGACAGGGCGGAGGTTCTTTCCTCCTTTGCCCAATCATTTCTGGTTGGGCAAATGCGCCCTGCCCTGGACGTTCTGCGCCTTTTGGGTTACATGGCGGTGTGCACCTCAGTGGTCTCTTGGGCCCAGTTGCACATGCGCCCCCTCCAATAGGAGCTGGCCGCCCAGTGGACTCAGCGCCACGGTCATTTCGACCAGCTGATCACTGTAACCCAGAATTTGTGGGACGCTCTCCAATGGTGGACCACCCCATAGTAGTTGCAGGAAGGGATCCCATTTGTCCGCCCCGAGCCGACGATCGTCCTCACGACTGATGCCGCCCACATGGGGGACAAAAGAGCCCACAGGCTCTGGACCCCCAAGGAGTCCTGATGCCACATCAACCTGTTGGAGCTCAGAGCAGTCAGACTGGCACTGTCAGCTTTCACTCCTCAGCTCCAGGGTCGAGTGGTTCAAGTCCAGACAGACAATACCACGACTATATATTACCTCAACAAACAGGACAGCACTCACTCCCATCTGCTGTACAGGGAGGCGCTCCGCATCTGGACCTTCATGAGCTGATTAGAGGCATATCTCCTAGCCATCCATGTGGCAGGAGCCTCAAACCATCTGGCGGATGCTCTCAGCCACTTAGGCCAAACATCCCACGAGTGGTCTCTCCATCCAGAGGTAGCTTACAGCCTGTTCTCCCACTTGGGCAAACTGATGGTGTACCTGTTTGCCTCCAGGGAAAACACCAAGCTGAGGCTGTTTCATGCCCGCCTCCCTCTGCAGGGGGATGCCTTCTCGAGGCTGTGGACCCGGGCCTCCTCTGCGCCTGTCCTCCATTTCCCTTGATCCACAAAGTGCTCCTCAAGGTGAGGAGAGACGAGGCGAAGGTGATCCTGGTAGCCCCAGACTGGCTGCGCCAGTTCTGGTATCCGGATCTTCTCAGCCTCGGCTGCAGGCACCCAGAGCGGCTTCCAGCACGCCCGGGCCCCTGCACCTCACAGCCTGGTACCTGAGCGGCTAGAGTTCCAGGCTTTGGGTCTTTCTGAAGATGTCTACACCGTGGTGGAGGCACCCAGAATGGAATCGACCAGGAAATGATATGCCTTTAAATGGAAAAGGTTTTCCATTTGGTTTCAGAGCAGGGGCCTGGACCCTTTGTCCTATCCAGTAGCTAACATTCTTGACTACCTTTGGTCTCTCTCCACAGGGGGTCTGTGGTCATCGACCCTTAGGGTGCACCTGGCAGCCATCTCTGCTTACCGGGTCGCGGGCCAGTCAGCTGACGTCAGCGCAGGAGACAGTGGTTGGGCACTTTTTTGAAGGCCTGGATCACCTATCCCCTCCGGTGCGTGAACCTCCACCTCTGTGGGATCTACTGCTGGTGCTGGCAAAGCTCATGGGCAAGCCATTCGAACCCATGCACAAGTGTTCCTTGTCACACTTGTGGAAGACGACCTTCCTAGTGGCTATCACGTCTGCCAGAAGGACAGGGGAGCTCCAGGCGCTTTTGTTGGACTCCCCTTATCTGGTCTTTCACAGGGACAAGGTTGTCCTACGCCCCCACCCGAAATTCCTTCTGAAGGTGGTGTCAGAGTTTCACCTTAACCAGTTGTTAACCCTGATTACACCTTGGAGGCCGAGTACAGGCTCCATACTTTGGACCTTAGACATGCTCTCTCCTATTACAAGAAGAGGATGGCGGAAATTCTGGGAGAGGTTCACCAGCTGTTTGTCACCTACGCTGAAGCCACTTCTGGCAGACCTGCAGGCAAATGGACTATTGCAGGATGGATCACATCATGCCTAGGTCTGTGCTACAATTTGGTGGGCAAAGAGCTCATTCTACCCGCCATACTACTGCATCGGTGGCTGCTTCCAGGGACATTCCTATCCAGGAAATCTGCCAGGCTGCTACCTGGAAGTCAGCAAACACTTTCATCGCCCACTACCACATCGACCTTGAGTCACGCTGGTTTAGCGGTCTCAGTTCTCCAATCTCTGTGCCCTAAGTAGGGTGTGTGCGCCTTGCCTCCCTCCTCCCGAAGAACTTCTAGGAGTCTTCCAAAGAGTATGGATGAACAACATGTCCACAATTCTAGAAAAAAACAGGTTGCTCCCCTGTAACAGTAGTTCTAGGAGTGGTATTTATTGTTCATCCACACGGACCCACCCGACCTCCCCAGCTGCGGACGCACAACACCTGGCTTCCAGCAGGCTAAGATCTGGCATCATGGGGCAGATCCGAGGTATATACCACCTAGGTGGGTGGGAGGAGCCAGCTTGAAGACTTCCGGTGAGATTTAAAGCAGAAAGGGACATGCCAAAGAGTGTGGATGAACAACATATACCACTCCTAGAACTTTTGTTACAGGTGAGTAACCTGTTTTTTCTAGGAGCTATGTGAATCGAATGGATTAAATCAACTTATAAATATACCAACAAGGAAAGACAACATCCTTGATTTATTAATAACCAATATCCCCCACCAAATCAAGAAGATTAAAATATAAGATCCGCTACAAAATAGTGATCATCGTATAATAACTTTCGATACCAAATTCACCCCTGAACATAACCCAGGTAAAACAACCTTTAAAAATTATAGTAAAGCAAATTTTGACCAAATTAAGAACTTACTATATGGAAATGGGATAACGGGTCCACATCACCAGAAGAGATCTTGCTCACATTAAAAAATAAAATTATTGCGTTGGAACAAAAATACGTACCAGATAAAATTGGGTACAATAAAAGGAGAAAAATAGTAATTTGGGCATATTTTACACTTGATAGCAAAAAAAAAGCAGAGCATACAGAGCTTCAGTCAGATGTATCAATGAATACAATAAAAACAATTATAGATTAGTATTAAAAAGGTGCAAACATACTATAAGACTTGGAAACAAAATTAGAATTCAGGTTAGCACATACAAAGGACGGAGGCAAGAGTTTCTATTCATATATAAATAATAAAAAACAAACTACTAAAAGTATAGGAAATGGCACAAGCATTTAATAAACTTTGTTCAGTCTTTAATCCTACCTTGAATACAAAACAATATATGCATCATACAAATAACGGAACAAAGATATTATGGAAATTACTAGGCAAGAAATTAAGATAAAACTGGATGCAATTAATATTAACAGATCACCAGGGCCAGATAAGCTTCACCCATGCCAATTAAAGGAAATAGCACCTTGGTTAATTGAACCATTGTACAAAATATTTATTCTATCATTATTGTCAGGGATAGTACCAGATGATTGGAAGTCAGCTCTGGTATCACCTATATTTAAAAAGGGCATCGAGCGAAATATCCAACTACAGACCTATCAGCCTGACCAGCATATTGGGAAAAACCTTTGAATCTAGTCTAAAAACAAGAATTGAAGAAGATCTGATTAATAAAAATCTAGTAGATCCCAATCAACATGGATTTAAAATCAAAAGGTAGTGCCTCACCAGCAACCTGGTCTTCTACGAAAATGTCAGTAAATTTCTTTATGAAAAGATACCGGTGGATGTGGTGTACTTGGACCTTTGTAAAGCATTTGATAAAGTGCCTCATAGTACTCTGATTAACAAAATGCATTCGCTAGGTATAAACAGACTGGTTAACTGGGTTGATGAGTGGCTCAAGGACCATACACAGGTGGTGTTTATAAGAGGGCATTCTTCAGGTACAGGCACTGTCACCAGCGGGGGGTGCCTCAGGATTCTGTTCTGGGACCCGTGTTGT
This sequence comes from Neoceratodus forsteri, assembly GCA_016271365.2. NCBI lineage: Eukaryota > Metazoa > Chordata > Ceratodontiformes > Ceratodontidae > Neoceratodus > Neoceratodus forsteri. The sequence goes on along the minus strand of CM057449.1, from coordinate 241,000,893 downwards.
TCTCTATTTTTATTTCGGACATGACATCAGATTTGAAGAATATTGCCATTAAATTTGCAGATGACCCCAAATTTGCAGCTAAGGTTGGATCAAAGGAAGATATAGCTAATCTTATAAAAGACCTGAAAAGCCTAGAAGATTGGGCAAAACTAAATAACATGAGTTACAATGTTAGTAAGTGTGTAATAATGCATCTGGGAAATGCAAACCAAAAACAGTATAACCTCAACGGCATTCCATTGACACCGATAACAGAAGAGAAAGATCTGGGAGTCATTATTAAATCAGACCTCTCATTTAGCACTCACTGCAACCATATCAGAAATCAAGCTAACAGATTAATAGGATGTATTAAAAAGATCTTTTGTTTCTAGAAACAGGGAATGTATCCTTCCACTATACAGACCATATTATACGTCCTCATTTGGACTATTGCTCCCCACTTTGGAGTCCCTTGCTCCCTACTTTGGAGTCTCTACCTTAGAAGGGACATTAGTAGTTTAGAGGGGGTTCAGCGTAGAGTAACTAGAATTATAGATAATATGCAAGGTAAAAGCTATGAGGAACGATTACAGGAACTGGATCTCTATTCGCTTGAACTAAGAAGGACAAGGGGCGATCTTCTGCTAATGTTCAAAATATCCAAAGATATAGAACTCATGTTTCAACTGGGGATGACTTTTAATATGAGAGTTCAATCTGAGAGAAGTCATAATTTCCAGTTAACATTAACATATCCGAGGACAGATATTAGACGTTCCTTTTACACTCAGCGAATCATCCCCATATGGAATGCCCTACCCAAGTCCCTTTTAGACATAACCAATCAGGACTCCTTCAAAACTAACCTTGTCAAATATTTACTACATCAGGCATAAATGTTTCCAGGCTTCTGGAGATGTACTTATATGGGCTGTTGCCTTCTGCACATCTATTCCTAGTAAAAGAAGAGCTGACGTAACACTTGCAGTTCTGGTGGGGACAGTTGAAGGACATGCATCCACTGCAGCCAGATCCAGCTCCGACTCCTGAAACAGATAAGGACCAAGGTTGGGGAGAGAAAACTTCCTCTCCCGTGCCTAAACCGTTCTCTTCCAAGCCTAAACTAAAGTGCCGCTCACACAGTCCTACTGACTCCCGTGGTCAGACTTTACATAAAGAACGGTGACACAGACGTCACTCCCATTCGCCAAGCACTACCCGCCATCGCTCCTCTAACCATAGGAGGTCAGCCAGCCAGCATCTATCAAATAACAGTCATCGGCGCACCACCAGCCATCACCGGTCTACTAGTGCGCGGCATTCCCGTGAGAACAGTTCTCCAGTGGATGGGAGGTGGAGGATCTGGATCCAGAGTGCCGGAGGTTGGCCAAGTACTTGAGGCAGGAGGAGCCAAAGTCCTTGTTTGTTTCTCGTCTAGTGGATACGTTCCAGGATCTCACTCTGCTCACTTGGAAGCATCCTTCCACCACTCCAGCGGTCTCCAAAAAAATCAGTCAGGCTATACCGAGTGCCGAGGGAGGAGCCTTTCTTGACAGAACACCCTCAGGCAGACTCCATAGTGGTTACGGCTGCTCATGACAAATCAAAGAAGCCGAAGCATCTCAGTTCGCAGCCTCCAGACATGGAGTCCAGATTTATAGATCAGGCAGGCAAGAAAGTGTATTTTCCTCCACCTGCTCTATTCAGTCTCTCAATTTCCTCTCACACATGGTCCAGTACCAGAATGCAATGTGGAAGCAGGGCTTAGAGGTGGCTCAGGCCTTGCCAGACTCGTTACAAGAGACTGAGCTTCTAGATATCCTGAAGTCTGGTTCGGGCTTAGGCACTTATGTCCTGAGGGCCTCGTATGACACTGCAGACACTGCTTGTAGGGCAGCAGCATCTGGCTTTTGCCTTAGGCACCACGCCTGGCTCAGAGTCTCAGGATTCTCCCAAGATCTGGGATCCTGAACCTTCCCTTCCAGGATTCCGTCCTTTTTGGGGAGGAGACGGAGAAAACTGATCTCTCGTCTCCAAGATTCCTGGAAATCTATCTGGTCCATCTGAAAGATGTATAAGGGGGACCAGAAACCCTTTCTCAAATGTCCTTTTCATAAGCCCTCAGGGCAAAATACCCATGGCCAGTTTCAGCAGAGGTGGCTTTTAGAGAAATGCACCAATCCAAACTCCTGGGAGCTTTACCTCTAGAGACCCCAAGTCCTCACAGCCCCCTCGGCCTGTTCCCAGATTTGCCCGATGACTCGGTGCCTGCCCACCCACCCCCGGCGGAGGCGATGGGGAGGCAGTAGGGGTTCACTTCTTCCTCTACCTAGAGGGATGGAGCAGCATCACTGCAGACATCTGGGTGCTAGACCTGATAAGGAGAGGACATGCTTTCTAGTTCCTTCAGATCCTTCCAGACAGGCCACCAGGGTCCTCCCATTATCCTCCTTCACACATCTCTCTGATAGAAGGAGAGATCCAGGCCCTTCTGCAGAAATGGGCGATAGTCAGTCCCCACGGATCAACAGGGGCAGGACTACTATTCACATTTTTGCCTGGTGCGGAGAAAGACCGGAGACTTTCAGCCCATTCTGGACCTCGGCTCCCTAAATCTCTTTATAGAGTATGAACGATTCAGAATGGTCACTCTGCCAGGCCTCATTACCCTCTTGCACCAAGGGGACTGGCTCTGCTTCCTAGATATGCAGGATGCTACCTGCAGATAAGGGTCTTTCCTCCCCATCGGAAGTTCCTGAGGTTCCACTTCCAAGGGAGACATTATCAGTTTCGAGCCTTACCATTTGGCCTCTCCTCTGCTCCTCGAGTCTTCACGAGGTGCCTAGCGGTGGTGGCTGCGACTCTCAGATGCCAGGACCATTATGACTTCCCTCACCTAGACGACTGGCTCCTGGCAGCTCCCTCCATGGCTCAGCTACTTTGCACTCTGGGAGACACCTTTACTCTCTTCTGAGAGCTGTGGATCACCCTGAATCTTCCAAAGTCATCCCCACGTCCCAGCCAGCGACTCCTTTTTATCAGAGCAGTCCTCGTCACAGTTCAGAGCATTGCCTTCCTTCCACAGGACAGGGGGGATCGTCTAAGGGGCATAGCCCTGACGGTATCCATGGCTCCACAGGTCCCAGCCAGAACATTCCTCAGCATTCTAGGGCACATGTCGGCGGCCATCCCCACAGTCGCCTTGTCCCGCCTCCACATGAGAGTCCCACAGTGGATGCTCAGGGTGCAGTAGACCAAAGGTCAGACAGCCTGGACCAACTGGTCAGGGTCTCTGACCCAGTACGAAGGACTCTTTTTTCCTGGTGGTTAGACCCCACCATCCTGGTACGAGGGGTCCCCTTTTGGCAGGAGCCCCCAACACTGATTCTAACCACAGACACATCCGATCTCGGTGGGGTGCTCATCTGGGAGACAGACCCAGGGGACATGGTCTCCAGATGAGCAACTGCTCCACATCAATATCCTAGAGATGCAAGCGGTCCTGAACGCCTTACGTGCGTTTCAGATGGACCTTTCACCAGGCCCTTTTCTCATCCAGATGGACAACACGTCTGTAGTATTTTACGTCAACAAGCAAGGGGGCACATATTCTTACCCACTATGCCGGGAGGCAGTGAGAGTCTGGTGTTGGGCACTGGAACACCGCCTAGACCTCACCGCTGTTCATGTTCCATGCATCCAAAACGTCTTGGCCAACAACAGCCTGAGCCGGTCTCTGTCCAAGGCTCATGAGTGGGAGCTCCTCCAGTTGGTAGCAGATCAGCTAAGCAACGGCTGGAGCCATCCAGAGTTGGACTTCTTTGCATCTTCACTCAACGTCAAACTGCCCAGTTTCTGCTCGCTAGAGCCTGGCGCCTAGTGTTTTCTGGCCAGACGCTTTGTCCCTCTGTTGGACATGGAGGTTTCTGTACGCCTTCCTTCCCTTTCGCATTCTTCAGAGGGTTCTCCTGAGGCTGCAGGCCGAAGGAGCAGAGAGGATCCGCATCACTCCATTTTGGTCTCAGCAGATTTGATTCCCAGTACAGCTGCCACTGAACTCGCACTTGCCATCACAGGATCAGGGAGCACTGGTACATCCAGACCTCAGATCCCTGCGTCTTCATGCCTGGCTCCTGCAGACTTTAGTCAAATCCAGGTTTGGGGTCTCCCTCGAGGTGGCAGATGTTCTCATAGCATCGAGAAAGCCCTAAACTAGATCCACTTATGCCATGAAGTGGAAAGATTTTGCCTGTGGGCTTCACTCTGTCACTTGGACCCGCTCAGCCTCTCCAGTGAACTAAATTTTAGAGCATCTCCTCTCCTTATTAAATCAAGGCTCGAGCTACTCCTCCATAAAGGTACATCTTTCAGCAATCTCTGCTTACCATGTGCCTATGGAGGGGAAAAACCCTTGCCCAACTGGACATGTCCCGCACGTTTTTGCGGGGCATACTGCATATTAAGCATCCCATCAGAGATCTGGTACCGCCCTAGGATCTCCTTTTTATGCTAGAAAAGCGGGCTCTTCCCCCTTGTGAGCTTCGCTTCCTTTCCTGGAAAGCGTTATTTTTAGTTGCCGTTACTACTGCCCGGAGAGTTTCCGAGCTTCAGGTCCTGATGTGTAAGGTGCCTTATTTAATTTTTCACAGGGACAGGGTGTCCTTGCGAACCAGTCCTAAGTTTGTGCCCAAGGTGGTGTCCGAACTTCAGCTGAATCAGGACATCAACCTTCCAGTATACTATCCTGATCACTCGAACAGAGTGGAAGTGCTCCTGCATAATTTGTATGTTCACAGGGCGCTACGGTATTATCTTAAACATACTGCTCCACACCATAAGACAGAGCAGTTGTTTGTGGCCTCTGTGCCTCACTGTCAAGTCGCACCGGTGTCTAAGCAGACATTATCGAAGTGGCTGGTAAATTGTATTGTCCTTTGTTACAACAAGTAAAACAAACCCCTACCGTGCTCGATTATGGGTCATTCTACCAGGGGTGTGGCTACTTCCTTTGCATCCTTGCGTAACATCTCCATTGGAGACATCTGTGCAGCAGCTGCCTGTAGCTCACGTCATACTTTCATTGAGCACTACAGTCTGGATACTGCTTTTAGGAGAAGGGCAGGCTTCGGCCTAGCGGTCCTTCAAGGCCTCCTTTCTTAGGTGTCTTCCTAGCACTGTTGCATTGCCGCCTCCTCCCGAATCTACCTGTTTCCTCTTTTTGGGACTGCTTGGGATTCATTCCTAATGGAAATAGCCTGCTGCAAGAGCTCCCACTCAAAGCAAGATAGTACAGTTACATAAGAACTTACCGTAACAGTAGACCTTCGAGAGGAGCTCTTGCAGCAGGCGCTGCTTTCCTTCCCTCCTTCACCCTGGTGAGTTTCTGCATACTTTTATTTTTTACAGCAAGCTTTCGCCTGGTTCACCTGCCAGCCTTACCATCAGGTCTCTGGTGGGTGAACTGAGGTGGGGTTGGGGACAGCCCCCTGATATACCATTGGCCGGCGTCTGGGGCAGTCCGCGCTGGAGACTGCTAGTTAGAAGGTTTCTGATGGGTCCTAGTGCCTGGTGGCATAGTCCTAATGGTAACAGCTACTGCAAGAGCTCCTCTCAAAGATCTACTGTTACGGTAAGTTCATACTTAATTGTGCTTTTCAGTACGAAATGTCCTACTCTGGGCTTCTTAAAAGGTGGTAACCCTAAGCAGCTTACTTCGAGACATTTGTGGTCTCATTTTCAGTAATGGAAAGTCATTTAAAGTTTCTAGCAATGAGAGTGTATTTGTGGTGATGTACAAATAGCATCTCAGCCCTGAGGTGTTGCCCTAGAGATAGAACGTTAGAATTTTGAAGTTCAAACACTGTGGCATCATCACACTCCTCCAGGCATTCTAATAGCAGATTTATTTCTCTGCTGAAGAGATCATTCACTCCAAAGTCTTGTTCTAGTCCCAGTGGGTAAGTTGTCTTGGTTAAAGTTTTTAGATAAGTAACTTGTTCTGTTTTGTGTTTTACAGATTTACGGGGGGCCCTGATGCCAACAGACAAAGGTAGGTTTTAGGCCCCCTTTTAATACACTGCATAAGACTAGGTAAATTGTGAGTATGGCTTGACTGAGCAGGGGTAGAATTCAAGAAAAAAAGTGGTATTCTTGGAATACCAGAGTCAGAATTTTGGTATTCTGCCCATTTTCAGTATTTCTGTATTTGTAAAGCTAGAACCTTTGAAACCTAGCAAATTTATTGATGAAAACCCCCAAAATACACATTAGACAAAAGGAAATGATTTGTAGGTCTCTTCTAGTCATTTTTTGTTCATAAGATTCTCAATGGACACATATAACAGGTGGCTTCATTTAAGGTGCTGATCTTACCGGACTAAGTCTCCCCCACTCATTCACACTGTAATGGGACTACGCTGGAGGCGCTAGGACCCAGCAGGAGCCAAAAATCTTTAGGAGGGCCTTGGATGCTCGGCTGGCTCACGCCATATAGGCTATCTCTGCATCGACCCTCTAACCACCTCAGTTCCTTTTTTTTTTTTTTTTTTTTTAACCCGCCATCGAGTATGCTTCAGTGGCGACATCGCTCGCCTGCCGGGAGTCAAATCTTCACATCTATGTGACAACAGCTTTAGTCATTCAGTATTTTAAGTTTTAGTGTATTTAGTAGTATTTATTTAAAATAAAAGAAAGCAAAAGTGAAATATCGAAGAAAGAGTCTTCTTAAGCCCGCCATCAACGGAGTTGACTATAAATGGATCTTACTTCGAGTGGGAGCTCTTGCAGCAGGCTATGACAATCAGGACTACACCGCAGGCACTAGGACCCTCCGGTGAAACTTCTGCCAGCAATGTACAGCAGGGACCGCCCCCGACGCCGGCCCTGCCCCGTCGGTCAGGGTACAAGAGGGGGCGGACCCAGCTCCACCTCCAGTTCTTTCCCGCCACGTCCTGCACATGAAGTCGAAGGAACAGCTTCTGCTTGTAGTTGCAGCTCAAGGTTTTATCTCCAACATTTATTCGTCAGTTTTTCTTCAGTTTTCGAAGGATTGCCTCGTGTTCTGATACTCAACGTCAGTCCGCTGCCCGTCGGTTGTTTTACCCGCTTTAGAGCGTTGTTTTCCTCGCTCTCAGCTCCTTTTTTTTTTTTTTCCAGTACCGGCGTCAGCGTTTTTCGGCGAGGGATTCGATGTCGTCTTAGGCGTCAGCATCTCCTGAACACTTAAACAAGTGTGACTGCAGAGAGCAGATCCCAGCGAAGGACAGCCACCGTTAGTGCGTTTTTTGCCTTAGTCCGGACCACGACACCGCCAGTTACTGATTGCCAGGCACTGCCAGCGGACCACACCCACCGGCAGAAGGCCCTTAAGGGCTACCTGCTGGAGCAGAAGATGGACCTGCACTCCTCGGAGGGGAAGCGGAAGGAGAAGAAGCACCACAGTAAGGACCGTAGTCGGTCACGGTCCCGCTCGCACTCGCAGCCATCTCCCAAAAAGGCCCGTCCCTCGGGTTCTGGAGATCCTCCGAAGACTCCTGAGGCTAAGGCCGGCCCTTCGGGGAGAAGCCGGTCAAGCCAAAGGTGACCCGCTAAGGGTCATCGCTAAGCTCTTAGAGTTGCCTGCTTCGGCCCCACCTGCTAAGGCACTGACGCTGCCTGCCAAAGGCGCGCCTCCGGAGACTAAGGACTCTCCGGCGTCACTCCGTCGTCGGTCCCTATACCGACGCCGGGTGAAGGACGCAGGGACGATCGCGGAGGAACCAACGTCCCCATCGCCCAAGTCCTCCTCCCACCTGGACCCTCAGGAGAGCTCTCCTCCGCACCTTGGCGTTCTGGAGACTTCCTTCCCGAAACGAGCAGCTGAAATATTTACCAAGGACGAGCTCAAGGATCTTTTCCCCTTTTGGTGGAGGCAGGTCCACAAACGGTCCTCCCTGTCGCAGGCCCAGACACGGGTACCGGACCCTGCGGGAAAACCACAGCCGGGAGGTGAGTCTTCCACGGGGAAGTCACCGGAGCGCCAGCCTTCACCTCCCTCCAGGGCTCGTTCCCGCTCAGGGTCTCTGGACCACCGATGTTGCTCCTGGGATTCGGGTGACCGACGTCGGTCTAGGTCACACTCCAGGAGCCTTTCTCGCTCCAGGCGTCGGTCATTGCTCCGTCGCTGGTCCAGGGACTGGAGTCTGTCTTCGGACCGACGTCGGTCCCCTAGCTACCGACATCAGCAAAGGCATGGTCATAGGACGGGGTCAGACTTCTGCAAGTCGGATAGTTGATCCTCCTCCCCAATGTCGACCTCTTCTTCCTCTCTCAGCCTCACGCGCTCCCCGGGAGAGAAGGACCAGCCTCGCTCGCCTCTGGAGGATCCTACCTTTATGGACGTAGTGAGGCACATCCAGGCCTCCAACGAGTGGGACACGGAGGACCTGGATCCGGAACACCGGAGATTGGCTAAGTACCTGAGGTAAAAGGAGCCAAAGCCTCTGGTTATCCCTCCTTTAGTCGATACATTCCAGGACCTTACTAGAACCACCTGGATGCATCCGGCCTCAATCCCGGCAGTTCCAAAAAAAGTCGGACAGGCTGTATAAGGCCCCGAGGGCAGAACCCTTTCTAGTGGAGCACCCTCAGGCCAATTCGTCGGTGATCACGGCTGCCCATGACAAGTCTCGGCAACTGAAGCACCTCAGCTCCCAGCCTCCCGACCCGGAGTCCCGCTACCTGGACCAGGTGGGCAAGAAAGTATATGCTGCCTCCACCTGTTCCATCCGCTCCCTCAGTTTCCTAACGCATATGGTACAGTACCAGAATGCGTTCTGGGAAAGGGCACTGGAGTTGGCAAAGACCATGCCAGACTCTGACCAAAAGGCAGAGCTCCTGGCCCTCCTCCAGTCTGGCTCAGACGTAGGCTCCCATGTACTGAGGGTCTCGTATGACACGGCAGCCAGGGCATCCGCTTCCGGGGTGTGCCTCCGGCGCCATTCCTGGTTGAGAGTCTCGGGCTTTCACCAGGATCTGCAGGCCGGTATCAAGGATCTGCCCTTCCAGGGTACCGTGCTGTTTGGGCAGGAGACGGAGGCTTTGATCTCCCGCCTCCAGGAGTCGGGCAAGTCAATCTGGTTGGTCTGCCAGATGTACCGTGGCGACCAGCGATGACAGCATCACAGACGGCCCTTTCGTAAGTCCTCAGGCAGTCAAGGTCCAGCCCGTGGCGACCAACAGGGGCAGAGAGGAGGCTTCTGCAGGAGATCCGGCAACCAGCATTCTGGAGGACCTCCTGCCCGTGGGCCCAAGTCCTCCCAGGCCTCTCTCCCCACTCCCGGCTCAGCCCCCCCTTCCGCGGGAAGACCCAGTGGAGTCGGTTGGGGGCCGCTTCTCCCTTCATTTCGAAGGGTGGAAGTCTATTACTGCAGACCAGTGGGTCTTGGATATTATACGGAGAGGACACACGCTAGAGTTGAGTTTCCTCCGCATACTCCACCAAAGCTCTCCCGTTATCCTCCTTCTCACATCCCACTAATAGAAGGAGAGATACAGATCCTCCTGCAGAAGAGAGCAATAGAGAGGGTCCCCTTGCATCAGCAAGGGCAGGGGTTCTATTCCCACTTTTTTCTGGTCCCAAAAAAGACTCAGGACCTTCGTCCCATTCTGGATCTCAGTCCTCTAAACCTCTTTATTGAGCACAAAAGATTCAGGATGGTGACTCTTCAAGGACTCCTTCCCTTGCTGCACCAAGGGGACTGGCTATGTTTTCTCAACATGCAGGATGCATATATGCATATCTGGGTCTCTCCTCCCCACAGGAAGTTTCTGAGGTTCCACTTCCACGGGGAGCACTTTCAGTTTCAAGTGCTTCCATTCGGCCTCTCTTCTGCTCCGCGAGTCTTCAAATGCCTAGCAGTGGTGGCTGCGGCTCTAAGGCGTATGGGACACTATGTGTTCCCCTACCTCGACGATTGGCTGCTTGCGGCCCCGTCAAGAGTAGGCCTCTTACGAGCTCTCGAAGACACTTATACTCTGTTCCGAGAGCTGGGGATCACCCTGAACTTACGAAAATCATCCCCGGAGCCCAGCCAAAAGCTCGCCTTCATAGGAGCGATCCTGGATTCTGTCCGGGGCATGACCTTCCTCTCACAGGACAGGGGAGTTCGCTTGTGAGAGATGGCAGAACGGATCTCCATGACTCCCCAAGTTCTGGCTCAGAACTTCCTCAGTTTACTGCGGCACATGGCGGTGGCCATTCCTGTCATTCCTTCGGCCCGCCTCCACATGAGAGTCCCGAAGTGGATGCTCAGGGCGCAGTGGGACCAAAGCTACGATGATCTAGACTCCCCGGTCAAGATCTCAGAGCCAGTCAAGAGAACTCTGCTTTGGTGGATGGACCCCAACAATCTGGAGAAAGGGGTCAGCTTTGCGTCGGAGCCACCTGGGTCAAACTCTGACAACAGATGCGCCGGACCTGGGGTGGAAGGCGCACCTGGGTGCGTCGAGCGCAGGGGGTTTGGTCACCCGAGGAGCAGTCTCTCCACATCAGTGTGCTGGAAATGCGAGCGGTCCTCTACGCCCGCCAGGCTTTTCAAGAGGATCTGGTGCCAGGCTCTCTTCTAGTTCAGACAGACATGGCAGTCGTCTTTTACATCAACAAACAAGGAGGCACTCATTCGTATCCTCTTTGGAGGGAGGCGATGAGAGCCTGGTACTGGGCGCTGGAGCGGGGCATCCTGCTGTCCACGATGCATGTTCCAGGCGTCTTAAACGATCTGGCCGACAGCCTCAGCAGGTTGCGTTCCAGAGCACACGAGTGGGAGCTGCTACAATCCGTAGCGGAGCAGCTCTTCGACAGGTGGGGTCTTCCAGAGCTGGACCACTTTGCGTCACCACGCAACACCAAACTGCCAACGTTCTGCTCGCGAGAGCACGCGCCTCGAGTTTTTTGGCCAGACGCGTTATCCCTTTGCTGGGCAGGGAGGTTTCTCTACCTTTCCGCCCTTCCTTCTCATTCAGAGAGTACTGCTCAAGTTACAGGCAGAAGGGGCCCGGATGATCCTAGCGGCCCCCAAATGGCCTCGGCAGATTTGGTTCCCACTACTGCAGCGGTTATCAACGGAACCTCTAATCTTCCTGGACATAAGTCTCCACCACTCATTCACACTAGTGGGATTGGCGCCGGAGACACTAAGACCCATCGGGGAGCAAACTTTTGCTGGAGGGTCGGCCTTGAGAGGCAGCGCCATGAGACAGCGCCGCGAAACGAGCCTCGGCGGTAATGACCATCTCGTGACGACCTCCAACCGCCTCAGTTCCTTTTTTCCCTTGCGTCGAGTTCGCTTGATGTGACGTGGCTCGCCTGTCAGTCAAACTTCAAACTAAGCGCATAGTTTTCAGTTTGTTTTTGTAAATTATCCGATAGTAGTATCGCTTAGTTTTATTCTATTTTCGTAAAATTTTCTAATATTTAAATTTAACTTACTTGAAGAAGTCTCGGCCTACTGGCGGTCGACCATGAGCAGGTCAGGTGCGGTAGAGGACTTCGTATAACTATTCAGTCAGCCGGGCTGGGTCGGTCAGCCTCCTTCTCCTCAGCGGGGTTCCGACTACGGTCAGTCCGATGCCGGGGATGGGGTCCCCCTCGGCATAAAATAAGCAGTCGCATTCTCAGCGCTGTTGACCTCGAGCTCTTCTTGACCCACAGGTCAAAGAGAGGCATCACTCGAGGTCGCCCTCTGGTATGTCTGCGGCGTCGACGGTCGGTTATCGTTGCTGGTTGCGGTCTCCTTCTTGGCAGATGCGCCAGCTCGATAATCGTCGTCCTCGACATCGAGCCCCTCCGCTATAGAGTAGGGCTCCAGATGAGCAGTTTCATCAGTGGGCGCTCTTATGGGCGATGGGCTCGGAGGTTGGTTCTTCTGCCTGGCTCGGTTACCTCGGGCCCTCGGGCTCCTCCGGCGATCAGGTAGGCGGTTGGACCTTCCTAGTCGCGCGGCGCCTTCTTCGGTGCTAGCGACTCCGTGCTTAGGTGTTTCCCCCCCTCACATGGCTGCGGCGCGAGGCCTCACCGATGCCCTTATCTCCTGGTATTTTTCCTTCTCTTGTTTTCCAGGTTCCGGGGCTTTTCGGCGCCTTCTGCAGGGTCTGTAGCGTGTCGGCGCCGTTTTGAACACGCCAGACTTCGCGGCGCCCGTGGCGGCGCCAGCGTGGTCTCCAGCGCCGTTGGTGGCGCGCGTTATCTCATGGCGCCGCCGGTGGTGCCGTTAGATCGAGGCGGCGCCCGTTCAGCGGCGTCGTCTGCGATACCCGTTCGGCGTCGTCCACAGCGTCGTCCGTGGCGCCCGTTAGCAGCGTCGTCATGGCGCCGCCGAAGGCGTTCGCGAGGCAGCGTGCCTCTTGGCGCCATCGCCTCCTCGATGCCGTCTTCAGCCCGTTTTGCCGTCTCTGGCCGTAATATGAGGACTCTCCTTGTTTTTCTGCCATTTCCTCCTCTCCTAATTTCACTCCTTTCCTGTCCAAACAGTCCTTTCTGGACCATCAGGAGATGATGTTGAGCCTGACCCAGACACGGTTGGGTGATGAAGTGGAGAAACAGGATCTTTCTTTGCTACAGAGCCTGTGGTGGGGGACCTGTCCTTTAAGTCTCTGTTGAAGAACCTGGGATCCACTCTTTCTCTCAGACTACGAGACATCGATCCTGGGAAGATATTAAGACTCCAGTATCTTCATGCATGGAGATCCCTACGGTTGACTCCTCCGATTCAGCCTTCCTTGAGGCGCTTGTCTCAAATGGTATGGAATAACCCTGCTCTTATTCCCTCAGTGGCTAAATCCATTGATAAAGTATTCAGCTCCAAGGATCGTCCCATTTTGGCATCCCAAGCCTGCGGATCCTATTGTAGTCCTGGCAGAGAATGACAAGGTGTTCTTCCTCAAACTACTACAGCTCGACCTATTAACAAAGAGTCTCGTAAGATTGATACATTAGGTAAGAGAGTCTTTGCTGCCTCCACTCTAAGTATACGTATTGCCAGTTATCAAGGCTATTTTTCTCAGTATGGTATATCCTGTGGCACTCTATGAAAAGAATGGTTGAAGCTCTTCCAGATTCGGTTCAAGTCAGAGCTTCTTCTGACCCGTTATTAAGTATTGAGTCCAATAACCAACAGGTCAAAGCGCCATGGATGCTTCGACACTGCTTCTCGCTCAGCAGCGGCGGATTTGTACTGGCGCCATTCCTGGCTGCGTGCTTCGGCTTCACGAATGATGCTCAGCAGCAGGTGATGGCGCTGCCTTGATAGCTCCTTTCTTTTTGGCCCTCAGGTGGAGCAAGCCTTAGAGGCCACTCAGAAGACTAGATCGGCCATTAAGTTGGCCAGACCTCCGCCTGCCCCTCTGGGGCATGTGAACAAACGTCAGTTTCATAGTCGATCAATCGCTTGAGGCAGAGGCAGGGGAAGCTTCCATAAAGCCAACCTGCCCAACCTCAAAAAGGCCCTGCAGAAAAGCGCAGGGACCTAAAGCTCCCAGCCTACCTTATGGTCGTTGGCCCAAGTTCCATCCACTCTGCCGGTGGAACTTTCTCCTCCGGTGGGAGGTCGTCTGATGTACTTCTACAACCAGTGAAGTCCACAACCTCAGACAAATGGGTTCTTGGATAATTAGCGAGGTTACTCTCTCAATTTCTTGGAACCCCCGATGTCCTCCCATCGACAACCCAGGTTGTCGGCCTCTCAATCGGATCTCTCACGCGGAGATCCAGGGCCTTCTGAACAACAGGGCAATAGAACTGGTGCCCCGCATCTACGAAACACAGGGTTCTACTCCCATTACTTTCTGGTTCCAAAAGAAATCTGGGGGATCGCCCCATTCTAGACCTCAGAAAGTTAAACAAATTCCTCCAGGGAGAAATTCAAGATTTCCCTAGGTACCCTGTTACCCTTGCTGCATCACACGACTGGCTGGCCTCTCTGGATATGGGATGCTTACCAGCATATCCCCGTCCACCCGACCACCGCTAAATTCCTCAGGTTTGTAGCTTTGGGTCAGCATTATCAGTTCAGAGTCCTGCCCTTTGGGCTATTCGCGCGCCATGAGTTTTACAAAGTGTTGTGCAGTTCTCATGGCGCATCTCAGAAAGTCGGACTCCAGTGTTTCCCTACCTGACGATTGGCTTCTAGCAAGCCCTTCGGCCAAGGACTTTGGAAGCCGTGCAAGCGACTTCGTCTTCTCACGTCCATGGGAGTTCTGCTGAATTTGAAAAATCTCAACTGCAACCCTCCCAGAGGCTCCTTTTCATAGGGGCCTTCTAGACACCTCTTCATGCGAGGGCTTTCCTTCAGAGGACAGAGAGCTCGGACATCCTTCGTGTGGCCCGTTACATCAGGGAGAACCAATCGGTTACAGCTCTCGATGCAGCATGTTGGTCTCATGGCGTCCTCGGTCTTCACTGTCCCTCTGGCCCGACTGCACATGAGAACCACCAGTGGATGCTCTCCACTCAGTGGTCCCGCCTCTCACCCCAGTCTTATCCCATCAAGGTGGCGGAGCCCCTTGAAGGTCTCTCACCTGGTGGTCTCAAGAAACAATCTCCTGGAAGGATTCCCCTTTGCTCCCCGGATCATCAGATCTCCATCACCACAGATGCATCGCTAATGGGATGGGGAGCTCACTGTCTCTCTCCACACACCAAGGTGTATGGACTCAGTTAAACTCATCTCCACATAAATGTCCTGGAGATGAGGCGGTCCCTCTATGCAATCCGAGCTCTGAAGGATGTCCTTTGTCACAGAACATTCTCCTTCAAGCGGACAACAAAGCAGTGATGTATTACATCAACAAGCAAGCGGTGCTCATTCTTATCCCTTTGCAGGGAAGCAATGAGGGTGTGGGAGTGGTGCTTGGGCACAAGTCTCTGATTCAAGCGGTTTATCTGCCAGGGTATACAAAGCGACCTAGCAGATCACCTCAGCAGAGCGGAGGCAGACCCTCCAGTGGTCTCTCGATCCAGCCGTGGCTCGGTCCCTGTTCAAGAGTGGGGACTCCAGACCTGGACCTTTTGCATCCACTCAGCATGAAACTGCCTCTCTTCTGCTCCAGAAATCCAGGGCCTGGCATTTTCTGTCAGGATGCGTTCAGGCTGCGGTGGACAAGCGCTTTCTTTCGCCTTTCCACCACTTCCTCTAATCCAGAGTACTCCTCAAGTTCGAGTCTCAGGGACCAAGATGATTCTCATTGCTCCTTCCTGGCCTCGGCAACTATGGTTTCCTCTACTCAACAGTATGTTGGCAGCCTCTCGAGACCACTTCCTTTGCAAATCAGTCTTCTGACTCAGGGTTAGTTGGTCCATCCCAACCTGAAATCACTTCACCTTCATGCTTGGCTCCTGAAGAGATAGAAGTAGATGGGTTCAACGTCTCGTAGAGTCTCAGACATCCTTCTGGCTGCTCGGAAGCCAGCCACCCAGCATCGCACGCTTCCAAATGGAAGCGTTTTCTCTCTGGTGGCAAAATCCTCTTGGAATCCCTTTTCCTGTCCTCCTGGCAAGGTTCTGGAGTATCTTTTGGACCTATCAAACTTAGGTCTTCAATACTCCACAGTTAAAGTTCACCTTAGTGCCATCTCAGCGTTCCATGAGCGGTTTCTTCCTTAACTCTGGCTCAGTTACCTATAGTGAAGAGATTTCTTAAGGGATTCTCCATACCAGACCCCTGTTAAGCGTCCAGTTGCAGCCTGGGACATTAACCTGGTGCTGGACATGCTCACTCGGAAGCCTTCCAGACCCTAGCTACCTGTGAGCTAAAATTTCTTACCTGGAAGACTGCCTTCCTGGTGGCCATTACCTCAGCCCGCAGGGTCTCTGAGATACACATGCACTGGTTACGGACCCTCCGTATACTGTATTCCATAAGGACAAGGTAGTTCTCCGTACTCATCCTAAATTTCTTCCCAAGGTTGTGTCAGAATTCCATCTGAACCAACCTCTGGTACTCTCCTTACTTAGCTAATTTCCAAAATGAAGAGCAGGCTCTTCATTCCTTGGATGTTAAGAGAGCCTTGCGGTTCTATTTAGATAGAACCAAGGATGTTAAAGACTCAGCAACTGTTCGTTTCTTTCAGCGACACCGGCTGGGTCAACCTGTGCTATTAGATGTATCTCTTCATGGTTAGTGGCATGCCTTCGTCATTGCTATTCCATGGCTCAAGTTAAATTAGAAGGTGAGAGTGTCGCTCACTCTACTAGAGTGATCGTGGCATCCTAGCGGAGTCGCAATGTTCCAATTGCAGAGATATATGTAGCCGCTACCTGGAGCTCAGTGCATACTTTGCGTTAAGCACTATGCACTGGATGTTCATCCAGGCGGCATTCCGCGTCGGCAGAACTATCCTTAATGGGCTTCTATCTTAGCCAGCGTGAGCTCTGGCTTTCCTGCGCGCCTTTGGGGGATTATCAGCTTGGTACTCTCCACTAGTGTGAATGAGTGGTGGAGACTTATGTCCAGGAAGATAGGAAAATACGTACCTACCGTAATTCTTGATCTTCTTGGACGAGTCTCCACACTCATTCTACATCCTCCCTCCATCCCCGAGCTCACGCTGTATTGGTCTTCACTCCCTCAAATCTTTAGGCCGTGAGGACTTCTTTGCTGACCCTTCTTACGGGTCATACGGACTATCTTATGTCCGTTTTTAATGTTAGGTTTACCCTTTTTCGTTAATTGCTGCACCTCCTTGGTAAAAAGGTACTGGGCGGTTGGAGGGTCGTCGCCCGAGATGGTCATTACCGCTCGAGCCGCTGCTTGCTGGCGCCCGTGTCTCATGACGCCCGTCTCTGTACAACCCTCCAGCAAAAAGTTTGCTCGATGGGTCTTAGTGCCTCCGGCGCCAATCCCACTAGTGTGAATGAGTGGTGGAGACTCGTCCAAGAAGATCAAGAATTACGGTAGGTACGTAATTTTCCTATTCCGCTGCCCATATGCTCACAGTTACTGTCCCAGGACCAGGGGTCGCTGGTCCATCTGGATCTTCGGTCCTTACAGCTACATGCTTGGCTCCTTCAGACGTAGCTCAACATAGATACGGGGTTTCCCGGAAAGTGGCGGCGGTCTTAGTGTCAGCAAGAATGCCCTCTACTCACTCCACTTACGCTATGAAGTGGAAGCGTTTCTGTCTTTGGGCATTGCCGCAGCGTTTGGATCCCGTCACCTGCCCTGTGAACTCAGCTTTACAGTATCTCCTCTCCTTGCACGATAAGGGTCTGAGTTACTCCTCTATCAAGGTGCACATGTGGGCAGTCTCCGCCTATCATGCTCTCGTGGGAGAGAGAGCATTAGCACAGTGGATGTGGCCGCACCTTTCTTAGGAATTCTATATGAGACCTCCCATTGGGACCCTGTCCACCCTGGAACCTCCTTTTGTGTTGGAGAAAGTCACCTCTCTCCTTTTGAGCCAGCAGCGGTTGTGAGCTCGTTACCTTTCTTGGAAGTTTGCTTTCAAACAACATGAAGTCTTGCTATATTATGACAGATGCAGTTTGTCCCACCATTAAAACTGCTCGGAGGTGAAAAGGTTAACTTCCATGCAGTCGTGGAACTTAGGCGTGAGGCTTCGGTTAGAAACTCTGTTAAGGTGGTTTCAAACGAAACCGTCAGATTCTTTACTCCGCCTCACTGAACAGTCGCTCCGGAGATTCCTCCTGCTGCTCGGTTCATTTCCTCGGTTTAAAGCGTCTTTTCTCGGTTAAATTCAACGCGGATATTATTTATTTTAACGCCAAACCCGATCGGTTCAAGCTCTGTCTATGGTATTGTAAGTAATAGATAGGTTTCTGTGTGGAACTTGTAAATGTTTATCGGTTCGGTTTGAACGATCGAGTTATTTAAACTTTGTTTTGAAGCCTTTTAAGGCTTGTTAGAGTCTCGATTCCGTTCTTATCGGTTCTAAAAAACAGATTTTATTACGGTTTTCCACGACCCGTGACCGATTTGGGAACCGATAAGGGTGTCTTGCCTGGCACTGCCATCAAAGGGCAAGTTTTTGGTTAGGCTGGCATTATGTCTGAGAAACCCAAAGAAAAACCGGGCCCACTGGGTTTCAACACTGTAGTGTCTGTGGGAAGCCTGTGCTAAGGCTGACCCACACCACATGTGTTGTGTCTGAGTTTGACCACCTCAATGCAGACTGACAGATTTGCAAGAATTTCCTGCAGCCACCCTAGATAAGAGAGTTGGTAGGCTCAAGGGCGAGGACCAAAGTCCGCTGACCGGATGGCCAGCCCAGTTCGGTGCCAGCGAACGGAGGAAGTGCCCTCTGACCAGGGCCAGACTTCCTCGGGCAAGCGTAAAGCTTACTCTGAGGAGCCAGTTCCAGCAAAGAGAACTAGAAAGTCAGCAGGTGTGGAGTCCAAAATCCCTTCTCCAACTGCTGCAGAGATAGCCAGGGCAGACAGTTGTCCAGTCCTGTCCCGGTTCCTCGACCGCCACTATCTAGCAAAAGGTCGGTTCGGTGGTTCCACGGTTCAAGAATATGATATAGAAGAGTTTTATGAACCAGAGGAGGGAGGATGATTATGATCAGTGTGAATGTGACTTTGAAAGTCTGGATGTGCCCATTGAACGGACATCTCCCAGACAGACCTTTAGTTGAATCTCCCCTAGGCTTGCTGAGTCCCTTCTCATTTTTGTTTTATGAAAAAGTTGCTGAGACCCTCAGCTTCCTTTAGAGGAGCTTTGGATGAGCAAGAGGAGCCTGACTATGTAGAGATGATGGATATCCCAGAGTCCAGGAGATTGTCCATCCCTTTACATAAATCTTTTGGAAACAAACAATAAAAATTTTAAAAGCTCTAATTCTGTGCCTCCTGTAGATAGAAAGATGGACAGGAGGTACACTTGTCAGGTCTGATACAGATTTTCTTTCACAGCAATGCAGTCATGTTGGGAGTAGTTCAGGCTGCAGCCTGTGATAAAGCTAATATTCCACTGGCTTCACATCCTCCTGACAAGGACTCCAGGAAGATTGATGCCATGGCCAAAAACAATACATGGCAGCATCTTTGGGACTCAGACAAGCAAACTATATGGCTTATGTTGCGAGATACCAGAAATCTAGATGGGATACTGTCATGGCCTTAGCCAAACAGGTCCCTGGCCAGCTGCAAAGGAGCTGGAGCAGGTGGCTGTTGATGGTATTGAGGCATCTAAGGTGCAGTTCCATGCTGCAGTGGATTCTAATGATGTATCCTCGAGTCATGGCTACATCTGTGGCTTTTAATAGATTGGCCTGGCTCAGGTGTACTACTTTGTCACAGGATACCCAGTCTAAGGCTATGGATTTTCCTGTGGTGGGAAATTCTCTGTTTGGGAGCAGACAGAGAATTATATGAAAATGGATGAATATAGAACCACTTATAGGGTGCACAGAAGCCAAGGGCAGCAAGCCACTCCTCAGAGGCAGCCCCCAGGGGTGAGGGCAGGCCTTTCTCAGCCTTTACCAGACCCAGGCCTCCTCTTCAGCCTATGCTCAGAGGGGTTCTTCAGAGGGAGAGGCAGGCCGGAGTGCAGGCAGGCCTGCTCCCACCCCTCAGCCTAAAGCCCCTGCCAAACAGGCACACTGATGGGATGCCCAGGATCGGCTCTCCATTACCTGTAGGGGGCAGGCTGGCTTACTTCGTCCAGGACTGGGAGTCTTTAACATCAGACAGGTGGGTCCTGGAAGTAGTGAGCCAGGGTCTGGTTCTCAGCTTCAAAAAATTTCCAAAGATGAGAGCCAGATCTTTTCCACCTGCAAACCCTTTAGAGACTCTTGATTTGGAAACAGAAGTCTCAACCCTCTTGGCTCTCAGAGCTGTAGAAAGGGTATCTTCCTGGACATAAGTCTCCACCACTCATTCACACTAGTGGGATCAGCGCCGGAGGCACTAGAACCCATCGGGAGCAAACTTTTTGCTGGAGGGTCAGCGCGAGAGATGGCGCCGCAAGGCATGCGGTGGCTCGCGTGGTAATGACTATCTCGGCGACGACCCTCCAACCGCCTCAGTTCCTTTTTTCCCGCCGTCGAGTGCGCTTCAGTGACAATGTCGCTCGCCTGTCGGGAGTCGAGCTTCAAACTAGCGCATAGTTTTCAGTTTATTTTTTTGTAATATTATCTCGATAGTAGTATCGCTTAATTTTATTCTATTTCGTTAAATTTCTGTAATATTTTAAATTTAACTCACATTAAAGAAGTCTCGGCCTACTGGACGGAGTCGACCATGAGCAGGTCAGGTGACTGTAGGGAGACTTTGTATGAAAGCTGTTCAGTCAGTCGGGCTGGGTCCGGTCAGCCCCCTTCTCCTCAGCGGGGTTCCGACAACGGTCAGTCCGATGCCCGGGGGGATGGTAGGTCCCCCCGCGCATAAAAATAAGCAGTTCGCATTCTCGGCACCGTTCAGCCTCGGAGCTCTTCTTGACCCACAGGTCAAAAGAGAAGGCATCACTCGAGTGCGCCCTCTGTCGTCTCGGCGTCGTGATCGGTTATAAGTAGCTAGTTGCGGTCTCCTCCTTGGTGCCAACTTCCAGTTACCGTCGTCCTCGACGCCGGGCCCCACCCGCCTATAGGTAGGGCTCCAGATGAGCAGTTTCATCAGTGGGCCGCTCTTATGGAGCGATGGGCTCGGAGGTTGGTTCTTCTGCCTGGCTCGGTTGCCCCGGAGCCTTCGGGCTCGTCTGGTGATCAGGTAGGGCGGTTGGACCTTCCTAGTCGCTCGGCGCCTTCTTCGGTGCCAGTGACTCTGCGCTTAGGTGTTCCCCCCCCCCCCACATGGCTGCGGCGCAGGGGACCACACCGATGCCCTTATCTCCTGTGTTTTTCCCTTCTCTGGCGTTCCAGGGGTGTCCTCGGCGCCATTTTCGGGCGTCTGCCGTGCCACGGGGCCTTGTGGCGCCGTCCGCGGTGCCGCTGGGTGTTGTGGCGTCGTCCGCGCGGCCGGCGTCTCGCGGCCAGCGGTGCCCACGTCCCCACTCACCGGCACCGTGCTCCTCCAGCGGCGCCATTTTTCGACTCTTTTCGCCTCCCTCGGCGCCGGGAGCCCTGGGGACTCTCCTTTTCTATCTGCTCTTTCCTCCTCTCTATTTTTCCTCCTTTCCTGTCCAAACAGTCCTTCCTGGACCATCAGGGAGATGATGTTGAGCCTGACCCAGACCTTGAGTCGGGTGATGAAGTGGAGGAAACAGGATCTTTCATTGCTACAGAGCCTGTGGTGAGGGACCTGTCCTTTAAGTCTCTGTTGAAGAACCTGAGATCCTCTTTCTCTCAGACTACAGACATCGATCCTGGGAAGATATTAAGACTCCAGTATTTTCATGCTTCGGAGATCCCTTCAGATTTGACTCCTCCGATTCAACCTTCCTTCGAGACGCTGTCTCAAATGGTATGGAATAATCCTGCTCTTATTCCCTCAGTGGCTAAATCCATTGATAAGAAATATTCAGCTCCCAAGGATCGTCCCATTTTGGCATCCCAAGCCCTTGCGGATCCTATTGTAGTCCTGGCAGAGAATGACAAGGTCGTTCTTCCTCAAGCTACTACAGCTCGACCTGTTAACAAAGAGTCTCGTAAAATTTATACATTAGGTAAGAGAGTCTTTGCTGCCTCCACTAAGTATCGTGTTGCCAGCTATCAAGGCTATTTTTCTCAGTATGAGTATATCCTGTGGCACTCTATAGAAGCGAATGGTTGAAGCTCTTCCAGATTCCGACTCCAAGTCAGAGCTTCTTCTAACTGTTACCAGAGGTATTGGTCCAATAACCAACAGGTCAAAGCCGCCATGGATGCTTCCGACACTGCTTCTCGTTCAGCAGCCACGGGTGTTGTACTCGGCGCCATTCCTGGCTGCGTACTTCCGGCTTCGAATGATGCTCAGCACGGTAATGGCGTTGCCCTTTGATGGCTCCTATCTTTTCGGTCCTCAAGGTAGAGCAAGCCTTAGAGCCACACTCAGATGACTAGGTCGGCCATTAAGTTGGCTGAACTCCGCCTACCCCTCTCGGGGGCATGTAGGCAAGCGTCAGTTTCATAATCGTCAGTCCTTTTCGAGGCAGAGGCGAAGAAGCTTCCGCAAAGCCAACCTGCCCAACTTCAAAAGAGATGCAGCAGAAAGCGCGGGGCCTAAAGCCCCAGCGCTACTATATAATTACGGCCCAAGTTCCATCCACACTGCCTGGGTGGAACTTTCTCCTCAGTGGGAGGTAGTCTGATGTACTCCTACAACCATTGGAAGTCCGCAACCCGGACAAATGGGTCCTTCGGATAATTCAGCGAGGGTTATTCTCTCAATTTCTTGGAAACCCCCTGAATTGTCCTCCCAAGCGACAACCAGGTTGTCGACCTCTCAATCAGAACCTCCTCCGCCCGAGATCCAGGGCCTTCTAAACAACAGGGCAATAGAACTGGTGCCTGCATCAGCGAAACACAGGGTTCTACTCCCATTACTTTCTGGTTCCAAAAGAAATCTGGGGATGCGCCCCATTCTAGACCTCAGAAAAGTTAAACAAATTCCTCCCAAGGAGAAATTCAAAATGATTTCCCTAAAATTGCCCTGTTACCTTTGCTGCATCAACCACGACTGGCTGGCCTCCCTGGATATGCAGGATTACACCAGCATATCCCCATCCACCTGACCCATCACGTAAATTCCTGAGGTTTGTAGCTCTGGGTCCAAGCATTATCAGATTCAGAGTCCTGCCTTTTGGGCTATCCTCGGCGCCCGTGAGATTTTACAAAGTGTTGTGCACTTCTGTGGCGCATCTCAGGAAGCTCGGACTCCAGTGTTTCCCTACCTGGAGCGATTGGCTCTAGCAAGCCCTTCCAGCCAAGGGACTGTGGAAGCCGTGAGCGACCTCTAGCCTTCTTATGTCCATGGGGTTCTGCTGAATCTGAAGAAGTCACAACTGCAGCCCTCCCAGAGGCTCCTTTTCATAAGGACTCTCTTCTGGACACCTCTTCTCTGAGAGGCCTTCCTTCCAGAGGACAGAAGACTCGACATCCTTCAGATGGCCCGTTACATGGGGAGAACTGATCGGTCACAGCTCTCTCGATTACAGCGTATCTGTTGGTCTCATGGCGTCCTCGAGTGTTCACTGTACCCTAGCTCGAGTTACATGAGGACCACCCAATCTGGATGCTCAGTGGTCACCGACCTCTCACCCCCAGTCTTATCACATCAAGGTGACGGAGCCCCTACGAAGGTCTCTCACCTGGTGGTCTCAAGAAAGCAATCTCCTGGAAGGATTCCCCTTTGCTCCTCCGGATCATCAGATCTCCATCACCACCGGCGCATCGCTAATGGGATGGGGAGCTCACTGTCGCTCTCCACACTCAAGGTGTATGGACTCAGCTCAAAACTTAGCTCCACATAAATGTCCTGGAGATGAGGCGGTCCTCTGTCGCGATCCAGCGTTGAAGGATGTTCTTTGCCACAAGAACATTCTCCTTCAAACGGACAACAAAGCTGTGATGTATTACATCAACAAGCAAGGCAGTGCTCATTCTTATCCCCTTTGCAGGGAAGCAATGAGGGTGTGGGAGTGGTGCTTGGAGCACAAATCTCTAATTCAAGTGGTATATCTGCCGGGTGTACAAAGCGACTTGCTTGAATCTCTCCTCCAGCAGAGCAGGCAGACCCTCACAGTGGTCTCTCGATCCAGCCATAGCTCGGTCACTGTTAGAAGAGTGAGGACTCCAGACCTGGACCTTTTGCATCCCCTCAGCATAAACTGCCTCTCTTCTGCTCCAGAAATCCAGGGCCTGGCATTTTTCTGTCAGGATGCATTCAGGCTGCGGTGGACAAAATGCTTTCTTCGCCTTTCCACGCTTCCTCTAATTCAGAAGTACTCCTCAAATTTGAGTCTCAGGGGACCAGATGATTCTCATTGCTCCTCCTGGCCTCGGCAACTATGGTTTCCTCCATACTCAACAGTATGTTGGCGGCCTCTCGAGACCACTTCCCTTGCAAATCAGTCTTTTGACTCGGGTTCGTTGGTCCCATCCCAGCCTGAGGTCACTGCAGCCTTCATGCTTGGCTCCTGAAGAGGTAGAAGTGAATGGGATCGCGTCTCTCGTAAGTCTCGGACATCCTTCTGGCTGCTCGGGAAGCCAGCTGAAAACTTTAAGCTGGTAGAAGCGTTTTCCTCTCTGGTGTACAAAGTCCTCTTGGAATCCCTTTTCTGTCCTCCAGACAAGGTTCTAGAGTACCTTTTGGACCCTATCAAACTCAGGTCTCCAGTACTCCGCGGTTAAAGGATTCACCTTAGTGCCATTTCAGCGTTCCATGAGCGGTTTCTTCCTTGTCTCTGGCTCCAGTTACCTATAAGTGAAGAGATTTCTTAAAAAATTCTGCATACAGACCCCGTTAGGCGTCCAGTACGTAGCCTGGACATTAACCTTGTGCTGGACATATATCACTCGGAAGCCTTCCAGACCCCTAGCAACCTGTGAGCTAAAATTTCTTACCTGGAAGACAGCCTTCCTAGTGGCCATTACCTCAGCCACATGGGGTCTCTGAGACCATGCCTGGTTACAGACCCTCAGTATACTGTGTTCCATAAGGACAAGTAGTTCTTCGTACTCATCCTAAATTTCTTCCAAAGGTTGTGTCAGAATTCCATCTAAACCAACCTCTGGTGCTTCCCTCTTATTCGCGAACTTCCAAAATGAAGGAAAGCGGTCTCTTCATTCCTTGGATGTTAAGAGAGCCTTAGCAGTTCTACTTAGACAGAACCAAGAATTTTCCATAGGAGACTCAGCAACTGTTTGTTTCCTTCAAGCGAGACCGGTTAGGTCAACCTGTCGCTATCAGAAGCATCTCATCATGGTTAGTGGCATGTCTTGACATTGCTATTCCAGGGCTGCCAGGTTAGAATTAGAAGGTAGTGTACGCCTCACTCTACTAGAGTTAGTTCTTCGACATCCAAGCGGAAGTCATGATGTTCCAATTGCAGATATCTGCTGCTTGCCGCCACCTGGAGCTCAGTGCATACCTTCGTTAAGCATTATGCACTGGATGTTCATGCCAGGCGTCATTCCACCTTCTGCAGAACTATCCCTAATGGACTTCTGTCCTAGGCGTGTGACTCGGCTCCCTACTGCGCTTACAGGGGGATTATCAACAGTACTCTCCACTAGTGTGAATGAGTGGTGGAGACTTATGTCAGGAAGATATGAAAAGTGCATTGCCTACGTAATTCTTGATCTTCTTGGGCGAGTCTCCCACTCATTCACCACCCTCCATCCCCGAGCTCACCGCTGTGTTGGTCTTCACTCCTCAAATCTTTAGGCCGTGAGACTTCTTTGCTGACCCTTCTTCGCGAATTAGTTCCGGACTCTTATGTCCGTTTTTAAGGTTAGGTTTACTCTTTCGTTAGTTCGCTGCACCTCCTTGGTAAAAAGGTACTGAGGCGTTTGGAGAGTGCGTCGCCGAGATAGTCATTACCGCACAAGCCACCTCTCGCGCGGACCCTCCAGCAAAAAGTTTGCTCCCGATGGGTCGTAGTGCCTCCAGCGCTGATCCCACTAGTGTGAATAAGTGGTGGAGACTCGTCCAAGAAGATCAAGAATTACGGTAGGTACGTAATTTTCATTTCTCCCCTACACCAGGGCAAGGGTCTGTACTCCAGGTACTTCCTTACCCCAAAAAAGACAGGAGAGTGGCGGCCTATCCTGGATCTAAGATATCTGAACAAGCACCTTTTAAAACCAAAATTCAAAATGGTGACTCTGGGAATGATTTTACCCTCCCTAAGGCCAGGGGACTGGCTAGCTTCCCTGGACCTCAAGGATGCCTACTTCCATGTTCTTATCAGAAGCTCCATTGAAAGTATCTCAGATTCGAACTGCCCTCAGGCCATTATCAGTTCAGAGCAATGCCCTTTGGCCTTACCTCTGCCCCAAGGGTTTCACAAAATGTCTGGCAGTAACAGTTGCTCATCTAAGAAGGCAAAAGGTGCCATTTTCCTACCTGGACATCTGGCTCATTGTGGGTCAGTCTCAGACCAGAATCAAATCACACCTGCTAGTTACCCAGCAGCTGCACTCTCTGGGCTTTCTTCTCAATCTTCCAAAGTCAGTATTTGGAACCTGTCCAGGTACTCACCTTTATAGGCGCAGAACTGGATACAAAGCAGGCCAGAGCCTTCCTTCCTGGAAAGGGTAAGGACCTTGGTGGCCCCAGCCTCGTCCTTTCACTCTGCAGGTCTCTCGACCAGCAAGGCATTTCCTGCAGCTCCTAGGACACATGGCTGCTTCCACAGCTGTAGTGCAGGGCAAGATTTCAGATGAGGACATTCAGTTCCATTTGAGAGCTTTCTGGTCTCAAAGAAGAGATCCCTAAGATTAATCCCAGTGACTCGAGACCCTGATCCAGGCCCTTCAGTGGTGGCAGGATCAGAGCAATCTGAGACAAGGGTGCCTTTCATCCCTCTGTCCCTCCTTGACCCTTACTAGAGTCGTCCCTCTTGGGATGGGGAGCTCACATGGGCGACCTCTCCACCCAGGGTTATGGTCCCCTCAGGATCTCTGCTCCACATCAACCTGTTGGAACTCAGGCTGTTTTTCTAGCACTTCAGGTTTTTCTGCATCTGTTCAGAACAAGGTGGTACAGGTCAGAACAGAACAACACTACAAGTGTGGTACATCAACAGTAAACAAGGGCTTTCGGTCTTGACCTTGTACGAGGCGATAATTGTATGGTCTCTGGCTTCCTGAACCTTCCCTCATAGCAGTTCACCTCCCAGGCAAGGACAATGTCCTGGCAGATGCTCTTAGCAGGATTTCCCAGGGCCATCACGAATGGTCACTGGATCCCCTAGTACTGGGAATAGTTTTTGTCAGATGGGGCACTCCTCAGATAGATCATCTTCCTGGACCTAAGTCTCCACCACTCATTCCCACTAGTGGGATTAGGGCCGGAGGCACTAGGACCCATCGGGGCAAACTTTTTTGCTGGAGAAATTGTTGGTGAGATGGCGCCATGAGACCTGGCGCCCATGACTGCTGGTCTCGGCGATAAACCTTCTGGGCAGCCCTCCGCCGCCTCAGTTCCTTTTTCCCACACGTCGAGTGCGCTTCCAGTATCTGACGGCTATTTCGTCTGTCAGTCCAACTTCAAACTAGGCGCTTAGTTTTCAGTTTGTTTTGTAACATTATCACGATAGTAGTATATTAATTTTATTCTATTTGAAAATTTTTCTAATATCTTAAATTTAACACTTGAAGAAGTCTCGGCCTACTTGTGGAGTCAACCATGAGCAGGTCAGGTGGCTGGTGGGGAGCTTATGTAAGCTGTTCAGTCAGCGAACAGGTCGAGTCAACCTCCTTCTCAAGAAACTCAGCGGGGTTCCGACAGCGGTCAGTCCGATGCCCGGGGATGGGCGGTCCCCGTCAGGCATAAAAATAAGCATTGCTTTTCACGGCACCGTTCGACCTCGAAACTCTTCTTGGCCCTGGGTCAAAAGAAGGCATCCCTGAAATTAAGCCACACCGATATATCGCGGCGTCGGCGGTGGGGTTATCATTGCTAGTTACGGTCTCCTTCTTGAGTACGCCAACTTCTGGTAATCGTCGTCCTCGACAGCCAGGCCACTGCCTATAGGTAGGGCTCCAGATGAGCAGTTTCATCAGTGGGCGGCTCTTATGGAAGCGATGGAAAGCTCGGAGGTTGGTTCTTCTGCCTGGCTCGGTTGCCTCGAGCCTCGGGCCCCTCAAGCGATCAGGTAGGCGGTTGGACCTTCCCTGTGTGGCGGGCGCCTTCTCTTCCCCGGTGCCTGCGACTCCGTGCTTGGAGTGTTTCCCCTCACATAGCTGCGGCGCGAGGGACACCGATGCCCTTATCTCCTGGTTTTGTTTCCTCCTCTTGCTTTCCAGGTTCCTGAGGCTTTTCCGGCGCCTTCTGCGAGTCTGTTGGCTTGGCGCCGTTTTTGGTGCAGTGGGTCTTGCGGAGCCGTCCAGCGGCGCCCGTTGGATCCAAGCGGCGCCCGTCGGCGGCGCTATTAATGGCAGTAAACCTGTGGCCAGTACCGTGTCTGGCGCCCGTCGGTTTAGCCAGCGCCGTGTCTAGCGCCGTCGGCTTCCAGCGGCGCCGTGTGTGGCCCGTCGGCTTGAGTGGCGCCGTCGGCTTTGGTGGCGCCGTGTGCGGCGCCGTTAGCTAGCGCGGCGCCGTGTGCGGCGCCGTCAGCGATAAGTGCCGTATGCGTGGCCGTTAGCGCCGCCTGAAATTTTGCGGTGCGCTTGCCGAACAGCGTGCCTCTTGGCGCCGATGTGCCTCGCCAGTGCCGTCTTGACCCGCTTTACCGTCTCGGCCCCGAGGTCCTCGGGGACTCTCCTTGTTTTTCTGATATTTCCTCCTCTCCTAATTTTCATTCCTTTCCTGTCAAACAGTCCTTTCTGGACCATCAGGAGATGATGTTGAGCCTGACCCAGACCTTGGTTGGGTGATGAAGTGGAGAAACAGGATCTTTCTTTGCTAGAGCCTGTAGTTAGGACCTGTCCTTTAAGTCTCTGTTGAAGAACCTGAGATCCTCTTTCTCTCCAGACTACAGACATGTCGATCCTGGGAAGATATTCAGACTCAAGTACCTTCATGCTTGAGAGATCCCTGGATTTGACTCCTCCGATCCAGCCTTCCTCCAGGGCAGCTGTCTCAAATGGTATAGAATAATCCTGCTCTTAATCATTCAGTGGCTAAATCCATTGATAAAAGTATTCAGCTCCCAAGGATGCTCCTATTTTGGCATCCCAAGCATTTGCGGATCCTATTGTAGTCCTGGCAGAGAGCCAACAAGTCGTTCTTCCTCAAACCACTTCAGCTCGACCCTATTAACAAGAGTCGTAAGATTGATACATTAGGTAAGAGAGTCTTTGCTGCCTCCACTCTAAGTATAAATGTTCAGTTATCAGGCTATTTTTCTCAGTGTATATATCTGCATGGCACTCTATGAAAAAGAATGGTTGAAGCTCTTCCAGATTCGGACTCCAAGTCAGAGCTTCAATTGACCGTTACTAAAGTATTGAATCCAATAACCAACAAAGCGGCACATGGGCCTTTTCGACACTGCTTCTCGTTCAGCTGCAGGATTTGTACTCGCGCCATTCCTGGCTCGTTCTTGAGCTTCCCTGAGGATGCTCAGCAACAGAGTAATGGCGCTGCCTGATGGCACCTATCTTTTTCGGCCCTCAGGTGGAGCAAGCCTTAGAAGCCTCCTAAAAGACTAGATCGGCCATTAAATTGGCCAGAACCTCCGCCTGCCCCTCTCGCGGGCATACAGACAGGCGTCAGTTTCTTGATCGTCAGTCCTTTCGAGGCGAAGAGGAGGAAGCTTCCATAAAGCCAACCTGCCCAACCTCAGAGAGCAAAGCAGCAAGCGCAGGGGCCTAAAGCCCCCAGCACCTATATAAGTTGTTGGCCCAAGTTCCATCCACACTGCCGAGATGGAACTTTCTCCTCAGTGGAGGTAAGTCTAATATACTTCTACAGCAGTGAGGTCCATAACTTCAGACAAATGGGTCCTTCGGATAGTTGAGGGTTACTCTCTCAATTCCCCCCAAATTGTCACTCCCCAGGCGACAACCCAGGTTGTAGACTTCTCAGTCAGAACCTCCTCACCACCGAGATCGAGGGCCTTCTGAACAACAGAGGCAATAGAACTGGTGCCAGCATTTCTTGAACACAGGGTTCTACTCCCATTTCTTTCTGGTTCAAGAAAACTGGGGGATGCGCCCCATTCTAGACCTCAGAAAGCTGAACAAATTCCTCCCCAAGGAGAAATTCAAATGATTTCCCTATGTACCCTGTTACCCTTGCTCATCAGGACGACTGGCTGTGCCTCTCTGGATATGCAGGATGCGTACCAGCATATCCCGTCCACCGACCCACGCTAAGTTCCTCAGGTTTGTAGCTTTGGGTCCAGCATTATCAGTTCAAGTCCTGCCTTTTGGGCTATCCGGCGCCGTGAGTTTTAAAAGTGTTGTGCAGTTCACCGCCTTGGCGCATCTCAAGAAAAGCGGACTCCGAGTCTTTCCCTACCTGGGCGATTGGCTTCAGCAAGCCCCGTCCAGCCAAGGGAGACTTTGGAAGCCGTTAAGCGACTTCTACCTCGTCTTCTCACGTCCATAGGAGCTCTGCTGAATCTGAAAAAAAATCCCAGCTGCAGCCCTCCCAGAGGCTCCTTTTCTTAGGGGCCTTCTAGTCACCTCTTCATGAAAACTTTCCTTCCAGAGGACAGAAGCCTGACATCCTCCGGATGGCCCGTTACATCCAGGAGAACCAATGAGTTACAGCTCTCTCGATTAGCGCATATTGGTCTCTGGCGTCCTCCGGTGACTACTTTGCTGGCCCCGGTTGCGCAGGAACCACCCAATGGATGCTCTCACTCAGTGGTCTCCGACCTCTCACCCCAGTCTTATCCCATCAAGGTGGCGCAGCCCCTTGAAGGTCTCTCACCTGGTGGTCTCAAGAGGCAATCTCTCAAAGGGTTCCCCTTTGCTCTTCCGAACCATCAGATCTCCATCACCACAGGCGCGCCCGCCTAATGGGATGGGGGAGCTCACACTCTCTCTCCTCCACACTCAAGGTGTATGGACTCCGTTCAAATCTCATCTCCACAGTAAATGTCTTGGAGGTGAAGCGCGGTCCTCTATCGATCCAAGCTCTGAAGGATGTCCTTTGTCACAGAACATTCTCCATTAAGCGGACTAACAGCTGTGATGTATTACATCAACAAGCAAGGCGGTGCTCACTCTTATCCCCTTTGCAGAGGAAGCAGGGGTATGGGGAGTGGTGCTTGGAGCACAAGTCCACTTCCCTTACTAGTCAGTCACCAGACCCAGGGTTGGTTGGTCCATCCCAGCCTGAAATCACTTCACCTTCATGCTTGGCTCCTGAAGAGATAGAAGTGAATCGGTTCCAGCGTCTCCGTAGAGTCCTCGAGGCATCCTTCTGGCTGCTAAAGGAGCCAACCACCGGAAAAGCATCTCCCGCATCCAAACAGACGTTTTCTCTCTGGTGTGCAAAGTCCTCTTGGAGACCCCTTTTCCTGTCCTCCTGACAAGGTTCTGGGATATCTTTTTGGACCTATCTAACTCAGGTCTTCAGTACTCCACAGTTAAAGTTCACCTTAGTGCCATCTCAGCGTTCCATGAGCTGGTTTCATCCTGACTCCTGGCTCAGTTACCTATGGTGAAGAGATTTCTTAAGGAGTTCTTCATACCAGACCCCTGTTAGCGTCCAGTTGCAGCCTGGGACATTAACCTGGTGCTGGACATGCTCACTCAGAAACCTTTCAGACCCCTAGCTACCTGTGAGCTAAAATTTCTTACCTGGAAGACTGCCTTCCTGGGGGCCATTACCTCACCCATAGAGTCTCCTGAGATACATGCCCTGGTTACAGACCCTCAGTATACTGTCTTCCATAAAGACAAAGTAGTTCTCCAATACTCATCCAAAATTTCTTCCCAAGGTTGTGTCAGAATTCCATCTAAACCAACCTCTGGTACTTCCGCTTACTTAGCTAATTTCCAAAAATGAGGAGAGCTCTTCATTCCTTGGATGTTAAAGAGAGCCTTGCAGTTCTATTTGGACAGAACCCAGGATGTTACCTAAGACTCAACAACTCTTTGTTTCTTTCAGCGACACCAGCTGGGTCAACCTGTAGCATCAGATACATCTCCTCCCTGGTTAGTGGCATGCCTTGACATTGCTACTCCATGACTCAGGTTAAATTAGAAGGTAGAGTGTCGCTCACTCTACTAGAGCG
The DNA here is from genome assembly GCA_016271365.2 of Neoceratodus forsteri. Taxonomy (NCBI): domain Eukaryota; kingdom Metazoa; phylum Chordata; order Ceratodontiformes; family Ceratodontidae; genus Neoceratodus; species Neoceratodus forsteri. The sequence continues at coordinate 240,969,142 of CM057449.1, read as the reverse complement.
ATCAGCGGCATCCCTGGCGGAAATTCTGTAATGTTCCAATTGAATAATATCTGCAACGCCCGCCACCTGGAGCTCAGTGCATACGCCGTTAAGCACTATGCACTGGATGTTCATGCCAGGCGACATTCGCATTGACAAGAACCATCCATAATGAGCTTCTACCTTAGACATGTGAGCTCTGGCTCTCCTGCACGCCCTTTTAGAGTTATCAACCCAGTACTCTCCCACTGGTAGAATGAGTGGTGGAGACTTAGGTCAGGAAGATAGGAAAATTCACGTGCCTACCGTGGTGCCAGTCTTCTTGGGCCGAGTCTCCACCACTCATTCACGCCCACCTCCATCCCCCGACTCACCGCTGTGGTGGTCTTCACTCCTCAAATCTTTAGAGCTGTGAGGACTTCTTTACTGACCCCATTCTTGCAGGTAGATGCAGACTATCTTATGTCCGTGTTTTTTAATATTACAGTTACTCTTTACGTTAGTTGCGCTGCACCTCCTTGGTAAAAAAAGGTACTGAGGCGGTTGGAGGTCGGCGCCGAGAAGGTCGTTACGCTCGAGCCGCCTTTCGCGGCGCCCGATAATCTCAGCGGCCTTCTCGCGCCGACCTCAGCAAAAGTTTGCTCCCGATGGGTCCCTAGTGCCTCCGGCTAAATCCCACTAGTGTGAATGAGTGGTGGAGACTCGTCCAAGAAGATCAAGAATCACGGTGATACGTAATTTTCCTTTCTAAGGACATGGATATATTGTTCATCCACTCATTGGCAGTATCCTTGCCGCTTTAAATCTTGCGGAAGGTCTTAAGCTTGCTCCTCCACCCACCGGGTGGTATAACTCGGCTCGCCCCATGGCGCAGATCTTCCTTACCGCTTGGAAGCTCAGGTTCCCTCACTTAGCGCTCTGCGTTTGCGACTAGTTCTATTTCTCCGTTGCGGTTTAAAAATAATATTTTGCAAAGACTTCAGTCTTGATCCCCTCGCTGGCTGCGATGGATAATCGACTCCAGTTTAGGAGATGCCCATGCTGGTGAAGATGTCTCGGGCGGATCCACACTCACGTGTAATCTACTGCTTAGGCCTTGGCCCGACCCAGCAGGCTTGCGACCTGTGCTCATCTTTCTCGGCCTACGTCCTCAAGAACACGTGCTGCCCGATTGCAACTGGGCGCGGAAGCGTTCCCTCGGTGAAGTCAGGAGGCCGGTTGGCGGTGTCGCGGCCCGGTGACTCGGCGGATCAGCTCGGCGGATGGGCGCCCTCGAAGGGAACCGGTAGCGGGCCGTATCTTCCTCGACAGCGACATTATCCCGCTCTCTCTGGGTTCTTCTACCACGGCTTCCTTTAGGAGCTTTGTCTGTCCCTCTCCACTAAAGGAGAAGGGGCCTACGTCTGCTGGACCTTTTCACCGGTCAAAAGAGGACAAGGTAAGTCCCTCAGTCGGCGCTCTTGAGAGCCCGAAGGTCCCTCTCCCGGGCCGTGCGACCGTCGGCTTGATGCGACGCTCGGCTTCGACCACTGGCCTCACGGTGTCCCGATCAGGTCAGTTGGACGAGACTCCCACTGATGAAGTCAGATTTTTCTCGACCCATTGAGCAGGCTGTAACGCCTTTAGCCGCAGATTCCCCTCTCCCGGTTCCCCGGGAGGTTGAGATCCGTGGGCTGCGCCCTGTGCCTCGGTTCCGGAGCCCTGGATGGACCTTCCGAGCGAAGGAATTAACCATTTCCGGCCGACACCTCCTACACCCGACCCGGAAATTCGGGACTCTCGGTCTCGGTCTGCGGACCTCTCCAGCGGTCCAGCCGTTCCCCGTCATAGGCGGTCTCGGTCACGCGGCACATGATAGCTGGCGTCGCCGCTTCGTCCTCGTCCTCCTCCTCGGATGAGGAGAGCTTCGGCGTAAATACGTCGGCGGTACGGGGACCTTATGTTGCAACAACTCTCTGGCGGGAATAAGCCGACTCCGGCGCCTTCCCGGCCATTAAATGGTGCTGTCACCGGAGCGGCCGACACAACCCCTCGACTTGCCCGAGGGCCTATACCCAGGCCGGTTGTACCGGCCAAAACCAACTGCTCCACCGATTGCGGTGGAACCTCCGCCTCCACAGCCACCAAGTGGGGCTCGACCAGAGATTCTCGTTACGGCTAAGGTTTTACCCCGCCGGCTGTCAGTTACCCTCACTCCCGACCGACCTCGGCAGGTATGAGAGGTGGTTCAGGCCAGGGCAGCTCTTGAGGACTCTTCCGAGTCCGAAGATGGTCCTCCTTCTTCTCAGCGACTGGACCTGAGTCTTCAGGAGAGTCAGCCAATGGGCGATAGCCCGTCGTCCTTCCTAGGACTGCTGGGCTCATCTCGAGTCTACCGGGATGGAGCTCAATCTCAGTTCCAAGCAGACAGGTATCCCCTCACGAGAATTCTGGACCCGAGGAATCTACTCGGCGGAGGCCTTTCGGTGGCGAGGCCATAGTGGAGTCAGCACTGGAACTTTGGCAGCGCCCTGCTTCCTGCCCTGCGCACTTGACCAGGATGGCCAGGAGAGTATCGCGGTCCGGTTCCTTGTCGGTTTTCGGAACACCCCTCTGCTGAGGTTGGTTACCGACCCAGCGTTTTTTCGGCCTTTTGACGTAGCGCCCAAGAGATAATGGACAAACCTCCTGACAAAGGGTCCAAGAGGCGGACTATGTCGGGCCGAAAAGGTCTCATGCAGTCCTCTCGGCCTTGATCAGGCCAGTTAGGCCGTCCTCATGGCACATTTCTCACATGCCCTGTTGGGCTCCCTGGATGGGTCATCCTCATCTTCACGCCCGATCTGCAGACTACGGTTAAGCAGGTGCGGGACCAGGAGCAGGGCAGTGGCCAAACAGCAGCTCCAGACTGCTTTGGATGTAGGGGACTCATGTACCTGGTCGGTGGCGGCGCAGGTGGCTAATGCGTCGGCGGGCGCGGCTGAGATATCACCTTTACTCGGATACCCAGCACAAGTTGGCGGATGTTTCCCTTTTTGGGGACTGACCTCTTGACCCTGGGGTGGAAGGTCACCTGCAGAGGATCGAGAAGTCAATACCACCTTGGACTCGGTCTCTTCAGCTCTCAGAAGGACAAGGCACGCAAGCCAGCCTAAGCTAGGTCGCCTCTGTGCCCCCAGCGCGCCCGGCCCAGCCAACGTCAGGCCAGCAGGCTCGGCCTTGGCATCCCAAACCCAAACCCCGCGGCTTCCTCTAACAGGAGGCAGGAAGGAAAGGGCCCAGGAGGTCCTCGGCCCCCGGTCCTCTCAAGCCTGCCAGTGGCAGGCTGAGGTGTCGCCCCATCCCCGTCACCTGACACCCTAGGTCCCCAAAGTAGAGGGCCCGGCTCGGCACTTCCGTTCCACCTGGTCCGCTGTTCCACGAGACAGGTGAGTCTTGGAGAGTAGGTGAGAGAGGCCTGCCTCTGGAGATTGAGCAGGCACCACCCTTGGGCCGTCGCCTCGAGGCAGATCCCAGCCTCACAGGCTCGTCCCGAGCCAACCGGCTCTCCTCCTCCAGAGGAGGTGGTAAGAAGGTGGTGGACCCTCCTTCAGACCCAGGGTTTTGTGTCCAGGTACTTCCTGGTTCCGAAGCAGACGGGGCTGGCGCCCATTCTACCGACCCTACCACGACCTAAACAAGTTCCTAAGGTCTCGAACTCAGGGATGGTCACTCTGGCTCAGATAATACCATCCTTGGGCAGCAGTGATCAATAGTTCTGCGCTCTCTGTGGACTTGCAGGGGCCGTTTTCACGTCCCTATCCGTCCGTCTCACCAGAGATTCCTTCGCTTCAGCCGGAGGATCTCTCTCGAGGATTCAAAGCCATGCCCTTGGCTTGTCTCCAGCTCCAGGTCTTCACCAAATGCATGGCAGTGGTGACAGCATTCCCTATGACGCCGAGGGTCCGGGTGTACCCTTACCTGGACGACTGGCTGATAGCAGCTCCCCTCCAGGAAAAAGAGGCGGAGTGGTCAGAGATCTGGCCTCCAGGTCTGCTCTCAACTAGAACTCATTGTCCATGAGGCCAGAAGTCAGAGAACTCGAGCTAGAGCAGGTGATTTTATTCATCGGGCGCAGCTCGACTCTCTTCGAGCCAGAGCGGCGGCTCCAGCGGACAGGGCCGAGGTTCTTTCCTCCTTTGCCTGATCATTTCTGGTTGGGCAATTCGCGCCTGCCGGGGACTTCCTGCGCCTCCTGGGTCTCATGGCGGCCTGTACCAGCGTGGTCCCGTTGGGCCCGCTGGAACATGCGTCCCCTTCAGTGAGGACTGGCCAGCCAGTGGCTCACAACGCTGCGATCCCTTGGACCAGCTTGTGCCGGTGACACACGGGATGTGGAATGCTCTCAGTGTGGACCGTTCCAGATCAATTGCAGGAGGGCATCCCGTTAAATCCGCCCCGAGCACGGCGGTCTCTCTGTCGACCGATGCCTCTCTGATGGGTTGGGGTGCCCATCTGGGGAACACAGACTCATGCCTCTCTGGTCCCAGCAGAGTCGATGCCACATCAACCTGCTGGAGCTCCGAGCGGTCCGCCTGACTCTCACGCCTTTGCTCCGTTCCTCGAGGTCAAGTGGTCCGAGTCCAGGCGGACAATACCACGACCATGTACCTATCTAAACGCCGAAATGAGACAGCGCTGCCACCATGCTTCTATGCAAGGCAGAAGCTCTCCGCGATTTGGTCACCTCAATGCGCAGCCTGGAGGCGGATCTCCTAGCCATTCACGTGGCAGGAGCCTCCAACACCCCTGCCGATGCCCTGAGCCGGATAGGGCTGCATCCCACGAGTGGTCTCTCACCTGCCGGAGGTAGTGCAGCATCTGTTCTCCCTTTGGGGCACACCTCAGGTGGACCTGTTGCCTCACGGAGGAAGCTGAAGTCTGTTCCATGCCGCCCCCTCCAGCAGGGCTGGCTGCAGGGGATGCCTTCTCGAACCCAATGGACCCCGGGCCTCTTTACGCCTTTCCCCATTTCCTTGATCCTGAAGGCTTCTCAAGGCGAGGAGGGACAGGCGCAGGTGATGCTGTTAGCTAGACTGGCCTGCAAGTTCTGGTACCCAGATCTCCTCAGTCTCAGCTCCAGGACTCCACGGCAGCTCAGCTCGCCGGACCTGCTCTCAATCAATCAGGGGAAGGTGTTCCATCCGGACCTTCAATCCCTGCACCTGGCCCGGCCTGGTTCCTGGCTGACTAGGTTCCAGGCTTTGGGTCTTTCGTCGAGGTCCTCAATGTAGTTGAGGCGTCCCGTAAGTCGACCAGAAAATGCTATGCCTTCAAATGGAAAAGGTTTTCCATTTGGTGTCAGAGCAGGCTTGGACCCTTCCTCCCTGTTCCTTGGCAAGCATCTTGGACTATTTATGGTCCTTTCTAGTCAAGGAGGCTTGGGTCGGCGACCCTAAGGGTGCACCTGGCAGCCATCTCTGCCCGAGGCGCGGGCCGGGAAGCGATCGAGTGGCGCAGAGAAGAGTGGTCTGGCGCTTTTCAAAGGCAATGCATTCCCCTCAGTCACGGGAACCCCCACCTCCGTGGGATCTACTGCTGGTACTGGCAAAGCTCATGGGCAAGCCATTCGAACCTATGCACAGGTGTGCTCTCTCTCTCACCTGTCGTGGAGACCCGCCCCTTCTTGGTGGCTATCACGTCAGCCAGAAGGATGGGAGACTCCAGGCGCTTTCCATCGAGTCTCCTTACCTGGTCTTCCCACAGGGACAAGGTTGTCCTCACGCGCCCACAGTATTCCTTCCGAGAAGGTGGTGTCGGAGTTTCACCTCAACCAGGTGTTGATCGCCGCCGGTGTTCTACCCCAATCACACCTCGAGGCCAATCATAGGCTCCATACTCTGGATCCTAGAAAGGCTCGCTTATTATAAGGGCTGCGGCTGAAATTGAGGGGAGAGGAGGTTAGCCAGCTGTTTGTCACCCCTCACAGCTGAAACCCCGCATCTGGCAGACCTGCAGCATGGCGGACGGTGATAAGCAGGTGGGTAACCTCCCTGCATAGATCTCTGCTATAAGTTAGCGGGCATGGAGCCTCCCAGAGGATAAGAGCTCATTCTACCCGCCATACTGCTGGCAATGGCTGCTTCCAGGGACGCCCTATCCAGGAAATCTGCAGGGCTGCTACCTGGAAGTCAGCAAACACCTTCATTACCCACTACCACATCGACCCTGAGTCACGCCGGGATGCTGGTTTTGGGGCCTCGGTTCTCCAGTCTCTCTTTCCCAAGTAAGTATATGGGGGTGTGCGTCTTGCCTCCCTCCTCCAGGAGAACTGCTAGGAGTCTGCCAATGAGTGTGGATGAACAACATATCCATGTCCCTGAAGACGGTTACTCACACAGTGAGTTCTAAGAATGGTATAAAGTTGTTCATCCCTACCCATCCTATTCGACCTCCCGGCCCGAGGCGACAACCTGAGCTTCCAGCTGGCCAGATTCAAGGCGTCATGGGCGACGCCGAGGTTATACCACCCGGGTGGGTGGGAGGAGCAACTTGAAGACCTTCCGGCAGATTTACGCGGCAAGGATACTGCCAATGAGTGTGGATGAACAACATATACCATTCCTAGAACTCCTGTTACAGGTGAGTAACCTGTATTTTTGCAGCCCCGACAATCATCAATTTCCACTTTTTTGTTGCAGGCCCCCAGTGTTGGGCTCAGTCCCCCTGGATGCCTTTCTCCTCGATTGGGAAGGGAAGTTTCTCTATGACTTTCCCCCCTTCCCTCTCCTGTTCAAGGTGCTAGTCAAAATCAGGTCTCAGCCCTGCAAGATGATCCTGATTGCTCCGGACTGGGCCAGGCAGCCCTGGTACCCACTCCTTCTGTCCTTAGCAGTCCATCTTCCCCTGTGTCTCCCCAGGAACCACAATCTGTTAACCTGTGCTCAGGGGAGTTTGGTATCCGAATCTCAAATCCCTCAACCTCAAGGCCTGGCTCTTGAGCAGTTAGAGTTCGCTGATCTTCAACTTTCTCAAAGTGTTCTCTAAATCTTGAAAGCTGCTAGGAAGCCTTCCACCAGGGCTACCTATAACTCCAAGTGGAAAAGGTTTTCCATATGGTGTTCTGGGAGGCGTATTCCCCGAATCTGCTGATTTACCCACTGTTGGATTATATGGTCCATCTTAATTCTTTGGGACTGAGACCAGCTACCCTGAAAGTGCATTTGGCAGCTGTCTCTGCTTTCATTTCAGCAGGGAAGCCCTCTTCTCTTTCTGCTCACCCTGTATTTTCCAAGTTTTTTAAGGGATTGCTTCATACCAATTCTCCATTCAGGGATCCTGCCCCTGCTTGGGATCTTAATGTTTGCATTGCTCAGCTGATGCAACCCCCCTTTGAGCCTCTGTCTTCGGCAGAGCTTAAGTATTGACTTGAAAACTGTATTTCTAGTAGCCATCACTTCTGCCAGGCGCATAAGTGAGTTACAGAGCTTTATCAGTGGAGACTGACTTTATTTCCTTTCACAGGGATAAGGTAGTCCTCAGGACTAACAGGAAGTTTTTGCCTAAGGTGGTTTCGGATTTCCACCTTAACCAATCTATTTCACTTCCAGTGTTCTTCACTGACCATTCTTCCTCTGGTGAGAGGAGGCTGCACAGCTTAGATGTTAAGAGGGCCCTAAGTTACTACATAGAGCGTACCAAGGGTCACAGGTTTGACTCCCTCCAACTATTTCTCACTTATGGTGAGGTTGGGAAAGGAGACCTGCCACTAAGAGATCCATTGCCAGGTGGATCGTCTCTTGTATCAGTTTGCTATCAAAAACTGGGTAGGTTCCCCCTCAGGCCTGGGGCTCACTCTACCAGAGGTACAGCTGCATCTCTGGCTGCTGCTAGAGACATCCCTATCTTGGAGGTATGTCAAGCAGCTACTTGGAAAACAGTACACACTTTCACCAAGCATTACTCCCTGGATATCCAGGCCAGGAGGGATGCTCGGTTTGGCACAGCCGTGCTTCAGAGCCTATTCCCTAAGTAGGTTCTGTCCCTCCTCCATGGAGGTACTGCTGTGTAGTCTGCATCTGTCATAATATAGCAAGACTTCATGTTGTTTGAAGAAAAAATTACTCACCTTAGTAATGTTGTTTCTTCTAATGGAGTCTTGCTATATTATGACCTCCCCAGCCTTCCCCTCAGAACTTCTACTTTGGTATGGGTGGGCAGTCCACTGTTGGCACTTATTGATGCCCCTTTATGTTTGGGTGTTGTGTTTTATTTAGTTATTTTATCTTATTTTCTGGTCCCCTGACTTGAGTCTTGTGTTGGGACCAAAAATGTGTGTTTATTTTAGTAGCCAGTTGGCTAGTGTGGTTTACAGCTTCCACACAGGACCTTAGTAGAGTTTGGCTCGTAAAGATCTGACGGTTTGGTTTGAAACCACCTAACAGAGCTTCTCTAACTGAGCTCGCGCTCTAAGTTCCATGCACTGCATGGAAGTTAACTCTTTCACCTCCGGAGCAGTTCTAATGGTGGGACAAACTGCATCTGTCATAATATAGCAAGACTCCATTAGAAGAAACAACATTACTAAGGTGAGTAATTTTTTCTTTTGGTTGCTGTTACTTCAGCTCGAAGGGTTTCCAAGCTTCAGGCTCTGATGTGTAAAGAGCCCTATTTGGTTTTCCACAGGGAAAGGGTTTCCCTCAGAACAAATCCTAAGTTTCTTCCGAAAGTGGTCTCAGAACTGACCCTCAACCAATCGGTTGATCTTCCTGTTTATTTTCCTTCCCCTTCCAATAGAGGGGAGGCTCTCCTCGACATATTGGATGTCCACAGGACTCTGAGGTATTGCCTCAAAAGGATGGTTCAGCACTGTAAATCGGAGCAGCTCTTTGTGGCTTTTGCACCACATTGCTTGTGTCAACCGGTGTCCAAGCAAACTATCTCTAAATGGATAGTTCACTGTGTCTTGTTTTGCTACGAGCATCACAATAAACCCCTGCCGGGCCTGGTTAGGGGTCACTACACCAGAGGAGTGTTAGCTTCTTTCGCAGCCCTGCGGAATGTCGCCATACAGGACATTTGTGCAGCCGCAACCTGGAACTCTGTGCATACCTTTATCAAGCATTACAGCTTGGATATAGTCTCCAGACGCCGAGCTGGCTTCGGCCTAGCCGTTTTACAAGGGCTTTTGTCCTAAGGCCTCTGGAGTCAGCATATTCCACCTCCGGGGTCGTCTACCTCCTTGTTGTGGGACTGTTTGGGACTCAGTCCTGATTGTAATAGCCTGCTGCAAGAGCTCCCACTCGAAGTAAGATAGTACAGTTACGTAAGAACTTACCATAACAGTAGATCTTCGAAAGGAGCTCTTGCAGCAGGCGCTACTTCCCACCCGCCTTCCCCCTCGAGGTGTGCAGATCCATTTTCGTTTTTTCTTCTCCAACTCTCTTCATGGTAGGCTTCGTCTCCTTCTCTTGTCAGGCCTTCTGCTGGGTCTTGGTGGGAGAACTGAGGTGGAGCTGGGTCCACCCCCTCTTGTACCCTGACCGACGTCGGGGGCGGTCCCTGCTGTGTATTGCTGGCAGAAGTTTCATCAGAGGGTCCTAGTGCCTGCGGCATAGTCCTGATTGTAATAGCCTGCTGCAAGAGCTCCTCTCGAAGATCTACTGTTATGGTAAGTTCTTAGGTAACTGTACTTTACAGTGACAGTAGGGAGATTTCACTTTAAAGCGGTTTTGGCAGTGGGGTTGGGTCCGCTGCGCTAGTCTTCTCGGGAGGGGGGGTCTGACCACGGGCAATCCACTGTTCAGGAGGCAGGGTAGTCCTCCCGAAAGCACCAAAAGAAGCAGGCCCATTCCTGATCCCAGTCAGGGGTTCTGTACCGCTCGACCTAGAGTAGTTCTTCCTCCCACCGGTCGAAGAAGAAGCATTACTGCTCGACGTCTCCCTCTGGTACATCTGCACGGAGATCTTCGATAGCTGGTGACGGTAGGCCGACACTGGCTCAGTCGGTGTCACCCGCAGCCTCGGCCCCTAGCGGCTGCATTCCTCTGCACTGGAGTCTCTCCCCACCCTCTGTGGTGTCTTCCAATGAGCAGTTTTATCATTGGGCCGCTCTTATGAAGCAGTGGGTTCGGCAGTTGTCCCAACTGCCCTTGCCTGTGGACTCGGTTAGTCGATTGCACAGTGCCTTCGGTGCCGTCAACGCTGCTCCCTCGTGCCTTTTCCCTCTCACAGGGCTGCAGCGCAGGGGCCGGCATAGGTACTGCTTTCTCCCCCTACTCATCTTCATACAATCAGGTCTCCGGTGGTGTCACAATCCTCAAAAGTTCCAGTGTTGGGGACTCCAGGCACTCGTGTGGCTCCAGCTCCGTTTTTGGTGGTGCAGACTAGAGTGCCGGGGTTCTCGACTCTGATCCTGGGAGTGGCACCTCCGGCTCGTCTCCCTTCTTTTCCTGCCTTTGCTATCCCTTCTGGGGTCAGGGGGACTATGATGAGTCTGATCCTGATCTATGCCTGACATGATGTGGATGAAGACTTGTGTTATTTTTTTTCTGTTTGTTTGTTTTACACACACTTTTCCCCCACTGGGTCCCAGGTCAGCATCCATCCCAGCCCCGTACCCAAACATCAGGCTGCTACCCCTTTTCCCCCGTGGCTTACCCCCCCATGGCAGGGTGGCGAGGAGCCTCCCCAAGCTCTCTTCACCTCAAACAGGACCCAGTTCAGGGAGCACATTCAAGGCCGGGACCTGTGTCGGGTGGCTGCCTCATCAAGCCAACCTGGGACCGTATTTTCCCGCTTTCTCTCCCAGAGTGGGGCATGCAGTGACATCAGGGAAGGGAGCACACACGCGCGCTTCTCCCGGTGCCTGCCTTACTCAGTTACTTGCTTGCAGCATCAGTGCTCTGACTCCCAGCCACCGCCAGGGGTCAGAAGCTCACAGACAGCTTGATTCCCCCCTCCCCAGAGAGGGAGAGCAGTCCCTCAGACGCTCGATCCCTCTCCTCCCCTGGCGACCCGTGCTCACTTCCGAAAACAGGTCGCTGGCGTAGTTCGAGGTTAGGCGACCAGTGCCTCTGTGCCACCGGGCCGTTCAAGGACTCATGGGATAGAGAGTAAACTCTCTACTTCAGCTGAGCCTGTGGTCCAAGGCCTCTTGTTTTAATCTCTGCTAAAGAATATGAATTCCACCCTGGCTCTCCAGACTTCTGAGGTGGACCCTGGGAAGCTTTTGCGCCTGCAGTGCCTGCATGTTCCTGAAATTTCTGTGGACCTGACACCGCAAGTTCAACCCTCTCTTGAAACACTTACACAAGTGGTGTGGGACAGACCGGCGCTAATTCCTTCCGTGGCTAAGTCTATAGATAGGAAGTATGTTCACCCTAAGGACAGGCCAATCCTGGCTTCTCAAGCCTTCTCAGATACCCTGGTGGTTCTAGCAAAAGACGACAAAGCCATGCTGCCCCAGAAATCTACAGCTCGTCCGGTAAATAATCTCGTAAAATAGACACTCTGGGTAAGCGAGTGTTTTCTGCTGCTACCTTGGGCATGCGCATTGTTAGCTACAAGGGCCATTTCTCTCAGTATCTGTATACTTAACATAGAAACATAGACGCTGATGGCAGATAAGGACCGCAAGGCCCATCCAGTCTGCCCGTTTTTTCTTTTTCTACCTTATGAATGTGCCATCGGCTTTGCTCTGTCAGTGACCTATCTATTCATACTCATCTGTATTGCTCCCTTATGCCTATCCCATGCCTGTTTGAAGCCCTGTACTGTATTCATATCCACCACTTCCTGAGGTAGGCCATTCCATGCATCCACCACCCTTTCTGTGAAAAAGAACTTCTAGGAGCTTGGATATGTTGTTCATCCACACTCTTTGGCATGTCCTTTTCCCCATTAAATCTTGCCGGAAGTCTTCAAGCAGTCTACTCCTACCCACCCGGGTAGTATATACCTCGGTTCCGCCCCGTGGTGCCAGCTCTTCCTTTCAGCTGGAAGATTCAGGTTCCCTCATGCTACTTCTGCAGTACTGTAGGCCCTGGATTCTAATCGATGGTTTTCGCCGCATTTGCTTTCTTTGAAACTCGTAAGAGTTTACGGTTCTGATCCAAGCGCATCGGACATGGAGGACAAGTTGTCCCCCGGGTATCGCCAGTGTCCTTGCAGACAGAAAATGTTGCGTACCGATCCCCACCTCTCGTGCGTTTATTGCTTGGGTGTCGTGCATGACACCACCTCTTGCACTATTTGTCTAGCCTTCCATCCCAACGTCCTGGACAACCGCAAGGTGCACCTTAAGCTAGGGAGGTTGGAGCTTCGCAATCCACCGGTGAAATCGAAGGAGGCCAGGTGTGCGGTTTCCGCGGCCACAGGATCCGCCGATCAACTCAAACAGATGGCAGCTTTCAAAGAGGAAGCTGCTCAGGCTTCGGCCAGCCGAAGTTTTTTTGTGCCGCTTAACCTGGGCTCCACTTTCACTGGGTCCTTTCGGGAGCTGTGCCAGTCTGTCTCTACCAAGGGTGAGGCACCCTTGGGCTCGCACTCCTCCCTCCCTAAGAAAAGAGACAAGGACCCTAAATCTTCTGCCTGAAGAAGACGTTCCTGGGACCGAGAGCGGTCCAATTCTCAGGACATGGTGGTCTCGACCTCGGTCGAGATCGCTTCCTCGGCCGCCGGCTTCTTGGACCTTCCATCAGGCCAAGGCACCGAGGCCGAGGATGCGGCAGAACCGGCCGAGATTTCTCTTGACACTATCGAGCCGTTGTCGCCGACCTCAGTCAGCGACTCCTTGGAGAGGACACCCATCCTTTCCTTCCCCAACGAGGAGACCTGTCCTTCAGGTATCCCGATCGAGGGACAAGAGCCAGAACCTCGGTTTTCACCAAATCTGGCTTCTCCTGATCGACACCGTCGATCTCGATCGAGGACTTGGACCCCGTCGGTCGAAAAACCGAAAAAGGGTCACAAACACTCCCGGAAGAGGTGCCGCCACCGATCCTTATCCTCCTCGGACGAGGAGAGACTTCGACGTTATGAGGACCTCATGTGGCAACAGCTATTCAAACAACATGAAGTCTTGCTATATTATAGACATTAGCAGTTTGGTCCAGCTCTAGAACTGCCCCGGAGTGAAATGGTTAAAACCATTCCAAAATACAATTTTGGCACGAGAGCAGCTCTATCTGTGTCATTTCAAACTTGAACTGTCAGATTCTTTACTCCGCTCAGTGAACAGTCGCTCCGATTTCTCCTTCTGCTCGGTTCATTTCTCGGTTTAAAAGTGTTTTCTCGGTTGGATTTAACCGAGAATAGTTTTATTTTAACCGCAAAACCGTTCGGTTCAAGCTCTATCTGTGGTAACCGTAAGTAAATGAAGGTTTTGTCTGTGTGGAACTTGTAAGTTATCGGTTCGGTTTTGAACCGATCAGTGGGTTTAAAACTCATTTAAAACTAAAATTTACTATTTTAGAGTGTGGTTCCCGGTTCTTATCGGTTCTAAAAACCCGGATTTATTACGGTTTTTTCCAATACCTGTGACACGGTTAGGAACCGATAAGGGTGTCTTGCCTGGCACTGCCATTAAAAGGGCAAGTTTTTGGTTAGGCTGGCATTATGTCTGAGAAACTCAAAAGAAAAACCGGGCCCACTGGGTTTCAACACTGTGATGTTTGTGGGGAAGTCTTTGCCAAGGCTGACCCACACACCACATGTGTTTATTGTCTGGGGTTTGACCACCTCCTGTCAGACTGCCAGGTATGTAAGATTTTCCCTGCAGCCACCCTGGAAAAAAGATTGGGCAGGCGCAGGGAACGAGAGGCCAAAAAGTCTGCTGACCCAGATGGCCAGCCCGGTTCGGTGCCAACCGAACCAGAGGGAGTGCCCTCTGACCAGGGCCAGACTTCCTCGGCCAAAAGAAAAGCTGGTTCTGAGGAACCAATTCCAGTAAAGAAAACAAGAAAATCAGCAGGTCTGGAGTCCAAAATTCCTTCTCCAACTGCTGCAGAGATAGCAAAAGCCATACAAATTGTCCAGTCACTGTCTCAGGGTCCGTCCGAACACCACTATCTGGTAAAAGGTCGGTTCGTCCGGTCCCAGTGGTTCAGGATTATGATATTGAGGAATTTTATGAACCAGAGGAGGGGAGGAGGATTATGAACAGTATGAATGTGGCTGGGAAGGTCTGGTGTGCCCATTGAACCGACATCTCCCAGACAGACCTTTAGAATCTCCCTATGCTGTCTGAGTCCCCATCTCATTTTATGTTTTATAAAAGTTGCTGAAACCTCCAGCTTCCTTTAGAAAAGGCTGTGGATGAGCAAGAGGAGCCTGATTTTGTAGAAATGATGGATATTCCAGAGTCTAGGAGATTGTCTATTCCTTTACATAAGTCTTTTAGGAAACAAACAATTAAAATTTTAAAAGCTCCTAATTCTGTGCCTCCTGTAGATAAAAAGATGGACAGAAGGTATACATTGTCAGGCCCTGATACAGAATTCCTTTGTCAGCAATGCAGTCATGTTGGGGTAGTTCAGGCTGCTGCCTGTGATAAAGTTAATATTCCCTTGGCTTCACATCCTCCTGACAAGGATTCCAGGAAGATTGATGCCATGGCAAAAAAACAGTATATGGCAGCCCCTCTGGGACTCAGGCAAGCAAATTATATGGCTTATGTAGCTAGGTATCAGAAATCTAGATGGGATACTGTTATGCACTGGCCAAGCAGGCCCATGGCCAGGTGGCTGCTGATGGCATTGAAGCCTCTAAGGTTCAGTTTCATGCTGCTGTGGATGTTAATGATGTTTCCTCTAGGGTCATGGCCACATCTGTAGCTTCAGAGGTTGGCCTGGCTCAGGTGTACTAGTTTGTCACAGGATACCCAGACTAAGGCTATGGATTTTCCTGTGGTGGGAAATTCTCTGTTTGTAGAGCAGACAGAGAATTACATGAAGAAGATGAATGAATATAGTACTACTTACAAGAGTGCCCAGGCTAAGGAGCGGCAAGCCACTCCTCAAAGACATGCCCCCAGGGGTAGGGGTAGGCCTTTTCACAGGCCTTTCTACCAGACTCAGGCCTCCTCTGCCTATGCTCAGAGGGGCTTCTTCAGAGGCAGGGGCAGACGGGGTGGGCAGACCTGCTCCCACCCCCCAGCCTAAAGCTCCTGCGAAACAGGCACCCTGATGGGGTGCCCAGGGCCGATTCTCCTGTACCAGTGGGGGGCAGGCTGGCTTACTTCAGTCAGAATTGGGCTTCTTTAACCTCAGACAAGTGGGTTCTGGAAAAAGTAAGCCAGGGTCTGGTTCTCAGCTTCAAAAAGTTTCCCAAGTTGAGAAGCAGACTTTTCTACCTGCAAGTGCTTCAGAGACCCTCGCTCTGGAAACAGAGGTCTCATCCTGTTAGCTCTCAGAGCAGTAGAAAGGATCCTCCCTGCATCAGGGCAGGGGTCTGTATTCCAGATACTTCTTACCCCAAAAAGACAGGAGAATGATGCCCATTTTAGATCTCAGATATCTGAACAAGCATCTTTTGAAACCAAAGTTCAAAATGGTAACTCTGGCAATGATTTTACTCTTCCCTAAGGCCAGGGACTGGCTAGCCTCCTGGACCTCAAGGATGCCCCTATTTCCATGTCCTAATCAGAAGATCCCATCGAAAGTACCTCAGATTCAACTGCCTCAGGTCATTACCAGTTCAGAGCAATGCCCTTCGCCTTACCTCTGCTCCAAGGGTATTCACAAAGTGTCTAGCAGTGGCAGTGGCCCACTTAAGGAGGCAGAGGATTGCTGTTTTCCCTATCTAGACGACTGGCTCATTGTAGGCCAGTCCCAGAACAGGTAAAATCTCACCTGCAAGTCACCCAGCAGCTTCTCACCTCCCTGGGCTTCCTGCTCAATCTACCAAAGTCGGTTCTGGAACCAGTCCAGGTACTCACCTTTATAGGGCAGAATTGGACACAAAGCTAGCCAGAGCCTTTCTTCCCCAGAAAGGGTAAGGAATTTAGTGGCTCGGCCTCTTCCTTCACTCTGCAGGTCTCTCGACCAGCAAGACACTTTCTGCAGCTCCTGGGGCACATGGCTGCATCCACAGCTGTTGTGCAGGGAGCCAGATTTCAGATGAGAGACATTCAGTTTCACTTGAGAACCTTTGGTCTCAGAAGACCCCCTTTCCAAGTTGGTCCCAGTGACTGAACCTGATCCTAGCTCTCCAGTGGTGGCAGGATCAGAGCAATTTAAGAGCGGGGTCCCTTCATTTCCCCTTCTCACGACTTGACTCTCACTACAGATGCTTCCTTCTGGGTTGGGAGCCCACATGGGCGACCTTTCCACTCAGGAGTCTGGTCTCCCAGGAATCTCTGTCTCCATCAATTTGCTGGAACTCAGAGCTGCCTTTTTAGCTCTTCAAGCTTTCTGCATCTGTCCACGACAAGGTGATACAAGTCAGAACAAACAACACCACAACAATGTGGTACATCAACAAACGGGGGCACTCGGTCTTCGGCCTTGTGCACCGAGGCAGTGAAGTTGTGGTCTCTGGCCTATTCCTAGACACTTCCCTCATAGCAGTTCATCTTCCAGGGAAGGACAATGTCCTAGCGGATGCCCTCAGCAGGATTTCCCAGGGCCATCACAGATGGTCCCTGGATCCTCAAGTGCTGGGCATAGTTTTTGCCAGGTGGGGCATCCCTCAGATAGATCTTTTGCAGCCCCAGACAATCACAGACTTCTCGTTCTGTTGCAGGCCTCCAGTGCTGGGCTCAGTTCCCTGGATGCCCTTTCTTCTGGATTGGGAGGAAGTTCTTCATGCTTCTCTCCCTCTTCCTCTCCTATTCAAAATACTAGTCAAAATCAGATCTCAGCCTTGCAGGGTGATTCTGATTGCCCCGGATTGGGCCAGGCAGCCCTGGTACCCACTCCTTCTGTCTTGACAGTCCATCTTCCCTGTGCCTCCCAGGAATCACAATCTGTTGACTTGTGCCCAGGGAAGGGTTTGGTATCCGGACCTCAAATCCCTCAACCTCAAGGCCTGGCTCTTGAAGAGTTAGAGTTTGCTGATTTACACTCTCTCAGGGTGTTCTTGAGATCCTAAAGGCTTCCAGAAAGCCTTCCACTAGGGCTACTTATAGTTCTAAATGGAAAAGGTTTCCATTTGGTGTGCTGGAAAAATATTTCCCAGAATCTGCTGAATTGCCCATTTTGTTAGATTACATGGTACATCTTAATTCCTTGGGTCTCAGACCAGCTACCCTGAGAGTTCATTTTGGCAGCTGTGTCTGCGTTTGTATCACAGGAGAGAAGTCATCCCTCTTTCCTCTCATCCTGTGTTTTCCAAGTTTTTTAAGGGATTACTCCATACTAATCCTCCCTTTCGGGAACCGGCCCCTGCTTGGGACCTTAATGTTTGCATTGCCCAGTTAATGCAACCCCCTTTTGAACCTCTGTCTTCTGCAGAGCTTAAGTACCTAACTTGGAAAACTGTTTTTCTAGTGGCTATCACTTCTGCCAGACGATACGTGAATTAGAAGCCTTGTCAGTGGAGACTGACTTTATTTCTTTCCACAGGGATAAGGTAGTCCTTAGGACTAATAGGAAGTTTTGCCTCAAGGTGGTTTCAGATTTCCATCTTAATCAATCTATCTCCTTCCAGTATTTTTCACTGATCACTCCTCTTCGGGTGAGAGGAGGTTGCACAGCCTGAATGTTAAGAGAGCTCTTAGTTATTATATAGAGTGCACCAAAGGTCACAGGTTCGAATCCTCCAACTTTTCCTTACCTATGGTGAAGTTGGGAAAGCAAACCTGCCACTAAGAGATCAGTAGCCAGGTGGATTGTCTCTTGTATCCAATTTGTTATCAGAAAGTGGGCAGAGCCCCCACCAGTTTGAGGGCTCATTCTACCAGGGGTACAGCTGCATCTCTAGCTGCTGCCAGAGATATCCCTTTATTAGAGATTTGCTAGGCTGTTACTTGGAAAACGGTACACACTTTTACCAAGCATTACTCCCTGGATGTCCAGGCCAGGAGAGATGCTCGGTTTGGCACAGCTGTTCTTCAGAGCCTATTCCCTAAGTAGGTTCTGCCCCTCCTCCGTGGAGGTACTGCTGTGTATTCTGCTAATGTCAATAATATAGCAAGACTTCATGTTGTTTGAAGAAAAAATTACTCACCTTAGTAATGTTGTTTCTTCTAATGGAGTCTTACTATATTATAGACCTCCCCCCCAACCTGCCCCTCTCAGAACCTCTACTTGGTGGGTGCGGCAACTTAGTGTGGGCACTACTTTGTCCTGTTAGCATTTTGTCCCCTTTGGGACTTTGGGGTGTGTATGTTGCAATGGGTGTGTGTTTATTATACTTATGTTCCATTTTCATATTATTAGAATGGTGTTAGTATTTCTGGTCCCCTGACTTGAGTCTTGGGTGTTGGGACCATCAGTGGTTGTTATTATTTAGGTAGCCATTTGGCTAGTGTAGGTTACAGCTTCCACACAGACCTTAGTGAGTTTGGCTCAAAGATCTGACAGTTCAAGTTTGAAATGACACAGATAGAGCTGTCTCGTGCTAAGAATTCTATTTTGGAATGGTTTTAACCATTTCACTCCAGGGCAGTTCTAGAGCTGGATCAAACTGCTAATGTCTATAATATAGCAAGACTCCATTAGAAGAAACAACATTACTAAGGTGAGTAATTTTTTCATTCTGACCGGTCAAAAGACGGCTCCACCGGCCATTACTTGACCCCCGCCTCTTAGGCCGATGCAAACTCCTCCGGAACCGAAGACTCCGGTAGGACCGGCATGCATTCCTGTTCGGCCTGTTCCGGTCTCCCCACCAATTTTGGTGGAGCCACCACCTAAGCAGCCTCAGGGAGGGGCCCCCTCGAAGGAGGATCAGACAGATCCGGGCCTGCCCCGTCGTCTGTCTATCACTGATGTCCCCGATCGCCCTCGGCGTATTGAAGGGGACGTAGGCAGGAGACCCCTGTATCCCGACTCCTCGGACTCTGATACCACTGGTCTTCACTCACACCCTGATGGTGCGTTGTCAGTGACAGGCCTGGAGGAAGGTCCTTCCTCTTTCCAGGGCATCCTTCAACTTGTTTGAGTCCACCGGTATGCCCTTGGAGCCTATCAAAAAGAAGGTCGAATATCCTCTCACAGATCTCCTTAAGAGGGGGGGATACCCGACGGAGGCCTTCCCTGTGGCCGAAGCCATTTTTGGCCTGGCCCTTGAGCAATGGCAACGCCCTGCCTCTTGCCTGGCTCCGTCTGCCCGCATGGCTCGCAAGTACACTGAACCCATGGGGTCCTTGGTGGGCTTCACTGAGCATCCCTCAGCCGAGAGCCTTGTGACTGCCTCAGTGTTTAGACACATGGGTAGCTCAGCGGATACTGACCGCCCTCCGGGCAAGGAGTCCAAAAATATGGACCATTCTACCTGGAAGGTATATGTGGCTTCATCCTTGGGCCTTCGTCAGGCCAGTTCGGCAGTGATCATGGCACGCTTCTCTCACGCCCTCTTGGGGTCGCTAGATGAAGTCCTCCCTCATCTCCCAGCGGACATGCAGACCACGGTTAAGTAAGTCCATGACCAGGGCCATGCTGTTGCAAAATAGCAGCTCCAGACGGCTTTGACATTGGAGATTCCTGTGCCTGTTCACTAGCAGCCGCAGTGACCACTCGCCGCAGGGCCTGGCTGAGATTATCCTCTTTTCCGGCGGATATTCAGCACAGGTTAGCTGACGTGCCCTTCCTTGGCGCCGACCTCTTCGGTCCGGGAGTGGCAGGTCATTTCCAGCGCATAGAGCAGTCTGATTCCACCTTGGATGCCACTTCTGCAAAGGGTTCTTTGGGCAAGAACCAGCAGAAGTGCAAGAAGAAGCCTTTTTGGCACTCTTCTCCTGCGGTTAGACAGCCCCCCTTCCTGGGAGGTCAGCAGCATCAGCAGGCTCAAGCTTGGCGCTCTAGGCTCTAGGCCCAAGCAGGGTCCCCAACAGCTTCATAAAGGAGGCCGAGGTGCCGGTCCAGGAGCCTCTTCCTCCTCTAAGCCTGCACAGTGACGGGTCGGGGATGGCCACCCCTACTCCCGTCATGCCAGTTCTGGGTCCTCCCATGGGGGGCCGGCTCCGACACTTTCTTTCTGCCTGGTCCGGTGTCACTTCGGACAGGTGGGTCCTAGAAGTGGTCGGTCGGGGACTGCCTCTAGAGTTCGAGCAGTACCCTCCTTGGCGAGCCCGTGCCCCACAAGAGGAAAGGATCTCAGTTGGCACTCAGTCGGCCCTTCGGAATGACATTGCTCAGCTCCTCCGCAAGGAGGCGGTAGCTCCAGTGCCGGATCCTCCTACAGACCCAGGCTTTGTGTCCAGGTACTTCCTGGTGCCCAAGCGGACAGGGGGTTGGCGCCCCATCCTAGATCTTCACGACCTGAATCAATATCTCAGGTCTCGCACCTTCCGGATGGTAACTCTGAACCAGATCATACCATCTCTGGAGCGAAACATGTGGTCCTGTTCACTGGATCTACAGGACACGTTCTTTCACATCCCAATCCGTCCATCCCACCAGCAGTTCCTCCACTTCAGGGTCGATGGGACCCTGTACGAGTTCTGAGCCATGCTGTTCGGCCTGTCATCAGCCCCTCAGGTCTTCACCAAATGCATTGCAGTGGTGGCAGCCCATTTACAGCATCAAGGGGTTCGGATATACCCCTACCTCGACGATTGACTCCTGGTGGGTTCCTCCCTGCAGGAGGTGGTGAGGTCCAGGGACCTGGCCTTCCGAACCTGTTCCCAATTAGGCCTCCTGATCAACGAGGCCAAGTATGAATTCGTGCCCTCTCAGGTGATGGGCTTTATCGGGGCAGAGCTCAACTCTCATCAAGCCAGAGCTCGGCTTCCGCCGGACAGGGCGGAGGTTCTTTCCTCCTTTGCCCAATCATTTCTGGTTAGGCACTTGCGCCCTGCCCAGGACTTCCTGCGCCTTCTGGGTTACATGGCTCCGTGCACCTCAGTGGTCCGTTGGGCCAGATTGCACATGCGCCCCCTCCAGTGGGAACTGGTCGCTCAGTGGACTCAGTGACAGCGTCTTTTCAACCAGCTGGTCACTGTCACCCAGAAGATGTGGGACGCTCTCCAGTGGTGGACTATCCCAAGTCGTCTGCAGGAAGGGATCCCGTTTGTCCACCCCGAGCCGACGGTCGTCCTCACAACCGATGCGCCTCTCATGGGCTGGGGAGCCCACATGGGGGACCACAGAGCCCAAGGGTTCTGGACCCCCGAGGAGTCCCGTTGCCAAATCAACCTGCTCGAGCTCAGAGCAGTCAGACTGGCACTGTCAGCTTTCACTCCTCAGCTCCGGGGTCAAGTGGTTCAGGTCCACACGGACAATACCACGACCATGTACTACTTCAACAAACAGGGCGGCACGCACTCCTGTCTGCTATGCAAGGAGGCATTCCGGATCTGGACCTTCGTCAGCCGGGTGGAGGCGGATCTCCTTGCCATCCACATGGCAGGAGTCTCGAACCAACTGGCGGATGCTCTCAGCCGCATAGGCCAGACATCCCACCAGTGGTCTCTCCATCCAGAGGTAGCTTACAATCTGTTCTCCCGTTGGAGCAAACCGTCGGTGGACCTGTTTGCCTCCAGTGAGAGCACCAAGCTGAGGCTGTACCATGCCCACCCGCCTCAGCAGGGCTCGCTGCACGGGGATGCCTTTTCGAGGCCATGGACGCCAGGCCTCCTCTACGCCTTCCCTCCATTTCCCTTGATCCACAAGGTGTTACTCAGGGTGAGGAGGGACAAGGTGAAGGTGATCCTGGTAGCCACAGATTGGCCGCGCCAGTCTGGTACCCGGATCTCCTCAGCTGCAGGCCCCCGGAGTGGCTTTGTACACGCCCGGACCAGATATCTCTGAACCAGGGGAAGGTATTCCACAATCAACCAGGAAATGTTATGCCTTCAAATGGAAAAGGTTTTCCACTTGGTGTCAAGGTAAGAGTCTGGACCCCTTATCCTGCTCTCATTTTAGACTACCTTTGGTCTCTCTCCAAAGGAGGTCTGCGGTCATCGACCCTTGGGGTGAACCTGGCAGCCATCTCTGCTTACGGGGCGCGGGACGGTCAGTCGACATTGGCACAGGAGACAGTGGTCGGGTGCTTTTTCAAAGGCCTGAGTCACATATCCCCTCCGGTACATGAACCTCCACCTCCGTGGGATCTTTTGCTGGTTTTGGCAAAGCTCATGGGCAAGCCATTCAAACCCATGCACAAGTGTGAGCTTTCACACTTGTCATGGAAGACTTCCTTCCTGGTGGCTAGCACGTCAGCCAGAAGGACGGGGGAGCTCCATGCGCTCTCGGTGGACTCCTCTTATCTGGTCTTTCACAGGGACAAAGTTGTCCTGCACCCCCACCCGAAATTCCTTACAAAGGTGGTGTCAGTGTTTCACCTTAACCAGGTGTTGACTCTGCTGGTATATTACCCTAACTACACCTCGGACACCAAGTACAGGCTCCATACCCTGGACCTTAGACGTGCTCTCTCCTACTACAAGGAGAGGACGGCGGAAATTCGGGGAGAGGTTCGCCAGCTGTTTGTCACCTACGCTGAAGCCGCTTCTGGCAGACCTGCAGCCAAATGGACTATTCCAAGATGGTTTACATCATGCATAGGTGTGTGCTATGAGTTGGCGGGCAAGGAGCCTCCCAGACTGCTGCATTGGTAGCTGCTTCCAGGGACATCCCTATCCAGGAAATCTGTCGGGCTGCTACCTGGAAGTCAGCAAACACCTTCATTACCCATTACCACATCAACTTTGAGTCACATCGGGATGCTGGTTTTGGGGTCTCGATTCTCCAATCTCTGTTTCCTAAGTAGCGGGTGTGCGCCTTGCCTCCCTCCTCCCGGAGAACTGCTAGGAGTCTGCCAAAGAGTGTGGATGAACAACAAATCCACGCTCCTAGAAAAACAGGTTACTCACCTGTAATGGTAGTTCTAGGAGTGGTATATGTTGTTCACCAACCCGACCTCCCCGGCTTTAGGTGCATCACCTTGCTTCCAGCGGGCTAAGATCTGGCGTCATGGGGCAGAGCCGAGGTATATACGACCCGGGTGGGTGGGAGGAGCCAGCTTGAAGACTTCCGGCAAGATTTAAAGGGGAAAGGGACAAGCCAAAGAGTGTGGATGAACAACATATACCACTCCTAGAACTACTGTTACAGGCGAGTAATCTGTTTTTCCTCACTTTACCCCTTAATCGGCCTCCCTCTAATCTCATGCTGTGTCCTCTTGTCCTGCTATTTTTCTTATATTGAAACGTGTTAGACTCTTTCACCTTGTTAATGCCCTTAAGGTATTTGAATGATCTTACTTCGAGACACAGCTCTTGCAGCAGGTTATACCATTAGGACTGAAGCCGGCAGGCATCAGGACCCAACGGAAAAATTCTAGCTAGCTATCTTCAGCGAGGACCGCCTGACGCCGGTCCCTCCTGACGTCAGACGTAGTATATAAGGGCGGTCCCTCCGATTCTCAGTTCTTTCACGACCTGCATGTCTCGACCCTTCGGTTCAGTCTCTAGCGTGACGCGTGGTAAAGTTTTTCCTCGGGAAATTGGATTCTCTACAATCAAGTTTTAGCTGATGTCCTCTCCGACCTCGTCACTCCCATGTGCTTGTGGGAAACAGATCCTCTCAAGGACCCGCACTCGGCCTGCGTCCGGTGCCTAGGCCCAGACCATGAAACCCAGTCCTGCTCCTTTTGCCTGGGGTTTAATAGCAGAACCCGGATCCGTCGCCAGAAGGCCCTTCAGGCATTCCTGCTAGAAGAAAAACTCAAGACCATGTCTTCCAAGGGGGACTCTTCGCAGAAGGCCCACAAGCACGCTGAGAAGCATAGGGAGAAGGCCCTTTCCAGGTCTCCATCTGGGGCCTCAGACTCACGCAGCTCTGGTTCCAGGTCCGACCGCTCCCCTTCCCGGGCCAGCTCTCAGCCTCCCCCTGCTGCGGTTAAAAAGTCTTCATCCTCTTCCCAGGCCTTCCTCGTCCTCCAAGGCCCTGGTCAAGTCGGGGGATCGCCACCATCACCACAAGTCTGGTTCCCCCTTTCCTGAACCTGACATCAGGTCTGCTTCCTTGCCTCCTCGCAAGACTAAGGAGCTTACCTCTCTGAAGAGGCCGCAGGACCCGACGCCGGTGCGTCCGTCGTCGTCCTCTCGCCACAGGTCCCCAGAGCCGCCATCGGCCAGACGACCGTCGCCGGCCAGGCCAATGCATCACCGGACGCCGGTAGGGGGACTGGCGCCCGCCCTTATTGAGAAGAGGACCCCGATGCCTCCGACCGACATCGGTCAGGAGACTATCACCGAGGAGGAGTTGACTCAGCCTGAGGACCAGACGGGCGACCCCGGTCCTGTCGAGACGCCCAGGGAACCCTCGCCATTACCCGAGCCCCCTGTGGAGCCGACGCTGGGACCCGACAACCGTCCACCGGCGCCCGGACCATCGTCGGGCCTTTCCATGTTAGAAGTGAAGGAGCTGTTTACTTACTGGTGGGAAACCATAAAGGACATGATTCCCACTCCGCCTCCTCTTCCTCTTCCTCTTCCTCCTCCTACACCGGTTACTCCTCCGGTTCCTGCGCCCCCCTCTCCATTGGGGTCGGCAGGCCGGCTACCTCCTCCATGGGAGCACAGAACACCTCCAAGGGGGAGACCAGACAAACGGAGACCTCCGTCCAAATCCTCTTCCAGGTCACCCAGCCCTTAGAGACCGAGAAGACGCCGACTATCGCCTTCGACGGAGGACACGGGATCAGAGTTTCTCAACATCCAGATCCCCATCTCCCCTCTCCTTCCCTTCTCCGGATCCACGCAAGATGCCAAAGTCTCCTCCGGATGACCCTTCGTTCTTGGATATTATGAGACACATCCAGAGAACATGGGATGGGATGCGGAAGAGCTAGACTCAGTTAGTCGCCTTGCAAAGTATCTCTGCAGAAGGACCCCAAGCCTGTGGTGGTTCCACCCTTTGTAGACACTTTGGATGTCACCAAGGCAGGCTGGAAGCGTCCACATTCTGGCTCCCGGTGATGCTCAAGAAAGCTGATCGCTTGTACAAGGCCCCCAGGGAAGACCAGTACTTGACTCAGCATCCTCAGGCCGACTCTCTGGTCATAACAGCCTCGCATGACCGGTCCCAGAGACCACAACATCTGAGCACCCTGCCATCGGACCCAGAGTCCAAACAGCTGGACGCCATGGGTAGGCGCACGTATGCTCCTGGCTACCTGCGCCATCAGATCCCTGAATTATTTGACCCACATGGTGCAGTTCCAAAATGCCTTGTGGGAACAGGGTCTGGATGCGGCTGAGAAACTGCCGGAAGGTGAGCAGAAGGAGGAGATGCTTCAGCTCCTTCGTACGGTTCTGGACGTGGGAACCTGCGCGCTCGAGCGCGTATGACCGGACTCCTCGGCCCGAGCAGCAAGCTTGTATGATGGTCCGAGACACTCTTGGTTACGCTGCCTCGTTTTCACCAACGTCCAGAAGAATATCATGGACGCCCATTCGAGGAGAAGTCTTGTTTGGTAAACCCTCAGAGAGATTATTACCAGACTCCAAGAGGCCGGGAAGGCGGTGAGGTCAGTCCAGGCTATGTACCAACCCAAGCTTAGTTCCTTTGTAGGAACCAAAGCCGATTCGGGACGGATGCAGAGACAACAGTCCCGCCCGGCCCACAACAAAGGGCTCCGCCTTCGCAGAGCCCAGGAAACAACCCATGAGCGAAGCCAGCGTGATTTCTGAGCCGTCCAGCCAGCGGGACCCTCAGCCGCCACAACCTGACTCCTTTCCTTGCCCCCGCCTCAGGATCAACGGAAATCATGGTCGGGGTCGATTACAACTTCCTGCCGGGATGGCAGGCTATAACCACCAACAGGTGGGTTCTTCAGTTGGTCGAAAGAGGCCACTTTATAGAATTCGCAGAAAAGCCACCCTCGAGGCCTCCTTTGCTCTCCCGGTACCCGGGTCAGCACAAGCCACTGATCTGGCAAGAAATACTCGCGCTCTTGCAAAAGGGAGCGATAGAGTACGTCCCGGAGAACCAGAGAGGACAAGGATACTATTCCGCATCAGATCCCTCATCAGGGAGCTTTCGTCGAACAAGACCATCCCAGCCAGGTCGGTCCTTTGCTTGCTCGGACACATGGCTGCTGCCATTCCTACCATCCCCTTCACAAGGCTCCACATGCGGGTAACTCAGTGGATGCTCAAGGTACAATGGGATCAAAGGCAAGACCACATGTAGCATCCGGTCAGAATCACGAACACCGTGATTCGAGACTGGCAGTGGTGGCTAGACCCAGGGACACTCTCCACGGGCGTCCCATTTATAGCGCCGTCCCCGGAGGTAATCCTCACCACAGACGCCTCAGGTCTAGGATGGGGAGCACACCTGGACGGGGTGAAGTCCCAGGGTACGTGAACCCCTCTGGAGGCCCACCTCCATATCAATGTCCTAGAGATGAGGGCGGTCCTTTATGCCCTGCAGTCCTTTCAGTCAGAAATCCCGCCGAGTACTCTCCTGCTTCAGACAGACAACATGGCGGTGATGTATTACCTCAACAAACAAGGAGGCGCACACTCTTACCCCCTTTGCAGGGAGGCCATGAGGGTGTGGGATTGGGTCATCCGACACAGCGCGAATCTGATCACGTACATGTTCCCGGGGTGGACAATACGATTGCAGACGGCCAGAGTCCACGAGTGGGAACTTCGTCAAGAGGTAGCAGAGGATCTGTTTCTTCGTTGGGGAACTCCAGAGTTGGACTTGTTCGCTTCCCCATCCAACGCAAAACTGCCCAATTTTTGCTCGCTAGATCCAGGGCCTGGTGTTTTCTGGAGACGCGTTGTCCCTCTCCTGGGCGGACAGATTCTCACGCTCTCCTCCTTCCCGCTGATCCAGAGAGTTCTTCTCAAACGCGCGAGGGAGCAAGCAACCATGATCCTTGTGGCTCCCTTTGCCCAGACAGATCTGGTTCCCTTTATTGATTCAACTATCCTGGAACCTCCGGCCCCGTTGCGGTTCAGCTCCCATCTTTTGTCTCAGGAGGAAGGTTCACTGGTCCACCCGGACTTACACTCACTGCACCTTCACGCATGGCTCCTAGAGACATAGCCATCTTGCGTCACGGGGTCTCGCAAGAGGTTGTGGAAGTTCTTTCTGCAGCCAGAAAGCCGGCAACGCATGCGATGTACGCCATGAAGTGGCGCCGTTTTTGTTTATGGTCGCAAGCACGCGACCTTTCCCCTTTAGGTTGCCCGGTGAGAGCGGTGTTGGACTACCTGCTCTCCTTTTTTCGTTCGGACCTCTCCTACTCCTTTATCAAGGTGCACCTCTGTGCCATTTCAGCCTACCACCTTCCGGTGGGACAGCGCACAGTGGCACAGTTAGATGCCTCTCCAGAATTTTTGAGAGGGGTGTTACATCTTAGGCCACCCATTAAGGACCCAGTGCCTCCATGGGATTTGCTCTTTGTCCTGGAACAACTCACGCTTCCCCCCTTCGAACCTGCCGCGGATTGCGAGCTGCGTTTTCTGTCATGGAAAACGCTGTTTTTGGTTGCTATTACTTCAACTAAAAGAGTTTCTGAGCTTCACGCTCTCATGTGCAAAGAGCCTTATTTAGTTTTCCACCAGGACAGAGTATCCCTGAGGACAAATCCTAAATTTTTGTCTAAGGTGGTTTCTACACTCACTCTCAATCAGGATATTGACCTACCGGTCTACTTCCCAAATTACTCCAATAGAGGAGAGGCACTGCTCCACACCCTGGATGATCACCGCAGCTTGAGGTATTACCTCAACAGAACTAAACAACTTCGTAGTTCAGAGCAACTTTTCGTTTCCTTTTCTGAAAAGATGATGGGCCAACCAGTATCCAAACAGTCCCTGTCTCACTGGCTTGTCCAGTGCATCTCATACTGTTATGATATCAGACAAAAGCTCCTCCCGGGATCAGTCCGGGTCATTCCACTAGGGTGTGGCCACCTCCTTGCAGCACCAAACGTCTCCACCTCTGCCATATGTGCTGCAGCCACTTGGAGCTCTGTGCATACATTTATCAGGCATTATAGTCTGACATCGCCTCTGGAAGGGGCCGCTTCGCCTGAGCGGTAACAGGGTCTCCTGTCCTAGATTCAGGACCTGGAATGTATTTCCTAGTTTCCTCCTCCCAGAATGTTTGCAGCGCTACTGCTTGGGAATCTGTCCTAATGGTGTAACCTGCTGCAAGAGCTGTGTCTTGAAGTAAGATAGTACAGTTGCGTAAGAACTTACCGTAACAGTAGATCTTCGAGAACAGCTCTTGCAGCAGGTACCTTCCCGCCCACCTTCCCCCTTGGAGGAGGCATGGCTTAGGCCTTCACTATCAGGGTTTTTCCCTTTAGACTTCTGACGGTGGATCCTCGGTCTCCCATTTCGATGTTAGCCTGCGGCCGGAAGTCTCCGGCAGGAGAACTGGGGAATCGGGCAGGACCGCCCCCTTATGTACTACGTCTGACGTCAGAGGCGGGACCGACGTTGGGGGCGGTCCCCGCTGAAAATAGCTAGCTAGAATTTTTCTGTGGGGTCCTGATGCCTGCCGGCTTTAGTCCTTATGGTGTAACCTGCTGCAAGAGCTGTTCTCGAAGATCTACTGTTAAGGTAAGTTCTTACGTAACTGTACTTTTCGATCATATCACCTCTCTCCCTCCTTTTCTCTTGGGTATACATATTGAGCTCCGTTAATCTGTCCTCATATGTTCTCTGATGCAGTCCCTGCACCATTTTCATTGCCTTTCTCTGGACTGCCTCAGTTTGGTTAATGTCCTTGTGCAGGTGCGGCCTCCAGTACTGCTCGCAGTACTCCAGATGGGGCCTAACCAGTGTCTTGTACAGAGGAATTATTACCTCCCTGTTATAACTTACAATACCCCTATTAATGCACCCCAGCATCCCCCCAGCCTTACCTACTGCTTTAGTGGTCTGCTTGGATGATTTCAGGTCATCTGTGATGATGATGCCCAAGTCTCTTTCTTTCCTTGTGACTGCCAGCAACCCCCCTCCCAGCTTATAGGTGGCTTCAGCGTTTCTCTTTCCTATGTGCATGATTTTGCACTTCTTTGCGTTAAACCCCTGTTGCCACTCTTCCGACCATTTTGCCAGTTTATCTAGATCTCTTCTCATTCTGCCCACCACATCTGGATCATTTACGCTGTTGCAGATCTTGGTGTCGTCTGCAAACAGACAAACCTTACCCTCCAGTCCATCTGCAATGTCATTGATGAAGATATTGAAGAGGACTGGCCCCAGGACTGATCCCTGAGGTACCCCACTTGTGACTTGCATCTTGTGACTGTATGCCATTTACCACCACTCTCTGTTTTCTGCCTGTCAACCAATTTGCCACCCAGTTGACCAACTTCTGACCCACCCCGCGCCTACCCAGCTTATTAATCAGTCTTCTATGTAGCACGGTATCAAAAGCTTTGCTGAGGTCAAGGTAGGCAACATCAACTGCTCCCCCTTGGTCCACCACTCTGGTTACCCAGTCAAAGAAACATAGACTTCGACAGCAGATAAGGACCGCTTGGCTCACCTAGTCTGCCCCTTTCCCTACCTACAAGATAAGCTGCAGATCCTAGTTAACCAACAGCCTGTTTCTTCCTACCCCCCCCGCAACAATTGCCTTATGATTGACCCATGCATTCTTCAATTCTCCCACAGTTTTAGACCCTACAGCCTCCTCAGAAAGGCTATTCCATGCGTCCCTCTCTGTGAAAAAATACTTCCTCACATTGCCCCTGGGCCATCCCCCCTCTATCTTCAAATTGTGTCCCCTTGTTCTTGCACATCTCTTTTTCTGAAAGATGCTACCCTCTTGGACTTTGTTGATTCCACTGAGGTGCTTAAATGTTTCTATCATGTCCCTCCTTTTCTCAAGGGTATACATATTAAGCTCCTTTAGTCTCTCCTCATATGGCTTCTCTTGCAGACCCTGCACCATTTTAGTTTCAGTCCTCTGGACTGCCTCCATCCTGTCTATGTCCTTGCGGAGATGGGGCATCCAGAACTGGACACAGTACTCCAGATGGGGTCTCGCCAGCTGTCTGTACAGAGGGATAACAACTTCCGGTTTTCTGCTGGTGATGCTTCTCCCTATACATCCCAGTATCCCCCCAGCCCTCCCTACTGCCTTCTCACATTGCTTGCTAACCTTAAGGTCATCTGATATGATTACCCCAGGTCCCTTCCATTTTGTTGTTGTTATAAACCCCCAAATTGTGTAACCATCCCTGGGTTTTGTTTCTCGGGTGCATTATTTTGCACTTCTTTGTATTGAATCCAAGCTGCCATACTTCTGACCATTCCTCCAGCCTTGCCAAGTCCCTTCTCATCCTTTCCACACCTCCTTGTGCATCAACCCTGTTGCAGATCTTTGTATCATCCCCAAACGGGCATACTTTTCCTTCCAGTCCCTCTGCAATGTCGCTTATAAAGAAATTAAAAAGGACTGGACCCAGTACTGAACCCTGCGGTACCCAACTAGTTACCCCTCTTTCTTCAGAGTGGACTCCATTTACAATTACCTTCTGTGTCCTGTTGTCCAGCCAAAGTTTTAACCAGGCTACCACCCTGGGACACACTCCCAGGCTGGTTAATTTTATTATTAATCTTTTGTGTGGGACTGTGTCAAATGCCTTGCTGAAGTCTAGGTAGGCCATGTCCACAGCCCCTCCCTGGTCTACTACTTGGTCACCCAGTCAAAGAAATCCATTAGATTCATCTGACATGACCTTCCCGCTGTGAACCCATGCTGCCTTGGGTTCTGTACCGCACTTTCCTCTAGGTACTCAACAATTCTTTCCTTCAAAAGTGATTCCATCACTTTTCCTACCACAGAGGTCAAACTGACAGGTCTGTAGTTTCCTGCCTCTGTCTTGCTCCCACTTTTGTGAAGGGGAATCACATCCGCCTTCCTCCAGTCCTCAGGTACCACACCGTCCTCCCATTATTTGTTAAAAAGGGTAGTTAGTGGTATCACTAGTTCTCCTCTTAATTCTTTTAGAATTCTGGGGTGAATTCCATCAGGCCCCATTGCTTTGTCCACCTTCAGTTTTAGGAGTTCTTTTAGAACCCTTTCTTCTGTGAAAGAACTGGGATCAACCCCCCCCAAACCAAAAATTGCTTCTGTTAATTGGATTCGGCACCTCCCCTCTCCTCTCTTTTGTGAATACTGAGCAGAAGTATTCATTCAGTATCCCTGCTTTTTCACTGTCCCTCTACCCACCCACTGTCCTTTCTATAAGGTCTCACTATCCCTCCCTTTGCCTTTCTACGCTCTCTGATGTACCTATAGAATGTTTTACCCCCTTCTTAACAGAGCTGGCTGTCTTTTCCTCAGTTTGGGCCTTTGCTATTCTGACTTCCCTCCCTGCTTCCTTCTGCCTTAACTGGCACAGTTCTCTGTCCTGCTGTTTCTGTGTTTCCTTATACTTCCTAAATGCTATCTTTTTCTCAGTAACCTTCCCCACCACCTCTTTTGAGAACCATAGTGGCTTTTTCTTTCATTTTTGATTTATTTGATTCACACAAAGGCTTGTTGCCTCTGTGATAGCAGTTTTGATGTTTCCCCATTGTTGCTCCACCCCACCTCCTAGCCTGTTTGCTAGTTCTTTTCTAAGGCACTCTCCCATCTTGTCAAAGTCAGCCCTCCTGAAGTCCAGTACCCTCACTTTTGTGTGGCTTGACTCTGTAGCTGAGATTAGTTTGACAGGACTTCCTGTTGTAAACCCATGCTGTCTTGGATCCTGTGCTCCTATGGATTCCAGGTTTTTCACTATCCTTTCCTTAAGGAGTGCTTCCATAAT
The DNA here is from genome assembly GCA_016271365.2 of Neoceratodus forsteri. Lineage (NCBI taxonomy): Eukaryota > Metazoa > Chordata > Ceratodontiformes > Ceratodontidae > Neoceratodus > Neoceratodus forsteri. The sequence continues at coordinate 240,937,300 of CM057449.1, read as the reverse complement.
CTTGCCTACTACTGAGGTAAGACTGACTGGTCTGTAGTTCCCTGCCTCCTCCCTGGTACCACTCTTGTGGAGCGAGATCACATGAGCCCTTCTCCAGTTTTCTGGGACTTCTCCTGTGCTCTCTGGCATTCGGCTTAAAGAAGCGTCGAGGCTCTTCTGGAGTCGGACACCAACTCTGAGCTTCTTCAGACCATTACCAGAGGCATTGGGTCCAACAGTCAGCAACTAAAGATGCTATGGATGCCTTTGACGAGTCCTCTACAGCAACAGTGGCATTCCTGGCTAAGGACTTCAGGCTACAAATGATGCTCAGCAGAGTGTCATGAATTTCCCTTGACAAGGTTTTATCTTTTGGTCCCCAAGTGGAACAGGCACTAGAGGCCACTCAGAAGACCAAGACTGCCAGACCAGCCCCTGCTGCCCCTCAGCAGGGTGGAAACTGCTGACAGTTTCATAACTGGCGGTCCTTTCAAGGTAAAGACCATGGAGCTTTTAACAAAAGCCAAACCCCTCAGCTGCAAAAGAAAACGCAGCAGAAGGCACAGGCCCTGAAGGCGCCCAGTACCACCCTCTGAAGACCCAGCCCATGTCCCACCTCAACTGTCAGAGGGGGGACTCCTCTTTGGCAGAAGGGGGGTGTCTGACTCAATTTTACAACCAGTGGAAGTCCGTTACAACAGACAAATGGGTCCTCAGGATAATTCGAGGGGGATACTCTCTCAATTTCTCAGAGACCCCTCAGATCGTCCACCCAATCGACAGCCCAGGTTGTCTACCACTCAGACCTCCTTGCTTCTGAGATTCATGGTCTCATGAACAACAGGGCAGTAGAAGTGGTTCCGCAAGCCAAACGGAACACAGGTTTCTTCTCCCACTCATTGACCATAGGTAACATCTACAGACCTAAGTCTGCTAATGCAGACTAACAACAAACTTAATGCAGTTGTAGCTGAATTATCTGATCAGTCGGACGTTATTCTACTGGGTGACTTCAACTATCCTGGCATTGATTTGGTCAATCTAACAGCTTGTACATTAACGGAGAATAACTTCCTAAATACTTGTCTCTAATGTGGTCTAGAAAAAATGGTCTCTCACCCCACAAGGAGAGTTAACATTCTAGGCTTAGTTCTTACAACCTTCCCCCTAGATATTAAGGATCTCGAGATCCGCAGCCCCATAGGTAGCAGTGATAATTACACACTTTTTTAGCCTAAACAGGTCCAAAAGGATCATAAAAACAAAATCGAGATTTAACTACGAATGGATAACCCGAGTGGTATAACCTCTGCTCCGCCCCATGATGCCAGATCTTCCTTTCCGCTGGAAGATTCAGGTTCCCTCGTGCTAACTCTAGCAATCATGGGCCCTGGCTTCACAACATCGGTTTTTACCGCATTTATCTCTTAAACTCGTTCGAGTTGTTGATTCCAATAATAGCGTAATGGATATGGAGGACAAGTCGCTCCCCCGATTTCGCCGGTGTTCATGTGGCCAGAAAATGTTGCACACTGATCCCCATCTTACCTGTGTGTACTGCCTAGGTGTCGGTCATGACACCACCACCTGCACCTTTTGCTTAGCCTTCCATCCTAACGTTTTGGATGACCGCATGGCGCGCCTTAAGCTGGGGAGACCGGAGAAAAGGAACCCGCTGGTGAAATCAGAAGAGGCGAGGTGGGCTGTTTCCGTAGCCGTGGGATCCACCGAACAGCTAGAGTAGATGGACTTTCGAGGAAGAAGCTGCTCAGGCTTCAGCCAGCCGGAGTTTTTTCGTTCCTCTCAACCTCAGCTCCACCATCTCAGGTTCTTTTAGGGAGCTGTGCCAGGCTCTCCTCACCAGGGGTGAGGCACCCTCGAGCTCGCACTCCTCCCACCCTCACAAGAGGGTCAAGGATCTGAAGTCTTCCTCCAGAAGACGCTCCTGGGACCGAGAGAGGTCCGAGTCCCAGGAAACGGCGGTCTCGACTTCGGTCGAGATTGCTTCCTCGGCTGCCGGCTTCATGGATCTTCCGTCTGGCCAGGCGGACACAGAGGCATCTGCTGAACTGGCCGAGATTTTTCTCAAGCCAATCGAGCCACTTTCGCCGACTCTGGTCGGTGATTGTCTAGAGAGGACACCAATCCTCTCTTTCCCCGATCACGAGACGCCTCCTGTGGGTGTCTTGATCAAGGGAGTCGAATCGAAACCTCTATTCCCACCCACCCACCCACCCACCCCGAATCCGCTTCCCGATCGACCTAGCGATCCAGTCGGTCTTTATCGAGGACTCTGTCTTAATCGACCAGAAAATCGAAGAAAGGCCACCGGCATTCAAAAAAGAAGCATCACCGCAGATCCTCATCCTCCTCGGACAAGGAGAGGCTTCGACAGAAACTCCGTCGATGCTATGAGTAGCTCATGTGGCAACAGCTGATTTTGGCCGAGCAGAAGCTGGTTACGCTGTCCACCCCAGCCATTACTTGGCCTACGTCGACCCCTCCGGAACCAAAGGCTTTGGTTCCTCCACCTGGCGGGCCAGTCCGTATTCCGGCTAGGCCCATACCAGTTTCACCACCTGTTAGGGTGGAGCCACCGCCTAAGCAGCCCCCCCAAGTGGGGCTCCCTCGAAAGAAGACTGTCCAGACACCGGGCTTCCCCGACGTCTGTCCATCACCGTCACTCCTGATCACCCTCGGCAGATGGAAGGGGACATGGGCGGGAGACCACTGTACCCCGACTCTTTGGATTCAGATACCACCGGTTTGCACTCCCATCTTGCTGATGAGGAGTCACTCTCGTCGGCCTTGGAGGAAGGTCCCTCCTCCTTTCAGGGCATTCTCCGTTTTATCTCCGATTCTACCTGCATGCCCTTGGAGTTGGTCCAGAAAAAGGCGGAGTACCCCCTTACGGATATCCTTTGGGGGGGGGGATACCCCGACGGAGGCCTTTCCAATAGCGGAAGCCATTACTGGTCCGGCCCTTGAGCTTTGGCAGCTTCCAGCTTCCTTCCCAGCACCGTCTGCCCATATGGCCCATAAGTACGCGGTGCCTATGGGATCCCTGCCGGGATTCACGGAACATCCCTCAGCTGAGAGCCTGGTGACTGCTTCCGTCTTTAGACGTACTGGTAGCTCGGCCAACACCGGATGACCTCCGGATAAGGAGTCCAAAAACATGGACCACTCTGCCCGTAAGGTCTACACGGCCTCTTCCTTCGGCCTTCGTCAGGCCAGGTCGGCTGTAATCATGGCACATTTCTCCCATGCCCTCCTAGGGTCATTGGATGAAGTACTTCCTCACCTCTCCGCGGACATGCAGACCACGGTCAAGTAAGTCCGTGATCAGGCTATTGCTGTCGTCAGCGGGCGCCGCGGGCGTTCTAACGAACCGTGTGCCTCCTGGTGCCGTATTCAGCCGCTTTGCCCTTCGCCGCGGCAGCCCTGGGGACTCTCCTTGTTTTCTGCCATTTCCTCCTCTCTCTAATTTTCACTCCTTTCCTGTCCAAACAGTCCTTTCTGGACCATCAGGAGATGATGTTGAGCCTGACCAGACCGGTTGGGTGATGAAGTGGAGAAACAGGATCTTTCTTTGCTACAGAGCCTGTGGTCGAGGACCTGTCCTTTAAGTCTCTGTTGAAGAACCTGGGATCCACTCTTTCTCCAGACTACAGACATCGATCCTGGGAAGATATTAAGACTCCAGTATCTTCATGCTTGAATCCCTCTGATTTGACTCCTCCGATTCAGCCTTCCTTGAGGCCGCTGTCTCAAATGGTATGGAATAACCCTGCTCTTATTCCCTCAGTGGCTAAATCCATTGATAAAAGTATTCAGCTCCCAAGGATCGTCCCATTTTGGCATCCCAAGCTTACGGATCCTATTGTAGTCCTGGCAGAGAATGACAAGGTCGTTCTTCCTCAAACTACTACAGCTCGACCTTTAACAAAGAGTCGTAAGATTGATACATTAGGTAGAGAGTCTTTGCCTCCACTCTAAGTATGCGTATTGCCAGTTATCAAGGCTATTTTTCACAGTATGAGTATATCCTGTGGCACTCTATGAAAAGAATGGTTGAAGCTCTTCCAGATTCGGATTCCAAATCAGAGCTTCTTCTGACCGTTATTAGAGGTATTGAGTCCAATAACCAACAGGTCAAAGCCGCCATGGACGCCTTTCGACACTGCTTCTCGCTCAGCAGGCAGCGATTTGTACTGGCGCCATTCCTGGTCATGCTTCTGGCTTCACGAATGATGCTCAGCAGCAGGTGATGGCGCTGCCTTTGATGGCTCCTTTCTTTTTGGCCCTCAGGTGGAGCAAGCCTTGAGGGCCGCAGAAGACTAGATCGGCCATTGTTGGCCAGACCTCGCCTGCCCCTCTGGGGCATGTGAACAGGCGTCAGTTTCATAGTCATCAGTCCTTTCGAGGGCAGAGGCAGGGGAAGCTTCCATAAAAGCCAACCTTCCCAACCTCAAAGAAGCGCAGCAAGCGCGAGGGACCCAAAGCTCCCAGCGCTACCTTATGAGTCGCTGGCCCAAGTTCCATCCACTCTGCCCGGGGTGGAACTTTCTCCGGTGGGAGGTCGCCTGATGTACTTCTACAACCAGTGGAAGTCCATAACCTCAGACAAATGGGTCCTTCCGGATAATTCGCGAGGGTTATTCTCTCAATTTCTGGAACCCCCGTTGTCCTCCCATACATAACCCAGGTTGTCGGCCTCTCAGTCAGACCTCCTCACCGAGGAGATCCAGTACCTTCTGAACAACAGGGCAATAGAACTGGTGCCCCGACATCTCTGAAACACAGGGTTCTACTCCCATTACTTTCTGGTTCCAAAGAAATCTGGGGATGCGCCCATTCTAGACCTCAGAAAGTTAAACAAATTCCTCCCAGGAGAAATTCAAGATGATTTCCCTAGGTACCCTGTTACCCTTGCTGCATCAGCACGACTGGCTGGCCTCTCTGATATGCAGGATGCTTACCAGCATATCCTCGTCCACCCGACCCACCGCAAATTCCTCAGGGTTTATAGCTTTGGGTCAGCATTATCAGTTCAGAGTCCTGCCTTTGGGCTATCCTCGCGCCAGCCAGTTTTACAAAGTGTTGTGCAGTTCTCGGCGCATCTCCCAGGAAAGTCGGATCCGGTGTTTCCTCACCTGGACGATTGGCTTCTAGCAAGCCCTCCCGGCCAAGGGACTTTGGAAGCCGTGGCAACCACTTCTGCCTTCTCACGCCCATGGGAGTTCTGCTGAATTTGAAAAAATCTCAACTGCAACCTCCCAGAGGCTCCTTTTCATGGGACGCTTCTAGACACCTCTTCAGCGAAGGCTTTCCTTCCAGAGGACAGAAGACTCGACATCCTTAGTATGGCCTGCTACATCAGGGAGAACCAATCGGTTACAATCTCTCGACTGTAACGCATGTTGGGTCTCATGGCGTCCTCGGTCTTCACTGTCCCTCTGGCCCGACTGCACATGAGAACCACCCAATGGATGCTCTCCACTCAGTGGTCCCGACCTCTCACCCCCAGTCTTATCCCATCAAGGTGACGGAGCCCTTGAAGGTCTCTCACCTGGTGGTCTCAAGAAGCAATCTCCTGGAAGGATTCCCCTTGCTCCCCGGATCATCAGATCTCCATCACCACAGATGCATCGCTAATGGGATGGGAGCTCACTGTCTCTCCTCCACACTCAAGGTGTATGGACTCAGTTGAAACTCATCTCCACATAAATGTCCTGGAGATGAGAGCGGTCCTCTATGCAATCCGAGCTCTGAAGGGTGTCCTTTGTCACAAGAACATTCTCCTTCAAACGGACAACAAAGCAGTGATGTATTACATCAACAAGCAAGGCGGTGCTCATTCTTATCCCCTTTGCAGGGAAGCAATGAGGGTGTGGGAGTGGTGCTTGGAGCACAAGTCTCTGATTCAAGCAGTTTATCTGCCAGGTATACAAAACGACCTAGCAGATCACCTCAGCAGAACGGAGGCAGACCCTCACGAGTGGTCTCTCGATCCAGCTGTAGCTCGGTCCCTGTTCAAAGAGTGGGGGACTCCAGACCTGGACCTTTTTGCATCCACACTCAACGCAAAACTGCCTCTCTTCTGCTCCAGAAATCCAGGGCCTGGCATTTTCTGTCAGGATGCGTTCAGGCTGCGGTGGACAAAACGCTTTCTTTACGCCTTTCCACCGCTTCCTCTAATCCAGAGAGTACTCCTCAAGTTCGAGTCTCAGGGACCAAGATGATTCTCATTGCTCCTTCCTGGCCTCGGCAACTATGGTTTCCTCTACTCAACAGTATGTTGGCAGCCTCTCGAGACCACTTCCTTTGCAAATCAGTCTTCTGACTCAGGGTTCGTTGGTCCATCCAACCTGAAATCACTTCACCTTCATGCTTGGCTCCTGAAGAGATAGAGTGAATCGGTTCAACGTCTCCGTAGAGTCTCAGACATCCTTCTGGCTGCTCGGAAGCCAGCCACCAAAAACATACGCCTCCAAATGGAAACATTTTTCTCTGGTGTGCAAAATCCTCTTGGAATCCTTTTCTGTCCTCCTGGCAAAGGTTCTGGAGTATCTTTTGGACCCTATCAAACTTAGGTCTTCAGTACTCCACAGTTAAAGTTCACCTTAGTGCCATCTCAGCGTTCCATGAGCCGGTTTCTTCCTTAACTCTGGCTCAGTTACCTATGGTGAAGAGATTTCTTAAGGATTCTCCATACCAGACCCCTGTTAGCGTCCAGTTGCAGCCTGGGACATTAACCTGGTGCTGGACATGCTCACTCGGAAGCCTTCAACCCTTAGCTACCTGTGAGCTAAAATTTCTTACCTGGAAGACTCCTTCCTGGTGGCCATTACCTCAGCCATGAGGGTCTCTGAGATACATGCCCTGTTACGGACCCTCCGTATACTGTATTCCATAAGGACAAGGTAGTTCTCCGTACTCATCCTAAATTTCTTCCCAAGGTTGTGTCAAATTCCATCTAGACCAACCTCTGGTACTCCAGCTTACCCGCTAATTTCCAAAATGAGGGGAAGAGCTCTTCATTCCTTGGATGTTAAGAGAGCCTTGCGGTTCTATTTAGATAGAACCAAGGATGTTCCGAAGACTCAGCAACTGTTCGTTTCTTTCAGCGACACCGGCTGGGTCAACCTGTCGCTATTAGATGTATCTCTTCATGGTTAGTGGCATGCCTCGTCATTGCTATTCCATGGCTCAAGTTAAATTAGAAGGTAGAGTATGCGCTCACTCTACTAGGCGGTCATGCATCCCTAGCGGAATTGCAATGTTCCAATTGCAGATACATGCAACGCTTACCTGGAGCTCAGTGCATACTGCTACACTATGGCACTGGATGTTCATGCCAGGCTACATTCCATCTCGGCAGAACTATCCTTAATGGGCTTCTATCTTAGACGCGTGAGCTCTGGCCTCCTGCCTCCCTTTGGGGATTATCAGCTTGGTACTCTCCCACAGTGTGAATGAGTGGTGGAGACTTATGTCCAGGAAGATAGAGAGCTCACGCACCACTGCACTTCTTGATCTTCTTGACCCAGTCTCCACCACCATTCACACGCCCACCCTCCATCCCCGAGCTCACCGCTGTATTGGTCTTCACTCCCTCAAATCTTTAGGCCGTGAGGACTTCTTTGCTGACCCTTCTTACACGGGTCATACGGACTATCTTATGTCCATTTTTTAATGTTAGGTTTACCCTTTACGTTAGTTGCGCTGCACCTCCTTGGTAAAAAAGGTACTGAGGCGGTTGGAGGGTCGTCGCCGAGATGGTCATTACCGCTCGAGCCACTGCTCGCGGTGCCGTGCTCATGGCTGATCTCTCTTGCGACCCTCCAGCAAAAGTTTGTTCCCGATGGGTCTTAGTGCCTCCGGCGCCAATCCCACTAGTGTGAATGAGTGGTGGAGACTCGTCCAAGAAGATCAAGATTTACGGTAGGTACGTAATTTTCCTTTCCAGGCTCTGGGTCTTTCCGAGGATGTCTACACTGTGGTGGAGGCATCTCGTAAGGAATCAACCAGGAAATGTTATGCCTTCAGATGGAAAAGGTTTTCCATTTGGTGTCAGGGCAAGGGCCTGGACCCTCTGTCCTGTCCAGTGGCTAATATTCTCAACTACCTTTGGTCTCTGTCCAACGGGGGTCTTCGGTCATCGACCCTTAGGGTGCACCTGGCAGCCATCTCTGCTTACCTGGCGCAGGCCAGTCACCCGATGTTGGCGCTGGAGACAGTGGTTGGGCGGTTTTCCGAAGGCCTGGATCACATATCCCCTCCGGTGCGTGAACCTCTACCTCCATGGGATCTACTGCTGGTACTGGCAAAGCTCATGGGCACACCAATTCGAACCTATGCACAAGTTGCCTTGTCACACTTGTCGTGGAAGACGGCCTTCCTGGTGGCTATCACTTCTGCCAGAAGGACAGTGGAGCTCCAGGAGCTTTATCTGGTCTTCCACAGGAACAAGGTTGTCCTTCGCCCCACCCGAAATTCCTTCCGAAGTTGGTGTCAGAGTTTCACCCTAATTACACTTCAGAGGCCGCGTACAGGCTCCATACTTTGGACCCGAGACGTGCTCTCTCTCCTATTAAGACAGTGGAAATTCTGGGAGAGGTTCGCCAGCTGTTTGTCACCTATGCTGATGCCGCTTCTGGCAGACCTGCAGCAAAGTGGACTATTGTAAGATGGATCACATCCTGCATAGTCTGTGTTATGAATTGGCGGGCAAGGAGCCTCCCAGAGGGATAAGAGCTTATTCTACCCGCCATACTGCTGCATCGGTAGCTGCTTCCAGAGACATCCCTATCCAAGAAATCTGATGGGCTGCTACCTCGAAGTCCTTGTTCGGCATAGGGAGGGGTCAGACTATTCAAAATCCTATTGTCGATCTTCCTCACCATCGTCTTCCTCTCTCAGTTTGCAGCGCTTCCCGGGAGAGAAGGACCAGCCTCGCTCGCCTCCAGACGATCCTACCTTTATGGACGTCATGAGGCACATCCAGGTCTCCCAACGAGTGGGATACGGAGGACCTGGACCCGGAACGCCGGAGACTAGCTAAGTACCTGAGGCAAAAGGAGCCTAAACCGTTGGTCATTCCTCCTTTGGTGGATACGTTCCAGGACCTCACTAGAACCACCTGGATGCATCCAGCTTCAGTCCTGGCTGTTCTGAAGAAGTCTGATAGGCTGTACAAGGCCCTGAGGGCAGAAACTTTCCTCGCTGAACACCCTCAGGCGGATTCCTCGGTGATCATGGCTGCCCATGATAAGTCCAGGCAGCCGAAGCACCTCAGCTCTCAGCCTCCCGACCCGGAGTCTCGCTATTTTGACCAGGTGAGCAAAAAGGTATATGCTGCTTCCACCTGTTCCATATGTTCCCTCAACTTTTTGACTCATATGGTACAGTACCAGAATGCGCTTTGGGAGAGGGGACAAGATCTGATGAAGGCCCTTCCAGACTCTGACCAGAAGACAGAGCTCCTGGACCTCCTAAAATCGGGCTGAGACGTAGACTCCTATGTCCAGAGAGCCTCGTATGACACTGTAGATACGGCAGCCAGGGCAGCCACTTCAGGGGTGTGCCTATGGCGCCACGCCTGGTTGAGAGTCTCCTGCTTTCACCAGGATCTGCAGGCCGGTATCAAGGCTTTGCCCTTCCAGGGTACTGTGCTGTTCGGGCAGGAGGCGGAGGCCTTGATCTCCCGTCTCCAGGAGTCTGGCAAGTCTATCTGTTCGGTCCGCCAGATGTACCTCGGTGACCAGCGAAGACACCGTAAACTGCCTTTTCGTAAGTCCTCAGGCAGTCAAGGCCAAGCCCGTAGCAACCAACAAGAGCAGAGAGGAGGCTTTCACAGGAGATCCAGCAACCAGCAGTCTGGTGGACCTCCCGTCCGTGGGCCCAAGTCCTACCAGACGCCTCTGCCCACTCCCAGCTCAGCGACTCCCTTCCGCCCCTTCCGCGGGAGGATCCAGGGGAGCCGGTTGGGGGCTGCTTCTCCCTTCATTTCGAAGGGTGTTAGTCAATAACTGCGGACCAATGGGTCTTAGACATTATCAGGAGGGGACACATGCTGAAGTTCACAGAGTTTCCACCGAACACTCCACCAAAGCTCTCCCATTATCCTCCTTCTCACATCCCACTAATAGAAGGAGAGATCCAGACCCTCTTGCAAAAAAGGGCAATAGAGATAGTCCCCTTGCATCAGCGAGGACAGGGGTTTTATTCACACTTTTTCCTGGTTCCAAAAAAGTCACAGGACCTTCGTCCCATTCTGGACCTCAGCCCTTTAAACCTCTTTATCGAGTACAAAAGGTTCAGGATGGTGACCCTCCAAGGACTTCTTCCTTTGCTGCACCAAGGGGACTGGTTCTGCTCCCTCGACATGCAAGATGCATACATGCACATCGGGGTCTACCATCCCCACCAGAAGTTTCTGAGGTTCCACTTCCAAGGGGTGCGTTATCATTTTCGAGTGCTTCCGTTCGGCCTCTCTTCCGCTCCACGAGTCTTCACCAAATGCTTAGCAGTGGGGCTGCGGCTCTAAGGTGCATGGGACACTATGTGTTCCCCTACCTCGACGATTGGCTGCTTACGGTCCCGTCAAGGGTAGGCCTTCTTCGTGCCTTCGAAGACACTTATACTCTGTTCCGAGGGCTGGGGATCACCCTGAATCTGTGAAAATCATCCCCGGAGCCCAGTCAAAAGTTCGTCTTCGTCAGAGCGATCCTGGATTCCGTCAAGGGCATGGCCTTCCTCCCCCAGGACAGGGGAGATCGCCTGCAAGAGATTGCAGAACGGATCTCAATAACTCCTTAAGTTCCTGCTCGGAACTTCCTCAGTTTACTGGGGCACATGGCGGTGGCCATCCCTGTCATTCCCTTGGCCCGTCTCCACATGAGGGTACCACAGTGGATGCTCAGGGTGCAGTGGGACCAAGGCCACGACGATCTAGACTCCCCGGTCAAGATCTCAGAGCCAGTCAGGAGAACTTTGCTTTGGTGGATGGACCCCAGGAATTTAGAGAAGGGGGTCAGCTTTCATCCGGAGCCACCAGGTCAGACACTGACGACAGATGCATCGGACCTGGGGTGGGGGGCGCACCTGGGTGCTCGTCGAACTCAAGGGGTTTGGTCACCCGAGGAACGGTCCCTTCACATCAATGTGCTGGAAATGCGAGCGGTTCTCTACGCCTTACAGGCTTTTCAGGAGGATCTGGTGCCAGGCTCTCTTCTAGTTCAGACAGACAACATGGCGGTCGTCTTCTACATCAACAAGCAAGGAGGCACTCATTCATAACCCCTTTGCAGGGAGGCGATGAGAGTCTGGCACTGGGCGATGGAGCAGGGCATTCTGCTGTCCGCAGTGCATGTTCCAAGCGTCCTCAACGATCTGGCAGACAGCCTCAGCAGGTCGCGATCCAGAGCGCACGAGTGGGAGCTGCTGCAGTCCGTAGCAGACCAGCTCTTCTGAAGGTGGGGTCTTCCAGAGCTGGACCTCTTTGCGTCACCACGCAACGTCAAACTGCCAATGTTCTGCTCGCAAGAGCACGCGCCTGGAGTTTTCTGGCCTGACGCGTTATCCCTTTGCTGTGCAGGGAGGTTTCTCTAAGCCTTTCTGCCCTTCCCTCTCATTGAGAGTGTGCTGCTCGAGTTAAAGGCAGAAGGGGCCTGAATGATCCTCGTAGACCCCAAATGGCCTCGGCAGACTTGGTTCCCACTACTGCAGCGGTTATCAACGGAACCTCCAATTCTGCTGCCCATATGCTTGCAGTTACTGTCCCAGGACCAAGGGTCACTGGTCCACCCGGGCCTTCGGTCCTTACACCTACATGCTTGGCTCCTTCAAACATAGCTCAACATAGATACGGGTTCTCCGAAGTGGCGGCAGTCCCAGCTTCAGCGAGAAAGTCTTCATCTACTCCGCCCACACCCAAGTGAAGTGTGCGTTTTTGTCTTTGGGCATCGCCACAGCGTTTGGATCCCGTCACCTGCCCTGTGAGCTCAGCATTACAGTATCTCCCCTCCTTGTATCAAAAGGGCCTGATTTACTCCTCTATCAGGGTGCAAATGTGGGCATTCTCCGCCTATTGTGCTCTCGTGGGAGACAGAGCATTGGCGCAATTGGATGTCGCCCGCACCTTACTTAGGGGAATTCTGCATATGAGACCTCCCATTTGGAACCCTATCCCACCGCGGACCTCCTTTTTGTGTTGGAGAAACTCACCCTCCCTCCCTTTGAACTGGCAGTGGATTGTGAGCTGCGTTACCTTTCTTGGAAGGTTTGTTTTTTAGTTGCTGTACTTCAGCTCGAAGGGTTTCCGAGCTTCAGGCTCTGATGTGTAAAGAGATGTATTTAGTTTTCCACAGGGAAAGGGTTTCCCTCAGAACGAATCCTAAGTTTCTTCCGAAAGTGGACTCAGAGTTGACCCTCAACCAGTCGGTTGACCTTCCTGTTTATTTTCCTTCCCTTTCCAGTAGAGGGGAGGCTCTCCTCCACACATTGGATGTCCACAGGACTTTGAGGTACTACCTCAAGAGGACGGCTACGCACTGTCAATTGGAGCAACTTTTTGTGGCATTTGCACCGCAATGCTTGGGTCGACCGGTGACCAAGCGGACTGTCTCAAAGTGGATAGTTCGCTGTATCTCGTTTTGTTACAAGAAACGAAATAAACCCCTACCAGGCCCGGTCAGGGGTCACCCCACCAGAGGAGTGTCTGCCTCATTCGCCGGCCTGAGAAATGTCTCTATAAGGGACATTTGTGCGTCCGCCACCTGGAACTCTGTGCATACCTTCGTCAAGCATTACAGCTTGGATATCGTCTCCAGACGCCAAGCTGGCTTCGGCCTAGCTGTTTTACAAGGGCTTCTGTCCTGAGGCCTCTGGAGTCAGCATATTCCACCTCCCGGGGTCGTCTACCTCTTTGGTGTGGGACTGCTTGGTATTCAGTCCTTATTGTAATAGCTTTCTACAATAGCTCCCACTCGAAGTAAGATAGTACAGTTATGTAAGAACTTACCGTAACAGTAGATCTTCGAGGAGCTCTTGCAGCAGGCGCTACTTCCCACCCGCCTTCCCCCTCAAGGTGTGCAGATCCATCTTCATTTACATCTCCATTTCTCTTCTACAGTCGCTTCGTCTCCTCTCTTGTCAGGCATTGTTCCGGGTCTTGGCGGGAGCACTGAGGTGGAGCTGGGTCGGCCCCCTCTTGTACCCAGACAGACGAGGCGGGGCCGGCATCGGGGGGTGGTCCCTGCTGTGTACTGCTGGCTGAAGTTTTCACCAGAGGGTCCTAGTGCCTGCGGCGTAGTCCTTATTGTAATAGCCTGCTGCAAGAGCTCCTCTCGAAGATCTTCTGTTACGGTAAGTTCTTACGTAACTGTACTTTTGCTAGATTAGTTTACGCTGCACTTCCTCAGTAAAAAAGGTACTGAGGTGGTTGGAGGGTTGATGCTGAGATAGCCTATATGGCACAAGTCAGCCTTGTTGTGCCACACATGTGTGGCCCTACCTCAGCGCTGGCCCTCCTGAAGATTTTTGGCTCCCGCTGGGTCCTAGTGCCTCCAGTGTAGTCCCATTAGTGTGAATGAATTGTGGAGACTTTGTCCAAGAAGATCAAGAATTACAGTAGGCATGTAATTTTTATTTCTAGGGACATGGATATGTTGTTCATCCACACTTATTGGCAGGTATCCTTGCCGCTTTAAATCTTGCCGGAAGGTCTTCAAGCTGGCTCCTCCCACCCACCCGGGTGGTATAACTCTCGGCTCCGCCCCATGACTCCAGATCTTCCTTACCGCTTGGAAGCTCAGGTTCCCTCCTTAACGCTCTGCGTTTGAGACTGGTTCCTATTTCTCCATTTGAGAATTTCAAAGTTTTTCGAAAAAGACTTCAGTCTTGATCCCTGGCTGCGATGGACCGTCGACTCGGTTTGAGGAGATGCCCTGCAGTCAGAATATGTCTCGGGTTGGATCCACACTCCACGTGTGTCTACTGTTTAGGCCCTTGAGCACCACCTGCAGGATTGCGACCTGTGCTCTTCTTTCTCGGCCTACGTCCTCGAAGACCGTGCTGCCCGATTGCAACTGGGCCGTCCCGAGAAGCGTTTCCCTCCGGTGAAGTCTAAGGAGGCCCGGTCGGCGGTGTCCACGGCGGCGGGCTCGGCGGATCAGCTCGAGCAGATGATCGCCCTCGAAGAGGAGGCGGCGCGGGCCGTATCTTCCTCGGCCGCGGCATTTATCCCGCTCTCTCTGGGTTCTTCCTACACAGCTTCTTTTAAGGAGCTTTGTCTGTCCCTCTCCACTAAGGGAGAAGGTCCAGCGTCTGCTGGACCTTTTCTCGGTCCAAAAGAAGGACAAGTGAAGTCCCTCCGTCGCGCTCTTGGGAGGTGGAAAGGTCCCCTCCCTGAGTCGTCGATCACACGACTCGGGCTCGACTGCTCCGGCTTCGCCACTGGCCTCACGGTGTCCCCGTCAGGTCAGTTGACCGAGACTCCCGCCGACGAAGTCGAGATTTTTCTCGATCCGTTGGACGGGCTGTCGCCTATAGCAGCCGAGATTCCCCTTTCCCCGGTTCCCCCGGGAGGAGTTGAGGATCCCGTGGGCTTGCCTGTGCCTCCGGTTCCGGAGCCCTCGGATGAACCATCCGAGCCGAAGGGAGTGCCGGTTCCGGCCGACACCTCCCCGCACCGACCTCGGAAGAGCCGAAGCTCTCGGTCTCGGTCTCGGACCTCTTCGCGGTCCAGCCGATCCCACCGTCATAGGCGGTCTCGGTCTCGGCACCGCGGTAAGCGGCGTCGCCGCTCGTCCTCCTCCTCGGACGAGGGGAGGCTTCAGCGTAAGTTACGTCGACGGTGCGAGGACCTTATGTGGCAACAGCTTCTCTTGACCGGGAATAAGCCGGACGCCCCTGTGACCCCTTAAGTGCGCTGTCACGGAGGCGGCCGACACAACCCGTCGACTTAACCGAGGAGCCTGTACCCAGGTCGGTTGTTCGGCCAAAACCAGCTGCTCCACCGATTCCGGTGGAACCTCCGCCTCCACAGCCACTATTTGGGGCTCCGACCAAGGATTCTCGGTCGGTTAAGGGTCTACCCGTCGGCTGTCGGTTACCCTCACTCCCGACCGACCTCGGCAGGTGAAGGGTGGCTCAGGCCAGAGGCAGCTCTTCGAGGACTCTTCCGAGTCCGAAGATGATTCCTCCTTTTTCTCCAAGCGACTGGACTTGGAGTCTTCAGGAGGTCAGTCAATGGACGATAGCCTGTCGTCCTTCCTAGGACTGCTTGGCTCATCTCGGAGTCCACGGGATGGAGCTCGAACCCGTTCCAAACAGGCCAGGTATCCCTCACGGAGATTCTGGACCGAGGATTCTCAACAGAGCCTTTTCAGTGGCCGAGGCCATAGTGGGTCCGCCCTGGAGCTTTGGCAGCGCCCTGCTTCCTGCCCTGCGCCTTCGGCCAGGATGGCCAGGAAGTATGCGGTCCCTACCGGTTCCCTGTCCGGTTTTTTCGGAGCACCCCTCTGCTGAGGGGTTGGTTACCGACAGCGTTTTCCGGCGCGCCGGCAACGCCAGGGATGTGGACAAACCTCCTGACAAGGAATCCAAGAAATTGGATTATGTCGGGCGAAAAGTCTATGCTGCGTCCTCTCTCGGCCTTCGTCAGGCCAGTTCGGCCGTCCTCATGGCACATTTTTCTCATGCCCTGTTGGGCTCCTGGATGAGGTCATCCTCATCTTCCCGCCCGATCTGCAGACTACGGTCAAGCAGGTGCAGGACCAGGGCAGGGCAGTGGCCAAACAGCAGCTCCAGACTGCTTTGGATATTGGGGACTCATGTGCCAGATCGGTGGCGCACGTAGGCTATACGTGTCGCAGGGCTTGGCTGAGGATATCCACCTTTACTCGGATACCCAGCACAAGTTGGCGGATGTTCCTTAGGGGACTGACCTCTTGGCCCTGGGGTGGAAGGTCACCTGCAGAGGACAGAAGTCCAATGCTACCTTGGACTCGGTCTCTTCCGCCAGAAGGACAAAGGCCGCAAACCACAGCCTAAGCCCTTTGCGATCCTTGAGCGCCTCCGCACGTCCGGCCCAGCAACGTCAGGGGCCAGCAGGCTCGCCATGGCATCCCAAACCCAAGCCGCCGCTCCTCTAACAGGAGGCAGGAGGTAAGCCCAGGAGGTCCTCGGCGGTCCCTCCTCCAAGCCTGCCCAGTGACGGGCTGAGGGTGTCGCCCCATCCCGTCCACCTGACCCCTGGGTCCCCGTGGGGACGGCTCCGCACTTCCGTTCCGCCTGGTCCGCTGTTACCCACGGACAAGTGGGTTTTGAGGTGGTGGGAAGAGGCCTGCCTCTAGGGTGAAACAGGCACCACCCTTCAGAGCCGTCGCCTCGGGGGCTTCGGGTCCCCAGCCTCACTGGCGGCTGCGTCGGGCCGACATCGCTCTCCTCCTCCAGAAGGAGGTGATAAAGAGGTGATGGACCCTCCTTCAGACCCAGGGTTTGTGTCCAGGTACTTCCTGGTTCCGAAGCAGACGGGGGCTGGCGCCCATTTCCACCTGCTGCGACCCTAAACAAGTTCCTAAGGTCTAGGACCTTCAGGATGGTCACTCTGGCTCAGATAATACCATCCTTGGAGCGTGTGGTTCTGCTCTCTGGACTTGCAGGGGCGCGTTTTTCCGTCTATCAGTCCGTCTCTCAGAGATTCCTTAAGCTTCGAGCAGAAGGATCCTTTTCGAGTTCAAGCCATGTCCAAGCTTGTCTCAACTCCCAGGGTCTTCACCAAATGCATGGCAGTGGTGACAGCTTCTCTTGTGCTTGAGGTCCGGAGTGCCCTGACCTGGATGACTAGCTGTGATGGCTTCCTCCAGGAAGGAGGGTGGAGCCCGGTCAGAGATCCTAGCCCTCAGGTCTGCTCTCAACTGGGCCTCATATCCATGAGGCCAGAAGTTGGAACTTCGAGCAAGCAGGTGATTCCACTGCTAAGCCGAGCAGCTCGACTCTCTCGAGCCAGGCGCGGCTCCGGCGGACAGGGCCGAGTTCTTTCCTCCTTTGCCCGATCATTTCTGGTTGGGCAATTCCCCTACCGGGACTTCCTGCGCCTCCTGGGTCTCATGGCGGCTGCACCAGGCGTGGTCCGTTGGGCCCGCTGGAACATGCGTCCTTCAATGGGGACTGGCCAGCCAGTGGTCTGCGCTGCGATCCTTTGGACCAGCTTGTATCGGTGACACAGGGGATGTGGGGCGCTCTCCAGTGGTGGATCGTTCCAGATCATTTGGAGGAGCATCCCATTCAATCCGCCCGAGCCGGACGGGTCTCTCTATCGACCAATGCCTCTCTGATGGGTTGGGGTGCCCATCTGGGGAGACACCGGAGCTCACGGTCCTCTGGTCCCCAGGAGTCGATACCACATCAGCCTGCTGGAGCTCAGGCGGTCCGCTGGCTCTCACCGCCTTTGCTCCGTTCCTCCGGGGTCAAGTGGTCCAGGTCAGGCGGACAATACCACGACCATGTACTATCTAAACCGCCAGGGGCGGGGCGCGCTCCATGCCTCTATGCAAGAAGCTCTCGCATTTGGTCACTCGTGCGCAGCCTGGGCGGATCTCCTAGCCATTCATGTGGCAGGAGCCTCCAACACCCGGCCGATGCCCTGGGCGGATAGGGGCTGCATCCCGGTGGTCTCCTGCAGAAGTACAGCATCTGTTCTCCCATGGGGCACACCTCAGGTGGACCTGTTTGCCTCCAGGAGACTTCGAAGCTGAGACTGTTCCATGCCGCTTCCCTCAGCAGGGCTGCTGCAGGGATGCTTTCTCGAGGCAGTGGACCCCGGGCCTCTTTACGCCCTTTCCCCCATTTCCCTTGATCCACAAGGTGCTTCTCAGAGGCGAGAGGACAAAGCGCCCAGGTGATTCTGATAGCCCCAGACTGGCCTCGCCAGTTTACCGCCCTTAGATCTCCTCAGTCCCTCAGCATCCAGGACTCAGCGGCAGCTTCCAGCTCGCCCCGGACCTGCTCTCAGTCAATCAGGAAAGGTGTTCCATCGGACCTTCAATCCCTCACCCTGACCCTGGTTCCTGGCGGCTAGAGTTCCAGGCCTTGGAGTCTTTCAGACGAGGTCCTCCAATGTAGTTGAGGCGTCCCGTGAGAGTCGACCAGAAAATGCTATACACTTCAAATGGAAAAGGTTTTCCATTTTGGTGTCCAGAACAAGAGCTTGGACCCTTCCTCCTGTTCCTTGGCAAGCATCTTGGACTATTTATGGTCCCTTTCTAATCAAGGGCTTAGGTCGGCGACCCTAAGGGTGCACCCTGGCAGCCATCTCTGCTTACGGGCACGGGCCGGAAGCAGTCGTTAGCGCAGGAGAAGGTGGTCCTGGCGCTTTCAAGGCCTTGATCACATTTCCCCTCCAGTGCGAGAACCTCCACCTCCGTGGGATCTACTGCTGGTACAGCAAAGCTCATGGGCAAGCCATTCGAACCTATGCACAGGTGTGCTCTCTCACCTGTAGTGGAGACCGCCTTCTTGGTGGCTATCCGTCAGCCAGAAGGATGGGAGAGCTCCAGGCGCTTTCCATCGAGGTCTCCTTACTGGTCTTCCCACAGGGACAAGGTTGTCCTCTTGCCCCCACCAGAAATTCCTTCCAGAAGGTGGTGTGAAGATTTCCACCTTAACCAGGTGTTGACTCTGCGGTGTTCTACCCCAATCACACCTCGGAGGCCGAATATAGGCTCCATACTCTGGACCCTAGAGAGGCTACTTCCTATTACAAGGCGCCACAGCTGAAATTGGGAGAGGTTACTGCAACTGTTTGTCACCTACGCTGAAGCCGCATCTGGCAGATCTGCAGCCAAGCGGACGATAAGCAGGTGGGTCACCTCCTGCATAGATCTCTACTATAAGTTGGCGGAGCATGGAGGCCTCCCAGAGGGATAGAGGCTCATTCTACCCATAACTGCTGCCACCAGTGGCTGCTTCCAGGGACGTCCCTATCCAGGAAATCCAGGGCTGCTACCTGGAAATCAGCAAACACCTTCATTACCCATTACCACATCGACCTTGAGTCACGCCGGGATGCTGGTTTGGGGGCCTCGGTTCTCCAGTCTCTCTTTCCCAAGTAAGTATGTGGGGTGTCGTCTTGCCTCCTCCTCCCGGAGAACTGCTAGAGTCTGCCAATAGAGTGTGGATGAACAACATATCATGTCCTAGAAATACAGGTTGCTCACCTGTAACAGGAGTTCTAGGAATGGTATATTGTTCATCCTACTCCTCCCGGCTCGACCCGACAACCTAAAAAGGCTTCAGCGGGCAGATCTGGCGTCATAGGCGCGAGCCGAGTTACTACACCGAAGTGGGTGGAGAACCAACTTGAAGACCTTCCGGCCAAAGATTTAAAGCGGCAGGATACCTGCCAATAAGTGTGGATGAACAACATAACCATTCCTAGAACTCCTGTTACAGGTGAGTAACTGTATTTCTAGGAGCATGGATATGTTCATCCACTGTCTAACGTGTCCTTTCCCTTTTAAATCTTGCCGGAAATCTCAAGCTGACTTCCCCACCGGTAATATCTCTGCTCACACATGACTGAATCTTCACTCGCTGGAAGATACAGGTTTCCTTGTGCTGCCTTACAGTAACAGAGCCTTGAAGTCAGTCGGCAGTTTTCACCGACGCCGCCTTAAAACTCACAAAATTATACGATTCGAATCGAGCAGCGGATATGAGACAACTCGTCCCCGGGTTACGCTGGTGTCCTTGTGGACAAAAGTCATGCACGTCGTATACTGCCTCGGCGCCCGTGCATGATAGTTAAAGGCGTGCACCATCTGTTAGGCCTTCCATCCACACGTTCTGGAGGACCGTAAGGTGCACCTTAAGCTAGGGGGACGGGCTTAGCAATCCACCAGTGAAATCGAAGGAGGCCAGGTAGGTGGTTTCGGCGGCTGCGGGATCCAGCGAGCAGCAGGCAGATGGCGACGCCGGAAGAAGAAGCTGCCCAAGCTTGACCAACCGGCTTCTCCGTGCGCTCAACTTGGACTCCACCTTCCACGGGATCCTTCCGGGAATTGTGCCAGTCTCTCCTACTAAGGGTGAGGCACACCAGACTACCACTCCTCCAATCAAGAAGAAGATAAGGATCCTAAACCATCATCTTCTTCTACCCGAAGAAGATGCTCCTGGGAACGAGGCGGTCCGACTCTCAGAAACAAGGGCTTTTGACCACGGTTGAGATAGCCTCCTCGGCTGCTGGCTTTTGGGATTCCGTCAGGCCAGAGCTTTAAAAGCCAAGGATAGCATAACAGAACCCGCCGAGATTCCTCCATGACCGATCGAGCCGTTGTAAGCGGCAGCCATCACGACTCTTTCTGGAGGGAGCCTATTCTCTCTCCTTCCCAGGCAGAGAGACCCGTCCTTCGGGCATCCCGATCGAGGGACAAGAGCGGAACCGGTTTCTCACCAATCCGGCTTCTCCCGACCAACAGAGCCAGCGCGTCGGTCTCGACCGAAAGAGTAGGACCCTGTCAGCGGTAAACTGAAAGATAACACAAACTCCCGGAAGAACACCGCCACCCGTTCCTCATATCCTCAATGAGAAGAGAGACTTAGGCGGAGCTCCGTCGGCGTTATGAGAGACCTCGTGCAGCACTTCTTTTAATAGGTCAAAAGCCCGGCTGCCCGGCAGTACCGGCCATTACTTGGCCTCAACCTTTTAGGACGACACCGACTCCCTCAGTGCGAGGACTCTGGTTCTCCCTCTGGTGGGTCCGGTCGCGCATTGACTTTCGACCTGTTACGGGCTCCCCACCAATTTTGGTGGAACCACCCGCAAAACAGCCTCAGGAGGATTCCCTCTAAGGAGGACACCCGACTGACAAAACCTGCCCCATAGGTTGTCCATCACGGCACTCCTGATCGCCCTAGGCACATTGAGGGGGATTTAGGTGGGAGACCCTTGTATCCAGACTCCTCGGATTCAAATACTGCCGGCCTTCACTCTCATGATGAGCTGTCGGTGTCAGGCATGGAGGAGGGCCTTCTTCCTTCCAGGGCATCCTTAAGCTCATTTCAAAGACCCATAGAATATGCCTCTGCAGCCCATTCAGAAGAAATCAGAATATCCTCTCACAGAATATTCTCCAGAGAAGGATACTGACCGGAGGCCTTCCAGTGGCCGGCGCCCATAGTTATCGGCTCTGGAACTTTGGCAGCGTCAGCCTCTTCCCGCGGCTCCTCTGCCCACATGGCCTGCAAGTACCACGGTGCCCATGGGGTCTTTAGGCGGGCTTCACTGACATCCCTCAGCAGAAAGACCTTGTGACTGCCTCCCAGTGTTTATGGCGAACACGGGCAGCTCTCACGGATACATAGCCTCCAGACAAAAGGTCCAAACTGATGGACCACTCAGCCCGGAAGGTCATGCATCTATCATCATGCCAGAGGCCTTCGTCAGGCTAGTTCGGCAGTGATCATGGCACACTTCTCTCACCCCCTTGGGGGTAAACGCAGTGAGATTCTCCCTCATCTCCCCTTGAACATGCAGACCCACGGTCAAGCACAGGTCCAGGACCAGGGCAGGCTGTTGCTAAACAACAGCTCAGGCAGCTCTGGACATTGGTAAATTCCTGTGCCCGTTCACTAGCTGCGCGATACCCTCTGCGCCACAGGGCTTGGCAGGCGTTATCCTCCCTTCCTGCGGATGCTCATCCACAAGCTAGCTGGCGTGCCTTCCTTGGCACCAACCTCTCGGTCCAGGGTGGCAGGTCATCTACAAGCGCGTTGAGCAGTCTAATGCCACTAGATGCTATCTCTGCTAAAGGTTCTTGGAGCAAGAACCAGCAGAAGCGCAGAAAGAATCCTTCGGCATTCTTCCCATGCGGTCAGACAGCCCTCCTTCAGGGAGGTCAGCAACAACAGCAGGCTCAAGCTTGCCACCCTAGACCCAAGCAAGGTCCCAACAGCCCATAAAGGAGGCCCTGAGTGCTGGTCCAGGTGCACTCCTCCTCCTCCAAGCCTGCACAGTGACGGTTTGGGGGTGGTCTCCCCTGCACCCGTCACGCCAGTTCTGGGTCCTCCCGTGGGGGTCCGGCTCCGCCGCTTCCTTTCCGCCTGGTCCGGTATCACTTTGGACAGGTGGGTTCTGGAAGTGGTCGGGCAGGACTACCTCTGGAAGTTGACGCAGTACCCCAAAGCGGGCCCGTGCCCCGCACGGAGAAAGCATCTCAGGTGGTGCTCAGTCGCCCTTAGGGATGACATTGCTCCAGCTCCTCCTCAGGGAGGCGGTAGCTACAGTGCGGATCCTCCTTCAGACCCCAGGCTTCGTCCCAGGTACTTCCTGGTGCCCAAGCGGATGGGGAGTTGGCGCCCCAGTCTAGATCTCCAGACCTGAATCGGTATCTCAGGTCTAGCACCTTCCGGATGGTAACTCTGAACACAGATTATACTATCCCTGGAACCAACATGTGGTTCTGTACACTGGATCTCAGGACACTTCACACACATCCCAGTCATCCGTTTCATCAAGCGGTTCCTCCGGCCTTCAGAATTAAAGGACCTATGCGAGTTCAAACCATGCCCTTCGACCTGTCCTTCGGTCCCAGGGTCTTCACCAAATGCATTGCAGTGGTGGCCCATCTACAGCGTCAAGGGGTTCGCATTTACCCCTATCTAGGCGATGGCTCCTGGCGGGTTTCCATCCCTTCAGGAGGTGGAAGGTCAAGGGACCTGACCCTCGAACCTGCTCACCTGGGCCTCCTAATCAAGCAGGACCAAGTCAGAACTCGTGCCTTCTCCAGGTGATGGGCTTCATCGGGGCGAGAATCGACTCTTGTCAAGCCAGGCTCGGCTCACAGCGGACAGACGAGGTTCTTTCCTCCTTTGCCAAATCGTTTCTGGTTGGGCACTTGCGCCTATCCGGGACTTCCTCGCCTCCTGGGTTAGCGGTGAACACCTCAGTGGTCCATTGGGCCAGACTGCACATCGCCCCCTTCAAGGGGGCTGGCCGCCCAGTGGTCTCAGCTTCAGGGTCTCTTGACCAGCTGGTCGCGATCACGCAAGAGGATGTGGGACGCTCTCCAATGGTGGACCGTCCCGAGTCGCACAGGAAGGAATCGTTTGTCCGCCCGAGCAGGCGGTCATCCTTACGACCGACGCCTCTCTCATGGGCTGGGGAGCCCACATGGGGGACAACAGAGCTCATGGGTCCTGGACCACGAGGATCCCGATGCCACATCAATCTGTTGGAGCTCAGAGCAGTCAGACTGGCTATGTCGGCTTGGCTCCTCAGCTCTGAGGGTCAAGTGGTATTAAGTCGGACAGCAACCACGACCATACTACCTCAACAAACAGGCGGCAAAAAGCACTCCCGTCTGCTATGCAAGGGCGCTCCGGATCTGGTTTTGTCAGCCGGCTGGGCGGATCTCCTAGCCATCCATGTGGCAGGAGTCTCGAACCAACTGGCGGATGCTCTCAGTCGCATAGGCCAGACATCCCCAGTGAATCTCCATCCCAGAGGTAGCTTACGATCTGTTCTCCAGTTAGGGCAAACGTTGGTGGACCTGTTTGCCTCCAGGGCGACAACACCAACAGGCTGTACCATGCCCGCCCCCTCAGGAGGGCTCGCTGCAGGGAGGTGCCTTCTTGAGGCCGTGGACCCCAGGCCTCCTCCTACCTTCCCTCCATTTCCTTGATCCACAAGGTGAGGAGGGACAAGGCGAAGGTGATCCTGGTAGCCCCAGACTGGCCCGCCAGTTCTGGTATCAGATCTCCTGAGCCTCAGCTGCACTGAGGCCCCGGAGGCGGCTTTGTACACACCCGGACCTGATATCGTTGAACCAGGAAAGGTTTTCCCTCCGGACCTTCAATCCACTGCACCCTCACAGCCTAATTTCCTAGGCGGCTAGAGTTCCAGGCTTTAGGTCTTTCTGAGGATGTCTACACCGTAGTGGAAGCATCTTGAAAAAGAATCGACCAGCGAAATTATGCCTTCAAATGGAAAGATTTTCCATTTGGTGTGACGAGAAAGAGCCTGGACCCCTTATCCTGGTCTGTGGCTAACATTCTAGACTACCTTTGGTCCATCTCTAAAGGAGGTCTTCAGTCATCGACCCTTAGGGTGCACCTGGCAGCCATCTCTGCTTACTGGGCGCGGGCCGGTCAGCCGACGTTGGCACAGGAGACAGTGATCGGGCGCTTTTTCAAAGGCTTGGATCACATATCCCCTCCGTTGCGTGAACCTCCACCTCCGTGGGATCTCTTGCTGGTTTGAGCAAAGCTCATGGGCAAGCCATTGAAGCCATGCACAAGTGTGAGCTCACACTTGTCATGGAAGAACTGCCTTCCTGGTGGCTATCATGTCAGCCAGAAGGACAGGAAACTCAGGGCGCTTTTGGTGGACTCCTTATCTGATCTTTCACAGGGACAAAGTTGTCCTGCGCCCCCCACCGAAATTCCTTCGAGGTGGTGTCAGGTTTCCACCCCTCAACCAGGTGTTGTTTCTGCCGGGTATTACCCTAACTACACCTTGGATGCATACAGGCTCCATACTCTGGACTTCAGAGTGCTCTCTCCTACTATAAGGAGAGGACGGAGGAAATCAAAGGGAGAGGTTCGCTAGCTGTTTGTCACCTAAGCTGAAGCACGCTTCTGCAGACCTGCCCAAGAGGGACTATTGCAAGATGGATTACATCATGCATAAGTCTGTGTTATGAATTGGCGGGCAAAAGGAGCCTCCCAAGGGATAAGAGCTCATTCTGCCCGCCATACTGCTTAGATGGCTGCTTCAGGGACATCCCTATCCAGAAATCTGTCAGGGCTGCTACCTGGAAGTCAGCGAACACCTTCATTACCCATTACCACATAGGCCTTGATATGACCGTGCTGGGTTTGGGGCCTCGGTTCTGCTCAATCTCTGTTTCCTAAGTAGGGGGTGCGCCTTGCCTCCTTCTCCCAGAGAACTGCTAGAGTCTGCCAGAGAGTGTGGATGAACAACATATCCACGCTCCTAGAAAAGCAGTTACTCACCTGTAACAGTAGATCTTTCTTCGAGAGGGCTCTTGCAGTAGGTAATTACATATAGGACTGACGTCGGCAGGCGGCAGGACCCCTGCCGGAAAAATTTCTAGCTAGCAGTCCCTGGGGACCCGCCACGATCAGGTGACGGCGTCACATGGCCGTCGGTATAAAGACAGCAGACCCACGCAGCCTTCCTTCCTGGACGAAGTCTCACCACTCATTCACTAGTGGGATCAGCACCGGGCACTAGGACCCATCGGGGCAAACTTTGCTGGAGGGGTGGTAGCGAGGGTAAGCCACGAGGCACAGCCGCCCGCATGACAGCGGCTTTCGAGCAATAATAACTATCTCGGCTGACCTCAAACGCCTCAGTTCCACTTTCCGCCGTCGGAAGTGCGGCTTCCAGTGACAACGTCACTCTCCTGTCGAGAGTCAAACTTCAAACTAGCACATGATTTTCAGTTTGTTTTTAGTAACATTATCACTATAGTAGTATCGCTTAATTTTATTCTATTTTACGTAAATTTTCTAATATTTATAATTAACTTACTTGAAGAAGTCTCGGCCTGCTGGGCAAGTAGGCCATGAGCAGGTCGGGTGGCGGTGGGAGACTTCATGAAAGCTGTTCAGTCAGCGGAACTGGGTCGGTCAGCCTCCTTCTCCTCAGCGAGGGTTCTGACAGCGGTCAGTCGATGCCGAGGATGGTGGTCCCCGTCAAGCATAAAATAAGCCCAATCGCATTCTGGCGCGTTCGACCTCAGACTCTTCTTGACCACGGTCAAAAGAAGGCATCACTCTAAAGTGCGCCCTCCTGGAGATATCTGCCGCGTCGGCGGTCGGTTATCGTTGCTAGTTGCGGTCTCCTTCCCGGGTCGCCAACTTCCGATGTCGTCGTCCTCGACATCGAGCCCCTCCATGCCTATAGGTAGGGCTCCAGATGAGCAGTTTCATCAGTGGGCGCTCTTATGGAGCCGATGGGCTCGGAGGTTGGTTCTTCTGCAGCCTGGCTCGGTTGCCTCAGAGCCTCGGGCTCCTCCTGCGATCAGGTAGGGCGGTTGGACCTTCCCTAGTCGGCGGCGCCTTCTTGATTGCCAGCGACTCCGTGTAGTGTTCTCCCCCTCACCATGGCTGCGGCGCGAGGAGGCCACACCGATGCCGCACTTATCTCCTGTTTTTTTCTCTCCTCTAGCTTTCCAGGTTCCTGGGGCTTTTCTGGTACCCTCGACGGGGTCTGTTGGCTTGTCGGCGCCGTTTCGGTGCCGCTTCTAGGTCTTCTGGCGCCATCCATTGGCGCCCGCATGGTCTCAGCGGTGCCGTCTGGTCTGGCGGCGCCGTGGTGGGACGCAGCGGCGTTCGCGGCGCCGTTGGCTTCGATGGCGCGGCGCCCGCGGCGCGCTTGCTGGTTCAGTGCCTCTTCGGCGTCGCCTCCTCGAATGCCGTTTTCAACCCGTTTTGCTCGTCGGCGCCGGGGCCTCGGGGACTCTCCTTGTTTTCTGCTATTTCCTTCTCTCTAATTTTCCTCCTTTCCTGTCCAAACAGTCCTTCCTGGACCATCAGGAGATGATGTTGAGCCTGACCCAGACCTTGGGTTGGGTGATGAAGTAGGAAACAGGATCTTTCTTTGCTAGAGCCTGTGGTGAGACCTATCCTTTAAGTCTCTGTTGAAACCACCTGAATCCCTCTTTCTCTCCAGACTACAGACATCGATCCTGGGAAGATATTAAGACTCCAGTATCTTCATGCGTCGGAGATCCCTACAGTTTGACTCCTCCAATCCAGCCTTCCTTCGAGAGCTGTCTCAAATGGTATGGAATAATCCTGCTCTTATTCCCTCAGTGGCTAAATCCATTGATAAAGTATTCAAGCTCCAAGGATCGTCCCTTTTGGCATCCCAAGCCTTTGGATCCTGTTGTAGTCCTGGCAGAGAAGACAAGTCGTTCTTCCTCAAACTACTTCAGCTCGACCTATTAACAAAGAGTCTCGTAAGATTGATACATTAGGTAAAGAGTCTTGGCCTCCACTCTAAGTATCGTGTTGCCAGTTATCAAGGCTATTTTTCTCAGTATGAGTATATCCTGTGGCACTCTATGAAAAGAATAGGTTGAAGCTCTTCCAGATTCGGACTCCAAGTCAAGAGCTTCTTCTGACCGTTATTAGAGGTATTGAGTCCAATAACCAACAGGTCAAAGCCGCTATGGACGCTTTCAACACTGCTTCTCGCTCAGCGGCCGCGGAATTTGTACTAGGGTGCCATTCCTGGCTGCGTTCTTCAACTTCACGCGAATGATGCTCAGCAGCAGGTAATGGTGCTGCCTTTTGATAGCTCCTATCTTTTTTGGCCCTCAGGTGGGAGCAAGCCTTAGAGGCCACTCAGAGACTAGGTCGGCCATTAAATTGGCCAGACCTCCGCCTGCTGCCCCTCTCGGGGGAGCATGTGAACCAGGCGTCACTTTCATAATTCGTCAATCCTCTCGAGGCAGAGGCAGGGGAAGCTTCCATAAAAGCCAACCTGCCCAACCTCAAAAGAAGACGCAGCAGAAAGCGCGGGGGCCTAAAGCCCCAGCGCCACCTTATGAATTGCTGGCCCAAGTTCCATCCCTCTGCCCGAGGTGGGGAACTTTCTCCTCCAGTGGGAGGTCTGATGTACTCTACAACCAGTGAAGTCCAACTTAGGACAAATGGGTCCTTGGATAATTCGCGAGGGTTATTCTCTCAATTCTTGGACCCCAATTGTCCTCCCCAGGCGACCAGCCCAGGTTGTCGGCCTCTCAATAGAACCTCCTCACGCCAAGATCCAGGGCCTTCTGAACAACAGGGCAATAGAACTGGTGCCCCGCATCTAGAAACACAGGGTTCTCCCACATTACTTTCTGGTTCCAAAGAAATCTGGGGATCGCCCCATTCTAGACCTCAGAAAGTTAAACAAATTTCTCCCCAGGAGAAATTCAAAATAATTTCTAGGTACCCTGTTACCCTTGCTGCATCAACACGACTGGCTGGCCTCCTGGATATGCTGGATGCTTACCAGCATATCCCTGTCCACCACCCACCACATAAGTTCCTCAGGTTTGTAGCTTTGGGTCAGTATTATCAGTTCAAGTCCTGCCCTTTGGGCTATCCTCGCGCAGCGACTTTTTGCAAAGTGTTGTGCAGTTCTACTTGGCCGCATCTCAGGAAAATCCGGACTCAGTGTTTCCCCTACCTGGAATGATTGGCTTCCTAGCAAGCCCTTCCAGCCAAGGGACTTTGGAACCCGTGCAAGCGACTTCTCGTCTTCTCATGTCCATGGGAGTTCTGCTGAATTTGAAAAATCTCAACTGCAGCCCTCCCAGGCTCCTTTCATAGGGGCGCTTCTAGACACCTCTTCACGAAGGCTTTCCTTCCAGAGGACAGAAGACTCGACATCCCTGGATGGCCTGTTACATCGGGGAGAACCAATCGGTTACAGCTCTCTGATCCAAGCATGTTGGGTCTCATGGTCCCTCGGTGTTCACACTGTACCCTAGCCCAGTTGCACATGAGAACCACCCAATGGATGCTCTCCACTCAGTGGTCTCCCGACCTCTCACCCCAGTCTTATCCCATCAAGGTGGCGGAGCCTTGAAGATCTCTCACCCTGGTGGTCTCAAGTAGAGCTCCCGGAAGGATTCCCTTGCTCCCCGGATCATCAGATCTCCATCACCACAGGCGCCCATCGCTAATGGGATGGGGAGCTCACTGTCCTCCCTCCACACTCAAGGTGTATGCGGACTCAGTTGAAACTCATCTCCACATAAATGTCCTGGAGATGGGCGGTCCTCTATGCGATCCGAGACTCTGAAGGATGTCCTTTGTCACAAGAACATTTCTCCTTCAAACGGACAACAAAGCTGTGATGTATTACATCAACAAACAAAGGCGGTGCTCATTCTTATCCCCTTTGCAGGGAAGCAGTGAGGTGTGTGGAGTGGTGCTTGAGCACAAGTCTCTGATTAAGCGGTTTATCTGCCAGGTATACAAAACAACCTAGCAAATCACCTCAGCAGAACGGAGGCAGACCTCACAGTGGTCTCTCAATCCAGCCGTGGCTCGGTCTCTGTTCCAAAGAGGGGGACTCCAGACCTGGTCCTTTTGCATCCTACTCAGCACAAAACTGCTCTCTTCTGCTCCAGAAATCCAGGGCCTGGCATTTTCTGTCAGGATGCGTTCAGGCCCGTGTGGACAAAGCGCTTTCGTCCCTTCCACCCTCCTCTAATCCAGAAAGTACTCCTCAAGTTCGAGTCTCAGGGGACCAAAATGATTCTCATTGCTCCCTCCTGGTTTCCGGCAACTATAGTTTCCTCTACTCAACAGTATGTTGGCAGCTTCTCCGAGACCACTTCCCTTACCAAATCAATCTTTTGACTCAGGGTTAGTTGGTCCATCCCAACCTGAAATCACTTCACCCTAAAGCCTTGGCGAAACGCCTGACAGAGGTGGAAGTAGATAGGTTCAACGTCTCGTAGGAGTCTCAGACATCCCTCTGGCTGCTCGCATTAGCCAGCCACCAAATACACGTCCAAATGGAAACGTTTTCTCTGGTGTGCAAAGTCCTCTTGAATCCTTTCCTGTCCTCCTGACAAGGTTCAGGAGTATCTTGGACCTATCAAACTCAGGTCTCCAGTACTCCACAGTTAAAGTTCACCTGAGTGCCATCTTCAGCTCCATGAGCAGTTTCTTCCTTGACTCTCGGCTCAGTTACCTATGGTTAAGAGATTTCTTAAGAGTTCTTCATACCAGACCCCTGTTAAGCGTTCAGTTGCAGCCTGGGACATTAACCTGGTGCTGGACATGCTCACTCGGAAGCCTTCGAACCCCTAGCTACCTGTGAGCTAAAATTTCTTACCTGGAAGACTGCCTTCCTGGTGGCCATTACCTCAGCCACGGGTCTCTGAGATACATGCCCTGATTACGGACCCTCCATTATACTGTATTCCATAAAGACAAGGTAGTTCTCCGTACTCATCCTAAATTTCTTCCAAGGTTGTGTCAAATTCCATCTAAACCAACCTCTGGTACTTCCATGCCCATTTGCTAATTTCCAAAATGAAGGGGCAGGCTCTTCATTCCTTGGATGTTAAGAAGACCTTGCGGTTCTATTTAGATAGAACCAAGGATGTTCGCAAGACTCAGCAACTGTTTGTTTCTTTCAGCGACACCGGCTAGGTCAACCTGTAAGCTATCAGATGCATCTCATCATGGTTAGTGGCATGCCTTGGCATTGCTATTCCATAGCTCAGGATTAAATTAGAAGGTAGAGTGTCGCTCACTCTACTAGAGTGATCGCGGCATCCCTAGCGGAAGTCACAATGTTCAATTACAGATATCTACCAACCTTGCATACCTGGAGCTCAGTGCATGCAATCAACGTTGTATTATGCACTGGATGTTCATCCCAGGCGTCATTCCGCATTCGGCAGAACTATCCTTAATGGACTTCTGTCTTAGTCGCGTGAGCTCTGGCTCTCCTGCCCGCCCTTGCAGGGGATTATCAGCTTGGTACTCCCACTAGGTAGCCCAGATAGTGGTGAGACTTATGTCCAGAGGAAGATATGAAAATTACATTACCGTATTCTTGATCTTCTTGGGCGAGTCTCACACTCATTCTATCCCTACCCTCCATCCCGAGCTCACGCTGTGTTGGTCTTCACTCTCTCAAATCTTTAGGCCGTGAAGCTTCTTTGTTGTTCCCTTCTTACGGGTCAAATGCGGACTATCTTATGTCCGTTTTTAAGGTTAGATTACTCTTCGTTAGCAGTTGCGCTTCACCTCCTTGGTAAAAGGTACTGAGGCGGTTGGAGAATTCGTGGCGAGATAGTCATTACTGCTCAAGCCGCTGCTGCGGCGCCATCTCACTGACCCTCCAGCAAAAGTTTGCTCGATGGGTCCTAGTACCTCCGTGTCGCTAATCCCACTAGTGTGAATGAGTGGTGGAGACTCGTCCAAGAAGATCAGAATTTACGGTAGGTACGTAATTTCATTTCTTTCCTAGTTAGCTCGTGCAGTGCCTCATGGTTAACTTCATATCGCTCAGTCCTGTTACTTCGTCGGTTTTTCTGAAAAAGTTTTCAGTCTTGTATTTTATACTTCTGTCGTCAGGTGAACGTCTGTATATGTCGTCCCCTTCAAAGAATAAACGCAACTCGTGCAGCGCCCAACTGCCTCACAAAGACGGTCACTCCCTCTGCCTTTTCTGCTTAGGCCCCGCCCACGCGGTTGACAAGTGTCTGCACTGCCTTCGTTTCAACGCGGCCACCCGCAGACGATGCCAGTAGTCCTCAAGCCCATCTCCTCAAAAGAAGATGTACGGATGGAGAAGGAGTTGAAGAAACTTCAGCAGGCGCACCTCCCCTGAAGGGCACAGGAAGCGGGACAAGGAAAGGCACCGGGAGAAGGCCTCCTCCGCGACTCCAGCCGGAGTCGTGGGCAAGGTAACATCCCCTCTGGGGGATCGCCCGACGGCTGCCTCCAAGGGTTTGGAGGAGGCGTCGGCCCGCCCATTGGGTTCGCGTTCGAGCCCGCCGGGTGCCTCCGGGCAAAAGGAGGCTCCAGCCCCCCGTACCGCCGCTGGCTTGCGGCCTACTGGGTGCGGGCACCTCCCTTAAGCCGCGACGCCGGGAGAAGGCCGCTTAAGACGCCTGACCTTCCGGGCGGTGCACGGCAGTGTCCCCCTCAGACCGGGCCTCCTCTCATCCTCTGCCCGTCTCCGACGAGGGACCCCCGAATTCGGACGCCGGCTCCTCTGGCATCCGCCGGGATTCGGCCCCTAAGCCACACGTCAGCCCCTGCTTCGTCTGTCGTACCAGGCTCCCCGCAGCCTTCGCTGCCATCAGGGGAGCCCCAGTCCCCCCTGCCCGACCCCGGGGACTCGGGATCCTGGGCTACCGTCTGATCCTCTTACTGAAGAGCCGGATCTGGCGCCGGCTCCTCAGACACTGGCCCCGCCGACGCCGGTTCCGACGCCGGCGGGTGATATTCCTCTTCCATCGGGCCCTCCACCCCACGGGCCTGTCCCGGTTGATCCGCCCGTGGAGTACCCGGCTGGGCCGTCTGCTCCAGCAGCTCCTCCAGTGCCTGGGTATCCGCCGTCTTATCCGACGCCGGTTTTCCCAGGTCCGCAGTATCCTTTGGCGCAGTACTCGGCGCCAGCTCTTTCAGCAGCCGCGGTACCCGACGGCGCTGCAGTACGGCGGCTCCGGTATATCCGCAGCCCGGTTACGGATACTCTCCCTACGGATTTCCTCCTTACAACTGTCCCCCTCCTCCTCCTCCACCGCCGCCTATTCCGCCGGTGGATTTTCAGGAGACTCTTGCCTCCTGGTGGGCTGAGGCCAAGGCTCAACTTACCAAGAAAGTCGAGAGCCATCTTACGACGACGGTGCCACCCCCCGGCTCCCGTATGCCCCAGACGGCACACTCCTCTCCACCTCCGGTTCCGGGCTTTGCCCTTAGGATCCAGAGAGAGCAGGACACGCGTTCTGGGATTACCCCTAAGGAACCCGTTCCTCCCTAGGCGAGCTAGAGAGTCTTACTCTGCTTCAGATTCTTCTTCTCTTCACTCTCCGGACTCCTCGGAGCTTCTGATGGCTGTTCCGAGAAAGGCGGCAACCGCTCTCCGTCCAAGCCCGGTAGGGACTCCTCCGAAGTCTCCGGAGGATCCTTCCTTCCGCGAGTTGCTCAGGAAGATCCAGGATGTCCATCAGTGGCATTCCTTAGAGCCAGATCCTCAACGGGTTAAACTCGTCGAACATCTGGACTTGCCCCTTACGGCTCCTACTCTTGTGCCACCCTGGATCGAGCCTCACGCCCACCTTGTTTCCACTATTTGGAAGCAACCGTCAGCTTTAGCCCCACTTCCTAGGAAGTCGAACAGGCTATAAATGGGCAGACTGGGTGGGCCATAGGCCCTTATCTGCCAACACTGTATGTATCTATACCAGGCTCCGGAGGGTGTAGACTTCTTAGACTGTCACCCCCGTGCAGACTCAGTTGTGATTAGCGCCGCTCACGGCCGGTCAGCACACCCGAAACACTTGAGCTCGTCTCCCCCGGATAAGGAATCCCGCCTTCTGGATCAGTATGGAAGGAAGATCTACGCTTCTTCCACACTGGGGATTAGGGCCCTGAATTATGTAGCACATATGGGGGATTACCAGAAGGCTGTCCTTACCCAGGCGGAATCTAAGATTGACTCTTTGCCTGACTCCCAAGTCAAGCAGGAGTTAGCTGACCTGGTTCGTTCTGCTCGTTTGGCCAGTTGTCATATTTTGAGGACGACCTACGATGCAGTGGACACCGCAGTGCGGAGCTCTGTATTCGCCGTAAGTCTTCGCGTCATCCGCAGCTCCGTGTGTCAGGTCTGGTCCCGGGTGCAGTCAGCGTCCAAGAAGCACCTTTCAGGGGTTCTGTGCTTGGGTGGTGATGTCAAGATATCATCACTGATTTGCAGGAGAAGGGGACGACCCGCCAATCTGTTGATTCAGTGTACGTCCCATCCCCACAGCGCGTCCCTTTCGCAGCGCAGCCGCCTCAGCGGAAACCTCAAGGAAGGCGTGGCCACTGAACGCCGGGGCCCCATTAACTGCCAGGCCCCGCCGCCCAAAAAAGCAACGGGTACCCCAGCTGCGGCGCTGCCTCACACCATCTGACTCCTTCCCTCTCCCACCACCTCCGGACACCCCGGAGGAACCGGTAAGAGGGAGGTTCTCCCTCCACCTTCTGGGTTGGGAGAGGATAACTACGGATTAATGGGTGCTTAAGATCATAGCAGAGGGGCACTCCATAGAGTTTCTACAGAAACCTCCACGTCACCCCACTCTGAACTCCTCTTACTCAAGGGACCATCTTCCTTTAGTCAGGGAAGAAATCTCTGCTCTCCTTGCGAAACAGGCTATAGAGCCCGTCCCCCCTCAACTCCACGGGACGAGTTACTATTCCCATTTCTTCCTCGTACCAAAGACGGGAGATCTCAGACCCATTCTTGATCTCAGCTCCCTGAACCTATATGTGGAATACAAGAGGTTCAGGATGCTCTCCCTTCAAACCCTCTTGCCCCTGCTTCGGCCAGGCCAGTGGCTTTGTACACTGGATATGCAGGATGCATACCTGCACATCCCCATTCGCCCTTCGCACCAAAAGTACCTCAGGTTTGCGTTCCAGGGGGACCACTACCAATTCCGGGTGCTCCCATTTGGTCTTTCCTCGGCTCCCTGAGTCTTTACTAAATGCCTGGCAGTGGTAGCGGTCCACCTGCGTTCTTTGGGAGCTCAGGTTTTTCCCTACCTAGACGACTGGCTCCTGGCGGCCCCATCCAGGGAGGAACTCCTGCATTTTCTCTCCCTCACCCAGCAAGTTTTCTCTGGCCTGGGTATTACCATCAACCATTCCAAGTATCACCTGGATCCTTCACAGAGCTCCAGTTCCTTGAACAATCCCGACACGACATTGTGCAGAGACCTTCCTGCCTCGGACAGGGCCTCTCTTCAATCTAGATTTCTCTCCTATCGGAACACAGGAGGGTTCCAGCGAGGTTGGTGCTCCGTCTTCTGGGGCTTATGGCGGCAGCCATCCAGCGAGTTCCTCAAGCACGCCTCCACATGAGAATCTCTCAGTGGACTCTCCGATCTCAGTGGGATCAACGGGTAGACGACCTAGATCATCTGGTCCTGATCTCCTTGCCAATGGCAAGAGACTTACAATGGTGGATGGTTCGAGAGAACCTATTCCGGGGGGTCCCCTTTTTTCATCCTCCCCGCGATCAGACTCTGACCACGGATGCTTCAGGTGAAGGTTGGGGGGCCCATCTGGGTCCTCACCAAACCCAGGGCCTATGGTCAAAGCTGGAGATAGTCCTCCACATCAACGTGCTCGAGCTTTGAGCAGTGCTGTATGCTCTCCAGGCCCTTCACCAATACATCCTTCCCGGTCACCTAGCTGTCCAAACGGACAACATGTGCGTGGTGTGGTACATCAACAAGCAGGGAGGAACTCGGTCCAACCCGCTGTGCAGGGAAGCGATGAGAGTTTGGGATTGAGCAACGCTCACAACCTTCACCTCCACGGCGATCCACGCTCGGGAGTTGACAGTGTCCTGGCAGACAGACTAAGTCGATGCGTCGGCTCTACCACAGTGGGAGTTGGACAAAAAGTTCTAAAGCATCTTCCAGATTTGGGGACTCCTCAGATAGACCTGTTACCCTCCTCCCAAGCACGAAAGCTTCCAGTCTTTGCTCGCTCTCTCCAGGCGAGGGCGCTCTTGGAGCGACGCTCTATCTCTAAGCTGGAAGGACTGATTTGTCTATGCTTTTCCCCAGTTCCTCTGTTACTCGTGTGCTGCAGAAGCTTGCTTTGGAAGGAGCGAGAATGATTCTGATAAAGCTCCTTTTGGCCCAGGCAAATCTGGTTCTCTTTTCTACAACAATACTCAGAGGTTCCTCCTCTTCCTCTTCCTTATCTCCAGGATTGCTGACCCAGGATCAGGGACCCTGGTCCATCCGGACTCAAGTCCCTTCAACTTCATGCATGGCTCCTGCAGACCTAACTCAATCTGCTTTGCGTCTCTCCTAAAGTTGGCGAGATTCTGGTGGAAGCTAGAAAACCCTCACTAGGTCCACCTCGCCTTGAAATGGAAGAGATTTCTATCTGGTCTCGCGTCCAGGAGCGTGGAGCCCTTTTCCTGTCCCTGCACCATTCTGCTGGGTACATCGTCATCTTTTCAGGACCTGGGTCTCAGTCACTCCTCTTTGAAAGTCCATATGGCGGCTATCTCAGCCTACCATGTCCCTTCGCTGATAAGGCATTTGCCCAGCTGGAGGTCTCCAAAACTTTCCTTAGAGGGTCCTTCATCTCAGGCCCCTGTCCGGACCCCAGCCCGCCTTGGGACTTAAACTTTGTCCTCAGAAACTTACCCTTCCTCCTTTGAGCCTGCCTTCCATGAACTTGAAGTTTTTATTGTGGAAGCGCTCTTCTTGGTGGCTACACATTTCTGGTGTTAATTTCCGAGCACCAGGCCCTGATGTGCAAAATCCTTTATTTGATTTCTTTTTTCACAAAGAACGAGTAGCTCTCGCACGTAATCCTAAGTTTCTTCGCAAGGTGGTAGCGCAATCTACCTAGAAACTGTCTATTGAATTACCTGCTTCTTCACTCAGTACTCCAGTCAAGGAGAATACCTGCTCCATACCATGGATGTTCACAGGATTCTGAGATATACACGGATAGGACAAAGGATCTCAGAAAGACTGATCAGTTATTCTGTCTCCTTTGCTCACAAAGAGAAGGCAATGCTGTTTCTAAGCAATGCCTATCAAAATGGTTGGCCCATTGCATCACTTTCTGTTATGACAAGTACAACAAGACCCTCCCGGGTCAAGTCAGAGGCCTCTCCACTCGTGGAATTGCCGCCATTTGGACTTCCGTCCGTACCTTCACTAAACACTACAGTTTGGACATTGCCTCTCGCCGTAGAGCAGGCTTCGGGTTAGCTGTCTTGCAAGGCCTCCTTTCTTGAGACCTGCTAGATTATTTGCTACTTTTCAGAGTAGTTCCTCCTCCCGGTGCCTTTTCATTTGTTCCAGACTGCTTGGGATTCTGTCCTATATGTAATTACCTACTGCAAGAGCCCTCCGAAGTAAGATGGTACAGTTACGTAAGAACTTACAGTAACAGTAGATCTTGAGAGGCTCTTACAGATAAATATCTCTCCAACCCTCCATCCCCTAGGCTTTTCAGCTCCTTTTCCATTGAGGGAAATATCTGCTTCTCTCGTCCAGACGCCCTCAGGCCTGTAGGCGGGAAAGAACTGGAAGAAGGCGGGCGTCTGGGACCGCCCCTTTATCCCGATGTCGTGTGGCGGTCACCCGGCGTGGGGCGGTCCCGCCGGAACTGCTAGCTAGAAATTTTTCCGTGGGTCCTGCGCCAGCGGCGTCAAGTCGTATATGTAATTACCTGGCAAGAGCCTCTCTCAGAGGATCTACTATTCACGGTAAGTTCTTACGTAACTGTACTTTCTAGGAGTGGTATATGTTGTTCATCCACGCACCACCCGACCTCCCGGTTTAAAGCGCAAGCCTGGCTTCCAGTGGACTAGATCTGGCGTCATGAGGCGGAGCAGTATTTACCTCCGGGTGAGTGGGAGGAGCCAGCTTGAAGACTTCCAGGCAAGATTTAAAGGAAAGGACAATGCCAGACAGTGTGGATGAAAACATATACCACTCCTAGAACTACTGTAACAGGTGAGTAACCTGTTTTTCTAGGGACATGGATATGTTGTTCATCCACACTCATTGGCAGTATCCTTGCCGCTTTAAATCTTGCGGAAGGTCTTCAAGCTTGCTCCTCCCACCCACCGGTGGTATAACTCGGCTCCGCCCCATGACGTAGATCTTCCTTACCGCTTGGAAGCTCAGGTTCCCTCATAGCGCTCTGCGTTTGCGACTAGTTCCTATTTCTCCGTTTGCGGTTTAAAATAATATTTTGCAAAAGACTTCAGTCTTGATCCCTCGCGGCTGCGATGGACAAATCGACTCCCGGTTTGGAGATGCCCATGCGGTCAGAAGATGTCTCGGACGGATCCACACTCCGTGTGTCTACTGCTTAGGCCTTGAGCACGACCGCGGGCTTGCGACCTGTGCTCATCTTTCTCGGCCCTCGTCCTCGAAGACCGTGCTGCCCGATTGCAACTGGGCCGTCCGAGCGTTCCCTCGGTGAAGTCCAAGGAGGCCCGGTTGGCGGTGTCCGCGGCGGCGGGCTCGGCGGATCAGCTCGAGCGGATGGTCGCCCTCGAAGAGGAAGCGGCGCGGG
This sequence comes from Neoceratodus forsteri, assembly GCA_016271365.2. Classification (NCBI taxonomy): domain Eukaryota; kingdom Metazoa; phylum Chordata; order Ceratodontiformes; family Ceratodontidae; genus Neoceratodus; species Neoceratodus forsteri. Next base: position 240,899,488 of record CM057449.1, on the reverse strand, counting down.
CCGTATCTTCCTCGGCCGCGGCATTTATCCCGCTCTCTCTGGGTTCTTCCTACGCGGCTTCCTTTAAGGAGCTTTGTCTGTCCCTCTCCACTAAAGGAGAAGGGCCTGCGTCTGCTGGACCTTTTCTCGGTCCAAAAAGAGGGACAGGGTAAGTCCCTCCGTCGGCGCTCTTGGGAGCGGGAAAGGTCCCTCTCCCGGGCCGTCGACCGTCGGCCGGTCGACCGCTCGGCCGGCCACTGGCCTCCACGGTGTCCCGTCAGGTCAGTTGACGAGACTCCCACTGATGAAGTCGAGATTTTCTCGACCCATTGACGGGCTGTCGCCTTTAGCAGCGAATTCCCTCTCCCGGTTCCCCCGGGAGGAGTTGAGGATCCCGTGGGCTCGCCTGTGCCTCCGGTTCCGGAGCCCTCGGATGGACCTTCCGAGCCGAAGGGAGTGCCGGTTCCGGCCGACACCTCCCCACCGACCCCGGAAATTCCGGGACTCTCGGTCTCGGTCTCGGACCTCTTCACGGTCCAGCCGTTCCCACCGTCATAGGCGGTCTCGGTCTCGGCACCGCGGTAAGCGGCGTCGCCGCTCGTCCTCGTCCTCCTCCTCGGATGAGGGGAGGCTTCGGCGTAAATTACGTCGACGGTACGAGGACCTTATGTTGCAACAGCTCCTCCTGGCCGGGAATAAGCCGACTCCGGCGCCTTCCCCGGCCATTAAGTGGCTGTCACGGGCGGCCCGACACTAGCGGTCAGTCAATGGGCCGATAGCCGTCGTCCTTCCTAGGACTGCTTGGCTCATCTCGAGTCCACGGGATGGAGCTCGACCCGTTCCAAACGGGCCAGGTATCCCCTCAGGAGATTCTGGACGAGGATTCTCCGGCGGAGGCCTTTCGGTGGCGAGGCCATAGTGGGTCCGGCACTGGAACTTTGGCAGCGCCCTGCTTCCTGCCCTGCGCCTTGGCCAGGATGGCCAGGAAGTATCACGGTCCCACCGGTTCCTTGTCCGGTTTTGGAACACCCTCTGCTGAGGGTTGGTTACCGACAGCGTTTTCCGGCGCGGCCGGCATGAGGATGTGGACAAACCTCCTGACAAGAGTCCAAGAAATTGGACTATGTCGGGCGAAAAGTCTCGCTCGTCCTCTCTCGGCCTTCGTCAGGCCAGTTCGGCCCGTCCTCATGGCACATTTTTCTCATGCCCTGTTGGGCTCCCTGGATGGTCATCCCTCATCTTCCGCCCGATCTGCAGACTACGGTTAAGCAGAGTGCGGGACCAGAGGCAGAGGCAGTGGCCAAACAGCAGCTCCAGACTGCTTTGGATATAGGGGACTCATGTGCCAGATCGGTGGCGCCGCGGTGGCTATCGTCGGCGGGCTTGGCTGAGGATATCCACCTTTACTTCGGATACCCAGCACAAGTTGGCGGATGTTCCCTTTTGTGGACTGACCTCTTGACCCTGGGGTGGAAGGTCACCTGCAGAGGATCGAGAGTCCAATGCCACCTTGGACTCGGTCTCTTCCGCTCAGAAGGACAAGGCGCAAACCACAGCCTAAGCCCTTTCGTCCTTCTGTGCCCCGGAGCGCCCATCCAACAGCGTCAGGGCCAGCAGGCTCGACCTTGGCATCCCAAACCCAAGCCGCGGCTTCCTCTAACAGGAGGCAGGGAGGAAAAGGCCCAGGAGGTCCCTCGGCCGGTCCCTCCTCCAAGCCTGCCCAGTGACGGGCTGAGGGGTGTCGCCCCCATCCCCGTCACCTTACCCCTGGGTCCCCCCGTGGGGGGACGGCTCCGGCACTTCCGTTCCGCCTGGTCCGCTGTTACCACGGACAGGTGGGTCTTGGAGGTGGTGGGAAGAGGCCTGCCTCTGGAATTCGAGCAGGCACCACCCTTCAGAGCCGTCGCCCCTCGGGGCGCTTCGGGATCCCCAGCCTCACTGGCGGCTCGTCGAGCCGACATCGCTCTCCTCCTCCAGAAGGAGGTGGTAAGAGGTGGTGGACCCTCCTTCAGACCCAGGGTTTGTGTCCAGGTACTTCCTGGTTCCGAAACGGACGGGGGGCTGGCGCCCCATTCTCGGCCTACACGACCTAAACAAGTTCCTAAGGTCTCGAACCTTCAGGATGGTCCTCTGGCTCAGATAATACCATCCTTGGGCGGCGTGTGGTTCTGCTCTCTGGACTTGCAGGGCGCGTTTTTTCACGTCCCTATCCGTCCGTCTCACCAGAGATTCCTTCGCTTCCGAGCGGAAGGATCCCTCTTCGAGTTCCAAGCCATGCCCTTGGGCTTGTCTCCAGCTCCCAGGGTCTTCACCAAATGCATGGCAGTGGTGACAGCATTCCCTCGGCGCCGAGGGTCGGGTGTACCCTTACCTGGACGACTGGCTGATAGCAGCTCCCTCCAGGAAGAGGCGGAGTGGTCAGAGATCTGGCCCTCAGGTCTGCTCTCAACTGGGCCTCCTTATCAGCGAGGCCAAGTCGCAACTCGAGCGAAGCAGGTGATTCTATTCATGGGCGCAGCTCGACTCTCTTCGAGCCAGGCGGCTCCGGCGGACAGGGCCGAGGTTCTTTCCTCCTTTGCCCGATCATTTCTGGTTGGGCAATTGCGCCCTGCCGGGACTTCCTCGCCTCCTGGGTCTCATGGCGGCCTGCACCAGCGTGGTCCGTTGGGCCCGCTGGAACATCGTCCCCTTCAGTGGGGACTGGCCAGCCAGTGGTCTGGCGCTGCGATCCCTTGGACCAGCTTGAGTCGGTGACACAGGGGATGTGGACACGCTCTCAGTGGTGGACCGTTCCAGATCATTTGCAGGAGGGCATCCCGTTCGTCCCATCAGCCAGACGGTCTCTCTCTGTCGACGTCCTCGTCATCATCCAAGGCATGGCGAAGTCCAGGGACCGACCACCATCACCACAAGTCGGGTTCCGCTCCTCAGTACCCGGCGTCAGGTCTTTTCTGTGCCTCCCTGCTTAGGCGCTGGAGCTCACAGCGCCAGAGACCTGTGGACCCGGCGCTTCGGGCGCGACCGTCGTGGCTGCACGTCATACCTCCTGGAGCCACCATCGGCCAGGCGACCGTCGCCGGCAAACCATCACCTCAGCGGACGCCCGGCAGGGGCCGGCGTCCGCTCACCTCCTGAGAAGAGGGCCTGTCGCCTCCGACCGGCGTCGGTCAGGAGACTTTGACTGAGGAGGACCTACGCGGCCGAGAACCAGACGGGGCGGCCCGGTTCGTCGAAACTCCCAGGGAACCCTCGCTGTTGCCTGAGCCCCCTCTTAGACCAGCGCGGGTTCGGCGGACGGCCCACCTGCGCCTGGGCCATCGTCGGGCCTTTCTTTAGCGGAAGTGAAGGACCTCTTCACCTCCTGGTGGGACACCATGAAGAAGGACATGGTTCCCACTGTTCCTCCTCCTCCTCCGGTTCCAGCACCCCCTCCACCACTCCGGGTCCACGAGCCGTTTACCTTCCCGGGAGCCTAGATCCCCCAGGAGAGAACAAGCAGGAGACCTCCGTCGAAATCTTCTTGTGGATCACCCAGCCCAAAGAGATCCAGGAGACACCGACGTTCAGCCTTCCAACGGAGGACACGGGATCAGACTACTCTGCCTCTAGATCCCCATCTCACTCTCCATCCTTCTCCGGACCCGCGTGAGATGCCCAGTCTCCTCCGGATGACCCTCGTTCCTTGATGTTATGAGACACATACAAGAGAACATGGGATGGGATGCAGAAGACCCTAGACCCCGAAAGTGCATGCCTGCCAGATATCTTCGAGAAGGACCCCAAGCCTGTGGTGGTACCACCTTGGTGGACACTTTGTGGGCGTCACCAGGCAGCGTGGGCGTCCACACTCGCTCCAGCGATGCAAAAAAGCTGATCGTCTGTACAAGGCTCCTAGGGCGACAGTACTTGACGCAAGCAGCCTCAGGCCGATTCTCTGGTCATTATAGCCTCACATGAGGCCGGTCACAGAGGCGCAACCAAACACCCTGCCACCTGACCCAGAGTCCCAAGCAGTTGGGCCGTTGGGTAAGCACCAGTATGCCTCTGCTACCTGCGCCATCAGATCCTTAAACCATCTAACCCACATGGTTCAGTTCCAGAATGCTTTGTGGGAACAGGGTCTGGAGCGGCTGAAAATTGCCTGAAGGTGAGCAGAAGGAGGTGCTTGGCTCCTCCATACGGAGTTTCAGACATGGGACCCAAGTGCTATGGGCAGCGTGCAGACTCATGGACTCATCGGCCCGAGCAGCAGCTTCTGGCGTATGCCTCCGGAGACACTCCTTATTCACGAGTCTCTGGTTTTACCCGGACGTCCAGAAGAATATTATGGGCGCTCCTTGAGAAGTATTGTTTGGTAATCCTTCAGAGAAAATCATTACCAGACTTCAAGGGCAGTAAGGTCGGTTCAGGCCATATGCAGTAAGCTTGGTTCCTTCGTAGGAACCAAAGCGATTGGACGAGACGCAGGGCAGCAGCCCGCTCCGCTGCACATCAGGGGCTCCGGCTCCTCGAGAGCCCAGGGAAGCTAGCCCGCCAGCCGAGGTCAGCGTTCTCCTAAGCAGGCCAGCCAGCGGGCCCATCAGCTGCCACAGCCTGACTCCTTTCCGGCCCCGCCCTCAGGATAGCAAGGGAAAGCATGGTCGGTCGCCTCATTGCGAACTTCCTGCTGGGATGGCAGGCTATAACCACCGACAAAGGTGGGTTCTTCAGATGGTCAGTCTAGGCCACTTTATAGAATTCGCAGAAAAGCCACCCAAAGGCCTCCTTTGCTCTCCCGGTATCCGGTCAACTACAAAGCTTTGATCTAGCAAAAGTACTCGCGTCCTGCGAAGAGCTATAAGTATGTCCCGGAGAACCAGAGAGGACAAAGATATTATTCCCACTTCTTCTGGTTCCAAGAAAACAGGGGACCTCCAAATCATTCTGGACCTCAGCGACCTCAGCGTGTCGGTCACCTACAGAGATTCCGCATGGTGACTCTTCGGGTCTTATTCCATGCTGAAACAAAGCGCCTTTTAGCGTCTCTAGACATGCAGGCAACCGTGCATATCCCTATAGCTCAGGCACACACAGAGGTTCCTGCGCCCGGTTCCGCAACCATCACCTTCAGTTCCAAGCCTTCCGTTTGGACTGTCCTCCGCCACTCAAGGGTTTTACAAAGTGCAGGGCATGGCAGTCGTTCTGAGGAGACAGGGCCATTATGTTCCCGTACCTGGACGACTGGCTTCTCATAGCCGCCTCAGAGGCGTTGCCATCTCGATTCAGGCACCCAGGATCTGTTCAGTCTCTGGGCATCCTCATAAGTGCGAAGTCTCTCCTGGTACCGTCATGAAACTGCAGTTTATAGAAGCAGTACTGGACACTGTTCAGGGAAGAGCTTTTCTTCCGACCGACAGGCGGGCGATCAGATCCTCGCCAAAGGAGTTTATCGTCGAACAAGATCGTATTGCCAGGTCGATTCCTTCACTTGCTCGGACACATGGCTGCGGCCATTCCTACTGTCCCTTCGCAGGCTCACATCACGGGTAACTCAGTGGATGCTCAAAGTGCAATGGGACCAAGGCAAGACCACTTGCAGCATCTGGTCAGAATCACGGAATTCCGTGATTCAAGATTGAAAGTGGTGGCTAGTCCCAGGGTTGCTCTCCTCGGCATCCGTTCGCAGCGCCGTCCCGGAGTAACCTCACCACGGACGCCTCAGGTCTTGGGTGGGGCACACCTGGGCGGGGTAAAGTCCCAAAATGCGTGGACCCAGATGGAAGCTCATCTTCATAATCATCTATAGACATGAGATCGGTTCTCTATGCCCTGCAGGCCTTTCAGTCTGTAAACCTCCGTGTACTCTTCTGCTTCAGACAGACAACACAGCGGTGATGTATTATCTCAACAAACAGGGCGAGACACTCTTACCCTTTGCAGGAGGCCATGAGGGTGTGGGATTGGGTGTCGGACTGGCGCAAATCCCAGTCACTATGCGATTTCTGGGGTGGACAACACGATTGCCGGCGGACCTAGAGTCGTTCCCAGACCAGAGTCCACAGTGGGAACTTCTTCAAGAGGTAGCAGAGGATCTGTTTCTTGATGAGAATTCAGAATTAGACTTGTTCGCATCCCATCAGCATAAAACTGCCCAATTTTTATCGCTAGATCAAGGCCTGGTGTTTTCTGGCGAGCGCTTATCCCTCTGCAAGTGAAACAGATTCCTCTCGCTTCCCTCCCTTCCCGTTGATCCAGAGTCCTTCTCAAATTGCCCCAGAACACGCACTCCATGAGCCTGGTAGCCCGTTCTGTTGGTGCAACTATCTCGGGAACCCCGCTCCTGTTGCGCTCAGGCTCCCACCTACTGTCTCAGGAGAAAGGTCCTTATTCTGCATCGGACCCTCACGTTCGTTGAACCTGCATGGCAGCTCCTGAAACATAGCCATCTTGCGTCCGGGGTCTATGAAGGTTGCAGAGGTCCTTTCTGCAGCCAGAAGGCACGGCAATGCATGCGATGTACGCCATGAAATGGCGCACTGTTTATGGTGGCGAGCATGTGATTTTCCCTTTAGGTTGTCACCAATAAAATTTTGGATTATCTGCTCTCCCTCTTTCATCGGGGTCTAGCCTACTCCTCTATTAAGGTGCACCTCTGTGGCATTCCGACCCATCACCTCCGGTGGGGCAGCCGTGCAATTGGCTCAGTTGGGCGCCTCTCGGGAATTTCTGTAGGTGTTACACATGGGCCTCCTATTAAGGACCCTGTGCCTCCATAGGATCTGCTCTTTGTCCTGGAACAGCTTACGCTCCCCTCCTTTGAACCTGCAGGATTGCGAGCTCGTTTTCTTGTAGGAAAGCGTTGTTTTAGTTGCTGTTACTTGCGAGAAGAATATCTGAACTTCACGCTCTTATGTGCAAGAGCCTTATTTAGTTTTCCACGGGACAGAGTATCCCTGAATGAACCCCAAATTTTGCCTAAGGTGGTCTCTTTACTCACTCTGAACCAGGATATTGGCCTTCCTGTCTACTTCCGAGTTACTAGAATAGAGGAGGCTCTGCTTCACACCCTGGATGTTCACGCGGCCTGAGGTTTTACCTCAACAGAACTAAGTCTTTTCGTAGTTCTGAGCAGCTTTTCGTTTCCTTCTCTGAGAGAATGATGGGCCAACCCGTATCTAAGCAGTCCCTTTCTCGCTGGCTTGTCCAGTGTATTTCTTACTGTTATGATATAAAACAAAAGCCCCTCCCGGGCACAGTCCGGGGTCATTCTACTAGAGGTGTGGCCACCTCCTTTGCAGCTCTCAGAAATGTCTCCACCTCTGCTATTTGTGCTGCAGCCACTTGGAGTTCTGTGCATACCTTTATCAGGCATTATAGCCTGGACATCGCCTCTCGGCGAAGGGGCTGGATTCTGACCTGGCGGTGCTACAGGGTCTCCTGTCCAGGTTCAGGACCTGGAATTCATTTCCTTTTTCCTCCTCCAGAATTTCTGGCAGCGTTACTGCATGGAATCAGTCTAATGGTGTAACCTGCTGCAAGAGCTGTGTGTCAGTAAGATAGTATAGTTACGTAAGAACTTACCGTGACAGTAGATCTTCGAGAACAGCTCTTGCAGCAGGTACCTCTGCCACCTTCCCCTTGGAGGAGGCATGGCTCAGTTTTTCTGAGCAGGGGTTTACCTTTCTGTCCTCTGGCCAGGAATCCTCGGTCTCCCATTTTGATGTCAGCCTGCGGCCGGAGGTCTCTGGCGGGAGAACTGGGGAATCTGGCGGGACCGCCCCCTTTTGTACCACGCCTGACGTCGGAGGCGGGACTGACGTCGGGGGCGGTCCCCGCTGAAGATAGCTAGCTCGAATTTTTCCGTGGGGTCCTGACGCCTGCCGGCTTCAGTCCTAATGGTGTAACCTGCTGCAAGAGCTGTTCTCGAAGATCTACTGTTACGGTAAGTTCTTACGTAACTGTACTTTCTTTTCCCGCCGTCAACTCGCCAGCATCGGCCTAACGGTCCCACTCTAGCGAACGACACCTAGAACTTTCAAAGATTTACCTCTAAATGTCAGCATCTACAACTCCTTCCTCAGAAGGACATCCTTCCAAGTGTGCCTGCGGCAAACAGATCCCTTTCAAGGATCTGCATTCATCCTGTCTGCGGTGCTTAGGCCCGGAACATGACACCAAGGCCTGCTCCTTTTGCCAGCAGTTCAATAGTCGCACCTGGATCCGCCGCCAGAAGGCACTTCATTGGTTCCTCTTGGAAGAAAAGTTGAAAAGTATGGACAAAGACCCTGCCTCCAGAGGTGAGTCTACCTCTAAGTCCCATAAGCACCGGGACAAGCATTGGGAGAAGGCCAGGTCCAGATCCCATAACCGGGCCTCGGACTCGCGCATCAACTCAGGCTCTATGCGCTCAGACCGCTCTCCCTCCTGGGCTCGCTCTCATCCCCCTCCAGTAAAGGTTAAATCTTCAGGCAGCACTTTGTCTTCCCTGCATTCCATCAAGACTTCCAGGCCTTCGGCTTCCTCAACACTCTCCTGGGCCTCCTCAAAGTCTTCAGACCGTCACCGGTCCAAGTCCTTTCCAAAACTACCTCCAGCTTCCTCAGATAGACGCCGGGACTCCGAGGCCAGATCGGCCTCCCAGCCTCCTAGGGGTCCGGATCCCCCTCCCAGTAAGACTAAGGACCTGACGTCCTAAAACGGACGTTGGATCCGAAGCGGGCTACCGACCCTTTGTCGGTTAAACGCCCGTCGGACCAGACATCTGCTAAGGACCCGACGTCAGTGAGACGTTCACCAGAGCCAAAGACTGCCTCCCCATCACCGGTCGCCGGGACTCTACAGTGGAGGACCTGACGTTGCCTGATGACCATGCAGGCGACAGTGAGGACACCAGGCTTCCACAGGAGCCTTCGCCAAACCCGGCAACACCCTTGGACCCGACGCCTGATACCGGCAACAGACCACCGGCGCCAGGTCCGTCGTACAGTATGAATATTCAGGAGGTCAAAGATCTCTTCACCTTTTGGTGAGACACAATAAAGAAGGACATGATCCCAGTAAAACCTCCTTCTCCTCCTCCACCGCAGGGGCCAGCAGGAAGACCACCGACCCCCAAGGAACCTACTCCACCTCCTAGGGGAAGATCCAAAGAACGGAGAAAGCCCCCTTCAAGATCTCCCTCAGGATCTCCCAGTCCTAAGCGACCTAGACGTTGACGGTCCATTCCGCAGGGGGATGATTCTAGACCTGACACCTCAGATACCTCCAGGTCTCCTCCTCCAATCAGCATCCCATCACCTGACCCACGAGATCTGCCCAGGTCACCTCTGGTTGATCCCTCCTTTTCCGAAATCATGTGGCACATCCAGGAGAACATGGGATGGGATTCGGAAGATCTCGACCCCGAGAGACAGCGCCTAGCTCGTTACCTTCGACAGAAGGACCCTAAGCCTGTGGTGGTGCCACCCTTGGCGGACACCTTCACTGATGTCACCAAGGCTGCGTGGAAGCATCCACACTCCACCGCCGCGGTGCCGAAGTAAGCTGACCGCCTGTTCAGGGCCCCTACAGAGGACCCGTACTTGGCTCAACAACCCCTGGCTGATTCCCTGGTCATTACGGCCTCCCATGATAGATCTCAACGACCACAACATCAGAGTACACAGCCACCGGACCAGGAATCCAAGCAGTTGGATGCCCTGGGGAGGCGCATGTATGCAGCTGCTACATGCTCCATCAGGTCACTGAGCTATCTGACTCGTATGGTTCTGTTTCAGAATGGCCTTTGGGAACAGGGTCAGGACCTGGTTGATAAACGACCGGATGGTGAGCAGAAGGCGGACCTCTTGAACCTCCTCCGCACAGGGTCAGACGTGGGGACCCAAGTGTTAAGAGCCGCATATGATTCTGAGGACTCGTCTGCCAGGGGCGCAGCTTCAGGTGTCTGTCTCCAGAGACCCTCCTGGCTCTGTGTCTCCGGATTTACCCCGGACATACAGAAGAGTATCCTGGACGTCCCTTATAATGGAGAGGTCCTGTTTGGTGAGCCCTCTGAAAAGGTCATCACCAAGCTTCAGCACACTGGGAAGGCAGTAAGGACTGTACAGGCCATGTACAGACCCAAATCTGGTTCCTTTCGTAGGAACTCGAACCGTTTTCTCGGCCAACAATGACAGCAGCCACGTTCTGGCCAGCAGTAAAGGGGCACCTTCCACCGTAAGGCCCAACCTAAGTCTTCCCCAGGCCGAGGTCAGCGGTATACCAAACCAGCCCAGCCTGCAGGGGGGAATGCTGCTACAGCATGACTCCTTCTCGGCCCCTTCCCCTCCTCTGGATCAACGGGCAGAAAAGGTCGGGGGTCGCATCACTCGCCACTCTCCAGGGTGGCAGTCTATTACCGCCAACCGGTGGGTCCTTCAGCTGGTCGAGAGGTCACTTTATAGAATTCCTTGACCGCCCACCGTCAAGACTTCCCCTGCTTTCCCGTTATTTGGGTCAGCACGCACTGCTCATACAGCAGGAGGTGCTCGCGCTTCTGGGAAAGGAAGCTATAGAGCATGTACCGAGGAACCAGAGAGGTGCAGGTTACTATTCCCACTTCTTTCTGGTTCCCAAAAAGACAGGGAACCTCTGTCTGATACTGGATCTCGGCGATCTCAACGCTTTCGTCCTTTACAAACGCTTCCGCATGGTGACCCTTCCCGGTTTGATACCCATGCTCAAGCAGGGCGTCTTCCTAGCGTTCTTGGACATGCAGGATGCTTACCTGCACATACCCATTGCTCAAGCGCACAGGAAGTTCTTGCGCTTCGAATTTCTAGGTCGCCATTATCAGTTCCGAGCCCTCCCTTTTGGACTGTCATCGGCACCTCGGGTGTTTACGAAGTGCATGGCAGTCGTAGCTCACTCTTCCCGCCATACTGCTGCTTCAGTGACTGCTTCCAGGGACATCACTGTCCAGGAAATCTGTCGGGCTGCCACCTGGAAGTCAGCAAACACCTTCATTACCCACTACCACGTCGACCTTGAATCACACAGGGATGCTGGCTTTGAGGCTTCGGTTCTCCAATCTCTTATTCCCTAAGTAGGGGGTGTGCGCCTTGCCTCCCTCCACCTGGAGAACTGCTTGGAGTCTGCCAAGAAGTGTGGATGAACAAGGTATCCACGCTCCTAAAAGAACAGGGTACTCACCTGTAACAGTTCTAGGAGTGGTATATGTTGTTCATCCACACACACACACACACACACACACACACCTCCCCAGCATCGGGCACACAACCTTGCTTCCAGCGGGCAAAGATCTGGTGCATGGGCGGAGCTGAGGTATATACCACCCGGATGGGTGGGAGGAGCCAGCTTGAAGACTTCCAGCAAGATTTAAAGTGGAAGGGGACATGCCAAGAAGTGTGGATGAGCAACATATAACATACCACTCCTAGAACTACTGTTACAGGTGAGTGACCTGTTCTTTTGTCACGTCAGCTCTCTCTCTCTCTCTGCTACAGTACTGTATTTCCAAACCTTGCTGTAAGAGGGCAGAGAGAGGTGAAGATCAAGAGCGAGTTTGCAGCTTTTCTTTTTCCAGTCTCCCAATCATATGCCACACAAGCAAATAGACATCAGAGGAAGTTGGCAGACATTGAGAAGGGCACCTGGGGAAGACCTGTACAATCCAGTAGGAGCACCATTTCTAAAGGTTGTCAAACAGCTCTTCCCACATGACACCATTGCACCAAACTCCATTATTTTCTTTATTCCGTTAACCGAGAAATACCGCACAGGGAACTGGGTGCTGCCGTACGGGACTGCAGATTAATCTGATTTTTGTTACACTCAATAAAGGACTAAGCACTACAGACCAGGTGCCCTGATTTTTTGAAAGGTGATTAGTGCTCCATTTTTTCCTGATGAATCTGAAGTCCCTTAACAGCACCCAGTTCCCTGTGCAGTGTTTCTCTGTTAACAGAATAAAGAAAATAATGGAGTTTGATACAGCGGTGTCATTCGGAGGACGAGTGGTGTGACAGCCTTTAGAAATGGTGCTCCTACTGGTTTGCACAGGCACTCCACAGATGCCCTCCTCGATGTCTGCGAACTTCCATTGATGTCTCTCTCCTATTTGCCTGTGGTCAGGAGCTAATAACAAGAAAAAATCTGGTATTTTAAGCAGGATACCAGGGCTCGAATTTTGGCATGAAATTTGGTACCCAAAATGTACCAAAATACCGCTAAATTCGAGCCCAGCTAAGAATTTGTAGACAGCAGATATTTGAATATGGGGATGTTGCTTTTGTTAGAGTTCAGTATTTTCTGATTTATTTCTCTACTTAAGAGATCATTTGCACCAGAGTCTTTTTCCAGTCCCGGTGGGTAAGTTTCCTTAATTGTAAGTTAAGTAACTTGTTCTGTTTTGTGTTTTACAGATTTACAGGGGGCCCGGATGCCAATAAACAAAGGTAGGTTTTAAGGCCCCCCCTTTTACACACTTCACAGGACTAGGTAAATTTTGGTTATGGCTTGACTGAGAATTTGTAGACAGCAGATACTGAAATATAGGGATGTTGCAACTGTCAGAAAATTCAGTTTCTAGGGACATGGATATGTTGTTCATCCACACTCATTGGCAGGTATCCTTGCCGCTTTAAATCTTGCCGGAAGGTCTTCAAGCTTGCTCCTCCCACCCACCCTGGTGGTATAACTCTCGGCTCCGCCCCATGACGCCAGATCTTCCTTACCGCTTGGAAGCTCAGGTTCCCTCCTTAACGCTCTGCGTTTGAGACTGGTTCCTATTTCTCCGTTTGCGGATTTAAAAATAAATTTTGCAGAAAGACTTCAGTCTTCTATCCCTCGCGGCTGCGATGGACAAATCGACTCCCGGATTTCGGAGATGCCCATGCGGGCAGAAGATGTCTCGGACGGATCCACACTCCACGTGTGCTACTGCTTAGGCCTGAGCACGACCGCGGGCTTGCGACCTGTGCTCATCTTTCTCGGCCTCGTCCTCGAAGTCCGTGCTGCCCGATTGCAACCGGCCCGTCCGAGGCGTTTCCTCGGTGAAGTCAAGGAGGCCGGTTGGCGGTGTCCGCGTCGGCGGGCTCGGCGGATCAGCTCGAGCAGATGGTCGCCCTCGAAGAGGAGCCGGCACGGGCCGTATCTTCCTCGGCCGCGGCATTTATCCCGCTCTCTCTGGGCTCTTCTTACACGGCTTCCTTTAAGGAGCTTTGTCTGTCCCTCTCCACTAAAGGAGAAGGGCCTACGTCTGCGGGACCTTATTCTCGGTCCAAAAAGAGGGACAGGGGTAAGTCCCTCCGTCGACGCTCTTGGGAGCGGGAAAGGTCCCTCTCCACGGGCCGTCGACCGTCGGCTAGTCGGCCGCTCGGCCCGGCCACTGGCCTCACGGTGTCCCGTCAGGTCAGTTGACCGAGACTCCCACCGATGAAGTCGAGATTTTCTCGACCCATGGACGGAGCTGTCGCCTTTAGCAGCCGAGGTCTCCCTCTCCCGGTTCCCGGGAGGAGTTGAGGATCCGTGGGCTCGCCTGTGCCTTCGGTTCCGGAGCCCTCGGATGGACCATCCGAGCGAAGGGAGTGCGGTTCAGCCGACACCTCCCGCACCGACCTCGGAAATTCCGGGACTCGGTCTCGGACCTCTTGTCGTCAGCCGATCCCACCGTGCCTAGGCGGTCTCTGTCTCGGCACCCATGATAGCGCGTCGCCCTTCGTCCTCCTCCTCGGACGAGGGAGGCTTGGCGTAAGTCGTGTGATGCGAGAGACCTTATGTTGCAACAGCTCCTCCTGGCGGGAGTAAGCCGACCCCGTCGCCTCCCCGGCATTAAATGGCTGTCACGGGCGGCCGACACAACCCTCGACTTATCCGAGGAGCCTATACCCAGGCGGTTGTTGCAAAACCAGCTGCTCCACCAATTCGGTGGAACCTCCGCCTCCATAGCCACCAATTGGGGCTCCGACCAAGATTCTCGGTCGGCTAAGGGTCTACCCATCGGCTGTCAGTTACCCTCACTCCCGACCGACCTCGGCGGTGAAGGGTGGCTCAGGCCAGAGCAGCTCTTGAGGACTCTTCCGAGTCGAAGATGATTCCTCCTTTTCTCCAAGCGACTGGACTTGGAGTCTTCAGGAGGTCAGTCATTGGGCGATAGCCCGTCGTCCTTCCTAGGACTGCTTGGCTCATCTCTGAGTCCACGGGATGGAGCTCGACCCCGTTTCCAAGCAGGCCCAGGTATCCCCTCACGGAGATTCTGGACGGGGATTCTCCGCGGAGGCCTTTCCGGTGGCCGAGGCCATAGTGGGTCCGGCACTGGAGCTTTGGCGCGCCTGCTTCCTGCCCTCGCCTTGACCAGGATGGCCAGGAAGTATGCGGTCCCCGGTTCCCTGTCCGGTTTTCGGAACACCCTCTGCTGAGGGGTTGGTTACCGACAGCGTTTTCGGTAGCGCCCGGCAGCGCCAGGGATGTGGACAAACCTCCTGACAAGGAGTCCAAGAAATTGGACTATGTTGGGCGAAAAGTCACGCTTCGTCCTCTCGTCTCGCCAGGCCAGTTGACCGTCCTCATGGCACATTTTCTCATGCCCTGTTGGGCTCCTGGATGAGGTCATCCCTCATCTTCCCGCCGATCTGCAGACTACGGTTAAGCAGGTGCGGGACCAGGGCAGAGCAGTGGCCAAACAGCAGCTCAGACTGCTTTGGATATAGGGGACTCATGTGCCAGATCGGTGGCGCGCGGTGGCTATCGTCGGCGGGCTTGGCTGAGGATATCCACCTTTGCCCGGATACCCAGCACAAGTTGGCGGATGTTCCTTTTGGGGACTGACCTCTTGGCCCTGGGGTGGAAGGTCACCTGCAGAGGATCGAGAAGTCCAATGCTACCTTGGACTCGGTCTCTTCCGCTCAGAAGGACAAGGCCGAAGCCACAGCCTAAGCCCTTTGTCCTTCTGTGCCCCGGCCTTGACCCAGCAACGTCAGGGCCAGCAGGCTCGGCTTGGCATCCCAAACCCAAACGCCCGGCTTCCTCTAACAGGAGGCAGGGAGGAAAGGCCCAGGAGGTCCCTCGGCCGGTCCCTCCTCCAAGCCTGCCCAGTGACGGGCTGAGGGGTGTCGCCCCCATTCCTGTCACCTTACCCCTGGGTCCCCCCTTGGGGGGACGGCTCCGGCACTTCCGTTCCGCCTGGTCCGCTGTTACCACGGACAGGTGGGTCTTGGAGGTGGTGGGAAGAGGCCTGCCTCTGGAATTCGAGCAGGCACCACCCTTCAGGCCGTCGCCCTGAGAGCTTGGATCCCCAGCCTCACTGGCGCTCGCGGGCCGACATCGCTCTCCTCCTCCAGAAGGAGGTGATAAGAAGGTGGTGGACCCTCCTTCAGACCCAGGGTTTGTGTCCAGGTACTTCCTGGTTCGAGGCGGACGGGGGCTGGCGCCCATTCTAAACCTACACGACCTAAACAAGTTCCTAAGGTCTCGAACCTTCAGGATGGTCACTCTGGCTCAGATAATACCATCCTTGGAGCAGCGTGTGGTTCTGCTCTCTGGACTTGCAGGAGCGTTTTTCCGTCCCTATCCGTCCGTCTCACCAGAGATTCCTTCGCTTCGGCGGAAGAATCCCTCTTGATTCCAAGCCATGCCCTTGGCTTGTCTCCAGCTCCCAGGGTCTTCACCAAATGCATGGCAGTGGTGAAAGCATTCTCTCTGCGCTGAGGGTCGGGTGTACCTCACCTGGACGACTGGCTGATAGCAGCTCCTCCAGGAAGGAGGCAGTGGTCCAGAGATCTGGCCTCCAGGTCTGCTCTCAACTGGGCCTCCTTATCAACGAGGCCAAGTCGGAACTCGAGCGAAGCAGGTGATTCTATTCATCGGGCGCAGCTCGACTCTCTTCGAGCCAGGCGTGGCTCCCGCGGACAGGGCCGGTTCTTTCCTCCTTTGCCCGATCATTTCTGGTTGAGCAATTAGCCCTGCCGGGACTTCCTCGCCTCCTGGGTCTCATGGCAGCCTGCACCAGCGTGGTCCGTTGGGCCCGCTGGAACATGCGTCCCTTCAGTGGGACTGGCCAGCCAGTGGTCAGACGCTGCGATCCTTTGGACCAGCTTGTGTCGGTGACACAGGGGATGTGGGCAGCTCTCCAGTGGTGGACCGTTCCAGATCATTTGCAGGAGGCGTCCCGTTCGTCCGCCCGAACCGGCGGTCTCTTTCGACCGATGCCTCTCTGATGGGTTGGGGTGCCCATCTGGGGAACACGGACTCATGGCCTCTGGTCCCGCAGGAGTCCGATGCCACATCAACCTGCTGGAGCTCCGGCGGTCCGCCTAGCTCTCACCGCCTTTGCTCCGTTCCTCCGGGGTCAAGTGGTCCGAGTCCAGATGGACAATACCACGACCATGTACTATCTAAACCGGCAGGCGGGGCGCACTCCATGCTTGCAAGGAAGCTCTCCGCATTTGGTCACTCGTGCACAGCCTGGAGGCGGATCTCCTAGCCATTCACGTGGCAGGGCCTCCAACACCCTGGCCGATGCCCTGGGCGGATAGGGCTGCATCCACGAGTGGTCTCCTGCAGGTAGTCAGCATCTGTTCTCCCATTGGGGCACACCTCAGGTGGACCTGTTTCCTCCAGGAGGAACGGCTGAGTCTGTTCTATACCGCCCCCCTCAGCAGGGCTCGCTGCAGGGGGATGCCTTCTCGAGGCAGTGGACCCCGGGCCTCTTTTACGCCTTTCCCCCATTTCCCTTGATCCACAAGGTGCTTCTCAAGGCGAGGAGGGACAAGGCGCAGGTGATTCTGATAGCCCCAGACTGGCCTCGCCAGTTCTGGTACCCAGATCTCCTCAGTCTCAGCTCCAGGACTCAGCGGCAGCTTCCAGCTCGCCCGGACCTACTCTCAGTCAATCAGGGGAAGGTGTTCCATCCGGACCTTCAATCCCTGCACCTGACGCCTGGTTCCTGAGCGGCTAGAGTTCCAGGCTTTGGGTCTTTCCGACGAGGTCCTCAATGTAGTTGAGGCGTCCCGTAGAGTCGACCAGAAAATGCTATGCCTTCAAATGGAAAGGTTTTCCATTTGGTGTCAGAACAAGGCTGGACCCTTCCTCCTGTTCCTTAGCAAGCATCTTGGACTATTATGGTCCCTTTCTAGTCAAGGGCTTAGGTCGACGACCGTGGGGTGCACCTAGCAGCCATCTCTGCTTACGGAGCGGGCGGAAGCAGTCGGTAGCTCAGGAGAAGGTGGTCTGGCGCTTTTCAAAGGCCTTGATCACATTTCCTCAGTCAGGGAACCCCCACCTCCGTGGGATCTACTGCTGGTACTGGCAAAGCTCATGGGCAAGCCATTCGAACCTATGCAGGTGTGCTCTCTCTCACCTGTCGTGGAAGACCGCCTTCTTGGTGGCTATCACGTCAGCCAGAAGGATGGGAGAGCTCCAGGCGCTTTCCATCGAGTCTCCTTACCTGGTCTTCCACAGGGACAAGGTTGTCCTCTGCCCCACCGAAATTCCTTCGAAGGTGGTGTGAGTTTCACCTTAACCAGGTGTTGACTCTGCGGTGTTCTACCCCAATCACACCTCGGAGGCCGAATATGGCTCCATACTCTGGACCCTAGAAGGCGCTCGCTTATTATAAGGCCTTGCAGCTGGAGAATCGAGGAGAGTTCGCCAGCTGTTTGTCACCTAGCTGAAGCCGCATCTGGCAGACCTGCAGCCAAGCGGACGATAAGCAGGTGGGTAACCTCCTGCATAGATCTCTGCTATAAGTTGGCGGGCATGGAGCCTCCCAGAGGATAAGAGCTCATTCTACCGCCATACTGCTCTGTGATGGCAGCTTCCAGGGACGTCCCTATCCAGAAATCTGCAGGGCTGCTACCTGGAAGTCAGCAAACACCTTCATTACCCACTACCACATCGACCTTGAGTCACGCCGGGATGCTGGTTTTGGGGCCTCGGTTCTCAGTCTCTCTTTCCCAAGTAAGTATTGGGGTGTGCGTCTTGCCTCCCTCCTCCCGGAGAACTGCTAGGAGTCTGCCAATGAGTGTGGATGAACAACATATCCATGTCCCTAGAAATACAGGTTACTCACCTGTAACAGGAGTTCTAGGAATGGTATATGTTGTTCATCTACAACTCACCGACCTCGGCTTGATGCACAACCTGAGCTTCCAGCGGGCCAGATCTGGCGTCCATGGGCGGGCCGAGTTATACCACCGGGTGGGTGGGAGGAGCAAGCTTGAAGACCTTCCGGCAAGATTTAAAGCGGCAAGGATACCTGCCAATGAGTGTGGATGAACAACATATACCATTCCTAGAACTCCTGTTACAGGTGAGTAACCTGTATATCTTCCCTTGTCAATCTTCACCATTCATTACTTCCTGGGTGTATGGCGGGCGCCCCGTCCACGAAAGCTTTTTTTTTTAAATTTGCTTGGCCCGCCCTCAAGGCGGCGTCATGCGCGGCGGCCGTTAATGTGGACAACTCCTCCTCCAACTCAGTTCTGTTTCTCCCGCCCGTCGAGGCAGCACCTGTTGTGATAGCTAACGAAAAGTCGCGTATCCGACTCCTTTCTACACTCGGCGCCTACGGTAAGACTCTTCCTTTTCTTTCCTTTATCTGGCCGGGTGTATTTCCGACTGTGTTTAATCTTGTTTATTCGTTATGTCCGGTTCTGGAGCGAAGCGTTTTTCTAAGAGCAGGCCGTGCCCTAGCGTCGGTGCTCCTGCGGCGGCATTTCTCAGTCTCGGACGGCATGGCGTCTGTCGCCCGTTGCCTGGGACCCAACCATAATATGGATTACGTGCGGCGCTTGTTTCTCGATGGACCGTCGGCGTCCTCAAAGTCGGCGTACAAGCTCGGCAAGGCCCGCCGACTTTAGGGGCGGCGTCGCTCAGCGGAATCTCGGGCGAGATCCTTAGGCCTTCCCCAGGTCCCCTCCGGGCCTATACGGTCCGAGGAGGAGGTCTCTCTTCCCTTCTTGCGGGGAGGCCCCTTCCAGCGGTGTTGGGGTGGCGTCGTAGCCCTTCCGGGCGCATGGCGCTGACACCGCCTCGGCAGTCTGCCCGAGGCAGGCTCCCCGTGTCGAGGCCCTTGGCTGGGCTGGCTGGGTGGACCCTCGGCGTCGCCTCGCGGCGCCCGTTCGGATCCCGGCGCCCGTTCGCGGTGCTGTGTTCAGCGGCGCTGTTCCCAGCGCCATTTCGATCGCGCCCGCTTGCAGTGCGGTGATCGGAAAGCGGCGCCCGCTTTGAATCGGTGCCGTTCCGGCGCCATTCGTGATGCTGATGAGCCTGGCGGGCGCCGCCGGCTGTGCGCTCCGCCTCCCGATGCGCCGTCGGCGTCTTCCCCCTCCTCCCGGGCGGTGCGGGTCTGCGGGCAGCTGGGAGTGGGTTGGGCCTTCATGCCGCCCGGCGTGGTGGGGGCGGCGTCGCACTCGGTGCCGGGCCGTTCGCGGCCCGTGGCCTCGGGGACCCCTGGGGTGGCCAGCATCGAGGTCCTGCGGTCTCGTCCTCCTCGGGGGCGATGACTCAGATGTGGACCATCCTGGCACCCCCATTCTTGAATCTGGGTCCTCGGTGGCTAGGGGTACCAGAGCGGCAGCGGGCCCTCCCTCTGTCCCCTGCCGTCGTCTCCTGGGGTTCCTCGGCTGGGGTGGCCGAGGTCGGGGGTGACGGAGGGCTCCCTCTGGAGGCCGGTGACAGCTACCCCGAGGTGCTGTTACCTCCTCTAGGGTTGGGAGGCGTTGCAGTCGGGAGGAGGCCCTCTCGGAATCCGAGGGGTTGAGGGCAGCCGTCCTGCTGCTCGGTCTTCTTTAGCCACCTCGGGGGTGGCCAGGAGCCGTGTGAGCCCGCCCCTCCCCAGGGTTCTAGGGTGTCCTCTGGTGGCGTTTGTGCGGACTGCCCTTCTGGATCCATACGAGTCAGGCGTCGTCACAGGGAGTTTCTCCCCAGGGCTCTTCAGGTTCCGCTTCCCCAGAGTTCCGTTCTGCGGCCTGGTTTGATATCGGGATCCCTCTACTAGGGCTCCCTTCCTGGATTCCAGAGCCCTCATGACAGTTGCACTCTCGGAGGTGCCCCTCTCCCATCTCTCTGCCTTCACCACCCCGCTCCCAGGCCATGTCGGTCCCTCTGGGTCCGTTATCCTGGGAGCAGTTCAAGGGTTCTCTGGCGGCCTTCCCTCATATGTTAGTTACATGCATGGGCGGGTCTTTCGACTCTCCCCACGCTGCGGGAATCCTCTGGACATTCCAGTTCCCCATCATCCTCATCTCCCTCCTCTGAGGAAGGAACCCTGCTCATCTGTCCTCGATGCTGATTTCACAGAATATCAGCGTTTCCTCTCGAGATGGTGGGGATCTTGTTTCCTCGTTCGGGAGACAATCCGAGCGGGTGGCGTGAATTCCTTGGTGAATTCAGTGCCCAGCATCTGGTGGTACCTTCCTGGCCTATCCCTTCCAGGAGGCGTCTATCCGGTCCTGGCAGTTCCTGCTGTTTCTTCCCCAGCCGCGGACTGCCAGCGTGGGTATTGTGCCCCTCTGAGTCTCTGGGTTCCCTTCACCCATCCTCAGGTTTGGTATACCTGGATACTCCTTCTGGGCGCCGTTGCCTGGCGCACGACCGCCACAGTTCGGACTCTCTTCAGTTCGACCGTTGAGGCGAAGTGTTCTCTTCTTCTCGAATGCGAGTGCATGTATTGCATCACATCAGGCTCACCACGCTGCCTACAACCGGCATCTGTGGTCGATGATGTCCCAGCTGCTGGTATCTATGCTGACAGGAGCAAACCAGGCAACCGTTGCCCTCTCATGATGAGCCTGGAGCTGGCAAGACACCAAGCAAGGGCATCTTATGGCGCCAATGGTGGCTTCCAGGCTTGCGGGGACAGCGATCTGCATCAGGCGGACGGCATGGCTCGTCTCTCCAGGTTGTCACCCCTGGCCCGCGTAGGGTGATCGCTCCGCCTTCGGGGGACCGTCTTTTCTCATCCAGAGCTAGGAGACTTTTACAGGGCTCCATCCGTCTCCTCGTCCTCGGGAGGCACCTCCTCGCTCTTCTCCACTTAGGCTTTCTGAATAAGCCAGGGTCTTCTCCTTCTGTTTCCCACCAGCAGAAGGCTGGGGTCTTGTTCCCTCAGGGTGTGGCCTCTTCCCCTCCTGGGGAGAGGAGCTTGATACTCACCCAGGGTAATGAATGGTGAAGATTGACAAGGAAGATAGGAAAAGTGCGTACCTACCGTAGTTCTTGATCTTCTCTTGTATCTTCTCATTCATTACTCCTACCACCATCCTCAGTGGCCTCTTCCTGTGGCTTCTCCACCTCCCGTCTCCTTCCTCTCTCTGCATTTTCTCTTTTGTTTATAAAATTTAGGGAAAATTCCTTAATTTTCAAAAAAAAATAAATATAAATAAAAAAAAAAGTTCTTTCTTAAGGGGAGGGTACACCAGAAAAATTACTTACTCTAAGATTCATGGGCCATCTAGTGGATTGCATTGGCGATCAGACTGCACTACTATCTCTTGCTATTCTTCTGGCAAGATATCTCTGGGGTTTTTTGGTCTGGCTCAGGCTATTCAGTTTTGATCCTGCAATCCCGTGTTCAGATAGTTGCCCTGAAATCTTTCCCCCCTCTATTCTTGCCTTGCAGAGCAGAGGAGAATCGTCTGTTCCTTTCTTTTAAAAAAAAAAAAAAAATGCAGCGAACTCTCTCCGACTGCTATAGGCATCTTGGTATCTGGGTCATGCATCTAGTCAAAAGGAGAAATCAAACAAGAAGGCAAATGAGAAGGTGAGGCTTTCCTTCTCGCTGTTTTGCTATTGGTTTCTCCTTTAAGTTCCTCCTGGACAATTTTTACAATAGAGCTCTGCTGACCATATCCAATCCTAACCAGCCTAAGCCTTGGCCTGCCTTAGCCAGTCAGTCTGAGTCCCATTTCTGTCTTGAAACGCCTGAAAGGCTTGCATTTCCATTTCTAAACCCCTGAGCAGCACTCTCATGCTGCTGGGTTTTATCCTTCCCTCCTCGGGTGTCCTCCAGTTAAAGGCCTTCCTTGACCAGAGCCGAGGCGGGTGTCATGAACAATGGCATGTTGAAGATGAGGACTATGCCCTCCTGAGTCTGTCTAGCGGGTTCGGTGAACCTTCTCTTCAGCTCTATCTACGGGATTCTTGCTTCCCTTTAGTCGAGCCTTCAGCTACAAGCTAACTATGCTGTGGGGCATTCTGGTCCCTTCAACATCCCATCTCTCTTCTCTTTCTTCTTCTTCTTCTATTTTCTCATTTCCTTACTCATCTCTCCTCCTAGAGTCGCCCAGGTAAGGAGGCCCTGCAGTCCTAGACTAGGGATATTCTTATCTCCTCTGTCCTTCCTCCATCGGCTTATTCCTTTTCAGTTCATTCTTCCTTGCTTTGCTATCCCTCGGCTATCTTGCCTCGCTATCTATATTTTCTGCTTTCTCTTTGCCTCTCCGGCTCACAGAACTGAGTTGGAGGAGGAGTCGGTCACTATCACGCCTCGCCGCATGACGATGACGTCGCTTCCTCGAGGGCGGGGTCATGGGGCAATTTAAAAAAAAAAGTTTCCTGCGACGGTGCGCGCCTCCGGCTTACACCCAGGAAGTAATGAATGGTGAAGATACAAGAGAAGATCAAGAATTACGGTAGGTACGTAATTTTCCTATTTGTTCTTCAGCAGCCAAGAGCAAGAAGTAGCCGCTTGCTTTGGCATAGTCTCGGGTCTCATTTTCAGTGATGCAAAGTCATTTAAAGTAAAGGTGCAAGTTTGCCATTGCAAATGAGAGTAGTAACCTGTAAGAGTTGTGAATCAGTCACCTACCATTCAAACTGCCAAATAATGCTGTTTTCCTTGAAAAAAAGCTTTTTAGTTCGGTGCTCTGCTTCATTTGCATAACCCGCACCTTTTTTCTAAGTGCTGCTAACTCCAACTGTGACATCACGCCAGGGAAACGGTTATTAAAGGAACAATGTCACTTTTTAGTTTTAGATTGACAAATCAGCTATGTACTGTACCCACAATGCCTCACAATTGTAATTAGTATACAAGGTATTATATTTCTGTGCTCACTGCAAAAGTAGGAGACTGCATCTCTCAGTATAGAAGTCTTGTAGTTATATATGGTGTGTATAATGCATTGTTGTAAAAATAAACATACCAAAGCACCTCAGAGCAAGGAAATTGTAAAACAGGTTTGTATTTTACCCACAGTGCCTTGCCACAGTTATTTACATATTACTGCTCACCACCAGCAACATAAGGGACTGTACGATTGAGTAAGGCACATTTAAGGCAACATTATAAATTATCCAGAATTCCTTGTTACTGTATGCAAATCATTGACAACTCCCTGGTATGACATTTTTGGGGTATGGTCACACAGAAAACTGGAGAACAAAACGCTGGTAAAATATTGAAAAAAATGACTGACATTTTTTTACAAAACAAATTTCGGCTTCAACATCTGAGGCATGTCTGGCAATGGCATACTATGTGTAAAAGGCATTTGGGGATCTTGCAACTCACCTTTAAAGTGTCTGGCAATGAGAGAGCGTATTTGTGATGTCATACAAATAGTATCTCTGCCCTAAGGTGTTGCTCTGGAGAGAATGTTAGAATGTTGAAGTGCAAACTCTGTGGCATGGTCACACTCTGCCAGGTGTTCTAACAACAGATTTATTTCTCTGCTGAAGAGATCATTGGACCCATAGTCTTATTTCTGTCCCAGTGGTTATCTTTTTCTTAGCAAGAGGTTTTGGTTTAGTAACTTGTTCTGTTTTATGTTTTACAGGTTTACAGGGGGCCCTGATGCCAACAAGCAAAGGTAGGATTATAGGCTCCCCTTTCACGTTCCACAGAACTAGTAAATTCTTGGTATGGCTTGACAAAATTTTTAGCACAGCAGATCTTAACCTCGAGGGGTAGCTCTTGCAGCAGGTAACACATATAGGACATTAGCCTGCTGGTGCCAGGACCCCATGGCAAATTTCTTTCCAGCAGTACCAAGCGGGGACTGCCCCCTACATCCCATGTGGTGTGGTATAAGAGGCAGCGGTCCACAGTGTGCCTCAGTTCTTTTCCCACCGTTGATGCGAATTCATTGACTCCACAGCCCAACTCGCACCAGTTGGACCGCTGTTTTTACCCTTTTTGAAAAATTGTCAATCGCTGTTTTCTTTAGTCAACCATTTTTAGCTGTGCAGCCCGCTGCAGATTCGGGGGTCATATCAGCAGCTCACAACCGTTCGCAGAGGCCCAAACATCTGAGCACCCAGCCCCTGGACAGAGTCTCTATAAACAGCTGGATTCTATGGGCAGAAAGGTATACTCGTCTGCAACTTGCAGCATTAGGAGCTTAAATTTTCTGACCCATATTGTCCAGTTCCAGAACGCCCTTTGGGAACAAGGAATGGACGTCTTGCAGGGTGTGCCTGACTGCCCCCAAAAGGCAGAACTCGCCAAGCTATTACAGACCGGGTCAGACATAGGCACGCATGTGCTACAGTCTGCCTATGACTCTGTGGACATGGCGGCAAGGGCGACTGCCACGGGCGTTTGTTTACGCCGCCATTCCTGGCTCCGTGTGTCTGGGTTCACGCAGGATGTCCAATCTAACATCCTAGACGCACCTTTCAAGGGCTCCATCCTCTTTGTTGAGGATACGGAGAAGATTATCAACAAATTACAGGACTGTAAGGCTGTCCGCACCATGTACCACCCGAAACAGACAATTTTGAAGATCTTGTTTTCATGGCCGAGTGGGGTCAACAGCCTCAGCAACCCCATTTTCAGCAGCCTCAAGCTCAACAGGGAGGCTTCGGTCAGAGAGGTGGCCCCAGGGGATCCTCGGGCTCCACCTGTCGCCAGACTAAACCCGCCCATGCCACCTTCCTTCCCCCTCCAACAGCATGACTCTCAGAGCAACCCACCCTTCCATGACGTCTTTTCGGGAGAGGATGTAGGCGGTCGTTTATCTCTTTATGCAGAGGCCCAGAGAAAGGTGACTTCCAACCAGTGGATCCTCTAACTCATTGAGCACGGGCACTATATAGCGTTCAGAGACATTCCACCGGACAGGCCCCCACCCCATCCCGTCACTCTGTGGGACATGCAGGCCTCATTCATCTGGAGATACAGGCCCTGCTTTCCAAAAAGGCCATCGAACCCGTTCCCCCAAGTGGGGTGGGGGGGGGCACAGGGTTCTATTCTCACTTCTTCCTGGCCCCAAAAAAGTCTGGAGACTTGAGGCCCATCCTCTACCTCAGCGACCTAAATCGGTCGGTCGAGTACAAATGCCGTAGGATGATTACTCTTCAGAACCTGCTCCCCATGGTCCACTAGGGAGACTGGTTAGCGTCTCTGGATATGCAGGATGCCTTCCTCTACATCCTGATAGCCAAACATCAAAGGAAATACCTCTGATTCGCTTTCCAGTGCAGGCATATCCAGTGCAGGGCGTTGCCGTTCGGCCTCTCATCGGCTCTGAGGGTAATCACGAAGTGTCTGGCGGTGGTGGCCGCAGCACTTTGGAGGAGGGGACACTGTGTTCCCATATAAGGACGATTGGCTCCTCTTGGCCGAGTCCAGGGAACACCTTCAGAGTGCCATTGTGGATACTTGCACTCTCTTTCGGAGCCTAGGGATCACCATCAACTTGGCAGAGTCATCCTTGATACCCTCACAGGTCCTGCCGTTCATGGGACCCTCCTAGACCGGTCAAGGGAAGGGCTTTTCTGCCTCAGGACAAAGCGCATTCGGACTCTAGCCAGGCAGATCTATTCAGCCTCCACCATGCCAGCATGACTTCTGCTCCAGTTGTTGGGTCACATGGTGGCATCCATCATCACAGTCCCTTTCACGAGACTTCGGATGAGGACAATCCAGTGGACCCCTGTTGACTCGAATGATGTACATTCAAGGGTCATGGATACATCTGTCTCCATGAGGAGATTAGCTTGGCTCAGATGTACCAGTTTGTCACAGGATACCCAGACTAAGGCTATGGATTTTCCTGTTGCTGGTAACTCTCTGTTTGGGGAACAGAAAGAGCCTTACATGAAGAAGATGGAAGAGTACAGGACCACCTACAAGAGTGCTGCAGCAAAAGAGAAGCAGGTCACTCCTCAGAAGCAGCAGTTTAGGGCTGGCAGGAGCAGGCCTTTTCACAGGCCTTTTACCAAACCCAGGCTTCCTCTTCATTCCAGCAGAGGGGGTTCTTCAGGGGTCGAGGCAGACGAGGGATGACCAGGACCTCAGCATCCACTCAGTCCAAGTCCCCGGCCAAACAGACACCTTGAGGTGTCAGTCAGGGTCGCCTCCCCAGTTCCTGTAGAGGGCAGGCTGGCTCAGTACTCCCAGGCCTGGGATTCCATTACTTCAGACAAATGGGTCCTGGAAGTAGTGAGCCAGGGACTTGTTCTCAGTTTCAAAAGGTTCCCAAAGGTGAGAGCAAAGTCTTTCAGCCCCCTCTCCCTCTTGGAGACAAAGGCCTTAGAGGCAGAAGTCTCCTCTCTTCTGCTTATGCGAGTAGTAGAGAAGGTACCTCTTTGTCACAGGAGAAAAGGACTTTATTCCAGATACTTCCTTACTCCAAAAAAGACAGGGGAGTGGCGACCCATCCTAGATTTAAGGTACCTCAACAAACACCTGACAAAACCAAAGTTCAAAATGGTGACTCTGGGAATAATTCTTCCCTCTCTGAGACCAGGAGACTGGTAGCCTCCCTGGATCTCAGGGATGCCTATTTCCACATACCCATGAGACATTCCCACAGAAAGTACCTCAGGTTCGAGTTGCCCTCAGGCCATTATCAGTTCAGAGCCATGCCTTTCGGCCTAACATCTGCTCCAAGGGTGTTCACCAAGTGCCTGGCAGTAATGGTGGCATTTCTCAGGAGACGAGGTATCCTTCTGTTCCCATATCTGGACGACTGGTTCCTAGTAGGTCAGTTCTCAGACCAAGTCAGATCAGCCTTAGAGGTCATCCAAAGGCTCCTGGAGTCCTTGGGCTTCATTCTAAACCTAGAAAAGTCTGTTCTGGAACCAACTCAGTTGCTCACTTTCATAGGGGTGGACATAGACACTACCCAGGCAAGAGCATGCCTTCCTCTTTCAAGAGTTCAGTCTCTAGTCACTCTGGCTTCCTCTTTTCATCCTCTAGTTTCTCGTCCAGCCAGACACTTTCTACAGTTACTGGGCCACATGGCAGCATCCACAGCTGTGGTCCAGGGAGCAAGGTTTCAGATGAGAGATATTCAGTTTCATCTCAGATCTTACTGGTCTCAGAAAAAGGGCCCTCTCTCCAAATTGGTTCCAGTGTCTCAAACTCTAGTTCAGGCACTCCAGTGGTGGCTGGAGGAGGACAGTCTTCAGCAAGGTGTTCCATTCATCAGTCAGGCTCCTTCAGTGATTCTCACCACAGACGCCTCTCTCCTAGGCTTGGGGTTGGGGGGCTCACCTGGATCAGCTTACAGCTCAGGGAACCTGGTCTCACCAGGAGTCTCCTCTTCACATAAATCTTCTAGAATTGAGAGCTGTCTTTCTAGCACTGCAGATATTCTCAGCTGTGGTTCAGGGAAAAGTAGTACAAATCAGGACAGACAATACCACAACCATGTGTTACATCAACAAGCAGGGAGGCACTCAGTCCTCGGCCTTGTGCACAGAATCCATGAAGATATGGTCTCTGGCTTATTCCCTTCAGGCTTCCCTGGTGGCTGTGCATCTCCCAGGGAAGGACAATGTTTTAGCAGATGCTCTCAGCAGAATTTCTCAGGGTCATCAGAATGGACTGTGAATCCTCTGATCCTTGAGGTCATCTTCAAGAGGTGGGGTACTCCAGAGATAGATCTCTTTGCAGCCCCGGACAGTCATCAACTTCCTCTCTTCTGTTGCAGACCTCCTCTCCTAGGCTCTGTTCATCAGGATGCTCTACTATTGGATTGGACAAGCAGGTTCCTGTATGCATTTCCTCCTTTCCCATTGATATTCAGTGTCCTGATCAAAATCAGATCTCAGCCTTGCAGGGTGATTCTAGTGGCACCAGACTGGGCCACACAGTCTTGGTATCCTCTACTACTGTCACTGTCAGTGACATAGCCTCTCAATCTTCTGACATCCTCCGGGAGGAGGATCCTCTACCCCAATCTTCAGGCTCAAGGCCTGGCTCTTGAAGAGTTAGAATATGCAAGTCTGAACCTTTCTCAGTCAGTCTTGGACATTCTAAAGGTTAGCAGGAAACCTGCTACCACAAAGACTTGGAACTCCAAATGGAAAAGATTTGGGTTTTGGTGTTCCCAGATACCTGTTCAGCCAGAGTTGGCTGACATTGTTGCTGTACTGGACTATCTGGTGCATCTTAATAGCTTAGGCCTCCGGCCTACTACTCTCAAGGTACATTTGGCAGCTGTGTCTGCCTTCCTTTCCGCTGGTAAGGGCTCTTCCCTAGCCTGTCATCCAGTCTTCAAGAAGTTTTTCAAAGGCTTACTACATGTTAATCCTCCCTTTAGGGAGCCTACACCTTCTTGGGATCTGAATATCTGTATAGCACAACTTATGCAGCCCCCTTTTGAGCCTTTATCTGCAGCAGAGCTGAAATACCTGACTTGGAAAAGTGTATTCCTGGTAGCTATTACCTCTGCTAGGAGAATCAGTGAGATCTTACTTCGAGATACAGCTCTTGCAGCAGGTACACCATTAGGACTGAAGCTGTCAGGTGTCAGGACCCCACGGAAATTTTCTAGCTAGCAGTCTTCAGCAGGGACCGCCTCCGACGTCGGTCCCACTCCCGACGTCAGGCGTAGTACATAAGGAGGTGGTCCCGCCACAATCCCCAGTTCTTTTCCCGCCGTCGACTTCGCAGCAGCGGCCTCTCTTTCACTTTCTAGCGCGACGACTAGGAAACTTCAACCTTCTACTTTCTTCACTGATTCGTCTGATGTCCTCTCTGAGCACTTCTCTGGAGGGCCATTCTTCGAAGTGTGCTTGCTGCAAGCAGATCCCCTTTAAGGATCCTCACTCGGCCTGTGTGCGCTGCCTGGGCCCAGACCACGACACCCAGGCCTGCTCCTTCTGCCAGGGCTTCAATAGCTGCATAAGGATCCGCCGCCAGAAGGCCCTTCAAGCCTTTCTTCTTGAGGAAAAACTCAAGGCTATGGATCGAGATCCTTCCTCCAAGGGGGAGTCTTCCGGGAAGTCCCACAGACATCGCGAAAAGCACCGGGAGAAGGAGAGACCCAGATCCCTTTCCAGGGCCTCGGAGTCCCGCAGTTCCGGCTCCAGGTCTGATCGTTCTCCCTCTAGGGCTCGCTCTCAGCCTCCCCCGGTCCTTGTTAGATCGGCCAGTGGTTCCTCTTCTCTGCAGCCTGTCAAGACCTCCAGGCCTGTATCTTCATCCACTCCATCCAAGGCCTCGCCCAGGTCTGGGGAGCGCCACAAGTCTTCCTCACGTCGTCCGGACTCCGACGTCAGGTCTGTCTCCCAACCGCCACCACCCCAGCGCAAAACCAAGGAGCTGACCTCCCTGAAGCGTACGTCGGACCCGACATCGGTCCACCCGATGCCGGCCAAACTACATAGGGCAATCCCGAGAACCAGCTACTGTATGACACCTGTCGCCGGTCAGGCATTTGACCCCGAAGACGTCGGCCGGGGGACCGGCGTCGGCCATTGCAAAAGGAGGAACCACACCACCGCCTACTGACGTCGATCGGAAGGAGTCGTCGGAGGAGGACACTACCCAGCCCGAGGACCAGGCGGGCGACTCCAGTCCCGTCGAGCTCCCACGGGAACCCTCCCCGGAGCAGGAGACCCCCGGGGACCCGACGCCCGGCCCATCGTCAGGCCTGAATTTGACAGAGGTGAAGGAGCTCTTCACCTTCTGATGGGACACCATCTAGAAGGATGTGGTCACCTCACAACCTCCTCCTCCTACGCCAGCTACCCCTCCAACGCCTGCGCCCCCACCTCCACCCAGGGGGTCAGCAGAACAGGCATCGACCCCCCAGGAGCCAGCATCCCCTCCTAGGGGCAGATCTTCGGACAGGAGAAGGCCTCCTTCAAGATCCATTTCAGGGTCCCCCAGCCCCAAGAGACCCAGACGGCATCAGTATACCCTGTCCGGGGAGGACTCCAGATCTGACACCTCTATGTGCTCCAGATCTCCTTCTCCAATCAGCGTCCCTTCTCTTGACGCACGCAACCTTCCCAGGTCTCCTCCAGATGACCCCTCGTTCGCCGAGATCATGAGGCATATCCAGAAGAACATGGGGTGGGACGCTGAAGAGCTAGACCCTGAGAGACTACGCCTTGCCCGCTACCGTCGGCAAAAAGACCCCAAGCCTGTGGTAGTGCCACCCTTGGTGGACACCTTTGTGGACGTCACCAAGTCTGCGTGGAAGCATCCACATTCGACTCCGGCAGTACCGAAGAAGGCTGACCGCCTGTACAAGGCCCCAAGGGAGGACCAGTACCTGGCGAACCATCCTCTGGCCAACTCCCTGGTCATTACGGCCTCACACGACCGGTCTCAAAAACCGCAGCACTTGAGCACACAGCCACCGGACCCGGAGTCCAATCAGTTGGATCTCCTGGGTAGGCGCTGCGTCTGCCAGCTGCGACTTGCATCGTAGGTCGTTGATTACCTCACCCATATGGTTCAGTTCCAGAACGCATTATGGGAGCAGGGACAGGACCTAGTTGAAAAAATGCCAGACGGTGGCCAAAAGGAGGAACTGTTGCAACTCCTCCGTACGGGTTCGAACGTGGGGACCCAGGTGCTTAGAGCCGCATACGACTCTGCAGACTCTTCAGCCAGAGCTGCAGCCTCAGGCGTGTGTCTCCGGAGACACTCTTGGCTCCGTGTCTCCAGGTTGGCCCCGGACGTCCAGAAGAATATCCTGGACGACCCTTACCATGGTGAAGTTCTGTTTGGTGAGGCCTCAGAGAAGGTGATCACCAAATTGCAGGAAGCCGGGAAGGCAGTTAGATCTGTGCAGGCTATGTACAGGTCTCATCTCAGTTCTTTTCGCAGGAACCAGAGTCGTTTTCGCAGCCGGACTCAAAAGCAACAGCTACGTTCCAGCCAGCAACAAAGGGGCTCCTTCACCCGGAAAGCCCAGGCTAAGACATCCTCAGGCAGAGGCCAACACGTCACAAAGTCGGTCCAACATGCAGGATCCAATGCTGCCACAGCATGACTCCTTCCGGGCCCCCGCCCCTCCTCAGGATCAACCGGAAACCAAGGTCGGGGGTCGCATCGCATGCTACCTGCCAGGGTGGCGGTCGATCACCACCGACAGGTGGGTGCTACAGTTGGTCGAAAAAGGCCATTATATAGAATTCGTAGACAACCCGCCCACAAGGCCTCCTCTGCTTTCCCACTCCTCGGGTCAGCATGCCCTGCTTATACAGCAGGAAGTGCTTGCGCTTCTAGAAAAGGAAGCTTTGGAGCACGTTCCAGGGAACCAGAGAGGGATAGGATACTATTCGCACTTCTTCCTGGTTCCAAAGAAAACGGGACCTCCTTCCAATTTTGGACCTCGGCGACCTCAATCTGTCAGTCGTCTACAAGCACTTCCGCATGGTGACCCTTCCGGGTCTAATCCCCATGCTGAAGAAGGACGCCTTCTTGGCGTCCCTGGACATGCAGGACGCTTACCTGCACATCCCTATTGCTGAAGCGCACAGGAGGTTCCTGCGCTTCGAGTTTCATGGCCGCCATTATCAGTTCCGAGCGCTTCCCTTCGGGCTGTCATCAGCACCTCGGGTATTTACCAAGTGCATGGCAGTTGTGGCAGCGTCTCTGAGGAGACAGGGCCACTGCGTTTTCCTGTACCTGGACGATTGGCTTCTCATGACCCCCTCCAAGGAGGCATTGTTGATGGCCATTCAGCATACCCAGACCCTTTTTCAGTCTCTGGGCATCCTCATCAACTACAAGAAGTCTCTCCTAGTACCGTCCCAGAAACTGCAGTTTATAGGGGCAGTTCTGGACACTGTCAAGGGAAGAGCCTTTCATCCCGAGGACAGAGCGGAATGCATTCGGTCCCTCATAAGGGACCTGTCAGCGAAGAAGACCGTCCCGGCCAGACTGGTCCTTCGCCTGCTCGGTCACATGGCTGCGGCCATTCCAACAGTCCCGATGGCAAGGCTCCACATGCAGGTAACCCAGTGGATGCTGAGGGTGCAGTGGGACCAAAGGCAAGACCATCTGCAGCAGCCAGTTCGGATCACGAAGGCCGTGATTCGGGACTGGCAGTGGTGGCTAGACCCGGGAAAGCTCTCCGAGGGAGTTCCCTTCACAGCGCCGTCTCCGGCGGTAACTCTCTCCACAGACACCTCAGGGCTGGGGTGGGGAGCGCACCTGAATGGGGTGAGGTCTCAGGCACATGGACAATCCAGGAATCTCATCTCCACATCAACATACTGGAGATGAGGGCGGTCCTTTACATCCTGCAAGCCTTCCAGTCGGAGATCCCACTGAGTACTCTCCTGTTGCAAACAGACAATACTGCGGTGATGTATTACCTCAACAAACAAGGAGGCACGCACTCCTACCCCCTGTGCAGGGAGGCTATGAGAGTGTGGGAGTGGGTAATACGACACAGCGCAAACCTTATTGCAGTTCATGTCCCCGGGGTGGACAATACCATCGCAGACAGCCTGAGTCATTCCCAGGCCAGAGTCCACGAGTGGGAACTTCTACAGGAGGTGGCAGAGAATCTGTTCCACAGATGGGGCACTCCAGAATTGGATCTGTTCGCGTCCCCATCCAACGCAGAACTGCCCAATTTTTGCTCGCTAGATATAGGGCCTGGTGTTTTCTGGTGAGATGTGTTGTCCCTCTCCTGGGCGGGCAGATTCCTCTATGCCTTCCCTCCTTTCCCGTTGATCCAGAGAGTTCTTCTCAAACTTCGCAGGGAGCATGCGACGCTTATCTTAGTAGCGCCTTTCTGGCCCAAGCAAATCCGGTTCCCGCTTCTACATCAGCTATCCCGGGAACCTCTGCTTCCTTTGCCAATCAGCTCCCATCTGTTGTCTCAGGTGGAGGGTTCACTAGTCCATCCGGACTTACGCTCATTGAACCTACATGCCTGGCTCCTAGAGACATAGCCATGATGCGACACGGGGTCTCGCAAGAAGTGGCAGAAGTACTTTCTGCCACCAGAAAACCGGCAGCACACGCAACATACGCCATGAAGTGGCACAGGTTTTGTTTGTGGGCTCAAACACGCGGTTTCTCGCCCTCAGACTGTCCTGAGAAGCTGGTTCTGGAATACCTGCTTTCGCTTTTCCAATCGGGGCTAGCTTACTCCTCGATTAAGGTGCATTTGTGCGCAATTTCGGCTTATCATGCCCCCATAGGCCATCGCATGGTGGCTCAATTGGACACTACTCATGCCTTTTTACAGGGGTCCTCCACCTTAGGCCACCTGTCAAGGACCCGGTTCCTCCTTGGGACTTACCTTTTGTCCTGGAGCAGCTTACGTTGCCACCTTTTGAACCAGCCGCGGATTGCGAGCTACGTTTTGTGTCATGGAAAACATTGTTTTTAGTTGCAGTTACTACGGCGAGAAGAATCTCCGAATTGCATGCACTCGTGTGCAAAGAGCCTTATCTAATTTTCCACCAGGACAGAGTATCCCTGAGGACAAATCCTAAGTTCTGGGAGCATGGATATGTTGTTCATCCACACTGTCTGGCATTGTCCCTTTCCCCTTTAAATCTTGCCGGAAGTCTTCAAGCTGGCTCCTCCCACCCACCCGGGTGGTAAATACCTCGGCTCCGCCCCATGACGCCAGATCTGTGGACTTCCGGTGACGTCATAGAAGAAATGGCAGCCTAGACAAAGGGGCTCCTCGAACGATCCCACAATATCCCTCCTAACACACCTAATCTATTGTCATCTTTATACAATTATAACAGGAGGGCTTCCCAAAATGCCAAAGAAGAAAGGGGACAACAAGTTCGCAATTCTGGCGCATCTTAATGAAGAGAAATCCCAGGATGAAGGATTGGAGAGCGAAGACTCGAGGGCCTCATCCTCCTCGCACCGAGGTGGCATGGCAGCTGAGCAGGCTTCCCACATAACGCTTCAAAAACAAATGGCCCAGATGCTGGCGGACTTAAGAGACTTCCGCCGTGAAATGAGATCTACGGCGACGGCTCTCCGCACCGATATCGGGAAACTGGAGCAGAGGCAAGATAACAGCGAGGCCCGAGTAGCAGGAACGGAAGGAAGGCTCGACGATATGGAGTGTGCCATGGCTCAACTACAGGGGGAGGTCAAGGCCTTAAGGGCTCGAGCCGAGGACGCAGAGAGCCGCAGTAGAAGGAGCAACATTCAGATATCAGGACTCCTCGAAGGTTCGGAGGGACAAGATATGATAAGCCACATTCAGAAGCTCCTCAGGGAACTTCCCTACCTGATGGCATTCGATGATTGAATGGGCGCACTACACGTTAGGGCCGAGGCCCCCTCCTGGTTCTTGCCCACAAACCGTCCTGGTGAAGTTTGAGATTCCAGGACAAGGAGGCGGTTTTAAGAACAGCCTGGAGGAAGGGGAGCATACTATTAGGCTCACAGTGCCTTTACTTCGATAATGATTATGCCCCCGAGATTATGGCACGAAGGCGCGCCTACTCCGCGGTAATGAGAGCGCTGAAGATGGCCAGGATTAAATTTCGTACCCCATATCCTGCAAGGATGGTGATCTTATTCCCTGATGGAGCAAGCACAGTGGAGTCGGCGGAGGAGGCTGAAACTGAGCTGAAAAAGAGGCATATCAACATTCCCCAGTCCAGGCCCCGGAAAGAACCCTCAGTGGCAACTAAACTCACCCAGAAGATGTGGAGCAAGGGGCAGAGTGACGCGAGGTGCAGACAGGGAGCAGAGGTCATACAGAGAATCCGGGACACTGCAGGCAGCACAGACCACTCGGATGACCTGCAGGCGTCGGAAGCCGCCACAGGGACATGAGATTGCCAAGTAACTTTGTTAAATAAGGGGGCAGGAGGAGGCCGGGGCGACAGCGGAGAGCCCTCACTAATGGCGGCGCCTGGGGAGGATCTCCATACAAGAATGGGGTTCTGGCTACGGTGGGCTCTGAGACCTATCGAGATAGGAAAGGAGGGGTAAGAGGGAATTGCTGCCAGGAGAGCACGGGCAAGCGGGGGGGTTAAGGGTTGGGAGGGTTGAGGTGGATCAGGTACAGTAGGCCCAAACAATACTGGGAAAACGACACTCCGCTGGGAAAAGGAGTGGGGGAAGCACACGGAGAGCGGATGAAGGATAAAGATAATGGTCATGAGGGTGGAGTGTAACTGGTTTTCCGAGCATCAGAAAGGCTTCGTGGATAATGTAGAAATTAGACTGGGCCCCGAGCTGGGAATCTGGAACTGAAGAGGAGGGGAGAGGGGAAAGGGAAGGAGGTACGGGGGTGAGAGGGGATGGAGAGATAATGAGGAATGGGCACCAACACATTGGGGGACCAACAAATGGCTATCGATTGGACTATCCCACCGAGGCAACAGCTGCTGTACCCAACGGAGATGATAGCCGGTGAGTGAGGAGTGGGGGGTGAGACAGACAGTGATGAACCTGAACTGAAACGGAACTACGGGAGAATCATAGCAGCACACAACAAAAGACTCTCTCAATGACTTTGTGGACTTGAGTATGACCTAGTAACTATGATTCAGTTTACGTGAATAATTAAAATGGAACAGGAAATCGGTTCACGGGAATGGGAATAGAGGGTTAGTGTAAAGATAGGATAATGGAAATAAGGTCGCCGGGGAGGGAGGATTTGAGAGGCGGGTATCTGGGAGGGAGGGCCCCACCCCGGGAGGCTGTCGTGAAGGTTTGCCCCTACTTTGTTCGTTCTTCCCACCTCTCGAGGTGGCCGCGTTGGGGAGGCCGGATCATGCAGGATGTGGGAGGGCAATGATCCCTGAGCGGACACAACAAAGCGGGTCCTACCAGGCAGCTGAACCCACTCTCTGGGCCCACCATAGACGAAAGTATTGACCCTGATGCCTCGGGTTAGGCCTGGGGGGAATCAGAGGGTGAGGAGGATATGCAGGGACGGGGCGGGGGCCGACAGGTCGCTCAACTGACCCCTCTGGGGACCCTCTCAGCTGGGCACTGGGAGGCTAGACCTGTTGGAGAGGCGGGTGAGGCTGAGGGGCCGATGTCAGAGGAGGTCCGCCGGGGGGACAGGTGGGGCTGGCTGTGGGAGGGTGGGAGGTGGCTGATGCCCGCGTGGGTGGGGCTCGGGATGGCAACCAGCTTATGAGCTGGGGCTGGTCGGTGATTCTCCCCTTCCCCTCCGGTGGCCGGCATCGTACCCCAATCAGACCAAATACACACCATACGCGGCCTGGACCGGGGTACTGGCGTGTGGGCGAGCCGTGCGCCCATCTCCCCCCCCATCGGCTTGATCTGGCAAGGCGGCTACTCTGAAGTCCTGGATAGAAAGCCCAAGGTGCAGAAGTCTCTTCAGCTCAGTCCATTCCCCTACAGATATGTCCAGGGATCTTAGGGGACTACAGGAGCTGCATACAACAGTCACCTAATCCACTTACCTTTTCCCAAATAGCACGGAGTGCTAAAGCCCAGTGACTCTGGGCTCTCGGCAAGGTTTCCTTGCCACAGGGTCAGGATCCCTGACTCGTGGAAGTGTCAGTTTGTAAATATTGAGTGTTAAGATGTTTAAATGTTATGTAATATGGATTAATGTTAGACAAGTACATTGCTGTATTGTTATTTGTGTTGTGTTAGTCACCAGATATAAACAGTTGACCACGGTGGGGGTGCTCTCCAGGGATGGCGGACCTAGGGGCCTGTTGGGGCTAGAGAGAGGTAAATCAGTAAGAAGTTATAGAAAAGAAAATGGATACAGTTAAGGTAAAACTACTTTCATTAAATATAAATGGCCTTGCATCTCCCTTCAAGAGATCAAAGACCCTGACCTTTATCAGGCGCTCCAAAGTTGACTTAACATTCTTACAGGAAACCCACATGAATGCGGCGGAGCACACAAAATTGGCCAAACTCAGCAGGGGGCAGGTTTTCTACTCCTCGGCCAAGACGGGTAGACGCAGGGGAGTCGCTATTTTGGTCTCTCAGGGCACTCCTTTTAAGGTAAAGGAGACGTGGGCTGACCCAGAGGGCCGCATGATTTTGGTGCAAGGTGTCCTGCATGATAAACAGGTAACATTGGTAAATGTATATTTCCCACCGGGAATGTTGGTGATGCAACTTAAACCACTACTAGATAAAATCATACAAAAAACAGAGGGGATACTTATGATGGCAGGCGACCTTAACTTTGTTATGGACCCCAACTTAGAATCCACCAGCACGAAACCCTCCAGGTTGTCAGGCACCCAAAGATTCTTTAAAAGATTTGCGAGCGAGGCAGGATGGTGTGATGCCTGGAGAAAGCGCCATCCTCACGCGAGGAATTATACTTTCTACTCGCCGGTTCACCAAACTTATACCCGCATTGACCAGGTGTACACACAGGTGAAAAACCTGGGGATGCTGCATAAAGTTCAAATTGGAGACATTGCTGTCTCTGACCATGCCCCCCAGACCTCATTTTGGGACTTCGACCTCCAACCCAAACGGACGACTTGGAGGCTTAATCCTTACCACCTGCGTTCAAAAAAATTCTGTGACTTTCTCATCAAGAAGATTCAGGAGATTAAAAATGACAACCCGGTCACGGACTCTGCCCCGGCCATGTACTGGGACACTATTAAAACTGTACTTAGGGGACACATAATAAAATTCACAGCAGAACAAGAAAAACAGTGTAAAGCACAGAAATTTAAATTGGAGGACTCTCTCCACTTCTTACAAATGGCACACAAACTGGGACACAGCAGTGCTCCCTCAGTTGCAGCATACCAGATTTGAATTGGACCGGCTGGTGCAGCAGCAGACAGAGATGGCCCTGACCTTTTTACGCCAGAAATTCTACGAGGTTGGACCGAGGGCCACTCGGATGCTGGCGTATCAAGTCCGAAAGCAAAAGAAAATGGCTACGGTCGCATCAATACTCCATCCTACAGGGGGACAATGCCTCACCAAGACCCAGGAAATTGCAGAAGCCTTTACTGAGTATTACAGGTCATTGTACACCCCAGAAAAGCCAGTATCCGCACATCACATGGCGGAATTTTTAAGATCAGTCACCCTTCCACGACTTACAGAAGCCCAAAGCCAGGCTCTGGTTGCCCCGATAACGGACTCGGAGCTGATGACTGCCATAAAGAATGCCAAATCCCAGAAGTCCCCTGGCCCAGATGGATATGGGGCAGAATTCTATAAGGCGGTGAAGACCCAAATCCTCCCTAACCTCCTCAATGTTTTCAACGGGGTTTTGGAGGGGGACCCCCATCCTGGGCGTATGCCACGATTTCTGTCATCCCCAAGCGGATAAGAACCCACAGTTGTGTACCTCCTATAGGCCCATATCTGTACTTAACCAAGACTATAAACTCTTTATGACAATCTTAACCCATAGGATGGATCAGGTCCTTCCCTTGCTGATTCATAAGGATCAGACTGGGTTCGTCCGAGCTCACACTACTACAGATAACATAAGGCGGACCCTACATGTGGTACACTACATGCACACTGGGGGGGTTCCATCCTTACTGGTCAGCTTGGATGCCGAAAAGGCATTTGACAGAGTGGCGTGGCCGTTTCTGTATGAAACATTACACAAATTTGGCTTTCCCTCCACTTTAATAAATGTCTTACAAAATTTATACGCTGCCCCACTGGCATGCGTAAAAGGTGAATGGACACCATTCCACCTATTTCCCTCTATATAGAGGAACGAGGCGAGGATGTCCCTTGTGATAGAGAAACACCCCCGGTTATTTTACTATCTTGCCAGCTTGAGGTTATCCTGGACTGCACCAACCCTCCCCTATCTTGTCTTTTATCGCTGTAAATGTGTTGTGTCTTGTTTGTTGGGCTGGCCACCCACTTTGTAAAACCCTTGTCCTGTCGTTGGTAGCCTGTTTGGTGCAATCCAGTATCCCTTAAGATAGTCCTTTAGTGTGAGTCTATGTACACTATTAGGTTTCTACCGGCCCTCCTTAAATAGAACCTGAGTATCCTTTAGTATAAGGATATTATACTCTAGTCTAAGTGTTTGGCTTTATACTTATTATATTTCCGATATGTCTAGGTAGCTGCGGTATGTCGGTCGAGCACTCGGTTTTTATTCTTTTTCTTTTGAGTCGCTTATTCTTTAAATGGAACCGCTACAAAGGTTCACATTTCTGTGGGTTTTAAAAGAGGCTCTAGCTAACGTTTGGTGAGCCTCCCCTGCTCGTTTTGCTGTTCCTCCGTTTGTGGGATAAAGACGAGTGAGGAACACCAAACTTAAATGGAAAATACATAGCAATAGTGCGGAGCTCCGGTAAACCTTACCTCTCGAATGCTTGCACTATCGCAAAGGACTTGTAACTTGTAAAAAAGGGAAAGTCAATTGGGTGAACAGCGTATTCCTGTTTTTCTCCCTCTGAGTTTAACGCTCCTTTTTAACAGCTTGAGTAAGCAAATAAATATTTATCGATACAAAAATAAGGGAGTTCGTTCCAGACCTGTGCAACTTCAAAGTTCCTCTCTCTCCTTCCATGGTAGCTTGCTATGGGTGGGCAGGCCGAAATTTTCCATCTTTTATACTACTGGTCGGAGGGGTGGACCCTCTGAGTTTGCTTCTGAACATAATAAATTGATAGAAGGGTTGTTATTTCATTTTTGATGTGGGCAACCTATAAACATATTATTTCATATATATAAATGAGATTAATGCCTTTTTTTTATTTCTTTAGTTTAAATTTGATTACACTGAAGGTGGAGTCGTCTTGTCACATGATTAAAATTGCTATATAAAGCGTCTGGCTAGGGAAGTTAGTCAGTCAGTCTGGAGAAGGGTGTGAACCTGACAACACCCTGACTTGAGTTAGCTATTTCTAGCTCTTGAATTGCAGTTCTGTGTTTAATTTTTTGTTTTGTTTTGTTTTGTCGTTCACAAGTCCGCTGTACAAATTAAATATAACTTTATTGCTGCTAATCTTGTCTGAGTGTCTTCTCTATCCCACCCAAGTTCACATTTGGTGTTAGAAGTGGGATAGTGGGTCTGAAGGGACCTATTGGATCTGAGTTCAGATCCGATTCATATGCATACAGACAAGGCAGGAGAGCGAACTACACCAGCCACCAGGTCCATCGTACAAGCTGCTAAATTATCCTTATTCCCTGGATTGGAGCCAGTGGTACGGAGGAAGGTGACGACTGAAGGAGAGATTGGAGATATGGAGGATGTGAAATCCGTTGAAAAGGGAGCTCAAGCAGCTGAACTTCAGCAGGAAGACCCTCCAGAGAATCCCCATGAACTGCTCAGGTGGCTGTGCCTGCGACAGGTAGAGCTGGAGAGAGAAAGGGAGCGGGATCGCATAGAGAGAGAGAGAGATCGTGCTGAGAATGCGGCCAGGTGGACTGACACCTTACGTGCTATACAGGTTATGGGCTCAGCAAGACCACCTTCAACACCTGGGGTAGGACAAAAAGATATAAGATTGGTTAAAATGACTGAGTCTGATGATATAGAAGCATATCTTTTGACATTTGAAAGGGTAGCTATTGCCTGTGCTTGGCCTAGAGATCAATGGGTTATCAGGCTGGCCCCTTATTTAACTGGGAAAGCTCAACTAGCTTATAGCCGTACAGACCTTGCACACATAAACGATTATGACTATATCAAGCAAGCCATTCTGAAAAGATATGATGTAAGTCCTGAGACCTACCGACAACGTTTCAGAGCCTACAAATTTCAATCTGCTGATACCCCCCAGGACTTATACACCCATTTAAAAGACTTGTGTTATAAGTGGTTACAACCAACACAAGAACTATAGCTCAGATTACAGAAAGTATTATTTTGGAACAGTTTATACGTGTTTTACCCCAGGATGTACAGTTGTGGGTCAAAGAGTATCGCCCTGATACTCATGAGGCAGCTATAAGACTCGCTGAGGACTATCTGACTGCTAGGCCTCAACGCCCTAGAACATTTGTGAACACTAGAAATCCACCAGCTGTAATAAGACCCCCTACAATGCCCGTGACACAAACTAGTGGTGTTCCTGGGGGTAAAGAATATAGTAAAAGATTCAGTCATGATATTATATGTCATGAATGCAAAACCAAAGGACATATTGCCAGGTTCTGTCCAAAGAAAAAAGTAGAATCAATTCATCTAGTCCTCGCTAATTGGGGCCATTACGTCACCTCTGTAGAGATTGGGGGAATGGTAGTAGCTGGTCTCGTGGATTCTGGCAGCAAGCAGACACTGGTACATGCTTCTTTGGTAGAGAAGCCAGAACCGGGGGAACCAACTACAGGAGTTAAATGTATACATGGAATCATACACTGGTACCCATTAAGAGAAATGAAGATTCAAATAAATGGGACAATGCACAAAATGAAAATAGGCATAGTACCTTCTTTGCCGGTTCCAGTAATAATTGGGCATGATTATCCATATTTTGATTCTTTATTAAATACAAATGTTGGAGCAGTTACCACTCGGGCACAAGAGAAACAGGAGAACGAACTGGGACATCTATTTCCTTTTGAGGAAGAGGTATTTGGGACTGTTGGCAAAGACAGGAAAAGTAAATCACGGAAAAGAAAAGATAAACAGTCATGGACTAAAAGAGATACTGAACTAGATATGTTGTCTGGAAAATGTATATTACCTAACAAGGAGTTTGTAAATATACAAAAAAATGATGCTACCTTGATCCCTTTCTTTTCGCAGGTAATGCCAACCATTCCTACTGAGCCTCATCAACCTTATTATATAATTGAGAATGATTTATTGTATAGGGTATGTACGAATTCACATACAGGGGAGATGGTTGAGCAGTTGATGGTCCCTATACAATTCCGGAAAAGGTTACTATCCATTGCCCATGACATACCTATGGCAGGCCATTTAGGTAAAGACCGTACGTTACAACGTTTACTGTACAGGTTTTACTGGCCGGGTATACATGAGCAGGTGGCGGAATACTGTAAAAGCTGCCCTGAATGTCAACAAGTAGCGGCAGTAGGCCGAAAAGACAAAGTGCCCCTC
Source organism: Neoceratodus forsteri (assembly GCA_016271365.2). NCBI lineage: Eukaryota > Metazoa > Chordata > Ceratodontiformes > Ceratodontidae > Neoceratodus > Neoceratodus forsteri. Next base: position 240,857,378 of record CM057449.1, on the reverse strand, counting down.
ATACCAATGCCTTTAGTTAGTAACATGTTTGAAAGGATTGCAATGGACATTATAGGGCCACTACCTAAGAGTACGAAGGGAAACCGCTTCATCTTAGTGGTGGTAGACTACACTACCAAATATCCCGAAGCAATACCCCTTCGTACAGTTACTGCTCCCAGAATAGCAGAAGAGTTGGTAAAAATATTTAGTCGTGTGGGGATTCCAAAAACTATCCTAACTGATAGTGGTACCAATTTCTGTTCACAGTTGCTTCAATGGCTATACCAGGCGTTAGGTATTGAAGCCATTTTTACTACCCCCTATCACCCCCCCAAACTGATGGGTTAGTTGAGCGATTTAACCAAACCTTGAAAAAGATGTTGAGAAAGTATGTATCAGAGGAAGGTAATAAATGGGACACTTATCTACCATACTTGATGTTTGCTTACAGGGAAGTTCCACAAGCATCTACTGGGTTTTCTCCGTTTGAATTATTATACGGACATAACCCAAGAGGTCCTTTAGATATCATAAAGGAAGAATGGGAAAGCAAGAAAAGTAAACATATATCAGAACCCCTAGAATATTGGCAAAAACTTCGTCAAAGATTAATGGGTTATGTAAAAAAGGCTCACCAGACTAACCTACAGCAGCAAGTAAAACAAAAGGGGTACTATGATAAAGGAACTAAACCTAAGGACTTCACTACAGGTGATAAGGTGTTGCTACTTCTACCATCCTCTGATAATAAGTTACTCATGAAGTGGCAAGGCCCCTACAAAATAGTAAAACGTATGGGTCCTGTAACTTATTCAGTCGAATTGCCAGAAAAGAAAGTTAAAAACAGGATATACCATGCAAATCTATTAAAACCATGGGTAGAACGGACACCTACCATATGTAGTTTTATTCTCCCAGAAACCCCTGAGTCTGAACTAGACATAGCTTATGAAAGACTGGAAAAAATGGCTAATCTTTCAGAAGTACAAATCAACTCACTTTTATCTGCTGAACAAAGTTCTACTTTACAGAATATGTTAGAACCCTTCCAAGCCTTATTTACTGGCATACCGGGAAAGGTTAATGGTGCTGTTCATCATATCATGGTTCCCGATGCCATACCTATTCATCAAAAAGCTTATAGGATACCAGAAGAAGTACGGGATGAGGTTATACAAGAGATTAGGAAAATGCAAAAGTTGGGAATTATTGAGCCTTCCCATAGTGAATGGAACTTTCCTATGGTTATAGTGGAGAAGAAAGAAGGGGGAATCAGACTTTGTCTTAATTTCAGACGCTTAAATGCAGTGTCTAAATTTGATTGTTACCCAATGCCACGAATAGATGACATCATAGACCAATTAGGAGCAGCTAAATACATCAGCACCCTAGATCTAACGAAGGGATATTGGCAAATCCCTCTAGATCCAAAAGACAAAGAAAAACTGCATTTAGTACCCCTTTCGGCCTATATCATTTTACGATAATGCCTTTTGGTCTACACGGTGCCCCTGCTACATTCCAGCGAGTGATGGATAACATCTTACAACCACATACAATGTATAGCGCAGCTTATCTGGATGATGTAGTGATATTCAGCCCCTCATGGGAAGAACATATACAATACCTAAGGGCTATATTATTAGCCCTATCCGAAGCTGGGTTAACAATAAATCCTTCCAAATGTTCTTTAGCAATGCAGGAAACAAAATATCTAGGGTTCCAAATTGGTAATGGGAAGGTAAAACCAGAAATTACTAAAATCAAGGCCGTGGCCAATAGTTCCCGTCCAGTAACAAAAAAGGATGTTAGGTCATTCCTAGGCCTCATAGGGTATTACAGACGATTTATACCTAACTGTTCTACAATAGCCAGACCTTTAACAGATCTAACAAAAAAGGCTAAACCAGACAAAGTAAAATGGACACCTGAGTGTGAGGAGGCTTTCTGTAATCTAAAGGCTAGAATATGTTCCTCACCTGTCTTACACTCCCCTGATTTCTCTCGTCCATTTATATTGCAGACTGATGCCTCTAACTGTGGAATAGGGGCTGTACTCACACAGGTAGTACAAGACGAAGAGCACCCTGTAATATTCATAAGTCGGAAATTACATGAAGGAGAAAAACATTATTCTGTCATTGAAAAGGAATGCCTAGCTATAAAGTGGTCAATAGAAGCTTTACGCTTTTATTTATGGGGTAGAGTTTGAACTATGGATAGATCACAACCCTTTACGTTGGCTGCATGTAATGAAGGATAAAAACCCTCGCATAATGTGATGGTACCTCGCAATGCAACCATATAGATTCAGTATAAAATATAGAAAGGGTTTGACTAATAGTAACGCTGACTTTTTATCTAGATATGGTATGGGAGACTCTCTTTCTGTCGACAGACCTCGGGTTAGAGAAAGATAAATGTCACTAAGTGAAAAGTGAATCAGATTTGCTTAAGAAATTTATTTTGTTGTTATCATCATCATTTACTTTGTTTTTACTCTTGGGACCCCGAAGTGGAGCCCTGGAGAGAGTGGGCTATGGCTCCATCCTTTTGTTTAAAGGATCTGACGACAGTTATCTTGATTCTCCCATTTCAACACTAACCAAACTCAAAATGTTTGATCTTGAGTGGGGAGGAATGTGATAGAGAAACCCCCCCTTCTCCCAGTTATTTTACTATCTTGCCAGCTTGAGGTTATCCTGGACTGCACCAACCCTCCCCTATTTTGTCGTTGTAAATGTGTTGTGTCTTGTTTGTTGGGCTGGCCACCCACTTTGTAAAACCCTTGTCCTGTCGTTGGTAGCCTGTTTGGTGCAATCCAGTATCCCTTAAGATAGTCCTTTAGTCCTTTAGTGTGAGTCTATGTACACTATTAGGTTTCTACCAGCCCTCCTTAAATAGAACCTGAATATCCTTTAGTATAAGGATATTATACTCTAGTCTAAGTGTTTGGCTTTATACTTATTATATTTCCGATATGTCTAGGTAGCCCCGATATGTCGGTCGAGCGCTCGGTTTTTATTCTTTTTCTTTTGAGTCGCTTATTCTTTAAACGGAACTGCTACAAAGGTTCACATTTCTGTGGGTTTTAAAAGAGGCTCTAGCTAACGTTTGGTGAGCCTCCCCTGCCCGTTTTGCTGTTCCTCCGTTTGTGGGATAAAGATGAGTGAGGAACACCAAACTTAAATGGAAAATACATAGCGATAGTGCGGAGCTCCGGTAAACCTTACCTCTCGAATGCTCGCACTATCGCAAAGGACTTGTAACTTGTAAAAAAAAAAGGGAAAGTCAATTGGGTGAACAGCGTATTCCTGTTTTTCTCCCTCTGAGTTTAACGCTCCTTTTTAACAGCTTGAGTAAGCAAATAAATAAATTTAACGATATAAAAATAAGGGAGTTCGTTCCAGACCTGTGCAACTTCAAAGTTCCTCTCTCTCCTTCCATGGTAGCTTGCTATGGGCCAGCCGGCCAAAATTTTCCATCTTTTATACTACTGGTCGGAGGGGTGGACCCTCTGAGTTTGCTTCTGAACATAATAAATTGATAGAAGGGTTGTTATTTCATTTTTGATGTGGGCAACCTATAAACATATTATTTCATATATATAAATGAGATTAATGCCTTTTTTTTATTTCTTTAGTTTAAATTTGATTACACTGAAGGTGGAGTCTTCTTGTCACATGATTAAAATTGCTATATAAAGCATCTGGCTAGGGAAGTTAGTCAGTCAGTCTGGAGAAGGGTGTGGACCTGACAACACCCTGACTTGAGTTAGCTATTTCTAGCTCTTGAATTGCAGTTCTGTGTTTAATTTTGTTTTGTTTTGTCGTTCACAAGTCCGCTGTACAAATTAAATATAACTTTATTGCTGCTAATCTTGTCTGAGTGTCTTCTCTATCCCACCCAAGTTCACACCCCTTTTCGCCCCTTTTGTTTGCGGCCTTCATAGAGCCCCTAGCCCAGAGGATTAGGGAGGCGCAAGATATAGAGGGGGTGGAGCTAGGAGGATATGAGCACCGAATAGCCCTCTATGCGGATGATATCCTATTATATTTATGCAACTCTGAGCAATCCCTCCCTGCAGTTAAATTAATACTAGAGGCCTTCGGTGTGGTATCTGGGTATAAATTAAATCTCAGTAAAACAGAGATGCTGCCCTTTCACTATGTGCCCACACCAAAAGTCAAAGAGGCTGTCCTGGGAAAGTGGGAATTGGGAAAACTTAAATACCTGGGGATACATATTCCTAGATCTCCCCTAGAGTTCTATGAATATAATTACATCCCTCTGGTAATGCAACTCAAGGCGGACCTGGCCGCTTGGGCAACCCTCCCTTTGGGGCTAGCCCGAAGGATCGATCTGATTAAGATGATCTTCCTTCCTAGAGCATTGTATCTGTTTCAGAATATACCGGTCCAGCTCTCTGCACAAACCTTTAAGGAAATAAACCGACATATTACCAAATTCATATGGGCAAACAAAAGACCTCGGGTACGACTCAAAATTCTCACCTTCCCCCGGGATGAGGGAGGCATGGGCCTTCGGGATTTAAGCCTCTACCAGCAGGCGGTGAATGTAATGCATCTGATGTCCAGAAAAACTAGAATAAATAATCCCACTGGCTGGACATAGAGCGGGCACTGATAGATGACTTCTCGTTTCATAAGAACCTGTACCAATCCAGGAGGCGGGACTCTAGCCTCGCAGGGGAATCCTTGGCTCGCAGCTTTGGTTAGAGGCTGGCGGACTATCCGAAAGAACCATCAGTTGTCCGCATTTATGCCTCTCATATGCCCAATTCCCAGCCTGAGCGACTTTCCCCCAAATGCCCTTGATGGCGGTTTTCGGCAGTGGGAAAGACAAGGTCTGAAATGCCTGAGTCAGATAGTGAGACAAGGTATAATGTGGGCTTACACTGAAATTCAAAAGGAATTTAACATACCGAAGGAAGACTTTTTCCGTTACCTACAGCTCAGACATTACATCAGCCGTCTTCCTCGGGTGATCTGGGTCCAGGAGCAGCTCCCACCACTAATACAGACCCTAACAATGTTTATTAGGACTTCCAGGCAAAACAACCTGATTTCAGTGTATTACCGGTCCTTGAGGGCCCAGAACCTTATATGCACAGATAGCATCCGGAATTGCTGGAGCTAGGAATCAGGTTATTTGATAACCCCCGAGGACTGGCAGAGGGCCTGGAGGTACTCGGCTAAGGTGTCCAGTTCACATGTCTGGAAGGAATTTGCATGGAAATGCTTAATCCGATACTTTAGAACCCTAGCAATCACTAGCCATTATAAGCCAGGTCAGGGGGCAGGATGCTGGCGCCTCTGTGGTACCACAAGGGTGGATCACACACATGTAATGTGGAGCTGTCCATCCCTGAAGCCTTTTTTTACGCTCCTACAGCTACACCTTCAGGAGATATTCACCCCCCAGCTCCGGCTGACAATGGAGACAGTCCTGTTTCTAATTCTCCCGTTAAACATGCGCGGGCCAATAACTAGACATCTATTACTCATACTCCTCACGGCAGCTAAAAAGGCCATCACGAAGCACTGGCTGACGCCTAAAGTACCCACCATACATGAATGGTTGAACATCACTAAACAAATCTATGTTATGAAAAAAATAACACATAGCGTAAGTAACCAAGAGGGGAAATTTGCAACTAATTGGGCTCGGTGGCAAATATACTATATGCTAAAGGATCCAACATTTGTGCCGTGAGGGATGGGGGCGGGGAGGGAGCCTCCCCTGCCCCTCCCCTCCCTTCTTCTTCCGTCCCTGGGATGCCGGGTTACTTAGGGGGATGGCCCTATGAGCGGGACCTATGGTCGCTGTAGTGGAAAGCACCCCAACAGAATCCCTATTATGCAAAGGATGGACAGGAGTGCCCAGGACAGGCAAGCATGATTACATGGTATGACTGGAACCTCTTCCTGAGGAGGATACCGCCACCCAGTACATGTGAAGGTAGGGTGCATTTCAAGATTGACGACCTGAGAACTTGCCTACTGATTAAAAGGCAAAAGTGATCTAAGTAAGAACTACTCTCGCCTGGGTACTGTATCCAACCCTGGACTCTTATTATTTTGCACTATACTGCCGTAGAATATTACACCCTCACTGAATCTGAATTTTATGTACTTATTAACTGTTGTTGATGATCTGGCTGAATTATGTGTAAATAAGTTAAATTACTAATAAAGATGACATTTTAAAGACTCCAGATCTTCCTTTCCACTGGAAGATGCAGGTTCCCTCATGCTATTTTGCAGCAATTGAGGCCCTGGAGTCAAATCGACGGTTTTCACCGCATCATCACGCTTTAAAACTCATAAGAGTATCGACTGGATCGAACTTTTAGGACATGGAGGACAAATCGTCCCCAGGTTTCGCCCGGTGTCCTTGTGGACAAAAATGTGCGCACGACCCCCACCTCCCTCGTGCGTTTGCAACACCGGTACCGTACATGATACCTGTAATGCACTATTTGCTCTGCCTTCCATCCCACCGTTCTGGAGGACCATCAGGCACGCCTGAAGCTGGGGAGACCGGAGCTTCGCAATCCCCTGGTGAAATCGAAGGAAGCCAGGTGGGCGATTTCCGCGGCTGCTGGATCCGCCGAGCAGCTCGAGCAGATGGCAGCCTTCGAGGAAGAAGCTGCCCAAGCTTCGGCCAACTGAAGCTTCTTCGTGCCGCTCAACTTGGGCTCCACCCTCACAGGATCCTTCCGGGAGTTGTGCCAGTCCCTCCCTACTAAGGGTGAGGCACCCTCGGGTTCGCACTCCTCCCAATCCAAGAAGAAGGATAAGGATCAAAAACCGTCTTCTTCTAGCCGAAGAAGACGCTCCTGGGACCGAGAGCGGTCCGACTTCCAGGAGCAGGGGGTCTCGACTACGGTCGAGATCGCCTCCTCGGCTGCCGGCTTTTCTGACCTTCTGTCTGGCAAAGGCACTGAAGTCGAGGACACAGCTGAACCGACCGAGATTTCTCTCAACCCGATCGAGCCGTTGTCGCCGACGCCTGTCAATGACTCTCTGGAGAGAACGCCTATTCTCTCCTTCCCCGACGAGGAGACCCGTCCCTCGGGTATCGATCGAGGGCCAGGAGCGGAACCTCGGTTTCACGGAGTCCGGCTTCCCTGACCGACAGTGCCGGCGCGTCCGGTCTCGTCCGGCGTAAGTCCTCATCAGTCGGAAGACCTAAGAAGGGCCATAAACACTCCCGAAAGAGGCACCGCCACCGTTCCTCATCCTCCTCTGATGAGGAGAGGCTTCGACGGAAACTCCGTCGACGCTATGAGGACCTTATGTGGCAGCAACTTCTGCTAACAGGCCAGAAGCCGGCTACCCCGGCAGTTCCGGCTATTACTTGACCTCAGCCTCTTCAGCGGCCCCCGTGCGCCTTTCGGCTCGGCCGGCTACAGACTCCCCACCAATTTTGGTGGAACCACCACCAAAACAGCCCCTGGGAGGGGTTCCCTCTAAGGAGGACCGACAGTCTTTGGGTCTTCCCCACAGGCTGTCCATTACGGTCACTCCTGATCACCCTAGGCGCATCGAGGGGGATTTAGGTGGGAAGCCTTTGTATCTGGACTCCTCGGATTCGGATAATACCGGCCTTCATTCTCATGATGAGCTGTCGGTGTCAGGCTTGGAAGAAGGGCCTTCCTCCTTCCAGGGCATCCTTCGACTCATTTCAGAGTCCACAGGAATGCCTTTGCAGCCTATTCAGAAGCAGGCGGAATATCCTCTCACGGATGTTCTCAAGAGGATACCCGACAGAGGCCTTTCCAGTGGCCGAAGCCATAGTTGGCCCGGCTATGGAACTCTGGCAGTGTCCAGCCTCCTGCCCGGCTCCATCTGCCCGCATGGCCCTCAAGTACGCGGTGCCCACGGGGTCCTTGGCGGGCTTTACTGAGCACCCCTCGGCGGAAAGCCTTGTAACTGCCTCAGTATTCAGGCGTATGAGCAGCTCTGCAGATACTGACCGCCCTCCAGACAAGGAGTCCAAACTTATGGACCACTCGGCCTGGAAGGTTTTCGCGGCATCATCCTTGGGCCTTCGTCAGGCAAGCTCAGCAGTGATCATGGCACACTTCTCTCATGCCCTTTTGGGGTCGCTGGATGAAGTTCTTCCTCACCTCCCAGCAGACATGCAGACCACGGTCAAGCAGGTCCGGGACCAGGGCCGGGCTGTTGCCAAACAACAGCTCCAGACAGCTCTGGACATTGGTGATTCCTGTGCCCGTTCTTGGCTTGGCTGAGGTTATCCTCCTTTCCTGCGGATACTCAGCACAAGCTAGCTGATGTGCCCTTCCTTGGCACCGACCTCTTCGGTCCGGGAGTGGCAGGTCATCTTCAGCGCATTGAGCAGTCTAATGCCACCTTAGATGCCACCTCTGCTAAGGGTTCTTCAGGCAAGAACCAGCAGAAGCGCAAGAAGAAGCCTTTTCGGCATTCTTCCCCTGCGGTCAGACATTCCTCCTTCCAGGGAGGTCAGCAACAGCAGCAGGCTCAAGCTTAGCGCCCTAGGCCCAAGCAAGGTCCCCAGCAGCTCCGCAAAGGAGGCAGAGGTGCTGGTCCAGGTGCCGCCGCCTCCTCCAAGCCTGCACAGTGACGGGTCGGGGGTGGCCTCCCCCGCACCCGTCACGCCAGTTCTGGGTCCTCCCGTGGGGGGCCGGCTCCGCCACTTCCTTTCCACCTGGTCCGGCATCACTTCAGACAGGTGGGTTCTGGAAGTGGTCGGGCAGGGTATGCCCCTGGATTTCGAGCAGTACCCTCCCAGCCGAGCCCGTGCCCCATGGGAGGAAAGGATCTCAGTTGGCACCCAGTCTGCCCTTCGGGACGACATTGCGCAACTCCTCCTCAAGGAGGCGGTTGCCCCAGTGCCCGGATCCTCCTTCAGACTCAGGCTTCGTCTCCAGGTATTTCCTGGTGTCCAAGCGGACGGGGGGTTGGCGCTCCATTCTAGATCTCCACAACCTGAATCGGTATCTCAGGTCTCGCACCTTCCGGATGGTAACTCTGAACCAGATCATACCATCCCTGGAGTGAAACATGTGGTTCTGTACACTGGATCTTCAGGACGCTTTTTACCACGTCCCAATCCATCCGTCCCATCAGCGGTTCTTCCACTTCAGGGTCGAAGGGACCCTATGCGAGTTCAGAGCCATGCCGTTCGGCCTGTCATCAGCCCCAAGGGTCTTCACCAAATACGCCATGATGGTGGCAGCCCATCACAGCGTCAAGGGTTGTATTTACCCTATCTGACGACTGGCTCCTGGCGGGTTCCTCCCTTCAGGAGGTGGAGAGGTCCAGGGACCTGACCCTCCGAACCTGCTCTCACTTGGGCCTTCTGATCAACAAGGCCAAATCAGAACTTGTACCTTCTCAGGTGATGGGCTTCATCGGGGCAGAGCTCGACTCCTATCAAGCCAGAGCACGGCTTCCGGCGGACAGGGCAGAGGTTCTTTCATCCTTTGCCCATTCATTTCTGGTTGGGCACTTGCGCCCTGCCCGGGACTTCCTGCGCCTTCTGGGTTACATGGCGGCGTGCACTTCAGTGGTCCGCTGGGCCAGACTGCACATGCGCCCCCTTCAGTGGGAGCTGGCCGCCCAGTGGTCTCAGCGTCAGGGTCTCTTCGACCAGCTGATCAGTCACCCAGAGGATGTGGGACGCTCTCCAATGGTGGACCGTCCCGAGTCATTTGCATGAAGGAGTCCGGTTTTTCTGCCCCGAGCCAACGGTCGTCCTTACGACCGACACGCCTCTCATGGGCTGGGGAGCCCACATGGGGGACAACAGAGCCCACAGGTTCTGGACCCCCGAGGAGTCCTGATGCCACATCAACCTGCTGGAGCTCAGAGCAGTCAGACTGGCCCTGTCAGCTTTCACTCTTCAGCTTCGGGGTCAAGTGGTTCAAGTCCAGACGGACAATACCACGACCATGTACTACCTCAACAAACAGGGGCGGACGCACTCCGTCTGCTGTGCAGGGCGCTCCAGATCTGGACCTTCGTCCAGCCGGCTGGAGGCAGATCTCTAGCCATCCGTTGTGGCGAGTCACGAACCAACTGGCGGATGCTCTCAGCCCGCATGGGCCAGACATCCCAGAGTGGTCTCTCCATCCAGAGGTAGCTTACGACCTGTTCTTCCATTGGGGCAAACCGTTGGTGGATCTGTTTGCCTCCAGGGAGAACACCAAGCTGAGGCTGTACCATGCCCGCCCCCCTCAGCGGGGTTCGCTGCAAGGGGATGCCTTCTCAAGGCTGTGGACCCCAGGCCTCTTCTACGCCTTCCCACCATTTCCCTTGATCCACAAGGTGCTTCTCAAGGTGAGGAGGGACAAGGCGAAGATGATTCTGGTAGCCCCGGATTGGCCACGCCAGTTCTGGTATCCAGATCTCCTCAGCTGCAGGGCCCCGGAGCGGCTGTGTACACGCCCGGACCTGATTTCGCTGAACCAGGGGAAGGTCTTCCACTCGAACCTTCAATCCCTGCACTTCACAGCCTGATTCCTGAGCGACTAGAGTTCCAGGCTTTGGGTCTTTCTGAGGATGTCTACACCATGGCGGAAGCATCTCGAAAAGAATCGACCAGGAAATGTCATGCCTTCAAATGGAAAAGATTTTCCATTTGGTGTCAGGGAAAGAGCCTGAACCCCTTATCCTGCTCTGTGGCTAACATTCTAGACTACCTTTGGTCACTCTCCAAGGGGTCTTGATCATCGACCCTTAGGGTGCACCTGGCAGCCATCTCTGCTTACCGGGCGCGGGCCGGTCAGCCGACGTTGGCTCAGGAGACGGTGATCGGGCGCTTTTTCAAAGGCCTGGATCACATATCCCCTCCGGTGCGTGAATCTCCACCTCCGTGGGATCTTTTGCTGGTTTTGGCAAAGCTCATGGGCTAGCCATTCAAACCCATGCACAAGTGTGAGCTCTCACACTTGTGGAAGACTGCCTTCCTGGTGGCTATCACGTCAGCCAGAAGGACAGGGGAGCTCCAGGTGCTTTCGGTGGACTTCCCTTATCTGGTCTTTCACAGGGACAGAGTTGTCCTGTGCCCCCACCTGAAATTCCTTCCGAAGGTGGTGTCAGAGTTTCACCTCAACTAGGTGTTGACTCTGCCAGTATACTACCCTAACTGCACCTCGGATGCCGAGTACAGGCTCCATACTCTGGACCTCAGGTATGCTCTCTCCTACTATAAGGAGAGGACGTCGGAAATTCGGGGAGAGGTTCGCCAGCTGTTTGTCACCTATGCTGAAGCCACTTCTGGCAGACCTACGTGCCAGGACTTTGTAAGATGGATTACATCATGCTTTAAGTAGTTATGAATTGGCGGGCAAGGAGCCTCCCAAGGGGATAAGGGCTCATTCTACCCGCCATACTGCTGCTTCCAGGGACATCCCTATCCAGGAAATCTGTCGGGCTGCTACCTGGAAGTCAGCAAACACCTTTACTACCCTTTACCACATCGACCTTGAGTCACGACGTGATGCTGGTTTTGGGGCCTCGGTTCTCCAATCTCTGTTTCCTAAGTAGGGGGTGTGCGCCTTGCCTCCCTCCTCCCGGAGAACTGCTAGGAGTCTGCCAGACAGTGTGGATGAACAACATATGCATGCTCCTAGAAAAACAGGTTGCTCACCTGTAACAGTAGTTCTAGGAGTGGTATATGTTGCTCATCCACACGCACCCCCTACCCTCCTCGGCTTAAAAGGCACACAGCCTGGCTTCCAGCGGCTAGATCTGAGTCATGGGGCGGAGCCGAGGTATTTACCACCTGGGTGGGTGGGAGGAGCCAGCTTGAAGACTTCTGGCAAGATTTAAAGGGGAAGGGGACAATGCTGGACAGTGTGGATGAACAACATATACCACTCGAACTACTGTTACAGGCGAGCAACCTGTTTTTTCTGCCTAAGGTGGTTTCAGCCCTTACCCTTAATCAGGATATCGACTTACCAGTGTACTTTCCTAAGTACACCAATCGAGGAGAAGCACTGCTTCACACCCTGGATGTTCACAGGTGTCTCAGATATTATCTGACCAGAACCAAACAGTACCGGAAGGCGGATCAGCTGTTTGTCTCCTTTGCTGAGAGAATGAAAGGAGCCCCTGTTTCTAAACAGTCCCTTTCACGTTGGCTCATTAAGTGCATCTCTTTCTGTTATGACAAGCGCAACAAGCCCTTGCCAGGCGTGGTCAAGGGTCTTTCTACCAGAGGAGTGGCCACCTCCTTTGCGGCGCTGAAGAATGTTTCCACTTCAGCTGTTTGTGCTGCAGCTACCTGGAGCTCGGTGCATACCTTTATTAGGCATTACAGTCTGTATATTGCTTCAAGGCGAAGGGCAGGCTTCGGCCTTGCCGTCCTCCAGGGACTTCTGTCCTAGGCTCGGGCAGGGTTGTAATCTCTGCTTTCCTCCTCCCGATGGCGTAAGATTGTTGCTATTGCTTGGGAATCAGTCCTAAAGGTGTAACCTGCTGCAAGAGCTGTATTTCAAAGTAATTAGTACAGTTACGTAAGAGCTTACTGTAACAGTAGATCTTTGAGAACAGCTCTTGCAGCAGGTACCTTCCTGCCCACCATTCCCCCTTTGGAGGAGATAGGTTATAGCCAAAATCCATCTTCCAGGATGGAATGATTTGTTTTTAGTCTTGGCCATCTGATGGCGGATCCTTGGTCTCCTCTTCTGATGTCAGCCAGCAGCCGGGAGTTTCTGGCGGGGGAACTGGGGATTGTGGCGGGACCGCCTCCCTATGTACTACGCCTGACGTCAGGGGCGGGACCGACGTTGGAGGCGGTCCCCGCTGAAGACTGCTAGCTAGAAAATTTCCGTGGGGTCCTGACGCCTGACTGCTTCAGTCCTAATGGTGTAACCTGTTGCAAGAGCTGTTCTCGAAGATCTACTGTTACGGTAAGTTCTTACGTAACTGTACTTTACAGGCTTTATCAGTGGAACCTGATTTCATTTCATTTCACAGGGATAAGGTAGTCAGTCGAACTTACATAAGGTTTCTTCCCAAGGTAGTGTTAGACTTTCATCTGAACCAATCTGTCATTGTCTGTATTCTTCACTGACCATTCTTCCTCTGGGGAGAGATTACACAGTCTTGATGTAAAAAGGGCTCTTAGTTATTATGTGGAGCATACTAAGGCCCATAGGAATGGCTGATCTTACTTGGAGAAACAGCTCTTGCAGCAGGTTACACCATTAGGACTGAAGCCGGCAGGCGCCAGGACCCAAATTTTTCTAGCTAGCAATATCCAGCGGGACCGTCCAATGTTGGCCTCGCCCTCGACATCAGGCATCATACAAAAGGGGGGCGGTCCCCCAGAATCCCCAGTTCTCTTCCCGTCGACTCGCCAGCATCGGCCTCACGGTCCTGCTCCAGCGAATGACAACCACAACTTCCAGCTTTTACTCTAAATGTCAGCATTTCCTACTACTTCCTCAGAAGGACACCCCTCCAAGTGTGCCTGCGGCAAACAGATACCTTTTAAGGATCTGCACTTGTCCTGTTTGCGGTGCCTAGGCCCAGAACACGACACCAAGACCTGCCCCTTTTGCCAGCGGTTCAACAGTCGCACCAGGATCCGTCACCAGAAGGCACTTCAAGGGTTCCTCTTGGAGGAACAATTAAAACTTATGGAGAAAGACCCTGCCTCCAGAGGTGAGTCCACCTCTAAGACCCATAAGCACCGGGAGAAGGCCAGGTCCAGATCCCTGCACCGTGCCTCGGACTCACGTACTAGCTCCGGCTCTACGCTTTCAGACCGCTCTCCCTCCAGGGCTCGCTCTCAGCCTCCTCCCATGAAGGTTAGGACTTCTGGCAGCTCTTCGACTTCTTTACATCTGATTAAGACTTCCAGGACCTCGGACCCTTCTCCAAAGCCCTCCTAGGCTTCCACGAAGTCTACTGACCTTCACCGGTCCAAGTCCTCTTTCAAAGTCACCCATTCTGCCTCAGATAAATGCTGGGAGCCCGACACCAGATCTGCATCCCAGCCTCCTAGGGGACCAGATCCCCCTCCCAGGAAGACTAAGGACCTGACATCCCTTAAGCAGACGACTGACACAAAACGGGCCGCCGACCCATCCCCGGTTAAGCGCTCGTCAGACCAGACGTCGGGCAATCACCCGACGTTGGCTTCACTTTCTAAGGAGTCGACGACTGCCTCTCCTTCACCGGTAGACACCGGTCACCAGGAGTCTATGGAGGAAGATACAGCGTTGCCTGATGACCAGGCAGGTGACAACAAGGACACCGGGCTTCTGCAGGAGCCTTCGCCTGACCCGGTGACGCCCGGGAACCAGACACCCGATACCGGCAACAGGCCAACCCCGACACCAGGACCGTCATCCGGTATGAATATTCAGGAGGTTAAAGACCTCTTCACTATTTGGTGGGACACAATCAAGAGGAACGTGGTTCCAGTATAAACTCCTCTGCCTACTCCTCCTCATCCTCCTCCTCCTCCTCCTCCTACTCCTTCTCCACCACAGGGGCCAGTAGGAAGACCACCGACCCCGCCTCCTAGGGGCAGATCCAAAGAAAGGAGAAGGCCCCCTTCAAGATCTCCCTCAGGGTCTCCCAGTCCCAAGCGACCCAGACATCGACTGTCCACTCCGCAGGGAGACGACTCTAGACCTGACACCTCGGATACCTCCAGGTCTCCTTCTCCGATCAGCAACCCATCGCCTGATCCACGAGACCTCCCCAGGTCACCTCCGGATGACCCATCTTTCTCCAAAATCATGAGGCACATCCAGGAGAACATGGGATGGGAAACGGAAGATTTAGACCCCGAACGACAGTGCCTAGCCTGTTATCTTCGGCAGAAGGACCCTAAGCCTGTGGTGGTCCCACCCTTGGTGGATACCTTTGCGGATGTCACCAAGGCAGCGTGGAAACGTCCGCACTCCACCTCCGCGGTGCCGAAGAAGGCTGATCACCTGTACAGGGCCCCTGCAGAGGGCCCGTACTTGGCGCAACAACCCCTGGCTGATTCCCTGGTCATTACGGCCTCCCATGATAGGTCTCAACAACCACAACATTTAAGTACACAACCTCCGGACCAGGAGTCCAAGCAATTGGACTCACTGGGTAGGCGCATGTATGCGGCTGCTATATGCTCCATTAGGTCTCTGAACTATCTGACACACGTGGTTCAGTTTCAGAATGCCCTATGGGAACAGGGTCAAGACCTAGTTAAAATACTTCCGGATGGCAAACGGAAGGAAGACCTTCTCAACCTCATCCGCACTGGGTCAGATGTGGGGACCCAGGTTTTGAGAGCCGCCTACGACTCGACGGACTCCGCAGCAAGGGGAGCAGCCTCAGGCATCTGTCTCCGGAGACATTCATGGCTCCGTGTCTCTGGATTTACCCTGGATGTCCAGAAAAACATCCTGGACATTCCCTATAACGGCAAAGTTCTGTTTGGTGAAGACTCCAAAAGGGTGATCACCAAACTACAGGACACTGGGAAGGCAGTAAGGTCTGTACAGGCCATGTACAGACCCAAATCTGGTTCCTTTAGTAGGAACCAAAACCGTTTTCGCAGCAGACAACAACAGTAGCAGCCACGTTCCGGCCAGCAGCAAAGGGGCACCTTCCACCGTAAGGCCCAACCTAAGTCTTCCCCAGGCCAAGGCCAGAGGTATACCAAACCGGCCCAGCCTGCGGTGGGGGGGGTAGTGCCGCCACAGCATGACTCCTTCCAGCCCCCCGCCCTTCCTCTGGATCAGTGGGCAGAAAAGGTCGGGGGTCGCATCGCTTGCCATTTATCAGGATGGCTGTCAATAACTGCCGACCGGTGGGTCTTTCAACTGGTCAAGAAAGGACACTTTATAGAATTCCTTGACCACCCACTGTCAAGACCTCCCCTGCTTTCCCATTATTCGGGTCAGTACACACTGCTCATACAGCAGGAAGTGCTCGCACTTCTGAGAAAGGAGGCTATAGAGCACGTACCAAGGAGCCAGAGAGGTACAGGCTACTATTCCCACTTTTTTCTTGTTTCCAAAAAGACAGGGGACCTCCGTCCGATTCTGGATCTCGGCGATCTCCACGCTTCTGTCCTTTACAAACGCTTCTGCATGGTGACCCTTCCTGGTTTGATACCCATGCTCAAGCAGGGCGCCTTCTTAGCATCTTTGGACATGCAGAATGCCTACCTGCACATACCCATAGCTCAAGCGCATAGGAAGCTCTTGCGTTTCACATTTCTCGGTCGCCAGTATCAGTTCCGAGCCCTCCCCTTCGGACTGTCCTCGGCACCTCGGGTATTTACGAAGTGCATGGCAGTCGAAGCGGCGGCTCTAAGGAGAGAAGGCCACTACGTGTTCCCATACCTGGACGACTGGCTCCTCGTGGCCCCCTCTCGGGAGGCTCTGATGTCCGCAATCCACTGTACTCAGTCCCTGTTCGGGGCATTGGGCATCATCATAATCATTCAGGAGAAGTCACACCTGGTTCCATCACAGGATCTGCAGTTCATAGGTGCAGTTCTGGACACTGTCCAGGGGAGAGCTTTTCTGCCCCAGGACAGAGCGGAACACGTCGGATCACTCATCAGGGACATCTTGGCAAAGAAGACAGTCCCAGCCAGACTAGTCCTTTGCCTGCTCGGACACATGGCTGCAGCCATTGCAACAGTTCCACTAGCCTGTCTCCACATGCGGGTGACCCAGTGGATGTTATGGGTACAATGGGATCAGAAGCAAGACCATTTGCAGCTTCCAATTCGGATCACGAATGCAGTCATCTGGGATTGGCAGTGGTGGCTCGATTCAAAGTACTTGTCGGTGGGGGTCCCTTTCATTGCGCCGTCTCCAGTTGTGACACTCTCCACGACGCCTCAGGTTCAGTTGGAGCACACCGACTGGTCAGGTCTCAGGGCTCATGGATCGCCCCAGGAAGTTCATCTCCACATAAATATTTTGGAAATGAGAGCAGTTCTTTATGCCTTGCAGGCCTTCCAGTCGGAGATCCCTCCGGGTACTCTGCTGTTACAAACAGACAATACCGCGGTGATGTATTACCTCAACAAACAAGGAGGCACCCATTCCTACCCGCTTTGCAGGAAGGCCATGAGGGTGTGGGATTGGGTTCTGCAACTCGGCGCAAACCTCATTGCTGTTCATGTCCCAGGAGTGGACAACGTCATTGCAGACGGTCTGAGTCGCTGTCAGGCTACATCTCCTGACATGGAAGACGTTATTTTTAATTGCTGTTACTTCAGCCAGAAGGATTTCTGAGCTTCACGCACTTATGTGCAAAGAACCTTATTTGGTTTTTCACCAGGACAGGGTGTACCTGAGGACAAATCCAAAGTTTCTACCTGAGGTGATCTCAGCTCTCACCCTCAATCAGGACATTGACCTGCCAGTGTATTTTCCTAAATGCTCGAATAGAGGAGAGGCCCTGGTGCACACTCTAGATGTGCATAGGTGTCTAAGATAGTACCTAACTAGAACCAGGCACCACCGTAAATCTGATCAGCTTTTCGTCTCCTTCGCCCATAGGATGATGGGAGCTCCGGTTTCTGAACAATCGCTGTCCAGGTGGCTCATCCATTGTATCACGTTCTGTTACCAGAAACGTAACAAACCCCTACCGGGCTTGGTTAAGGAACATTCCACAAGGGGGGTGGCTACCTCCTTTGCGGCTATGAAGAACATGTCCACTTCAGCCATCTGCGCAGCAGCTACTTGGAGCACCTTGCACACCTTTATCAGGCATTATAGCCTGGACGTTGCATCACGTTGAAGAGCTGGTTTTGGTCTAGCAGTCCTTCAGGGACTACTATCCTATAGGCTTCGGTCCAACTCGTGATCTCTACCTAGCCTCCTCCCACCTGCGAGAGATTTCCAGTATTGCTTAGGAATCGGTCCTAATGGTGTAACCTACTGCAAGAACTGTTTCTTGAAGTAAGATAGTACAGTTACTTAAGAACTTACCATAACAGTAGATCTTTGAGAACAGCTCTTGCAGCAGGTAGTTTTCCTCCCACCATCCCCTCTGGAGGTAGAGTTGTTCCGTTATCTCTTTACCTAGGATTAGGTGTTTCTAAACCCGCTCTGAATACCTTTTTGATGGCGGATCCTCAGTCTCCACTTCTGATGTCATCTAGCGGCCGGGAGTCTCCGGCGGGAGAACGGGGGATTCTGGGGGACCACCCCCTTTTGTATGATGCCTGATGTCAGGGGCGGGGCCGACATTGGGGGCGGTCCCCGCTGGATACTGCTAGCTAGAAAATTTCCGTGGGGTCCTGGCGGCGCCTTCCGGCTTTAGTCCTAATGGTGTTACCTGCTGCAAGAGCTGTTCTCGAAGATCTACTGTTATGGTAAGTTGTTACGTAACTGTACTTTCTCAGCTATTTCTCACTTATGGAGAAGTGGGAAAGGGCAACCCAGCCACCAGAACAACTGTTGCCAGGTGGATTGTCTCCTGTATCCAGTTCTGCTATTCAAAGCATGGGAAGGAACCTCCCTCAGGCCTGAGGTCTCATTCTACCAGAGGTACAGCTGCTTCACTCACAGCAGCTAGAGATATACCTTTAGTGGAAATCTGTAAAGCAGCCACCTGGAAAACTGTTCACACGCTTACCAAACATTACTCTCTGGACATTCAGTCTAGAAGTGATGATAGGTTTGGCACAGCTGTGCTACAGAGCTTGTTCCCAGAATAGGTTCTGTGACTCCCTCCTCCTGAGGGGTACTGCTTGGTAGTCTGCATATAGTCAGAATACAGCAAGATTTCATGTTTGAAGAAAAAATTACTCACCTTAGTAATGTTGTTTCTTTTAATGGAGTCTTGCTGTATTCTGACCTCCCCTCCTGGAACCTAGTAGTTTTGGGATGTGGATGGGCAGGCATAGTGCTGCACCCCAGAGGTGTACTTGGCATGCCCTATCTTAAGGGTTTATTAGTATTGTTAATGTTTTAATTTTGCTACCTACTTTGTCTTTATCTTATTCTTGGTTTTCTTTTTGGGGTTCTCGACTTGAGTCTTTTGACCCTAAAAACAATTTGTGGTGGCTATTTGGCTTACAAAAAGTTTGAAACAATTTCCACCTGTTAATTTGATTAGTTAGTGCTCGTAAGAATCTGACGGTTACATTTCACAGTGCTAGAGACAGAGGTTTGAAAACCGAGCTTGAGCTCAGCGTTCCATGCTTCTGCATAGAGTTAACTCTTTACTCTCTGGGGCAGTTCAAGTGCTGGGGCTAACTGCATATAGTCAGAATACAGCAAGACTTCATTAGAAGAAACATTACTAAGGTGAGTAATTTTTACATGTCCCCGACGCCATCCGAATCGCATAAAAATGAGTGCGACTCGTGCAGTTCCCAACTGCCGCATAAGGACAAACACTCCCTGTACCTCTTCTGCTTAGGCCCGGACCACCCTGTGGAGAAGTGCCAGCACTGCTAAAAGTGCAATTCAGCCACCCGAAAACGGAGGCAGCAGTCGCTGGAGGCCCATATTCTCAAGAAAAAGATGGCTTCCATGGAGAAGGAGTCGAAGACGTTAAGGCAGGCTTCCACTTCCCCCGAAGGCTACAAGTAAAAGGACAAGCACTCGACCTCCACGGACTCCGCGACTCCGGGTGGAGTCGTGGTTCTTAAGGTAACATCCCCTCCGGGGGACTGCTCCTCGATAACAGTCTAGGCAGTGCCCAAGACTGTTGCCCCTCCTGTCGGGCTCGCTCTCGGGCCCCTCGGGTGCCTCCGGGACAAAGGAGCTTCCGCTTCCGGGAAGGCCGCTGCCACGCGGACCTCTGAGTCGAGTGGGTCAACTAAGTCAGACGCCGGTATCACAGACGTCTGCCCAGACAGGATCCATAAGACGCCGGCTCCTTCAAGAGGGCGCATAATATCTCTTACGCCCACCAAGGTCGCATCCCCAGCACGACCTACGTCAGGCAAGAGTTCCGATAAGTCGGATGCCGACTCCTCTTACGCCCGCCCGGATCCTGCTGATAGGCCGGACGTCGGCCCCTGTGACGACTGCCCAGCAAAAGAGCCTACGTCGGACCCCTTAGACCAGTCCAACGTCCCAGGCTCACCTCAAGGCTTGCTGTTGCCCTCTGAGGCTCCTGCGTCTCCTCTGCTGGACCCCAGGGATTTCAGCCCTCCATCCTCTGTGAACACGGAAGAGCTGGGTTCGCTGACGTCAGAGCTCCCTCCTACAGGGCCAGACCCTCTGATGCCAGATCCTCAGACGCCAGCCTACCCGACGCCAGCTGACGTCCCTCTCCTGGACGCCACTCCCAACGCCGGGCCCAATGCCCATGGGGCCACCCTTACCTAGCCCGCCTGTTGGGCCTTTCCCAGGAAATTCTGCTCTGTCAGAGCCCCTGGCACCCGGGTATCTGACACAGCTTAATCCGGTGCCGCTCTACCTGGTACAGCAGTATCTGGCGCCATTTTATCCGACGCCACAGTATCCAGCGCCTCAATACCCGATGCCGGGCTTCCCACTGTTGGGTTATGGATACTCTCCATACGGATACCCCCAGTATCCGTATCCCCCTCCACCGCCCTCACCACAGCCACCGGTGGACTTAAAGGAGACTCTTGCTGCCTGTTGGGCTGAGGCCAAGGCTCAGCTCACCAGGGAGGTCGAGAGCAGTCTTCTGGCGCCAGACCCTGCACAGGATCCCCTACGCCGTTGACTCACTCCCCCTTACCTGGTGCCAGGGATGTGGAGGATACCTCTGATTCAGACCCAGGGGGATGCTCCAATCCAGATGACAAGCCTCGTACTTCAGATCGTCCCAGGCCATGGACTCCTCCGGAGGATCCTTCCTTTTTGGAGTTATTGAGAAGGATCCAGGAAGTTCATCAGTGGCAGTCTCTGGAGCCAGATCCACAGCATAAGAAGTTCGCTGCCCACTTGGATCTGCCCGAGACCGCTCCGACATTGATTCCACCCTGGACTGAGTCTCACGCAGACCTTGTTTCCACTATTTGGAAGCAACCATCCATGTTAGCCCCCCTTCCGAGGAAGGCAGATTGGCTATGTCAAGCTCCTGAGGGAGTAGATTCTTTGAATGTACACCCCAAGGCAGACTCGGTCGTAATTAGCGCCGCTCACGGCCGTTCCACCAACCCCAAACTTCTCCGCTCGTCTCCACCTGACAAGGAGTCCCGGCTTCTGGATCAGTATGGAAAGAAGGTGTACGCTTCTTCTACCCTGGGTATTAGGGCCCTGAACTATGTCACACATATAAGGGACTACCAGAAGACAGTCCTGAGTCAGGTGGAATCTAAATTGGACTCTCTTCCTGAGTCCCAGGCCAAACAGGAAGTGGTTGACCTTGTCCGTTTTGCTCATTTGGCCAGTCTGCACATGCCTCGTGCCACCTACGATGTAGTGGACACAGTTGGATGGAGTTCGGCTTTCGTCGTAGGTCTTCAGCGTCATGCCTGGCTACGGGTGTCAGATTTGGTTCCTGAAATACAATCCGCCATTCAGGATGCACCCTTCAGGGGTTCGGTGCTGTTCATCGGCGATGTCAAGGACGACATCACCGACCTGCAGGAGAAGGGCACTGCACTCAAGTCCGTGGGCTGTCTGTACAGGGCCTCAGGAACAGTGTCGCCTTTTTCGTCGACTTTCTAAGACCAAAAGCGGAAACCACAGGGCAGCCCGGCCAACAGCGTCAGGGCCCTCAGCAACCAAGACTCCCTTGCCCAAAAAGCCGCGGGAGCCTCGGCCGCTGCTCTGCCCCACACCTCCTGACTCCTCCCCTCTCCCACGGCCTCTGAACACTCCAGAGGAACCAGTAGGAGGGAGGTTCTCCTTCCATCTACCGGGTTGGGAGAGGATTACATCAGATACTTGGGTGCTCCAACTGATAGCAGCAGGACACTCAATCGAGTTTCTTCAGAAAACATCCTGACCACCCCACAAGTCGTCTTACTCCCCGGAACATCTTCCTCTGGTCCTGGAAGAAATCTCCCTTCTCGCGAAGGCGGCGATAGAACCAGTCCCCACCCATCTTTGAGGGACGGGGTACTATTCCCATTTCTTCCTAGTTCCAAAGAAAATGGGAGATGTAAGGCCTATTTTAGACATCAGTTCCCTGAACATGTTAGTGGAGTACAAACGCTTCAGAATGCTCTCCTTGCAGAACCTTCTGCCGCTTCTTCGGCAGGGACAATGGCTGTGCGCTTTGGATATGCAGGATGCCTACCTTCACATCCCCATCCACCCTTCCCACCACAGATTCCTTCGTTTTTCTTTTCAGGGGGACCACTACCAATTCAGGGCTCTCCCATTTGGTCTTTCCTCGGCTCCTCGAGTGTTTACCAAATGCCTGTCTATGTGTGACCCACCTCACATACCAAGGAGTCCATTACCTGGGCGACTGGCTCCTAAGCGGCCCCATCTAGGGAGGAACTTCTACGCTCTTTCCTTTACCCTGCAGGTTTTCACCAGCCTGGGTATCACCATCAACCAGGCCAAGTCCCATTTGGTCCCTTGCCAAAGACCCAGTTTATCGGGGCAATCCTGGACATTACCATCGGCAACCCTTTTTGCCTCCGGACAGGATGGACACCCTCCAGACTCAGACACGTCTGTTCTCCAGTTGCAGAAGGGTCGGTACCACGTCAGTCCTTTGCCTCCTCGGGCTCATGGCGGGTGGTATCCCGACAGTCCGTCTTGCTCAGCTCCATATGAGGATCTCTCAAAGGACGCTTCGGTCTCAATGGGACCAAACACTGGACGACCTAGACCAGGAGGTTCTAGTCTCCAATCCCATGGTCAGGGACTTGCAATGGTGGATGGTGCAAGAGAATCTTTTGCGGGGAGTTAATTTCAGTATCGAACCCCCCTCCCAGACATTGACAACAGTTGCCTCAGGAGAGGGCTGGGGAGCCCATCTAGGGTCTCCCAGGACTCAGGGCAGTTGGTCCAGACTCGAGCAGACTTTACACATAAATGTGCTCGAACTCAGAGCCGTCCTGTATGCTCTCCAGGCTCTGCACTCCTCCATTCTTCCCGGTCATCTAACCATCCAGACAGACAATGTGTGTAGTCTGGTACATCACCAAGCAGGGAGGAACTCGTTCCTACCCTCTGTGCAGGGAAGCAATGAGAGTTTGGAGTTGGGCTGTTCAGCACAACCTTCACCTGACTGCAGTTCATGTTCCGGGAGTAGAAAACACACTGCAGACCATCTCAGTTGGTTTTCAGCCAGAACCCACAAATGGGAACTGGATCAAGAGGTAGTAGACGACATCTTCCTACTCTGGGAACCCCTCAGGCCAGCCTGTTTGCGCTCTCCTCAAGCGCCAAACTTCCGCCTTCTCTGCTCGCTCGCTTCAGGGCGAGACATTTTCTGGCGGGATGCTCTGTCTCTCGATTGGAGTGACAGATTCGTCTATACCTTCCCTCCAGTTCCCTTAATCCCGAGGGTCTTGCTCAATTTCAGAACAGAAGGAGCCCGGATGATCCTCATTGCTCCATTCTGGCCCAGGTGAATTTGGTTCTCTGTTCTGCAACAGTTTTCAGAGGAACCTCCGCTTCCTCTTCCTCTGTCACAGCACTTGCTGACCCAGTATCAGGGGACCCTTGTTCATCCAGGTCTCAGATTCCTTCAGTTGCATGCATGGCTCCTGCAGACGTAGCTCAAGCCCATTTCAGGGTTTCTCTGCTCATAGCAGATATTCTGATGGAGGCCAGAAAGCCTTCCAACAGGTCCACCTACGCCATGAAGTGGAAACGATTTTCGATTTGGGCCTCATCAAAGGACTTTGAGCCTTTCTCTTGCCCAGTTGAAAGAGTCCTGGACTACATGCGTCATCTCTTTGACCTGGGTCTCAGCCATTCCTCTTTGAAGGTTCACATGGCAGCAGTTTAGGCCTACCATGTTCCTTTTGGAGACAGGACTTTCACTCAGTTGGAAGTCTCTAAGACTTTCCTCAGAGGAGTTCTCCATTTGAGACCCCCCATCCACATTCCTGCTCCACCTTGGGATCTGAACTTTGTTCTCGAGAAGCTTACTCTGCCTCCATTCGAACCGGCAGACTTGAAGTTCCTCTCTTGGAAGATTCTCTTCCTAGTGGCCATTACTTCAGCTCGACGAATTTCCGAGCTTCAGGACCTGATGTGCAAAATCCCATATTTGATTTTTCACAAGGAACGTGTGGCTCTGCGCACCAACCCTAAGGTGGTAGCGGAATCTACGCTGAATCAATCCATTGAGCTACCTGTTTTCTTTACTCAACACTCCAATCAAGGGGAGTACCTCTGTCATATTTTGGATGTTAATAGAATACTCAGATACTGTACCACTTGGACTAAGGATCTCAGGAAATCGAATCAGCTTTTTGTCTCTTTTGTTCACAAAAGAGAGGGCAATGCAGTTTCCAAGCAATGCCTTTCTAAATGGTTGGCTCATTGTATCACCTTCTGTTACGACAAGTACCACAAGACCCTGCCGGGTCAAGTCAGAGGTCACTCCGCTAGAGTAGTAGCTGCCTCTGCGGCTTGTTTCAAGAATGTGTCAGTGGCAGACATCTGCGCAGCCGCGACTTCGACTTCTGTCCATACCTTTACGAAACACTACAGTTTGTATATTGCCTCTCGCCGTAGAGCAGGTTTCAGGTTGGCTGTACTCCAAGGTTTTCTTTCTTAAGACCCGTTCAGCCGGAGGTTCCATTGGTTGGATAGTTTTCCTCCTCCCAAGTGCTTTTCCTTTTTTCCAGACTGCTTGGGATTCAGTCCTATGTGTAATTACCTACCACAAGAGCCCTCTCGAAGTAAGATAGTACAGTTACATAAGAACTTACCGTAACAGTAGATCTTTGAGAGAGGCTTTTGCAGTAGGTAATGCCTTCCCACCCTCCATCCCCCTTAGCTTTTCAGCTCCTTTTCCAGGAAGGGAAATATCTGCTTCTCTCTCATCTTGCCTTTTTTGGCCTTTGGCGGAAAAGAACTGGAAGGCGGGCGTGGTGGACTGCCCCTTTATACTGACGTCGGGATGGTCCCCTGCCACAGACTCCTAGCTAGATATTTTTCCGTGGGGTCCTGACGCCTTCCGGGTCAGTCCTATATGTGAATACCTACTGCAAGAGCCTCTCTCAAAGATCTACTGTTACGGTAAGTTCTTACGTAACTATACTTTTTTCCTTCAGCGCATGTCGTCCCCGTCGTCTGACTCGTCCTCCGGTCCCAAGAAGACTGTGTGCTTGTGGCTGCCAAATACCATCGAGGGCGACCCACGAAGCTTGCGTTTTCTCTCTGGGGCCAGACCAAGGGCTTCACCAGCAGGACTTGTATCCGGTGCCTGAAGGCCTTAAAAGCCCACCTTTTAGAGAAGGAAATGGATGTCCTGCAGAGCTCTCCTGGGAGAAAAGGGCAAGCACCGGGACAAGTCCCATGAAAAGGACCATAGCCGGTCCCACCAGCGGTCCAGGTCGCGCTCTCCCCTTAGGAAGGCCTCCTTTTCCGGCTCATGTGGTTCTGACTGTTCAAAGCAATCCAGACGTGAAGAAAAGTCCAGGCCCGACACCCCTTCCAAGACATAGACGCTGGCCTCGGCGGGGGCTTCTATCGACAAGCCGGCCAAGGTGAAGATGACGCTGCTGGCAACATTACAACCTACGGATTCCACCAAGGCCTTTATCCTCAGCTTACTTTGGCCTCACCGAAAAGGCTCGGCTACGGGCTTTACCCAGGTCGGTAAGCTGTCGGGCAAGAACCGGGACTCTCTGGCTAAGGCCCCTTCTGGGTCCTGCTCTTCCAAAGCGGCTAAGTCGGAGCCAACCCCAGCCAAGACACCAGCCTCGGCACCGGCTACAATGTCTAAGGCCGACGTAACTAAAGGTGAGCCAGCACCTGTCAAGGTGCTGTCGCTGGCCCCGAAGTCTTCCATTCCAGAGGACTCTTCGGGATTTTCCCCAAGGCCCTGCTGGACCTTCTGGCTTCACCTGTTTCCCCGAAGGGGACGGTGGCCTCTGTTTTCAATAAGGAGGAGCTCTTCTCCTTCTGGTGGAGCCAAGTCAAAAAGGATGAAGCTACCCCGAAGCCGGACCTGACACTGGTTCCCGACCGGCCGGACATCCAGGACACCAGGGATCTTCCCGTCGGGTCGCCTTCCAAAACCCCCGACGAGCGGCGTAAGCATTCCAAGTCCCGCTTGCCCTTGGTGGTTTGATCTTGGTCCAGGGACCGCCGACAGCGCCACTTACTGTCCTCTAGCCGTTGTCAGTCCTTGCCCAAGAGCAAGTCCCACAGCCACCATAGGTCTTTCAAACAACATGAAGTCTTGCTGTATTCTGACTATTGCAGTGATATCCAACCTTTGAACTGCCCCGGAGAGGAAAGAGTTAACTTTCCATGCAAGGCATGGAACACTGAGCTCGAGCTCGGTTAAGACTTTGTCTGTTGTTGTTTGAACCCAAACCGCCAGATTGTTTACTCCGCCTCACTGAACAGTCGCTCCGGAGATTTCTCCTTTGCTCGGTTCAAATTAGTCAGTTAAAGTGTCGTTTTTTTCCCCTCGGTTCAACCAAATTTCTCCTATGTAACTTGTCGGTTCAGTGTCTGTCTGTGGTACCGTGAGTACTAGATAGGTTATTGTTATTAGTTTCTGTGTGGAACTTGTAAACGTCGGATCGGTTCGGTTTGAACCGATCAGGTTTGTAAAAAAAGTTTATTCTGTTTTTTAGAGTGTGATAACTGGTCCATTATCAGTTCTAAAAAAAAAAAAACTGATTTCATTCGTTTTTCCACGACCGTAGCTACAGGTCAGGAACCGATAAGGAGTGTCTTGCCTGGCGGATTGCGAAAAAAGGGTAAGTTTGGTTGAGACTGGCCATGTCTGAGAAACCCAAGAGAAAAACTGGGCCCACTGGGTTTCAACACTGTAGTTGTGTGGGGAAGCCTTTGCTAAGGTTGACCCCACACCACCTGCGTTGTGTCTGGGGTTTGGCCGCCTGATTCAGACTGCCAGATTTGTAAAGTTTTCCTACAGCTACCCTGGAAAGAGAGTAGGTAGGCTGAGGAAAGGGAGGCAGAAGTCAGCTGACCCAGATGGCCAGCCGGTTAGGTTCCAACGAACCAGAAGAATGCCCTCTGACCAGGGTGAAACTTCTTGGACAAAGGAGAACCGACCCTGAGAGTCGGTTCCGGTTAAAAAAAAGAAGGGATAAGTCAGCCAGTTGGATCCACAAGTTCTTTCTCCGACCGCTGATGAAATAGCCAAGCGATAAAGTTGTTCAGTGCTAACTTTGGTTCCGACTGAACCGGCCTCATCGGTTAGGGGTTGATCGATTCCCCGGTTCGGATTATAATTTAGAGGATTTTTATGAACGGGGGAGGAGGAGGGAAATATGAGGATAGTGATGGTGATTATGAAAGTCTGGATGTGCCCATTGACCTGGACATCTCCCCAGACAGACCTTCAGGTGTTTCTCCTCCTAGGCTTTCTGAGTCCTCTTCCCATTTATGTTTTACAAAAAAGTGGCTGAAACTCTCCAGCTTCCTATGGAGGAAGCAGTAGAGGATCAGGAGGAGCCTGATTATGTTGAAATGATGGACATCCCAGAGTCCAGGAGGCTGTCTATTCCTCTCCATAAGTCTTTTGGGCAACAGACAAAAATTTTAAAGACTCCTAATTCCATGCCTCCTCTGGACAGAAGAATGGACAAGAGGTATACTCTTTCAGGCTCAGATACGGAGATCTTACTTCGAGAGGGCTCTTGCAGTAGGTAATTACATATAGGACTGACGTCGGCAGGCAGCAGGACCCCACAGAAAAATTTCTAGCTAGCGGTCCCTGGCGGGGACCACCCCCACATCAGGTGACCGGCGTCAGACGACGTCGGTATAGAGGGGTGGTCCCAGGCGTCCGCCTTCCAGTTCTTTCCGCGCGTCAGCTCGTGCAACACCTCGTGGTGAAGTTCTTAAACTCAGTCCTATTGCTTCCATCGGTTTTCGAAAAGTATCAGTATTTTGTTTTCTTACGTCAGGTGAGCGTCGGTATATGTCGTCCCTTCAAAAATAAGTGCGACTTCAAATGCGGCGCCCAACTGCCTCACAAAAACGGTCCTCCCTCTGCCTTTTGTTTTAGGCCCGACCGCTGATCGACAAGTGTCACGCACTGCCTACATTTCAACGTGACCACCGCCAGAGCGGCGCCAGCAGTCTCTTGAAGCACATCTCCTCAAAAGAAGATGTCGCAATGGAAAAGAGTTGAAGAAGCTTGACGAGGCATCGACCTCCCTGAAGGACACAAGAAGTGGGACAAAAGAAAGGCACCGGGAGGCCTCCTCCTCAGCGACTCTGGCGGGCGGCTAAGGTAACGTCCCCTCCAGGGGATAAGCCCGACAGCAGCCTCCAAGGCTTTGGAGGCGGTCGCCCACCCGTCGGGGTTGGCGTTCGAGCCGCCGGGTGCCTCTGAAACAAGGAGGCTTCAGACCCCAGTACCGCGCGCAGGCTTCGCGGCCTACTGGTGTGGCGCCTCCATAAGCGGACGTCGGCTCCTCAGGCGTCCACCAGGAGAAAGACGTTAAGGCGCCAGACCGCCGGGGCAGCACTGCAGCAGTGTCCCCTAATGACCGGGCCTCTTCCCACCCTCGGGCTGCCTCGTGATGGGACCCCAGTGGACCCCGGCTCCTCTGGCATCCGCCGGGACTCGACCCCTAAGTCACACGTCGGCTCCTCCGACGTGCGCCGGGCCTCGGAGCCTAGGGCAGACCCTGACTGTCTGTCGTCCCAGGTTCCCCACAGCTTTCGCTGCCGTCCGGGGAGCCCGAGTCCCCCCTGCCTGACCCTGGGGACTTTTCCCCTCTGTCCCCGGGCGAGGCTCGGGAGGAGGTTCCACCGTCTGATCCCCTTCCTACAGAGCCAGATCTGACGCCGGCTCCCCGGACACCGGCCCCGCTGACGCCGGTCCCAACGCCGCGGGGATATTCCTCTCCCATCGGGCCTTCCACCCCACGGGCCTATCACGGTTGATCTGCCCGTGGAGTTCCCTACTGGGCTGTCTGCTCCGGCAGCTCCTCCGGTACCTGGGTATCCGCCCTCTTATCCAACGCCAGTTTACCGGACCTCAGTGTCCTGAGCTGCGGTACCCGGCGGCGCAGTACCCGATGTAATACCCTGCTCGGTGTTCCGCGGCTGGGTTACGGATACTCCGTTCTCAGTTTCATCTGTACAACTATCCCCTCCTCCTCCTCCACGCCCCTAGGCGCGGTGGATCTCCAGAGACTGTGGCCTCCTGGTGGGCTGAAGCCAGGCTCAGCTCACCAAGGAAGTCAGAGCCGTCTTATGGCGACAGTGCCACCCGGCTCCCGTCACGCCCCAGGCAGCACACTCCTCTCCGCCTCCGGTTCGGGCTCTGCCCTCGGGATCCAGAGAGGGCAGGACACGTGACCAGGGATCCCCTAAAGACCATTCCTCCCCTAGGCAGAGCTGGAGGTCTTACTCTGCTAAATTCATCTTCTTCTCTCTCAGTCTCCTCTGATTCCTCCGATGGTTGTTCTGAGAAGGCAGCGAGCCTCGCTCTCCGTCCAAGCCCGGCCGAGACTCCTCAAGTCTCCTCCGGAGATCCTTCCTTCCTAGAGTTGCTCAGGAAGGTCCAGGAAGTCCACCAGTGCGTTCCCTTAGAACCAGATCCCCAGCGGGTTAAACTTCGCGAACATCTGGACTTGCCCTTCACGGCCCCACTCTAGTGCCACCCTGGATCCGAGCCTCATGCCCCTTGTTTCCACATTTGGAAACAACTTAATGACTTAGCCCCACTTCCTCGGAGAAGTCAACAGGCTATACCAGGCTCTGGGGGTGTAGACTTTTTAGACACTCACCCTGTGCAGACTCTGTTGTGATTAAGCGCCGCTCACAGCAGTCAACACACCCCAAACAGTGAGCTGACGTCTCCCTGGATAAGAATCACCTTCTGGATCAGTATGGAAGGAAGATCTGTGCTTCTTCCACACTGGGATCAGGACCCTAAATTATGTAGCACATATGGGAATTACCAGAGGCTGTCCTTGCACCCGAAGCGGAATCAGGTGACTCCTTGCCTGATTCCCAGGTCGGCAGGAGTTAGCCCGACCTGGTCGTTCTGCTCGTTCAGCCAGTCGTCACATTCTGAGGGCGACCTATGACACAGTGGACACCTGCGGCGAAGGAGCTCTCGCGTTCGCCGTAAGTCTTAGGCCGCGCCAGCTCCGTGTGTCAGGTCTGGTCGGAGGTGCAATCAGCAATCAAAGCACTTTTCAGGGGTTCTGTGCTTTTAGGTGGTGGCGTCAAGGACATCATCACTGGCTTGCAGGAAGGGCGGCCCTTAAATCTGTTCAGTGTACCATCCCATCCCCGAAACGCCCGTCCCACTGCAAGCGCAGCGGCCTCAAGAGTGAAACCTCAGGAAGGCGGGCCACAAAACATCAGGCCCCCAGCTGCCCAGGCCCCGCGCCGCCCAAAAAAAGCAGTGCGATTTAGCTAAACACTGCCACCACCACCTGCCTTCCCTCTCCCACCGCCTCCAAGCGCCCTGGAGGAGACGGTAGGAAGGAATTCTCCCTCCACCTTCCGGGTTGGGAGAGGATAACATCGGGTCATGGGTGCTTCAGATCATAGCAGAGGGCACTCCACCTAGAGTTTCTGCAAAAACCTCCGTCACCCCTCTGAACTCCTCTTACTCAAGGGACCATCTTCCTTTGGTCAAGGAAGAATTTCTGCTCTCCTCATGAAGCGAGCCATGAAGCCATCCCCACTCACCTTCACGGAGGTTACTATCCCATTCTTCCTTGCCAAGAGGCAGGCAGGAGATCTCAGACCATTCGATCTCAGCTCCTAATGAACCTATGCGTGGAATACAAAGAGGTTCAGGATGCTCTCCCTTCAAACCCTCTTGCCCTGCTTTGGCCGGCCCAGTAACTCAGTGCACTGGATATGCAGGATCACGTGCCTGCACATCCCATTCACCTCACTGCGCGAAAGTGCCTCAGGTTTGCATTCAGGGGACCACTACCAATTCCGGGCACTCCCTTTTGGTCTTTCCTCGGCTCCTGAGTCTTTACAAATGCCTGGCGGTGGTAGTGGCCCATCTCACGTACTTTGGGAGTTCAGGTTTTTCCCTACCTGGACGACTGAAACCCTATGACCCCGTCCAAGCAAGGAACTCACCGTTTTCTCTCCCTCACCCAGCAGAGTTTCACTGGTCTGGGTATCACCCATCAACCATTCCAAGTCTCATCTGGACCTTCCCAGAGACTCCAGTTCATCGGGGCAATCCTCGATGACGACAATGTGCAGAGCCTTCTGCCTCCGGACAGGGGCCTCCCTCCAGATCCCAGATTTCCCTTCTATCCGGGCATGGGAGGGTTCGGTGGTCGGTGCTCCGTCTCCTGGGGCTTATAGCGCTACCATCCCGACGGTTCCGCATGCGCGCCTCCACATGAGGATCTCTCAGTGGACTCTCCACTCTCAGTGGGATCAACTTGTAGACTACCTAGATCATCTGGTACTGATCTCCTCACCGATAGGAGACTTGCAATGGTGGATGGTTCGAGAGAACCTATTCCGGGGGGTCCCCTTTTTTCATCCTCCCCCCGCTCAGACTCTGACTACGGACGCATCAGGCGAAGGTTGGGGAGCCCATCTGGGTCCTCACCGAACCCGGGGCTTATGGTCAAATCTGGAGTTAGCTCTCCATATCAATGTGCTGGAGCTTCGAGCAGTGCTGTTTGCTCTCTAGGCCCTTCACCAGTACATCCTTCCCGGTCATCTAGCTGTCCAAACAGACATGTGCGTGGTGTGGTACATGAACAAGCAGGGAGAGACTCTGTCCTACCTGCTGTGCAGAGAAGCAATGAGGGTTTGGGACTGGGCAACTCTTCACAACCTTCACCTCACGGCGATCCATGTTCCGGGAGTCGACAATGTCCTGGCAGACAAGCTAAGTCGATCTTACTTCGAGGCACAGCTCTTGCAGCAGGTAACACCATTAGGACTGAAGCTGGCAGGCGTCAGGACCCCTCGGAAATCTTCTAGCTAGCAGTCTTCAGTGGGAACCGCCCCCGACGTCAGACGTAGTACATATGAGGCAGTCCACAGATTCCCCAGTTCTTTCCCGCACGTCCATTTGCATGTCCGACCCTTTTGGTTCGTTTCTAGCAGCGGCCTGGTTAAGTTCTACCTTCGGGAAAAGTTTGTTTTGAGGCTCAGTTTCTATCTGATGTCCTCTCCAACCTCCGTTGAAGGCCATCCTTGAAGTGCGCCTGTGGAAGCAGATCCCGTTCAAAGACCGCGTCGGCCTGCGTCCGGTGCCTAAGCCCGAACAACGACACCGGGCCCTGTTCCTTCTGCCAAGGATTCAACAGCGGACCGGATCAGTCGCCAGAAGGCCCTACAGGCTTTCCTGCTTGAGAGAAGATTTAAAGCCATGGGCGCAGCCTCCAGTGGGAATCTTCGACAAGGCCGAGACACCTAGAGAGCATAGGGAGAGTGGAGATCAGGTCCCGTCTGAGGCCTCTGACTCCCGTAGCTCGGCTCCCGGTCAGACCGCTCCCCTCCGGGCCGCTCAGCCTCCCCTGTACGGTGAAGACCTCCTCGGGTTCCTCTTCTCTTTTGCCGGTGACCTCCAGACCTTTTAGGTCTTCAACCACAAGGCCCTGTCGAGTCAGGGACCCGTCACCACCATCACAAGTCGGTTCCGCCATTCGGAACCCGGCCTTGAGGTCAGTCTCTTTGCCTCCTCCTCCTCCCAGCGGAGGCCAAGAGCAGCTTCTCTCAAAGATCATCATCGGCCCCGGCGCCCCTCCGGCGTCGGCCAAACTCCTCCGGTCCTGAGCACGGCGACCACCAGACACCCGTCGCCGGTCAGGCGCCCGCCTCCACGGG
Source organism: Neoceratodus forsteri (assembly GCA_016271365.2). Lineage (NCBI taxonomy): Eukaryota > Metazoa > Chordata > Ceratodontiformes > Ceratodontidae > Neoceratodus > Neoceratodus forsteri. Next base: position 240,824,515 of record CM057449.1, on the reverse strand, counting down.
CCGGCAGAGGGACCGACATCGCATCTACCGAGAAGACCCCCTCGCCTCCCACCGGCGGTGAAGAAGCGATCATGGAAGAGAGAGCTGGCCCAGCCGAGACCAGGCAGGCGAACCGGTCCTGTCGTACCCCCAGGGAACCCTTGCAGGAACCTGAGGCCCATGAGAGCCAACACGGAACCCGATGACGCGGCCATGGCGCCGGTCCGTCGTCGAGCCTCAGCATATCCGAGTCAAAGTTGTTTTTCTTCCTGGTGGGACACCATAAAAGGGATGTGGTTCCCACACCTCCTCTTCCTCCTCCTCCTCTTCCTCCACGCCATTGCGCCCCCTACTTCACCCAGGGATGCGGGCGGTACCCTCCCAGGGCCTACGGACCCTCCTGGGGTAGATCACGAAATAGGAGACCTCCATCCAGATCTTCTTCAGGGTCACCCAGCCCCAAGAGACCCAGAAGACGCCGCCGGTCGCCTTCGACGAAGGACACCAGATCGGACGGATCCAGATCCCCCTCTCCGATCAATGTCCCTTCTCCAGACCCACGTGAGCTCCCTAGATCTCCTCCGGATGACCCATTGTTCTCAGAGATTATGAGGCATATCCAGGAGAACATGGGCTGGGACGCAGAGGAACTAGACCCCGAGAGATTATGCCTTGCCAGATATCTTCGGCAAAAAGATCCTAAGCCTGTGGTAGGCACCCCTTGGTGGACACGTTCGTGGGCGTCACCAAGGCAGCGTGGAAATATCCACTCGCTTCGGCGATGCCGAAGAAAGCCGACCGCCTGTACAAGGCCCCTAAGGAGGACCAGTACTTGGCATCACATCCTCTGGCCGATTTTCTGGTCATTACAGCCTCTCATGACCGGTCCCAAAGGCTGCAACATTTGAGCACCCTGCCACTGGACCCAGAGTCCAAACAGCTGGACGCTGTGGGCAGGCGCACGTATGCCTCCGCTACCTGCGCCATCAGATCCCTCAACTACTTGACTCACATGGTACAGTTTCAAAACGCCTTGTGGGAGCAGGGACTGGATCTGGCGGAAAAGATGCCAGAAGGTGAGCAGAAGGAGGAGTTGCTACAGCTCCTTCGTACAGGTTCGGACGTGGGAACCCAGGTGCTGCGAGCCGCGTATAATTCCACGGACTCCTCGGCCAGAGCGGCAGCTTCAGGCATATGCCTCCGGAGACACTCATGGCTCCGTGTTTCCGGATTCACCCCGGACGTTCAGAAGAACATCCTGGACGCCTCGTTTCATGGAGAAGGTCCTCACCAAACTTCAAGAGGGCGGGAAAGTGATACGGTCTGTCAGGCCATGTACAGACCAAGTTTAGTTCCTTTTAGCAAGACCAAAGCCCGTTTCGAGGCGGATGCAGAAATGCAGTCCAGCGCGGTCCTCAACAGAGGGCTCCTTCTCCCGCAGAGTCCAGGAAGTCGTCAGCGGGCGAAGTCAACGACCAGCTAAGTCAACCCAGCCTGCTGGACCCTCAGCCGCCACAGCATGACTCCTTCCCGGCCCCGCCCTCAGGATCAATGGGACACAAGGTGGGGGCGCGTCAGGACCACCTGCCAGGGTGGCAGTCCATAACCACCCGACAGGTGGGTCCTTCAATTGATCGAAGAGGCCACTTTATGGGGTCGATGGACAAGCCACCCACAAGGCCTCCTTTGCTCTCCCGTTACGGGTCGGCTGATCACTCATCAGGCAAGAGGTACCGTGCTCCTGCAAAGGAAGCGGTGGAGTATGTCCCAGAGAGCCAGATAGGATCGGATACTATTCCCACTTCTTTCTGGTTCGAAGCGGGACCTCCGTCCAAGGACCTCAGCGACCTCAACATGCCGATGACGCCTACAAGCGTTCCGCATGGTGACCCTCAGGACCATTTCCATGCTGAAAAGGGCGCATTCTTAGCGCCCCTGGACATGCAGGACGCCACCTGCACACCCCAGTAGCTCAAGCGCACAGTGAGGTTCCTGCACTTTGAGTTTCTCGGCCACCACTTTCAGTTCCGGGCCCTTCCGTTCAAGACTGTCTTTTGGCCCCAGGGTCTTTACCAAGTGTATGGCAGTCGTGCAGTCTCTGAGGAGACAGGGGCCCTCACGTGTTCCGTACCTGGACGACTGGCTTCTCATGGCCACCTCCAAAGAGGCTCTGTTGATGAGCTATCCAGAGCACCCAGGACCTGTTCTGGTCTCTGGGGATTCTTAACAACTTCAGAAGTCTCTCTAGTACCGTCCCAGAAGCTGCAGTTCATAAGCGCAGTTCTGGACACCGTCAAGGAAAGCCTTTCTTCGGCGAAAAAGGCGGAACACTCCAAGATCCCTCATCAGGGATCTTTCAGCGAGCCGCCCCACCAGGTTGGTCCCTCGGCTTGTCAGACATACATGGGCTGGCGGCATTCCAACCATCCCTTGGGCAAGGCTCCACATGCGGTAACTCAGTGGATGCTCAAGGTGCAGTGGGACCAAGGCAAGACCACATGCAGCATCTGGTCAGAATCACGAATGCCGTGATTGAGACTGGCAATGGTGGCTAGACCCAGGGACACTTTCTGCGGGTGTCCCGTTTGCAGCGCCGTCCCTGAAGGCAATCCCTCCACAGGCGCCTCAGGGCTGGGATGGAGCGCACCTGAACAGGGTGAGGTCCCAGGAACATGGACCCTCAGGAGGCTCACCTCCACATCAGCGTGCTGGAGATGAGGCGGTCCCTAAACCTGCAGGCTTTTCAGTCAAATACCGTTGAGTACCCTTCTGCTTCAGACAGACAACACGGTGGTGATGTGTTACCTCAACAAACAAGGAGGCGCGCACTCTTATCCCCTCTGCAGGGAAGCTATGAGGGTGTGGGATTGGATAATCCGACACGGCGCAAGCCTGATTGCAGTTCACGTTCCCGGAGTGGACAACACAATCGCAGACGGCCTTAGTTGTTCCCAGGCCAGAGTCCACGAGTGGGAACTTCTTCAGGAGGTAGCAGAGGATCTGTTCCTTCGATGGGGCACTCCAGAGTTGGACTTATTTGCTTCCCCATCCAACGCAAAACTGCCCAATTTTTGCTCGCTAGATCCAGGGCCTGGTGTTTTCTGGCGAGATCGTTGTCCCTCTCCTGGGCGGAGCAGATTCCTCTCGCTTTCCCTCCTTCCGTTGATCAGGAGTTCTTCTCAAATTGCACGGGGAACGCAACAATAATCCTGGTAGCGCCTTTCTGGCCCAGGCAGATCTGGTTCCCATGCTGGCGGATTGTCCGGGAACCTCCAGTTCGTGCCTTTCAGCTCCACCTATTGTCTCAGGAGGAGGGTTCACTAGTCCACCGGACTTACAGCTCACTGAACCTGCATGCATGGCTCCTAGAGACATAGCCATTATGCGATACGGGGTCTTGCAAGAGGTGGCGGAACTCCTTTCCGCTGCCAGAAAGCCGGCAACGCATGCGACGTACGTCATGAAGTGGCGCCTGCTTGCTTGTTATGGCCCAGGCACGCGCCTTTCCCCTTAAGAATGCCCGGTGAAAGGGGTGCTGGAATACCTTCTTTCCCTATTCCATTCGGGTCTCGCCTACTCCTCCATTAAAGTGCACCTCTGTGCGATCTCTGCATATCACTTCCCGGTGGGACAGCGCACAGTGGCACAGCTTGATGCCTCTCGAGACTTCCTGAGAGAGGTGTTACACCTTAGGCCACCTATCAAGGATCCCGTTCCTCCTTGGGACCTACTGTTTTACAGAATTTAATTACAGAATAGACTTGCTGCGTCGTGGAATAAATTGCCTAAGTATTTGCAGAATATAGTTGGCCTTGTTAGTTTTAAAAGCAAACTATTTGAATATTTGCAGAGTGAATGTGAGTGTGTATGTTATGGATAATGTTATTTATGTTGTAATTGTGAGTTTTGTATTTTGTGTATTTGATGTTATTTATATATTATTTATACAGGACTTGATTGTAAACAGTGTTTTTACACTAATCAAATATTCCTGTATAAAAATAAAGTTTTAAACAAACAAACTCTTTGTCCTGGAACAATTCACGCTTCCCCCCCTTTGAACCTGCTGCGGATTGCGAGCTGCGTTTTCTGTCGTGGAAAATGTTATTTTTAGTTGCTGTCACGTCAGCAAGGAGAGTTTCCGAGCTTCACGCTCTCATGTGCAAGGAGCCTTATTTAATTTTTCACCAGGACAGAGTGTCTCTGAGGACGAATCCTAAATTTCTGCCTAAGGTGGTCTCTGCCCTCACTCTCAACCAGGCCATCGATTTGCCTGTGTATTTCCCCAAGTACTCTAATAGAGGAGAGGCGCTGCTTCACACCCTGGATGTTCACCGCTCCTTAAGGTTCTACCTGAATAGAACTAAACAGCTTCGCAATTCGGAGCAACTATTAGTTTCCTTCGCTGAGAGGATGCTGGGCCAACCAGTCTCAAAGCAGACCCTTTCTCGCTGGCTTGTCCAGTGTATTTCATTTTGCTACAACAACAGACATAAGCGCCTCCCGGGTGCAGTCCGGGGCCACTCGACAAGGGGGGTGGCTACCTCCTTTGCAGCACTGCGCAACGTCTCCACTTCGGCCATTTGTGCTGCAGCTACTTGGAGCTCAGTGCACACATTTATTAGGCACTATAGCTTGGATATTACATCACGGCGGAGAGCCAGTTTCGGCCTAGCTGTTCTACAGGGTCTCCTGTCCTAGAGTCAGGATTTGTTCAAGATCTCTCCTAATTTCCTCCTCCCAGCTTGCTGTCAGGCGCTATTGCTTGGGAATCAGTCCTAATGGTGTTACCTGCTGCAAGAGCTGCATCTCGAAGTAAGATAGTACAGTTACTTAAGAACTTACCGTAACAGTAGATCTTCGAGAACAGCTCTTGCAGCAGGTATCTTCCTGCCCACCATTCCCCCTTGGAGGAGGTACGGCCTACCAGGCCTTGGCAGGAGCTTTAGCTCTTTTCTTCTGATGGCGGATCCTCGGTCTCCCCTTCTGATTTCATCCTGCGGCCGGGAGTCTCCGGCGGGAGAACTGGGAAATCTGGCGGGACCGCCTCCTTATGTACTACGTCTGACGTCGGGGGCGGGACCGACGTCGGAGGCGGTCCCCGCTGAAGACTGCTAGCTAGAAGATTTCCGTGGGGTCCTGACGCCTGCCGGCTTCAGTCCTAATGGTGTTACCTGTTGCAAGAGCTGATCTTCCTGGACATAAGTCTCCACCACTCATTCACACTAGTGGGATTAGCGCCAGAGGCACTAGGACCTATCGGGAGCAAACTTTTTGCTGGAGGGTCGGCGCGAGAGATGGCGCCGCGAGGCATAGCGCATAGTTTTCAGTTTGTTTTTTTGTAACATTATCACGATAGTAGTATCGCTTAATTTTATCTATTTTCGTTAAATTTTTCTAATATTTTTAAATTTAACTTACTTGAAGAAGTCTCGGCCTACTGGACGGAGTCGACCATGAGCAGGTCAGGTGACGGTAGGGAGACTTCGTATGAAAGCTGTTCAGTCAGCCGGGCTGGGTCCGGTCAGCCTCCTTCTCCTCAGCGGGGTTCCGACAATGGTCAGTCCGATGCCCGGGGGGATGGGCGGTCCCCCCGTCGGCATAAAAATAAACAGTCGCATTCTCGGCACCGTTCGGCCTCGAGCTCTTCTTCTGCCCACAGGTCAAAAAAGAGAAGGCATCACTCGAGGTCGCCCTCTGGTATGTCCTCGGCGTCAGCAGGTCGGTTATCGTTGCTAGTTGCGGTCTCCTTCTTGGAGTGCCAACTTCCGGTGTCGTCGTTCTCGACATCGAGCCCTCTCCGCCTATAGGTAGGGCTCCAGATGAGCAGTTTCATCAGTGGGCCGCTCTTATGGGCGATGGGCTCGGAGGTTGGTTCTTCTGCCTGGCTCGGTTGCCTCCAGAGCCTCGGGCTCCTCCTGCGATCAGGTAGGCGGTTGGACCTTCTAGTCCGCGGCGCCTTCTTGGTGCCAGCGACTCCGTGCTTAGGTGTTTCCCCTCCACATGGCTGCGGCGCGGGGCCACACCGATGCCCTTATCTCCTGTTTTTCCTCCTCTAGCTTTCCAGGTTCCTGGGGCTTTTCGGCGCCTTGGCAGGGTCTGTTGCTTGTCTGCCCGTTTTGGTGCGAATGGTCTGGCGCCTTGTTGGCTGCCGCCTCAGGCGCGCGGGCGCTGCGGTTCGCGTGCCTCTTCAGCGCGTCGCCCCTCCTCTGTGCCGTTTCAACCCGTTTTGCCGTCTGGCGCCGGGGCCCAGGGGACTCTCCTTGTTTTTCTGCTATTTCCTCCTCTCCTAATTTTCCTCCTTTCCTGTCCAAACAGTCCTTCCTGGACCATCAGGAGATGATGTTGAGCCTGACCCAGACCCGGTTGGGTGATGAAGTGGAGGAAACAGGATCTTTCTTTGCTACAGAGCCTGTGGTCGAGGACCTGTCCTTTAAGTCTCTGTTGAAGAACCAAGATCCACTCTTTCTCTCCGAGACTACAGACATCGATCCTGGGAAGATATTAAGACTCCAGTATCTTCATGCTTCGGAGATCCCCTCTGATTTGACTCCTCCGATCCAGCCTTCCTTCGAGACGCTGTCTCAAATGGTATGGAATAATCCTGCTCTTATTCCCTCAGTGGCTAAATCCATTGATAAGAAGTATTCAGCTCCCAAGGATCGTCCCTTTTTGGCATCCCAAGCCTTTGCGGATCCTATTGTAGTCCTGGCAGAGAATGACAAGGTCGTTCTTCCTCAAACTACTTCAGCTCGACCTATTAACAAAGAGTCTCGTAAGATTGATACATTAGGTAAGAGAGTCTTTGCTGCCTCCCTCTAAGTATGCGTATTGCCAGTTATCAAGGCTATTTTTCTCAGTATGAGTATATCCTGTGGCACTCTATGAAAAGAATGGTTGAAGCTCTTCCAGATTCGGACTCAAGTCAGAGCTTCTTCTGACCGTTATTAGAGGTATTGAGTCCAATAACCAACAGGTCAAAGCCGCTATGGACGCTTTCGACACAGCTTCTCGCTCAGCAGCCGCAGGGATTTGTACTCGGCGCCATTCCTGGCTGCGTTCTTCTGGCTTCACGAATGATGCTCAGCAGCAGGTAATGGCGCTGCCTTTTGATGGCGCCTATCTTTTTGGCCCTCAGGTGGAGCAAGCCTTAGAGACCACTCAGAAGACTAGATCGGCCATTAAATTGTCCAGACCTCCGCCTACCCCCTCTCGGGGGCATGTGAACAGACGTCAGTTTCATAGTCGTCAGTCCTTTCGAGGCAGAGCCAGGGGAAGCTTCCATAAAAGCCAACCTGCCCAACCTCAAAGAAGGCCTTAGCAAGCGCAGGGGCCTAAAGCCCCAGCGCCACCTTATAGTTGCTGGCCCAAGTTCCATCCACTCTGCCAGGTGGAACTTTCTCCTCCGGTGGGAGGCGTCTGATGTACTTCTACAACCAGTGGAAGTCCATAACTTGGACAAATGGGTCTGCCGGATAATTCGCGAGGTTATTCTCTCAATTTCTTGGAAACCCCCGCGAATTGTCCTCCCAGACGACAACCCAGGTTGTCGGCCTCTCAGTCAGACCTCAACACCGCCGAGATCCAGGGCCTTCTGAACAACAGGGCAATAGAACTGGTGCCCCCGCATCTGCGAAACACAGGGTTCTACTCCCATTCTAGACCTCAGAAAGTTAAACAGATTTCTCCCCAGGGAGAAATTCCAAATGATTTCCCTAGGTACCCTGTTACCCTTGCTGCATCAGCACGACTGGCTGGCTTCCCTGGATATGCAGGATGCTTACCAGCATATCCCCGTCCACCTGACCCGCCGCAAGGTCCTCAGGTTTGTAGCTTTGGGTCAGCATTATCAGTTCAGAGTCCTGCCCTTTGAGCTATCCTCGGCGCTGCGAGTTTTTACAAAGTGTTGTGCAGTTCTTGCAGCGCATCTCAGGAAGATCGGACTCCGAGTGTTTCCCTACCTGGACGATTGGCTTTTAGCAAGCCCTTCCAGCCAAGGGACTTTGGAAGCCGTGCAAACGACTTCTCGTCTTCTCATGTCCATGGGAGTTCTGCTGAATTTGAAAAATCTCAACTGCAGCCCTCCCAGAGGCTCCTTTTCATAGGGCGCTTCTAGACACCTCTTCCATGAGCTTTCCTTCCAGAGGACAGAAGACTCGACATCCTTCGGATGGCCCATTATCGGGGAGAACCAATCGGTTACAGGTCTCTCGATGCAGCGTGTATTGGGTCTCATGGCGTCCAAGGTGTTCACTGTACCCTGGCCCAGTTGCACATGAAACCACGCAATGGATGCTCTCACTCAGTGGTCTCCGACCTCTCACCCCAGTCTTATCCCATCAAGGTGTGGGCCCTTGAGGTCTCTCTCACCTGGTGGTCTCAAAACAATCTCCTGGAAGGATTCCCCTTTGCTCCCCCGGATCATCAGATCTCCATCACCACAGGCGCATCACTAATGGGATGGGGAGCTCACTGTCACTCCCTCCACACTCAAGGTGTATGGACTCAGTTCGAAACTCATCTCCACATAAATGTCCTGGAGATGAGAGCGGTCCTCTATGCGATCCGAGCTCTGAAGGATGTCCTTTGTCACAAGAACATTCTACTTCAAACGGACAACAAAGCTGTGATGTATTACATCAACAAGCAAGGCGGTGCTCATTCTTATCCCTTTGCAGGGAAGCAATGAGGGGTGTGGGAGTGGTGCTTGGAGCACAAGTCTCTGATTCAAGCGGTTTTATCTGCCAGGTATACAAAGCGACCTAGCAGATCTACCTCAGCAAGAGCAGGAAGCAGACCCTCACAGTGGTCTCTCGATCAGCCGTAGCAGGTCTCTGTTCAAGAGTGGGGACTCCAGACCTGGACCTTTGCATCCCCCTCAACATAAAACTGCCTCTCTTCTGCTCCAGAAATCCAGGGCCTGGCATTTTCTGTCAGGATGCGTTCAGGCTGCGGTGGACAAAGCGCTTTCTTTATGCCTTTCCACGCTTCCTCTAATCCAGAGAGTACTCCTCAAGTTCAGTCTCAGGGACCAAAATGATTCTCATTGCTCCTCCTGGCCTCGGCAACTATAGTTTCCTCTACTCAACAGTATGTTGGCAGCCTCTCGAGACCACTTCCCTTGCAAATCAATCTTTTGACTCAGGGTTAGTTTGGTCCATCCCAACCTAAATCACTTCACCTTCATGCTTGGCTCCTGAAGAGGTGGAAGTGAATCGGTTCAACGTCTCGTGAGAGTCTCAGACATCCTTCTCGGCTGCTTCATAGACCAACCACCCAACGTGCAGCTTCCAAATGGAAACGTTTTTCTCTCCTGGTCTGCAAAGTCCTCTTGGAATCCCTTTTCCTGTCCTCCTGACAAGGTTCTGGAGTATCTTTTGGACCTATCAAACTCAGGTCTCCAGTACTCCACAGTTAAAGTTCACCTTAGTGCCATCTCAGCGTTCCATGAGCGGTTTCTTCCTTGACTCTGGCTCAGTTACCTATATGAAGAGATTTCTTAAGGGATTCTTCATACCAGACCCTGATAAGCGCCCAGTTGCAGCCTGGGACATTAACCTGGTGCTGGACCTGCTCACTCGAGCCTTCTGAGACCCCTAGCTACCTGTGAGCTAAAATTTCTTACCTGGAAGACTGCCTTCCTGGTGGCCATTACCTCAGCCATGAGGTCTCTGAATACATGCCCTGATTCTGGACCCTCCGTATACTGTATTCCATAAAGACAAGGTAGTTCTCCGTACTCATCCTAAATTTCTTCCCAAGGTTGTGTCAAATTCCATCTAAACCAACCTCTGGTACTTCCTTACTTCAGCTAATTTCCAAAATGAAGAGAGCAGGCTCTTCATTCCTTGGATGTTAAGAGAGCCTCGCGGTTCTATTTAGATAGAACCAAGGATGTTATAAGACTCAGCAACTGTTTGTTTCTTTCAGTGACACCCGGCTGGGTCAACCTGTCGCTATCAGATGCATCTCATCATGGTTAGTGGCATGCCTTGCAGCATTGCTATTCCATGGCTCAAGTTAAATTAGAAGGGTAGAGTGTCGCTCACTCTACTAGGCGGTCATGACATCCCTAAGCGGAAATTCGCAATGTTCCAATTGCAGATATCTGCAACGCCGCCACCTGGAGCTCAGTGCATACCTTTGTTAAGCATTATGCACTGGATGTTCATGCCAGGCGTCATTCAGCATTCGGCAGAACTATCCTTAATGGACTTCTGTCTTAGTCGCGTGAGCTCTGGCTCTCCTGCCGCCCTTTTGGGGGATTATCAGCTTGGTACTCTCCCACTAGTGTGAATGAGTGGTGAGACTTATGTCCAGGAAGATATGAAAATGGCGTACCTACCGTAATTCTTGATCTTCTTGGGCGAGTCTCCACCATCCATTCACCTCCCTCCCTCCATCCACGAGCTCACACTGTATTGGTCTTCACTCCCTCAAATCTTTGAGGCCGTAGAAGACTTCTTTGTTGACCCTTCTTACACGGGTCGTCACGGACTGTCTTATGTCCGTTTTTAAGATTAGATTTACTCTTTCGTTAGTTCGCTGCACCTCCTTGGTAAAAAGGTACTGAGGCGGTTGGAGGGTAAATCGCGAGATAGTCATTACCGCTCGGACGCTGCTTCAGCCATCATCTCTGTCGCCGACCCTCCAGCGAGATTGCTCGATAGGTCTAGTGCCTCCGGCACTAATCCCACTAGTGTGAATGAGTGGTGGAGACTCGTCCAAGAAGATCAAGAATTACGGTAGGTACGTAATTTTCATTTCTCGAAGATCTACTGTTACGGTAAGTTCTTTTGTAACTGTACTTTCTTCGGCTCTGCCACACGAGTGGGAACTGGACCAAAAAGTTCTAAAAAGCGTCTTCCAGACTTGGGGGACTCCACAGATAGACCTGTTCGCCTCCTCCCAAAACGCTAGACTTCCAATTTTTTGCTCACTCGCTCCAGAGTGAGGCACTTTCTGGAGCAACGCTCTGTCTCTAAACTGGAAGGACAGATTCGTCTATGCTTTTCCCCCAATTCCTCTGGTCCCTCGTGTGTTGCAGAAACTTGCTTTGGAAGGAGTGAGAATGATTCTGATCGCTCCTTTCTGGCCCAGGCAAATTTGGTTCTCTCTTCTACAACAATACTCAGAGGTTCCTCCTCTTCCTCTGCCTTTATCTCGAGGATTGCTGACCCAGGATCAGGGGACCCTGGTCCATCCAGGACTCAAGTCTCTTCAACTTCATGCATGGCTGCTGCAGACCTAGCCCAATCCCGCTTTGGCATCTCTCCTCAGGTGGCCGAGATTCTGGTGGAGGCTAGAAAACCCTCCACTAGGTCCACTTACGCCATGAAATGGAAAAGATTTTCCATTCAGGCTGCCTCCAGGAACGTGGAGCCTTTCTCCTGTCCTGTGGCCGTTCTGCTTGATTATCTGCGTCATCTTTTCGACCTGGGTGTCAGTCACTCCTCTTTGAAAGTCCACATGGCGGCTATTTCAGCCTACCATGTCCCATTCGCTAATAAGGTTTTTGCCCAACTGGAGGTATCCAAAACTTTTCTCAGAGGGTCCTTCATCTTAGACCCCTATTGGGACTCCAGCTCCCCTGGGACTTGAACTTTGTTCTCGAAATTACCCTTCCTCCCTTTGAGCCTCTGCGGCTTCCGTAGAACTTGGCGTTCTTATCGTGGAAGGCAGCTCTTCTTGGTGGCCATTACTTCTGCTACTAGAATTTCAAACTCAGGCCCTTATGTGCAAAATCCTTATCTGATCTTTCACAAAGAAAGAGTAGCTCTTCATCACGAATCCTTGGTTTCTCCCAAAAGTGGTAGCAGGTCTACCTTAAATCAACCTATTGAACTACCTGCCTTTTTCACTTATTATTCAACCAAGGAGAATACTTGCTCCATACCATGGATGTGCACAGGATTCTGAGATACTACACCGATAGAATGAAGGATCTCAGAAAGACTGATCAGTTGTTCGTCTCTTTTGCTCACAAAAGGGAAGGCAATGCTGTCTCCAAGCAATGCCTATCAAAGTGGTTGGCTCATTGCATAACTTTCTGTTATGACAAGTACAACAAGACCCTACCGGGTCAAGTCAGAGGCCACTCTACTCGAGGAGTATCAGCCTCAGCTGCTTGTTTCAAGAATGTGTCTGCGGCAGACATCTGTGCTGCCGCCACTTGGACCTTTGTCCATACATTTACTAAACATTACAGTTTGGACATTGCCTCTCGCCGTGAGCAGGCTTGAGTTAGCTGTCTTGCAGGGCCTCCTTTCTTGAGGGTTTGCAAGCTTTCTTACTATTCTTGGAGTAGTTCCTCCTCCCGGTGCCTTTTCATTTGTTCCAGACTGGCAGGATTCTGTCCTATATGTAATTACCTACTGCAAGAGCCCTCTCGAGTAGATAGTACAGTTACGTAAGAACTTTATCCATAACAGTAGATCTTGAGAGAGGCTCTTCTGTAAATAACTCTCCGCCCTCCATCCCCTAGGCTTTTCAGCTCCTTTTCCATTTAGGGAAATATCTGCTTCTCTCTCGTCCGGCTGTGGCGGGAAAGAACGGAAGGTGGGCGTCTGGGACCAGCCTTTATACGATGTCGTCTGGCGCGGTCACCTAGCGGGGGTCCCGCCAGGGACTGCTAGCTAGAAATTTTTCCGTGGGGTCCTGCCGCCTGCCGACATCAGTCCCATGTATGATCTACCTGCAAAGCCTCTCGAAGATCTGCTGTTCACGGTAAGTTCTTACGTAACTGTACTTTCCTTCCCAGCAATGCAGCCATGTTGGGGTAGTGCAGGCTGCTGCCTGTGATAAGCAAATATACCCTTGGCTTCACACCCCCAGATAAGGACTCCAGGATGATTGATGCCATGGCAAAGAAACAGTACATGGCAGCATCTTTGGGACTCAGGCAGGCTAATTATATGGCCTACACAGCTAGATACAAAAGTCTAGATGGGACACTGTGATGGCTCTAGCTAAACAGGTGTCCGACCAGCTTACCAAGGAGCTGGAGCAGGTGGCTGTAGATGGTATTGAGGCATCAGGTGCAATTTCATGCTGCAGTGGACTCCAATGATGTTTCATCTAGAGTCATGGCTACATCTGTGGCCCTTCGTAGGATGGCTTGGCTCAGATGTACTAGCCTGTCACAGGATACCCAGGCTAAGGCAATGGATTTTCCTGTTGTTGGTAATTCTCTGTTTGGGGAGCAGACAGAGAACTACATGAAGAAGATGGATGAGTACAGGATCATCTATAGGAGTGCTCAGGCCAAGGAAAGGCAGGCCACTCCTCAGAGGCAGCATCCCAGGGGCAGGGGCAGGCCTTTTCATAGGCCTTTCTACCAAGCCCAGGCCTCCTCTTCTTCTGCTTTTGCGCAGAGGGGGTTCTTCAGAGGGAGAGGCAGAAGGGGTACAAGCAGGCCTGCTACCACCCCTCAGCCTAAAGCCCCTGCCAAACAGGCACCCTGATGGGTTTGCCCGGGCCATTTCTCCACTACCCGTAGGGGGCAGGCTGGCTTACTTTGTCCAGGACTGGATGTCTTTAACATCAGACAAATGGGTCCTGGAAGTAGTAAGCCAGGGACTGGTTCTCAGCTTCAAACAATTTCCCAAGATGAGAACCAGATCCTTTCCACCTGCAAATCCTTCAGAGCCCTTGCCCTAGAGGCAGAGATCTCTTCCTTCTTGGCTCTCAGAGCCATAGAAAGGGTTCCACCCTACACAGGGAAGGGATTGTACTCCAGGTACCCGTAACCCCAAAAAAGACAGGAGAATGGCGGCCCATCTTGGATCTCAGATATTTAAACAAGCACCTTTTAAAACCAAAGTTCAAAATGGTGACTCTGGGAATAATTCTACCCTCTCTAAGGCCAGGGGACTGGCTAGTCTCCCTGGACCTCAAGGATGCCTATTTCCACATTCTCATCAGTTGCTCCCACAGAAAGTACCTCGGGTTCAAGTTGCCCTCAGGCCACTTTCAATTCAGAGCAATGCCCTTTGGCCCTAACATCAGCTCCAAGGGTGTTCACAAAATTCCTGGCAGTAGTGGTTGCTTTCCTAAGGAGAAAAAAGATCTCCATCTTTCCATACCTGGACGACTGGCTCATAGTGGGTCAGTCTCCAGACCAAGTCAAGTCACACCTACAGATAACTCAGCAACTGCTCACTTCTCTAGGATTCCTTCTAAATCTTTCAAAGTCAGTTCTAGAGCCAGTGCAGCTCCTCACCTTCATAGAGACAGAGCTGGATACTGTAAGGGCAAGAGCCTTCCTTCCCCTGGACAGGGCAAGGACCCTTGTGACACTGGCCTCTTCATCACCCTTCAGGTGTCTCGACCAGCAAGGCATTTTCTGCAGCTCCTGGGCTACATGGCTGCCTCTATGGCAGTTGTCCAAGGAGCAAGATTTCAGATGAGGGACATTCAGTTCTACTTAAGAGCCTTCTGGTCCCAGAGAAAGGATTCTCTGACCAAGCTAGTCCCAGTGACTCGAACCCTGATCCAGGCTTTGCAGTGGTGGCAGGATCAGGACAACCTAAGGCAAGGAGTTCCCTTTGTCACTCAACCTCATTCTCTAATCCTTACCACATATGCCTCTCTCTTGGGCTGGGGAGCCCACTTGGGGGATCTGACCGCCAAGGGTTGTAAGTCACTCAAGAATCTCTGCTTCATCAGTCTCTTAGAACTCAGAGCAGTGTTTCTAGTACTTCAAGTTTTTCCAAGTCTGTTCAGAACAAACTGGTTCAGATCAGGACAGACAATACCACCACAATGTGGTACATCAACAAGCAAGGGGCACTCGGTCTACAGCCTTGGCACAGAAGCAATGAAGTTGTGGTCTCTGGCTATTCCCTGAATACCTCTCTGATAGCAGTGCACCTCCCAGGGAAGGACAATGTCCTGGCAGATGCTCTCAGCAGGATATCTCAGGGCCATCACGAATGGGCTCTGGATCCCCTAATTTTGAAGGTAATCTTCTCCAGATGGGGTACTCCACAGATAGATCTTTTTGCAGCCCCAGACAATCACCAACTTCCTCTTTTTTGCTGCAGACCCCCAGTGTTGGGCTCAGTCCCCCTAGATGCTCTAGTCCTCAATTGGGAAGGGAAATTCCTGTATGCTTTTTCCTCTTCCCTCTGCTGTTCAAAGTACTAGTCAAAATCAGATCTCGGCCCTGCAAAGTGATTTTGATTGCTCCAGACTGGGCCAGACAGCCCTGGTACCCTCTCTTGCTGTCCTTAGCAGTCCACCTTCCCCTTTCTCTTCCCAGGAATTACAACCTGTTAACATGTTCTCAGGGGAGGATTTGGTATCCGAATCTCAAATCTCTCAATCTCAAGGCCTGGCTCTTGAAGAGTTAGAGTTTGCTGATTTACATCTTTCTCAAGATGTTCTGGATATTCTAAAGGCTTCTCGAAAGCCTTCCACCAGAAAGACTTACAACTCCAAATGGAAAAGGTTTACTGTTTGGTGCTCCGGTAAGTATATTTCTCCAGAGTCTGCTGGGTTGCCTACAGTCCTGGACTATATGGTTCATCTCAATAGCTTGGGACTCAGACCAGCTACACTTAGAGTGCATCTGGCAGCTGTCTCTGCCTTCTTGTCAGCAGGCAAGCCCTCTTCCCTTTCAGCGCACCCTGTATTCTGTAAATTCTTCAAGGGTTTGCTGCATACCAATCCTCTCTTCAGGGACCCTGCCCCTGCTTGGGACCTTAATGTTTGCATTGCCCAGCTTATGCAACCCCCTTTTGAGCCTTTGTCCTCAGCAGAGCTTAAGTACTTGACTTGGAAAACTGTGTTCTTGGTAGCCATTACTTTTGCCAGACGCATAAGTGAGTTACAGGCCCTGTCAGTGGAGCCTGATTTTATCTCTTTCCATAGAGATATGGTGGTCCTCCGGACTAATAGGAAGTTTTTGCCTAAGGTGGTTTCAGATTTCCACCTTAATCAGTCTGTCTCTTCCTGTTTTCTTCACTGACCATTCTTCCTCTGGGGAGAGGAGGCTGCACAGCCTGGATGTGAAAAGGGCCCTTAGTTACTACATAGAGCGCACCAAGGGTCACAGGTTTGACCCCCTCCAGTTGTTCCTCACTTATGGTGAGGTTGGCAAGGGAAAACCTGCCACTAAGATCTGTTGCCAGGTGGATTGTCTCTTGTATACAATTCTGCTATGAAAAATTAGGTAGAATCCCACCCTCAGGCCTGAGGGCTCACTCTACTAGAGGTACAGCTGCTTCCCTGGCTGCTGCCAGGGATATTCCTATCTGAGATATTTGTCAAGCAGCCACCTGGAAAACAGTACATACTTTCACCAAGCATTACTCTCTGGATACCCAGGCTAGGAGTGATGCTCGGTTTGGCACAGCAGTGCTTCAGAGCCTGTTTCCAAAGTAGGTTCTGTCCCTCCTCCATGGAGGTACTGCTTGGTAGTCTGCAATAGTCAGAATACAGCAAGACTTCGTGTTGTTTGAAGAAAAAATTACTCACCTTAGTAATGTTGTTTCTTCTAATGGAGTCTTGCTGTATTCTGACTTCCCCCCCTGCCTCCCCTCTCAAAACCTGGGTTTTGGGAAGTGGGTGGCCAGGAACAGTGTTGGCACCCTAGAGGTGCCCCCTTTTTCTCACCCTCTTATTTTGGGGGTGGTGTTGTGGGTTTTTTTTTTGTTTTGTTTTGTTTTTGGGTTTCCTGACTTGAGTCTTTGCCTTGGAACCAAAAAATCTTTTTATTAAATTTAGTAGCCAGTTGGCTAGTATGAGTTTACAGTTTCCACACAGGACACCCAGTGAGTATAGCTCGTAAAGATCTGGCGGTTTGGGTTCAAACAACAACAGACAGAGTCTTAGCCGAGCTCGAGCTCAGCATTCCATGCCTTGCATGGAAAGTTAACTCTTTCCTCTCCGGGGCAGTTCAAAGGTTGGATATCACTGCAATAGTCAGAATAAAGCAAGACTCCATTAGAAGAAACAACATTACTAAGGTGAGTAATTTTTTTTTCTCTAGGCTGGCTCGTTCTTCTAGCCGACACCGGTCTCTGCTCCATCGTCTGTCCAGGAGTGCCCGACGCTCTAGGGAGGGTAGTCCTTACAGGCACGGTTCGGTCTCCTCACGTTCCAGGAGTCGGTCTGTGTCTTCTTCTTCCTCGTCCCCTTCAGGAGTTGGAGGTTCTCCTGAGGATAAGGAACTACCCCGTTCGCCTCCTGACGATCCAGCTTTCATGGACATCATGAGACACATCCAGGCTTCCAACAAATGGGAGACAGAGGACCTGGTTTCGGAACACCGGAGGCTGGCTTGTTACCTGAGGCAAAAGGAGAAAGAACCTTTGGTAGTGCCTCCTTTGGTGGATACATTCCATGACCTTACCAGGATAACTTGGAAATATTCAGCCACAGTCCTGGCAGTTCCCAAAAATCTGGGAAGAGCCCTAACTGGCAGAAAACCCTAAGGCCGACTCTATGGTTATAACGGCTGCTCATGACAAATCTTGACAGCCCAGACACCTCAGCTCTCAGCCTCTCGATCAGGAGTCCTGCTATTTGGACCAGGTGGGCAGAACGCTATACTCTGCATCCAACTGCTTCATACGGTCCTTGAACTTCCTGATGCATATGGTCCAGTACCAGAATGCTGTATAGGAGAAGGGACCACAGATAACCAGTGTCTTGCCAGACTCGCACAAAAGACGGAGCTCCTGGACATTCTCAAATCGAGCTCGGACGTAGGCACCCATGTTCTGCGTGCCTTGTACAACACTGCAGATGCAGCGTCTATGATAGCAGCATCTGGTGTCTGCCTAAGGCGCATGCCTGGCTTAGAGTCTCAGGATTCTCCCAGGATCTGCAGATCGGAATTAGGGACCTTCCATTCCATGGTTCCGTGCTATATGGGTCGGAAACAGAGGGCCTTATCTCTCGTCTCAAGGAGTCTGGCAAATCCATCTGGTCCATCCAACAAATGTATAAGGGGGACCAGAAACACTCTCAGAAATGGCCTTTTCATAAGTCCTCAGGCCAACTTGCCCGTGGAAACCAATCTGCCCAGAGAGGCGGCTTTAAAAGGAAGGCCGGAAGCCAGCAACCTGGAGGCGCTCCCTTTCGAGGCCCAAACCTCTTTGCCAACCCCGGCTCTCCCATGACTCCCTGTTGGCCCCCGACCGGAGGCACAAGGGGAGGCAGTAGCAGGTCACTTCTCCCTCCACGTGGAGGAATGGAGCAGAATCTCTTCGGACCTTTGGGCCTTAGATGATATAAGGAGGGGACATACGCTGGAGTTCACTCAGATACCTCCAGAAACTCCACCAAGGTCCTCAAGGTATCCTCCTTCTCACATACCTTTCATAGAAAGAGAAATCCAGGCCCTCTTGCAAAAAAGGGCAATAGAGCCAGTCCTCCAGCG
This sequence comes from Neoceratodus forsteri, assembly GCA_016271365.2. NCBI lineage: Eukaryota > Metazoa > Chordata > Ceratodontiformes > Ceratodontidae > Neoceratodus > Neoceratodus forsteri. The sequence continues at coordinate 240,806,148 of CM057449.1, read as the reverse complement.
GGGAAAATGGTATTACTCCCATATCTTACTTCGAGATACAGCTCTTGCAGCAGGTTACACCATTAGGACTGAAGCCGGCGGGCGTCAGAACCCCTCGGAAATTTTATAACTAGCAGTCTTCAGCGGGACTGCCTCCACGTTGGTCCCTACCACGCCAGGCTAGTACATAGGAGGCGGTCCCCCACAATCCCCAGATCTTACTTCGAGACACAGCTCTTGCAGCAGGTTACACCATTAGGACTGAAGCCGGCAGGCATCAGGACCCCACGGAAAAATTCTAGCTAGCTATCTTCATCGGGGATCGCCTCCGACGTCAGACATACTACATAAGGGGGCGGTCCCGCCCGATTCCCCAGTTCTTTCCTGCCGTCGACTTGCATGTCTCGACCCTTTGGTTCCGTCTCTAGCGCGCGACGGTGGTTAAGTTTTTTCCTACGGGAAATTCGATTCTCTACAATCAAGTTTTTCTCTCATGTCCTCTCCGACCTCCGGTCACTCCTCTAAGTGTGCTTGTGAGGAGCAGATCCCTTCAAGGACCCTCACTGCGCCCTGCGTCCGGTGCCTAGGCCCAGACCACGACACCGGGCCTGCTCCTTTTGCCAGCGCAGTTCAATAGCAGAACCCGATCCGTCAGCCAGAAGGCCCTTCAGGCATTTTTGCTGGAAGAAAACTCAAGACCATGTCTTCAAGGGGACTCTTGAAGAAGGCCCACAAGCACACTGAAGAAGCACTGGAGAAGGCCCTTCAGGTCCTCGTCTAGGGCCTCAGACTCGCGCAGCTGTGGTTCCAGGTCTGACCGCTCCCCTTCCCGGGCCAGCTCTCAGCCTCCCCCTGCTGCGGCCAAGAAGTCTTCATCCTCTTCTGAGGCCAAGACTGCCAGACCTTCCTCGTCCTCCAGGGCCTTGGTCAAGTCTGGGGATAGCCACCATCACCATAAGTTGGAATCCCACCTTTCTGAACCCGACGTCAGGTCGCCTTCCTTGCCTCCTCGCAAGACTATGGAGCTTACCTCTCTGAAGAAGCTGCAGGACCCGACGCCGGTGTGCCCGTCGTCGTCCTCTCGCCACAGATCCCGGAGCTGCCATCCGGCTGAGACGACCGTCGCCCGGCCAGTCCAATGCATATCGGACGCCAGTAGGGGGACCGGCGCCCGCTCCTATTGAGAAGAGGACCCCGACGTCGGTCAGGAGACCATCACCGAGGAGGAATTGACTCAGCCCAAGGACCAGACTGGCGACCCCGGTCCTGTCGAGACGCCCAGGGAACCCTTGCCATTACCCGAGCCCCCTGTGGAGCCGACGCCGGGACCCGACGACCGTCCACCGGCGCCCTGACGTCGTCGGGCCTTTCCATGGTAGAAGTGAAGGAGCTGTTCACTTACTGCTGGAACACCATAAAGAAGGACATGGTTCCCACTCCACCTCCTCTTCCTCCTACCCGATTACTCCTCCGGTTCCTCGCCCCCGCCCGCCACCGGGGTCGGCAGGCCCGACTACCTCCTCCCGGGAGCACAGAACATCTCCAAGGGGGAGACCAGACAAACTGAGACCTCCGTCCAAATCCTCTTCCAGGTCACCCAGCCCTAAGAGACCCAGAAGACGCTGACGATCGCCTTCGATGGAGGACATAGGATCAGAGTTCTCAACATCCAGATCCCCATCTCCGGATCCACGCGAGACGCCAAAGTCTCCTCCGGATGACCCTTCGTTCTCGGATATTATGAGACACATCCAAGAGAACATGGGATGGGATGCGGAAAAGAGCTAGACCCAGCTCGCCTTGCAAAGTACCTTTGGCAGAAGGACCCCAAGCCTGTGGTGGGCACCCTTGGTTGACACACTTTCGTGGGCGTCACCATTGCAGTGGGGAAGCGCCCACATTCGCCCCGGCGATGACGAAGAAAGCTGATCGCAGGCCAAGGCTCCCAGGGAAGACCAGTACTTGACTCTGCATCCTCAGGCCGACTCTCTGGTCATAACAGCCTCACGCGTGCCGGTCCCAGAGATCGCAACATCTGAGCACCCTACCACGGACCCAGAGTCCAAACAGCTGGAGCGCTATGGGTAGGCGCCACGTATGCTTCCGCTACCTGCGCCATCAGATCCCTGAATTACTTGACCCACATGGTGCAGTTCCAAAATGCCTTGTGGGAACAGGGTCTGGATGCGGCTGAGAAACTGCCGGAAGGTGAGCAGAAGGAAGAGATGCTTCAGCTCCTTCGTATGGGTTCGGACGTGGGAACCCAAGTGCTACGAGCGCCGCGTATGACTCCGCGGACTCCTCGGCCCGAGCAGCAGCTTCAGGCGTATGCATACGGAGACACTCTTGGTTACGCGTCTCCGGTTTTACCCTGGACGTCCAGAAGAATATCATGGACGCCCCATTCGAGGGAGAAGTCTTGTTTGGTAAGCCCTCAGAGAAGATTATTACCAAACTCCAAGAGGCCGGGAAGGCGGTGAGGTCGGTCCAGGCCATGTACCGACCCAAGCTTAGTTCCTTTCGTAGGAACCAAAGCCGATTTCGTGGATGGACGCAGAGGCAACAGTCCCGCCCCGCTCCACAACAGAGGGGCTCCGGCTTTCGCAGAGCCCAGGGGAAACAACCCACAGGCCGTAGCCAGCGTACTTCCAAGCCGGTCCAGCCAGCGGGACCCTTAGCCGCAACAGCCTGACTCCTTTCCGGCCCCCGCCCCTCAGGATGAACGGGAAATCATGGTCGGGGGGTCGCATTGCGAATTTCCTGCCGGGATGGCAGGCTATAACCACCGTCAGGTGGGTTCTTCAGTTGGTCGGAAAAGGCCACTTTATAGAATTCGCAGAAAAGCCACCCTCGAGGCCTCCTTTGCTCTCCCGGTACCCGGGTCGGCACAAGTCACTGATCTGGCAAGAAATACTCGCGCTCTTGCAAAAGGGAGTGATAGAGTACGTCCCGGAGAACCAGAGAGGACAAGGATACTATTCCCACTTCTTCCTGGTTCCAAAGAAAACAGGGGACCTCCGTCCGATTCTGGACCTCAGCGACCTCAGCGTGTCGGTCGCCTACAAGAGATTCCGCATGGTGACTCTTCCAGGTCTCATTCCCATGCTGAAGCAGGACGCCTTCTTAGCGTCTCTAGACATGCAGGACGCATACCTGCACATCCCTATAGCTCAGGCGCACAAGAGGTTCCTGCGCTTCGTGTTTCTCGACCACCACCTTCAGTTCCGAGCCCTTCCATTCGGACTGTCATCTGCACCCAGGGTCTTTACCAAATGCATGGCAGTCGTGGCAGTGTCTCTAAGGAGACAGGGCCATTATGTGTTCCCGTACCTGGACGATTGGCTTCTCATGGCCGCCTCCAGAGAGGCGTTGTTACGAGCGATCCAGAGCACCCAGGACCTGTTCCGATCTCTGGGCATCCTAATCAACCACGTGAAGTCTCTCCTGGTACCGTCGCAGAAGCTGCAATTTATAGGCGCAGTACTGGACACCGTTCAGGAAAGAGCATTTCTTCCAGACGACAGAGCGGAGCGCATCAGATCCCCCATCAGGGAGCTTTCGTCGTACAAGACCGTCCCAGCCAGGTCGGTCCTTCGCTTGCTCGGACACATGACTGCGGCCATTCCTACCGTCCCTTTCGCAAGGCTCCACGTACGGGTAACTCAGTGGATGCTCAAGGTGCAATGGGAGCAAAGGCAAGACCACATGCAGCATCCGGTCAGAATCACAAACACCGTGATTCGAGACTGGCAGTGGTGGCTAGACCCAGGGACACTCTCCACGGGCGTCCCATTTATAGCGCCGTCCCGGGAAGTAATCCTCACCACAGACGCCTCAGGTCTAGGATGGGGAGCACACCTGGACAGGGTGAAGTCCCAGGTTACGTGGACCCCTCTGGAGGCCTAACTCCATGTCAACGTCCTAGAGATGAGGGCGGTCCTTTATGCCCTGCAAGCCTTTCAGTCAGAAATCCAGCCGAGTACTCTCCTGCTTCAGACAGACAACACAGCAGTGATGTATTACCTCAACAAACAAGGAGACGCACACTTACCCTTTGCAGGGAGGCCATGGAGGGTGTGGATTGGGTAATCCGACACGCACGAATCTGATCACAGTACATGTTCCCGGCTGGACAGCACGAGTTGCAGACGGCCTGAGTCGCCTCCCAGGCCAGAGTCCACAGTGGAACTTCTTCAAGAGGTAGCAGAGGATCTGTTTCTTCGATGGGGAACTCCAGAGTTGGACTTGTTCGCATCCCCATCCAACGCAAAACTGCCCAATTTTTGCTCGCTAGATCCAGGGCCTGGTGTTTTCTGGTGAGACGCGTTGTCCCTCTCCTGGGCGGACAGATTCCTCTACGCTTTCCCTCCCTTCCCGTTGATCCAGAGAGTTCTTCTCAAACTGCGCAGGGAGCAAGCAACCATGATCCTTGTGGTCCCCTTTTGGCCCAGACAGATATGGTTCCCTTTACTGATTCAACTATCCCGGGAACCTCCGCTCCCATTGCCGTTCAGCTCCCACCTCTTGTCTCAGGAGGAAGGTTCACTGGTCCACCCGGACTTAAGCTCACTGAACCTGCATGCATGGCTCCTAGAGACATAGCCATCTTGCGGCATGGGGTCTCGCAAGAGGTTGCAGAAGTTCTTTCTGCAGCCAGAAAGCCGGCAACGCATGCGACGTACGCCATGAAATGGCACCATTTTTGTTTATGGTCGCGAACACGCGATTTTTTCCCCTTAGGTTGCCCGGTGAGAGTGGTGTTGGACTACCTGCTCTCCCTTTTCCGTTCGGGCCTAGCCTACTCCTCTATCAAGGTGCACCTCTGTGCCATCTCTGCCTACCACCTCCTGGTGGGACATCGCACAGTGGCACAATTAGACGCCTCTCGGGAATTTCTGAGAGGGGTGTTACATCTTAGGCCTCCCATTAAGGACCCAGTGCCCCATAGGATTTGCTCTTTGTCCTGGAACAACTCACGCTTCCCCCCTTCGAACCTGCCGCGGATTGCGAGCTGCGTTTTCTGTCGTGGAAAATGCTGTTTTTGGTTGCTGTTACTTCAGCGAGAAGAATTTCTGAGCTTCACGCTCTCATGTGCAAAGAGCCTTATTTAGTTTTCCACCGGGACAGAGTATCCCTGAGGACGAATCCAAAATTTTTGCCTAAGGTGGTCTCTACACTTACTCTCAATCAGGATATTGACCTGCTGGTCTACTTCCCGAACTACTCTAATAGAGGAGAGGCACTGCTCCACACCCTGGGTGTTCACCACAGCTTGAGGTATTACCTCAACAGAACTAAACTACTCCGTAGTTCGGAGCAACTTTTCGTTTCCTTTTCTGAAAGGATGATGGGCCAACCTGTATCCAAACAGTCCCTGTCTCGCTGGCTTGTCCAGTATATTTCATTCTGTTATGATATCAAACAAAAGCCCCTCCCGGGTACAGTCCGGGGTCATTCTACTAGGGGTGTGGCCACCTCCTTTGCAGCACTCCGAAATGTCTCCACTTCTGCCATATGTGCTGCAGCCACTTGGAGCTCTGTGCATACATTTATCAGGCATTATAGCCTGGACATCGCCTCTCGGAGAGCAGGCTTCGGCCTGGCGGTGCTACAGGGTCTCCTGTCCTAGATTCAGGACCTGGAATGTATTTCCTAGTTTCCTCCTCCCAGAATTTTGGCAGCGTTACTGCTTGGGAATCAGTCCTAATGGTGTAACCTGCTGCAAGAGCTGTGTCTCAGTAAAGATAGTACAGTTACGTAGAACTTGCGTAACTGTAGATCTTCGAGAACAGCTCTTGCAGCAAGTAGCTTCCCGCCCACCTTCCCCCTTGGAGGAGGCGTGGCTTTTGCCTTTACTATCAGGGTTTTTTCCCTTTGACTTCTGACGGTGGATCCTCGGTCTCCCATTTCGATGTCAGCCTGCGGCCAGAAGTCTCCAGCGGGAGAACTGGGGAATTGGGCGGGACCGCCCCCTTATGTACTACGTCTGACGTCGGAGGCGGGACCGACGTCGGGGGCAGTCCCCGCTGAAGATAGCTAGCTAGAATTTTTCCATGGGGTCCTGACGCCTGCCGGCTTCAGTCCTAATGGTGTAACCTGCTGCAAGAGCTGTTCTCGAAGATCTACTGTTACGGTAAGTTCTTACGTAATTGTACTTTACAGGTGAGTAACCTGTATTTTGTTATTTGAACTGCAACAATTGAAAAATGTATTCGGTTTGTTTTGAGTCCCCCGGGCCTCTTCAGCTAAACGATCTATCGTTGGAATGCTAGGGGACTCAAAACCAGCATATTGATATAGCAGCACTGAAAAAAAATTCTTTATTACGGGGCATGTGCCTGCGCTACCACATCTGTTTACTGGCCAAAAAAACACTTCTTGGGCTTTCCCCTCTTGGGGTTACCGCGTCCCTAAAACCAGCCTCTCGGATGGTTGCCACCCAAAGTGCAACCAAGGCCACCTTCCAAGTTCCGAGAGCTAGGACCTCGCTCGCCCAAAGGTCCTTCTTTTACAGAGCACCCTCCTGGTTTAACTCTCTACCCCCTGGTATCACCAGCATCCCCAAAATAGGCCCCTTTAAAACTGCCCTCCGGAATCACCTCACGGACACTCAAATCTGTAGGTGCCCCTAACTGTCCTAGAGACTGCACTCTTTCCGGCTCTCTATATCTGACAATGTCCTCTCGGACTGGCCGCCCAAAAGGCCATGGTCTCTCACCTCCCAGGTACCTGCTCCATAGATACATTAAAGCAGGCCTATTATACTGTCTTGAGAATGTTTGGTCGAATCTGTAATTATTTGCAAACCTATTTTCTTCTACGTAATATCTGAAACTGCTGTGTATATTATCTCTGCTGTACCACACTTGTATCGTCCTCTTTGTCTTTCATCTGTTGTTTACCCTCCCTGCGACGAGGTGCCTTTGTAAATGAGTCTCTGACTCAAAGGTTGTAAATCCGATTTATAAAATAAATTAAAAAAAATTATACACTAACTGGAGATGATGTACTAGTTTGACTAGCATTTCTAATCCATTAGAAGCAAAGATCTTACTACTGTACTGTGAGCAACATTTCCTTTCCACCCACCTTACTACCCAGAGTACCCTGTGGTTCCCTGTGTAAGCAGATATTTGCCCAGACTTACCATGAAGGCCTGTCCAGTGTCTTCAAGTCCAGTGTCTTCTGGTAGGTTTTTCCATAGGTTCACCGGCCTCTGGGAAAAGTGCCTACTAATGTTGTCCCTTAAGTCACCTGCCATCTATGCGCTTCATGGCATGTCCCCTCATCTTGCAGAACACGAGATAAAACAACTTCCTCTGTTCGACCTTGACGATAACCATTCATTATCAGAAGGTTACGATTTTTTCTTTCTTCCCTTGCCCCCTCATTTTCTCTTTAGTTTGGGATCTCTAAGAAACTATATAACAGTAATTGTTATAGGCAAGTTGTAGTAACCCATTCTTTTTGTGCCTGCAGGTTACAGATGAACCCAGAGCCTCCCAGAGACAGGTGGGTGTTTAAGTATCTTCACTATATTTGCCAACCATAAACCTTTCCTTTCTCTCCTCAGGAATAGGTATAGTTTATGGGGAAACGAATTCTCATGGCAGTAGTGTCCAGTGAGTGCTCAAAGTGATTAAAATACTGTTTCACACACACAATATAACACTGTATTAATAATGCGAGTATTCATCATCTAGTTTCTACACTGCAGTTGTAAACTCAAGAAATATAGCCCAATAGTCCAAAGGAAAATAGCCAGAAGAGTGAAGGCAGAACAGGCGGCAGAACTTGACGGAATCTCATCGTTCTCCATTCTACTCTTAAGTTTTGGATTTGTGCATTTCAGAATTTACTCCCAAAGTAATCCTGAAACTCCAAAACACTAGTTTGGCCAGCCTATACAAGAAGAAAGTAAGTAGTAGGGCACTAAACTCCCATGATCAATGGAACATACAGGAAATACTGACCCATTATACATTAGCAGTTTAATTTTCAGTAATGGACGATCAAACTCCTTCCGAACTGTTTCACATAACGTTTTGACCCACTAGCTGTCCCCTGTTCTTTCCTTTGGGTCTTGTGTTGGCAGCTAGCCAACCCCGTCTAACACTCTGCCTGTCTGCATCACCAACAAGGATCTGCATGGAGCGGGACTCTAGTACCATGATGGTGCATGATTTTATTTCCCAGTTTTCTCCTCCATGTCCCTCCCTCCCCGTGGAGCCAACTATTGCCATGTGCACACTGCATCCTTTGAGTGGAACAGCCTTCTGGCCTGTCCCACAGGTCATGCTGTTGTGCCAAAACCCAGCCCTAACCTTCTCCTCTGGGGCAAATTGCCTAGTGGCAGTTGTCTCACCCATATGCTGCCCCTGACGCAACTACCCAAGTCCACTCTCAATCCCAGGTGACCAGCACAGTAGCACGCTTGGCCACCAAGCTGCAAGAACTTGTTGGAAGAACTTATTAAAATTTTTGCAATGCAGCCGGTTCCGGGGCACTGAATGAGGTGCCCGCTTGGCACGGTGGCGCCCCGGGTTCGTGAACTGTAGCTGGAGCAGAGACCAATGGGGGGTGGTTAAGAGTGTCCATACAAATGCTGTCTTCCCCAGAAGGGTAGGTATGGCCTGCACCACAACTCGAGCAGCTTCTGGTGGTTAGCCAGTGGTGACACATTTAGTGATGTTCTGCCCTGGTAGTGCCAGGTGATGGCCTACTGCTATCACCCCCCCATGCCACCTGACCACCCAGTGCACCTTACCAGCCAACAAACCCAGTGTAAGAGGTGGTTCCTCCCTGGTGGCTGCAGGCCCCCAACCCCGTCAGGGATGAGCTGGACCTCATGGGGTGTCACAGGATCTTGGGAAGTCTGGAAGTAAGTATGGTAGTTGGGGTTGAGTCTGTTGGGCTGTGGGGATGAGTGTGAAAGATCCTGAAGTAGAGAGGCTCCAGGGGGCAGGGAAGGAGCAAAATAAAAAATGTTGCCTCAAAAAAAAAAGATAAAACAGAAATACAAATCTTACTTGGAGATTCACTCTTGTAGCAGATAACACCTCTAGGACTGAAGTGCAGGCTTCAAGACCCACAAAAACTTTCTAGCTAACAGTACTGCTATGTTATGCATGTCATAAATGGGGCAGTCCCCCAGCCCATCCCCAGTCCTTTTCTCACCGTCAGTTGCGCAAGTTGGACCTCAGCGGACGCCTTCAGCTAGTCAACTGCCGTATTTACCATGTTTTCAACACCTTTTTTTTTTTTTTTTTTTCGTAGTACTTCAAACAATTTTGTGCATGTTGTCTTCTCCAGCATCGTCAGTTGAGAGGCTCCTTTCCGGGTACACGTACGGCAAGCAGATCCCGCATAAAGACAATAGTTCAGCCTGCTTTTTCTGTCTGGGCCCAGACCACAACATCAAGGCCTGCCAGCACTGCCGCAGTTTCAACTAGCGCACGCAGCTTCGGTGCCAGAAGATCCTCGAAGCCTTTCTGCTTAAGAAACGGCTGTCTGCCGTGGAGAAGGAACTTCATCACAAGAGCTCTTCTTTTCCCTCTTCTCATAAAGAGAAGAGATCGAGCAGTAAACACAAGCACCTGGAGAAGCATAAAGAGAAATCCCAGGCAGAAGATCTCTCTTGGTCCCCGACAAAGTTGACGACCCCCTCCTCCTCCGGGCTCCCGGTCTCTAAGCCTCCCTCTCTCATCTCAGTTACAGGAGAAGGCTCTACAGGGCATGGGAAGTCCTCCCACAGCTCTCAGCCGCTTAAGCCCATCACCCCTGGGGGCTCTAAGCCTAGTGGCTTGGCCGGTCGTTCTCCGGGCAGCAGACCGCTGTCTGTCACCCTCCTGGCCAGCGTGTCCACTGAGTCCACCCTGACGTCTTGGGCCAGCGTTGGCAGGCGGCACCCAAGACTGTCACCCTTTTCCTCCGTTAGCAATGGGTGTATGCCCCAATCAGGAGCAACACCTAGGTACGCCTCGGCCTCCCGGTCTCCAAAACCTGGAGTTAAGGTGCCTCTGACTCTGGCCAGACGCCCAGTTGACTCAGGCACTCCAGTGGGACGATGTCCAAGGATCTGACGCCCAAAGGCCGGACGTCGGATCCGAAACCTGGGGGTACTCCTTTGCGCCCGACACAGGATGACCAGGACCAGATTACCCTGACGCCGGGGTTACCCTAGCCGGATGACCTGATGCCGAGGCCATCTAGGCCCCCAACCCCCGACACCAGATACTCCAGCTCTGTGGCAAGATCTTAATGAGTTGTTCGCTGCATGGTGGGCCTACTTCAGAGATAGAGACCCCATGACTCCTGCTAAGCTGACTTACCAAGGGTCTCCTCCAGATGTGCCCTCAGGCTGCCCTCCTACTCTGCCTCCCAAGAGGCCGACGCCTGACAAAGAACCTTTCTTCTCCCAGGGAACGGCTACGCAGGCCCCCAAGGTCGCCTTCCTCCTCCAGTCGTGGGGACTCAGACCCTCCATCTGACCCTGACGTCAACAAGGAAGCCCCATGCTCCCCGTTTGACAACCCTTTGTTTATGGATGTGATGCGTCACATCCAGCAGTTGAATGGATAGGACTCTTGAGATTTTGACCTGGAATGAAAGAGGCTGGTCTCCTTTCTTCGGAAGGACACCCTACCCATGGTCCACCCACTGATGGTCGAGTCGTACAAGGACGCCAACAAGCTGGCAAGGAAGCATCCTTTCTCAACCCCAGCAGTGTCCAAAAAGTTGGACTGGTTGTATACTGTTCCCCTAGATGACCCCAGTTACGGGGAACAACCTGAGGCATACTCAGTGGTGCTGAATGCTGCCCACAATAGGTCCAGACGCCCTCGGCACACAACCCCCCGCTAAGGACTCTAAGCAGTTCGATCATCTGGCCAGAAACGTTTTTTCCGCCACTACTTGTGCCATCCGGTCACAGAACATCCTTGCCCACATGGTCCATACCAAAATGTCCTGTGGGACACTGGACATTGTTCAAGCCATGCCAGACTCCCCGGAACGGGCGGAGCTCATGGCCTTCATGAAGTTTGGCTTGGACGTTGGTAACCACGTCCTGCAGGCCTCATATGATACCGTGGTTTTGGCGGGCAGAGACGTGGCTTCTTCGGTCTGTATCCACCGGTACTCTTGGCTGAGACTTTCCGGGTTCGCCCAGGATATCCAGTCCAAAATTATGGACGCCCCCTTCAGAGGGCTGGTTCTGTTCGCTGAAGATACTCAGAATATCATTACCCATTTGCAAGAGGTTGGGAAAGCAGATCAGTGCATACTATGTGCAGACCCAAGCAACAACCTAAACAGTCCTTTCGTAAGGCTGGACGGCAGCAGTTTCGAGGTCAGCAGCGGGCAGGCTTCAAACTTAAGGCCTCCACCCCTGACACTGGAGGTTCTGCCCCACGGGCTCCCAGAACCTCTCAACCTGCGCTTCCTCTCCCCGGCTCCTCTGCCTGACTTGCTGCCCGACCCCTTCCACCAGCAGAAGCCACGGGGAGGTGGTAAGGGGTCGGTTCTCCTTGCACACTAAAGGGTGGCGTCAGATAACATCAGACCGTTGAGTCCTGCAGCTCATCTAGAGAGGGCACACTCTCGAATTCACGGAGGTTCCTCCAGACAACCCTGCAGTACAGTCTCACTACTCTCAGGCCTGCAGCACCCTCATAGCAGAGGAACTCCAGGCTGTCATTCAAAGAAAGGCCATAGATCCTGTTCCCACGGAAAGACGAGGGACAGGGTTCTACTCCCACTTCTTCCTGTTGCCGAAGAAGACTGGGAATCTTCATCCCATCTTGTACCTAAGCCACCTGAACTAGTACATAGAGTACATAAAGTTCAGGATGGTTACCCTGATAGGTCTGCTCCACCAAGGGGATTGGCTATGCTCTCTGGACATACAGAACACATACCTCCATATTCTGATTTTCCAGCCACTCAGGAGGTTCCTGTGCTTCTGCTTTCAGGTTCTTTACCAGTTCAGGGCCTTGCCCTTCGGCCTGTCCTTGGCACTAAGGGTGTTTACCAAGTGCCTTGCCGAGGTAGCCGCAAGTCTCAGGAGGCAGGGGCATTATGTCTTCCCTACCTCGATAATTGGCTTCTAACCGCTCCCTCTTTGGACCGGCTTATAGGAACCATTCAAGACACATTCTCCCTCTTTCAGGATCTAGGGGTCACTCTAAATTTCCCCAAGTCCTCGCCCTGGCCAAATCAGCGACTTCAATACAGCTTAATCTGGTTCAAGGTCAGTTGGCATTCATCTGTATCCCCCTCCCCCGGGTCGTGCCTGAAAATAGGCAGGATTTGTCTAGTGCACTTACCCGGTCAACAAAAGCTAAATAAATAAATACATTGGGGCAATCCTGGACACGGCACAAAGCAAGGCCTTCCTCCCCCAGGACAGAGCAAGAGTGCCTTCAGTCCCATGCTCGGCAGTAACTTTCAGCTCACCAAGTTCCGGCCAGGACAGCACTCAGACTGTTGGGCCATATGGCAGCAGCCATTGCCACAGTTTTCATGGCTCGACTTTACATGAGGGTGATCCAGTGGAACCTCAGGGTTCAGTAGGTCCAGCGGTCAGATAACCTGGACCAACCAGTCCTGGTATCCAGCCCAGTCAGGCAATCCCTGACTTATGGTGGCTAGATGCTTCCAACCTTTCCAGAGGGGTTTATTTCCAGAAGGAATCTCCCACCCAGATCCTGACCACAGATGCGTCAGGCCAGGGTTGGGGAGCTCATCTTGGCTCTCGCCAGACTCAGGGAGCCTGGACTCAGCAAGAGCTTCATCTCCATAACAGTGTTCTGGAGATGACGGCAGTCCTTTATATCCTCCAAGCCTTCCAGACAGTCCTCCTGCCTGGCCCCCTGCTGATACAAACTGACAACATGTCGGTGGTGATCTTACTTCGAGAAACAGCTCTTGCAGCAGGTTACACCATTAGGACTGAAGCCGGCAGGCGCCAGGACCCCACGGAAATTTTCTAGCTAGCAGTATCCAGCGGGGACCTCCCCAGACGTCAGGCATCTTACAAAAAGGGGGCGCGTCCCCGGATCCTAGATCTTACTTCGAGACACAGCTCTTGCAGCAGGTTACACCATTAGGACTGAAGCCGCAGGCATCAGACCCCGCGGAAAAAATTCTAGTTAGCTATCTTCAGCAGGGACCGCCCTGGCCAGCGGCGGTCCCGCCCAGTCCCAGTTCTTTCCCCCGTCTAACTTGCATGTCTCGAATCCCTTCGGTTCAGTCTCTAGCCGACGTGGTAGTTTTTCCTACGGAAATCTGATTTTCTACAATCAAGTTCTTCGCTGATGTCCTCTCCGACCTCCGGTCACTCCCAAGTGTGCTTGTGAGAGCAGATCCCTCAAGGACCTCACGACTGCTCAGCGTCCCAGTGCCTAGGCCCAGACCACTCACACCCGTCCTGCTCCTTTTGCCAGGGGTTTAATAGCAGAACCTGGATCCGTCGCCAGAAGGCCCTTCAGGCATTCCTGCTAGAAGAAAAACTCAAGACCATGTCTTCCAAGGGGGACTCTTCGCAGAAGGCCCACAAGCACGCTGAGAAGCTAGGGAGAAGGCCCTTCCGTCCCCTCCGCCTAGGGCCTCAGACTCCTAGCAGCTCTGGTTCCAGGTCCCACCGCCTCCCTTCCCAGGCCAGCTCAGCCTCCCTGCTGCGGTTAGAAAGTCTTCATCCTCTTCCAGGCCAAGACTCCCAGGCCTTCCTTGTCCTCCAAGGCCCTGGCCAAGTCGGGGGATCGCCACCATCACCATAAGTCGGGTTCTCGCCTTTCTGAACCCGACGTCAGGTCTGCTTCCTTGCCTCCTCGCAAGACCAAGGAGCTCACCTCTCTGAAGAGGCCGCAGGACCTGACGCCGGTGCGTCCGTCGTCGACCTCTCACCACAGGTCCCCGGAGCTGCTGTCGGCCAAACTACCGTCGCCGGCCAGGCTAACGCATCGACCGACGTGGGGATCAGTGCCCGGGCCTCCCTATTGAGAAGAGGACCCACGCCCACCGATGTCGGTCAGACCACCATCACTGAGGAGGAGTTGACTCAGCCCGAGGACCAGACGGGCGACCCCAGTCCTGTCGAGACGCCCAGGGAACCCTCGCCACTACCCGAGCCCCCTGTGGAGCCGACGCCGGGACCCGACGACCGTCCACCGGCGCCCGGACCGTCGTCGTGCCTTTCCATGTTAGAAGTGAAGGAGCTGTTTACTTACTGGTGGGACACCATAAAGAAGGACATGGTTCCCACTCCACCTCCTCTTCCTCCTACACCGGTTACTCCTCCGGTTCCTGCGCCTCCCTCTCCATCGGGGTCGGCAGGCCGGCTACCTCCTCCCCTGGAGCACAGAACACCTCCAAGGGGGAGACCAAACGGAGATCTCCGTCCAAATCCTCTTCCAGGTCACCCAGCCCTAAGAGACCCAGAAGACGCCGACGATCATCTTCGACGGAGGACACGGGATCAGAGTTCTCACCATCCAGATCCCCATCTCCCCTCTCCATCACTTCTCCGGATCCACGCAAGATGCCAAAGTCTCCTCCGGATGACCCTTCGTTCTCGGATATTATGAGACACATCCAAGAGAACAATGGATGGGATGCGGAAGAGCTAGACCCCGAAAGGCTACGCCTTGCAAAATATCTTCGGCAGAAGGACCCCAAGCCTGTGGTGGTGCCACCCTTGGTAGACACTTTCGTGGACGTCACCAAGGCAGCGTGGAAGCGTCCACATTCGCTCCCGGCGATGCCGAAAGAAAGCTGATCGCTTGTACAAGGCTCCCAGGGAAGACCAGTACTTGACTCAGCATCCTCAGGCCGAGACTCTGGTCATAACAGCCTCACATGACCGGTCCCAGAGACCGCAACATCTGAGCACCCTGCCACCGGACCCAGAGTCCAAGCAGCTGGACGCTGTGGGTAGGCGCACGTATGCTTCCGCTACCTGCGCCATCAGATCCCTGAATTACTTGACCCACATGGTGCAGTTCCAAAATGCCTTGTGGGAACAGGGTCTGGATGCGGCTGAGAAACTGCCGGAAGGTGAGCAGAAGGAGGAGATTCTTCAGCTCCTTCATACGGGTTCGGAAATGGGAACCCAAGTGCTACTAGCCGCGTACGACTCCGTGGACTCCTCGGCCCGAGCAGCAGCTTCAGGCGTATGCATCCGGAGACACTCTTGGTTACGCGTCACCAGTTTCACCCCGGACATCCAGAAGAATATCATGGACGCCCCATTCGAGGGAGAAGTTTTGTTTGGTAAACCCTCAGAGAAGATAATTACCAGACTCCAAGAGGCCGGGAAGGCGGTGAGGTCGGTCCAGGCCATGTACCGACCCAAGCTTAGTTCCTTTCGTAGGAACCAAAGCCGATTTCATGGACGGACGCAGAGACAACAGTCCCGCCCCGCCCCACAACAGAGGGGCTCCGGCTTTCGCAGAGCCCAGGGGAAACAACCCGCAGGCCGGAGCCAGCGTACTCCTAAGCCGGTCCAGCCAGCGGGACCCTCAGCCGCCACAGCCTGATTCCTTTCCGGCCCCCGCCCCTCAGGATCAACGGGAAATCATGGTCGGGGGTCGCATTGCGAACTTCCTGCCGGGATGGCAGGCTATAACCACCGACAGGTGGGTTCTTCAGTTGGTCGGAAGAGGCCACTTTATAGAATTTGCAGAAAAGCCACCCTCGAGGCCTCCTTTGCTCTCCCAGTACCCGGGTCAGCACAAGTCACTGATCTGGCAAGAAATATTCGCGCTCTTGCAAAAGGGAGCGATAGAGTACGTCCCTGAGAACCAGAGAGGACAAGGATACTATTCCCACTTCTTCCTGGTTCCAAAGAAAACAGGGGACCTCCGTCCGATTCTGGACCTCAGCGACCTCAACGTGTCAGTCGCCACAGAGATTCCAGATGGTGACTCTTCCGGTCTCATTCCCATGCTGAAGCAAGACACCTTCTTAGCTGTCTCTAGACATGCAGGACGATACCTGCACATCCCCATAGCTCAGGGCACAAGAGGTTCCTGCGTTGAGTTTTCGACCACCACCTTCAGTTCCGAGGCCTCCCATTCGGACTGTCATCCGCACCCAGGGTCTTTACCAAATGCATGGCAGTCGTGGCAGCGCCTCTAAGGAGACAGGGCCATTATGTGTTCCCACTCCGACCGATTGGCTCACATGGCCGCCTCCAGAGAGGCGCGAGCCACGAGCGATCCAGAGCACCCAGGGACTGTTTGCCTCTCTGGGCATCCTAATCAACCATGTAGAAGTCTATCCTGGTACCGTCACAGAAGCTGCAATTTATAGGAGCAGTACTGGACACCGCCTTGGGAAGAGCATTTCTTCCAGGCGACAGAGCGGAGGCGCATCAGATCCCTCATCAGGGAGCTTTAGTCGAACAAAGACTGTCCCAGCCAGTCGGTCCTTCCGCTTGCTCAGACACATGGCTGCAGCCATTCCTACCTTCCCTTTGCAAGCTCCTCATGGGTAACTCAGTGGATGCTCAAGGTGCAATGGGATCAGAGGCAGACCACATGCAGCATCCGGTCAGAATCACGAACACCGTGATTCGAGACTGGCACTGGTGGCTAGACCCAGGGACACTCTCCATGGCTGGCCCATTTATATGCGCCTGCCTCGGAGGTAATCTCACCACAGACGCCTCAGGTCTAGGGTGGGGAGCACACCTGGACGGGTGAAGTCCCAGGGTACGTGGACCCTCTGGAGGCCCAACTCCATATCAACGTCCTAGAGATGAGGGCGGTCCTTTATGCTCTGCAGGCCTTTCAGTCAGAAATCCCGCCGAGTACTCTCCTGCTTCAGACAGACAACACGGCGGTGATGTATTACCTCAACAAACAAGGAGGCGCACACTCTTACCCCCTTTTACCCCAGTCTACTCTGTAATCAACAGCACGGCTTTAGGAAAGGACATAGTACAACAACAGCCTTACTTGATTTCTCTGGAGAAGTCCACTCAGCCCTGGACAAAGGGTGCCAAACAGGTGCAGTCTTTATCGATCTTACAAAAGCTTTCGACACAGTCCATCATGGCCTACTTACCTCCCTACTTTCTGGCCTAGGCCTGGCCGAAGGTCCTTGTGCTTAGCTAAAAAGTTACCTGTCCAATCGGTCACAGGCTGTAAAAAATCTCTAATGAACTCTCCGACTTCAAACCAGTTCTCTCGGATGTACCACAGGAATCAATTCTTGGACCAGCTCCTCTTTAGCCTGTTCCTTAACTCCCTCCAGATATTTGCCAGGAGAAAATAATCTTATACGCTGATGATGCTGTAATTCTCTCTTCCCACAAGGATCCAAACTCCTCACAGAAAAGCCTGCAACTTGCTTTCTCTAGTGTTGAAAGGTGGTTCCTGGATAGTGAACTTGTGCTAAACCACAATAAAACAAAAGCCATGCTCTTCTCCAATCACCAAAACAAAAATAGGCATTCTCCACTCACCATACAAACCTTGCGGGAATTACACTGGACCAAGTAAATACTTTCAAATACCTTGACATCACTTTTGACCAAGGGCTCACCTTTGCAACCCACATTGACAACACTGCGAAAACAGTGAACCAACGCCTTGGAATACTATTCCAGAATCGCCAATTTCTAAATCAAGCGGCATTGAGAATAGCTATACAGAGTTCCATAATCTCAATCATTGACTATGGCCTTATTATTTATGGCTCAGCTACCTCCACTGCTCTAAGGCGTATCTCAGTCACTCTAAATAAGGCCTGCCGGCTCCTCACGGGGGCTCAAAGACTAACTCACACGTGTGATCTGTACTAAGAATCAGGCTGGTTGAACCGATCAGATCGTCTTATTTATCTCACCTGCACTGGCAAAAAAATCTATCTTGGGACTGACTCCATTATGTATTCAAAACCTACTCCAACTGAATCCTGGCTCACGACCCTCCACCAGATCTGAACGCCAACCTTTCCTGGTTCCTAGATGCCAGACTGCACAGGGACAAAGATCTTTCGCATACAGGGCCCCGACATGGTTCAATGCGCTTTAGTCCACCTACTCTATCCTCAACCTCGCTTGAAGCTTTCAAATCCATGCTCTTGCCCACCTCACCACGCATACTAGCAACTGTGATTACGCGCTAGATAAAGACTACTACCTCATGTCCATCCTTACATCTGAGGCCTCTTCCTCCCTGACTAATGAACCCTCTGGTACCTCTACTACTTCCTGGCTCCCACCCAACTCCTCCCTTTTTCCTGTCCTCTCACTTACTCTCCCGCTCACCACCTTTCCTCCTCTCTAGCCTCCTTTTGCGCCTAATGATCACCCTCTCCTGGAAGTTTCTTAACCTCGAAATTGTCTACCGCTTGAACCTGTTATAGCTTGTTTTCTATGAAACTTAAAAATGTTACTGCCTTAAACTGTTAATAGCAAATTTATGATGTAACTTTCCTGTCTGGTTTTACCTGTAATGTGTCGTTTTGTTAAATGTTCTTGTGTGGAACCTTTGTAAAAGAGCCCTGGCTCAAAGGTATTAATTCTCAGACTAATAAACTAAACTTTGCAGGAGGCCATGAGGGTGTGGGATTGGAATCCGACATCGCGCCGAATCTGATCACAGTACATGTTCCTGGTGGACAACACAATTCCAGACATGCCTGAGTCGCCCCCGGCCAGAGTCCACGAGTGGGAACTTCTTCAAGAGGTAGCAGAGATCTGTTTTTCCATGGGGAACTCCAGAGTTGGACTTGTTCGCTTCCCATCCAACGCAAAAACGCCCAATTTTTGCTCGCTAGATCCAGGGCCTGGTGTTTTCTGGCAAGACGCTGTCCCTCTCCTGGGCGGACAGATTCTCTCACGCTTCCTCCCTTCCCGCTGTTGATCCAGAGTTCTTCTCAAACTGCTCAGGGAGCAAGCAACCATGATCCTTGTGGCCCCTTCTGGCCCAGACAGATCTGGTTCCCTTTACTGGTTCAAACTATCCGGAACCTCCGCTCCCATTGTCGTTCAGCTCCCATCTCTTGTCTCAGGAGGAAGGTTCACTGGTCCACCCGGATTACGCTCATTGAGCCTGCATGCATGGCTCCTAGAGACATAGCCATCTTGCGTCACGGGGTCTCGCAAGAGGTTGCAGAAGTTCTTTCTGCAGCCAGAAAGCCGGCAACGCATGCGACATACACCATGAAATGGCGCGTTTTTGTTTATGGTCGCAAGCACGCGGTCTTTCCCCTTTAGGTTGCCCAGTGAGAGCTGTGTTAGACTGCCTGCTCTCCCTTTTCCGTTCGGGCCTACTTCCTCTATCAAGGTGCACCCTGTGCCATTTCAGCCAACCACCTTCCGTGGGACATGCACAGTGGCACAATTAGATGCCTCTCGGAATTTTTGGAGAGGTGTTGCATCTAGGGCCTCCCATTAAGGACCCAGTGCCTCCATGGATTTGTTCTTTGTCCTGGAACAACTCAGCTTCCCCTTCAACCTGCTGCGATTCGAGCTCTGCTTTGTCATTGAAAACGCTGTTTTTGGTTGCTGTTACGCCAGCGAGAAGAGTTTCTGAGCTTCACGCCTATGTGCAAAGAGGCTTATTTAATTTTTCACCGACAGAGTATCCTTGAGTGACTAATCCTAGATTTTTTGGGCCTAAGGTGGTTTCTACACTCACTCCTCAATCAGGATATTGACCTGCCGGTCTACTTCCCAAATTACTCTAATAGAGGAGAGGCACTGCTCCACACCCTGGATGTTCACTTCAGCTTGAGGTAATACCTCAACAGAACTAAACAGCCGCAGTTCGGAGCAACTTTTCGCTTCCTTTTCTGAAAGGATGATGGGCCAACCAGTATCCAAACAGTCCCTGTCTCGCTGTCTTGTCCAGTGCATCTCATACTGTTATGATATCAAACAAAGCCCCTCCCGGATCAGTCCGAGGTCATTCCACTAGGGGTGTGGCCACCTCCTTTGCAGCACTCCGAAACGTCTCCACCTCTGCCATATGTGCTGCTGCCACTTGGAGCTCTGTACATACATTTATCAGGCATTATAGCCTGGACATCGCTTCACGGCAAAGAGCCGGCTTCGGCCTGGCTGTGCTACAGGGTCTCTTGTCCTAGATTCAGGACCTGGAATGTAATTCCTAGTTTCCTCCTCCCAGAATGTTTGCAGCGTTACTGCTTGGGAATCAGTCCTACTGGTGTAACCTGCTGCAAGTGCTGTGTCTCGAAGTAAGATAGTACAGTTACGTAAGAACTTACCGTAACAGTAGATCTTTGAGAACAGCTCTTGCAGCAGGTACCTTCCCGCCCACCTTCCCCCTTGGAGGAGGCATAGCTTAGCCTTTACTAACAGGATTTTTCCCTTGACTTGATGGTGGATCCTCGTGTCTCCATTTGATGTCAGCTCATGGGCCGGAAGTCTCCAGCGGAGAACTGGGAAGCGGGACCGCCTCCCTTATGTACCACGCCTGACGTCCGGATATGGGACCGACGTCAGGGGCAGTCCCCGCTGAAGATAGCTAGCTAGAATTTTTCCGTGGGGTCCTGATGCCTGCCGGCTTCAGTCCTAATGGTGTAACCTGCTGCAAGAGCTGTTCTCGAAGATCTACTGTTACAGTAAGTTCTTACGTAACTGTACTTTCTTTTTCCCGCCATCGAGTCGCCAGCATCGGCCTCACGGTCCTGCTGCAGCGAACGACGTCTAGAACTTCAAGCATTTATCTACTAAATGTCGTTGCATCTCCAACCTTCCTTAGAAGGACACCCTCTAAGTATAGCTCATGCAAACAGATCCCTTTTAAGGATTTTCACTCATCCTGTCTGCGGTGCCTAGGCCCGGAACACGACACCAAGACCTGCTCCTTTTGCCAGCAGTTCAATAGCCACTCCCGGATCCGCTGCCAGAAGGCACTTTAGGGGTTCCTGTTTTTAAGAAAGATTAAAGAATATGGACAAAGACCCTGCCTCCAGAGGTGAGTCTACCCCTAAGTCCCATAAGCACCGGGAGAAGTCCAGGTCCCCGTACCGGGCCTCGGACTCGCGCACCAGCTCCGGCCCACGCTACCAGACCGCTCTCCTCCATGGCTCTGCTCAGTCCCTCCCATTAAGGTTAGGACTTCAGGCAGTTCTTCAGCTTCTCTGCATCCAATCAAGACTTCCAGGACTTCGGACCCCGGCTTCTCCAACGCCCTCCCAGGATTCAGCGAAGTCTGCTGACCGTCACCGGTCCAAGTCCTCTTCAAAGATCTCTTCGGCTTCTTCGGACAGACGCCAGGACCCCGACGCCAGATCGGCCTCCTAGGGGACCGAACCCCCCTCCCAGGAAGACCAAGGACCTGACGTCCCTTACGCGGACGACGGACACTAAACGGGCTGCCGACCCTTCTCCAGCTAAACGCCCGTTGGACCAGACACCGTCCAACACCGAACGACTGCTAAACGTTCTCAGGAGCCAACTACTGCCCTCCGTCACCGGTGGATACCGGTTGCCGAGGCTCTATTGAGGAGGATCTGACGTTGCCTGATGACCAGGCAGGTGACAACGAGGATGCCGGGCTTCCACAGGAGCCTTCGCCTGATCCGGCAACGCTCTTGGACGTGACGCCTGACACTGGCGACAGACCAACCCCAACGCCAGGACCGTCATCCGGTATGAACATTCAGGAGGTCAAAGACCTCTTTAAGTTTTGGTGTTACACAATCAAAAAAGACGTGGTCCCCATGAGACCTACTCCTCCTACTCCTCCTCCTCCACCACAGGGCCAGTAGGAAGACCTCCGACCCCCAAGGAGCCTATTCCACCTCCTAGGTGCAGATCCAAAGAAAGGAGAAGGCCCCCTTCAAGATTTCCCTCAGGGTCTCCCAGTCCCAAGTGACCCAGACGTAGACGGTCCACTCCACAGGGGGAATACTCCAGACCTGACTCTTAGGATACCTCCAGGTCTCCTTCTCCAATCAGCATCCCATCGCCTGACCCACGAGACCTCCCCAGGTCACCTCCGGATGATCCTCCTTTTCCGAAATCATAAGGCACATCCAGGAGAACATGGGATGGGAAACGGAAGACTTAGACCCCGAACGACAGCGCCTAGCTCGATATCTTCGGCAGAAGGACCCTAAGCCTTGGTGGACACCTTCATGATCGCCACCAAGGCCGTGTGGAAACGCCCAGACTCCACCCTCAGAGAGTCAAGAAGGCTGACTGCCTGTACAGGCTCCTCATGGAGGACCCGATTTCGGTACAACAACCCTTGCTGATTCACTGATTATCACGGCCTCCCATGATAGGTCTCAACGACTGCAGCATTTGAGTACACAGCTCTCCGGACCAGGAGTCCAAACACTTGACTCCAGTAGGCGATGTACATGCGGCTGCTGCTTACTCCAGTAGGTCACTGGAACTATCTGACACACATGGTTCAGGTTTCAGAATGCTCTATGGGAACAGGGTCATGACCTAGTCAAAGCACTCTGGATGGCAAGCAGAAGGAGGGATCTTGAACCTCCTTCTCACTGGGCTGTGATGTGGGACTCAAGTTTTGAGAGCTCAGCTTCATTCAGCGGACTCCGCAGCAAGGGAGCAGCCTCAGGCATCTGTCTCCAGAGACACTCATGGCTTCGCATCTCCAGATTTACCCCGGACGTCCAGAAAAACATCCTGGACATTCCCTACAACGGCGAGGTCCTCTTTGGTGAAGATTCTGAAAAGGTGATCACCAAATTGTAGGATGCCGGGAAGGCAGCACGGAATGTACAGGCCCAAATCTGGTTCTTTTCGTAGGAACCGGAATCGTTTTCGCGGCCAACAACAAAGGCAACAGCCACGTTCCGGCCAGCAGCAAAGGGGCAGCTTTAACCGTAAGGCATAGCCCAAGTCCTCCCCAGGCCAAGGTCAAAGATGCACCAAACCGACCCAGCCTGCGGGGGTAATGCCGCCACAGCATGACTCCTACCCGGCCCCACTCCTCCTTTGGATCAATGGGAAGAAAATGTCAGGGGTCACATCGCTCGCCACCTTTCAGGATGGCAGTCGATCACCGCCAACCGGTGGGTCCTCCAGTTGGCCGAGAGAGGACACTATAGAATTCCTCAACCACCCACCATCAAGGCCTCCCGTGCTTTCCTGTTATCCGGGTCAGCACACACTGCTCATACAGCAGGAAGTGCTCTCCTTCAGGAAAGGAGGCTTAGAGCACGCATCATGAACCAGAGAGGTGCAGGTTATTCCTACTTTCTGGTTCCCAAAAGACAGGCGACCTCCGATCCTTTTTTGGATCTCAGCGACCTCAACGCTTCAGTATTTTACAAATGCTTCCGTGATGGTGACCCTTCCAGGTTTAATTCCCATGCTCAAGCAGGGCACCTTCTTAGCGTCTCTGGATATGCAGGATGCTTACCTGCACATACCTATAGCTCGGCACAAGAAATTCTTGTGCTTCAAGTTTCTGGCCGGTTGCGTGGTTCCGAGCCCTCCCTTCGACTGTCTTCGCACCCCTCGGATATTTGCGAAGTGCATGGCAGTTGTAGCGGCGGCTCTCAGGAGACCAGGCCACTACGTGTTCCCATACCTGGACGACTGGCTCCTCATGGCCCCCTCTCGGGAGGCTCTGATGTCCGTGATCCACTATAATCGTTCCCTCTTCGGGTCGTTGGGCATCATCATCAATCAGGAGAATTCTCACCTGGTTCCATCGCAGGGCCTGCAGTTCATAGGTGCAGTCCTGGACACCGTCCAGGGGAAAGCCTTTTTGCCCCAGGATAGAGCGGAACACATCAGATCCCTCATAAGGGACATGTTGACAAAGAAGTCGGTCCCAGCAAGACTGATCCTTTGCCTGCTTGGATATATGGCTGCTGCCATTACAACAGTCCCTTTAGCCCGTCTCCACTAAGGGTGATCTTTGTGTGCCTCCACTCTGGGTGACCCAGTGGATGTTATAGGTCCAATGGGACTGTAGAAGACCATCTGTAGCTTCCACTTCGGGTCACTAATGTCGCTATCCGGATTGTAATGGTGGCTCGACTTAGAGGCTCCTTCTGTGGAGTCCTCATTGCGCCATCTCCATTATGACACTTCTACTGACGCTGGCAAGATTCAGTTGGGGAGTACACCGACGGGTCAGGTCTCAGGCTCGTGGACGCCCCAGGTAGCTCATCTTCACATAAATATTTTGGAGATGAGAGCAGGCCTTCCAGTCGGAGATTCCACCGGGTACTCTGCTGCTACAAACACACAATACCGCGGTGATGTATTACCTCAACAAATAAGGAGGCACTCATTCTTACCCTCTTTGCAGGGAGGCCATGAGGGTGTGGGATTGGGTACTACAACAAGGCGCAAACCTTATTGCTGTACATGTTCCAGGAGTGGACAACGTTATCGCGGACAGTCTGAGTCGGTCTCAGGCCAGAGTCCACAAATGGGAATTACTCCAGGAGGTGGTAGAGGATCTGTTTCGCAGATGGGGGACGCCAGAGTTGGATCTTTTCGCGTCCCCATACAACGCAAAACTGCCCAATTTCTGCTCACTAGATCCAAGGCCTGGTGTTTTCTGGTGAGACGCATTGTCCCTCTCCTTGACGGGCAGATTCTACGCATTTCCTCCGCTCCCATTGATCCGGTTCTTTGAAACTCCTAGAGAGTGTGACGCGCTGATACTAATCGCGCTCTTTTGTCCCAGGCAGATTTGGATCTTCTTCTAGATACAGTCTGCAGCAGGTTACACCATTAGACTGATCAGCCAGGCCAGGACCCCACGAAATTTTTCTAGCTAGCAGTCTTCAGCGGGACTGCCTGGTATTCATCCCGCCCCCAACGCCAGGCGAGACATAAGGAGGCTGTCCCGCCGAATCTGAGTTCTTTTCCCACCGTCGACTTCGCAGCATGGCCTCTGGTTCAGTTTCTAGCACGCCGATTTTCCAGGAGAATTTCTAACAGTTCTTTTCATCGGATTTCGCCTGATGTCTCCATCTCCTTGAGGGCCATTCATCGGGCGTAGCTCAAGTGGCAAACAGATTCCCTTTAAGGATCCTCACTCGGCTCATGTCCTTGCTAGGCCCAGACCGACACCAGGCCTGCTCCTTCTGCCAGGACTTTAACAGCCGTGCGAAGAGGATCCATACCAGAAGGCTCTCCTTAAGCTTTCCTCTCGCAGGAGAAACTCAAGGCAATGGATCGAGACCTTCCTTCCAGAGGGGAATCTTCAGGAAGTCCCACAGGCACCCTGGAAAGCACTGGGAGAAGGAGATCGTGATCCCCTCCAGGGCCTCATGACTACCGGAGCCCGGCTCCAGGTCAGACCGCCTCCGCTGAGGGCCCGCCTCAGCCTCCTGGTTCTTGTCCAATTGGCATTGTTCTCCTCTGTAGCCTGTCACACCTCCAGGCCTGCATCTTCCACTCCAGCTGTTGCTCATTCAGGTCTGGGAGGCCAAGTCTTCCTCCCCTATCCGCCTCCTACGCTGGGTCTGTCTCCCAACCGCCGCCACCCCAGCAAGACTATGAGCTGACCCCTCAAGGAGCCGCTGACCCAACGCCGCCAAGACACACAGGCACTCCATGAACCGCGGCTGTCCATCACCTGTCGTCGGTCAGGCATTCGCCTCACAGACATTATGGGACCGCGTGGCTACTACAGAAGAGGACTACACCACGCCTACTGCGTGGTCAGAAGGCGTGTCGAGGAGAGTCTACCCGGCCCGAAGACCAGGTGGCGACTCTGACCCGGCGAACCCCCGAACCCTCTCCGAACTAGAGACCCTGGGACCTGACGCTCGGTCCCGACGATAGGCCACTGCACCCGTCCATCGTCATTTTAAATTGATAGAAGGAAGGTGTTTTCACCTTCTGGTGATACCATCAAGAAGGATGTGGTCACCACGCAACCTCCTGCGCGCCGCTTGCCTCGACGCCTGCACCCTCCTCCACCCAGGGGGTCAGCCAGGACTGGCACGTCTCCTCAAGGAGCCAGTGCATCACCTCCTAGGCAGTTCTTTGGAGAGAGAAGGCTCCATCACATCCACTCTTGGGTCACCTAACCCCAAGATCATGTGCAAAGAGCCTATTTAGTTTTTCACCAGGATAGGGTGTCCCTGAGGACAAATCCTAAGTTTCTGCCTAAGGTGGTTTCAGCCCTTATCCTTAATCAGGATATTGACTTACCAGTGTACTTTCCCAAGTACACCAATCGAGGACACTGCTTCACACCCTGGATGTCCACAGGTGTCTCAGATATTACCTGACCCAGAACCAGACAGTACCAGAAAGCGGATCAGCTGTTCGTATCCTTTGCTGGAGGATGAAAGGGCCCTGTTTCAAAGCAAACCCTTTCACGTTGGCTCATTCAGTGTATCTCTTTCTGTTATGACAAGTGCAGCAAACCCTTGCCTGGAGTGGTCAAGGGCCATTCTACTAGAGGAGTGGCCACCTCTTCGCATTGCTGAAGAATGTTTCCACTTCAGCTCTTTGTGCTGCAGCTACCTGGAGCTCGGTGCATACCTTTATTAGGTATTACAGCCTGGACATTGCTTCAAGGCGAAGGGCAGGTTTCGGCCTAGCCGTCCTTCAGGGACTTCTGTCCTAGGCTCGAGCAGGGTGGTAATCTCTGATCTTACTTCGAGACACAGCTCTTGCAGCAGGTTACACCATTAGGACTGAAGCCGGCGAGCGTCAGGACCCGGAAAAATTCTGGCTAAGCTATCGCTGCGGGGGACCGCCCCGGCGTCGGTCCAGCACCTCCGGCGTCAGGCGTAGTACATAAGGCGGTCCGCCAGATTCTCCAGTTCTTTCCGCGATCGACTTGCATGTCTCGACCCTTCGGTTCGGTTTCTAGCGTGGACGCGTGGTAAAGTTCTTTCCCTACGGGAAATTTGTTCTCGAGATTAGTTTTCTCTGATGTCCTCCCGACCTCGGTCACTCCTCAAAAAGTGCGCCTGTGGAAGCAGTCCCATTAAGGATCCGCACTTTCGTAGTAATCGGTGCCTAGGCCCAGACCACGACATCTGGTCCTGCTCTTTTTGCCAGGGTTTCAACAGCAGAACCCGGATCCGTCGCCAGAAGGCCCTACAGGCGTTCCTGTTAGAGGAGCAACTCAAATCCATGGCTTCCAAGGGAGATTCTTCGCAGAAGGCCCGTAAGCATGCTGAGAAGCACAGAGAGAAGGCCCCTTCCAGGTCCCCTTCTAGGGCCTCCGACTCGCGCAGCTCTGGTTCCAGGTCCGACCGCTCTCCTTCCCGGGCCAGCTCTCAGCCTCCCCCCGCTGCGGTGAGAAAATCTTCTTCCTCTTCTCAGGCCAAGACTCCCAGGCCTTCCTCGTCATCCAAGGCCTTGGCTAAGTCGAGATTGCCACCATCACCACAAGTCGGGTTCCGCCATTCTGAACCCGGCGTCAGGTCTACCTCCTTGCCTCTCGGAAAACCAAGGAGCTCACCTCTCTGAAGAGGCAGGGACCCGGCCGGTTAGTCCGACGCGCGACTCTCTCGCCACAGGTCCCCAGAGCCGCTGCCTGCCAAAAGACCGCCGCCGACCAGGTCTACTCATCACCGACGCCGGTAGGGGACCGCGCCCGCTTCCAGTTGAGAAGAGGACCGACACCTCCGACCGACGCCGGTCAGGAGACCATCACCGAGGAGGTTGTACCAGCCCGAGGACCAGACGGGTGACCCCGGACCTGTTGAGACTCCCAGGGAACCCTCGCCACAACCCGAGCCCCCTGTGGAGCTGACGCCGGGTCCCGACGACCGTCCACCGGCTCCCGGACCGTCGTCGGGCCTTTCCTTTTCAGAGGTGAAGGAGCTTTTCACTTACTGGTGGGATACCATCAAAAAGGACATGGTCCCCACTCCACCTCCTCCTACACCGGTTGCTCCTCCAGTTCCTGCGCCCCCGTCTCCGTCTGGGTCTGCAGGCCAGTTACCTCCTCCCCGGGAGCCCAGGACCCCATCAAGGGGGAGAATCGATAAAAGGAGACCTCCGTCCAGATCATCTTCTAGGTCACCCAGTCCCAAGAGAGCCAGAAGACGCCGCCGTTCGCCTTCGACGGAGGACACGGGATCAGAGTTTTCTACATCCAGATCCCCATCTCCCTCTCCATCCTTTTCCGGACCCCGTGGGCTGCCAAAGTCTCCTCGGATGACCCTTCGTTCTCAGATGTCATAGAGACACATCCAGGAGAACATGGGTTGGGATGTGGAAGAGTTAGACCCGAAGATGCGCCTTGCAATATCTTGACAGAAGGACCCCCAAGCCTGTGGTGGTGCACCCTTGGTAGACACTTCGTGGGCGTCACCAAAGCAGCGTGGGCGTCCACATTCACTCCCGGCGATGCTGAAGAACTGACGCTTGTACAAGGCTCAATAGAAGACAGTACTTGACCCCAGCATCCTCAGGCCGACTCTCTGGTCACAGCATCCTCGCAGACCGGTCCCAGAGACACCAACATCTGAGCACCCTGCCACGGACCCAGAGTCCAAGCAGCTGGACTCCATGGGTGGCACACGTATGCTTCCGCTACCTGCGCCATCAGATCATGAATTATTTGACCCACATGGTGCAGTTCAAAATGCCCTGTGGGAGCAGAAGTCTGGATACAGCTGAGAAGTTGCTGGAAGGTGAGCAGAAGGAGGAGATGTTACAGCTCCTCCGTGCGGGTTCAGACGTGAGACCAGCCCGTGCTACGAGCGGTGCGATTCGCGGACTCCTCGGCCCGAGCAGCAGCTTCAGGTGTGCCTCGGAGGCACTCTTGGCTCCGTGTCTCGGTTTTACCCGGATGTCCGAAAAACATCATGGGCGCCCCATTGAGGAGAAGTTTTGTTTGGTAAACCCTCAGAAGATAATTACCAAACTCAAAGAGGCAGGAAGAAGCGGTGAAGTCAGTTCAGGCCATGTACCGACCAAGTAGTTCTTTCATAGGAACCAAAGCCGATTCGTGGACGGAGCACAGAGGCAACAGTCCCGCCCGTTCCACAGCAGAGGGCTCCGGTTTGCAGAGCCCAGGAGAAACAACCCGCAGGTCGAACCCAGCGCGCTCCTAAGCCGGTCCAGCCAAGCGGGACCCTCAGCCGCCACAGCCTGACTCCTTCCCAGTCCCGCCTCAGGATCATGGGACGTCATGAGTGGGGGTCGCGTGCTGAATTTCCTGCTGGGATGGCAGACTATAACCACCGACGAATTGGGTCTACAGTTAATTAGGAAGGGCCACTTTATAGAATCAGCGGAAAAGCCACCCTCGAGGCCTCCGTTGCTCTCCGGTACCCGGGTCAGCACAAGTCACTGATCAGGCAAGAGGTGCTTGCGCTCCTGCAAAAGGGAGCGATAGAGTACGTCCCAGAGAACCAGAGAGGACACGGATACTATTCCCACTTCTTCCTGGTTCCAAAGAAGACAGGGGACCTCCGTCCGATTCTGGACCTCAGCGATCTCAATTTGTCGGTCGCCTACAATGCTGAAGCAGGACGCCTTTTTAGAGTCGCTAGATATGCAGGACTCTTACCTGCACATCCCTATAGCTCAAGAGCACAAGAGGTTCCTGCGCTTCGAGTTTCTCGGCCATCATCTTCAGTTCCGAGCCCTTCCATTCGGGCTGTCATCGGCACCCAGGGTCTTTACCAAATGCATGTCAGTCGTGGCAGCGTCTCTAAGGAGACAGGGCCATTATGTGTTCCCGTACCTGGACGATTGGCTTCTCATGGCCGCCTCCAGAGAGGCGTTGTCACGGGCGATCCAGAGCACCCAGGACCTGTTTCGATCTCTGGGTATTCTAATCAACCACGAGAAGTCCCTCCTGGTACCATCACAGAAACTGCAGTTCATAGGCACAGTACTGGACACCGTTCAGGGAAGAGCATTTCTTCCAGACGACAGAGCGGAGCGCATCAGATCCTTCATCAGGGAGCTTTCGTCGAACAAGACCGCCCCAGCCAAGTCGGTCCTTCGCTTGCTTGGACACATGGCTGTGGCCATTCCTACTGTCCCTTTCGCAAGGCTCCACATGTGGGTGACTCAGTGGATGCTCAATGTGCAATGGGACCAAAGGCAAGACCACATGCAGCATCCGATCAGAATCACGAATACTGCGATTCGAGGCTGGCAGTGGTGGCTAGACCCAAGGACACTCTCTATGGGCGTCCCGTTCATAGCGCCATCCCCAGAGGTAATACTCACCACAGACGCCTCAGGGTTTAGGGTGGGGAGCACACCTGGACAGGGTGAAGCCCCAGGGTACGTGGACCCCTCTGGAGGCCCACCTCCATATCAACGTCCTAGAGATGAGGGCGGTCCTTTATGCCCTGCAGGCCTTTCAGTCAGAAATCCCGCCGAGTACTCTCCTGCTTCAGACAGACAACATGGCGGTGATGTATTACCTCAACAAACAAGGAGGCGCACACTCTTACCCCCTTTGCAGGGAGGCCATGAGGGTGTGGGATTGGGTAATCCGACACGGCGCGAACCTGATCACAGTACATGTTCCCGGGGTGGACAACACGATTGCAGACGGCCTGAGTCGCTCCCAGGCCAGAGTCCACGAGTGGGAACTTCTTCAGAAGGTAGCAGAGGATCTGTTTCTTCGATGGGGAACTCCAGAAGTGGACTTGTTCGCCTCCCCATCCAACGCAAAACTGCCCAGTTTTTGCTTGCTAGATCCAGGGCCTGGTGTTTTCTGGCGAGACGCGTTGTCCCTCTCCTGGGCGGACAGATTCCTCTACGCTTTCCCTCCCTTCCCGTTGATCCAGAGAGTTCTTCTCAAACTACACAGGGAGCATGCAACAATGATCTTGGTGGCCCCATTCTGGCCCAGGCAGATCTAGTTCCCTTTGCTAATTCACCTGTCCCGGGAACCTCCGCTCCCGTTGCCATTCAGCTCCCACCTCTTGTCTCAGGAGCAGGGTTCACTGGTCCACCTGGACTTACGCTCACTGAACCTGCACGCATGGCTCCTAGAGACATAGCCATCTTGCCCACGCGGTCTCACAAAAGGTTGCGGAAGTCCTTTCTGCAGCCAGAAAGCCGGCAATGCATGCGACATATGCCATGAAATGGCGCCGTTTTTGTCTGTGGTCACAAGCACGCAGCCTTTCCCCTTAAGTTGTCCGGTGAAAGCGGTGTTAGAGTACCTGCTCTCCCTTTTCCGTTCGGGTCTCGCCTACTCCTCGACAAAGTGCACCTCTGTGCCATTTCAGCTTATCACCTCCGATGGGACAGGCGACAGTGGCACAATTAGATGCCTGTCGGGAATTCTTAAGAGGTGTTACACTTAGGCAGCCCATTAGGACCCAGTGCCTCCTTGGGACTTGCTCTTTGTCCTGGAGCAACTCACGCTCCCCCCTTTGAACCTGCCGCGGATTGCGAGCTGCGTTTCCTGTCATGGAAAACGTCATTTTTGGTTGCTGTTACATCAGCGAGAAGAGTTTCTGAGCTTCAGGCTCTCATGTGCAAAGAGCCCTATTTAATTTTCCACCGGGACAGAGTATCCCTGAGGACGAATCCTAAATTCCTGCCTAAGGTGGTTTCCACACTCACTCTCAACCAGGATATTGACCTGCCGGTCTACTTTCCTAATTACTCTAACAGAGGAGAGGCGCTGCTTCACACCCTGGATGTTCACCGCAGCTTGAGGTACTACCTGAGCAGAACTAAGCAGCTTCGCACTTCGGAGCAGCTTTTCGTCTCCTTTACCGAAAGGATGAAGGGCCAACCAGTATCCAAACAGTCCCTGTCTCGCTGGCTTGTCCAGTGCATCTCTTACTGTTATGATATCAAAAGAAAGCCCCTCCCAGGAGCAGTCCGGGGCCATTCCACTAGGGGCGTGGCCACATCTTTTGCAGCACTTCGAAACGTCTCCACTTCTGCCATTTGTGCTGCAGCCACTTGGAGCTCTGTTCATACCTTTATCAGGCATTATAGCCTGGACATCGCTTCACGGCGAAGAGCAGGCTTCGGCCTGGCAGTGCTACAGGGTCTCCTGTCCTAGATTCAGGACCTGGAACGTTCTTTCTTATTTCCTCCTCCCAGAGTGTTTGCAAGCACTATTGCTTGGGAATCAGTCCTAATGGTGTAACCTGCTGCAAGAGCTGTGTCTCGAAGTAAGATAGTACAGTTACGTAAGAACTTACCGTAACAGTAGATCTTCGAGAACAGCTCTTGCAGCAGGTACCTTCCCGCCCACCATTCCCCCTTGGAGGAGGTAGGTTATAGCCTAACATCCATCTTCCGGGATGGAACGATTTGTTTTAGTCTTGGCCATCTGATGGCGGATCCTCAGTCTCCTCTTCTGATGTCATCAAGCGTCCGGGAGTCTCTGGCGGGAGAACTGGGGATTCTGGCGGGACCACTTCCTTATGTACTACGCCTGACGTCGGGGGCGGGACCGACGTCGGAGACGGTCCCCGCTGAAGACTGCTAGCTAGAAAATTTCCGTGGGGTCCTGACGCCTGGCGGCTTCAGTCCTAATGGTGTAACCTGCTGCAAGAGCTGTGCTCGAAGATCTACTGTTACGGTAAGTTCTTACGTAACTGTACTTTTCCTCTGCTGCACCAGCTGTCTCAGGAACCTCCTGTGCCTCTGCCAATCAGCTGTCACTTATTGTCCCAGGAGGTAGGATCCGTGGTCCATCTGGACCTTCGCTGTCTGAACCTGCACGCCTGGCTCCTAGGGACATAGCTGTCATACGCTACGGGGGTCTCGCAAGGGGTAGCAGATGTTCTAGCGGCTGCTAGGAAACTGACCACTCATGCCACATACGCCATGAAATGGCGCAGATTTTGCCTCTGGGCTCAAGCATGAGGACTTTCCCCGCTGGATTGTCCGGAAGGTTCGGTTCTAGACTACCTTTTGTCCCTATTTCAGGCAGGCTTGGCCCACTCCTCAATAAAAGTACACCTTTGTGCCATCTCGGCCTATCACACTCCTATAGTTCTGTAGTCCATCGCTCAGTTGGAAACCGCACGAGCATTCTTGAGAGCAGTCCTCCACCTTAGGCCTCCAATTAAGGATCCCATTCCTCCGTGGGACTTACCCTTTGTCATGGAGCAGCTTACGCTGCCACCTTTTGAACCAGCCGCAAATTGCGAGTTATGTCTTTTGGCATGGAAGATGTTATTTTTAGTTGCTGTTACTTCGGCCAGAAGGATTTCTGAGCTACACGCACTTCTGTGCAAAGAACCTTATTTGGTTTTTCACCAGGACAGGGTGTCCCTAAGGACAAACCCAAAGTTTCTACCTAAGGTGGTCTCAGCCTCTCACCCTTAATCAGGATATCGACCTGCCAGTGTACTTTCCTAAATACTCTAATAGAGGAGAGGCCCTGCTGCACACTCTAGATGTGCATAGGTGTCTAAGATACTACCTGACCAGAACCAGGCCACACTGTAAATCTGATCAGCTTATTGTCTCCTTCGCCCGTAGGATGCTGGGGGCTCCAGTTTCTCAACAATTGCTTTCCAGGTGGCTCATCCGTTGCATCACGTTCTGTTACCAGAAGCGCAACAAATCCCTACCAGGCTCAGTTAGGGGACATTCCACAAGGGGGGTGGCTACCTCGTTTACAGCTCTGAAGAATGTGTCCACTTCAGCCATCTGCGCAGCAGCTACTTGGAGCACCGTGCACACCTTTATCAGGCATTATAGCCTGGACGTTGCATCACGTCGAAGAGCTGGTTTTGGTCTAGCAGTCCTTCTGGGACTACTATCCTAGGCTTCGGTCCAACTCGCGATCTCTGCCTAGCTTCCTCCCACCTGCGAGGGATTTCCAGTATTGCTTGGGAATCAGTCCTAATGGTGTAACTACCCTAACCACTCCAGTCAGGGAGAGGCACATCTCCATACCTTGGATGTTCATTGCACATTGCGATATTATTTATCCAGAACCAGGGGGATCAGAAAATCTGACCAGTTGTTTGTATCTTTTGCTCCACAGTCTTTGGCTAGCCCTGTATCAAAGAAGACTCTCTCCAGGTGGGTGGTGCATTGCATCACTTTCTGTTACCAGAGGCATGACAAACCCCTATCGGGTCCGGTAAGGGGTCATTGCATGAGAGGCGTTGCTGCCTCTTTCGCAGCCCTTAAAAATGGCTCTGCTTTGGATATTTGTGCAGCAGCCACATGGCACACAGTCCATACATTCATCAGACACTACAGTCTGGACATTGCCTCAAGACGCAGAGCCGGCTTCAGTCTGGCGGCCTTGCAGGGTCTGATCTCTTAAGGGCTCTCCTCCTTCCTTTTACCTCTTTTCTACCACCCAAGGAGTTGTCTTCAGATTGTACTGCTTGGGAATCAGTCCTGTATGTGTTACCTGCTGCAAGAACTATCTTTCGAAGTAAGATAGTACAGTTACGTAAAAACTTCCTATAACAGTAGATCTTCGAGAGAAGCTATTGCAGCAGGTGTACTTCCCACCCTCCTCCCCCCTGGAGGTCTCCCACTGCATGCGTCTAGCGCCATACTGCCTGTCTGCTGGATGAGAAATTGTCTCAGGTGATTCGACTGCCAGTATCTCCAGCGGTGCAAGAACTGGGGCACACTGGGGGCCACCGCCTCTTATACCATGTGGGACGCTGGGGGTGGTCCCCACTTGGTACTGCTTGATAGAAATTTGTCGTGGGGTCCTGTCGCCAACTGGCTACAGTTCTGTATGCGTTACTTGCTGCAAGAGCGTCTCTCAAAGATCTACTGTTACGGTAAGTTCTTCCATAACTGTACTTTTTGCTCTAGACTCTTATCCTGCTGTTTCTAGAGATTGGGGGGTGAGGAGTGCTACAGGA
Organism: Neoceratodus forsteri; assembly: GCA_016271365.2. NCBI lineage: Eukaryota > Metazoa > Chordata > Ceratodontiformes > Ceratodontidae > Neoceratodus > Neoceratodus forsteri. The sequence continues at coordinate 240,771,435 of CM057449.1, read as the reverse complement.
GAAAATTGGAGAACAAAAGAGAGGACTCTGGGCAAATGATACCCCCCATATCTTCAGGGGCTCTTTCACCCTCCCATGGAAGGAGGCACTCAACCCCCCCCCCATCCTCTTCAGAAGTGCCTCAACTGTTAGGCTCTAATCACTCCTCCCCCCCCCAGTGTTGGCAAGTGTCATCGAGGCACAGGTCAAGAAGCATATGAAAACCAGGAGCAGTTGTAAAATTCTCAACAAGTGTTTTATTATTGATAGTAAAATAAAAAATACAAAATTGTTCAAAATAACTATTTACAATGGCAGCAGAAACATAGAAAGTAGAGTCCTTTTTCTTCTCAATTTCCAATCTCTCCCTCTTTTGCAGAACAATGTAGCTCCTTTTTATAAGTTTGTGCAGGAGCTCGTTAAGAAAATAGCATCCTTCTTGCACATTGTTCTTGTAAGTTTGAAATGTTCTTGTCAGTTACAGCAAAAAGAACATTGTGACCCAGAACTGACCTCTTGTTTTCATCTTCTTCAAAAGGCTTAAAAATTGCATCTCCGGTTACCCCTTGAGTTCCAATTATCTTTGCAATCATTTCAACAGTATAACTATATACAGTTTTAAACATTGAATACCAGTATCAGTTACATTTCCACAAAATGATTCACATATATTTTTATACTGGCAGATATGCAAGGGGGGAGAAAAAACAGAAACAGCAAGTGAGGGTAAAGAGATAGCGAGAGGCAGATAATTGCAAGACCATCGGGGTGATCACGTCCTAGGTCTCACGAGAAAATTTGATTGCGCAACCTGACAGAAAAAGAGAATAGAACAGATCGTCGCATTAAAACTCTTTCTGCTTAACAACTGGGACAGGGCCTTGTTCAACCCTGACACAGCGAGGGAGGCTTAGAGTAGGACACTGGGAGCCACTTGGACAGTGGATGGAGAATTCTGGATGAAGTGTGAATGAAGTACATGGCTGAAGGAGGTCCTGGACACTCCCACAAATACTGGATGTGAAAAAAGTTAAAAATTGCCCTCTTATTGGTCACCTATTTGCAGTGCACTGAGGACAGCCCGTCTTCAGGAGCAGACTCGACACACGCTGCCTGGGCTGGGAAACGGTGCTGCCAATGCAGCGCTTCCCAGCTCATTGAAGGAATTGCTGCCACTTGTTCCATCACAGTGAACACTTGAGGGTCATGGGGCTTCCTCCCCTGGCATCAAAGGCCAACATTGGTTGTGCCATCTGGTGGGTGGAGGGTGGAAGGAAAAGAAAAAAAACACAAGAGAAAAAAATAGCTATTGCATGGGAGACCTGGCCACGTTGTAACTTCCTTCCAGGTTCTGAAGGCAGCCTCTACTCCACAGGCCAGTATGCTTTATTAGCTTTGACTGAGGAGTAGTACTGCTAATGAAATCAAGAATAGTAGATTATCAGCATTGTTTAATTTTCAGTTGTACTGGTATGTGAGCAGGAACAATTCTTTTAATATTTTTTTGTTATTTACAGTTCGTCTCTGGATCTGGATGAACCATTAGCCAAGTAGGTTTTTATGCTTTCTTACCTAAATTGCATTTCTGCCTTTTTTCTCTTCATAAGGCTAGTAAAATATAAGGTATGGCTAGCTGTGAAATAGTGTGAGCCTTGTTAATGACGTCTCACTGGGCCAGCCCATGGCATGGAGGCTGAGGCATTGGGCTCCTTACTTCCTGCCACGCCGATAATCCCTGTTCAGTGATGGGCATGAGTTGCCACGGGGAGGGCTAGGCAAGGATCGAGTGGCCAGCTGTCAGCTCTCCTCTCCTGGATCAGGGAGGTAAGCCCTCCTGGCCTTTGACTACCACCATCTGGAGGCGTGATGGTAGAGCAGGCAACAGAGGGGGCTAGGCTGTAGGCCAGGAGAGGTGGGATCGGGGGCCATTCAGGACAAGGCAGCATGCGCGCCTCCATGTGCATGTACATCATTGCACTGACAATCTTGGTACATAAGTTGAGAAAAATGATGGGAAACTGCCTCCTGCGGCCACAAGTGATGATCACCTCTTGCAGGCTCCACACTGGCTGGTCTCCCAGTCCTGCGCCAGAGGACACTATGATAAAGTGAGTCCCAGAGGAGCCAAGTGATGGGGCTGGAGGAGGTGGTCCGATGGGTGTCGCCGCAGTGTGGCAGGGGCGGAAAAGAAAATACTGAGAAAGAAGACATTTCACTGTACTGTTTACCCCTTTTTTTTTTTTTAAGAGATGAAAGAGTAAGGCAGCAAACACTTTAACTCAGTTACCACGCAGCAGTTGATGGATTCTGTGAAATGTTTGTTTTCCTCTTCTTAGCCCAGTTTTTGCTCTGTCCCCCAAACCCGATGATTGAAGCCAGCTTGACTGCACTCAGCCACTAAGGCAGGCAAGTGGCTGCCTTCATAGCCAGCGCAAGTGCTACTGCCATGCAGAGATCAGCCAGTAGGAGGTGCATGAATTTCACTCCATAATCAGCCAGTGGGAGGTGTGGTAATGCAACTACATGGTGAGCCAGTAGGGGTACACAAATGCCATCCCATGATCAGCAAGTATGGGGTCCGTGATTGCTACTCTTATGATCAGCCAGTAGGGGATTTGCAATTGCCACCCCGTGATCAGTCAGTAGGGGATGTACAAATGCTACTTCGTGATCAGCCAGTAGGGGATGCACGAATGTCTGTCTCTTTTCATCAGTCAGTAGGGGCAGTGTAAATGCCTCTGTCATAGCCAGTAGGGGCAATGCGAATGCCACTCTGTCATGAGCTAGTAGAAGTGTGTTTATGCCAGTCCATCAGCCAGTAGGGGTACACGAATGCCAGTCTGTGAGCAGATAGGGGTGCGCAAATGCCAGGCATCCTCTGCACCCTATCTCTCTGTGATCTGTGCTGCTGTAATCCCAACACACACAGTCAGCCTCAACGTGGAATTTCTGGGATCAAACAAGAATCAGTGGTATATATTCTTGAGCAGAATGCATAGTTTACCCAAATAAGGCTCAAGACTGTTGGGTTCAGTTAATCAATAAGGACAGGTTCACACCTCTGAATGTAGTACCAGCGTAGCATGTTTAGCGAAATAATATCTTACTTCGAGTGGGAGCTCTTGCAGCAGGCTATTGCAATCAGGACTATGCCGCAGGCACTAGGACCTTCCTGTGAAAACTTCTGCCAGCAATACCAGCGGGGACCACCCCTGACGTCGGTCAGGGTACAAGAGGGGGCGGACCCAGCTCCACCTCAGTTCTTTCCCGCCGCGTACCCGCACCTGAAGCCAAATGTCTTTGCTTCTGTCTGCGATTCAGCGAAAAAAGAACTTCTTCTAGCAAGATTCTTGCCTCTTTGACGGTTTTTACCGTTCTCCGTACCGACGTCAGTTAGCTGCCATCGCCTTATCACTTTTTTCCCGCTTTGGAGCGTTGTTTTTCTCGCTCCTGCCACTTCCCAGTACCGACGTCAGCCGTTTCTTACCCGGCCGGGTTCGATGTCTTCCCGGGCACCGGCATCGCTCAAACACTTAAGTGCGACTGCTGGAGGCAGATCCCTGCTAAGGACAGCCATCGGCGGTGCGTCTTCTGCCTGGGCCCCGACCATGACACCGCCAACTGCGCAGATTGCCAGGCCTTTACTAGCCGGACCCGCATCTGCCACCTGAAAGCCCTCAAGGCCTACCTGTTGGAGCAGAAGATGGATCTGCACTCCCTGGAGGGGAAGAGGAAGGAGAAGAAGCGCCACAGCAAGGACCGTAGTCGGTCCGTCCTTCCGGTCCCGTTAAAGCCTTCTAAAAGGCCCGTCCTTCGGGGTCTGGAGAACCTCGAAGACTTCACGAGGCTAAGGCCAGCCCGTCGGGAGAAGCCGGCCAAGCGAAGGTGACTCTGCTAAGGAGTCATCACCAAGTCCTAGAGGTGCTTGCCTCGCCCCACCTGCTGGCACAGCCACCGCGCTTGCCAAAGCGCTCTCGAGACCATGGACTCTCCGCGCCCAAGGCCACTCCCGCCATCGGGTCCCTACACCGACGCCGGGTCAAGGGGCTGGAAGGACGCGGATCAGTCGTGGAGATACCAACGTCCCCTTCGCCCAAGTCCTCCTCCCCCCTGGGTCCTCAGGAGAGCTCTCCTTCGCATCCCGACGTTCCGGAGACTTCAGTTCCGAAATGAGTGGCTGATATTTTCACCAAGGACGAGCTCAAGGATCTTTTTTCCTTTTGGTGGGGGCAGGGGGGGCTTTTGCAGCAGGTAGCACCGGTAGGATTGAAGCCATCAGGCACCAGGACCACATGGAAAACTTCTAGCTAGCAGTCTACCATGGTGGACTGCCCCCGCCAACATCAGCACACCGACATCCACCTATCCTATTAAAGGGCAGTACCCCAGACCCACCTCAGTTCCTTTCCCACCGTCGACCCATGCACATCAAACCTCCACGGATTCCGGCTTCAGTTGACTGCCATTTTCTTCACGCTTTACCCGCAATTTATTTATTTATTACAATAAATTTAACATCGATTTTCAGTGTTTTCACCATCTCGTTTGTCTTCTTCTCCAGCCTCGTCTTCTGACCGGCCTACAAAGTGTGCCTGCGGCAAGCAGATACACTCCAAAGACTGCCACTTTTCTGCCTGCTCTGGTTCGTCTCCAACCACAACACCAAGGCCTGCAAGCACTGCAAGGACTTCAACCAGGCCACACGGAGACGCTGCCTGAAGACCCTCCAGAGCTATCTACTCCAACAGAAATAAGCCATGATGGAGAAGAAGCTTCAGGCTAAAAGTTCTTCAACCTCCCCAGCCTCCAGGGCTTGCCTCCCAGTCCCTGACGCTCAGGTTCTCAGCCAGGTGGCTCGACCAGGGCTGGCACCTCCATTGGTGGATCATCACCCAGCACGCACACACACACCTCCCGGTCAAGGTGTTGTCTTCATCGGTCCCTAACTCCAGGGCTGACGCTAGTCCTTCCAGACATCGTCAGGAGCAAGGACTCGCCTCTTCCTTTATGCAGGTGATGCCTCTGTCTCGGGGGAACTCTTCTTCCCCCCACTCCTGGCAGGTGCCAGCTTCGTTGCTGGGGCTTACATCTGTTGCTTCTCCAGACTAGCACCAGCCTTCGCCACAACAATCACCTGCCTGCCCTCCCAGGGATCCCCAGTCGACGCCTGCTAAACAGACACCAGGGTACCCTACGCCACCTCCCCCACCAACGTACCAGTACCCTGCTCTGCACTATCCGTATCCACTGTACACACCCCCACCGGTGGATTACAGTGTCTTGTTCACAGCCTGGTGGGCATTTATCAAGGACACACCCAGGAAGCCTTCTTCCCCACCTTCCCGGACTCCCCTCCTTGGGACCCAGACTGGGCAGGACCTAGTAACCCTCATACTACAGGGGCTTCTGGAGGTCACACGTGTGACTCCCTCCAGCATACGGATGACCATCGCCCTCAAACTCCGGTCCCAGGTAGTGATCCCTCGGGAGATTATTCCTCCTCGAAGTCGCCTGATGACTCTAGGGGCTCCTCTGATAGTCCAGGTGCTTCCAAGGAGACCCCCAAATCCCCCCTGAAGATCCCTCCTATATTGCTGTGATGTGTTATATCCAGTCCCTGATGGGAGACTGAGGAGTTTGACCCTGAGCGCTGGCACTCTACCTGCAGAAGACGGAGACCCTCCCTTTGTTGGTCCCACCTCTGACCGAGGCATATGATGATGATACAAAGGCCACATGGAATCACCTTTCTTCCACCCCAGCCTTGGCCAAGAAGGCGGACCGCCTTTACCATGCGCCAGTGTGAAAAACCTTCTATGGTGAACACCCCAGTGCGGATTCAGCAGTCATGAATGCTGTTCATTACCGTTCTAAGAAGCCCAAACACCTTAGCACCCACCCTCCAGACAAGGAATCCCACCAGCTAGACCCATTGGGCGAGCAGGTGTATTCCTCTGCTACACTGGCCATTCGGGCCCAGAACTGTTTGGCCCATATGGTGCAGTACCAGAATGCCCTCTATCAGGTGACTGATTTGGTGGCATCCCTCCCCGAAGATGCCACCAAAACCCACTTGGCCCAGCTCCTTAAATTGGGCACTGACGTGGGCACCCATGTGCTCAAGGCAGCTTATGACACTGTTGACATTTCCGGGCATATGGTGGCGGCAGGGGTCTGCATACGCCACCATTCTTGGCTCCAGGTGTCTGGTTTTGTGCCTGATGTTCATGTCAAGACAATGGTTGCCGTTTTCCGGGGATCGGTCTTGTTTGTGGGAGATACCCAGTATATCATCTCTCACCTTCTGGAATCAGGTAAGGCCCTGAGGTTGGTACATTCCATGTACCGCTCCCAATGTCGGCTCTTTCACCGGTCCTCTCGCCAACCTGCCAAGGACCAGCAGTTGAAAGGGTGTTTCAAGCGTAATGCAGCCACCCCACCTAAAAGACCCACTGCCCCTAGGTTCCCCCAGAGCGCCCTCAGTCGTTCTGCCCGCCCCAGCTGCACTGCTGTCTCCTTGCTCCACTGCCCCCCCCCCAGCAGAGGCCTTGGGAGAGGCAGTCTGGAGTCTTTTCTCCCTATAACTGGACGGGTGGCACACTATAACCTCCGATCAATGGATGCTTCAGATTATCGAACAGGGTCACACCCTCGAGTATCTGGAGCTTTCTCCAGAAAGCCCTCCCTCACTCCCCCATTACACGCAGACCCACATCTCCTTTATTCAGAAAGAGATTCAGGCGCTCCTGCGCAAAAAGGCCATAGAGTCCATCCCCCCCCAGCTCAAAAAGGAAAGGGGTTCTACTCCCACTTCTTCCTCGTCCCCAAGAAATCAGGGGATCTGAGGCCGATCCTGGATCTCCACCACCTGAACCTCTAATTAGAGTACAAACGCTTCAGAATGGTGACTCTTCAGGGGCTGTTACCCCTTCTTCATCAATGGGACTGGCTCTGTTTACTGGATATGCAGGATGCTTATCTCCGTATCCTGGTTTTCCCGACTCACCGCCGCTTACTTCATTTCTGATTCCCAGGGGACCACCATCACTTCCGGCCCTCCCCTTGGCCTTTCTTCAGCACCACGGGTCTTTTACTAAGTGCCTAGCAGTGGTTTTTATGTGTTCCCTTACCTGGATGATTGGCTACTGACAGCCCCCTCCAGGTATCTTTTGTTGCAGATCCTGGAAGGCACCTTTCGGCACTTCCAGCTCTTGGGGATAACTATCAACCTGCCAAGTTTTGTCTGTCCCTGAGCCAACGCCTCCAGTATAGAGGAGCAGTCTTGGACTCATCCCAGGGCAGAGCCTTCCTGCTGGAAGACAGAGCAGAACACTTAATAACATAGACCTGGCTAGTATCCTCCAGTCGCCAGGTACCAGCTAGAGTGTTTCTTCGTCTGCTGGGGCACATGGCAACAGCTATAACCACGAATCTTACTTCGAGAGGAAGCTCTTGCAGCAGGTAAAACACACAGGACTGACGCTGGTCGGCGGCAGGGCCCCACAGCAAACTTCTTTCTAGCAGTACCTAGCGAGACCGCCCCACACTGACTTCGCGTCTGCCCTGACGCCCCTGCCAAGTACATAAGCGGAGGCTGTCCCAGCGTGCTTCAGTTCTTTTCCTGCCGTCGTACACAGTTGTTGGCTCTTCAGCCTCTTCTGTTGCCAGTACGAACCGCTACTACCGTTTTCTCCATAATTACTCGCCCATCTCCTGCATGTCTACTACACCTACGGGGCACACGAACAAGTGCACCTGCAGACGTCGGATTCCCTCGAAGGATGGCCACACGGCCTGTTTATTCTGCCTGGGCCAGGACCATGACACCGCCGCCTGCTCCCATTGCCAGGCCTTTAACAGCAGGGCCCGATTCCAGCGCCAAAAGTCTCTCCAGACCTTTCTCGCCTAGAAACAGCTTGCCGCCATGCAGAGGGAATCGTCCTTGGGGAAATTTCGACATCGATATTCAAAGAAACGCCATTCCTCCAAATCAGAGGAGAAGCAGAGAGAGAGAGAGAGACACAGAGAAAGGGAGAGGTCCCGGTACTCTGGATCTTGCACGGCCTCCAGGTCGAGTTCCTCCAATCAGGACTCATGGCCCTGAAGCCCGCCCCGGCCTCCGGTGGGGTGGCTTCTCTTTAGAAGACTTCCGGGCAATCCCCTGCATCCAGCCGCTCAAGATTAGGCTGCCTCCTGCTGCCTCAGGGAGATCTTCGGAACCAGGTAAGGCCCATTCTTCCTCCCAGTCAGCCTCTGTCTCCAGTGCTGACTCCCAGGAGAGATCTGAATCTTCAGGCCTTTCGAACGGCAGGGCCTCTTTCAAACAACATGAAGTCTTGCTATATTATGACAAGTTGCAGTTTGTCCCACCACTAGAACTGCTCCGGAGGTGAAATAGTTAAATCCATTCCATGAATGGAACTTTGAGCACGAGCTCTAAGATAGAAGCTCTGTCTGTGTAGTTTCAAACCTGAACTGTCAGATTCTTTACTCCGCCTCACTGAACAGTCGCTCTGGAGATTTCTCCTACTGCTCGGTTCATTTCTCGGTTTAAACGGTGTTTTCTCGGTTAGATTCAACCGAGAATAGTTTTATTTTAACCGCAGAACCGTTCGGTTCAAGCTCTGTCTGTGGTATCGTAAGTAATTTAAAATTGTATTTTCTGTGTGGAACTTGTAAGTTTATCGGTTCGGTTTTGAACCGATCAGTAGGTTAAAAGCTTAAAATTTTAAAGCTTGTCATTTTAGAGTGCGGTTCTCGGTTCTATCGGTTCTAAAAACGGATTTATTACGCTTTTTCCAATACCCGCGACACGGTTAGGAACCCGATAAGGGTGTCTTGCCTGGCACCGCCGCTCAAAGGCAAGTTTTTCTGGTTAGGCTGGCATTATGTCTGAGAAACCCAAAGAAAAACCTGGCCCACTGGGTTTCAACACTGTGATGTCTGTGGGGAAGTCTTTGCCAAGGCTGACCCAACACCACATGTGTTTATTGTCTGGGTTTGACCACCTCAGTCAGACTGCCAGATTTGTAAGAATTTCCTGCAGCCACCCTGGAAAAGAGATTGGGCAGGCTCAGGAACGAGAGGTCAAAAAGTTCGCTGACCCGGATGGCCAGCCGGTTGGTGCCAACCAATCGGAGGGAGTGCCCTCTGACCAGAGGCGAGACTTCCTCGGGCCAAAGAAAGCTGGTTCGGAGGAACCAGTTCCAGTAAAGACAAAGGAAGTCAGCAGGTTTGAGTCCAAATCCTCCTCCAACTGCTGCAGAGATAGCAAGAGCTATTCAAATTGTCCAGTCACTGTCTCGGTCCCGTCCGAACCGCCACTATCTGGTAAAGGTCGGTTCATCCGTTCCATCGGTTCAAGAATATGATGTTGAGGAGTTTTATGAACCAGAGAAGGGGAGGATGATTATGAACAGTATGAATGTGGCTGGGAGGGTCTGGGTGTGCCCATTGAACCGACATTTCCCCAGACAGACCTTTAGAATCTCCCCTATGCTTTCTGAGTCCCTCTCATTTTATGTTTTACAAAAAGTTGTTGAACCCTCCAGCTTCCTTTGGAAGAAGCTGTGGATGAGCAAGAGGAGCCTGATTTTGTAGAAATGATGGATATTCCAGAGTCTAGGAGATTGTCTATTCTTTTGCATAAGTCTTTTAGGAAACAAACAATAAAAATCTTAAAAACTCCTAATTCTGTGCCTCCTGTAGATAAAAAGATGGACAGAAGGTACATATTGTCAGGTCCTGATACAGAATTCCTTTCTCAGCAATGCAGTCATGTTGGGGTAGTTCAGGCTGCAGCTTGTGATAAAGCTAATATTCCCCCTGGCTTCACATCCTCATGACAAGGATTCCAGGAAGATTGATGCCATGGCTAAAAAAACAGTACATGGCAGCGTCCTTGGGACTCAGGCAAGCAAATTATATGGCTTATGTAGCAAGGTATCAGAAATCTAGATGGGATACTGTTATGGAATTAGCCAAACAAGCCCATGGCCAGCTTGCTAGCGAGCTGGAACAGGTGGCTGCCGATGGCATTGAGGCTTCTAAGGTGCAGTTTCATGCTTATGTGGATGTTAATGATGTCTCCTCTAGAGTCATGTCCACATCTGTAGCTTTTCGTAGGTTGGCCTGGCTCAGGTGTACTAGCCTCTCACAGGATACCCAGACTAAGGCTATGGATTTTCCTGTGGTGGGAAATTCTCTGTTTGGGGAGTAGACAGAGAATTATATGAAAAAGATGGATGAATATAGGACTACTTACAAAAGTGCCCAAGCTAAATAGCATCAAGCCACTCCCCAGAGGCACACTCCCAGGGATAGGGGTAGGCCTTTCCACAGGCCTTTCTACCAAACTCAGGCCTCCTCTGCTTATGCTCAGAGGGGGTTCTTCAGAGGCAGAGGCAGACGGGGTGTGGGCAGGCCTGCTCCCACCCCTCAGCCTAAAGCACCTGCCAAGCAGGCACCCTGATGGGTGCCAGGGCCGATTCCTTTACCAGTAGGGGCAGGTTGGCTTACTTCAGTCAGAACTGGGTGTCTTTAACCTCAGACAAGTGGGTTCTAGGTAGTAAGCCAGGGTCTGGTTCTCAGCTTCAAAAGTTCCCCAAGATGAGAGCCAGGCTTTTTCTACTGCAAGTTCTTTAGAGACCCTTGCTCTAGAAGCAGAGGTCTCAACCCTGTTGGCTCTCAGAGCAGTAGAAAGGGTTCCTCCCTACACCAGGGCAGGGTCTGTATTCCAGATACTTCCTTACCCCAAAAGACAGGAGAATGGCGTACCATCTTAGACCTCAGATATCTGAACAAGTATCTTTTGAAACCAAAGTTCAGAATGGTAACTCTGGCAATGATTTTACCTTCTCTAAGGCCAGGGACTGGCTAGCTTCCTGGACCTCAAGGATGCCTATTTTCACGTCCTAATCAGAAGCTTCCACCGAAAGTACCTCAGATTCGAACTGCCCTCAGGTCATTACCAGTTCAGAGCAATGCCCTTGGCTTGACCTCTGCCCCAAGGTATTCACAAAATGTCTGGCAGTAGCAGTGGCTCACTTAAGGAGGCAAAGGATTGCTGTTTTCCCTATCTAGACGACTGGCTCATTGTAGGCCAGTCCCCAGAACAGGTAAAATCTCACCTGCAAGTCACCCAGCAGCTTCTCACCTCCCTGGGCTTCCTGCTAAATCTACCAAAGTCGGTTCTGGAACCAGTCTAGGTACTCACCTTTATAGGTGCAGAATTGGACACAAACCGGGCCAGAGCTTTTCTTCTCTTAGAAAGGGTAAGGAACTTGGTGGCTCTGGCCTCCTCCTTCACTCTGCGGGTCTCTCGACCAGCAAGACACTTTTTGCAGCTCCTGGGGCACATGGCTGCATCCACAGCTGTAGTGCAGGGAGCAAGATTTCAGATGAGAGACATTCAATTTCACTTGAGAACCTATTGGTCCCAGAGAAGAGACCCCTTTCCAATTTGGTCCCAGTGATCGAACCTTGATCCAGGCCTCCAGTGGTGGCAGGATCAGAGCAATTTAAGATTGGGGTCCCTTCATTCCCTGCTCACACGCTGACTCTCACTACAGATGCTTCCTCCTGGGGTGGGAGCCCATGGGCGACCTCTCCACTCAGGAGTGTGGTCTCCCAGGAATCTCTGTTCCACATCAATTTGCTGGAACTCAGAGCTGTCTTTTAGCACTTCAAGTGTTTTCTGCATCTGTTCAGAACAAAGTGGTACAAGTCAGAACAGACAACACCACAACAATGTGGTACATCAACAAGCAGGGGGGCATTCGGTCTTCGGCCTTGTGCACCGAGGCAATGAAGTTGTGGTCTCTGGCCTATTCCCTGAACACTTCCCTCATAGCAGTTCACCTTCCAGGAAAGGACAATGTTCTAGCAGGTGCTCTCAGCAGGATTTCTCAGGGCCATCACGAATGGTCCCTGGATCCTCAAGTACTGGGGATAGTCTTGCCAGATGGGGCACCCCTCAGATAGATCTTTGTAGCCCCAGACAATCACCAACTTCCACTGTTCTGCTGCAGGCCTCCAGTGTTGGGCCCAGTCCCCTGGACGCCTCCTTCTGGATTGGGAAAGGAAGTTTCTTTATGCTTTCCCCCCCTTCCCTCTCCTATTCAAAGTGTTAGTCAAAATCAGATCCCAGCCTTGCAGGGTGATTCTGATTGCCCCGGATTGGGCCAGGCAGCCCTGGTACCCACTCCTTCTGTCCCTGACAGTCGGTCTTCCCCTGTGTCTCCCCAGGAATCACAACCTATTATCCTGTGCCCAGGGGAGAGTTTGGTATCTGAACCTCAAATCCCTCAATCTCAAGGCCTGGCTCTTGAGGAGTTAGAATTTGCTGACTTACACCTCTCTCAGGGTGTTCTTGAAATTCTAAAGGCTTCTGCCTTCCACTAGGGCTACTTATAATTCTAAATGGAAAAGGTTTTTCATTTGGTGTTCTGGGAAGCATATTTCAGAATCTGCTGATTTGCCCATTGTGTTAGATTACATGGTCCATCTTAATTCCTTGGGCCTCAGACCAGCTACCCTGAGAGTTCATTTGGCAGCTGTCTCTGCTTTTGTTTCAGCAGGAAAGTCATCCTCTCTTTCTGCTCACCCTGTGTTTTCCAAGTTTTTTTAAGGGATTACTCCATACTAATCCACCTTTTCGGGATCCAGCCCCTGCCTGGGACCTTAATGTTTGCATTGCCCAGTTAATGCAGCCCCTTTGAACCTCTGTTTTCTGCAGAGCTGAAGTATCTAACTTGGAAAACTGTTTTCCTAGTGGCTATCACTTCTGCTAGACGATAAGTGAGTTGCAAGCCTTGTCAGTAGAAACTGACTTTATTTCTTTCCACAGGGATAAGGTAGTCCTTAGGACTAACAGGAAGTTTTGCCTAAGGTGGTTAGATTTCCATCTTAACCAATCTATCTCCTTCCAGTATTTTTCACTGAACATTCTCTTCTGGTGAGAGGAGATTGCACAGTTTGATGTTAAGAGGGCCTTAGTTACTATTTAGAGCGTACCAAGGGTCACAGGTTAATTCCTCCAACTTTCCTCACTTATGGTGAGGTTGGAAAGGAAACCTGCCACTGAGATCAGTTGCCAGGTGGATTGTCTCTTGTATCCACTTTGTTATCAAAACTGGGCAGAGAGCCCCCTCTGGCTTGAGGGCTCATTCTACCAGAGGTACAGCCGCTGTTCTAGCTGCTGCCAGAGACATCCCTATATTGGAGATATGCCAGGCTGCTACTTGGAAAATGGTACACACTTTCACCAAGCATTACTCCCTGGATGTCCAGGCTAGAAGAGATGCTCGGTTTGGCACAGCTGTGCTTCAGAGCCTATTCCTAAGTAGGTTCTGTCCTCCTCCATGGAGGTACTGCTGTGTAGTCTGTAATTTGTTTCATAATATAGCAAGACTTCATGTTGTTTGAAAAGAAAATTACTCACCTTAGTAATGTTGTTTCTTCTAATGGAGTCTTGCTATTATGACCTCCCCCAGCCTGCCCCCTCCAGAACTTCTACTTGGGTATGGTGTGGGCAACCTAGTGTGGGCACTATTTTATGCCCTTTTTAGGCATTTCACCCCTTTTTGGGGTTTGGGGTGTGGTGTTTATTATTCTCTTGTGTTATTTCTTATATTGTTAAATTATATTATTAATTCTGGTCCCCTGACTTGAGTCTTTGGTGTTGGGACCAGCAATGGGTGTTATTATTTAGGTAGCCAGTTGGCTATTCTAGGTTACAGCTTCCACACAGACCTTAGTGAGATCTTCCTGGACATAAGTCTCCACCACTCATTCACACTAGTGGGATTGGCGCCGGAGGCACTAAGACCCATCGGGAGCAAACTTTTTGCTGGAGGGGTCGGCAACAGAGATCGCGCCATGGAACGGTACGCCGTGAGCGTGCTCGAGCGGGTATTGACCATCTCGCGACGACCCTCCAACCGCCTTAGTTCCTTTTTTCCCCACTGGCCGAAAGCGCTTCAGTGACGACGCCGCTCAGTTGGAGTCAAACTTCAAACTAGCGATAGTTTTCAGTTTGTTTTTGTAACATTATCACGATAGTAGTATCGCTTAGTTTTTATTCTATTTTTCGAAAATTTTCTAATATTTAAATTTAATCTTACTTGAAGAAGTCTCGGCCTACTGGACTGAGTCGACTCATGAGCAGGTCAGGTGATGGTAGGAGACTTCAGATGAAAGCTGTTCAGTCAGCTGGCTGGGTCCGTCAGCCTCCTTCTCAGCGGGTTCCGACTACGTCAGTCCGATGCCTGGGGATGGGGGTCCCTCGCCGGGTATAAAATAACGGTCGCATTCTCGGGGCCGTTCGGCCTCGAGCTCTTCTTGGCCCACAGGTCAAAAAGAGAAGGCATCACCGAGGTCGCCCTCTGAGGCGCCCGCGCTGGCCGACGGTCGGTTATCGTTGCTAGTTGCCGTCTCTCTTCGAGTCGCCAGCTCCATAATCGCCGCCCGACATCGGAGCCCCTCCCCGCCTATAGGTAGGGCTCCAGATGAGCAGTTTTCATCAGTGGGCGCTCTTGTGGGCGATGGGCTCGGAGGTTGGTTCTTCTACCTGGCTCGGTTGCCTCGGGCCTCGGGCTCCTCCGGCGTCAGGTAGGGGCGTTGGACCTTCCTGAGTCGGCGCGGCGCCTTCTTGGTGCTAGCTGGCTCTGCGTTAGGTGTTTCCCCCTCACATGGTTGCGGCGCGGGGCCCCACCGATGCCCTATCTCCTGTATTTTTTTTCTCTTGTTTTCCAGGTTCCGGGGTCTGCAGGGTTCAGACCGTGGTCGGCGCTCTGGGTCACGGTTGCGGCGCTGCTGGCGGCGCCAGTGGTCTCGGGTGGCTGGTGGCGCTTGCTGCTTCTCGGTGCCGCTGCTGTGGTGTTGTTGATCGGGCGGCGCTGCCCGGCGTCACCGCGGTGCTGCTCGCGGCGTTGTCCATGGGCGCCGTTTCGCTGGCGCGGTCCGCGTTGCGGTCGCGCTTGTGGCGCTGGAGTCGCTCACGCCGTGGGCGCGGCGGGGTCGCTGCTGTTCGGCGCCTGCGCGCCTCGGTGCCGCTTTTCAGCCTGCTTTTGCCCTCGTGCGCCGGGCAGCCCTTTGGGGACTCTCCTTGTTTTTCTGCCATTTCTCCTACTTTTCACTCCTTTCCTGTCCAAACAGTCCTTTCTGGACCATCAGGAGATGATGTTGAGCCTGACCCAGACCTTCGTTGGGTGATGAAGGGAGGAAACAGGATCTTTCTTTGCTACAGAGCCTGTGGTCGAGGACCTGTCCTTTAAGTCTCTGTTGAAGAACCTGGGATCCACTCTTTCTCCAGTTCACAGACATCGATCCTGGGAAGATATTAAGACTCCAGTATCTTCATGCTCGAGATCCCTACGGATTTGACTCCTCCCGATTCAGCTTTCCTTCGAGACGCTGTCTCAAATGGTATGGAATAACCCTGCTCTTATTCCTCAGTGGCTAAATCCATTGATAAGAAGTATTCAGCTCCCAGGATCGTCCCATTTGGCATCCCAAGCCTTTGCGATCCTATTGTAGTCTGGCAGAGAATGACAAGGTCGTTGCTTCCTCGAAACTACTACAGCTCGACTTATTAACAAAGAGTCTGGTAAGATTGATACATTAGGTAAGAGAGTCTTTGCTGCCTCCACTCTAAGTGTGCGTGATGTCAGTTATCAAGGCTATTTTCTCAGTATGAGTATATCCTGTGGCACTCTATGAAAGAATGGGTTGAAGCTCTTCCAGATCTGGATTCCAAGTCAGAGCTTCTTCTGACCGCTATTAGAGGTATTGAGTCCAACAACCAACAGGTCAAAGTCGCGATGGATGCTTTGACACTGCTTCGCTTCAGCAGCCTGGGATTTGTACCGGCGCCATTCCTGGCTGCGTACTTCTGGCTTCACGAATGATGCTCAGCAGCAGGTGATGGCGCTGTATTTGATGGCTCCTTTCTTTTTTGGCCCTCAGGTGGAGCAAGAGCCTTAGAGGCCACTCAGAAGGCTAGATCGGCCCATTAAGTTGGCCAGACCTCCCTGCCCCTCTCGGGGGCATGAACAGGCGTCAGTTTCATAGTCGTCAGTCCTTCGAGGCAGAGGCAGGGGAAGCCTCACAAAAGCCAACCTGCCCAACCTCAAAAGAAGACGCAGAAGCGCTGGGACCCAAAGCTCCCAGCTCACCTTATGAGTCGCTGGCCCAAGTTCCATCCACTCTGCCGGTGGAACTTTCTCCTCCAGTGGGAGGTCGTCCGATGTACTTCTACAACCAGTGAAATCCATAACCTCAGACAAATGAGGTTCTTGGATAATTAGCGAGGTTACTCTCAATTTCTTGGAACCCCGGAATGTCCTCCCTTGACAACCCAGGTTGTCGGCCTCTCAGTCGGATCTCCCTCACCGCGGAGATCCAGGGCCTTCGAACAACAGGGCACAGAACTGGTGTCTCATGACTATGAAACACAGGGTTCTACTTCCCATTACTTTCTGGTTCCAAAGAAATCTGGGGATGCGCCCATTCTAGACCTCAGAAAGTTAAACAAATTCCTCCCCAGGAGAAATTCAAGATGATTTCCTAGGTACCCTGTTACCCTTGCTACATCAGCACGACTGATTGGCCTCTCTGATATGCAGGATGCTTACCAGCATATCCCCGTCCACTTCGACCCAATTTAAATTCCTCAGGTTTGTAGCTTTGGGTCAGCATTATCAGTTCAGAGTCCTGCCCTTTGGGCTATCCTTTCGGCGCTTGAGTTTTACAAAGTGTTGTGCAGTTCTCATGGCGCATCTCAGGAAAAGTCGGACTCGGTGTTTCCCTACCTGGACGATTGGCTTCTAGCAAGCCCTTCCAGCCAAGGGACTTTGGAAGCCGTGCAAAGCGACTTCTCGTCTTCTCACGTCCATGGGAGTTCTGCTGAATTTGAAAAATCTCAACTGCAACCCTCCCAGGGTCCTTTTCATTAGGGCGCTTCTAGACACCTCTTCAGCGCGAAGTTTCCTTCCAGAGGACAGAAGACTGGACATCCTTCATATGGCCGTTACATCCAGGAGAACCAATCGGTTACAGCTCTCTCGATGCAGCATGTTGGAGTCTCATAGGCGTCCTCGGTCTTCACTGTCCCTCTGTGGCCCGACTGGCATGAGAACCACCCAGTGGATGCTCTCCACTCAGTGGTCCCCGACCTCTCACCCCAGTCTTATCCTATCAAGGTGACGGAGCCCTTCAAGGTCTCTCTCACCTGGTGGTCTCAAGAGAGCAATCTCCTGGAAGGATTCCTCTTTGCTCCCCGGATCATCAGATCTCCATCACCACAGATGCATCGCTAATGGGATGGGGAGCTCACTGTCCTCCCCACACTCAAGGTGTCTGGACTCAGTTCAAACTCATCTCACATAAATGTCCTGGAGATGAGGCGGTCCTCTAATGCAATCCGAGCTCTGGAGGATGTCCTTGTCACAAGAACATTCTCCTTCAAACGGACAACAAAGCAGTGATGTATTACATCACAACAAGTGCGTGCTCATTCTTATCTCCTTTGCAGGGAAGCAATGAGGTGTGGGAGTGGTGCTTGGAGCACAAGTCTCTGATTCAGCGGTTTATCTGCCAGGTATACAAAGCGACCTAGCAGATCACCTCAGCAGAACGAGGCAGACCCTCACGAGTGGTCTCTCGATCCAGCCGTAGCTCGGTCCTCTGTTCAAAGAGTGGGGGACTCCAGACCTGGACCTTTTGCATCCCACTCAGCAAAACTGCCTCTCTTCTGCTCCAGAAATCCAGGGCCTGGCATTTTTCGTCAGGATACGTTCAGCTCTGCGGTGGACAAAGCCGCTTTACGCCTTTCCACCACTTCCTCTAATCCAGAGTACTGTCAAGTTCGAGTCTCAGGGGACCAAGATGATTCTCATTGCTCCTTCCTGGCCTCGGCAACTATGGTTTCTCTACTCAACAGTATGTTGGCAGCCTCTCGAGACCACTTCCTTTGCAAATCAGTCTTCTGACTCAGGGTTCGTTGGTCCATCCAACCTGAAATCACTTCACCCTTCATGCTTGGCTCCTGAAGAGATAGAAGAATCGGTTCAACGCTCTCGTAGAGTCTCAGACATCCTTCTGGCTGCTCGAAGCCAGCCACCTGAAAAACGCACGCTTCAAAATGGAAACGCTTTCTTTCTGGTGTGCAAAACTCTTGAATCCCTTTTCCTGTCCTCCTGGCAAGGTTCTGGAGTATCTTTTGGACCTATCAAACTTAGGTCTTCAATACTCCACAGTTAAAGTTCACCTTAGTGCCATCTCAGCGTTCCATGAGCCGGTTTCTTCCTTAACTCTGGCTCAGTTACCTATGGTGAAGAGATTTCAAGGGTTCTCCATACCAGACCCTGTTAAGCGTCCAGTTGCAGCCTGGGACATTAACCTGGTGCTGGACATGCTCACTCGGAAGCCTTTGGACCCTTAGCTACCTGTGAGCTAAAATTTCTTACCTGGAGACTGCCTTCCTGGTGGCCATTACCTCAGCCATGGGGTCTCTGAGATACATGCACTGGTTACGGACCCTCCAGTATACTGTATTCCATAAGGACAAGGTAGTTCTCCAGTACTCATCCTAAATTTCTTCCCAAGGTTGTGTCAGAATTCCATCTGAACCAACCTCTGGTACTCCAGCTTATTCGCTAATTTCCAAAATGAAGGAGGCAGGCTCTTCATTCCTTGGATGTTAAGAGAGCCTTGCGGTTCTATTTTAGATAGAACCAAGGATGTTATCAGAACTCAGCAACTGTTGTTTCTTTCAGCGACACCCGGCTGGTCAACCTGTCGCTATTAGATGTATCTCTTCATGGTTAGTGGCATGCCTTCGTCATTGCTATTCCATGGCTCAAGTTAAATTAGAAGGTAGAGTGTCACTCACTCTACAAGGCGGTCGCGGCATCCCTAGCGGAAGTCGCAATGTTCCAATTGCAGATATAGCAACGCCGCTACCTGGAGCTCAGTGCATACTTTTCGTTAAGCACACTATGCACTGGATGTTCATGCCAGGCGGCATTCGCATTCGGCAGAACTATCGCAATGGGCTTCTATCTTGGGCAGCGTGAGCTCTGGCTTTCCTGCCGCCCTTTTTGGGGATTATCAGCTTGGTACTCTCCCACTAGTGTGAATGAGTGGTGGAGACTTATGTCCAGGAAGATAGGAAAATTACGTACCTACCGTAATTCTTGATCTTCTTGGACGAGTCTCCACCACTCATTCACACGCCCACCCTCCATCCCCCGAGCTCACCGCTGTATTGGTCTTCACTCCCTCAAATCTTTAGGCCGTGAGGACTTCTTTGCTGACCCTTCTTACACGGGTCATACGGACTATCTTATGTCCGTTTTGATATTAGGTTTACCCTTTTCGTTAGATGCGCTGCACCTCCTTGGTAAAAGAGTACTGTAGGCCGGTTGGAGTCGTCGCCCGAGATAGTCATTACGCTCGAGCCGCTGCTCGGCGGTATACGTGTCTGGGCGCCGTCTCTCTCGCTACCGACCCTCCAGCAAAGTTTGCTCCTGAGGGTCTTTAGTGCCTCCGGCGCCAATCCCACTAGTGTGAATGAGTGGTGGAGACTCGTCCAAGAAGATCAAAATTACGGTAGGTCGTAATTTTCCTTTTTGCTCGTAAAGATCTGACAGTTCAGGTTTGAAACTACACAGACAGAGCTTCTATCTTAAGCTCGTGCTTCAGAGTTCCATTCATGGAATGGATTTAACTATTTCACCTCCGGAGCAGTTCTAGTGGTGGGACAAACTGCAACTTGTCATAATATAGCAAGACTCCATTAGAAGAAACAACATTACTAAGGTGAGTAATTTTTTCTTCTCTCCCACCTAAACAGTCTTAAGTCTTCTGAAAAAAAACAAACACAGTCAGATGTCTACGTCTGACCGGCACCCAACGGAGAAGGTCCACAAGCCTCCGTCAGGCCATCGTAAGTCCTCTGACGGCACTTCTAACTCCGGTACAGTGGTGCCGCCACCGGCTAGGACTCCGCCACCGCTGGCCAGACCCGACGACATAGCGAACGACTTACTGTCATCGGTGGAGCAGACGCCAGCTCATCAGCCTTCTTCTGAGCCCGATGATGGTCTCCAGGCCCAGGACACCCCGTCGTCGCCCGTACGCCCCGACATCGGTACCGGTGCCAGTATCCACCCACTGATGCTGAACCCTACTCTGGGCCTGACTCCAGGCTCACAGAGGCTCAATATGAGTCGGGTTAAAGATCTTTTTTCCCATTGGTGGGAAACAATAAAACCTGACCTGCTCCAGCTGCCCCACCTCAGCCCTAGCCTGCCCAGACTCCGGATGGAGGGAATGAACCCCGCCTCGTAGGGGCAGGTGCCATTCACCTCCCAAGAAAAGCTGGACAAAGGAGGCACCGCAGGTCTCGCAGCTCTAGCCCCTCCAGCTCTCCGGACCGGCACCGACACAAAAAGAGAAGACATCGCTTTCCATCTCCTTCTTCAACAGATTCCTCTTCGGTGGAGGATCCAGCTTCAGGAGAGCCTGAAGACTAGCCGAAATCACCTCCAGACAACCCCACATTTATGGAGGTCATGCGACACATCCAATTAAACATGGGTTGGGACACAGGAGACACTCAACCCGGAGTGCTCAAGGCTTGCCAGGTATCTCCGGCAAAAGGATCCCAAGCCTACGGTTATTCCGTCTTTGGTGGACACCTTTGCAGACGTGACTAAAGCCACCTGGCACCCCTATTCCTCTTCATCAGTCTCCAAAAGGCTAATCGCTATACTGGCTCCTAAGGAACATCCTTCTAGGATTGTGGATATGTTGTTCATCCACACTTTGGCATGTCCCTTTCCCTTTAAATCTTGCCAGAAGTCTTAAGCTGGCTTCTCCCACCCACCGGTGGTATGTACCTCTGCTGCACCCCATGACGCCATATATCTTCCTTTCCGCTAAAGATACAGGTTGCCTCCTCGTGCTTATGCATTTCAGAGGCCCTGGCTTTCAAAACTCGGTTTTACTCTAAATTAAAACTGCTTGAGTTAGCGATCACGCTTTTAAGCGCCCCCGGTCATGGAAGAGAAATCTTCTCCAGGATTTTGCCGTGTCCTTGCGCCAGAAGATGTCACGCATCGATCCCCATCTCACGCGATGCCTGCTGCTAGATGTCGGCCATGACACCTCGTCCTGCAGTTATTGCTTGGCCTTCCATCCCAATGTGCTGGACGACCGCCTGGGACGCTTGAAGTTGGGGAAATCGGAGAAAAGGAATTGTAAAGTCTAAGGAGGCTAGGTGGGTGGTTTCAAGGGCCGCTGGTTCCGCTGAGAAGCTGGAACGCATGAATATGTCAAGAAGAATCTCGCAGGCTGATTCGGCTAATCAAAGCTTTTCATTCCACTCAACCTCGGCTCCACTACAGGTTCTTTTAAAGAGTTAAAGGCCCTCACCACCTGGGTGAGGTTCCAAGGGCTTGCACTCCTCCCGCTCTTGAAAGAGGGACAAAGAACCCAACTCGCTTTTGGTCTCGGCGAAGGCGCTCTGGGACCGAGAGAGGTCTCAGTCCCAGGAGATAGCTTCTCGGCGCAGGCTTCACGGACCTTCCATCTGGCCAGTCACCGCCAAGGAACCGGCCATGAGGTTGAGATTGTTCCCAATCTAGTCGAATTCTCCTTGTTGCCAGCCATGGCCGACGACCTGGAAAGGACCCGTCCTTGTGATCTTACTTGAAACGGCTCTTGCAGCAGGTTACACCATTAGACTGAAGCTGGCAGGCGCCAGGACCCCATGGAAATTTTCTAGCTACAGTATCCCAGCGGAGACCGCCCCGATGTGGGGACCGCCCCTAGCGTCGGTCCCACCCTGACGTCAGGCATCATACAAAGGCGGTCCCCGAATCCCAGTTTTTCCATGCATCGACTCGCCAGCATCGGCCTCACGGACCCATTTCAGCGAACAATGTCTTGAACTTCCAGCATTTACTTACTAAATGTCGGCATCTCCCACTCCTACTCCTTCCCCAGAAGGACACCCCTCCAAGTTTGCCTGCTGCAAACAGATCCCTTTTAAGGATCTTAATTTGGCCTGTCTGCGGTGCCTAGGTCCGGAACACGACACCAAGGCCTGCTCCTTTTGCAAGTAGTTAAACAGTCACACCCGGATCCGCCACCAGAAGGCACTTCAGGGGTTCCTGTTTGAAGAAAGATTAAAGATTATGGACAAAGGCCCTGCCTCCAGGGGTGAGTCTACCCCCCAAGTCCCGTAAACACCGGGAAAAACACCGGGAGAAGGCCAGGTCCAGATCCCGAACCCGGCCTCGACTCAGGCACCAGCTCTGGCTCCACGCACTCAGACCGCTCTCCTCCAGGGCTCGCCTCAGCCCCTTCCCATTAAAGTTAGGACAACAGGCAGCTCTTGGCTTCTCTGCATCCACTTAAGACTTCCAAGGCTTTGGACCCTTCTCCGGCACTCTCCTGTGCTTCAGCGAAGTCTCTTCTGACAGTCATCAGTCCAAGTCCTCTTCAAGGCCACTTCGACTTCCCCGAACAGACGCCAGAACCCGACGCCAGATCGGCCTCCCAGGGACTGGGCCCCTCCCAGGAAGACTAGGACCTGACGCCCTTGCGGACGATGGAACTAGTGGGCGGCTGACCTTCCGCTAAACGCCCGTCAGACCAGATGCCGGCCAAACATTCTCAAGAAAGGTAATCACCAAATTACAGGACGCCGGGAAGGCGGTGAGGACAGTACAGGCCATGTACAGACCCAAGACTGGTTCCTTTCATAGGAACCAGAATCGCTTTTGCGGCCGGCAACAACAGCAGCCACGTTCCAGACAGCAACAAAGGAGCAACTTCAACCATAAGGCCCAGCCTAAGTCTTCCCCAGGCCAAGGTCAGAGATATACCAAACCGACCCAGCCTGCGGGAGGCAACGCCGCCACAGCATGACTCCTTCCCGGCCCCTCCTTTGGATCAACGGGAACAAAAGGTTGGGGGTCGCATCTCTCGCCACCTTTCAGGGTGGCAGACGATAACCGTCGACCGGTGGGTCCTTCAGTTGGTCGAGAGAGGACACTTTATAGAATATCTCGATCACCCACCATCAAGGCCTCCTCTGCTTTCCCGTTATTCGGGACAGTACGCACTACTCATTCAGCAGGAGGTACTAACTCTTCTGGAAGAAGAAGCCATAGAGCATGTACCGTGGAACCAGAGAGGCGCAGGATACTGTTCCCACTTCTTTCTGGTTCCCAAAAAGACAGAGGACCTCTGTCCAATTCTGGACCTCAGCGACCTCAACGCTTCGGTGCTTTACAAATGCTTCTGCACGGTGACTCTTCCAGGATTAATTCCCATGCTCAAGCAGGGTGCCTTCTTAGCGTCACTGGATATGCCGGATGCCTACCTGCATATACCGATAGCTCGAGTGCACAGAAAATTCTTGCGCTTCGAGTTTCAGGGTCGCCATTATCAGTTCCGAGCCCTCCCTTTCGGGCTGTCCTCAGCACCTCGGGTATTCACGAAGTGCATGGCAGTTGTAGCGGCGGCTCTCAGGAGACAAGGCCACTACATGTTCCCCTACCTGGATGACTGGCTTCTCGTGGCCCCCTCCTGGGAGACTCTGATGTCCGCAATCCACTGTACTCTGTCCCTCTTCAGGTCCCTGGGCATCATTATCAATCAGGAGAAGTCACACCTGGTTCTGTCTCAGAGACTGCAATTCATAGGCACAGTCCTGGACACCATCCAGGGGAAAGCTTTTTTTGCCCCAGGACAGAGCAGAACACATCAGATCCATCATCAGGGATATCTTAGGAAAGAAGACTGTTCCAACAAGATTGGTCCTTTGCCTGCTCGGACACATGGCTGCGGCCATTGCAACAGTCCTTTTAGCCCGTCTCCACATGCGGGTGACCCAGTGGATGTTATGGGTGCAGTGGGATCAGAAGCAAGACCATCTGCAGCATCCAATCAGGATCACGAATGCCATCATCCGGTATTGGCAATGGTGGCTCGACCCAGAGCACCTGTCGTTGGGAGTCCCCTTTGTTGCACCGTCTCCGGTTGTGACACTTCACGGATGCTTCGGGGTCCGGTTGCGGGGCGCACCTTGACGGTCTCAGGGCTCATGGACATCCCAGGAAGCTCATATCCCCGACGCCATGAAGTTTTACAAAGTGGTGTGCAATTCTAGGGACATGGATATGTTGTTCATCCACACTGTCTGGCAGGTTCCTTGCCGCTTTAAATCTTGCCAGAAGGTCTTCAAGCTGGCTCCTCCCACCCACCCGGGTGGTAAAACTCTCGGCTCCGCCCCATGACACCAGATCTTTCTTACTGCTTGGAAGCTCAGGTTCCCTCCTTAACGCTCTGTGTGATAGACTGGATCCTAATTCTTCGGTTCGCCCGAAACTCATTTTAAAATTTTCAAGACTTCGGTCATCTTTCTCCCTCGCGGCTGGGATGGACAAGTCAACTCCCGGATTTCGGCGGTGCCCTTGCGGGCAGATAATGTCTAGGACGGACCCGCAGTCCACGTGCGTCTCATGCCTCGCTTCAGAACACGACCAAGAGGCTCAAGAGTCGTGCTGTTCGCTCTCTGCCAACGCCCTGGAGAACCGCACTGCTCCGGGTTGTGCTGGGGCGCCCGAGAAGCGCCACCTGCCGGTTATTGAAGGAGGCCCATTGGGCAGTTACCACGGCAGCTAGTTCGGCTGAGCAGCTCGAGCAGATGATCGCCTCGAGGAGGAGGCGCCCAGCCTGCATCATCCTTCCCTCGGTCGCTGCATTATCCCGCCTCTCTGGGTACCTCGTATTCAGCTTCGTTCAAGGAGCTTTGCCAGTCCCTTTCCACGAAGGGAGAGGGGCCATCGGGACATTCCTCTCAGTCCAAAAAGAAGGACTCTAAGGGTAAGTCCCATCGTCGGCGTTTGTGGGAGCGGGAGAGGCCTCCTTCCTCGGACAGCCGACTGTCGACTTCGGTCAAGGTTGCGGCTAGGGCCACTGGCTTCACGGCGTCCCCGTCAGGCCAGCCGGCCGAGACGCTCGTCGAAGCGGTCGAGATTTTTCTCGACTCGTCGGACGGGCTGTCGGCTGGTGAGGCCGACAACCCTTCTTCACCGGTTCCCCCGGTGGTGACCGAGGATCTGCCTGCGCCCCCGGTGCAGCAGTCCCTAATTAAGGTGTCTGAGCCGAGGGAAGAGCGGGTGTCCCCCACTCCTTCCCAGACCCGTCCTCGGAAACACCGAGGATCTCTGTTCGGACTTCTTTCGGTCCAGCCAATCCTCGCCGACATCGGGCGGTCTTGGTCTCGCACCGAGGTAAGCGGCGCCCGCCCCTATCTTCCTCCTCGGAATAGAGAGGCTTCGGCATAAATTGCGTCGACGCTACAAGGACCTGATGTGGCAGCAGTTGCTTCTGTCCAGGAACAAGTCGACGCAGTCGCCTTCCCCAGCCATCAAGTGGCTGTCACCCGAGCGGCCGAAACAACTTGCACCGTAGTCGAGATGCCCAAGCCTGGGCCGGTTGTTCGGCCGAAACCTGCTGCCCCACCGATTGTGGTGGAACCCCCGCCTCCACAACCGAAATCAGGAGCACCGACCAAGGATTCTTGGTCGGCTCAAGGTCTGCCCCACAGGTTGTCTGTCACCCTCACTCCCGACCGTCCTCGGCAGATGGAGGGTGGCTCAGGCCCCAGGCAGCTGTTTGCGGACTCCTCTGAGTCCGACGACTCCTCCCTGTTCTCCAGGCCGGTTGACCTGGAGTCCTCCGGGCCAGTCGTTGGACGAAAGCCCATCGTCCTTCATGGGTTTGCTTCGGCTCATCTCGGAGTCCACCAGGATGCAGCTCGAGCCTGTATCCAAATGGGCCAAGTATCCCCTCACGGAGATACTGGACCGAGGGGATTCCCCCATGGAGGCCTTTCCAGTGGCTGAAGCCACTGTCGCCCAGCTTTGGCAGCGGCCTGCTTCCTCGCCCCGCGCCTCGGCCAGGAAGTATGCGGTCCCTACTGCCTTCGCCTGGTTTGAACACCTCTCTGCCGAGGGTTGGTCAACACATTTTCCGCGCCCGGAACGCTAGGATGTGGACAAGCCCCTGACAAGGAGTCCAAAAGCTGACCACGCCGGGCAAGGTGCACGCCGATGCCTCCTTTGGCCTCCGCCAGGCCAGCTCAGCCGTGCTGATGGCACACTTCTCCCATGCCCTCATGGGCTCCCTGGGTGAGGAGAACCCTCATCTCCCGGCCGGCCTGCAGACCACAGTCCGGCAGGTGCGGGACTAGGGTAGGGCAGTGGCTAAGCAGCAGCTCCAAACGGCTCTGGACATAGGAGACTCCTGTGCCAGATCAGTTGCGGCTGCGGTGGCCATGCGCCGCAGAGCATGGCTGAGGATATCCACCTTCACGGCGGATACCCAGCACAAATTGGTGGACGTCCCCTTCTTGGGGACCGACCTCTTCGGCCCTGGAGTGGAAGGTCACCTCCAGCAGATCGAGAAGTCCAATGCCACTCTGGACTCTGTCACCTCCGCCCAGAAGGACAAAGGCCACCGACAGCAGCAGCACAAGTCCTTTCGCCCTTCCGCGCCTGCGGCACGTCCGGCCCAACAGCACCAGGGCCAGCAGGCTCGCGCTTGGCATCCCAGACCCAAGCCCGCTGCGCTTCCTCCAATAGAAGTAGGGAGCTGAAAGGCTCCAGGAGGTCCCTCGGCGGTCCCTTCTCCAAGCCTGTCCAGTGACGGGTTGAGGGTGTCACCCCAGCCTCGCCACTCCCCGTGGGGGGACGGCTCCCGCCACTTTCTTTTCCGCCTGGTCCGTTATCACCACGGACCGCTGGGTGTTGAGGGGTAGGAAAGGGCCTGCCTCTGGAGTTCGAGCAGGCCCTGCCCTTCTGAGCAGTCGAACATCGGGGAGCCACGGGGTCCGCAGCCTCTCTGTCGACCCGCTGAGCCGATATTGCCCTGCTCCTCAAAAAAGAGGTGATCAGGAAGGTGGCGGATCCTCCTCCAGACCTGGGGTTTGTGTCCAGGTATTTCCTGGTCCCAAAACGGACAGAGGGCTGGCGCCCCATTCTCGACCTGCACGACCTGAACAGGTTCCTAAGGTCTCGGACCTTCAGGATGGTCACTCTGGCTCAGATAATCCCATCCTTGGAGCGAGGCGTGTGGTTCTGTTCCCTTGACTTTCAGGACGCGTTCTTTCATGTCCCAATCCGTCTGTCCCATCAGAGAGTCCTCCGCTTCAGAGTGGAGGGATCCCTTTACGAGTTCCGGGCCATGCCCTTCGGCCTTTCCCTAGCTCCCAGGGTCTTCACCAAATGCATGGCAGTGGTGACAGCATTTCTGCAGCGCCGAAGGGTCTGGGTGTACCCCTACCTGGATGACTGGCTGATTGCAGCCCCCTCCAGAGCGGAGGTGGAGCGGTCCAGAGATCTGGCCTTCCAGGTTTGCTCTCAGATTGGCCTCCTCATGAACGAGGCCAAGTTGGAACTCGTGTCAAAGCAGGTGATACTTTTCATCGGGGCAGAGCTCGACTCTCTTCGAGCCAGAGCACGGCTCCCGGCGGACAGGGCCGAGGTCCTTTCCTCCTTTGCCCAGTCATTTCAGATTGGGCAATCGCCACCTGCTCGGGACTTCCTGGGCCTCATGGCGGCCTGCACCAGCATGGTCCATTGAGCCCACTGGCACATGCGTCCCCTTCAATGGGGACTGGCCAGCCAATGGTCACAGAACTTCGATCCGCTGGATCAGCTAGTGACAGTGACCCAGGGGATGTGGAACGCTCTCCAGTGGTGGACCGTTCCAGCACATCTGCAGGAGGGCATCCCATTTGTCTGCCTCGAGCCGACGATCTTACTTCGAGACACAGCTCTTGCAGCAGGTTACACCATTAGGACTGAAGCCGGCAGGCATCAGGACCCCACGGAAAAATTCTAGGTAGCTATCTTCAGCGGGACCACCCCGACGCCAGTCCCGCCTCCGACGCCAGACTTAGTAATATGGCGTGGTCCCGCCCGATTCTCAGTTCTTTCTGGCCGCCGACTTGCATGTCTCGACCTTCGGTTCAGTCTCTAGCCACTACACGTAAAAGTTTTTTCCTACGGAAATCTGATTTTCTACAATCAAGTTCTTCGCTGATGTCCTCTCCAACCTCCGGTCACCCTCAAGTGTGCTTGTGGGAAGCAGATCCTCTCAAGGACCCGACTGCCTGCGTCCGTGTGCCCAGGGCTCAGACCATTTACACCCGGTCCTGCTTCTTTTGCCAGGGCTTAATAGCAGAACCTCGATCCATGGGCCAGAAGGCCCTTCAGGCATTCCTGCTAGAAGAAAAACTCAAGACATGTGTCTTCCAAGTGGGACTCTTCGTGAGAAGGGCCCACAAGCACGCTGAGAAGTGATAGGGAGAAGGCCCCTTCCCGTCCCCATCTAGGCTTTCAGACTCACGAGCTCTGGTTCCAGGTCCGACCGCCTCTTCCCGGCCAGTGCTCAGCCTCCCACTGCTGCGTTAGAAAGTCTCTCCTCTTCCCAGGCCAAGACTCCCAGGCCTTCCTCGTCCTCCAAGGCCCTGGCCAAGTCGGGGATCGCCACTATCACCATAAGTCGGGTTCCCCGCTCTGAACCCGGACGTCAGGTCTGCTTCTTGCCTCCTCGCACATCTGGGCGAGCTCACCTCTCTGAAGAGGCCGCAGGACCCGACACCGGCACGTCTGCCGCCGACCTCTCCGCCACAGGTCCCTCAGAGCCGCCGCCGGCCAGACGACCGCCGCCGCCAGGCAACGCATCCCGACGCCGGTAGGGGATGGGCGCCGCCCTATTGAGAAGAGGACCTGATGCCTCCGATCGACGTCGGTCAGGAGACCATCACTGAGGAGGAGTTGACTCAGCCCGAGGACCAGACGGGCGACCCCGGTCCTGTCGAGACGCCCAGGAAACCCTCGCCACTACTTGAGCCCCCTGTGGAGCTGACGCCGGGACCCGACGACCGTCCACCGGCGCCCGGACCGTTGTCGGGCCTTTCCATGTTAGAAGTGAAGGAGCTGTTTACTTACTGGTGGGACACCATAAAGAAGGACATGGTTCCCACTCCACCTCCTCTTCCTCCTCCTCCTCCTCCTACACAGGTTACTCCTCCGGTTCCTGCGCCACCCCTCTCCCATCGGGGTCGGCAGGCCGGCTACCCTCTCCGGGGAGCACAGAACACCTCAAGGGAGACCAGACAAACGGAGACCTCCGTCCAAATCTTCTTCCAGGTCACCCAGCCCTAAGAGACCCAGAAGACGCCGACGATCTTCGACGGAGGACACGGGATCAGAGTTCTCAACATCCAGATCCCTCATCTCCTCCCCATCCCTTCTCCGGATCCACGCGATGCCAAAGTCTCGGATGACCCTTCGCTCGGATATTATGGAGACACATCCAAGAGAACATGGGATGGGATGCGAAGAGCTTAGACCTCAAAGGCTACGCCTGCAAAGTATCTTCGCAGAAGGACCCCAAGCTCATGGTGGTGCCACCCTTGGTAGACACTTTCGTGATGCACTCAAGGCAGCGGAAGTATCCACATTTGCTCCCGGCATGCCGAAGAAAGCTGATCGCTTGTACAGGGCTCCCAGGGAAGACCAGTACTTGACTCAGCATCCTCAGGCCGCACTCTCTGGTCATAACAGCCTGCATGACCGGTCCCAGAGACCGCAACATCTGAGCACCCTGCCACCGACCCAGAGTCCAAACAGCTTGACGCCATGGGTAGGCGGACGATGCTTCCGCCACCCGCGCCTATCAGATCCCTGGAATTATTTGACCCACATGGTGCAGTTCCAAATGCCTTGTGGGAACAGGGTCTGGATGCGGCTGAGAAAACTGCCGGAAGGTGAGCAGAAGGGGAGATGCTTCAGCTACTTCGCACAGGTTCGACGGGAACCTGCGTTCACGACCTGCTGACTCCTCGGCCCGAGCAGCAGCTTCAGGTGTATGCATCCGGAGACACTCTTGGTTACGCTGCTCTGAGTTTCACCCCGGACGTCCAGAAGAATATCATGGAGCTTCATTCGAGGGAGAAGTTTTGTTTGGTAAATCTCAGAGAAGATAATTACCAGACTCAAGAGGCTGGAGAGGGTGAGGTCTGTCCAGGCCATACCGACCTCAGCTTAGTTCCTTCGAGAACTAAAGCTGCCATGGGACGGACGAGACAACAGTCCCGCCCCACTCCACTAACAAAGGGCTCGCTGCAGAGCCCAGGGAAACCACCCGCAGGCCAGGCCAGCGGTCTCCTAAGCCGCTCCAGCCAGCGGGACCTCAGCCACACAGCCTGATTCCTTTCTCGCCCCTCAGGATCAACGGGAATTATGGTCGGGGTCAGATATAACTTCCTGCCGGGATGGCAGGCTTAACCAATTTAAAGGTGTGTTCTTCAGTTGGTTGGAAGAGGCCACTTTATAGAATTCAGAAAAGCCACCCTCGAGGCTCTTTTGCTCTCCGGTACCCGGTCAGTACAAGTCACTGATCTGGCAAGAAATACTGCTGCTTGCAAAGGGAGCTATAGAGTACGTCCCGGAGAACCAGAGAGGACAAGGATACTATTCCTACTTCTTCTTGGTTCCAAAGAAAACAGGGACCTCCGTCCGATTCTGACCTCAGCGACCTCAACGTGTCGGTCGCCTACAAGAGATTCCGTATGGTGACTTTTTCTGGTCTCATTCATGCTGGAAGCAAGACACCTTCTTAGCTGCCTCTAGACATGCAGGACGATACCTGCACATCCCTAAAGCTCAGGCGCACAAGAGGTTCCTGCGCTGTAGTTTCTCGACCACCACCTTCAGTTCTAAGCCTCCCATTCGGACTGTCATCCCACCCAGGGTCTTTACTAAATGCATGGCAGTCTGGCATCTCAAGGAGACAGGGCTATTATGTGTTCCCCGCATTCTGGACGATTGGTTTCTCATGGCCGGGCCCAGAGGTGTTACGAGCGATCCAGAGCACCCAGGACCTGTTTCTGCTCTCTGAGCATCCTAATCAACCACCAGAAGTCTATCCTGGTACCGTCACAGAAGCTGCAATTTATAGGAGCAGTACTGGACACCGTTCAGGGAAGAGCATTTCTTCCAGACACAGAGCGAGCGCATCAGATCCCTCATCAGGGAGCTTTCGCCGAACAAGACCATCCCAGCTTGTACGGTCCTTCGCTTGCTCGTGGACACATGGCTGGCGCTATCTTACCGTCCTTTCGCAAGGCTCCACATGTGGGTAACTCAGTGGATGCTCGTGGTGCTATGGGATCAAAGGCAAGACCACATGCAGCATCTGGTCAGAATCACTTAACACCGTGATTCGAGACTGGCACTGGTGGTTGGACCCAGGGACACTTCCACGGGCATCCCATTTATAGCGCCGTCTCCAGAGGTAATCTTCACCACAGGCGCCCAGGTCTGAGGGTGGGAGCACACCTGGACAGGGTGAAGTCCCAGGTACGTGGACCCTCTGGAGGCCCAACTCCATATCAACGCCCTAGAGATGAGGGTGGTCCTTATGCCCTGCAGGCCTTTCAGTCAGAAATCCCCTCGAGTACTTTCCTGCTTCAGACAGACAACACGATGTGATGTACACCTCAACAAATAAGGAGGCGACATTCTTACCCCTGTAGGAGGCCATGAGGGTGGGATTGGGTAATCCGACACGGCGCCGAATCTGATCACAGTACATGTCCCGGGTGACAACACAATTGCAGACAGCCTGAGTCGCCTCCCAGGCCAGAGTCCACGAGTGGGAACTTCTTCAAGAGGTGGCAGAGGATCTGTTTCTTCTGATGGGGAACTCCAGAGTTGGACTTGTTCGCTTCCCATCCAACTAAAACTGCCCAATTTTTGCTCACTAGATCCAGGGCCTGGTGTTTTCTGGTGAGACGCGTTGTCCCTCTCCTGGGCGGACAGATTTCTCTACGCTTTCCCTCCCTTCCCGTTGATCCAGAGAGTTCTTCTCAAACTGCACAGGGAGCTCATTGAACCTGCATGCATGGCTCCTAGAGACATAGCCATCTTGCGTCACGGGGTCTCGCAAGAGGTTGCAGAAGTTCTTTCTGCAGCCAGAAAGCCGGCAACGATATGCACGACGCCCATGAAAATGGCGCCTGCTTTTGTTTATGGTCGCAAGCACACGGTCTTTTCCCTTTAGGTTGCCCAGTGAGAGCTGTGTTAGACTGCCTGCTCTCCCTTTTCCGTTCGGTCCTCGCCTACTCCTCTATCAAGGTGCACCTCTGTGCCTTTTCAGCCTACCACCTTCCGTGGGACAGTGCATGTGGCACAATTAGATGCCTCTCGAATTTTTGAGAGGGTGTTACATCTTAGGCCTCCCATTAAGGACCCAGTGCTTCCATGGGATTTGCTTCTTTGTCCTGGAACAACTCACGCCCCCTTCGAACCTGTCATGATTGCAGCCGCTTTCTGTCATTGAAAACGCTGTTTTGGTTGCTGTTACGCAGCGTAGAAGAGTTTCTTGAGTTTATGTTTATGTGCAAAGAGCCTTGTTTAATTTTCCACCGGACAGAGTATTCTCTGAGGACTAATCCTACTCTTGCCTGAGTTGGTTTCTACCTCTCTCAATCAGGATATTGACCTGTCAGTCTACTTCCCAAATTACTCTATTAGAGAGACATTGCCCACACCCTGATGTCACGTAGCTTGAGGTAATACTCTCAACAGAACTAAACAGCTTCGCAGTTCGGAGCAACTTTCGCTTCTTTTCTGAAAGGATGATGGTAACCAGTATCCAAACAGTCCCTGTCTCGCTGGCTTGTCCAGTGCATCTCATACTGTTATGATATCAAACAAAAGCTCCTCCCGGGATCAGTCCGGGTCATTCCACTAGGGTGTGGCCACCCTTGCAGCACTCCAAACGCCTCCACCTCTGCCATATGTGCTGCAGCCACTTGAGCTCTGCACATACATTTATCAGGCATTATAGCCTGGACATCGCTTCACGGCGAAGAACCTGCTTCGCCTGGCTGTGTACAGGGTCTCCTGTCCTAGATTCAGGACCTGAATGTAATTCCTAGTTTCTCCTCCCAGAATGTTTGCAGCTAAGCTTGCTTGGGAATCAGTCCTATGGTTGTAATTTGCTGCAAGAGCTGTGTCTCAAGTAAGATAGCACAGTTACGTAAGAACTTCACTGTACAGATCTTCGAAACAGCTCTGCAACCATACCTCCCGCCCACCTTCCCTTGGTGGAGGCATGGCTTGAGCCTTTACTAACGGGATTTTCCTTGACTTCTGACGGTGGATCCTCTGTCTCCCATTTCATGTCAGCTCGCGTCCGGAAGTCTCGGCGAGGAGAACTGGGGAATCGCCAGACCAATTTCCTTATGTACCACGCCTGACGCCAGAGGTGGGACCGACGTCAAGGGTCCCTCACTGAAGATAGCTAGCTAGAATTTTTCAGGTCCTGATGCCCGCGGCTTCAGTCCAATGGTGTAATCTGCTGCAAGAGCTGTTCTCAAGATCTACTGTTTAGGTAAGTTCTTACGTAACTGTACTGTCTCTCTATCGACCGATGCCTCTCTGATGGGTTGGGGTGCCCATCTGGGGAGCACAGAGCATGGCCTCTGGTCCTCGGGAGTCCCGATGCCATATCAACCTGGAGCTTGCTGATTCGTCTGTAGCTCTCACCGCCTCTTCTCCATTTCTACGGGTCAAGTGGTTCAGGTCCAGACGGACACTGACGACCATGTACTACCTAAACACAGGGTGGACGCGGCCCATGCCTCGGCAGTAGGAAGCTCTCCGTGATGGTCTCTCTAAGCAGTCTGGAGGTGGATCTCCTCGCCATTCACGTGGCAGGAGCCTCCAACACCCTGGCCGATGCCCTAAGTCGATAGAGGCCAGCTCTCGAGGGTCTCTCCTTCCGGTAGTATAAAGATCTCTTCCCTCTGGGGCACGCCTCAGGCGGACCTGTTTGCCTCAGGAGAATCTAGCTGAGACTTTTTCATGCCCGCCTCCCTCAGCTGGGCTCACTGTGGGATGCTTTCTCAAGGCCGTGGGACCCGGGTTCTTTCACGCCTTTCCCATTTCCCTTTGATCCACAAGGTGCTTCTCAAGGCGAGGAGGGACAAGGCGCAGGTGATTCTGGTAGCCCCAGACTGGCCCCGCCAGTTCTGGTATCCAGATCTCCTCGGTCTCAGCTCCAAGCTCCCGAGGCGGCTTTCAGCCCGCCCGGACCTGATCTCAGTCAGTCAGGGGAAGGTATTCCATCCGGACCTTCAATCCCTGCACCTGACGGCCTGGTTCCTGAGCGGCTAGAGCTCTAGGCCTTGGGTCTTTCCGACGAGGTCCTCAATGTCGTTGAGGCGTCCCGTAAGGAGTCGACCAGAAAATGCTACGCCTTCAAACGGAAGAGATTCTCCATTTGGTCTCAGGGCAAGGGCCAGGACCTTCCTCCTGTTCCTTGGCAAGCATTCTGGACTACCTGTGGTCCTTTCTCAGCAAGGGCTTCGGCCGATCACCTTAAGGTGCACCTGGCAGCCATCTCTGCCACCGGCGCAGGCCGGGATGCCAGTCGAGGCGCAGGGAGAAGGTGGTCGGGCGCCAAAGGTCTTTGATCACATATCCTCCAAAAGGAACCTCCACTCGTGGATGTGTACTGCTGGTGTTACAAGCCTCATGGGCAAGCCATTCAACCAATACACAGGTGTGGCATCTCTCACCTGTCGTGGAAGACCACCTTCTTGGTGGCTATCACGTCAGCCAGAAGGATGGGAGAGCTCCAGGCGCTTTCCATCGAGTCTCCTTATCTGGTCTTCCGCAGGGACAAGGTTGTCCTGCGCCTCCACCCGAAATTCCTTCCAGACGTGGTGTCGGAGTTTCACCTTAACCAGGTGTTGACTCTGCCGTGTTCTACCCCAATCATACCGGAGACTGATATATGGCTCCATACTTCAGACCCTAGAAGGCCGCTATTATAAGGAGCAGACGGCTGAAGTTTGGGGAGAGGTTCGCCAGCTGTTTGTCACCCACGCTTGAAGTCAGACCTGGCAGACCTGCAGCCAAGCAGACGACAGGCAGGTGGGTCACCTCCTGCATAGATCTCTGCTATAGGTTGGCGGGCATGGAGCCCCAGAGGATAAGAGCTCATTCTACCCGCCATACCGCTGCATCGTGGCTGCTTCCAGGACATCCTATCCAGGAAATCTGCAGGGCTGCTACCTGGAGGTCAGCACACACCTTCATCACCCACTACCATTGGACCCTTAGTCATGCCGGGATGCTGGTTTTGGGGCCTCGGTTCTCCAGTCTTTATTTCCTAAGTAGGGGGTGTGCACCTTGCCTCCCTCCTCCAGGAGAACTGCTAGGAGTCTGCCAGACAGTGTGGATAAACAACATATCCATGTCCCTAGAAATACAGGTTACTCACCTGTAACCGGAGTTCTAGGAATGGTATGTGTTGTTCATCCACACGTCCCACCCGACCTCCCCGGTTTCGACGCACAACCTGGCTTCCAGCGGGCTAGATCTGGCGTCATGGGGCGCAGCCTAGAGTTTTACCACCTGGGTGGGTTGGAGGAACCAGCTTGAAGACCTTCCGGCAAGATTTAAAGCAGCAAGGAACCATGCCAAACAGTGTGGATGAACAACATATACCATTCCTAGAACTCCTGTTACAGGTGAGTAACCTGTATTTCTTGCAGCTCATCTCAGAAAGATCGGAATACAAGTGTGCCCATATCTGAATGACTGGCTTCTAGCAAGCCCTTCCAGGCAAGGAACTCTCGATGCCGCAGCCACAGCCTCAGATTTCCTCACATCCATAGGAGTCCTGCTAAATCTCAAGAAATCGCAGTTGCAGCCCTCCCAGAAGCTCCTTTTCATAGGAACTCTTCTGGACACCTCCTGTGCGAAAGCTTTTCTACCAGAGGACAGAAGGAGCAATATCCCACAGATGGCCCAATACATCAGGACAGAATAGCTTGTTCGAGGTATCTCGATGCAACAGATGCTGGGTCTCATGGCATCCCGGTGTTCACTCTACCCCTAGCACGCCTCCACATGAGATCCTCTAATGGATGCCTAGGTACTCATCCCCACCACTCACCCTCAGTCCT
The DNA here is from genome assembly GCA_016271365.2 of Neoceratodus forsteri. Taxonomy (NCBI): domain Eukaryota; kingdom Metazoa; phylum Chordata; order Ceratodontiformes; family Ceratodontidae; genus Neoceratodus; species Neoceratodus forsteri. The sequence continues at coordinate 240,735,383 of CM057449.1, read as the reverse complement.
TTCTCATCAAGGTGACAGACCCTCTGAAGAGGTCACTCACCTGGTGGTCGCAAGAGGTATCTTCTGGAAGGGTATCCTTTGCTCCTCTGGATCATCAGATTTCATTACCACGGACACATCCCTGATGGGGTGGGGAGCTCACTGTCAGAATCTCCACACCCAAGGTATGGACTCGGACAAGTCCCAGCTTCACATAAATGTTTTAGAAATGAGACCAGTCCTTTATGCAGTCCGGCTTTGAAGGACATTCTCTGTCACAAGAACATTCTCCTTCAAACGGACAACAAAGCAGTGATGTGTTACATCAACAAGCAGGGTGGTGCTCACTCTTACCCTTTATGCAGGGAAGCGATGAGTGTGTGGGAATGGTGCTTGGAGCACAAGGCTCTAATTCAAGCGGTCTGCCTGCCGGGAGTGCAGAACGAACTGGCAGACCGCCTCAGCAGAACAGAGACAGATCCTCACGAATGGTCTCTCGACTCAACTGTGGTTCAGTCACTGTTCGCGGAGTGGGGAACTCCAGACCTGGACCTTTTTGCATCCCCACTCAACACAACCCTGCCTCTCTTCTGCTCCAGAAATCCAGGGCCTGGCATTTTCTGTCAGGATGCATTCAGGTTGCAGTGGACAAAATGCTTTCTATATGCTTTTCTGCCTCCCTCTAATTCAGAGGGACTTCTCAAGTTCGAGTCCCAGGGGACAAAATTATCCTCATTGCTCCTTCTGGCCTCGACAGATATGGTTTCCAATACTCAACAGTATGTCAAAAACCCCTCCGAAGGCGCTTCCCCTTCAGATGAACCTTCTGACTCGGGGGGGCCTGTGGTCCATCCCAATCTGAGATCGCTTTACCTTCACGCTTGGCTCCTGAAGAGATAGAGGTGAACAGGTTCAATGTCTCTCGCTGAGTTTCATGTATTCTTCCAGCTGCGCGCAAGCTGGCCACTAGGAAAACTTACACAGCCAAATGGAAGCATTATTCTCTCTGGTGTGCAAAATCCTCTTGTAATCCTTTTTCCTGCCCACCAAATAGTCTTGGAGTACCTTTTGGACCTCTCGAATTCAGTTCTTCAGTACTCTACAGTGAAAGTTCACCTTAGTGCCATTTCAACGTATCATGAGCCCGTTTTTTCCTTAACTCTGGCTCAGTTACCTATGGTTAAGAGATTCCTTAAGGGAATTCTGCATACCAGACCCCCTATCAGACGTCCAGTCGCAGCCTGGGACATTAATCTTGTACTAGACATGCTCCCTTTCAAGCTTTCAAACCTCTAGCTTCCTGTAGCTGAAATTTCTCATTGAGCGGCCTTCCTGGTAGGCTATTACCTCGCCCGCAGGGTCTCTGAGATGCATGCCTTGGTCACAGACCCTCCGTATACTGTTTCATAAGGACATAGTAGTTCTGTGGACCCAGCCTAAATTTCTCCCTAAGGTTGTTTCAGAATTCATCTAAACCAACCTTTGGTCCTACTTACTTACTTTAGAACTTCCAGAATGAAGGGAGCGACCTTCATTCTTTGGATGTCAAAAGAGCCCTGCATTTCTATTTAGATAGAACAAAAGAAATTGCAAAGCTCAACAACTGTTCAGGGCGTGGATATGTTGTTCATCCACACTTTGACATGTCCTTTTCCTTAAATCTGGCCGGAGTCTTCAAGCTGGCTCCTCCCACCCACCCAAGTAGTGAATACCTCAGCTCCGCCCGTGACGCCAGATCTTCCTTCCGCTGGAAGATTCAGGTTCCCTCGTGCTGCTTTTATCGTAGGCCCTGGATACTAATCAACGGTATTCAGCGATACGCTTTCTTTGAAACTTCGTGCGAGTTTACGATTCCGATCCGAGCGCATCGGACATGGAGGACAAATTGTCCCCGGGTTTCGCTCGGTGTCCCTGCGGACAGAAAGTGTCACGCACCGATCCCCACCTCTCGTGTGTGTGTGTTTGTTTGGTGTCGGCATGACACCTCTCCTCGCACCATCTGCTTGGCCTTCCATCCCAACATTCTGGACGACCGCAGGTGCGCCTTAAGCTGGGAAACTGGATCTTCGCAACCTCCGTGAAATCGGGAGGGAGGCAAGGTGGCGTTTCACGGCTGAATCCACCAAGCAGCTCGACTCAGATGGCGGCATTTGAAGAATAAGCTGCTCAATCCTCGCCAGCTGAGGTTTTTCGCGTCGCTTAACCTTGGCTCTTCCTTCACGGATCCTTTCGAAGCTGTGCCAGTCTTTCCTCTCCAGGTGTGAGGTGCCCTCGGCATGCACTCCTCCCGCCCTAGAAAAGGACAAGGACCCTAAGTCTTCTTCTCAGAGAAGATGTTCCTGGGACTGAGAGAGGTCTGAATCCCAGGATCTCATGGTCTCGGCCTCGGTTGAGATCGCCTGAGGTCGGAGGAAACGGCCTAATCCAGCTGAGATGTCTCTCGACCCGATCGATTTGCTGTCACCGGCCCGCTCGACACTCATTGAGAGGACACCGATCCTTTTCTTCCCTGATGAAGAGACCCAGCCCGATCGAGGGACAGGAGCCGGAACCTCGGTTTTCACCGACTCCGGCCTCTCACTATCGAACAAGCGACCCTTTCAGTCTCGATCGAGGACCAGGACCCCTTGATCGAAAAAACGAAAAAGGGTCAGAAACACTTTCGGAAGAGGCGTCACCATCGATCCTAATCCTCCTCGGACGAGGAGAGACTTCAACGGAAGCTCGGTTGGCGTTATGAGGACCTTATGTGGTAACACCTAATTCTGACCGGTCATAAGCCAGTCCGCCGGCTACACCAGCCATTACTTGGCCCCAGCCTTTTAGGCCGACGCCCAACCCTCCGGATCTGAAGACTCCGGTTCTTCTTCCAGTAGGACCAGCACGCATTCCTGTTTGGCCTGTTCCGGTCTCCCCCACCAATTTTGGTGGAGCCACCTCCTAAGCAGCCTCAGGGAGGGGCTCCCTCGAAAGAGGACCGGACAGATACGGGCCTGCCCCGTCGTCTGTCCATCACTGTCATCGCCGATTGCCCTTGGCGTATTGAAGGGGACATACGCGGGAGACCCTTATATCCAGACTCTTCGGACTCGGATACCACTGGTCTACACTCGCACCCTGATGATAAGTTGTCAGTGACAGGCTTGGAGGAAGGTCTTTCCTCTTTCCAGGGCATCCTCCGCTTTATTTCAGAGTCAACCGGTATGCCCTTGGAGCCTAGCCAAAGGAAGGCGGAATATCCTCTCACGGATATCCTTAAGAGGTGGGATACCCCAACGGAGGCCTTCCCAGTGGCTGAAGCCATTGTTGGCCCGGCCCTTGAGCTATGGCAGCGTCCTGCCTCTTGCCCGGCTCTGTCTGCCCGCATGGCTCGCAAGTACACTGTACCCATGGGGTCCTTAGCGGGTTTCACAGATTATCCCTGGGCCGAGAGCCTTGTGACTGCCTCTGTGTTTAGACGCACACGGGTAGCTCAGCGGATACTGACCGCCCTCCGGACAAGGAGTCTAAGAATATGGACCATTCTGCCTGGAAGGTGTATGCGGCCCTCATCCTTAGGCCGGCATCAGGCCTGCTTGGGAGTGATCATGGCACACTTCTCTCACGCCCTCTTGGGGTCGCTAGATGAAGTCCTCCCTCATCTCTCAGCAGACATGCAGACCACGGGTTAAGCAGGTCCGTGCTGTTGCAAAACAGCAGCTCAGGCGGCCTTGGATAGTGTAGTTCCTGTGCCCGCCACTAGCAGCCACAGTGGCCACTGCCGCAGGGGCTGGCTGAGGTTATCCTCTTTCCGGCAGATACTCAGCACAAGTTAGCTGGCGTCCTTCCTTGGTGCCGATCTCTTCTGTCCGGGGGTGGCAGGCCACCTTCAGCGCATAGAGCAGTCCAGTGCCACCTTGGATGCCACTTCTGCAAAGGGTTCTTCAGGCAAGAACCAGCAGAAGTGCAAGAAGAAGCCCTTTCGGCACTCTTTTCCTGCGGTTAGACAGTACTCCTTCCAGGGAGGTCAGCAGCAACAGCAGGCTCAAGCTTGGCGCCCTAGGCCCAAGCAGGGTCCCCAACAGCCCCAGCAGGAGGTCGAGGTGCCAGTCCAGGAGCCTCCTCCTCCTCCTCTAAGCCTGCTCAGTGACGGTCGGGGGCCACCACTACACCCATCACCCAAGTTCTGGGTCCTCCCGTGGGGGGCCGGCTCCGCCACTTTCTTTCCACCTGGTCCGGTATCACTTCGGACAGGTGGGTCCTGGAAGTGGTCGGTTGGGGACTGCCTTTAGAATTCGAGCAGTACCCTCCCTGCCGAGGCCGTGCCCCTCGGGAGGAAAGGATCTCAGTTTGCACACAGTCGGCTCTTCGGGACGACATTGCTCAGCTCCTCCTCAAGGAGGCGGTAGCTCCAGTGCCGGATCCTCCTACAGACCCAGGCTTCGTGTCCAGGTGCTTCCTGGTACCCAAGCAGACGGGGGGGATGGCCTCCCATCCTAGATCTCCATGATTTGAATCAATATCTCAGGTCTCGCACCTTCCGGATGGTAACTCTGAATCAGATCATACCATCTCTGGAGCGAAACATGTGGTTCTGTTCATTAGATCTACAGGACGCATTTTTCCATGTCCAATCCGTCCATCCCACCAGCGGTTACTCCACTTCAGGGTGGAAGGGACCCTGTACAAGTTCCAAGCTATGCCGTTCGGCCTGTCATCGGCCCCTCGGGTCTTCACCAAGTGCATCGCAGTGAAGGCGGCCCATCTACGGCGTTTGGTGGTTTGGATATACCTCTACCTCGACGATTGGCTCCTGGCGGGTTCCTCCCTGTAGGAGGTGGAGAGGTCCAGGGACCTAGCCCTCCGAACCTGTTCCCAATTAGGCCTCCTGATCAACAAGGCCAAGTCGGAACTCGTGCCTTCTCAGGTGATGGGCTTTATCGGGGCAGAGCTCAACTCTCGTCAAGCCAGAGCTTGGCTCCCGGCGGACAGGGTGGAGGTTCTTTCCTCCTTTGCCCAATCATTTCTGGTTGGGCACTTGCGCCTGCCGGGACTTCCTCGCCTTCTGGGTTACATGACGGCTGCACCTCAGTGGTCCATTGGGCCAGATTGCACTGCGCCTCCAGTGGGAGCTGGCCGCCAGTGGACTCAGCGCCAGGGTCATTTCGACCAGCTGGTCACTGTCACCCAGAAGATGTGGGACGCTCTCCAGTGGTGGACCGTCCCAGGTCGTCTGCAGGAAGGGATCCCATTTGTCCGCCTCTGAACCGCAGTCGACTCACGACCGATGCCTCTCTCATGGGCTGGGAGCCCACATGGGGACAACAGAGCCCACGGGTTCTGGACCCCCGAGGAGTCGCGTTGCCACATCAACCTGCTGGAGCCTAGAGCAGTCACCTTTCGCTCTTCAGCTCCAGGGTCAAGTGGTTCAAGTCCAGACGGACAATACCACGACCATGTACTACCTCAACAAACAGGGCAGCACGTACTTCTGTCTGCTATGCAAGGAGGCGCTCCGGATCTGGACCCTCGTCAGCCGGTTGGAGGCGGATCTCCTTGCCATCCATGTGGCAGGAGTCTCGAACCAACTGGCGGATGCTCTCAGCCGCATAGGCCAGACATCCCACGAGTGGTCTCTCCATCCAGAGGTAGCTTACAATCTGTTCTCCTGTTGGAGCAAACCGTTGGTTGACCTGTTTGCCTCCAGGGAGAACACCAAGCTGAGGCTGTACCATGCCCGCCCCCCTCAGCAGGGCTCGCTGCAGGGGGATGCCTTCTCAAGGCCGTGGACCCATAGGCCTCCTCTATGCTTTCCCTCCATTTCCCTTGATCCACAAGGTGTTACTCAAGGTGAGGAGAGACAAGACGAAGGTGATCCTGGTAGCCCCAGATTGGCCCCGCCAGTTCTGGTATCCAGATCTCCTCAGCCTCAGCTGCAGGGCCCCGGAGCGGCTTTGTACATGCCCGGACCTGATACCATTGAGTCAGGAGAAGGTATTACATCCGGACCTTCAATTCCTGCACCTCTCAGCCTGGTACCTGAGCGGCTAGAGTTCTAGGCTCTGGGTCTTACCGAGGATGTCTACACAGTTGTGCAGGCATCTCGTAAGGAATCGACCAGGAAATGGTATGCCTTCAAATGGAAAAGGTTTTCCATTTGGTGTCAGGGTAAGAGTCTGGACCCCTTATCCTGCTGTGTGGCTAACATTTTAGACTACCTTTGGTCTCTCTCCAAAAGGGGTCTACGGTCATCGACCCTTAGGGTGCACCTGGCGCCATATCCGCTTCCAGGCGGGCCTGTCAGTCGACATTGCACAGGAGACAGTGGTCAAGCGCTTTTCAAGGCCTGGATCACATATCCTCCGTGCGTGAACCTCCACCTCTGTGGGATCTTTTGCTGGTTTTGGCATAAGCCCATGGGCAAGCCATTCAAACCCATGCACAAGTGTGAGCTCTCACACTTGTCGTGGAAGACTGCCTTCCTGGTGGCTATCTCGTCAGCCAGAAGGACAGGGGAGCTCCAGGCGCTTTCAGTGGACTCCCCTTATCTGGTGTTTCACAGGGATAAAGTTGTCCTGCGCCCTCACCCGAAATTCCTTCTGAAGGTGGTGTCAGAGTTTCACCTTAACCAGGTGTTGACTCTGCCCGTATATTATCCTAACTACACCTCGGACGCCGAGTACAGGCTCCATACCCTGGACCTCAGCCGTGCTCTCTCCTACTGCAAGGAGAGGACAGCGGAAATTCGGGGAGAGGTTCGCCAGCTGTTTGTCACCTACGCTGAAGCTGCTTCTGGCAGACCTGCAGCCGAACGGACCACTGCAAGATGGATTACATCATGCATAGGTCTGTGCTATGAGTTGGCGGGCAAGGAGCCTCTCAGAGGGATAAGAGATCGTTCTACCCGCCATACTGCTGCATCGGTGGCTGCTTCCAGGGACATCCCTATCCAGGAAATCTGTCAGGCTGCTACCTGGAAGTCCGCAAACACCTTCATTACCCATTACCACATCGACTTTGAGTCACGTCGGGATGCTGGTTTTGGGGCCTCGGTTCTCTAATCTCTGATCTTACTTCAAGATACAGCTCTTGCAGCAGGTAACACCATTAGGACTGAAGCCGGCAGGTGTCAGGACCCCACGGAATTCTTCTAGCTTGCTATCTTCAGCGGGGACCGCCCCCGACGTCGGTCCCGCCTCCAACGTCAGGCGTAGTACATAAGGGAGCGGTCCCGCCAGATTCCCCAGTTCTTTCCCGCCGTCGACTTGCATGTCTCGACCCTTCGGATCGTTTTCTAGCGCGACGACGGTAAAGTTCTTCTTCGGGAAAACACTACTTACGGCTAAGTTGCTGTCTGATGTCCTCTCCAACCTCCGCTGAAGGCAATCCCTCGAAGTGCGCCTGTGGGAAGCAAATCCCGTTCAAGGATCCGCATTCGGCCTGCGTCCGGTGCCTAGGCCCAGACCACAACACCCGGTCCTGCAATTTCTGCCAGGGGTTCAACAGCCGGACCCGGATCCGTCGCCAGAAGGCTCTGCAGGCGTTCCTGCTCGAGGAGAAGATTAAGGCCATGGACACCTCCAAGGGGGATTCAGCAGAAAAGACCTGGAAATACTCGGGGAAGCACAGGGAGAGGGTTCCTTCCAAGTCCCCGTCTAGGGCCTCTGACTCCCGTAGTTCCGGCTCCCGGTCCGACCGTTCGGACTCCTTCCCGGCCCCCGGCCCTCAGGATCAACGGGATATCAAGGTCGGGGGTCGTATTGCGAATTTCCTGCCAGGATGGCAGTCCATAACCACCGACAGGTGGGTTCTTCAGTTGGTCGAAAAAGGCCACTTTATAGAATTCGCAGACGAGCCACCCTCGAGGCCTCCTCTGCTCTCCCGTTACTCGGGTCAGCACAAATTGCTTATCAGGCAAGAAATACTTGCGCTTCTGCAAAAGGAAGCGGTAGAGTATGTTCCAGAGAACCAGAGAGGGTACGGATACTATTCCCATTCTTTCTGGTTCCGAAGAAAACAGGGGACCTCCGTCCAATCCTGGACCTCAGCGACCTCAGTATGTCGGTCGCCTACAAACGATTTCATAGATGTGACCCTGCCGGTCTTATTCCCATGCTAAAGAAGGACTTCTTAGCGTCCCTGGACATGCAGGACACATACCTGCATATACCCGTAGCTCAAAGCGCACAGGAGGTTCCGCGCTCAGTTCCTCGGCCACCACTTACAGTTCCGAACTCTCCTCCGACTGTCATCGCCCCAGGTCTTTTACCAATGCATGGCAGTCGGCAGCGCTCATGAGACAGGGCCACTATGTGTTTCCGTACTTGGACGATTGGTTTCTCATGGCCGCCTCCAGAGAGGTGTTGTTGATGGCTATCCAGAGCACCCAGACTCTGTTTCGGTCTCTGGGCATCATAATCAATTACGTGAAGTCTCTCCTTGTACCGTCGCAGAAGCTGCAGTTCATAGGCGCAGTTCTGGACACCATTCAGGGGAGAGCATTTCTTCCAGACTACAGAGCGGAACGCATCAGATCCCTCATCAGGGATCTCTCGGCGAAGGAGACTGTCCCTGCCAGGCTGGTCCTTCGTCTGCTCGAACACATGGCTGTGGCCATTCCGACCGTCCCTTTGGCAAGGCTCCACATGCGGGTAACTCAGTGGATGCTCAAGGTGCAGTGGGACTAAAGGCAAGACCACATGCAGCATCCGGTCAGGATCACGAATGCCGTGATTCGAGATTGCCAATGGTGGCTAGACCCAGGGACACTTTCTGCGGGTGTCCCGTTTACAGCGCCGTCCCCAGAGGTAATCCTCTCCACAGACGCCTCAGGGCTGGGGTGGGAGGCACACCTGAACGGGGTGAGGTCCCAGGGAACGTGGACCCCTCAAGAAGCTCATCTCCACATCAACATTCTGGAGATGAGGGCGGTCCTTTATGCCCTGCAGGCCTTTCAGTCAGAGATTCCGCCAAGTACTCTCTTACTTCAAACAGACAGTACGGCGGTGATGTATTACCTCAACAAACAAGGAAGCGCACACTCTTACCCCATTTGCAGGGAAGCGATGAGAGTGTGGGATTGGGTAATTCGACACGGCGTGAGCCTGATTGCAGTTCACGTTCCCGGAGTGGACAGTGCAATCGCAGACGGCCTGAGTCGTTCCCAGGCCAGAGTCCACGAGTGGGAATTTCTTCGATGGGGCACTCCAGAACTGAACCTATTCGCTTCCCCATCCAATGTAAAACTGCCCAATTTTTGCTCGCTAGATCCAGGGCCTGGTGTTTTCTGGCGAGACGCGTTGTCCCTCTCGTGGGCGGACAGATTCCTCTACGCTTTCCCTCCCTTCCCGTTGATCCAGAGAGTTCTTCTCAAACTACGCTGGGAGCGTGCAACAATGATCCTGGTAGCCCCATTCTGGCCCAGACAGATCTGGTTCCCTCTTGCTAACGCAGCTGTCCCGGAACCTCCAATTCGTTGCCTTTCAGCTCCCATCTCTTGTCTCAGGAGGAAGGTTCTCTAGTCCACCGGACTACGCTCACTGAACCTGCATGCTTGGCTCCTAGAGACATAGCCATTTTGCGACACAGGGTCTGCAGAGGTGGCGGAAGTCATTTCGCCAGAAAGCGGCACGCTATGACGTGACGCCATGAAATGGCGCTTTTTGTCTGTGGTCGCAAGCATGCGGCCTTTCCCCTTTAGGTTGCCTGGTGAAAGCGGTGTTAGAATACCTGCTCTCCCTTTTCCATTCGGGTCTCGCCTACTCCTCTATTAAGGTGCACCTCTGCGCCATTTCTGCTTACCACTTCCCGGTGGGACAGCGCACAGTGGCGCAACTTGACGCCTCTCGAGATTTTCTGAGAGGGGTGTTACACCTTAGGCCACCCATTAAGGACCCTGTTCCTCCATGGGATTTACTCTTTGTCCTGGAACAACTCACGCTTCCCCTTTTGAACCTGTCGGCGGATTCTTGACTGCGTTTCTGTCATGGAAAAGCGATTATTTTAGTTGCTATTCGTCAGCAAGGAGAATTTCTGAGCTTCACGCTCTCATGTTAAGGACCCTTATTTAATTTTTACCAGGATAGAGTGTCCCTGAGGACTAATGCTAAGTTCTTGCCTAAGGTGGTCTCTGCACTCACCTCAATCAGGACATTGACCTGCCTGTATATTTCCTAAATATGCTAATAGAGGAGAAGCTGCTCCACACCCTGGATGTTCACCGCTGTCTTAGGTATTACCTGAACAGGACTGAACAGCTTCGCAAGTCAGAGCAACTTTTCGTTTCCTTCGCTGACAGGATGATGGGCCAACCAGTATCGAAGCAGTCCCTTTCTCGCTGGCTTGTCCACTGTATATCATACTGCTATGATACAAAGCAGAAACCTCTCCCGGGTACAGTCCGGGGCCATTCCACGAGAGGGGTGGCTACCTCCTTTGCAGCACTTCGTAACGTCTCCTCCTCTGCCATCTGTGCTGCAACCACATGGAGCTCTGTGCATACTTTTATCAGGCATTATAGCCTGACATTGCTTCACGGCGGAGAGCCGGTTTCGCCTGGCCGTGCTACAGGTCTCCTGTCCTAGAGTCAGGACTTGTATGGACTTTCCTAGTTTCCTCCTTCAAAATGCTTACAGCGTTATTGCTTGGAAATCAGTCTAATTTAGTTACCTTGCTGCAAGAGCTGTATCTCGAAGTAAGATAGTACAGTTACGTAAGAACTTACCGTAACAGTAGATCTTTGAGAACAGCTCTTGCAGCAGGTACCTTCCCGCCCACCTTCCCCCTTGGAGGAGGCATGGCTTTCAGAGCCTTCGGCAGGGGTTTATGCCCTTTTACCTTCTGATGGTGGATCCTCGGTCTCCCCTTCTGATATCGTCCTGCAGCCGGAAGTCTCCGGCGGGAGAACTGGAATCTGGGGACCGCCCTTATGTACTACTACGCTGACGCCGGCGGTCTCATGGAAGTGCTAACTAGATGAATTTGCGGGGGTCCTGACGCCTGTCGACTTCAGTCCTAATGGTGTTACCTGCTGCAAGAGCTGTTCTTGAAGATCTACTGTTACGGTAAGTTCTTACGTAACTGTACTTTTCCTAAGTAGGGTGTGTGCGCCTTGCCTCCCTCCTCCCGGAGAACTGCTAGGAGTGGCCAAAGAGCGTGGATGAACGACATATCCACGCTCCTAGAAAGCAGGTTACTCACCTGTAACAGTAGATCTTACTTCGAGAGGGCTCTTGCAGTAGGTAATTACATATAGGACTGACATCGGCAGGCGGCAGGACCCCACGGAAAAATTTCTAGCTAGCAGTTCCTGGCGAGGGACCGCCCCCGTCAGGTGACTGGCGTCAGGAGACGTCGGTATAAAGAGGCGGTTCTTTCCCACCATTAGCTCGTGCAGCACCTCGCGAAAGAGTTCATTGCTTCATCAGCCTATCCTTTGTCGGTTTTTTTTTTTTTCATAACGTCAGGTCATCGTCGGTGTATGTCGTCCCCTACACCCTCTGAGCACAAAAATAAGTCAGAGTCGTGTGGCGCCCAGCTACCGCACAAGGACGGCCATTCCCTGTGCCTGTTCTGCCTAGGCCCCGACCACCCGGTCGACAAGTGCCAGCACTGCCTCAGCTTCAACGTAGCTACCCGGAAAAGGCAGCAGCAATCCCTGGAAGCCGCTATTTTGAAGAAAAAGATGAGTTCTGACCTCCCTGGCTTTAGGCGCATCACCTTGCTTCCAGCGGCTAAGATCTGGCCATGGGGTGGAGCCGAGGTATTTATCACCCTGGTGGGTCGGAGGAGCCAGCTTGAAGACTTCAGGCCAGATTTAAAGGAAAAGGACATGCCAAAGAGTGTGGATGAACAACATAAACCACTCCTAGAACTACTGTTACAGGTGAGTAACCTGTTTTTTGTTTCCTTCAGCGAGACCCGGCTGGGTCAACCTGTAGCTATCAGATGCATTTCAGCATGGCTGGTGGCATGCCTTCGCCGTTGTTATTCCATGGTGCAGGTTAAGCTGGAGGGCAGAGTGTACGCTCACTCTGCTAGAGCGGTCACGGCATCCCTGGCGGAAATCTGCAGTGTGCCCATTGCAGATATTTGCAATGCGGCTACCTGGAGCTCAGTGCATACTTTCGTCAAGCACTGTGCCCTGGATGTCCATGCCAGGCAACATCTTTCGTTTGGCAGAACCATCCTTAATGGACTTCTGTCCTAAATTGTGAGCTCTTGATCTTTCCTGCTGCCCTCTCGGGGGATTATTAGCTCGGTACTCTCCTATCTGTGTGAATGAGTGGTGGAGACTTTATGTCCAGGAAGATATGGAAATTATGTACCTACTGTAATTCTTGATCTTCTTGGATGAAGTCTCCACCAGTCATTCACACGCCCACTCACCATCCTCCGAACTCACCTCTGTCGTTGGTCTTCACTCCCTCAATCTTTAGACTGTGAAGACTTCTTTGTTGACCCTTCTTATACGGGTTGTCCGGACTATCTTATGTCCGTTTTTTGTTAGGCTGTCCTTCTAGGTTAGTTACGCTGCACCTATTCGGGGAAAAAAAGGTACTGAGGCAGTTGGAGGGTCGACGCCGGGATAGTCATTGCTGCACGAGCCGAGGCTCGGGATGCCATTCCCTGTGGCTCCATCTCTGGCGCTGACCCTCCTGCAAAGTTTGCTCCCGCTGGTTCCTAGCGCCTGGCGTAGATCCCATCAGTATGAATGAGTGGTGGAGACTTCTCCAAGAAGATCAAGAATTACGGTAGGTCGTAATTTTCATTTTACCTGCTGCAAGAGCTTCTCTTGAAGATATGCTATTCACGGTAAGTTCTTATGCAACTGTACTTTCCTGGCCCACCTGCATGAGAGGGTTCCTCAGTGGACCCTTCAGGCCCAATGGGACCAAAACACCGATGACTTGAAACAGCCGGGTGCTGGTTTCAACCCTGTCAGATGAACCTTGCAGTGGTGGCAGAACCCCGCCAATCTCTTGATAGGGGTTCAGCCCGCTTGTATCCCTCAGCAGATTCTCACTATGGATGCTTCGGGTCTGGGCTGGGGTGCTCACCTAGGAGACCGCAGACCCAAAGGATTTGGTCCGAAGTCAGAGCAGCATCTCCAAATCAGTGTGCTGGAGATGCGGACAGTTCTTTATGCTCTGCAGGCCTTCCAGGCCCAATTTGGTGCTGACAAACAACACATCTGTAGTAACAGCTCTAGTGTCCCTATTAAAAAGCTAACGATACCAACTAGAAAGAGTTCAGCGAGATTCACAAAAATCTCCAAGGTCTACATCAACTATCATATGAAGACGGATTAAACTTTGTCTGTTTTCCTTAGAAACTCGGAGATTACTTAAGGGATCTATTGTTTCTATATGATGTAGTTCAAGACCCTTCTGTAATGGTAAATTTAGGTATAATCTTTAAAGAGTCATTTTATAATATTAGAGACCACCCACTTCAATTAATGAGTCAATCTTTTAATAATAACAAAAGAAAATATTTCTTTTCATTACGAGTGATTAAACCATGGAATAGATTGCCATTGTATGTCATCCTAAGTAAAGACAAAGCACAGTTTAAGGCTAGATTAGATAATTATTATCTGGCAATCAACTGACTTATTATTGATTCTGACTAGCATGTGAGCTCTTATGGGCTGTTGCTTCTTGCTCATTTTTTCACTTTAGTATGAACCATAGTATTTTACATCAAGAAACAGGGAGGCACTCACTCCTACTCTTTGTCGGGAGGCCATGAGAGTCTGGTATTGGCCATCGTGCACGGCCTGGAGCATCTGCCTTCCATGTTCCAGGTGCCCAAAACACCTGGCAGACAGTCTGTCGGGTCCAGTTCTAGAATGCACGATGGGAACTCCTGTCCTCGATGGTCGAGACCTCTTCAGCAGTTTGGGCCATCCAGAGTTGGATGTTTTGCATCCCCACCAATGCAAAACTGCCACTTTTCTGCTTACTCGATCCAGGGCCAGGAGTTTTCTGGACGCATTATCCCTCTCCTGGAAAGGGAGAATCATCTCGAGTATCAGCTCTTGCAGCAGGTAACACAATAAGGACTAAAGCCGGCATGCAACAGGACCCCACGGAAAACTTCTAGCTAGCAGTCTTCAGTGGGGACTGCCCGCCCCCAACGTTATGTATGGTATAAAGGGAGGGCGGTTCCTTGGCATCTCTCAGTTCTTTTCCCGCCGTTGACTCGCAATCGACTCCACAGATCGCCTCTCGCTAGTTCAACCACCATATTGTATCTGCCCTTTGGGCCATTTTTCTGTCTTTCCACCGAAAAAGTAAACTTTTTCTCAGGTTCAATTTCCTGTATGTCGTCTTCACCGACATCTTCTATAGAAAGGTACTCCTCTAAGTTTGCCTGAGGCAAATAGATCCCTTCTAGGGACGGCCATTCCACCTGCTTGCTGTGTCTAGGCCCAGACCATGACACCCAGGCCTGCCAGCACTGCCAGAAATTTAACAGCAGGACTGTGATCCGCTGCCAGAAGACCCTTCAGGCCTACTTAACCAAACAACGCCTGGCAGCTATGCAAAGAGAGTCCTCTGGAGAAGTTCTTCCCACCATAAGCTTTCTGGGAAGCATAAGGAGAAAAGGAAGGAGAGGGAAAAGGAGAGCTCTTACTTCGAGTGGGAGCTCTTGCAACAGGCTAGTACAATTAGGAATATGCCGCCATCGATGTCTGTGCCAGCCCGTCAGCCAATGGTATATCAGCGGGCGGTCCCCAGCCCCACCTCAGTTCTTTTCCCGCCACAGACCTGCTTCAGTCGGCTGTTCTGTTGCCTTTAGAACCCTTTTCTAGCAGCTTAACAAAACTTTTCTCTGTTTATTATTTTTCTCGAAGTCCATTTTCTCATTCTTCTCGATAATCTGTATGTCGACTTCGTCATCTGTTTCTTCATCTGGACAGAAGAGGGCAAATTGTTCCTGTGACTGCCAGATACCAGCTAAAGACTCCCATGAGGCCTGTGTGTTTTGCCTTTGGCCGGACCATGACGCCAAAAATTGCCTGATCTGTTGCGGCTTTACAAGTAGGACTAGGATCCGCCTCCTAAAGGCCCATATCCTCGAGAAACAAGTGGCCATGATGCAGCTCTCTCCCAGGGAGAAGTCTTCATCCAAGCACAAGTAAAAACCGGAATCAGACCATCACAAGTCCCGCGGCAGTCTCCCCACAAGCAGTTCTCCTCCTCCATGTCAGGCGGCTCAGATCATTCCTGCCAATCACGACACTCTGAAGATAAGCGGGAAACTACCATCCACACCAAGACACTGGTGTCAGGTATGGGTAGTCAGGGCCTGGTCTCGGTACCAACGTCCCCCGCCTCAAAAGTGAAGGCTACGCTCTTGTGGACACCCTCCACCTTGGGAGTTGGGACCTCAGCTTCCTCTTCGGTGTCTGCCTCAGCCCCGCCAAAGAAAGCCTAGTCTCGGCCATTCCGGGGCCCAGGTAAAACCCATTCCTAGAAGGGCAGGGCCTTCTGACCCAAGCAGCGACACCAAGCCAACGACTACAAAACCTGACGCTCTAGACCATTGACTGCACAGGACCCAGAGCTGGCCCAATACCAGACCTCATGGCCTCCCACAAAGAGAGTAGGAGGAGTGCGGGCAGCGCCGTACTGACCGCTCAGCCAGTCCATAGGGCGCCCTTTCCAGAGGACATGACGGACTCCACTGCCCCAGGACTTCCCTGATTTGCCGCCCTTGCCTCATACTTTTCACCTGCCGGACAAACCCAGCCTACTGGCGGATTTCTGCCACGGCACAGTTTAATAAAGAGGAGCTCAACTAGCTCTTTTAATTTTGGTGGAGCCAAGTTAAAAAATATTTTGCCACCGCAGCCTGATCCTATTCCAACCGGTAAAACATAGGATTAGAGCAGGGGCGAAAAGCCTTCTGCCCCTGTGCCTAAGCGTTCTCCTCTAAGCCAAAACTGAAATCCCGGGTCACATACTTGGTGGATAACCATGGCGGTCCAAACACAGAGGACGTCGGCACCAGTGATACTCGCGTTTTTCCAGTCATCATCGTTCCTCGAGCAGGAGTCTGTCCAATAACAGACGCAGCTCTGACAGCCGTCCCAGGCGATCGGTCAGACAACGTCAGACCCCTAGCCGTCGCCAGTCTTTCAGTAGGCGACGCTCACAAGAAAGAAGCTGTTCTAGGATCGTGGATATGTTGTTCATCCACACTTCTTGGCATATTCCTTTGGATCACTGGAAGGTCTTCAAGCTGGCTCCTCCCACCCTCCCAGGTGGTATATTCCTCAACTCCGCCCCATGGCGCTTAGATCTTCCTTTCGCTGGAAAATTCAGGTTTACCTCCCTCAAGTTACCGCATTTTGTAGGCCCTGGCTTCTATACCTTGGGTTATTCCAAAAATCCATCTAGTTCGCATTAGCGACCACAACTCTATATCTTCGATTATGGAAGACAAGTCTTTCCCCGGGTTTCGCTGGTGTTCGTGCATCCAGAAGATGTCACTCACCGATCCCCACACCGTATTCATCTATTGCTTGGGTATCGACCGTGACACCTCGAAGTGCAATTTTTGTCTTTGCATTTCACCCAAACATCCTCAACGACCGTCTCGCACAGCTGAAGTTGAGGCCGGAAAAACTGAACCCTCTGGTGAAATCAAAGGAGGCTCGGTGGGCGGTTTCTCCGGCTGCGGGATCTGTCAAGCAATTGGAATACATGCAAGCCTTCGAGGAGGAAGCGGCTTGTGCCAGTGAATCTTCCTCTTGGAGCTTCTTTGTTCCGCTGAACCTGGGCTCCACTTTCTCTGGTTCCTTCCGAGAGTTGTGCTAGTCTCTCCTGACTAAGGAGAGGGTCCTCGCAGCACGCCTCCTCTCGGTCCCGTAAGCAGAAAAGGACCCAGGATCGCCTTCGCCCCGCAAAGACATCTTTGGGATCGAGAGATCTCAGTCCCAAGAACCGCAGTCTCAACTTCGGGTCAAATTGCTTTTTCGGGCTGCTGGCTTCTCAGCTTTGCCGTCCGGCCAGTTGACCAAAGTGGCGATCGACGAGGTTGAAATAATCATCGATCCAATTGACCCATTGTCCTCAACTCTGGTCGACGATTCTCTCAGTCAGACTCCAGTTCTTTCTTTCCCCGACGAGGAGACCCAGCCTGCTGGGAATCCCATCGAGGATGTGGTCCCCGACCCTGGGAAATCACCGGACCCGGCGGTGTCTCCCGGGCGACTGAATCGGCCTGTTCGATGTCGATCAAGGTCCAGGACCCCCTCGACCGACAGGCCAGGGAAGCGCCAGAAGCACTCTAAAAAGAGTCGACGCCATCGGTTGTCTTCGTCTTCCTCGGATGAGGAGAGGCTCCGGCGCTTCGAGGACATCAGGTGGCAACAGCTAATTTTGACCGGGCACAAGCCGACTCCGGCTTCTACCCTGGCCATTACTAGGCTTTCACCTCCCAGGTCGAAGCTGACTCCTGCGGAGCCAATTAAGTCGGTTCCCCTGCCCGCAGAGCCGGCCAAACCTCCGGTTCGGCCTAAACCAGTCTCTCCACCGATAGTGGTGGAACCACCGCCCAAGCAGCCTTTGGGAGGGGCTCCTTCTAAGGAAGCTAGACCAGACACCAGGTTTCCCCGGCGTATTTCGGTCATTGTCACCCCGGACCGCCCTTATGTCGAGCGTGATCTGCACGGATCGTTATATTCGATTCAGATGAGACCGCTACATTCTCACCCAGGGCATTTTTGCCTTATCTCTGACTCTACAGGGATGCCCCTGGAGCCCATCCAGAAAAAGATGGAGTACCCTCTCATGGACATCCTCAAGAGAGGGCATACCCCGACGGAGGCCTTTCCTGTGGCCGAGGCCATAGTTGGCCCGGCCTTAGAACTTTGGTAGTGCCCTGCCTCTTGTCCAGCTCTGTCTGCCCACATGGCCAAGTATGCAGTGCCCATGGGGGTCCCTTGCGGGGTTCACAGAGCACCCTTCGGCCGAGAGCCTGGTGACCGCCTCTGTGTTCAGGCGTGCTGGTGCGTTCTGCCAACACTGATCGACCTCCCGAGAAGGAATCCAAAAGTTTGGATCATTCAGCTCGGAAGGTCTGTGTGCCTCATTTTAGGCCTCCATCAGGCATTTTCATCGTCATCATGTCACACTTCTCCTTTGCCCTCTTGGGGTCTTTGGATGAAGTCCTCCCACATCTCCCCGGACATGCAGACCACAGTCAAGCAAGTCGGGCCTGCCTTAACAACAGCCTGATAAACCCCTGGACGTGAGAGTTCTTGTGCCAGCTACGTTGGCGGCTTCATGATTTGCCTCTCGCCGCAAGGCTTGGCTGAGACTCTCCTCTTCCGGCAGATACTCAGCACAAACTAGCTGAACTACCTTCCTGGGCACTGATCTTCGCCCAGGTGTGGCTGGTCACCAGCTTATTGGAGCAGTCCAATCCCACCTTGGACGCCACTTCTGCTAAAGGATCTTGGTAAGCAGCAGAAGAAGACGCTTTTCGGCATTCTTCCCCTGCGGCCCACAAACCCTCCTGTCAGGAGCAGCAGCAGCATCAAGCTTGGCACCGCTGCCCAAGCCTGGGCCCTCCCTAGGTCCGTGAAGGAGGATGAAGGTTCAGGTCCTGGATCCTCTTCCTCCTAGCCTGCTCAGTGATGGGGCGGGGCCGCTCCGCCCACTTCCTTTCTGCATGGTCCGTTATCACCATGGACAGGTGGGTCTTGGAGGTGGTCGGTTGGGTCTGCCTCTGGAATTCGACCAGTACCCCCAGCCAAGCCCGCGCCCCACGGAAAGAAAGAGTCTCCGCCTACTCAGTTGGCTCGAGATCACATCGCCTCAGCTACTCCCTCAAGGAGGCAGCAGCTCGTGGCGGATTCCTCCAGCAGACCCAGGCTTTGTCTCCAGGTGCTTCCTGGTGCCCAGGCGGACAGGGGCTGGCGCCCCATTCTAGATCTGCATGACCTGAATCAGTTTCTCAGGTCACGCACCTTTCGGATGGTCAGTCTGTCCCAGATCGTACCATCCTTTGGAGAGAAACATGGTTCTGTTCACTGGTTCTGCAGGATGCGTTCTTTCACATCCCAATCGGTCCGTCTCATTGGCAGTTCCTCCACCTCGAAGCCGAAGGGACCCTATACGAATTCCAAACCATGCTGTTCGGCCTGTATTCGGTCCCACGGGTCTTCACCAAATGCATTGCAGTGGTGGCAGCCCATCTCCGGCATCGAAGAGTCAGAATTCACCCCATCTCGGCAATTGGCTTTTAGCAGGTCCCACCCAGCAGGAGGTGGAGAGGTCCAGGGACCTCTCCACCTATCAAAATGGTGCAGGATCTGCACCAGAAGACATACGAAGAAAGACTAAAGGAGCTTAATATGTATACCCTTGAGGAAAGAAGGGAGAGAGGGGACATGATAGAAACTTTCAAGTACCTCAAGGGAATCAACAAAGTCCAAGAGGGTAGCATCTTTCAGAAAAAGAGATGTGCAAGAACAAGGGGGCACAATTTGAAGACGGGGACGGCTCAGAGGTAATGTGAGGAAGTATTTTTTCACAGAGAGGGTTGTGGATGCATGGAACAGCCTCCCTGAGGAGGTCGTGGAGTCAAGAACAGTGGGGGAATTCAAGAATGCATGGGACAGACATAAGGCAGTCCTGGTGGTGGGTAAGAGGAAGTAAGCTGTTGGTTAACTAGGATCTGCAGCTTATCTGTTGGTAGGAAAATGGGCAGACTAGGTGGGCCAAGCGTCCTTATCTGCCGTCAAATTCTATGTTTCTCAGACCTGCTTCCAGCTTGGCCTCCTGATCAATGAGGCCAGGTCGAAACTCGTGCTTTCCCAGGTGATGTGCTTCTTCGGAGCAGAGCTTGACTCTCGTCAAGCCAGAGATCGGCTACCGGTGGACAGGGCAGAGGTTCTTTCCTCCTTCGCCCATTCTTTTCTGGTTGGGCAATTAACCCTGCCTGGGACTTTCTGCGCCTTCTGGGTTACATGGCGGTGTGCACCTCTGTGGTCCGTTGAGCCCAGTGGCACGCGTGCCCCCTCCAATGGGAGCTGGCCGCCCAGTGGACTGAGCGCCACGGTCATTTCGACCAGCTGGTCACTGTAACCCAGAAGATGTGGGACACTGTCTAGTGGTGGACCGCCCCAGACCGGTTGCAGGAAGGGATCCCGTTTGTCCGCCCCCGAGCCAACAGTCATCCTCACGACCGATGCCTCTCTCATGAGCTGGGGAGCCCACATGGGGGACATAAGGGCCCACGGGCTCTGGACCCCCAAGGAGTCCCGATGCCACATCAACCTGCTGGAGCTCAGAGCGGTCAGACTGGCATTGTCAGCTTTCGCTCCTCAGCTCCGGGGTCAAGTGGTTCAAGTCCAAATGGACAATACCACGACCATGTACTACCTCAACAACAGCAGCACGCATCTCATTTGCTGTGCAGGGAGGCGCCCACATCTGGACCTCGTGGTGCTGGTTGGAGGCGGATCTCCTAGCCATCCATGTGGCAGGAGCCTCAAACCACCTGGCGGATGCTCTCAGCCGCTTGGGCCAGACATCCCACGAGTGGTCTCTCCATCCAGAGGTAGCTTACAGCCTGTTCTCCTGTTGGGGCAGACCGATGGTGGACCTGTTTGCCTCCAAGGAAAACACCAAGCTGAGGCTGTTTTCATGCCCACCCCCCTCAGCAGGGCTCGCTGCAGGGGGATGCCTTCTCGAGGCCGTGGACCCCAGGCCTCCTGTGCGTCTTCCCTCGATCCACAAGGTGTTCCTCAAGGTGAGGAGGGACAAGGCAAAGGTGATCCTGGTAGCCCCAGACTGGCCGCACCAGTTCTGGTATCCATATCTCCTCAGCCTCAGCTGCAGGCCGCAGTGGACCCCAGGCCTCCTATGCGCCTTCCCTCGATCCACAAGGTGTTCCTCAAGGTGAGGAGGGACAAGGCAAAGGTGATCCTGGTAGCCCCAGACTGGCCGCACCAGTTCTGGTATCCATATCTCCTCAGCCTCAGCTGCAGGCCCCCGGAGCGGCTTTGCACACACCCGGACCTGATATCACTCAATCAGAGGAAGGTATTCCATCCGGCCCTTCAATCCCTGCACCTCACAGCCTGGTACATGAGCGGCTAGAGTTCCAGGCTTTGGGTCTTTCCAAGGACGTCTACACCGTGGTGGAGGCATCCAGAAAGGAATTGACCAGGAAATGTTATGCCTTCAAATGGAAAAGGTTTTCCATTTGGTGTCAGGGCAAGGGCCTGGAGAGACTGTCCTGTCCAGTGGCTAACATTCTTGACTGCCTTTGGTCTCTCTGCAAAGGGAGTCTTCGGTCATCGACCCTTAGGGTGCACCTGGTAGCCATCTCTGCTTACCGGGCACGGGCCAGTCAGCCGACGGCGCAGGAGACAGTGGTTGGGTGCTTTTTCAAAGGCCTGGATCACATATCCCCTCCGGTGCGTGAACCTCCACCTCTGTGAAATCTACTGCTGGTACTGGCAAAGCTCATGGGCAAGCCATTCGAACCAGTGCACAAGTGTGCTTTCTCACACATGTCGTGGAAGACTGCCTTCCTGGTGGCTATCACGTCAGCCAGAAGAGCTCCAGGTGCTTTTGGTGAACTCCCCTTATGTGGTCTTCCACAGGGTCACGGTTGTCTGCGCCCCACCAGTCCTTCGAAGGTGGTGTCAGGTTCACCCTTAACCAAGTCCTGGTGTTGACTCTGCCCCGGTAGTACTCTAATTGCACCTCAGAGGCAGTACAGGCTCCATACTTTGGACCCAGAAGTGCTCTTTCCTACTATAAGGAGAGGACGGCAGAAATTCAGGGAGAGGTTCGCCAGCTGTTTGTCACCTACGCTAAAGCCACTTCTGGCAGACCTGCAGCAAAGCAGACTATCGCAGGTGGATTACATCATGCATGGTCTGCGCTTCTACGAGTTGAGAGGCAGGAGCCTCCCAGTGGGATAAGCTCATTCTACCCATCATACTGCTGCATCGGTGGCTGCTTCTAGGACATCCTTATCTAGGAAATCTGTCTGGCTACTACCTGGAAGTCCACAAACACCTACATTACCCATTACCGTGAGACCTTGAGTCACGCCAGGATGCTGGTTTTGGGGCTTCAGTTCTCCAATCTCTGTTTCCCAAGTAGGGGTGTGCGCTTGCCTCCTCCTCCCGAGAACTGCTAGAGTCTCGTTAAGAGTGGATGAACAACATATCCATGATCCTAGAAAACAGGTTCTAGGACCGTGATATGTTGTTCATCCACACTGTCTGGCATCGCCCTTTCCCTTTAAATCTTGCCGGAAGTCTTCGTTGGCTCCTCCCACCCACCCGGTGGTAAATACCCTGCTCCACCCCATGACGCCAGATCTTCCTTTCCGCTGGAAGATACGGGTTCCCTCATGCTACTTTGCAAGTACCATAGGCCCTGGAGTCAAATCGACGCTCACCGCACTTACCGCTTTTAAAACTCATCAGAGTTTACAATTCGGATCCCAACGCTGATATGGAGGACAAGTCGTCCCCCGGGTTTCACCGGTGTCCTTGTGGACAAAAAATGTCTCTCACCAATCCCCACTTCTCATGCGTCTACTGCCTAGGCGCTGTGCATGATACTTCGGCATGCACCATCTGTTTGGCCTTCCATCCCACCGTTCTGGAGGACCGCAAGCGCGCCTTTAGATGTGGGAGACCGAGCTGCAATCCACCGTGAAATCAAGGAGGCCAGGTGGGTGGTTTCCGCTGTGGGATCCGCTTTGAGCAGATGGCGGCCTTCAAGAGGAAGCTGCCCAAGCTTCGCCAACTGAAGCTTCTTCGCCGCCAACCTGGGCTCCACCTTCACGGGATCCTTCCAGGAGTTGTGCCAGTCTCTCCCTACTATGGGTGAGGTGCCTTCCGGCTCGCATTCCTCCCGATCCAAGAAGGATAAGGATCCAAAATCATCTTCTACCCGAAGAAGACGTTCCTGGGACTGAGAGCGGTCCGGCACTCAGGAGCAGGCGGTCTCGGCCACGGTCGAGATCACTTCCTCTGCTGCCGGCTTTTCGGACCTTCCGTCAGGCCAGGGCACCGAGCCGAGGATAGCAGAACGGCCAAGTTTTTCTTCCCACCATCGAGCCGTTGTCGCCGACGCCTCTTTGAGAGGACTCCATCTCTCCTTCCCCGACGAGGAGACCCGTCCTTCGGCATCCCGATCGAGGGACAAGAGACGGAACCTCGGTTTTCACCGATCCAGCTTCTCCCGACAGACAGAGCTGCCTGTCAGTCTCGATCGAGGAGTAGGACCCCATCGGTCGGTAAGCCGAGAAAGGGTCACAAACACTTCCCGGAAGAGGCGCCGCCACCGCTCCTCATCCTTTTCGGACAAGGAGAGATTTAAACGGAAGCTCGCCGACGTTATGAGGACCTCATGTGGCAGCAACTTCTTTTGACGGGTCAAAGCCGTCTGCTCCGCTGTACCAAGCATTACGCGGGCTGCCCCAGCCTCTTCGGCCGACACCTCCCACTCCCTTGGTTCCGAGACTCCTGGCCCCTCCGTGGGCCTGGTGCGATTTCGCTCAGCCTGCTACGGCTCCCCACCTATTTTGGTGGAACCACCACCCAAACAGCCTCAGGGAGGGGCTCCCTCTAAGGAGGATCGACCAACTACGGGCTTGCCCCATAGGTTGTCCATTACGGTCACTCCTGATCGCCCTAGGCGCATTTAGGGGGACTTAGGTGGGAGACCCTTGTATCCGGATTCCTCGGATTCGGATACTACCGGCCTTCACTCGCATGATGAGCTGTCAGTGATAGGCCTGGAGGAAGGCCCTTCTTCCTTCCAGGGCATCCTTCGACTCATTTCGGAGTCCACAGGTATCCCTTTGCAGCCCATACAAAAGAAGGCAGAATATCCTCTCACGGATATTCTCAAGAGGGGGGATACCCCAATGGAGGCCTTCCCAGTGGCTGAAGCCATAGTTGGCCCGGCACTGGAACTTTGGCAGCGTCCTGCCTCTTGCCCAGCTCCATCTGCCCGCATGGCCCGCAAGTACGCGGTGCCCATGGGGTCCTTGGCAGGCTTCACTGAGCATCCCTCGGCCGAGAGCCTTGTGATTGCCTCAGTGTTTAGGCGCACAGGCAGCTCTGCGGATACTGACCGCCCTCCAGACAAGGAGTCCAAAAATATGGACCACTCGGCCCAGAAAGTTTACGCGGCATCATCCCTAGGCCTTCATCAGGCTAGCTCAGCAGTGATCATGGCATACTTCTCTCACGCCCTTCTGGGGTCGCTTGATGAAGTCCTTCCTCATTTCCAGCAGACATTCAAACCACGGTCAAGCAGGTCCGGGACCAGGCCATGCTGTTGCTAAACAGCAGCTCCAGACGGCTCTGGACATTGGTGATTCCTGTGCGGTTCACTAGCTGCCGCGGTAGCCACTGCCACAGGGCTTATCTGAGGTTATCCTCCTTTCCGCGGATACTCAGCACACGCTAACTGACGTGTTCTTCCTTGGCACCCACCTCTTTGGTCCGGGAGTGGCAGGTCATCTACAGCGATTGAGCAGTCTGATGCCACCTAGATGCCACCTCTGCTAAGGGTTCTTCGGCAAGAACCAGCAGAAGCGCAAGAAGAAGTCCTTCGGCATTCCTCCCCTGCGGTTAGACAGCCCTCCTTCCAGGGAGGTCAGCAACAGCAGCAGGCTCCAGCTTGGCGCCCGGCCCAAGCAAGGTCCCCAACAGCCCCGCAAAGGAGGCCGAGGTGCTGGTCCAGGTGCCCTTCCAAGCCTGCACAGTGACGGGTCAGGTGGCCTCTACACCCCTCACGCCAGTTCTGGGTCCTCCCATGGGGGCTGGCTCCGCCACTTTCTTTCTGCCTGGTCCGGTATCACTTCAGACAGGTGGGTTCTGGAAGTGGTCGGACAAGGACTGCCTCTAGAGTTCGAGCAGTACCCCCCCAGCCGGGCCCGTGCCCCACGGGAGGAAAGGATCTCAGTTGGCGCTCAGTCGGCCCTTCGGGACGACATTGCTCAGCTCCTCCTCAAGGAGGCGGTAGCTCCAGTGCCGGATCCTCCTTCAGACCCAGGCTTCGTCTCCAGGTATTTGCTGGTGCCCAAATGGACGGGGGTTGGCGCCCATCCTAGATCTCCATGACCTGAATCGATATCTCAGGTCTCGCATGTTCCGGATGGTAACTCTGAACCAGATCATACTATCTCTGGAGCGAAACATGTGGTTCTGTTCACTGGATCTTCTGGACGCGTTCTACCACGTCCTAATCCGTCCATCCCATCAGCGGTTCCTCCACTTCAGGGTCGAAGGGACCCTGTACGAGTTCAGAGCCATGCCGTTTGGCCTGTCATCGGCCCCACGGGTCTTCAAATGCATCGCAGTGGTGGCAGCCCATCTACGGCGTCAAGGGGTTCGTATTTACCCCTATCTAGACGATTGGCTCCTGGCGGGTTCCTCCCTACAGGAGGTGGAGAAGTCCAGGGACCTGACCCTCCGAACCTGCTCCCACCTGGGCCTCCTAGTCAGCGAGGCCAAATCAGAACTCGTGCCCTCTCGGGTGATGGGCTTCATCAGGGCAGAGCTCGACTCTCGTCAAGCCAGAGCTCAGCTCCCGGCAGACAGGGCAGAGGTTCTTTCCTCCTTTGCCCAATCATTTCTGGTTGGGCACTTGCGCCCTGCTCGGGACTTCCTGCGCCTCCTGGGTTACATGGCAGCATGCACCTTAGTGGTCCATTGGGCCAGATTGCACATGCGACCCTTACAATGGGAGCTGGCCCAGTGGTCTCATCGTCAGGGTCTCTTCGACCATCTGGTCACTGTCACCCAGAGGATGTGGGACGCTCTCCAATGGTGGACTGCCCCGAGACATTTGAGGGAAGGAATCCCGTTTCTCCACCCCAAACCGACGGTCGCCCTAATGACCGATGCCTCTCTCATGGGCTGGGGAGCCCACATGGGGGACAACAGAGCTCACGGGTTCTGGACCCCCGAGGAGTCCCGATGCCACATCAACCTGTTGGAGCTCAGAGCAGTCAGACTGGCACTGTCAGCTTTCGCTCCTCAGCTTCGGGGTCAAGTGGTTCAAGTCCAGACGGATAATACCACGACCATGTACTACCTCAACAAACAGGGTGGCATGCGCACTCCGGATCTGGACCTTCGTCAGCCGGCTGGAGGCGGATCTCCTAGCCATCCATGTGACAGAGTCTCGAACCAACTGGCAGATGCTCTCAGCCAGATAGGCCAGACATACCACAAGTGGTCTCTCCATCCAGGGTAGCTTACGATCTGTTCTCCGTTGGGGCAAAACGTTGCCAGGACCTGTTCGCCTCCAGGAGAACACAAGCTGAGGCTGTACTATGCCTGCCCCCCAGCAGGGCTCGCTGCAGGGGATGCCTTTCTCGAGGTCGTGGACCCCAGGCCTCCTCACGCTTCCCTCCATTTTGGATCCACAAGGTGTTACTCAAGGTGAGGAGGGACAAGGTGAAGGTGATCCTGGTAGCTCCAGATTGGCCCGCCAGTTCTGGTATCCAGATCTCCTCAGCCTCAGCTGCAGGACCCCGAGCGGCTTTGTACATGCCCGACCTGATATCGCTGGAACCAGGGAAGGTCTTCCACTCGGTCCTTCAATCCCTGCACCTCACAGCCTGGTTCCTGAGCGACTAGAGTTCCAGGCTCTGGGTCTTTCCGAGGATGTCTACACTGTGGTGGAAGCATCTCGAAAGGAATCGACCAGGAAATGTTATGCCTTCAAATGGAAAAGGTTTTCCATTTGGTGTCAGGGAAAGAGCCTGGACCCCTTATCCTGCTCTGTGGCTAACATTCTAGACTACCTTTTGTCCCTCTCCAAAGGGGGTCTTCGGTCATCGACCCTTAGGGTGCACCTGGCAGCCATCTCTGCTTACCGGGCCCGGGCCGGTCAGCCGACATTGGCACAGGAGACAGTGGTCGCGCACTTTTTCCAAGGCCTGGATCACATATCCCCTCCGGTGCATGAACCTCCACCTCCATGGGATCTCTTGCTGGTTTTGGCAAAGGTCATGGGCAAATGATTGAACCCATGCATAAGTGTGGGTGACCGACAACCTGTGGGGCAGGTGGTGAGCCGACCGGAGTCCTTAGTTGGTGCCCCGATTTTAGGTTGTGGAAGCGGAGGTTCCACCACAGTCGGTGGGGCAGCAAGTTTCGGCCGAACAACCAGCCCAGGCTTGGGCATCTCGACTGCAGGGAGGGGTTGTTTCGGCCGCTCGGGTGATAGCCACTTGATGGCCGGGGAAGGCGATGGCGTCAGCTTGTTCCTGGACAGAAGTAACTGCTGCCACATCAGTTCCTCGTAGCGTCGACGCGAGTTTGCGCGAAGCCCTCCTCTTCCGAGGAGGAAGACGAAGAGAGCGGCGCCCTCCACCTTCAGCCGAGACCACGGGCGGGCGGGATCGGCTGGACCGAGAAGAAGACCGAGATCCTTGGTGCTTGGGACGGGTCTGGGAAGGAGCAGGGGACACCCGCTCTTCCCTCAGCTCGGACACCTTAATCGGGGACTGCTGCACCGGGGGCACAGGCAGATCCTCGGTCTCCACCGGGGGAACTGGTGAAGAAGGGTAGTCGGCCTCACCAGTCGACAGCCTGTCCGGTTCGAGAAAAATCTCGACTGCATTGACGGGCGTCTCGGACGGCTGGCCTGACGGGGACGCCGTGAAGCCAGTGGCCTTGGCCGCAACCTCGACCGAAGTTGACAGTCGGCTGACCGGGGAAGGAGACCTCTCCCGCTCCCATGAACACCGATGGTGGGACTTACCCTAGAGTCCTTCTTTTGGACCGAGGAATGTCCCTCTCCCTCGGTGGAAAGGGATTGGCAAAGCTCCTTGAACGAAGCTGAATACAAGGTACCCAGAGAGAGGGGATAAATGCGCGACCGAGGAAGAGGATGATGCAGCCTGCTCCTCGAGGGCGATCATCATCTGCTCGAATTGCTCAGTGCCAAGCCAGCCGCGTGGTAACCGCCCAATGGGCCTCCTTCGACTTAACCAGTGGGTAGCGCTTCTCAGGGCACCCAAGCTGTAACCGGGCAGCGCGGTCCTCCAGGATGTTGGCCAAAAACGAACGGCATGACTCGCAGGCCTGCGGGTCGTGATCTTCGTGGACATAAGTCTCCACCACTCATTCACACTATTGGGATCTGCGCTGGAGGCACTAGGACCCATCGGGAGCAAACTTTTTGCTGGAGGGTCGGCGCCAGAGATGGCACCGTGAGGAACGTCGCCGCGAGCCCTGGCTCGTGCTTTAACGACTATCTCGGCGTCGACCCTCCAACCGCCTCAGTTCCTTTTTTCCCGCCGTCGAGTGCACTTCAGTGACAACGTCGCTCTCCTGTCGGGAGTCAAACTAGCAGCATAGTTTTCAGTTTTTAATTTTTTGTAGTATTATCTCGATACAGTATCGCTTAATTTTATTCCCTTGACGGAGTTGACCATGAGCAGGTCAGGTGACGGTAGGGAGACTTCATATGAAAGCTGTTCAGTCAGTCGGGCTGGGTCTGGTCTGCCGCCTTCTCCGGAGGAGGGGGTCTGACAACGGTCAGTCCATTGCCCGAGGAGATGGGCGGTCCCCCCGGAAGCATAAAAATAAACAGTCGCACTCTCGGCACCGTTCGGCCTCGAGCTCTTCTTCGGCCCACAGGTCTAAAAAGAGAAGGCATCACTCGAGGTCGCCTCTGATAATGTCTGCGCCGTAGACGCCGGTTATCGGGCTAATTGCCGTCTCCTCCTCGGAGTCGCCAACCTCGCTTCTCTGGTAGCCGACGGCTTCAACATCGGAGTCCCACCCCGCCCGCAGGGTGGCTCCCAGATGAGCAGTTTCATCAGTGGGCTCTTATGGAGCAATGGGCTCGGAGGTTGGTTCGGCTACTCTGGCCCGACGTGAGGCCTTCTGCCTCTGGGCGACCAGGTAGGGGCGGTTGGACCTTCCTGGTCGCACGGCACCTTCTTCGGTGCCGCTGACCCTGCTGCTAGATGTCTCCCCCACATGGTTACGGCGCAGGGGCCACCGATGCCCCTTATCTCCTGCCTTCTTCCTTCAAAACCTGTTTTGAGTCTTGGGTGTTTTCTGCGTCGTGTGGCCTATCGGTGCCGTCCTCGCGCCGCTGTTGTGCTCTGCGCCATGCGGCTTCTCGGCACTGTTTCAGCACCGCGGGCCACGCGAGCGCCGTTCTCGGTGCCATCGCTGGGCGTGCTCGGGGCTCTCTTTCTCTTCCTTCCTTCTTCCTCCTCCTCTTCGAATCTCATTCCTTTCCTGTCCATGCGGTCCCTCCTGGACTGTCAGGAGATGACGTTGAGCCTGACCCAGACCTCTCGGGTTGGGTGGTAGAATGTGGGACTAGCAGGTTCTATTACTGCTACAGAGCCTGTGGGTCGAGGACCTCATCCTTTAAGTCTCTGTTGAAAAATCTGAGTTCCACTTTTTCTCCAGACTACAGACATTGATCCTGGGAAATTGTTGAGACTCCAATATCTTCATGCCTGGAGATCCCTATGATTTGACTCCTCCGATTCAGCTTTCCTTCGAGACGCTGTCTCAAATGGTATGGAATAATCCTGCTCTTACCCTTCGTGGCTAATTCCATTGATAGGAAGTATTCAGCCCCTAAGGATCGTCCCATTTGGCATCTCAAGCCTTTGCGGATCCTGTTGTAGTCTTGGCAGAGAATGATAAGGTCGTTCTTCCTCCTCAAACTACTACAGTCGGACTATTAACAAAGAATTTGCAGGATAGACACCTTGGGTAAGAGATTTTCTGCGTTCTACTCTAAGTATATGCACAGTTACCAAGGCTATTTTTCTCAGTATGAGTATATCCTGTGGCATTCTATTAAACAGATGGTTGAAGCCTCACTGAGTCGGATTCAAAGCCAGAGTTCAAACCATTACCAGAGGTACAGAATCTAACAATCAGCAGGTTAAAGCAGCCATGGATGCTTTTGACACTGCTTCCTGCTCAGCGGGTTGCTTTGCATTTAACTACCGCCATTCCTGGCTGCGACCAGGCTTTACGGCACGGCAAGCATCAGGTGATGGCTTGCCTTTCTTGACGGTGCATATCTTTTTGGTCCTCAGGTAGAGCAGCCTAGAAGCTACACAAAAGACTAGGGTCAGCCATTAGGTTAGGTTGGTTCGGCCCTCCTGCCCCCTCTGAGGGCATGCCAGTAAACCATAGTTTCATAACTGCCAGTCCTTTGAGGCAGAGGTAGTTTCCATAAGAACCAACCTGCCAACCTCAAATGAAGATGCAACAGAGTTTAAGGGGCCCAAAGCGCCTGCGCTACCTTATGAATTGCCGGCCCAAGTTCCATCTCAGCTGCCGAGGTGGACTTTTCCCTCCGGTGGGAGGTTGGTCTGATGCACTTCTGCAACCAGTGAAGTCCACAACCTCAGGCAAATGGGTCGCTCGGATAATATCGCGAGGGGTATTCACTCAATCTTGTGGAGACCCTCCAGATTGTCCTCCCAAACGACAGCCCAGGCTGTCAACCTTCAGTCAGACCTTCCGCCTCGAGATTGAGGGGACCTTCTGAACAACAGGGGCAGTAGAAGTGGTGCCACTGCACCAACGAAACACGGGTTTCTACTCCCATTACTTTCTGGTTCCAAAGAAGTCCGAGGAATGCCTTCATTCTAGATCTCAGAGCTAAACAAATTTCTCCCAAGGAGAAATTCAAAATGATTTCTCTGGGAACCCTGTTATCTCTGTCCCATCAGCACGACTGGCTAGCCTCCCCAGATATGCAGGACACTTCACCAGCATTATCCTTATTCACCCGAGGCATCACATTCCTGAGGTTTGTGGCTCTGGGACAGCATTATCAGTTCAGAGTCCTGCCGTCTTGCTATCCTCGCCCTGAAGTTTTACAAAATGCTGCAGTTCTGATGCCGACCTCAGAAAGGTCGGAATTCAGGTGTTTCTTATCTGGACGATTATTTTAGTGTAGGCCTTCCAGGCAGGGGGACTCTGGATGCCTGGAGATGACTCTTCCGGGCTCTACGCCCATGGGAGTTCTGCTCCAACTCAAGAAATCGTAACTGCAGCCCTCCCAGAGGCTCCTTTATAGGGTCTTTTCTGGACACCTCCTAGTGAAGGTTTTCTTCTCGAGAAGACAGGAGGAACGTATATCCTTCAGATGGCCCGTCACATAGGGGAAAGCAGCTCAGTCACAGCTCTTGTCTATAACGGATGCTGGGCCTCATGGCATCCTCAGTGTTCACTGTACCCCTAGCATGTCTGCATTTGAGAACCACCCAGTGGATGCTCAGTACTCAGTGGTCCCCAACCACTCACCCGCAGTCCTATCTCATCAAGGTGACAGAACCTTTAAGGAGGTCACTCACCTGGTGGTCTCAAGAGAGCAATCTCCCGGGAGGTGTATCCCTTGCTCCTCTGGACCATCAGATCTCCATTACCACTGACTATCCCTAATGGGGTGGGAGCTCTGTCAGGCTCTCCACTTCAGGGTGCGTGACTCGAGAATCCAGTCTCAGCTCACATAAACATCCTGGAAATGAGAGCCGCCCTCTATGCGGTCCAAGCTTTGAAGGACATTCTGTGTCACAAGAACATCCTCCTTCAAACTGGACAACAAATGCAGTGATGTATTACATCAACAAGGCGGTGCTCATTCTTACCCCTTGATGTGAAGCAATGAGGGTATGAAATGGTGCTTGGAGCACGATGTCTAATTCATGGTCTACCTGCCAGGTGTTCAGAGCTAATTGGCAGACCGTCTCAGCAGAACAGAGACAGACCTCACGAGTGGTCTCAACCAACCATGGTTCAGTGTCACTATTCAAGAGTGGGAATCCGTGACCTGACCTTTTGCATCCCCACCAAACAAACTGCCTCTCTTTCTGCTCCAGAAATCCAGGGCCTGGCATTTTCTGTCAGGATGCGTTCAGGCTGCGTGTGACAAAATCGCTTTACGCTCTTCCTCTAATTCAGAGGGTACCTCAAGTTCGAATCCGAGGGGACAAAATGATTCTCTATTGCTCCCTTTGGCTCGTGACAGCTGTGGTTTTCCACCACTCAATATGTTGGCAGTTCCTCCGAGACCGCCTTCCTGCAGATGAACCTTTTGACTCAGGGACCGTGGTCCATCCTAACCTGAGATCACTTCACTTCATGCTTGGCTCCTGAAGAGGTCAAGTAAACTGGTTCAATGTCTCTGAAGAGTTTCAGATATTCTTTTGGCTGCAGGGAAGCCAGCCACTGGAAACTTACACAGCCAAGTGGGAAGTTGCCGCTGTGGTGTGTGGAAGTCCCTTTGAACTCTTTCCTGTCCACTAGATAAGGTTTTGAGTACCTTTTGACCTCTCAAATTCAGGTCTGCAGTATTCTACAGTCAAAGTTCATCTTAGTGCCATTTCAACGTATCATGAGCCTGTTTTCCTTAACTCTGGCTCAGTACCTATGGTTAGAGATTCCTTAGATTCCATACCAGACCTCCTACAAGACATCCAGTTGCAGCCTGGGACATTATTCTTGTGCTGAACATGCTCCCTGAAACCTTTTGAACCTCTGGCTACCTGTGAGCTAAAATTTCTCACCTGAAGACCTTGCTTCCAGTGCTATATTCCTCAGCCCGTAGGGTCTTGAGATACATGCCCTAGTCACAGACCCTCCGTATACTGTGTTCCACAAGGACAAGTAGTCCTCGTACTATCCTAAATTTCTTCCTAAGGTTGTGTCAGAATTTCATTTAAACCAACCTTGGTCCTTCCTTCTTATTTTATGGACTTCTAAAATGAAGGGTGCTCTTCATTCTCTGGATGTTAAGAAGGCCTACGCTTTCATCTAGAGAACGAGGGATTGGCAAAGAGCAACGTTCGTTTCCTTCATTGGAGACCCGGGCTTGGAACCTGTCGCTATCAGATGTATCTCATCATGGCTAGTGGCTTGCTGGTCACTGCTACTCCATGGCGAGGTTGCTGAGGGTAGAGTTTACGCCACTCACCAGAGCGTCGTGGCATCCCTAGCAGAAATTGAACGTGCTCCATTGCACATCTGCAATGCGGGCCACTCCGGGAGCCTATGCATACTTTAGTTAAACATTATGCACTAGATGTCCATGCCAGACTATTTCTTCCTTTGGCAGAGCCATCCCCAGTGGACTTCTGTCCCAGAAACATGAGCCTTGGTCTTTCCTGTCCCTCTCTCGGGGATTATTAGCCTCGGGTACTCTCCCATTGGTGAATGAGTGGTGGATACTATGTCCAGGAAGATATGAAAATTACATACCCACCGCACTCTTCGTCTTCTTGGACCGAGTCTCCACCACTTCACACGCCTACCCTCCATCCCCGAGCTCACCTTTTTGTTGGTCTTCACTCCCTCAAATCTTTTTAGGCCGTGAATACTTCTTTATTTGACCCTTCTTACACGGGTCGCCGGACTATCTTATGTCCGTTTTTGTGTTAGGCTACCTTCTAGTTAGTTACGCTTGCACCTCCTTGCAAAAAAGGCAATTGGAGGCGGTTGGAGGGTCGACGCTGTGATAGTCGTTACCGCACGAGCCAGGGCTCGCGACGCTGCCTCGCGAGGCGCCATCTCTGTCACCCCACCCTCCAGCAAAGTTTGCTCCCTAATGGTCCTAGTGCCTCCGCAGGATCCCAATAGTGTGAATGAATGGTGGAGATTTCGTCAAGAAGATCAAGAATTCTGGTAGGTCACGTAGTTTTCATTTTAGGCTTGAGGCAGTAGACGCATCGGTGGAGTGCGGGTCTGTCCTGGATATCTTCTACCCGTAGGGAGAGAGATGACCAAGTCTTCAAAATTTTTAAATGAGTTTCAAGCGTAACCAAAGAATTAGGATCTAGTCTATCACGAGAGCGTTAAGGAGAGAACCTGAGCTTCCAAGCGGTAAGGAAGATCTGGCATCATGGGGCTGAGCCGAGGTTTTACCACCTTGGGTGGGAGGAGCCAGCTTGAAGACCTTCCGCAAGATTTAAAGCGGCAAGGAACCTGCCAGACAGTGTGATGAACAACATATGACCATTCCTCGAACTTTACAGAGTAACCTGTTTTACCACCTGTACAGTAGATCTTCCTTGTCAATCTTCACCATCATTACTTCCTGGGTGTAAGTCGAGGCGCTAATCTGCCACGGAGCTTTTTTTTAAAGCTGTTTGTTTCCGTCCCCCCGGAGCACGCCATGCGCCATGCCGAGGGCGGCCGCGTACGACACCCTCCTCCAACCAGTTCTGTTCTCCACTGCGAGGCAGCACCTGCTGGAGCCGCCCATCTCCTCACGGCCAGCGACTCTTTTCCACACACCGATCACCACTGCACCGCTCTTTTTCTTTTAAAGCCGCGCCCGGTGTGTTTTCCCAATGTTTTTCTTTGTTGATTTCATGGGTCCGGGTCCGACAAATCGCGTTAAGACGGGCGCCCTAAGGCCGGTGTGTTACTGTGGGGTGCATTTCTCTCAGTCTCGACCGGCATGACGCTTTGTCTGCTGCCTGGGACCCAACCATGACATGTGGATCTGCATGACGCCTGTTTCCCTCCATGGACCGCCGTGGTCCTCAAGTCCCATGTGTTTCGGTAAAGCTCTCGACTGGGACGACGGCCAAGGGCTTCTCAGGTAAGGTCTCAGGCCCTTTCCTCGGGTCCCTCCCGGGCTCATACGGGTCTGAGGAGGAGGGGAGTGGTGGAGACTCGTCCAAGAAGATCAAAAATTACGGTGGTACGTAATTTTCCTTTTTTGCTCGTAAAGATCTGACAGTTCAGGTTTGAAACTACACAGACAGAGCTTCTATCTTAAAGCTCGTGCTCAGAGTTCCATTCATGGAATGGATTTAACTATTTCACCTCCGGAGCAGTTCTAGTGGTGGGACAAACTGCAACTTGTCATAATATAGCAAGACTCCATTAGAAGAAACAACATTACTAAGGTGAGTAATTTTTTCTTCTCTCCCACCTAAACAGTCTTAAGTCTTCTGAAAAAACAAACACAGTCAGATGTCTCGCCTGACCGGCACCCAACGGAGAAGGTCCACAAGCCTCCGTCAGGCCATCGTAAGGTCCTCTGACGGCACTTCTAACTCCGGTACAGTGGTGCCGCCACCGGCTAGGACTCCGCCACCGCTGGCCAGACCCGACGACATAGCTAACGACTTACTGTCATCAGTGGAGCAGACGCCAGCTCATCAGCCTTCTTCTGAGCCCGATGATGGTCTCCAGGCCCAGGACACCCCGTCGCCGCCGCCGCCCGACATCGGGTACCAGTGCCAGTATCCACCCACTGATGCTGAACCCTACTCTGGGCCTGACTCCAGGCTCACAGAGGCTCAATATGAGTCGGGAAAGATCTTTTTTCCCATTGGTGGGAAACAATAAAACCTGACCTGCTCCAGCTGCCCCACCTCAGCCCTAGCCTGCCCAGACTCCGGATGGAGGGAATGAACCCCGCCGTAGGGGGCAGGTGCCATTCACCTCCCAAGAAAAAGCTGGACAAAAGGAGGCACCGCAGGTCTCGCAGCTCTAGCCCCTCCAGCTCTCCGGACCGGCACCGACACAAAAAGAGAAGACATCGCTTTCCATCTCCTTCTTCAACAGATTCCTCTTCGGTGGAGGATCCAGCTTCAGGAGAGCCTGAAGACTAGCCGAAATCACCTCCAGACAACCCCACATTTATGGAGGTCATGCGACACATCCAATTAAACATGGGTTGGGACACAGGAGACACTCAACCCGGAGTGCTCAAGGCTTGCCAGGTATCTCCGGCAAAAGGATCCCAAGCCTACGGTTATTCCGTCTTTGGTGGACACCTTTGCAGACGTGACTAAAGCCACCTGGCGGCACCCCTATTCCTCTTCATCAGTCTCCAAAAAGGCTAATCGCTTATACCGGGCTCCTAAGGAACATCCCTTCTAGGATTGTGGATATGTTGTTCATCCACACTCTTTGGCATGTCCCTTTCCCCTTTAAATCTTGCCAGAAGTCTTCAAGCTGGCTTCTCCCACCCACCCGGGTGGTATGTACCTCTGCTGCACCCCATGACGCCATATCTTCCTTTCCGCTAAAAGATACAGGTTGCCTCCCTCGTGCTTATGCATTTCGTAGGCCCTGGCTTTCAAAACTTCGGTTTTACCGAAATTAAAACTCGTTTGAGTTAGCGATCACGCTTTTGCGTCCTCGGTCATGGAAGAGAAATCTTCTCCAGGATTTTGCCGGTGTCCTTGCGGCCAGAAGATGTCACGCACCGATCCCCATCTCACGTGCGTCTGCTGCCTAGATGTCGGCCATGACACCTCGTCCTGCAGTTATTGCTTGGCCTTCCATCCCAATGTGCTGGACGACCGCCTGGCACGTTTGAAGTTGGGGAAATCGGAGAAAAGGAATTCGGTAAAGTCTAAGGAGGCTAGGTGGGTGGTTTCCGCGGCCGCTGGTTCCGCCGAGCAGCTGGAACGCATGAATATGTCAAGAAGAATCTCGCAGGCTGATTCGGCTAATCAAAGCTTTTCATTCCACTCAACCTCGGCTCCACTACAGGTTCTTTTAAAGAGTTAAAGGCCCTCACCACCTGGGTGAGGTTCCAAGGGCTTGCACTCCTCCCGCTCTTGAAAGAGGGACAAAGAACCCAACTCGTTTTGGTCTCGGCGAAGGCGCTCTTGGGACCGAGAGAGGTCTCAGTCCCAGGAGATAGCTTCCTCGGCCGCAGGCTTCACGGACCTTCCATCTGGCCAGCCGACCAAGGAACTGGCCGATGAGGTTGAGATTGTTCTCGACCCAGTCGACCCTCTTGTTGCCAGCCATGGCCGACGACCCCTTGGAAAGGACTCCGGTCCTTGTGATCTTACTTCGAGAAACGGCTCTTGCAGCAGGTTACACCATTAGGACTGAAGCTGGCAGGCGCCAGGACCCCATGGAAATTTTCTAGCTACAGTATCCCAACGGAGACCGCCCCGATGTCGGGACCGCCCTTCGACTCCGGTCCCACCCCCGACGTCAGGCATCATACAAAAGGGGGCGGTCCCCCAGAATCCCCAGTTTTTTCCCGCCATCGACTCGCCAGCATCGGCCTCACGGACCCATTTCAGCGAACAATGTCTTGAACTTCCAGCATTTACTTACTAAATGTCGGCATCTCCCACTCCTACTCCTTCCCCAGAAGGACACCCCTCCAAGTTTGCCTGCTGCAAACAGATCCCTTTTAAGGATCTTAATTTGGCCTGTCTGCGGTGCCTAGGTCCGGAACACGACACCAAGGCCTGCTCCTTTTGCAAGTAGTTAAACAGTCACACCCGGATCCGCCACCAGAAGGCACTTCAGGGGTTCCTGTTTGAAGAAAGATTAAAGATTATGGACAAAGGCCCTGCCTCCAGGGGTGAGTCTACCCCCCAAGTCCCGTAAACACCGGGAAAAACACCGGGAGAAGGCCAGGTCCAGATCCCCGAACCGGGCCTCGGACTCAGGCACCAGCTCTGGCTCCACGCACTCAGACCGCTCTCCCTCCAGGGCTCGCTCTCAGCCCCTTCCCATTAAAGTTAGGACAACAGGCAGCTCTTGGCTTCTCTGCATCCACTTAAGACTTCCAAGGCTTTGGACCCTTCTCCGGCACTCTCCTGTGCTTCAGCGAAGTCTTCTGACAGTCATCAGTCCAAGTCCTCTTCGAAGGCCACTTCGACTTCCTCGAACAGACGCCAGGAACCCGACGCCAGATCGGCCTCCCAGGGGATCAGGCCCCCCTCCCAGGAAGACCAAGGACCTGACGCCCTTGCGGACGATGGAACTAGTGGGCGGCTGACCTTCCGCTAAACGCCCGCCAGACCAGATGCCGCCAAACATTCTCAAGAAAGGTAATCACCAAATTACAGGACGCCGGGAAGGCGGTGAGGACAGTACAGGCCATGTACAGACCCAAGACTGGTTCCTTTCATAGGAACCAGAATCGCTTTTGCGGCCGGCAACAACAGCAGCCACGTTCCAGACAGCAACAAAGGAGCAACTTCAACCATAAGGCCCAGCCTAAGTCTTCCCCAGGCCAAGGTCAGAGATATACCAAACCGACCCAGCCTGCGGGAGGCAACGCCGCCACAGCATGACTCCTTCCCGGCCCCTCCTTTGGATCAACGGGAACAAAAGGTTGGGGGTCGCATCTCTCGCCACCTTTCAGGGTGGCAGACGATAACTGCCGACCGGTGGGTCCTTCAGTTGGTCGAGAGAGGACACTTTATAGAATATCTCGATCACCCACCATCAAGGCCTCCTCTGCTTTCCCGTTATTCGGGACAGTACGCACTACTCATTCAGCAGGAGGTACTAACTCTTCTGGAAGAAGAAGCCATAGAGCATGTACCGTGGAACCAGAGAGGCGCAGGATACTGTTCCCACTTCTTTCTGGTTCCCAAAAAGACAGAGGACCTCTGTCCAATTCTGGACCTCAGCGACCTCAACGCTTCGGTGCTTTACAAATGCTTCTGCACGGTGACTCTTCCAGGATTAATTCCCATGCTCAAGCAGGGTGCCTTCTTAGCGTCACTGGATATGCCGGATGCCTACCTGCATATACCGATAGCTCGAGTGCACAGAAAATTCTTGCGCTTCGAGTTTCAGGGTCGCCATTATCAGTTCCGAGCCCTCCCTTTCGGGCTGTCCTCAGCACCTCGGGTATTCACGAAGTGCATGGCAGTTGTAGCGGCGGCTCTCAGGAGACAAGGCCACTACATGTTCCCCTACCTGGATGACTGGCTTCTCGTGGCCCCCTCCTGGGAGACTCTGATGTCCGCAATCCACTGTACTCTGTCCCTCTTCAGGTCCCTGGGCATCATTATCAATCAGGAGAAGTCACACCTGGTTCTGTCTCAGAGACTGCAATTCATAGGCACAGTCCTGGACACCATCCAGGGGAAAGCTTTTTTGCCCCAGGACAGAGCAGAACACATCAGATCCATCATCAGGGATATCTTAGGAAAGAAGACTGTTCCAACAAGATTGGTCCTTTGCCTGCTCGGACACATGGCTGCGGCCATTGCAACAGTCCTTTTAGCCCGTCTCCACATGCGGGTGACCCAGTGGATGTTATGGGTGCAGTGGGATCAGAAGCAAGACCATCTGCAGCATCCAATCAGGATCACGAATGCCATCATCCGGTATTGGCAATGGTGGCTCGACCCAGAGCACCTGTCGTTGGGAGTCCCCTTTGTTGCACCGTCTCCGGTTGTGACACTTCACGGATGCTTCGGGGTCCGGTTGGGGGGCGCACCTTGACGGTCTCAGGGCTCATGGGATATCCCAGGAAGCTCATATCCCCGACGCCATGAAGTTTTACAAAGTGGTGTGCAATTCTAGGGACATGGATATGTTGTTCATCCACACTGTCTGGCAGGTTCCTTGCCGCTTTAAATCTTGCCAGAAGGTCTTCAAGCTGGCTCCTCCCACCCACCCGGGTGGTAAAACTCTCGGCTCCGCCCCATGACACCAGATCTTCCTTACTGCTTGGAAGCTCAGGTTCCCTCCTTAACGCTCTGTGTGATAGACTGGATCCTAATTCTTCGGTTCGCCCGAAACTCATTTTAAAATTTTCAAGACTGCGGTCATCTTTCTCCCTCGCGGCTGGGATGGACAAGTCAACTCCCGGATTTGGTGCCCTTGCGGGCAGATAATGTCTAGGACGGACCCGCAGTCCACGTGCGTCTCATGCCTCGCTTCAGAACACGACCAAGAGGCTCAAGAGTCGTGCTGTTCGCTCTCTGCCAACGCCCTGGAGAACCGCACTGCTCCGGGTTGTGCTGGGGCGCCCGAGAAGCGCCACCTGCCGGTTATTGAAGGAGGCCCATTGGGCAGTTACCACGGCAGCTAGTTCGGCTGAGCAGCTCGAGCAGATGATCGCCTCGAGGAGGAGGCGCCCAGCCTGCATCATCCTTCCCTCGGTCGCTGCATTATCCCGCCTCTCTGGGTACCTCGTATTCAGCTTCGTTCAAGGAGCTTTGCCAGTCCCTTTCCACGAAGGGAGAGGGGCCATCGGGACATTCCTCTCAGTCCAAAAAGAAGGACTCTAAGGGTAAGTCCCATCGTCGGCGTTTGTGGGAGCGGGAGAGGCCTCCTTCCTCGGACAGCCGACTGTCGACTTCGGTCAAGGTTGCGGCTGAGGCCACTGGCTTCACGGCGTCCCCGTCAGGCCAGCCGGCCGAGACGCTCGTCGAAGCGGTCGAGATTTTTCTCGACTCGTCGGACGGGCTGTCGGCTGGTGAGGCCGACAACCCTTCTTCACCGGTTCCCCCGGTGGTGACCGAGGATCTGCCTGCGCCCCCGGTGCAGCAGTCCCCAATTAAGGTGTCTGAGCCGAGGGAAGAGCGGGTGTCCCCCACTCCTTCCCAGACCCGTCCTCGGAAACACCGAGGATCTCTGTCTCGGACTTCTTCTCGGTCCAGCCAATCCTCGCCGACATCGGGCGGTCTTGGTCTCGCACCGAGGTAAGCGGCGCCCGCCCCTATCTTCCTCCTCGGAATAGAGAGGCTTCGCATAAATTGCGCCGACGCTACAAGGACCTGATGTGGCAGCAGTTGCTTCTGTCCAGGAACAAGTCGACGCAGTCGCCTTCCCCAGCCATCAAGTGGCTGTCACCCGAGCGGCCGAAACAACTTGCACCGTAGTCGAGATGCCCAAGCCTGGGCCGGTTGTTCGGCCGAAACCTGCTGCCCCACCGATTGTGGTGGAACCCCCGCCTCCACAACCGAAATCAGGAGCACCGACCAAGGATTCTTGGTCGGCTCAAGGTCTGCCCCACAGGTTGTCTGTCACCCTCACTCCCGACCGTCCTCGGCAGATGGAGGGTGGCTCAGGCCCCAGGCAGCTGTTTGCGGACTCCTCTGAGTCCGACGACTCCTCCCTGTTCTCCAGGCCGGTTGACCTGGAGTCCTCCGGGGCCAGTCGTTGGACGAAAGCCCATCGTCCTTCATGGGTTTGCTTCGGCTCATCTCGGAGTCCACCAGGATGCAGCTCGAGCCTGTATCCAAATGGGCCAAGTATCCCCTCACGGAGATACTGGACCGAGGGGATTCCCCATGGAGGCCTTTCCAGTGGCTGAAGCCACTGTCGCCCAGCTTTGGCAGCGGCCTGCTTCCTCGCCCCGCGCCTCGGCCAGGAAGTATGCGGTCCCTACTGCCTTCGCCTGGTTTGAACACCTCTCTGCCGAGGGTTGGTCAACACATTTTCCGCGCCCGGAACGCTAGGATGTGGACAAGCCCCTGACAAGGAGTCCAAAAGCTGACCACGCCGGGCAAGGTGCACGCCGATGCCTCCTTTGGCCTCCGCCAGGCCAGCTCAGCCGTGCTGATGGCACACTTCCCATGCCCTCATGGGCCCCTGGGTGAGGAGAACCCTCATCTCCCGGCCGGCCTGCAGACCACAGTCCGGCAGGTGCGGGACTAGGGTAGGGCAGTGGCTAAGCAGCAGCTCCAAACGGCTCTGGACATAGGAGACTCCTGTGCCAGATCAGTTGCGGCTGCGGTGGCCATGCGCCGCAGAGCATGGCTGAGGATATCCACCTTCACGGCGGATACCCAGCACAAATTGGTGGACGTCCCCTTCTTGGGGACCGACCTCTTCGGCCCTGGAGTGGAAGGTCACCTCCAGCAGATCGAGAAGTCCAATGCCACTCTGGACTCTGTCACCTCCGCCCAGAAGGACAAAGGCCACCGACAGCAGCAGCACAAGTCCTTTCGCCCTTCCGCGCCTGCGGCACATCCGGCCCAACAGCACCAGGTTGGCCAGCAGGCTCGCGCTTGGCATCCCAGACCCAAGCCCGCGGCTTCCTCCAATAGGAAGTAGGGAGCTAAAGGCCCAGGAGGTCCCTCGGCGGTCCCTTCTCCAAGCCTGTCCAGTGACGGGTTGAGGGGTGTCACCCCAGCCTCGCCACTCCCCGTGGGGGGACGGCTCCCGCCACTTTCTTTTCCGCCTGGTCCGTTATCACCACGGACCGCTGGGTGTTGAGGGGTAGGAAAGGGCCTGCCTCTGGAGTTCGAGCAGGCTCCTGCCCTCTG
Source organism: Neoceratodus forsteri (assembly GCA_016271365.2). Taxonomy (NCBI): domain Eukaryota; kingdom Metazoa; phylum Chordata; order Ceratodontiformes; family Ceratodontidae; genus Neoceratodus; species Neoceratodus forsteri. The sequence goes on along the minus strand of CM057449.1, from coordinate 240,693,416 downwards.
AGCAGTCGAACATCGGGAGCCACGGGTCCGCAGCCTCTCTGTCGACCCGCTGAGCCGATATTGCCCTGCTCCTCAAAAAAGAGGTGATCAGGAAGGTGGCGGATCCTCCTCCAGACCTGGGGTTTGTGTCCAGGTATTTCCTGGTCCCAAAACGGACAGAGGGCTGGCGCCCCATTCTCGACCTGCACGACCTGAACAGGTTCCTAAGGTCTCGGACCTTCAGGATGGTCACTCTGGCTCAGATAATCCCATCCTTGGAGCGAGGCGTGTGGTTCTGTTCCTTGGACTTTCAGGACGCGTTCTTTCATGTCCCAATCCGTCCGTCCCATCAGAGAGTCCTCCGCTTCAGAGTGGAGGGATCCCTTTACGAGTTCCGGGCCATGCCCTTCGGCCTTTCCCTAGCTCCCAGGGTCTTCACCAAATGCATGGCAGTGGTGACAGCATTTCTGCAGCGCCGAAGGGTCTGGGTGTACCCTTACCTGGATGACTGGCTGATTGCAGCCCCCTCCAGAGCGGAGGTGGAGCGGTCCAGAGATCTGGCCTTCCAGGTTTGCTCTCAGATTGGCCTCCTCATGAACGAGGCCAAGTTGGAACTCGTGTCAAAGCAGGTGATACTTTTCATCGGGGCAGAGCTCGACTCTCTTCGAGCCAGAGCACGGCTCCCGGCGGACAGGGCCGAGGTCCTTTCCTCCTTTGCCCAGTCATTTCAGATTGGGCAATCGCCACCTGCTCGGGACTTCCTGGGCCTCATGGCGGCCTGCACCAGCATGGTCCATTGAGCCCACTGGCACATGCGTCCCCTTCAATGGGGACTGGCCAGCCAATGGTCACAACACTTCGATCCGCTGGATCAGCTAGTGACAGTGACCCAGGGGATGTGGAACGCTCTCCAGTGGTGGACCGTTCCAGCACATCTGCAGGAGGGCATCCCATTTGTCTGCCTCGAGCCGACGATCTTACTTCGAGACACAGCTCTTGCAGCAGGTTACACCATTAGGACTGAAGCCGGCAGGCATCAGGACCCCACGGAAAAATTCTAGGTAGCTATCTTCAGCGGGACCACCCCGACGCCAGTCCCGCCTCCGACGCCAGACTTAGTAATATGGCGTGGTCCCGCCCGATTCTCAGTTCTTTCTGGCCGCCGACTTGCATGTCTCGACCTTCGGTTCAGTCTCTAGCCACTACACGTAAAAGTTTTTTCCTACGGAAATCTGATTTTCTACAATCAAGTTCTTCGCTGATGTCCTCTCCAACCTCCGGTCACCCTCAAGTGTGCTTGTGGGAAGCAGATCCTCTCAAGGACCCGACTGCCTGCGTCCGTGTGCCCAGGGCTCAGACCATTTACACCCGGTCCTGCTTCTTTTGCCAGGGCTTAATAGCAGAACCTCGATCCATGGGCCAGAAGGCCCTTCAGGCATTCCTGCTAGAAGAAAAACTCAAGACATGTGTCTTCCAAGTGGGACTCTTCGTGAGAAGGGCCCACAAGCACGCTGAGAAGTGATAGGGAGAAGGCCCCTTCCCGTCCCCATCTAGGCTTTCAGACTCACGAGCTCTGGTTCCAGGTCCGACCGCCTCTTCCCGGCCAGTGCTCAGCCTCCCACTGCTGCGTTAGAAAGTCTCTCCTCTTCCCAGGCCAAGACTCCCAGGCCTTCCTCGTCCTCCAAGGCCCTGGCCAAGTCGGGGATCGCCACTATCACCATAAGTCGGGTTCCCCGCTCTGAACCCGGACGTCAGGTCTGCTTCTTGCCTCCTCGCACATCTGGGCGAGCTCACCTCTCTGAAGAGGCCGCAGGACCCGACACCGGCACGTCTGCCGCCGACCTCTCCGCCACAGGTCCCTCAGAGCCGCCGCCGGCCAGACGACCGCCGCCGCCAGGCAACGCATCCCGACGCCGGTAGGGGATGGGCGCCGCCCTATTGAGAAGAGGATCCCGACGCCTCCGATCGACGTCGGTCAGGAGACCATCACTGAGGAGGAGTTGACTCAGCCCGAGGACCAGACGGGCGACCCCGGTCCTGTCGAGACGCCCAGGAAACCCTCGCCACTACTTGAGCCCCCTGTGGAGCTGACGCCGGGACCCGACGACCGTCCACCGGCGCCCGGACCGTTGTCGGGCCTTTCCATGTTAGAAGTGAAGGAGCTGTTTACTTACTGGTGGGACACCATAAAGAAGGACATGGTTCCCACTCCACCTCCTCTTCCTCCTCCTCCTCCTCCTACACAGGTTACTCCTCCGGTTCCTGCGCCCACCCCTCCCATCGGGTCGGCAGGCTGCTACCCTCTCCGGGGAGCACAGAACACCTCAAGGGAGACCAGACAAACGGAGACCTCCGTCCAAATCTTCTTCCAGGTCACCCAGCCCTAAGAGACCCAGAAGACGCCGACGATCTTCGACGGAGGACACGGGATCAGAGTTCTCAACATCCAGATCCCTCATCTCCTCCCCATCCCTTCTCCGGATCCACGCGATGCCAAAGTCTCGGATGACCCTTCGCTCGGATATTATGGAGACACATCCAAGAGAACATGGGATGGGATGCGAAGAGCTTAGACCTCAAAGGCTACGCCTGCAAAGTATCTTCGCAGAAGGACCCCAAGCTCATGGTGGTGCCACCCTTGGTAGACACTTTCGTGATGCACTCAAGGCAGCGGAAGTATCCACATTTGCTCCCGGCATGCCGAAGAAAGCTGATCGCTTGTACAGGGCTCCCAGGGAAGACCAGTACTTGACTCAGCATCCTCAGGCCGCACTCTCTGGTCATAACAGCCTGCATGACCGGTCCCAGAGACCGCAACATCTGAGCACCCTGCCACCGACCCAGAGTCCAAACAGCTTGACGCCATGGGTAGGCGGACGATGCTTCCGCCACCCGCGCCTATCAGATCCCTGGAATTATTTGACCCACATGGTGCAGTTCCAAATGCCTTGTGGGAACAGGGTCTGGATGCGGCTGAGAAAACTGCCGGAAGGTGAGCAGAAGGGGAGATGCTTCAGCTACTTCGCACAGGTTCGACGGGAACCTGCGTTCACGACCTGCTGACTCCTCGGCCCGAGCAGCAGCTTCAGGTGTATGCATCCGGAGACACTCTTGGTTACGCTGCTCTGAGTTTCACCCCGGACGTCCAGAAGAATATCATGGAGCTTCATTCGAGGGAGAAGTTTTGTTTGGTAAATCTCAGAGAAGATAATTACCAGACTCAAGAGGCTGGAGAGGGTGAGGTCTGTCCAGGCCATACCGACCTCAGCTTAGTTCCTTCGAGAACTAAAGCTGCCATGGGACGGACGAGACAACAGTCCCGCCCCACTCCACTAACAAAGGGCTCGCTGCAGAGCCCAGGGAAACCACCCGCAGGCCAGGCCAGCGGTCTCCTAAGCCGCTCCAGCCAGCGGGACCTCAGCCACACAGCCTGATTCCTTTCTCGCCCCTCAGGATCAACGGGAATTATGGTCGGGGTCAGATATAACTTCCTGCCGGGATGGCAGGCTTAACCAATTTAAAGGTGTGTTCTTCAGTTGGTTGGAAGAGGCCACTTTATAGAATTCAGAAAAGCCACCCTCGAGGCTCTTTTGCTCTCCGGTACCCGGTCAGTACAAGTCACTGATCTGGCAAGAAATACTGCTGCTTGCAAAGGGAGCTATAGAGTACGTCCCGGAGAACCAGAGAGGACAAGGATACTATTCCTACTTCTTCTTGGTTCCAAAGAAAACAGGGACCTCCGTCCGATTCTGACCTCAGCGACCTCAACGTGTCGGTCGCCTACAAGAGATTCCGTATGGTGACTTTTTCTGGTCTCATTCATGCTGGAAGCAAGACACCTTCTTAGCTGCCTCTAGACATGCAGGACGATACCTGCACATCCCTAAAGCTCAGGCGCACAAGAGGTTCCTGCGCTGTAGTTTCTCGACCACCACCTTCAGTTCTAAGCCTCCCATTCGGACTGTCATCCCACCCAGGGTCTTTACTAAATGCATGGCAGTCTGGCATCTCAAGGAGACAGGGCTATTATGTGTTCCCCGCATTCTGGACGATTGGTTTCTCATGGCCGGGCCCAGAGGTGTTACGAGCGATCCAGAGCACCCAGGACCTGTTTCTGCTCTCTGAGCATCCTAATCAACCACCAGAAGTCTATCCTGGTACCGTCACAGAAGCTGCAATTTATAGGAGCAGTACTGGACACCGTTCAGGGAAGAGCATTTCTTCCAGACACAGAGCGAGCGCATCAGATCCCTCATCAGGGAGCTTTCGCCGAACAAGACCATCCCAGCTTGTACGGTCCTTCGCTTGCTCGTGGACACATGGCTGGCGCTATCTTACCGTCCTTTCGCAAGGCTCCACATGTGGGTAACTCAGTGGATGCTCGTGGTGCTATGGGATCAAAGGCAAGACCACATGCAGCATCTGGTCAGAATCACTTAACACCGTGATTCGAGACTGGCACTGGTGGTTGGACCCAGGGACACTTCCACGGGCATCCCATTTATAGCGCCGTCTCCAGAGGTAATCTTCACCACAGGCGCCCAGGTCTGAGGGTGGGAGCACACCTGGACAGGGTGAAGTCCCAGGTACGTGGACCCTCTGGAGGCCCAACTCCATATCAACGCCCTAGAGATGAGGGTGGTCCTTATGCCCTGCAGGCCTTTCAGTCAGAAATCCCCTCGAGTACTTTCCTGCTTCAGACAGACAACACGATGTGATGTACACCTCAACAAATAAGGAGGCGACATTCTTACCCCTGTAGGAGGCCATGAGGGTGGGATTGGGTAATCCGACACGGCGCCGAATCTGATCACAGTACATGTCCCGGGTGACAACACAATTGCAGACAGCCTGAGTCGCCTCCCAGGCCAGAGTCCACGAGTGGGAACTTCTTCAAGAGGTGGCAGAGGATCTGTTTCTTCTGATGGGGAACTCCAGAGTTGGACTTGTTCGCTTCCCATCCAACTAAAACTGCCCAATTTTTGCTCACTAGATCCAGGGCCCGGTGTTTTCTGGTGAGCTGCTGTCCTCTCCTGGGCGGACAGATTTCTCTACGCTTTCCCTCCCTTCCCGTTGATCCAGAGAGTTCTTCTCAAACTGCACAGGGAGCTCATTGAACCTGCATGCATGGCTCCTAGAGACATAGCCATCTTGAGGCCACGGGTCTCGCAAGAGGTTGCAGAAGTTCTTTCTGCAGCCAGAAAGCCGGTAACGATATGCACGACGCCCATGAAAATGGCGCCTGCTTTTGTTTATGGTCGCAGCACACGGTCTTTTTCCCTTTAGGTTGCCCAGTGAGAGCTGTGTTAGACTGCCTGCTTTCCTCTTCCGCTCGTCCTCGCCATCCTTCTATCAAGGTGCACCTCTGTGCCTTTTCAGCCTACCACCTTCCGTGGGACAGTGCATGTGGCACAATTAGATGCCTCTCGAATTTTTGAGAGGGTGTTACATCTTAGGCCTCCCATTAAGGACCCAGTGCTTCCATGGGATTTGCTTCTTTGTCCTGGAACAACTCACGCCCCCTTCGAACCTGTCATGATTGCAGCCGCTTTCTGTCATTGAAAACGCTGTTTTGGTTGCTGTTACGCAGCGTAGAAGAGTTTCTTGAGTTTATGTTTATGTGCAAAGAGCCTTGTTTAATTTTCCACCGGACAGAGTATTCTCTGAGGACTAATCCTACTCTTGCCTGAGTTGGTTTCTACCTCTCTCAATCAGGATATTGACCTGTCAGTCTACTTCCCAAATTACTCTATTAGAGAGACATTGCCCACACCCTGATGTCACGTAGCTTGAGGTAATACTCTCAACAGAACTAAACAGCTTCGCAGTTCGGAGCAACTTTCGCTTCTTTTCTGAAAGGATGATGGTAACCAGTATCCAAACAGTCCCTGTCTCGCTGGCTTGTCCAGTGCATCTCATACTGTTATGATATCAAACAAAAGCTCCTCCCGGGATCAGTCCGGGTCATTCCACTAGGGTGTGGCCACCCTTGCAGCACTCCAAACGCCTCCACCTCTGCCATATGTGCTGCAGCCACTTGAGCTCTGCACATACATTTATCAGGCATTATAGCCTGGACATCGCTTCACGGCGAAGAACCTGCTTCGCCTGGCTGTGTACAGGGTCTCCTGTCCTAGATTCAGGACCTGAATGTAATTCCTAGTTTCTCCTCCCAGAATGTTTGCAGCTAAGCTTGCTTGGGAATCAGTCCTATGGTTGTAATTTGCTGCAAGAGCTGTGTCTCAAGTAAGATAGCACAGTTACGTAAGAACTTCACTGTACAGATCTTCGAAACAGCTCTGCAACCATACCTCCCGCCCACCTTCCCTTGGTGGAGGCATGGCTTGAGCCTTTACTAACGGGATTTTCCTTGACTTCTGACGGTGGATCCTCTGTCTCCCATTTCATGTCAGCTCGCGTCCGGAAGTCTCGGCGAGGAGAACTGGGGAATCGCCAGACCAATTTCCTTATGTACCACGCCTGACGCCAGAGGTGGGACCGACGTCAAGGGTCCCTCACTGAAGATAGCTAGCTAGAATTTTTCAGGTCCTGATGCCCGCGGCTTCAGTCCAATGGTGTAATCTGCTGCAAGAGCTGTTCTCGAAGATCTACTGTTTAGGTAAGTTCTTACGTAACTGTACTGTCTCTCTATCGACCGATGCCTCTCTGATGGGTTGGGGTGCCCATCTGGGGAGCACAGAGCATGGCCTCTGGTCCTCGGGAGTCCCGATGCCATATCAACCTGGAGCTTGCTGATTCGTCTGTAGCTCTCACCGCCTCTTCTCCATTTCTACGGGTCAAGTGGTTCAGGTCCAGACGGACACTACCACGACCATGTACTATCTAAACCGCCAGAGGCGGACGCGCCTCCATGCCTTCTGCAGGAAGCTCTCCGCATTTGGTCACTCGTGCGCAGCCTGGAGGCGGATCTCCTAGCCATTCACGTGGCAGGAGCCTCCAACACCCTGGCCGATGCCCTAAGCGGATAGGGGCTGCGTCTCACAGTGGTCTCTCCTGCCGGAGGTAGTACAAGATCTGTTCTCCCACTGGGGCATGCCTCAGGTGGACCTGTTTGCCTCCAGGGAGAATGCGAAGCTGAGCTGTTTCATGCCGCCCCCTCAGCAGGGCTCGCTGCAGGGGGATGCCTTCTCGAGGCCGTGGACCCCGGGCCTCTTCTACGCCTTTCCCCCATTTCCCTTGATCCACAAGGTGCTTCTCAAGGCGAGGAGGGACAAGGCAGGTGATTCTGGTAGCCCCAGACTGGCCCCGCCAGTTCTGGTATCCAGATCTCCTCAGCCTCAGCTCCAGGCTCCCGAGGCGGCTTCCAGCTCGCCCGGACCTGATCTCAGTCAATCAGGGGAAGGTATTCCATCCGGACCTTCAATCCCTGCACCTGACGGCCTGGTTCCTGAGCGGCTAGAGTTCCAGGCCTTGGGTCTTTCCGACGAGGTCCTCAACGTCGTTGAGGCATCCTGTGGAGTCGACCAGAAAATGCTATGCCTTCAAATGGAAAGATTCTCCATTTGGTGTCAGGGCAAGGGCCTGGACCCTTCCTCCTGTTCCTTGGCAAGCATTTGGACTATTTATGGTCCCTTTCTCAGCAAGGGCTTAGTCGGCGACCCTTAAGGTGCACCTGGCAGCCATCTCTGCTTACCGGGCGCGGGCCGGAAGCAGTCGGTGGCGCAGGAGAAGGTTGGTATGAGAGAGAGCTCCAGGCGCTTCCATCGAGTCTCCTTATCTGGTCTTCCACAGGGACAAGGTTGTCCTGCGCCCCCACCCGAAATTCCTTCCAGAGGTGGTGTCGGAGTTTCACCTTAACCAGGTGTTGACTCTGCCGGTGTTCTACCCCAATCATACCTCGGAGACCGAATATAGGCTCCATACTTCAGACCCTAGAAGAGCGCTCGCTTATTATAAGGAGCAGACGGCTGAAGTTTGGGGAGAGGTTCGCCAGCTGTTTGTCACCTACGCTGAAGCCGCACCTGGCAGACCTGCAGCCAAGCAGACGATAGGCAGGTGGGTCACCTCCTGCATAGATCTCTGCTATAGGTTGGCGGGCATGGAGCCTCCCAGAGGGATAAGAGCTCATTCTACCCGCCATACCGCTGCATCGGTGGCTGCTTCCAGGGACATCCCTATCCAGGAAATCTGCAGGGCTGCTACCTGGAGGTCAGCACACACCTTCATCACCCACTACCACATTGACCCTTAGTCATGCCGGGATGCTGGTTTTGGGGCCTCGGTTCTCCAGTCTTTATTTCCTAAGTAGGGGGTGTGCACCTTGCCTCCCTCCTCCAGGAGAACTGCTAGGAGTCTGCCAGACAGTGTGGATAAACAACATATCCATGTCCCTAGAAATACAGGTTACTCACCTGTAACAGGAGTTCTAGGAATGGTATGTGTTGTTCATCCACACGACCCACCCGACCTCCCCGGTTTCGACGCACAACCTGGCTTCCAGCGGGCTAGATCTGGCGTCATGGGGCGCAGCCTAGAGTTTTACCACCTGGGTGGGTGGGAGGAACCAGCTTGAAGACCTTCCGGCAAGATTTAAAGCAGCAAGGAACCTGCCAAACAGTGTGGATGAACAACATATACCATTCCTAGAACTCCTGTTACAGGTGAGTAACCTGTATTTCTTGCAGCTCATCTCAGAAAGATCGGAATACAAGTGTGCCCATATCTGAATGACTGGCTTCTAGCAAGCCCTTCCAGGCAAGGAACTCTCGATGCCGCAGCCACAGCCTCAGATTTCCTCACATCCATAGGAGTCCTGCTAAATCTCAAGAAATCGCAGTTGCAGCCCTCCCAGAAGCTCCTTTTCATAGGAACTCTTCTGGACACCTCCTGTGCGAAAGCTTTTCTACCAGAGGACAGAAGGAGCAATATCCTACAGATGGCCCAATACATCAGACAGAATAGCTTGGTTCGAGGTATCTCGATGCAACAGATGCTGGGTCTCATGGCATCCTCGGTGTTCACTCTACCCCTAGCACGCCTCCACATGAGATCCTCTCAATGGATGCTCAGTACTCATCCCCGACCACTCACCCTCAGTCCTTTCTCATCAAGGTGACAGACCCTCTGAAGAGGTCACTCACCTGGTGGTCGCAAGAGGACTATCTTCTGGAAGGGTATCCCTTTGCTCCTCTGGATCATCAGATTTCCATTACCACGGACACATCCCTGATGGGGTGGGGAGCTCACTGTCAGAATCTCCACACCCAAGGTACGTGGACTCGGGACAAGTCCCAGCTTCACATAAATGTTTTAGAAATGAGAGCCGTCCTTTATGCAGTCCGGGCTTTGAAGGACATTCTCTGTCACAAGAACATTCTCCTTCAAACGGACAACAAAGCAGTGATGTGTTACATCAACAAGCAGGGTGGTGCTCACTCTTACCCTTTATGCAGGGAAGCGATGAGTGTGTGGGAATGGTGCTTGGAGCACAAGGCTCTAATTCAAGCGGTCTGCCTGCCGGGAGTGCAGAACGAACTGGCAGACCGCCTCAGCAGAACAGAGACAGATCCTCACGAATGGTCTCTCGACTCAACTGTGGTTCAGTCACTGTTCGCGGAGTGGGGAACTCCAGACCTGGACCTTTTTGCATCCCCACTCAACACAACCCTGCCTCTCTTCTGCTCCAGAAATCCAGGGCCTGGCATTTTCTGTCAGGATGCATTCAGGTTGCAGTGGACAAAATGCTTTCTATACGCCTTTCTGCCTCTCCCTCTAATTCAGAGGGTACTTCTCAAGTTCGAGTCCCAGGGGGACAAAATTATCCTCATTGCTCCCTTCTGGCCTCGACAAGATATGGTTTCCGTTACTCAACAGTATGTCAAAACCCCCAGGCGCTTCCCTTCAGATGAACCTTCTGACTCGGGGCCTGTGGTCCATCCCAATCTGAGATCGCTTTACCTTCACGCTTGGCTCCTGAAGAGATAGAGGTGAACAGGTTCAATGTCTCTCATGAGTTTCATGTATTCTTCCAGCTCTTGGCTAAGCTGCACTAGAAAACTTACACAGCCAAATGGAAGCATTATTCTCTCTGGTGTGCAAAATCCTCTTGTAATCCTTTTTCCTGCCCACCAAATAGTCTTGGAGTACCTTTGGACCTCTCAATTCAGTTCTTCAGTACTCTACAGTGAAAGTTCACCTTAGTGCCATTTCAACGTATCATGAGCCCGTTTTTTCCTTAACTCTGGCTCAGTTACCTATGGTTAAGAGATTCCTTAAGGGAATTCTGCATACCAGACCCCCTATCAGACGTCCAGTCGCAGCCTGGGACATTAATCTTGTACTAGACATGCTCACTCGAAAGCCTTTCAAGCCTCTAGCTTCCTGTAAGCTGAAATTTCTCACTTGGAAAACGGCCTTCCTGGTGGCCATTACCTCGCCCTGCAGGGTCTCTGAGATGCATGCCTTGGTCACAGACCCTCCGTATACTGTTTCATAAGGACATAGTAGTTCTTAGGACCCAGCCTAAATTTCTCCCTAAGGTTGTTTCAGAATTCCATCTAAACCAACCTTTGGTCCTACCTACTTACTTTGTGAACTTCCAGAATGAAGGGGAGCGTACCCTTCATTCTTTGGATGTCAAAAGAGCCCTGCATTTCTATTTAGATAGAACAAAAGAAATTCGCAAAGCTCAACAACTGTTCAAGGAGCGTGGATATGTTGTTCATCCACACTCTTTGACATGTCCCTTTTCCCTTTAAATCTGGCCGGGAGTCTTCAAGCTGGCTCCTCCCACCCACCCAAGTAGTGAATACCTCAGCTCCGCCCCGTGACGCCAGATCTTCCTTTCCGCTGGAAGATTCAGGTTCCCTCGTGCTGCTTTTATCGTAGGCCCTGGATACTAATCAACGGTATTCACCTCGATCGCTTTCTTTGAAACTCGTACGAGTTTACGATTCCGATCCGAGCGCATCGGACATGGAGGACAAATTGTCCCCCGGGTTTCGTCGGTGTCCCTGCGGACAGAAAGTGTCACGCACCGATCCCCACCTCTCGTGTGTGTGTATTGTTTGGGTGTCGTGCATGACACCTCCTCGTGCACCATCTGCTTGGCCTTCCATCCCAACATTCTGGACGACCGCAAGGTGCGCCTTAAGCTGGGGAAACTGGATCTTCGCATTCCCCCGGTGAAATCGAAGGAGGCAAGGTGGGCGGTTTCCACGGCCGCGGAATCCACCAAGCAGCTCGACCAGATGGCGGCATTTGAAGAATAAGCTGCTCAATCCTCGGCCAGCTGAGGTTTTTTCGTGCCGCTTAACCTTGGCTCTTCCTTCACAGGATCCTTTCGGAAGCTGTGCCAGTCTTTCCTCTCCAGGGGTGAGGTGCCCTCGGGCATGCACTCCTCCCGCCCTAGAAAACGGGACAAGGACCCTAAGTCTTCTTCTCAGAGAAGATGTTCCTGGGACTGAGAGAGGTCTGAATCCCAGGATCTTGCGGTCTCGGCCTCGGTTGAGATCGCTTCCGAGGCCGAGGAAACGGCCTAACCAGCTGAGATGTCTCTCGACCCGATCGGTTTGCTGTCACCAGTCTCCGCCCACACTCATTGAGAGTGACACCGATCCTTTCTTCCCTGATGAAGAGACCCAGCCCGATCGAGGGACAGGAGCGGAACCTCGGTTTCACCGACTCCGGCCTCTCACTATCGAACAAGCGACCCTTTCAGTCTCGATCGGGGACCAGGACCCTTGATCGAAAAAGCGAAAAAGGGTCGCAAACACTTCGGAAGAGAGGCGTCACCATCGATCCTAATCCTCCTCGGACGAGGAGACTTCAACAGGCTTCGGTTGGCGTTATGAGGACCTTATGTGGTAACACCTAATTCTGACGGTCATAAGCCAGTCGCCCGGCTACACCAGCCATTACTTGGCCCCCAGCCTTTTAGGCCGACGCCACCCTCCGGATCTGAAGACTCGGTTCTTCTTCCAGTAGGACCAGCGCATTCCTGTTTGGCCTGTTCGGTCTCCCCACCAATTTTGGTGGAGCCACCTCTAAGCAGCCTCAGGAGGGGCTCCTCGAAAGAGGACCCGGACAGAATCTGGGCCTGCCCGTCGTCTGTCCATCACTGTCATCGCCGATTGCCTTGGCGTATTGAAGGGGACATACGCTGGAGACCCTTATATCCAGACTCTTCGACTCGGATACCACTGGTCTACACTCGCACCCTGATGATAAGTTGTCAGTGACAGGCTTGGAGGAAGGTCTTTCCTCTTTCCAGGGCATCCTCCGCTTTTTCCAGAGTCAACGGTATGCCCTTGGAGCCTAGCCAAAGGCGGAATATCCTCTCACGGATATCCTTAGAGGTGGGATACCAGCGAGGCCTTCCCAGTGGCTGAAGCCATTGTTGGCCCGCCCTTGAGCTATGGCAGCGTCCTGCCTCTTGCCCGGCTCTGTCTGCCCGCATGGCTCGCAAGTACACTGTACCCATGGGGTCCTTAGCGGGTTTCACAGATTATCCCTGGGCCGAGAGCCTTGTGACTGCCTCTGTGTTTAGACGCACACGGGTAGCTCAGCGGATACTGACCGCCCTCCGGACAAGGAGTCTAAGAATATGGACCATTCTGCCTGGAAGGTGTATGCGGCCTCATCCTTAGGCCGTCATCAGGCCTGCTTGGGAGTGATCATGGCACACTTCTCTCACGCCCTCTTGGGGTCGCTAGATGAAGTCCTCCCTCATCTCTCAGCAGACATGCAGACCACGGTTAAGCAGGTCCGTGCTGTTGCAAAACAGCAGCTCCAGACGGCCTTGGATAGTGTAGATTCCTGTGCCCGCTCACTAGCAGCCACAGTGGCCACTCGCCGCAGGGGCTGGCTGAGGTTATCCTCTTTTCCGGCAGATACTCAGCACAAGTTAGCTGACGTGCCCTTCCTTGGTGCCGATCTCTTCTGTCCGGGAGTGGCAGGCCACCTTCAGCGCATAGAGCAGTCCAGTGCCACCTTGGATGCCACTTCTGCAAAGGGTTCTTCAGGCAAGAACCAGCAGAAGTGCAAGAAGAAGCCCTTTCGGCACTCTTTTCCTGCGGTTAGACAGTACTCCTTCCAGGGAGGTCAGCAGCAACAGCAGGCTCAAGCTTGGCGCCCTAGGCCCAAGCAGGGTCCCCAACAGCCCCGCAAAGGAGGTCGAGGTGCCAGTCCAGGAGCCTCCTCCTCCTCCTCCTCTAAGCCTGCTCAGTGACGGGTCGGGGGGGCCACCACTACACCCATCACCCAAGTTCTGGGTCCTCCCGTGGGGGGCCGGCTCCGCCACTTTCTTTCCACCTGGTCCGGTATCACTTCGGACAGGTGGGTCCTGGAAGTGGTCGGTTGGGGACTGCCTTTAGAATTCGAGCAGTACCCTCCTGCGAGGCGTGCCCCGGGAGGAAAGGATCTCAGTTGCACACAGTCGGCTCTTGGGGACGACATTGCTCAACTCCTCCTCAGGAGGCGGTAGCTCCAGTGCCGGATCCTCCACAGACCCAGGCTTCGCTGTCCAGGTGCTTCCTGGTACCCAAGCAGACGGGGGGGATGGCGTCCCATCCTAGATCTCCATGATTTGAATCAATATCTCAGGTCTCGCACCTTCCGGATGGTAACTCTGAATCAGATCATACCATCTCTGGAGCGAAACATGTGGTTCTGTTCATTAGATCTACAGGACGCATTTTTCCATGTCCAATCCGTCCATCCCACCAGCGGTTACTCCACTTCAGGGTGGAAGGGACCCTGTACAAGTTCCAAGCTATGCCGTTCGGCCTGTCATCGGCCCCTCGGGTCTTCACCAAGTGCATCGCAGTGAAGGCGGCCCATCTACGGCGTTTGGTGGTTTGGATATACCTCTACCTCGACGATTGGCTCCTGGCGGGTTCCTCCCTGTAGGAGGTGGAGAGGTCCAGGGACCTAGCCCTCCGAACCTGTTCCCAATTAGGCCTCCTGATCAACAAGGCCAAGTGAGAACTCGTGCCTTCTCAGGTGATGGGCTTATCGGGCAGAGCTCAACTCTCGTCAAGCCAGAGCTTGGCTCGGCCGGACAGGGTGGAGGTTCTTTCCTCCTTTGCCCAATCATTTCTGGTTGGGCACTTGCGCCCTGCCCGGGACTTCCTGCGCCTTCTGGGTTACATGACGGCCTGCACCTCAGTGGTCCATTGGGCCAGATTGCACATGCGCCCCCTCCAGTGGGAGCTGGCCGCTCAGTGGACTCAGCGTCAGGGTCATTTCGACCAGCTGGTCACTGTCACCCAGAAGATGTGGGACGCTCTCCAGTGGTGGACCGTCCCAGGTCGTCTGCAGGAAGGGATCCCATTTGTCCGCCCTGAACCGACAGTCGTACTCACGACCGATGCCTCTCTCATGGGCTGGGGAGCCCACATGGGGACAACAGAGCCCACGGGTTCTGGACCCCCGAGGAGTCGCGTTGCCACATCAACCTGCTGGAGCCTAGAGCAGTCACCTTTCGCTCTTCAGCTCCAGGGTCAAGTGGTTCAAGTCCAGACGGACAATACCACGACCATGTACTACCTCAACAAACAGGGCAGCACGTACTTCTGTCTGCTATGCAAGGCGCTCGGATCTGGACCCTCGTCAGCCGGTTGGGCGGATCTCCTTGCCATCCATGGCAGGAGTCTCGAACCAACTGGCGGATGCTCTCAACCGCATAGGCCAGACATCCCAAGTGGTCTCTCCATCCAGAGGTAGCTTACAATCTGTTCTCCTGTTGGAGCAAACCGTTGGTTGACCTGTTTGCCTCCGGGAGAACACCAAGCTGAGCTGTACCATGCCGCCCCCTCAGCAGGGCTCGCTGAGAGGATGCCTTCTCAGGCCGTGGACCCATAGGCCTCCTCTGTGCTTTCCTCCATTTCCTTGATCCACAAGGTGTTACTCAAGGTGAGGAGACAAGGCGAAGGTGATCCTGGTAGCCCCAGATTGGCCCGCCAGTTCTGGTATCCAGATCTCCTCAGCCTCAGCTGCAGGGCCCGGGCGCTTTGTACATGCCGGACCTGATACCATTGAGTCAGGAGAAGGTATTACATCCGGACCTTCAATTCCTGCACCTCTCAGCCTGGTACCTGAGCGGCTAGAGTTCTAGGCTCTGGGTCTTACCGAGGATGTCTACACAGTTGTGCAGGCATCTCGTAAGGAATCGACCAGGAAATGGTATGCCTTCAAATGGAAAAGGTTTTCCATTTGGTGTCAGGGTAAGAGTCTGGACCCCTTATCCTGCTGTGTGGCTAACATTTTAGACTACCTTTGGTCTCTCTCCAAAGGGGGTCTACGGTCATCGACCCTTAGGGTGCACCTGGCCGCCATATCCGCTTACCGGGCGCGGGCCTGTCAGTCGACATTGGCACAGGAGACAGTGGTCAAGCGCTTTTTCAAAGGCCTGGATCACATATCCCCTCCGGTGCGTGAACCTCCACCTCTGTGGGATCTTTTGCTGGTTTTGGCATAAGCCCATGGGCAAGCCATTCAAACCCATGCACAAGTGTGAGCTCTCACACTTGTCGTGGAAGACTGCCTTCCTGGTGGCTATCTCGTCAGCCAGAAGGACAGGGGAGCTCCAGGCGCTTTCAGTGGACTCCCCTTATCTGGTGTTTCACAGGGATAAAGTTGTCCTGCGCCCTCACCCGAAATTCCTTCTGAAGGTGGTGTCAGAGTTTCACCTTAACCAGGTGTTGACTCTGCCCGTATATTATCCTAACTACACCTCGGACGCCGAGTACAGGCTCCATACCCTGGACCTCAGCCGTGCTCTCTCCTACTGCAAGGAGAGGACAGCGGAAATCCGGGGAGAGGTTCGCCAGCTGTTTGTCACCTACGCTGAAGCTGCTTCTGGCAGACCTGCAGCCGAACGGACCACTGCAAGATGGATTACATCATGCATAGGTCTGTGCTATGAGTTGGCGGGCAAGGAGCCTCTCAGAGGGATAAGAGATCGTTCTACCCGCCATACTGCTGCATCGGTGGCTGCTTCCAGGGACATCCCTATCCAGGAAATCTGTCAGGCTGCTACCTGGAAGTCAGCAAACACCTTCATTACCCATTACCACATCGACTTTGAGTCACGTCGGGATGCTGGTTTTGGGGCCTCGGTTCTCTAATCTCTGATCTTACTTCAAGATACAGCTCTTGCAGCAGGTAACACCATTAGGACTGAAGCGGCAGGTGTCAGGACCCCAATTCTTCTAGGCTTGCTATCTTCAGCGGGGACCGTCCCCGACGTCGGTCCCGCCTCCAACGTCAGGCGTAGTACATAAGGGAGCGGTCCCGCCAGATTCCCCAGTTCTTTCCCGCCGTCGACTTGCATGTCTCGACCCTTCGGATCGTTTCTAAGCGTGCGACGCACGGTAAAGTTCTTCTTTCGGGAAAACACTACTTTCTACGGCTAAGTTGCTGTCTGATGTCCTCTCCAACCTCCGCTGAAGGCAATCCCTCGAAGTGCGCCTGTGGGAAGCAAATCCCGTTCAAGGATCCGCATTCGGCCTGCGTCCGGTGCCTAGGCCCAGACCACAACACCCGGTCCTGCAATTTCTGCCAGGGGTTCAACAGCCGGACCCGGATCCGTCGCCAGAAGGCTCTGCAGGCGTTCCTGCTCGAGGGAAGATTAAGGCCATGGACACCTCCAAGGGGATTCAGCAGAAAGACCTGGAAATACTGGGAAGCACAGGGAGGGTTCCTTCCAAGTCCCGTCTAGGGCCTCTGACTCCGTAGTTCCGGCTCCCGGTCCGACCGTTCGGACTCCTTCCGGCCCGCCCCTCAGGATCAACGGGATATCAAGGTCGGGGGTCGTATTGCGAATTTCCTGCCAGGATGGCAGTCCATAACCACCGACAGGTGGGTTCTTCAGTTGGTCGTGAAAGGCACTTTAGAATTCGCAGACGAGCCACCGAGGCCTCCTCTGCTCTCCATGTTACCGGGTCAGCACAAATTGCTTATCAGGCAAGAAATACTTGCGCTTCTGCAAAAGGAAGCGGTAGAGTATGTTCCAGAGAACCAGAGAGAATGCGGATACTATTCACTTCTTTCTGGTTCCGAGAGAAACAGGGAGCCTCCGTCCAATCCTGGACCTCAGCGACTCAGTATGTCGATCGCCTACAAACGATTTCGCATGGTGACCCTGCCGGGTCTTATTCCCATGCTAAAGAAGGGCGCCTTCTTAGCGTCCCTGGACATCCAGGACACATACCTGCATATACCCGTAGCTCAAGCGCACAGGAGGTTCTCGGCGAGTTCTCGGCCACCACTTACAGTTCCGAACTCTCCTCCGACTGTCATCGCCCCAGGTCTTTTACCAATGCATGGCAGTCGGCAGCGCTCATGAGACAGGGCCACTATGTGTTTCCGCATTTGGACGATTGTTTCTCATGGCCGCCTCCAGGAGGTGTTGTTGATGGCTATCCAGAGCACCCAGACTCTGTTTCGGTCTCTGGGCATCATAATCAATTACGAGAAGTCTCTCCTTGTACCGTCGCAGAAGCTGCAGTTCATAGGCAGTTCTGGACACCATTCAGGAGAGCATTTCTTCCAGACTACAGGCGGAGCGCATCAGATCCCTCATCAGGATCTCTCGGGAAGGAGACTGTCCCGCCAGGCTGGTCCTTCGTCTGCTCGGACACATGGCTGCGGCCATTCCGACCGTCCCTTTGGCAAGGCTCCACATGCGGGTAACTCAGTGGATGCTCAAGGTGCAGTGGGACCAAAGGCAAGACCACATGCAGCATCCGGTCAGGATCACGAATGCCGTGATTCGAGATTGCCAATGGTGGCTAGACCCAGGGACACTTTCTGCGGGTGTCCCGTTTACAGCGCCGTCCCCGGAGGTAATCCTCTCCACAGACGCCTCAGGGCTGGGGTGGGGAGCACACCTGAACGGGTGAGGTCCCGAGGGCGTGGACCTCAAAGCTCATCTCCATCAACATTCTGGAGATGAGGGGTCCTTTATGCCCTGCAGGCCTTTCAGTCAGAGATTCCGCCAAGTACTCTCTTACTTCAGACAGTACGGCGGTGATGTATTACCTCAACAAACAAGGAAGCGCACACTCTTACCCCATTTGCAGGGAAGCGATGAGAGTGTGGGATTGGGTAATTCGACACGGCGTGAGCCTGATTGCAGTTCACGTTCCCGGAGTGGACAGTGCAATCGCAGACGGCCTGAGTCGTTCCCAGGCCAGAGTCCACGAGTGGGAATTTCTTGATGGGGCACTCCAGAACTGAACCTATTCGCTTCCCCATCCAATGCAAACTGCCCAATTTTGCTCGCTAGATCCAGGGCCTGGTGTTTTCTGGCGAGGCAGCGTTGTCCTCTAGGTGGGCGGACAGATTCCCTCACGCTTTCCTCCCTTCCCGTTGATCCAGAGGTTCTTCTCAAACTACTGAGCGTGCAACAATGATCCTGGTAGCCCCATTCTGGCCCAGACAGATCTGGTTCCCCTTGCTAGCTAGCTGTCACGAACCTCCAATTCCGTTGCCTTTCAGCTCCCATCTCTTGTCTCAGGAGGAAGGTTCTCTAGTCACCGGACTTACGCTCACTGAACCTGCATGCTTGGCTCCTAGAGACATAGCCATTTTGCGACACAGGGTCTCGCAAGAGGTGGCGGAAGTCCTTTTCGCGGCCAGAAAGCCGGCAACGCTTGCGACGTACGCCATGAAATGGCGCCGTTTTTGTCTGTGGTCACAAGCACGCGGCCTTTCCCCTTTAGGTTGCCTGGTGAAAGCGGTGTTAGAATACCTGCTCTCCCTTTTCCATTCGGGTCTCGCCTACTCCTCTATTAAGGTGCACCTCTGCGCCATTTCTGCTTACCACTTCCCGGTGGGACAGCGCACAGTGGCGCAACTTGACGCGCCTCGAGATTTTCTGAGAGGGGTGTTACACCTTAGGCCACCCATTAAGGAGCCTGTTCCTCCATGGGATTTACTCTTTGTCCTGGAACAACTCACGCTTCCCCCTTTTGAACCTGTCGCGGATTGCGAGCTGCGTTTCCTGTCATGGAAAACGTTATTTTTAGTTGCTGTTACGTCAGCAAGGAGAATTTCTGAGCTTCACGCTCTCATGTGTAAGGACCCTTATTTAATTTTTTACCAGGATAGAGTGTCCCTGAGGACGAATGCTAAGTTCTTGCCTAAGGTGGTCTCTGCACTCACTCTCAATCAGGACATTGACCTGCCTGTATATTTCCCTAAATATGCTAATAGAGGAGAAGCGCTGCTCCACACCCTGGATGTTCACCGCTGTCTTAGGTATTACCTGAACAGGACTGAACAACCATAAGTCAGAGCAACTTTCGTTTCCTTCGCTGACAGGATGATGGGCCAACCAGTATCGAAGCAGTCCCTTCTCGCTGGCTTGTCCACTGTATATCATACTGCTATGATACAAAGCAGAAACCTCTCCCGGGTACAGTCCGGGGCCATTCCACGCAGAGGGTGGCTACCTCCTTTGCAGCACTTCGTAACGTCTCCTCCTCTGCCATCTGTGCTGCAACCACATGGAGCTCTGTGCATACTTTTATCAGGCATTATAGCCTGGACATTGCTTCACGGCGGAGAGCCGGTTTCGGCCTGGCCGTGCTACAGGGTCTCCTGTCCTAGAGTCAGGACTTGGTATGGACTTTCCTAGTTTCCTCCTTCCAAAATGCTTACAAGCGTTATTGCTTGGAAATCAGTCCTAATGGTGTTACCTGCTGCAAGAGCTGTATCTCGAAGTAAGATAGTACAGTTACGTAAGAACTTACCGTAACAGTAGATCTTTGAGAACAGCTCTTGCAGCAGGTACCTTCCCGCCCACCTTCCCCCTTGGAGGAGGCATGGCTTTCAGAGCCTTCGGCAGGGGTTTATGCCCTTTTACCTTCTGATGGTGGATCCTCGGTCTCCCCTTCTGATATCGTCCTGCAGCCGGAAGTCTCCGAGGCGGGAGGCTAAGTCTGGGCGGGACCGCCCCCTTATGTACTACGCCTGACGTCGGGGGCGGTCCCCGCTGAAGATGGCTAACTAGATGAATTCCGTGGGGTCCTGACGCCTGTCGACTTCAGTCCTAATGGTGTTACCTGCTGCAAGAGCTGTTCTTGAAGATCTACTGTTACGGTAAGTTCTTACGTAACTGTACTTTTCCTAAGTAGGGTGTGTGCGCCTTGCCTCCCTCCTCCCGGAGAACTGCTAGGAGTGGCCAAAGAGCGTGGATGAGCGACATATCCACGCTCCTAGAAAGCAGGTTACTCACCTGTAACAGTAGATCTTACTTGAGAGGGCTCTTGCAGTAGGTAATTACATATAGGACTGACATCGGCAGGCGGCAGATCTCAATGAGCCCTAGCTAGCAGTTCCGGCGAGGGACCTACCGTCAGGTGACCGGGCGCCAGGACGCCGGTATAAAGAGGCGGTTCTTTCCCACCATTAGCTCGTGCAGCACCTCGCGAAAGAGTTCATTGCTTCATCAGCCTATCCTTTGTCGGTTTTTTTTTGACTAACGTCAGGTCATCGTCGGTGTATGTCGTCCCCTACACCCTCTGAGCACAAAAATAAGTCAGAGTCGTATGGCGCCCAGCTACCGCACAAGGACGGCCATTCCCTGTGCCTGTTCTGCCTAGGCCCCGACCACCCGGTCGACAAGTGCCAGCACTGCCTCAGCTTCAACGTAGCTACCCGGAAAAGGCAGCAGCAATCCCTGGAAGCCGCTATTTTGAAGAAAAAGATGAGTTCTGACCTCCCTGGCTTTAGGCGCATCACCTTGCTTCCAGCGGGCTAAGATCTGGCGTCATGGGGTGGAGCCGAGGTATTTATCACCCTGGTGGGTCGGAGGAGCCAGCTTGAAGACTTCAGGCCAGATTTAAAGGGAAAAGGGACATGCCAAAGAGTGTGGATGAACAACATAAACCACTCCTAGAACTACTGTTACAGGTGAGTAACCTGTTTTTGTTTCCTTCAGCGAGACCGGCTGGGTCAACCTGTAACTATCAGATGCATTTCAGCATGGCTGGTGGCATGCCCGCGTTGTTATTCCATGGTGCAGGTTAAGCTGGAGGGCAGAGTGTCGCTCACTCTGCTAGGCGGTATGACATCCCTGGGAAATCTGCAGTGTGCCCATTGCAGATATTTGCAATCACGGCTACCTGGAGCTCAGTGCATACTTCGCTAAGCACTGTGCCCTGGATGTCCATGCCAGGCAACATCTTTCGCTTGGCAGAACCATCCTTAATGGACTTCTGTCCTAAATTGTGAGCTCTTGATCTTTCCTGCTTCTCTCGGGGATTATTAGCTCGGGTACTCTCCTATCTGTGTGAATGAGTGGTGGAGACTTTATGTCCAGGAAGATATGGAAATTATGTACCTACTGTAATTCTTGATCTTCTTGGATGAAGTCTCCACCAGTCATTCACACGCCCACTCACCATCCTCCGAACTCACCTCTGTCGTTGGTCTTCACTCCCTCAATCTTTAGACTGTGAAGACTTCTTTGTTGACCCTTCTTATACGGGTTGTCCGGACTATCTTATGTCCGTTTTTTGTTAGGCTGTCCTTCTAGGTTAGTTACGCTGCACCTATTCGGGGAAAAAAAGGTACTGAGGCAGTTGGAGGGTCGACGCCGGGATAGTCATTGCTGCACGAGCTGAGGCTCGTGATGCCATTCCCTGTGGCTCCATCTCTGGCGCTGACCCTCCTGCAAAAAGTTTGCTCCCGCTGGTTCCTAGCGCCTCTGGCGTAGATCCCATCAGTATGAATGAGTGGTGGAGACTTCCTCCAAGAAGATCAAGAATTACGGTAGGTACGTAATTTTCATTTTTACCTGCTGCAAGAGCTTCTCTTGAAGATATACTGTTACGGTAAGTTCTTATGCAACTGTACTTTCCCCTGGCCCACCTGCATGAGAGGGTTCCTCAGTGGACCCTTCAGGCCCAATGGGACCAAAACACCGATGACTTGAAACAGCCGGTGCTGGTTTCCAACCCTGTCAGATGAACCTTGCAGTGGTGGCAGAACCCCGCCAATCTCTTGATAGGGGTTCAGCTCCGCTTGGTATCCCCTCAGCAGATTCTCACTATGGATGCTTCGGGTCTGGGCTGGGGTGCTCACCTAGGAGACCGTCAGACCCAAAGGATTTGGTCCGAGTCAGAGCAGCATCTCCAAATCAGTGTGCTGGAGATGCGGACAGTTCTTTATGCTCTGCAGGCCTTCCAGGCCCAATTCTGGTGCTGACAAACAACACATCTGTAGTAACAGCTCTAGTGTCCCTATTAAAAAAGCTAACGTATACCAACTAGAAAGAGTTCAGCGTAGATTCACAAAAAATCTTCAAGGTCTACATCAACTATCATATGAAGACGGATTAAACTTTGTCTGTTTTCCTTAGAAACTCGTAGATTACGAAGGGATCTATTGTTTCTATATGATGTAGTTCAAGACCCTTCTGTAATGGTAAATTTAGGTATAATCTTTAAAGAGTCATTTTATAATATTAGAGACCACCCACTTCAATTAATGAGTCAATCTTTTAATAATAACAAAAGAAAATATTTCTTTTCATTACGAGTGATTAAACCATGGAATAGATTGCCATTGTATGTCATCCTAAGTAAAGACAAAGCACAGTTTAAGGCTAGATTAGATAATTATTATCTGGCAATCAACTGACTTATTATTGATTCTGACTAGCATGTGAGCTCTTATGGGCTGTTAAGCCTTCTTGCTCATTTTTTCACTTTAGTATGAACCATAGTATTTTACATCAAGAAACAGGGAGGCACTCACTCCTACTCTCTTTGTCGGGAGGCCATGAGAGTCTGGTATTGGGCCATCGTGCACGGCCTGGAGCTATCTGCCTTCCATGTTCCAGGTGCCCAAAACACCCTGGCAGACAGTCTGTCGGTCCAGTTCTAGAATGCACGCATGGGAACTCCTGTCCTCGATGGTCGTAGACCTCTTCAGCAGTTTGGGCCATCCAGAGTTGGATGTTTTTGCATCCCCACTCAATGCAAAACTGCCACTTTTCTGCTTACTCGATCCAGGGCCAGGAGTTTTCTGGCGGAACGCATTATCCCTCTCCTGGAAAGGGAGAATCATACTTCGAGTATCAGCTCTTGCAGCAGGTAACACAATAAGGACTAAAGCCGGCATGCAACAGGACCCCACGGAAAACTTCTAGCTAGCAGTCTTCAGTGGGGACTGCCCGCCCCCAACGTTATGTATGGTATAAAGGGAGGGCGGTTCCTTGGCATCTCTCAGTTCTTTTCCCGCCGTTGACTCGCAATCGACTCCACAGATCGCCTCTCGCTAGTTCAACCACCATATTGTATCTGCCCTTTGGGCCATTTTTCTGTCTTTCCACCGAAAAAGTAAACTTTTTCTCAGGTTCAATTTCCTGTATGTCGTCTTCACCGACATCTTCTATAGAAAGGTACTCCTCTTAAGTTTGCCTGAGGCAAATAGATCCCTTCTAGGGACGGCCATTCCACCTGCTTGCTGTGTCTAGGCCCAGACCATGACACCCAGGCCTGCAGCACTGCCAGAAATTAACAGCAGGGACTGTGATCCGCTGCACAGAAGACCCTTCAGGTCACTTAACCAAACAACGCCTGGCAGCTATGCAAAGAGAGTCCTCTGGAGAAGTTCTTCCACCATAAGCTTTCTGGGAAGCATAAGGAGAAAAGGAAGGAGAGAGAAAGGAGAGCTCTTACTTGGTGGGAAGCTCTTGCAGCAAACTAGTACAATTAGGAATATGCGCCATCGATGTCTGTGCCAGCCCGTCAGCCAACGGTATATCAGCGATGGTCCTCAGCCCCACCTCAGTTCTTTTTCCCGCCACAGACCTGCTTCAGTCGGCTGTTCTGTTGCCTTTAGAACCCTTTTCAGCAGCAACAAAACTTTTCTCTGTTTATTATTTTCTCAAGTCCATTTCTCATTCTTCTCGATAATCTGTATGTCGACTTCGTCATCTGTTTCTTCATCTGGACAGAAGAGGCAAATTGTTCCTGTGACTGCCAGATACCAGCTAAAGACTCCCATGAGGCCTGTGTGTTTTGCCTTTGGCGGACCATGACGCCAAAATTGCCTGATCTGTTGCGGCTTTACAAGTAGGACTAGGATCCGCCTCCTAAAGGCCCATATCCTCGAGAAACAAGTGGCCATGATGCAGCTCTCTCCCAGGAGAAGTCTTCATCAAGCACAAGTAAGCAGGAATCAGACCATCACAAGTCCGGCAGTCTCCCCACAAGCAGTTCTCCTCCTCCATGTCAGGCGGCTCAGATCATTCCTGCCAATCACGACACTCTGAAGATAGCGGAAACTACCATCACACCAAGACACTGGTGTCAGGTATGGAGTAGTCAGGGCCTGGTCTCGGTACCAACGTCCCCGCCTCAAAAGTGAAGGCTACGCTCTTGTGGACACCCTCCACCTTGGGAGTTGGGACCTCAGCCTCTTCGTGTCTGCCTCAGCCCGCCAAAGAAAGCCCTAGTCTCGGCCATTCCGGGGCCCAGGTAAAACCCATTCCTAGAAGGGCAGGGCCTTCTGACCCAAGCAGCGACACCAAGCCAACGACTACAAAAGCCTTGGCTCTAGACCATTGACTGCACAGGACCCAGAGCGGCCCAATACCAGACCTCATGGCCTCCCGACAAAGAGAGTAGGAGGAGGCTGGCAGCCGGTACTGGACCGCTCAGCCAGTCCATAGGGCGCCCTTTCCAGAGGACATGACGGATCGACTGCCCCAGGACTTCCCTGATTTGCCGCCCTTGCCCATACTTTTCACCTGCCGGACAAACCCAGCCTACTGGCGGATTCTGCCACGGCACAGTTTAATAAAGAGGAGCTCAACTAGCTCTTTTAATTTTGGTGGAGCCAAGTTAAAAAAAATATTTTGCCACCGCAGCCTGATCCTATTCCAACTCCGGTAAAACATGGGGATTAGAGCAGGGGCGAAAAGCCTTCTGCCCCTGTGCCTAAACGTTCTCCCTCTAAGCCAAAACTGAAATCCGGGTCACATACTTCGGTGGATAACCATGGCCGGTCCAAACACAGAGGACGTCGGCACCAGTGATACTCGCGTTTTTCCAGTCATCATCGTTCCTCGAGCAGGAGTCTGTCCAATAACAGACGCAGCTCTGACAGCCGTCCCAGGCGATCGGTCAGCCAACGTCAGACCCCTAGCCGTCGCCAGTCTTTCAGTAGGCGACGCTCACAAGAAAGAAGCTGTTCTAGGATCGTGGATATGTTGTTCATCCACACTTCTTGGCATATTCCTTTGGATCACTGGAAGGTCTTCAAGCTGGCTCCTCCCACCCTCCCAGGTGGTATATTCCTCAACTCCGCCCCATGACGCCAGATCTTCCTTTCCGCTGGAAAATTCAGGTTACCTCCCTCAAGTTACCGCATTTTGTAGGCCCTGGCTTCTATACCTTGGGTTATTCCAAAAATCCATCTAGTTCGCATTAGCGACCACAACTCTATATCTTCGATTATGGAAGACAAGTCTTTCCCCGGGTTTCGCTGGTGTTCGTGCATCCAGAAGATGTCACTCACCGATCCCCACACCGTATTCATCTATTGCTTGGGTATCGACCGTGACACCTCGAAGTGCAATTTTTGTCTTTGCATTTCACCCAAACATCCTCAACGACCGTCTCGCACAGCTGAAGTTGAGGCCGGAAAAACTGAACCCTCTGGTGAAATCAAAGGAGGCTCGGTGGGCGGTTTCCGCGGCTGCGGGATCTGTCAAGCAATTGGAATACATGCAAGCCTTCGAGGAGGAAGCGGCTTGTGCAGTGAATCTTCCTCTTGGAGCTTCTTTGTTCCGCTGAACCTGGGCTCCACTTTCTCTGGTTCCTTCCGAGAGTTGTGCTAGTCTCTCCTGACTAAGGGAGAGGGTCCTGCAGGCACGCACTCCTCTCGGTCCCGTAAGCAGAAAAAGGACCCAGGATCGTCTTCGTCTCGGCAAAGACATTCTTGGGATCGGGAGAGATCTCAGTCCCAAGAACCGGCAGTCTCAACTTCGGTCAAAATTGCTTCTTCGGCTGCTGGCTTCTCAGCTTTGCCGTCCGGCCAGTTGACCAAAGTGGCGATCGACGAGGTTGAAATAATCATCGATCCAATTGACCCATTGTCCTCAACTCTGGTCGACGATTCTCTCAGTCAGACTCCAGTTCTTTCTTTCCCCGACGAGGAGACCCAGCCTGCTGGGAATCCCATCGAGGATGTGGTCCCCGACCCTGGGAAATCACCGGACCGGCCGGTGTCTCGCGAGCGACTGAATCGGCCTGTTCGAGCTCGATCAAGGTCCAGGACCCCTCGACCGACAGGCCAGGGAAGCGCCGAAGCACTCTAAAAAGAGTCGGCGCCATCGGTTGTCTTCGTCTTCCTCCCGGATGAGGAGAGCTCAGCGCCGAGGACATCGTGGCAACAGCTAATTTTGACGGGCACAAGCCGACTCCGGCTTCTACCTAGCCATTACTGAAGCTTTCACCTCCCAGGTGAAGCGGCTCGCCAGACCAATTAAGTCCGGTTCCCCTGCCCGCAGAGCCGCAAAACCTCCGGTTCGCCTCTAAACCAGTCTCTCCACCGATAGTGGTGGAACCACCGCCCAAGCAGCCTTTGGGAGGGGCTCCTTCTAAGGAAGCTAGACCAGACACCAGGTTTCCCCGGCGTATTTCGGTCATTGTCACCCCGGACCGCCCTTGGCGGGTCGAAGGTGACCTGGGCGGCCGACCGTTATATTCGGATTCAGATGAGACCGGCCTACATTCTCACCCAGGGCATTTTTTGCCTTATCTCTGACTCTACAGGGATGCCCCTGGAGCCCATCCAGAAAAAGATGGAGTACCCTCTCATGGACATCCTCAAGAGAGGGCATACTCCGACGGAGGCCTTTCCTGTGGCCGAGGCCATAGTTGGCCCGGCCTTAGAACTTTGGTAGTGCCCTGCCTCTTGTCCAGCTCTGTCTGCCCACATGGCCAAGTATGCAGTGCCCATGGGGGTCCCTTGCGGGGTTCACAGAGCACCCTTCGGCCGAGAGCCTGGTGACCGCCTCTGTGTTCAGGCGTACTGGTCGTTCTGCCAACACTGATCGACCTCCCGAGAAGGAATCCAAAAGTTTGGATCATTCAGCTCGGAAGGTCTGTGTGGCCTCATTTTTAGGCCTCCATCAGGCATTTTCGACCGTCATCATGTCACACTTCTCCCTTTGCCCTCTTGGGGTCTTTGGATGAAGTCCTCCCACATCTCCCTGCGGACATGCAGACCACAGTCAAGCAAGTCCGGGCCTGCCTTAACAACAGCCTGATAAACCCCTGGACGTGAGAGTTCTTGTGCCAGCTACGTTGGCAGCTTCATGATTTGCCTCTCGCGCAAGGCTTGGCTGAGACTCTCCTTTCCCGCAGATACTGAGCACAAACTAGCTGAACTACCTTTCCTGGGCACTGATCTTCTCGGCCCAGGTGTGGCTGGTCACCTTCAGCTTATTGAGCAGTCCAATCCCACCTTGGACGCCACTTCTGCTAAAGGATCTTTGAGTAAGAAGCAGCAGAAGAAGCCTTTTCGGCATTCTTCCCCTGCGGCCCACAAACCCTCCTGTCAAGGAGGGCAGCAGCAGCAGGCTCAAGCTTGGCACCCCCGGCCCAAGCCTGGGCCCTCCCAGGTCCGTGAAGGAGGATGAAGGTTCAGGTCCTGGATCCTCTTCCTCCTAGCCTGCTCAGTGATGGGGCGGGGGCCGCTCCGCCACTTCCTTTCTGCATGGTCCGTTATCACCATGGACAGGTGGGTCTTGGAGGTGGTCGGTTAGGGTCTGCCTCTGGAATTCGACCAGTACCCCCAGCCAAGCCCGCGCCCCACGGAAAGAAAGAGTCTCCGCCCTTACTCAGTTGGCTCTCCGAGACGACATCGCTCAGCTACTCCTCAAGGAGGCAGCAGCTCCGGTGGCGGATTCTCCAGCAGACCCAGGCTTTGTCTCCAGGTGCTTCCTGGTGCCCAGGCGGACAGGGGCTGGCGCCCCATTCTAGATCTGCATGACCTGAATCAGTTTCTCAGGTCACGCACCTTTCGGATGGTCAGTCTGTCCCAGATCGTACCATCCTTTGGAGAGAAACATGGTTCTGTTCACTGGTTCTGCAGGATGCGTTCTTTCACATCCCAATCGGTCCGTCTCATTGGCAGTTCCTCCACCTCGAAGCCGAAGGGACCCTATACGAATTCCAAACCATGCTGTTCGGCCTGTATTCGGTCCCACGGGTCTTCACCAAATGCATTGCAGTGGTGGCAGCCCATCTCCGCATCAAGAGTCAGAATTCACCCCATCTCGGCAATTGGCTTTTAGGGTCCCACTCTTAGGAGGTGGAGAGGTCCAGGACCTTCACCTATCAAAATGGTGCAGGATCTGCACCAGAAGACATACGAAGAAAGACTAAAGGAGCTTAATATGTATACCCTTGAGGAAAGAAGGGAGAGAGGGGACATGATAGAAACTTTCAAGTACCTCAAGGGAATCAACAAAGTCCAAGAGGGTAGCATCTTTCAGAAAAAGAGATGTGCAAGAACAAGGGGGCACAATTTGAAGGCGGGGACGGCTCAGAGGTAATGTGAGGAAGTATTTTTTCACAGAGAGGGTTGTGGATGCATGGAACAGCCTCCCTGAGGAGGTCGTGGAGTCAAGAACAGTGGGGGAATTCAAGAATGCATGGGACAGACATAAGGCAGTCCTGGTGGTGGGTAAGAGGAAGTAAGCTGTTGGTTAACTAGGATCTGCAGCTTATCTGTTGGGTAGGAAAATGGGCAGACTAGGTGGGCCAAGCGGTCCTTATCTGCCGTCAAATTCTATGTTTCTCCAGACCTGCTTCCAGCTTGGCCTCCTGATCAATGAGGCCAAGTCGAAACTCGTGCTTTCCCAGGTGATGTGCTTCTTCGGAGCAGAGCTTGACTCTCGTCAAGCCAGAGATCGGCTACCGGTGGACAGGGCAGAGGTTCTTTCCTCCTTCGCCCATTCTTTTCTGGTTGGGCAATTAACCCTGCCTGGGACTTTCTGCGCCTTCTGGGTTACATGGCGGTGTGCACCTCTGTGGTCCGTTGAGCCCAGTGGCACGCGTGCGCCCTCCAATGGGAGCTGGCCGCCCAGTGGACTGAGCGCCACGGTCATTTCGACCAGCTGGTCACTGTAACCCAGAAGATGTGGGACACTGTCTAGTGGTGGACCGCCCCAGACCGGTTGCAGGAAGGGATCCCGTTTGTCCGCCCCCGAGCCAACAGTCATCCTCACGACCGATGCCTCTCTCATGAGCTGGGGAGCCCACATGGGGGACATAAGGGCCCACGGGCTCTGGACCCCCAAGGAGTCCCGATGCCACATCAACCTGCTGGAGCTCAGAGCGGTCAGACTGGCATTGTCAGCTTTCGCTCCTCAGCTCCGGGGTCAAGTGGTTCAAGTCCAAATGGACAATACCACGACCATGTACTACCTCAACAAACAGGGCAGCACGCACTCCCATTTGCTGTGCAGGGAGGCGCTCCACATCTGGACCCTCGTGTGCTGGTTGGAGGCGGATCTCCTAGCCATCCATGTGGCAGGAGCCTCAAACCACCTGGCGGATGCTCTCAGCCGCTTGGGCCAGACATCCCACGAGTGGTCTCTCCATCCAGAGGTAGCTTACAGCCTGTTCTCCTGTTGGGGCAGACCGATGGTGGACCTGTTTGCCTCCAAGGAAAACACCAAGCTGAGGCTGTTTTCATGCCCACCCCCCTCAGCAGGGCTCGCTGCAGGGGGATGCCTTCTCGAGGCCGTGGACCCCAGGCCTCCTGTGCGTCTTCCCTCGATCCACAAGGTGTTCCTCAAGGTGAGGAGGGACAAGGCAAAGGTGATCCTGGTAGCCCCAGACTGGCCGCACCAGTTCTGGTATCCATATCTCCTCAGCCTCAGCTGCAGGCCGCAGTGGACCCCAGGCCTCCTATGCGCCTTCCCTCGATCCACAAGGTGTTCCTCAAGGTGAGGAGGGACAAGGCAAAGGTGATCCTGGTAGCCCCAGACTGGCCGCACCAGTTCTGGTATCCATATCTCCTCAGCCTCAGCTGCAGGCCCCCGGAGCGGCTTTGCACACACCCGGACCTGATATCACTCAATCAGAGGAAGGTATTCCATCCGGCCCTTCAATCCCTGCACCTCACAGCCTGGTACATGAGCGGCTAGAGTTCCAGGCTTTGGGTCTTTCAAGAGACGTCTACACCGTGGTGGGCATCCAGAAAGGAATTGACCAGGAAATGTTATGCCTTCAAATGGAAAAGGTTTTCCATTTGGTGTCAGGAGCAAGGGCCTGGAGAGACTGTCCTGTCAGTGGCTAACATTCTTGACTGCCTTTGGTCTCTCTGCAAAGGGAGTCTTGGGTCATCGACCCTTAGGGTGCACCTGGTAGCCATCTCTGCTTACGGGCACAGACTGATCAACCCGGCAGTGCCCGGGGAGACAGTGGTTGGGTGCTTTTCAAAGGCCTGGATCACAACTCCCTCCGGTGCGTGAACCTCCACCTCTGTGAAATCTACTGCTGGTACTGGCAAAGCTCATGGGCAAGCCATTCGAACCAGTGCACAAGTGTGCTTTCTCACACATGTCGTGGAAGACTGCCTTCCTGGTGGCTATCACGTCAGCCAGAAGAGCTCCAGGTGCTTTTGGTGAACTCCCCTTATGTGGTCTTCCACAGGGTCACGGTTGTCCTGCGCCCCCACCCGAAATTCCTTCCGAAGGTGGTGTCAGAGTTTCACCTTAACCAAGTCCTGGTGTTGACTCTGCCGGTATAGTACTCTAATTACACCTCAGAGGCCGAGTACAGGCTCCATACTTTGGACCCGAGAAGTGCTCTTTCCTACTATAAGGAGAGGACGGCAGAAATTCAGGGAGAGGTTCGCCAGCTGTTTGTCACCTACGCTAAAGCCACTTCTGGCAGACCTGCAGCAAAGCAGACTATCGCAGGGTGGATTACATCATGCATAGGTCTGCGCTACGAGTTGGGAGGCAGGGAGCCTCCCAGTGGGATAAGAGCTCATTCTACCCATCATACTGCTGCATCGGTGGCTGCTTCTAGGGACATCCTTATCTAGGAAATCTGTCTGGCTACTACCTGGAAGTCCACAAACACCTACATTACCCATTACCGCATCGACCTTGAGTCACGCCAGGATGCTGGTTTTGGGGCTTCAGTTCTCCAATCTCTGTTTCCCAAGTAGGGGGTGTGCGCCTTGCCTCCCTCCTCCCGGAGAACTGCTAGGAGTCTGCCAAAGAGTGTGGATGAACAACATATCCATGATCCTAGAAAAACAGGTTCTAGGACCGTGGATATGTTGTTCATCCACACTGTCTGGCATCGTCCCTTTCCCCTTTAAATCTTGCCGGAAGTCTTCAAGCTGGCTCCTCCCACCCACCCGGGTGGTAAATACCTCGGCTCCACCCCATGACGCCAGATCTTCCTTTCCGCTGGAAGATACGGGTTCCCTCATGCTACTTTGCAAGTACCATAGGCCCTGGAGTCAAATCGACGGTTTTCGCCGCACTTACTCGCTTTAAAACTCATCAGAGTTTACAATTCGGATCCGAACGCTTCGGATATGGAGGACAAGTCGTCCCCCTGGTTTCACCGGTGTCCTTGTGGACAAAAAATGTCTCTCACCAATCCCCACTTCTCATGCGTCTACTGCCTAGGCGCTGTGCATGATACTTCGGCATGCACCATCTGTTTGGCCTTCCATCCCACCGTTCTGGAGGACCACAAGGCGCGCCTTAAGATGGGGAGACCGGAGCTTCGCAATCCACCGGTGAAATCGAAGGAGGCCAGGTGGGTGGTTTCCGCGGCTGTGGGATCCGCCGAGCAGATGGCGGCCTTCGAAGAGGAAGCTGCCCAAGCTTCGGCCAACTGAAGCTTCTTCGTGCCGCTCAACCTGGGCTCCACCTTCACGGGATCCTTCCAGGAGTTGTGCCAGTCTCTCCCTACTATGGGTGAGGTGCCTCCGGGCTCGCATTCCTCCCGATCCAAGAAGGATAAGGATCCAAAATCATCTTCTACCCGAAGAAGACGTTCCTGGGACTGAGAGCGGTCCGGCACTCAGGAGCAGGCGGTCTCGGCCACGGTCGAGATCGCTTCCTCTGCTGCCGCTTTTCGACCTTCCGTCAGGCCAGGGCACCGGCCGAGATAGCAGAACCGGCCGAGATTTCTCTCGACCCGATCGAGCCGTTGTCGCCGACGCCTCTTTGGAGAGGACTCCCATTCTCTCCTTCCCCGACGAGGAGACCCGTCCTTCGGGCATCCCGATCGAGGGACAAGAGACGGAACCTCGGTTTTCACCGAATCCAGCTTCTCCCGACAGACAGAGCCGTCTCCGTCAGTCTCGATCGAGGAGTAGGACCCCATCGGTCGGTAAGCCGAGAAAGGGTCACAAACACTCCCGGAAGAGGCGCCGCCACCGTTCCTCATCCTTTTCGGACAAGGAGAGACTTAAACGGAAGCTCCGCCGACGTTATGAGGACCTCATGTGGCAGCAACTTCTTTTGACGGGTCAAAAGCCGTCTGCTCCGGCTGTACCGGCCATTACGTGGCCCCAGCCTCTTCGGCCGACACCGACTCCCTTGGTTCCGAGGACTCTGGTTCTCCCTCCGGTGGGCCTGGTGCGTATTTCGGCTCAGCCTGCTACGGGCTCCCCACCTATTTTGGTGGAACCACCACCCAAACAGCCTCAGGGAGGGGCTCCCTCTAAGGAGGATCGACCAACTACGGGCTTGCCCCATAGGTTGTCCATTACGGTCACTCCTGATCGCCCTAGGCGCATTTAGGGGGACTTAGGTGGGAGACCCTTGTATCCGGATTCCTCGGATTCGGATACTACCGGCCTTCACTCGCATGATGAGCTGTCAGTGATAGGCCTGGAGGAAGGCCCTTCTTCCTTCCAGGGCATCCTTCGACTCATTCCGGAGTCCACAGGTATCCCTTTGCAGCCCATACAAAAGAAGGCAGAATATCCTCTCACGGATATTCTCAAGAGGGGGGATACCCCAATGGAGGCCTTCCCAGTGGCTGAAGCCATAGTTGGCCCGGCACTGGAACTTTGGCAGCGTCCTGCCTCTTGCCCAGCTCCATCTGCCCGCATGGCCCGCAAGTACGCGGTGCCCATGGGGTCCTTGGCAGGCTTCACTGAGCATCCCTCGGCCGAGAGCCTTGTGATTGCCTCAGTGTTTAGGCGCACAGGCAGCTCTGCGGATACTGACCGCCCTCCAGACAAGGAGTCCAAAAATATGGACCACTCGGCCCAGAAAGTTTACGCGGCATCATCCCTAGGCCTTCATCAGGCTAGCTCAGCAGTGATCATGGCATACTTCTCTCACGCCCTTCTGGGGTCGCTTGATGAAGTCCTTCCTCATTTCCCAGCAGACATTCAAACCACGGTCAAGCAGGTCCGGGACCAGGGCCATGCTGTTGCTAAACAGCAGCTCCAGACGGCTCTGGACATTGGTGATTCCTGTGCCGGTTCACTAGCTGCCGCGGTAGCCACTCGCCACAGGGCTTATCTGAGGTTATCCTCCTTTCCCGCGGATACTCAGCACACGCTAACTGACGTGCCCTTCCTTGGCACCGACCTCTTTGGTCCGGGAGTGGCAGGTCATCTACAGCGCATTGAGCAGTCTGATGCCACCTTAGATGCCACCTCTGCTAAGGGTTCTTCGGGCAAGAACCAGCAGAAGCGCAAGAAGAAGTCCTTTCGGCATTCCTCCCCTGCGGTTAGACAGCCCTCCTTCCAGGGAGGTCAGCAACAGCAGCAGGCTCCAGCTTGGCGCCCTCGGCCCAAGCAAGGTCCCCAACAGCCCCGCAAAGGAGGCCGAGGTGCTGGTCCAGGTGCCTCTTCCAAGCCTGCACAGTGACGGGTCAGGGGTGGCCTCCTCTACACCCCTCACGCCAGTTCTGGGTCCTCCCATGGGGGGCTGGCTCCGCCACTTTCTTTCTGCCTGGTCCGGTATCACTTCAGACAGGTGGGTTCTGGAAGTGGTCGGACAAGGACTGCCTCTAGAGTTCGAGCAGTACCCCCACAGCCGGGCCCGGGCCCCACGGGAGGAAAGGATCTCAGTTGGTGCTCAGTCGTCCCTTTGGGACGACATTGCTCAGCTCCTCCTCAAGGAGGCGGTAGCTCCAGTGCCGGATCCTCCTTCAGACCCAGGCTTTGTCTCCAGGTATTTGCTGGTGCCCAAATGGACGGGGGGGTTGGTGCCCCATCCTAGATCTCCATGACCTGAATCGATATCTCAGGTCTCGCATGTTCCGGATGGTAACTCTGAACCAGATCATACTATCTCTGGAGCGAAACATGTGGTTCTGTTCACTGGATCTTCTGGACGCGTTCTACCACGTCCTAATCCGTCCATCCCATCAGCGGTTCCTCCACTTCAGGGTCGAAGGGACCCTGTACGAGTTCAGAGCCATGCCGTTTGGCCTGTCATCGGCCCCACGGGTCTTCAAATGCATCGCAGTGGTGGCAGCCCATCTACGGCGTCAAGGGGTTCGTATTTACCCCTATCTAGACGATTGGCTCCTGGCGGGTTCCTCCCTACAGGAGGTGGAGAAGTCCAGGGACCTGACCCTCCGAACCTGCTCCCACCTGGGCCTCCTAGTCAGCGAGGCCAAATCAGAACTCGTGCCCTCTCGGGTGATGGGCTTCATCAGGGCAGAGCTCGACTCTCGTCAAGCCAGAGCTCAGCTCCCGGCAGACAGGGCAGAGGTTCTTTCCTCCTTTGCCCAATCATTTCTGGTTAGGCACTTGCGCCCTGCTCAGGACTTCCTGCGCTTCCTGGGTTACATGGCAGCATGCACCTTAGTGGTCCATTGGGCCAGATTGCACATGCGACCCCTACAATGGGAGCTGGCCGCCCAGTGGTCTCAGCGTCAGGGTCTCTTCGACCATCTGGTCACTGTCACCCAGAGGATGTGGGACGCTCTCCAATGGTGGACTGCCCCGAGACATTGGGGGGAAGGAATCCCGTTTCTCCACCCCAAACCGACGGTCGCCCTAATGACCGATGCCTCTCTCATGGGCTGGGAGCCCACATGGGGACAACAGAGCTCACGGGTTCTGGACCCCCGAGGAGTCCCGATGCCACATCAACCTGTTGGAGCTCAGAGCAGTCAGACTGGCACTGTCAGCTTTCGCTCCTCAGCTCTGGGGTCAAGTGGTTCAAGTCCAGACGGATAATACCACGACCATGTACTACCTCAACAAACAGGGTGGTACGCACTCCGGATCTGGACCTTCGTCAGCCGGCTGGAGGCGGATCTCCTAGCCATCCATGTGACAGGAGTCTCGAACCAACTGGCAGATGCTCTCAGCAGCATAGGCCAGACATACCACAAGTGGTCTCTCCATCCAGAGGTAGCTTACGATCTGTTCTCCCGTTGGGGCAAACCGTTGGTGGACCTGTTCGCCTCCAGGAGAACACCAAGCTGAGCTGTACTGCCTGCCCCCCAGCAGGGCTCGCTGCAGGGGATGCCTTCTCGAGCCGTGGACCCCAGGCCTCCTCTACGCCTTCCCTCCATTTCCCTTGATCCACAAGGTGTTACTCAAGGTGAGGAGGGACAAGGTGAAGGTGATCCTGGTAGCTCCAGATTGGCCACGCCAGTTCTGGTATCCAGATCTCCTCAGCCTCAGCTGCAGGACCCCGGAGCGGCTTTGTACATGCCCGGACCTGATATCGTTGAACCAGGGGAAGGTCTTCCACTCGGTCCTTCAATCCCTGCACCTCACAGCCTGGTTCCTGAGCGACTAGAGTTCCAGGCTCTGGGTCTTTCCGAGGATGTCTACACTGTGGTGGAAGCATCTCGAAAGGAATCGACCAGGAAATGTTATGCCTTCAAATGGAAAAGGTTTTCCATTTGGTGTCAGAAAGAGCCTGGACCCTTATCCTGCTCTGTGGCTAACATTCTAGACTACCTTTTGTCCCTCTCAAAGGGGTCTTGGTCATCGACCCTTAGGGTGCACCTGGCAGCCATCTCTGCCTACAGGCGTCGGGCCGGTCAGCACATGGCACAGGAGACAGTGGTGCGCACTTTTCCAAGGCCTGGATCACATATCCCCTCCGGTGCATGAACCTCCCACCTCCATGGGATCTCTTGCTGGTTTTGGCAAGGTCATGGGCAAATGATCCGAACCCATGCATAAGTGGGGTGACCGACAACCTGTGGGGCAGGTGGTGAGCCGACCCGAGTCCTTAGTTGGTGCCCCGATTTTAGGTTGTGGAAGCGAGGTTCCACCGGTCCCGGTGGGGCAGCAAGTTCGACCGAACAACCAGCCCAGGCTTGGGCATCTCGACTGCAGGGAGGGTTGTTCCGAGCGCTTCGGGTGATAACCACTTGATGGCGGGGAAAGGCGATGGCGTCAGCTTGTTCCTGGACGGAAAACTGCTGCCACATCAGTTCCTCGTGGCGTCGACGCCAATTTAGCGAAGCCTCTCCTCTTCCCGAGGAGGAAGGCGAAGAGGGCGGCGCCCGCCACCTGTGCCGAGACCGCCGATGTCGGCGGGATCGGCTGGACCCAGAAGAAGACCGAGATCCTTGGTGCTTCCGGGGACGGGTCTGGGAAGGAGCAGGGGACACCCGCTCTTCCCTCAGCTCGGACACCTTAATCGGGGACTGCTGCACCGGGGGCACAGGCAGATCCTCGGTCTCCACCGGGGGAACTGGTGAAGAAGGGTAGTCGGCCTCACCAGTCGACAGCCTGTCCGGTTCGAGAAAAATCTCGACTGCATTGACGGGCGTCTCGGACGGCTGGCCTGACGGGGACGCCGTGAAGCCAGTGGCCTTGGCAGCAACCTCGACCGAAGTTGACAGTCGGCTGACCGGGGAAGGAGACCTCTCCCGCTCCCATGAACACCGATGGTGGGACTTACCCTTAGAGTCCTTCTTTTTGGACCGAGAGGAATGTCCCCTCTCCCTTCGTGGAAAGGGATTGGCAAAGCTCCTTGAACGAAGCTGAATACAAGGTACCCAGAGGCGGGATAAATGCGCGACCGAGGAAGGATGATACAGCCTGGGCGCTTGCCTCCTCCTCGAGGGCGATCATCTGCCGGTGCTCAGCCGGCAACCCGCCACTGCGGTAACCGCCCAATGGGCCTCCTTGACAACCAGTGGTGGCGCTTCTCAAGACACCCAAGCTGTAACCGGCAGCAGCGGTCCTCAGGATGTTGGCCAAAAGCGAGCGGCATGACTCGCAGGCCTGCAGGTGCGTGATCTTCGTGGACATAAGTCTCCACCACTCATTCACACTATTGGGATCTGCGCTGGAGGCACTAGGACCCATCGAGACAAACTTTTGCTGGAGGTCGGCGCCAGAGATGGCACCGTGAGAGCGAGCGCGCGCGAGCCCTGGCTCGTGCTTAGCTGACTATCTCCGTCGACCCTCCAACGCCTCCAGTTCCTTTTTCCCTTCCGTCAGTGCACTTCAGTGACAACGTCATTTCGCCTGTCGAGTCAAACTAACAGCATAGTTTTCAGTTTTATTTTTGTAGTATTATCACCGATACAGTATGCGGCTTAATTTTATTCTTAATGTAAAATAAAAAATACAGTAAAAGCGTCTCACCCTACCTTGGCGGAAGTTGACCATTAGGCAGGTCAGGTAGCGCGGTAGGGAGACTTCATATAAGCTGTTCAGTCAGTCGGGCTGGTCTGGTCTACCGCCTTCTCCGGAGGGTCTGTGATCAGTCCATTGCCGAGGAGATGAAGCTGATCCCCAGGCTTATAAAAATAAACAGTCGCACTCTGACACCGTTATTCTCAGGCTCTTCTTGACCCACAGGTCTAAAAGAAGGCATCACTCGAGGTAGCCCTCTGATAATATCTCTTGTGAAGCGGCTCGGTTATCGGGAGCTAATTGCGGTCTCACCTCAACCGGAGTCGCCAACCTCTGCTTCTGACATAGCGGCTTCAACATCGAGTCCTGCCCGCCCACAGGTAGGTCTTCAGATGAGCAGTTTCATCCAGTGGCAGCTCTTATGGAGCAATGGGCTCGGAGAGTTGAGATTCGGCTACCTGGCTCATTAACAAGTAGGCCTTCACTGCTCTCTGGGCGACCAGGTAGAAGCGGTTGGACCTTCTCTGGTGCTTACGGCACCTTCTTCGGTGCCGTTGACCCCTCAGATGTCTTCCCACGCTGCGGCGCGAGGGCCACACCGATACCCTTATCCTGCCCTTCTTCCTTCAAAACCTGTTTTGGTCTACAGAAGTGTTTCGGGCGCCCTCGGCGTCGTGTAAACTGCTCGGTGCCGTCCTAAAATAACTGCTGTGTCTTCGGCGCCATGCGGCTTCTCGGCACTGTTTTCGGCACAGCGTAGCCATTGGCGTCGTTCTCGATGACATGCGCCGGCAGCTGCTCTCGAGGGCTCCTCTTTCTCTTCCTTCCTTCTTCCTCCTCTTCTCAATTTCATTCCTTTCCTGTCCATGCAGTCCCTCCTGGACTGTCAGGAGATCAGGTTGAGCCTGACCCAGACCCTTGGTTGGGTGGTGAAGTGGGCCGAAGCAGGTTCTATTACTGCTACAGAGCCTGCAGTCGAGGACCTATCCTTTAAGTCTCTGTTGAAAAATCTGAGTTCCACTTTCTCTCCAGACTACAGACATTGATCCTGGGAAATTGTTGAGACTCCAATATCTTCATGCCTCGGAGATCCCCTCGGATTTGACTCCTCCGATTCAGCCTTCCTTGAGGCTGTCTCAAATGGTATGGAATAATCCTGCTCTTACCCTTGATGGCTAATTCCATTGATAGGAAGTATTCAGCCCCTAAGGATCGTCCCATTTGGCATCTCAAGCCTTTGCGAGATCCTGTTGTAGTCTTGGCAGAGAATGATAAAGGTCGTTCTTCCTCAAACTACTACAGCTCAAACTTCTATTAACAAAGAATCTCGTAAGGATAGACACCTTAGGTAGAGATTCTTTGCAACTCTACTCTAAGTATGAGGCACTGCAGTTACCAAGGCTATTTTTCTCAGTATGAGTATATCCTGTGGCATTCTATTAAACAGATGGTTGAAGCCCTACGAGTCAGTTCAAAGCCAGAGCTCTTCAAACCATTACCAGAGGTACAGAATCTAACAATCAGCAGGTTAAAGCAGCCATGGATGCTTTTGACACTACTTCCGTTCAGCGGCTGCTGGTATTTGCCGCCGTCATTCCTAGCTGCGCACTTCGGGCTTCTGAATGGCGCAACAGCAGAGTGATGGCTTTACGCTTCAGACGGTGCATATCTTTTTGGTCCTCAGGTAGAGCAAGCTCAGAAGCTACACAAAGACTAGGTCAGCCATTAGGTTAGGTTGGCTCGACCCCTCCTGCTCCCCCTCTCGGGGCATGCCAGTAAGCGACAGTTTCAAACTGCCCAGTCCTTTCGAGGCAGAGGTAGTTCCATAAGAACCAACCTGCCAACCTCAAAGAAGAGCAACAGCACTTAAGGGGCCCAAAGCGCCCAAGCGCTGCACCCTTATGAATTGCCGGCCCAAGTTCCATCTCAGCTGCCAGTGGACTTTTCCTCTCCGGTGGGAGGTAGGTATTGATGCACTTCTACAACCGGAGAGTGGAAGTCCGCAACCTCAGGCAAATGGGTCCTTGGCGGATAATTCGCGAGGGTATTCACTCAATCTTGTGGAGACCCCTCAGATTGTCCTCCCAAGCGACAGCCAGGCTGTCAACCTTCAGTCAGACCTTCCGCCCGCGAGATTCAGGACCTTCTGCGAACAACAGGGCGATAGAGTGGTGCCACTGCACCAGCGAAACAGGGTTCTACTCCCATT
Organism: Neoceratodus forsteri; assembly: GCA_016271365.2. Taxonomy (NCBI): domain Eukaryota; kingdom Metazoa; phylum Chordata; order Ceratodontiformes; family Ceratodontidae; genus Neoceratodus; species Neoceratodus forsteri. The sequence goes on along the minus strand of CM057449.1, from coordinate 240,653,680 downwards.
GCTTTCTGGTTCCAAAGAAGTCCGAGGAGAGATAAAAGCACATTCTAGATCCTCAAGCTAAACAAATTTCCTCCCAAGGAGAAATTCAAAATGTTCTCTAGGGAACCCTGTTACCTCTGCTCCATCCAACCCGACTGGCTAGCCTCCCTAGATATGCAGGTTGCCACCAGCATCCCTATTCACCCGAGGCATCACAAATTCCTGAGGTTTGTGGCTCTGGGACAGCATTATCAGTTCAGAGTCTGCCCTTTAGGCTATCCTCGCAGCAGGTTTTACAAAATGCTGTACAGTTCTATGGCGCACCTCAGAAAGGTCGAATTCAGGTGTTTCCTTATCTGGGACGATTGGCTTCTAAGCAAGCCCTTCCAGGCAGGGGACTCTGGATGCCGTGGAGATGACTTGCAGCCTCCTTACGTCCATGGGAGTTCTGCTCAACCTCAAGAAATGCAACTGCAGCCCTCCCAGAGCTCCTTTTTATAGGGTCTCTTCTGGACACCTCCTAGTTGAAGGCTTTTCTTCCAGAAGACAGGAGAGCGATATCCCTTCAGATGGCCCGTCACATGGGGGAAAGCAGCTCAGTCACAGCTCTCTATATAACAGGATGCTGGGCCTCATGGCATCCTCAGTGTTCACTGTACCCCTAGCATGTCTGCATTTGAGAACCACCCAGTGGATGCTCAGTACTCAGTGGTCCCCAACCACTCACACATGATCCTATCTCATCAAGGTGACAGAACCTTTAAGGAGGTCACTCACCTGAGTAGTCTCGAAACAATCTCCTGGAGGTGTATCCCTTTGCTCCTCTGGACCATCAGATCTCCATTACCACAGACGCATCCCTAATGGGGTGAGGAGCTCACTGTCAGGCTCTCACACTCAGGGTGCGTGGACTGCGAATCCAGTCTCAGCTCCACATAAACATCCTGGAAATGAGAGCCGCTCTCTATGGGTCCAAGCTTTGAAGGGACATTCTGTGTCACAAGAACATCCTCTTCAAGCGGACAACAAAGCAGTGATGTATTACATCAACAAGCGAGTGCTCCCGATGCCTGTCTGAGGAAGCAATGAGGGGTATGAAATGGTGCTTGAGACACGATGCTCTAATTCAAGTGGTCTACCTGCCAGGTGTTCAGAGCAGATTGGCAGACCGTCTCAGCAGAACAGAGACAGACCCTCACAGGTGGTCTCTCAACTCAACCATAGTTCAAGTCACTATTAGAAGTGTGGGAACTCCAGACCTGGACCTTTGCATCCCCACTCAAACAAAACTGCCTCTCTTCTGCTCCAGAAATCCAGGACTGGCATTTTCTGTCCAGGATCGTTCAGGCTGCGGTGGACCAGCGCTTTCTTCGCCTTTCGCCTCTTCCTCTAATTCAGAGGGTACTCCTCAAGTTCGAATCCCAGGGGGACAAAATGATTCTCATTGCTCCCTTTTGGCCTCGACAGCTGTGGTTTCCACTACTCAACAATATATTGGCAGTTCCTCCGGACACTTCCCTGCAGATGAACCTTTTGACTCAGGGACCGGTGGTCCTCCAACCTGAGATCACTTCACCTTCATGCTTGGCTCCTGAAGAGGTGAAGTAAACTGGTTCAATGTCTCTCGAAGAGTTTCAGATATTCTTTTGGCTGCAGGAAGCCAGCCACTCGGAAAACTTACACAGCCAAGTGGAAGCGTTTTTCGCTGTGGTGTGCAAAGTCCTCTTTGAATCCCTTTTCCTGTCCACCAGATAAGGTTTTGGAGTACCTTTTGGACCTCTCAAATTCAGGTCTGCAGTACTCTACAGTCAAAGTTCATCTTAGTGCCATTTCAACGTATCATGAGCCTGTTTTTTCCTTAACTCTGGCTCAGTTACCTATGGTTAAGAGATTCCTTAGGGGGATTCTGCATACCAGACCTCCTACAAGACATCCAGTTGCAGCCTGGGACATTATTCTTGTGCTGAGACATGCTCACTTGGAAACCTTTTGAACCTCTGGCTACCTGTGAGCTAAAATTTCTCACCTGGAAGACCTTCCTGAGTGGCTGTACCTCAGCCCGTGAGTCTTTGAGATACATGCCTAGTCACAGACCCTCCGTATACTGTGTTCCACAAGGACAAAGTAGTCCTCATGACTCATCCTAAATTTCTTCCTAAGGTTGTGTCAGAATTTCATTTAAACCAACCTTTGGTCCTTCCCTCTTATTTTACGGACTTCTAAAATGAAGGGGCGTTCTCTTCATTCTCTGGATGTTAAGAGGGCCTTACGTTTCTATCTAGATAGAGACCAAGGATTTTACATGAAGAGCAACTGTTAGTTTCCTTCATTGAGACCGGCTGGGTCAACCTGTAAGCTATCAGATGTATCTCATCGATGGCTAGTGGCGTGCCTTCGTCACTGCTACTCCATAAAGCAGGTTAAGTTGGAGGGTAGAGTTACGCTCACTCTACCAAGCGGTCGTGGCATCCCTAGCAGAAATCCATAGCGTGCCCATTCAGACATCTGCAATGCACGGCACCTGAGCTCAGATGCATACTTTAGTTAAACATTATGCACTAGATGTCCCATATGAGCGACATTCTCCGTTAGCAGAGCCATCCTCAGTGGACTTCTGTCCTAGAAACATGAGCTCTTGGTCTTTCCTGCACGCCCTCTCGGGGATTATTAGCTCGATACTCTCCCAATAGTGTGAATGAGTGGTGGATACTATGTCCAGGAAGATATGAAAATTACGCCTACGTAATTCTTTGTCTTCTTGGAATGAGTCTCCACTCACTCAGTCCCTCTCCATCCCGAGCTCACCTTTCTTGTTGGTCTTCACTCCCTCAAATCTTTTAGGCCGTGAAGACTTCTTTATTGTCACCTTCTTACAGGGTAGCTCAGGACTATCTTATGTCCGGTTTTAGGGTTAGGCTACCTTCTAGGTTAGTTCACGCTGCACTCCTTGGTAAAAAAGTACTGGGCGGTTTGGAGGGTCGGCCCGTGAAATCGTTACCGCACGAGCCGGGGCTCAGTGGCGCAGATTCCTCATGGCGCCATCTCTGCCACGACCCTCCAGCAAAGTTTGCTCCCAATGGTCCTAGTGCCTCAGGCGCAGATCCCAATAGTGTGAATGAATGGTGGAGATTTCGTCCAAGAAGATCAAGAATTACGGTAGAATGACGTAATTTTCATTTTGGGCACGAGGCAGTAGCATTGCGATGGAGTCTTGGTCTATCCTGGATATCTTCTACCGCAAGGAAAGATGACCGAAGTCTTCAAAATTTTAAAATGAGTTCAGGCAGACCAAAAATTAGGATCCAGTCTATCCAGAGCGTTGAGGAGAGAACCTGAGCTTCTAGCGGTGAGGAAGATCTGGCATCATGGGGGGCAGTGACCGAGAGTTTTACCACCTGGGTGGGTGGGAGGAGCCAGCTTGAAGACCTTCCGGCAAGATTTAAAGGCAAGGAACCTGCCAGACAGTGGATGAAATTAACATATACCATTCCTAGAACTCCTGTTACAGGTGGTAACCTGTTTTACTCACCTGTAACAATGGATAAATTGGTATATATTCATTCATCCACCTAATTACTCCGACCTCCCTGACTGCGGACGCCACACAGCCTGGCTTCCAGTGGGCTAGATCTGGCATCATGGGGCGGAGCCAAGGTATATACACCACCCGGGTGGGTGGGAGGAGCCAACTTGAAGACTTCCGGTGAGATTTAAAGCAGAAGGGGACATGTCAGAGTGTGGATGAACAACATATACCACTTCTAAAACTACTGTTACAGGTGAGTAACCTGTTTATTCTATCCGCCATACAGCTGCATTGGTGTCTACTTCCAGGGACATCCCTATCCAGGAAATCTGTCGGGCTGCTACCGGGAAGTGCGCAAACACCTTCATTACCCATTACCGCACCGACCTTGAGTCACGCCGGGATACTGGTTTTTGGGGCCTCAGTTCTCCAATCTCTGTTTCCCAAGTGAGTATCAGTGGGGTTGTGCGCCTTGCCTCCCTCCTCCCGGAGAACTGCTAGGAGTCTGCCTGTAAGTGTGGATGAACAACATGGCCATGTTCCTAGAAAAACAGGTTACTCACCTGTAACAGTAGATCTTCTACGGACTGGTCTCTTGCAGTATGTCATTACTTCTGGGAGGTTCCACCTGGTGTCGCTGTCGCATGGCAGCTTCTTCTAGCAGTCTTCCATGGGGGCCGTCCACAACATCAGTTCCTGTGGATGTGTGTAAGAGTGGGCGGCTCCCAGTACCCTCTGTTCATTTTCTTGCCGGCTTCTGCAACGCACAGTCAGCTCTCCTGACCTCCTGGGTTGCTGTCTTCGACTTGAACATGAACTGATTTTCTTCCTTTGGATCCTGTACCTGGGACTTGCTCTCAGCACCCCCGGACTTCCATAGCAGACCTGTGACCCACTCACAGTACTCCTGCTGCTCCCCTGACTCAGGCCTTCTGGCTGGGTCTGGAACGTCTGTTGGCAAAGCACAGTTCTTCTGCAGCAGGCCTGGTGATCCATTAGTGCTCACTGTACACCTGCGGTCCCCAAGCCGCGGCACCTCGTGCTGGGTCCTGGGTTTTCCTCATGGCTGATTGCCACAGCTCGGCCAGGCCAGAACGGACATCGGGGTGGGGGGGAGTTTGCCTTCAAGGCTCCCCGGCCAAGGGTTCACGTTCCAGGCATAGGAGGGAGAGGGATTCACACTCCTCACACTACCTCTTGCACAGTCATCAACGTTACCTTCCTCATCGGGGCTGCTCCCCCGTGTCAACGGAGTCTGATGGGCTTTTTACCATGATCGACGATCCTTCTCCCATCGGCCAGGGGGTGTTTCTGAAGCGTTTTCCATCAACGAGAAGTGTTGCCCCGTCAACGGCACGTTCCTCGTCGATGGGAATGCTTCCCCCATCGACGACACAAGTTCTTTCATCTTCCTTGTCAATGGGAGCTCCTCTTCCGTCGACGGAACATGTTTCTCCTGTTCCATCATCGATGTAGCGCTCCTCGTCAACGGGACTGCATGCCTTGCATGCCTCGTTGACAGCCCAGCTTCTCCCGTCGACGGAGAGGCTTCCTTCTGCTCCCTCGTCGACGGAGAGCCCTCTCCTCATTCCTTCGTCAACTGAGCTGCCTCCCTCGTCGCCGATGGGGACTTCCCGCCACGGGACTCCCCCTGCTGGGGGCCCTTCTTCTGTGCGCCCTCCGCATGTCCTGGCACCAGGTGGCATCTTCTGGGGTCCGTCCCCGTCACCCTTCTAGTGCCCTTTGGGCGTGACTGTTTCTGGGCCTTTGGCCCCGCTGCATGGCCCTTGCCCTGCATCTCTTGCTTCTTTCCCGGTCCCCATAAGTCGGGGTGCCTCCCCCGCTGCTCAGGGTCGGCTTCCCGGGCTGACCCGCCCTCCTCCTCCTCATACCGTCCTTGGGCATCCTCCGTCTGTGGACCCGTCACATGCTCTGGTCATCGCCCGCGTTGTGCTGGAAGTTCTGCGGAGCCTGAATCAGGGTCCGGCCTCGTCCCGTTCTCTCTCCTTGTTGCCCGAGCGCTTGCGCCAAACCCGGCGCTTCCCGCCTGGTCCACTTCCCCAACCATTTCTGCGAACTCCCTTTACGGTGATACCGGAAGGGAGGATCCCTTGCTGGAGGTTGTTCCTGGTGGGGATCCTGAGGACCTTGATTCGCCTCGGTCTGCATCCTCCTGTCTGGAGGTCGCCCCTCTTGACTCTCTGGATCCCCCGGATCCATCCTTCAGCGAGCTCATGCTGCAGATCCAGCACGCTTTTGCCTTCCCTGCTGTGGATCAAGACTCCGTTCATCGGGGACCTGGCTGCCTACCTCAATGTTCCCAAGGAGCCTGCCTTGGTGGCCCGACCCTTGATTCCTGCATATTTTAATGCACTCTCTTATGTTTGGTCTTGTCCTGCCTCCACCCAGCCTGCCCCTGCTGGCACCTCGGCTCTACCGTGCCTCCTGACCACCCCTACTTGTCCTCCACCTGTGGCGGACTCGTTTCAGGGTGCGCCCATGACAGCCGCTCTCTGCCATGACCTCCTTGCGTCACCTGCTCCGTGCGTGCTTGATGCAGTTGACGCATCGGCCCGCCATTCAGCCACCGGCATCACCCTTCGGCGCTTTGCCTGGCTGCAGGTTTCGGGTTTGCCGTCAGATGTCTGTTGCCATCATCCCCCTTTTCTGGGAACCTGTTTGGCCCTGGTGCTCATGTCATCCTTGAGTCCCTTCTGGCTTTGGGGCATGCTCTTTGGTCTCTTCAAGACCTCCATCCCCCCAGGTACCATCCCTATGCCCCATGAGCGAGCCGATCTCTTTCGGCCCCCTCCCAGGGTGCTCTAGGGACTGCAGTAGGGCCTCAGGGGCGGCTCAGTCTGCCCTCAGCGGCGTTCCCAGTCCCTCACGCGAGGCGGGACCGCTGCTGCGCCTAAGCAGCTTTCACAGTGTCCCCCGCCTCTTCTTGCAGGCCTCGGAGACACCTAGGGATCTCTCTCAATTTCTTGGAGGCTTGCTTCGGACTGGATGCTTCACTCCTCTCTGCAGATCTGTTTGGAACGCCTGCTTCTCTCCCTCCTGGAGCCCTTCAGTTGTTCCTTCCTCTGGCCATCCGGGATGTTTTTTCCCCCGGTGCTTCTTTTCTGCTATCTCATCCGCTGTACTTTTATGTTTCTGGATTTGCCTCTATGCCAGAGCCTGTCGACCTCTGTCTCATCGGGATGCATCACTGTGCCTGGCCGTCTAGTTCTGTTTATGTCATGCCACATGTCTTCACCTACGGGTTTGAGTCAGGACATGGTGGTTCACTTGGTTCTTACCCCACCCCGCCTCTGGGGGTGCAGTTCAAGTTGACCTCTCCTGTGGCTCACGTGTCTTCACCTACTGGTTTGAGTTAGGACAACGTGACTACTTTGGTCCTTACCCACCTTGGCCTATCTGCCGCTGGAGGTGCAGTTCAGGTTTACCTTTCTTATGCCTTTGCTTATGTGGCTTTGCCTTTCCTCCTATTTGGATTTTACGCCTGGGAATCTCCCAGAAGTAATGACTTACTGCAAGAGATCAGTCTGTAGAAGATGGTATGGTTACGTAAGAACTTACTGTAACAGTAGAGCTTCCAAGGATGGTCTCTTGCAGTAAATACCCCGCCCTCCGTCTCCCTGCCTTTTAGCCTCAACTCTGCAACTCAGGACGTTGGGTGGGATCGCTATTCTCCATTTTTCTGGCCCTCGTTTGCCTCGGCCCAGGTCGTGCTCACTGAAGCGGGCTGTGAACAGAGGTTACTGTGGGCCGCCCAGTGTTGTACACATCCACAGGAAGTGATGTCGTGTGGACAGCCCCCATGGAAGACTGCTAGAAGAAGCTGCCATGTGACAGCGACACCTGGTGGAACCTCCCAGAAGTAATGACTTACTGCAAGAGACAGTCCTCGGAAAATCTACTGTTACGGTAAGTTCTTACGTAACCGTACTTTCTAGGAGTGGTATATGTTCATCCACACGGACCCACCTGACCTCCCTGGCTGCGGACGCACAACACCTGGCTTCCAGTGGCCTAAGATCTGGCGACATGGGGCGGAGCCAAGGGTTATACCACCTGGGTGGGTGGGAGGAGCCAGCTTGAAGACTTCCGGCGATCCTTAAAGGGGAAAGGGACATGCTAATAAGTGTGGGTGAACAACATATACCACTCCTAAAACTACTGTTACAGGTGAGTAACCTGTTTTTACGTACCTACCGTAATTCTTGATCTTCTTGGACGAAGTCTCCACCACTCATTCACACGCCCACCCACCCACCATCCCCTGAGCTCACTTCTCTGTTTCTGGTCTTTACTCCCTCAGTAGTTGGACTGTGAAGACTTTGTCTTTGACCCTTCTTACACGGGTCATTCGGACTATCTTGTGTCCGATTTTTAGGTTAGTTACGCTGCACCTCCTCAGGGGAAAAAAGGTACTGAAGCAGTTGGAGGGTAGATGCCAAGATGGTCTATACCACACGAGCCTAGCTCACGGTGCCACTTCCTCGCAACTACATCTCAGCGCTGGCCCTCATGAAAAAGTTTGGCTCCCGCTGGGTCTTAGCGCCTCCCGCGTACTCCCATCAATGTGAATGAGTGGTGGAGACTTCATCCAAGAAGATCAAGACTTACACTAGGTACATAATTTCCATTTCTGCCTGAGGACCTTCCAATGTTGGTCCATGCCTTTGTGTCCACCTGCCTTGACTATTGCAATGCTCTATACCTAGGGCTTCTGGGGTGGATATCCGGTGCCTGCAGCTGGTGCAGAACATGGCTGCCAGGCTGCTGACTGGCTCATCAAGAGCCAGTCATATTACGCCTGTGCTCTGTGAACTGCACTGGCTGGCAGTGCGGTGGAGAATCGCCTTCAAGGTCGCGCTGCTGACGTATAAGGCCCTACACGAACAGGGATTGCGTTATTTGCAAGACCTCCTTTGTCCCTACTGCCCACTCCGTTCTGCCGACAAGGGATTGCTGGAGGTTCCCAGGGTCTGTTTGAAGACCTCGAGGGCCAGAGCATGTGCTTTTGCGGCCGCGACCATGTGGAACTCTCTACCTGGGGTGAGAGTGTCCCTGTCCACCGAGTCATTTAACGCTGCATTGAAGACACATTTATTTGAAATGGCATATTCGGATCTGATGTGATTTTAATATAAATGTAGAATTTTATGATTTTAACCTGCAGAGTTTTAATGAGACATTGTACAGGTGCTCTGGCTTTAGAAAAGTACTTTTTTTTATAAATAAAGCCGACTTCTCCTTTTCCCAGGACTGCTTGGGACTCAGGCCTAATGGTAATAGCCTGCTGCAAGAGCTCCCACTCAAAGTAAGATAGTACAATTCTTAAAAGACTTACCGTAACAGTAGATCTTGGGAAGGAGCTCTTGCAGCAGGCGCTACTTTCCCTCCCTCCTTCCCCCTGGCAAGTTCTGCATCTCTCTACCCATTGCATGCTGCCTCCCGGTCTGCCTGCTGGTCTTTTCACCAGGTCTCCAACGGGCAAGCTTAGATGGGGCTGGGAACCGCCCCCCTGATATACCCTCAGCCGACGTCGGGGGCGGGGGGCGCTGGAGACTGCTAGCTACAAGTTTGCTGTGGGGTCCTAGTGCCTGGCAGCATAGTCCTAATGGTAATAGCATGCTGCAAGAGCTCCTCTCGAACATCTACGGTTACAGTAAGATCTTTCCTTGTCAATCTTCACCATTCATTACTGCTTGGGTTAAGCCGGGCCAGCGCCCTTCTGGGAGTTTTTTGTTTTGTTTTGGGTTTTTTTGGAGTCGGCTCCAATGGTGCACCCTCGAGAGTGACGTACTGCGTCATGCGCGGGCGGCGGCCGTAAGGTGCCACAGACTCCTCCTCTATCTCAGTTCTGTTTCTCCCGCCGTCGAGGCTGCACCTGCTGCGCGGTAGCGTTAGTTTCTCGGTTCCTCAAAGACTCCTCGCTTCTCAGAAGATTCTCACTCGATGCTGCATACCGGTAAGACCGTTCCTTTTCTTTCTATACTGCGGCGCCATGTGCTTTATTGCCTTTTTTTCCTCGTTTAGTTCGCATCATGTCCGGTTCGGGAGCAAGGCGTAAGACGAAGGCGGGCCGCGCCCCTATGCGTCGGTGCTCCTGTGGCCGGCATTTTTCCGTCTCGGACCGGCATGATGTCTGTCTCCGTTGCCTGGGACCCAACCACAACATGGACAGGTGCGACGCTTGTTTCTCCATGGACCGTCGTGTCCTCTAAGTCCGCGCTTTCAAACTCGGCAAGGCCCTGCCGACCTTCAGTGGACGGCGTCGCTCCAGGGATTCCCAGATAAGGTCTCTAGGCCCTTCCCCCGGGTCCCCTCCCAGGCCTATACGGTCCGCGGAGGAGGAGGCTTCCTCTCCTCTTCTCTTGCCGAAGAGGAAGCTTCTCTCGCGGTGTCGGGGGAACGTCGTGGTCCCTCCCGGGCGCGACGGGGACACCGCCTCGGCAGTCACCTCCTCGGAGGTGCAGACTCCCCAGTGTCGGGGTCCCGATTTCTGGGCCTGGCACGGTGGACCCTCGGCGCGCCCTCCGGCCTGTTCCCGGATCCGCGCCCGCTGCGGCGTCGGTGTCGAGCGGCACCATAGGCGGCGCTGCTCGAACCTTAGGCACCGCGGGCGATTTGCGCTCTCAGCGGCTCGGGTTGGTTCCAACGCCGGGCGGCACGTAGAGGCTAACTGGGCGCAGCAGGGGAGCGGAACCGGGCCTGACTGTTGCGGGTGTGCTGGGGTCATCCGGCGCCATCCCTAGCACCGGCCGCGTTCAGCGGCGCCGTTCCTCCAGGGACCCTGGGGTTGCCAGCATTGAGGTTCTGCTGGTCTGCGTCCTCTCCGGTCGGCCAGAGTCAGATGTGGACCCATCCTGGCAGCCTGACTCTTGGGTCGGGGTCCCGGTGGCCGGGTGTTAGGCGGCACAGCGGGCCCCTCACCTGTCCCCACTCCCGTCCTCCCCTGAGGGCCCTCGGGCTAGGGGTGGCCCGGGTCCGGGGTGATGTGATGGGGACTGAGGGGGGGGCCCCCTCCTAGGGGGTCTGTGACAGCTACCCTCCCGGGTGTTGTTGTCGCCTCTCGGGGTGGGGGAACGCTGCAGTCGAGGAGAAGGGCTCTGTGAGTCCGAGGGGTTGAGGGCCGGGGGATGGTCGTCGCGGTCTCGGCCGGCCACCCCTCGTGGGGTGGCTAGGAGCCGTAGCGCCGAACCCCGCCCTTCCCTCTTGGGCACCAGGGTTCCCTCTGGTGGCGTTGCTGTAGACTGCCTTTCTGGATCCATGCAGTCCGGGTTCGTCACAGGGAGGTTCCCCGGCTCTTCCAGGCATCGCATCCTCAGGGTCCCGTCTTGCGACCTGGTTTGTTGTCCGGGATCCGCCAGCTCGGGCTCCGTTCCCCGGTTTCAGGCCCTAGCAGAGTCAGTTGCCTCTTCATGGTGCCCTTCTCCAGTACCTCTGCAACCACCCCCGCTCTTCCAGGCCATATCGGTCCTACGGGTCTGTTATCCTGGGAGCAGTTCAGAGGTTCTCGGCGGCCTTCCCTCATCGTTAGATCATGCATGAAGCGGGTCTTTCGACTCTCCCCGCCGCAGGAATCTTCTGGACATTCGAGCTCCTCCATCATCTCGTCTTCCTCCTCTGAGGAGAGGAACCCCTAGCTCATCTTTCTTCCGATGCTGATTTCACTGAATATCAGCGATTCCTTCGAGGATGGTGAGGATCTTCGAATCTCATGCGTAAGGCGAGACAATACTGAGACGGGAGACGTGAATTCCTTGGAGAATTCAGTGCCCAGCACCTGGTGGTACCTTCCTGGCCTGTTCCCTTCAGGGCGTCTATCCGTTCCTGGCAGTCGTAGCCGCCCCTTTCTCAGCCCGGCAGACTGTCGTCCGAAGGTATTGCCCCTCGGAATCCCTAGGTACCCTTCCCAGGCCACGTCCTCAGGTTTGGTGTGCCCAGAGACTCCTTCCTGGCGCCCGCGACCACCCACCGGTTGGATTCCCCACAGATTAGACGGTGGGGAAGAGATGTTCTCTTCTTCTCGCATCGGTGGCTTGCATTGCATCACATCAGGCTCACCACGCTGCCTACAATCGGCATCTGTGGTGATGCTCTCCAAGCTCCTAGCATCAATACCTGATACAGAGCATACCAGGCAGCTATTGCCCTCTCTGCTATAGGCCTGGAGCTGGCAAGACACCAGGCAAGGGCATCTTATGGCGACAATGGAGGTGGCTTCCAGGCTTGCGGGGACAGCGATCTGCATTGGCGGACGGCATGGCCGTCTGTCAAGGTTGTCACCCTGGCCCGGCGTAGGGTGATGTGCTCCGCTTTCCAGGGGGACCGTCTTTTCCTCAGAGCTAAGAGACTTCTACAGGGGCTTCCTCCGTCTCCCCGTCCTCGGAAGCACCTCTAAGCTCTTCTCCCACTAGGCTTCTCTCTGTGTATTAGCCAGGTCTTCCCTTCTGTTTCTCACCAACAGGAGGCTGGGGGTTTTGTTCCCTCAGGGTTCTACCCCCTTTTCAAAGGGAGTAGGCTGAGTACTCACCCAAGCAATAATGATTGGTGAAGATTGACAAGGGAAGATGTAGAAGTACGTACCTACCGTGTTCTTGATCTTCTCTTGTATCTTCACCATTCATTACTGATACCACCACCTTCCCTCAGTGGCCTCCTTCTGTGGCGTCTCCCCTTCCCGTCTCGTTCCTCTTCCTTCCCTTGGCCTTTATGCCCAAAAAAAAAAAAAAACTTTCTGTTTTCCATTCTTAGTGAATGGATCCCCTTTTTTCCTCAAGGTAAAGAGGAACGAGCACAGTGGTATTTTCTCAAATTCTGAGGGAACTCTTTCTGACCGCCCTTAGGGTGTGATTCCTAAATACCTTCTTCAGGTTATGCAGTTTCACAGCCCAAGTGGCTATGCCCTGACTTGCCTCGGCAGAGTCTAGAATCCTCTGACAGGTATTATTTGAGCTCTTCTAGCTACTGACTGAACTTGTTGGCTCTGGCATCTGTATGCCTTGTCTTAGGGAGTCTGATTGAGTTCACTCTATCTTTCATACAAAACTGCCTTGAGAAGGCATAGTCTTTCCCATACACTACTGTGTTAGCACTTAACAAGGTGCTAAGGGACTTAGTCCCCTTCCTGGATGGGCGCTCAACCCGGAACAGGTTCTGCCTTGGCAGTCTAGGAGCCCTCAACTAGGATGAAGGGACTTGGCATGTTGAGAGTTCAGAGAGTCTGCCCTCATTCGGATCTGTTCAGGTGGTTCGGTTGAACCTCCCTTCAGTCCTAGCAACTGGGAATCTTATCTGTGTCAATCTTCACCATTCATCACAGATGGGTACTGGCTGGAGATCAGAATCCTGCGGGAGCCTCTTTTTTTTTTTTTTTTTAAAGGATAGGCGGAGCCGACGCAGCATCGGCGCCGCCCTCGAGGCCGATGTACTACGTGGCGCTCGAGGATTAGCCGTTAAGCTGTGTCGACTCCGCCTGCCTACCAGTTCGTCTCCCGCACGCCGAGGTCGCCGCGGAAGCCTTGAAGAAGTGTTTGAAGACAGTTTTAGGCCTTAGCCCTTATTACACGATAGTTCGCTATGGTCTACTAGTTCTAGTCTGCCCTACCGACATACGCTGGTAAGATCTTTCCATTATTTTTAATTTTGGCGACGTCGAGTCTATTTTTGGTGTTTTTCGCAGGTCATGTATGGCAGTCGGAGGCAAGAAATTTTCTAAGAGGGGCAGCCCCTATCGCCGGTGCCTGTGTGGTCGGATTTCTCCGTGACCGACCAGCATGACCGGTGTCTCTCGTGTCTTGGCCGCTTCACGACATGGATTAGTCGCGGCGCTGCTCCGATGGACGCCGTGTTGCTCGAACAGCGCGTGGAAAGTTGGACGAGCTCCGCCAACTTTTGGAGGTAGGATCCGCACTCATCGGGCCAAGCCGTGTTCTCTCGGCCTTTCCTCCGGGTCCCCTCCGGTTCTGTACGGCCATGGAGGAGAGTCGCCCCCATGGCCTAGCCTTGGTTGAGAGACTCCTCCCAGCGCAGGAGGCCGTCCGCTTCCTCCGGGCGAGGCGGGAGGAAGCGCCGCTGGCAATCACCCTCCTTGGGGTGAAGTCCCCAGTGTCGCTCAGCGAGTCGGAAGACCGGGTTGATGCGCGTCGGTTGGTGCCGTCGAGACCTCCGGTGTCGTCCGAGGGCGCTTGTCGGCGCCGTGCTCGGCGCGAAAGCTGTCGATGCCACTGCGGCGCTGGTACTGCTCACGCGCCGCGACCCTGGATTCAGCGTCACCTTTTGCTATGTCTCGCCCTCGGCGCGCTGGAAGTCGTTGGTCGGCGCCAGTCTTCGGCACCGCCTCTGCTCCGGCGCCCGGGGAGGCCTCGCGGTGCTACCTTAGAGGCGCCAGTCCCGTTTCGGGGCTTCATCGGCCTTGCTGCCGGTACTCTGCGCGCTTCGCCAGTTCCGAGGGCGGCGGCGTCGAGCATCTCGGGCCTTTCGGCGGCGCGAGGGGCCTGGTGTGTCTGCGACTCCGGGACCCACTCTCAGGGATGCTACCAGCGCCGTTTTGCTTCCCCGGTGCCGCTCCTGGTGCGATGGACTTAACGGCGCCCGGCATTTCGCCTCGGACCTCTGGTCCCGGCCCGTCCCTGCCACCTTCTGCCAGCCCGCCCCTGGGGCGATGGAAATCGCGGTGCTGCCTGCGACCACTGCCCACGACTTCTGGGCGCCCGAAGGTCGCTTTTCCTCGCCCTCCCACCATCCCGGCTTAGGGCCTCGGTTCCACCTCTTCGGGGTGGGAGTCGGGCTCCAGAGTCGGACGAGCAGTCACACCCTTCGGGGTTGCCTGCACAGGAGGCTGAACCAGTGGTCTCTTCGGCGAGTCGGGTCAGCCCCTCTTGAGGGCGTCAGGTTCCCCTCCAGGTCGGGGTCAGTGGCATTGACCAGCAGGGCTGTGGTCATTGCCACTATAGCCATGCAACCTGGCCTGGGGGTTCCTGGACCCCTCAGCACGTGTACCCACTACATGGTATTTTAACGGTACGCCCAGCTTTGGGGCCTATCGAGGAAGCCTACAGGTGGGGGGAGGTGCTGCGCCCTGGATTTCCCCCTCGGGGACATCCCAGGACTGCCAGCTACCTAGGCTGACCCTCCCGAGGACCAGGAATCTGAGGGGTCGAGGGGTGTGGGGTCCCTGTGTGAGGCCTTTCTCTGGGGGTCACCCGGGTCCTGGAAGAAGCCGGTGCGGACTTCGTCCTTCCTTCGGGTCCGGGAGAGGGTCCCATTCTTTGGAGGCAGGGGACCATCCTTCTGGACCCATCTCGACCCAGTCGCCCTCACTGGGGATTCTTCCCATGCGCAGCTTAGGCGACCAGCGTGGTTGGCCAGCTGTCGGCTCTGGTCTTCGAGGACACCTTCCCCAGGTGTCCATGGTCCGCTCCCTGGCCCTGGCAGAGGTCAGCTGGGATTCCTTCCTCGGCTCTCCCCTACCCCTCTCACCGCATTCTCCAGCGCTCTGGGCATTCTTGGTCCTACCAGACCTCTCACCATGGAACAGTTCAGAGCGGTGGCTTCTCGGTTCTCTCTGCCTATGTTGGGGCCTTGGACAGGCCAGGTTTTCCAACCTTCCCCGAGCAGCCACCCTCAGGGCATATGTTGACCTCAGCTCCTCATCCCCCTCTTCTGGAGAGAGGGAACCATCTGTCCCATCTCTCCTGCAGCTCAGTCTCTTGGTAGCAGCTTCCTGCATGAGGATGTTGGGGACCTTCATCTTTCCCCCATCTGCGAGCAATCCAGGCATGGCGCCGCCTTTCTGTATCACGATTCAGGCGCCACCTTGTGGTGCCCCGGCCTCTCCCTTCGGGGCGTCCATGCGTTTCTGGCAGGGCCCTTCTCCGGGTTCCTGCCCCTAGGGACCTCAGCCAGAGGTATTGCGCTCCTCCAGAGTCTCCAGGTTCTATGCCTCATCCATGCAGCCGGATTGGCACCTGGACACTCCTGATGGGCCGGCGCCCTCCACCGTGACCAGCCCCCAGAACAGGACTCTTGGGATTTTGATTTCTGGGGGAGGAGGACTTTCTACTCGGCACGGTTGCTTCTCTCCATCTCCGCTCATCAGGCCCACTATGCAGCCTACAACAGGTTCTTGTGGTCAGCGCTGGGTCAATTCCTAGCTGCTTTGCCTGACTCGAGCAAACCCAGGCAAGCCATCGCTCTCTCTGCATGTGGCCTGGGCTAGCAAGGCACCAAGCAAAGGGCATCTTCTCGGCGCCAGTGAGGTAGCTACCAGGGGTAGAGGGACAGCGATCTGCCCCAGAAGATCGGCGTGGCTTCGCCTTTCCCGGTTGTCACCCTTGGCCCGGCGTAGGGTGATCTGCTCCTCTCACCTGGGAACCTATCTCTTTTCCCGTAGGGCGAGACGACGTTTGTCGGGGCAAATTCCTTCCCCCTCCGAGGGGACCCCGTCTCGCTCTCCCCACTCTCGGGCCTCCTCAGGCCCAGAAGGTTCCCCCCCTTAGTGTGTCACCCACTGAGGGCTAAGGGACACTGTCCCTTAGGGTGCAATTAATCAACCCCCTTCGGGGGGCTTGAGTACTCACCCATCTGTGATGAATGGTGAAGACTGACACAGATAAGATAAAGTGCGTACCGTAATTAAGTACCTACTCTGTAGATTCATCATTCATCATAATCCGCCATCCCCCTGGGGCTCTAGTCTCTGGATCCTCCTCCCTCTGTGCCTCCCCCTCTTTTGAGCGGGGTAAAGTTGGGACACACAGGGGGCTAAATTTCTCCCAAAGGGTACAGTTCGAGTGGCACTTCCTCTACTAATTATCTACACCCCTGCTGGGTGAGAACTGGTGGTTGCCTTCCTTCTGTTATCCTTCCTTTTAAAAAAAGGGAAAATCCTTTTTTTCACCAAATGTCTTTACAGAGAGCATACTGATTCCTGTATCCTGTCCTTCTCAGAGATAGCCGAAGCTCTGCTTTTGGGGTTTGCCAATTGTTCTGTGCCTTGAATTCTAGCAGGTGAGCTTTGCCACTCCTTGCAGTTCCTATACAGTCTTGTGGGGACAAGGGTCCTGGATTCTTATCACCTCCTCTCTCTAAATACTCTCTCTCTCTCCCCCCTTCCTTTTCCAGAGATTGGAGACTACCCAATCCCTTAGATTTTACTTACTGTACTCTCCTCTCAGTTATTAATTTCTCCTTTAGTTCAGTTTCTCTTCCTTTTTCTGTCCCTTGGATTCTCTTGTCCCACCCTCCATCCTTCCTCTTACCTCTCAGTGACTCAGAACTGAGTAGGCAGGCAGAGTCGACACAGCTTAACGGCTAATCCTCGAGCACCACGTAGTACGTCGGCCTCGAGGGCGGCACCGATGCTGCGTCGGCTCCGCCTATCCTTTTTAAAAAAAATAGGCTCCCATGGGGTCCTGATCTCCAGCCAGTACCCATCTGTGATGAATGGTGAAGATACACAGAAAGATCATAATTACGGTAGGTACGTAATTTCTATTTCTAGGGACATGGATATGTTGTTCATCCACACTCATGGCAGGTATCCTTACGCTTTAAATCTGCGAGATCTTCAAACTGCTCCTCCACCCACCGGGTGGTCTCTCGGCCCACTTCACGCCAGATCTTCCTTACCATGACTCAGGTTCCCTCCTTAGCGCTCTCGTTGCGGCTAGTTCCTATTCTCCGTTTTGCGGATTATAAATAAATTTTGCAAAAGACTTCAGTTCTATCCCACCGCGGCTGCGATGGACAAATCGACTCCAGATTGGAGATGCCCATACGAGTAAGAAGATGTCTCGGGCGGATCCACACTCCGTGTGTCCACTGCTTAGGCCGCCGAGCCCGACGGGCTGCGACCTGTACTCATCTTTCTGCGACCCTCGTATCTCGAAGACCGTGCTGCCCGATTACAGCTAGGCCGTCCGAGGCGTTCCCTCGGTGAAGTCCAAGGAGGCCCGGTTGGCGGTATCGCGGCGCGGCTTCGGCGGATCAACTTCGGCGGATGGGTATCCCCTCGAAGAGGAAGTGCGGGCGTATCTTCCATCGCCGGCATTTATCCGCTCTCTCTGGGTTCTTCCTGCGGCTTCTTTAGAGCTTTGTCTGTCCCTCCCCACTAAGGAGAAGGGCCTGTGTCTACTGGACCTTATTCTCGGTCCAAAAGAGGACAGAGGTAAGTCCCTCCGTCGGCGCTCTTGGGAGGCGGGAAGGTCCCTCTCCGGGCAGTCGACAAATCGGCCTGATCGACCGCTGACTTACATTCTGTCAGCCTCCGAGTGTCCCCGTCAGGTCCAGTTGACCAGAGACTCCCACCGATGAAATCGAGATTTTCTCGACCCATTGAACAGAGCTGTAGCCTTTAACAGCCGAATTCCCCTCTCCCGGTTCCCGGGAGGAGTTGAGGATCCGATGGGCTCGCCTATGCCTCCCGGTTCCGGAGCCCTCGGATGGACCATCGAGCTCGAAAAGTGCGGTTCGACCGACACCTCCCCGCACCGACCTCGGAAATTCCAGGACTCTCGGTCTCGGACCTCTTCGCAGTCACCGATCCCGTCATAGGCGGTCTCGGTCTCGGCACGCGGTGGCGGCGTCGCGCTCGTCTCGTCCTCCTCTCCTCGGATGAGGGGCTTCGGCGTAGTAAATCGTGATGCGAGACCTTATGTTTAACAGCTCCTCCTGGCGGGAATAAGCACGGCCCGTCGCCTTCCCGGCCATTAAGTAACTGTCACCGGGCAACCGACACAACCCCTCGACTTATCGAGGAGCCTATACCCAGGCGGTTGTTGGCCAAAACCAGCTGCTCCACGATTCCGGTGGAACCTCCGCCTCACAGCCACCAATTGGGGCTCCGACCAAGGATTCTCGGTCGGCTGAGGTCTACCCATCGGCTGTCAGTTACCCTCACTCCCGACCGACCTCGGCAGGTGAAGGGTGGCTCAGGCCAGAAGGCAGCTCTCGAGGACTCTTCCGAGTCCGAAGATGATTCCTTTTTCTCAAGCGACTGGACTTGGGTCTTCAGGAGGTCAGTCAATGGGCGATAGCCGTCGTCCTTCCTAGGACTGCTGAGCTCATCGGAGTCTACCGGGATGGACTCGAACCAGTTCCAAATCGGGCCAAGTATCCCTCACGGAGATTCTGGACCGAGGATTCTCGACGGAGGCCTTTCGGTGGCCGAGGCCACCAGTGGGTCGGCACTGGAGCTTTGGCAGCGCCTGCTTCCTGCCCTGCGCCCTTGGCCAGGATGGCCAGAAGTATCTGTCCCTACCCGGTTCCTTGTCGGTTTGAACACCCCTCTGCTGAGGGGTTGGTTACCGACAGCGTTTTCGCCAGCGCTGACGGCGCCAGGGATGTGGACAAACCTCCTGACAAGAGTCGAGAAATTGGACTATATCGGGCGAAAAGTCGCTCGTCCTCTCGACAGCCGTCAGGCCAATTTAAGCCGTCCTCATGGCACATTTTCTCGTGCCTGGCCTTGAGGCTCCCTAGATGAGGTCATCCCTCATCTTCCCGCCGATCTGCAGACTACGGTTAAGCAGGTGCGGGACCAGGGCAGACGATGTGGCCAAACACAGCTCCATAGCTTTGGACATGGGGACTCATGTGCCAGATCGGTGGCGGCCGCAGTGGCTATGCAGTCGGGTGAGCTTGGCTAGAGATATCCACCTTTACTGGGATACCCAGCACAAGTTGGCGGATGTTCCCTTTTTGGGGACTGACCTCTTCGGCCCTGGGGTGGAAGGTCACCTGCAGAGGATCGAGAAGTCCAATGCCACCTTGGACTCGGTCTCTTCCGCTCAGAAGGACAAAGGCCGCAAACCACAGCCAAGCTCTTTGATCCTTCTGTGCCCATCGGCCTTGAGCCCAGCAACGCCAGGGGCCAGCAGGCTCGCCTTGGCATCCCAAACCCAAGCCGCCGGCTTCCTCAACTGGGAGGCAAGGAGGAAAGGGCCCAGGAGGTCCTCGGCCGGTCCCTCCTCCAAGCCTGCCCAGTGGACGTGGCTGAGGTGTATGTCCCCCATCCCCGTCACCTTACCCTGGGTCCCCCTGTGGGGCGGCCCAACACTCCGTTCCGCCTGGTCCGCTGTTACCACGGACAGGTGGGTCTTGAGTGGTGGGAACAGGCCTGCCTCTGGAATTGAGCAGGCACCACCTTCAGAGCCGTCGCCCTCGAGGGGCCGGGATCCCAGCCTCACTGGCGGCTCGTCGAGGCCGACATGCTCCTCCTCCAGAAGGAGGTGGTAAGAGGTGGTGGACCCTCCCTTCAGACCCAGGGTTTGTGTCCAGAGTTCCTGGTTCCGAAGCGGACGGGGCTGCGCCCATTCTAAACCTACAGGCTAAACAAGTTCCTAAGGTCCGAACCTTCAGGATGGTCACTCTGGCTCAGATAATACCATCCTTGGAACGCCGTGTGGTTCTGTCTCTGGACTTGCAGGACGCTTTGCCACGTCCCCATCCGTCTCGTCTCACCAGAGATTCCTTCGGCCTCGAGCCGGAAGGATCCTCTCGAAGTTCCAAGCCATGCCCTTCCGCTTGTCTCCAGCTCCCAGGGTCTTCACCTAAATGCATGGCTGTGGTGACAGCATTCCTCTGGCGCCGAGGGTCCGGGTGTACCCTCACCTGGACCCACTGGCTGATAGCAGCAGCTCCTCCAGGAAGGAGGCGGAGTGGTCCAGAGATCTGGCCTCCAGGTCTGCTCCAACTGGGCCTCCTTATCAACAAGGCCAAGTCGGAACTCGAGCGAAGCAGGTGATTCTATTCATCGGGCAGGCTCGACTCTCTCTGAGCCAGAGCGGCTCCCGGCAGACAGGGCCGAGGTTCTTTCCCCTTTGCCCGATCATTTCTGGCTGGGCACTGCGCCCGTCTGGACTTCCTCGCCTCCTGGGTCTCATGGCGGCCTGCACCAGCGTGGTCGTTGGGCCCGCTGGAATATGCGTCCCCTTCAGGTGGGGACTGGCCAGCCAGTGGTCACAATGACTGCGATCCCTTGGACCCAGCAGCCGGTGACACAGGGGCGTGGGCGCTCTCCAGTGGTGGACCGTTCCAGATCATTTGCAGGAGGGCATCCGTTAAATCCGCCCGAGCCGGCGGTCTCTCTGTCGACCGATGCCTCTCTGATGGGTTGGGGTGCCCATCTGGGGAACACGGGCTCATGGCCTCTGGTCCCCGTGAGAGTCCATGCCACATCAACCTGCTGGAGCTCCGGCGGTCCGCCTAGCTCTCACCGCCTTTGCTCCGTTCCTCCGGGTCAAGTGGTCCGAGTCCAGACAGACAATACCACGCACTATGTACTATCTAAACACTTGGCGAGCCGCAGCCTCCATGCTTCTGTGCAAGAAGCTCTCCGCATTTGGTCACTCGTATGCAGCCTGGAGGCGGATCTCCTAGCCATTCACGTGGCAGGAGCTCCAACACCCCTGGCCGATGCCCTGAGCCGATAGCTGCATCCCACGAGTGGTCCTCCTGCCGGAGGTAGTGCAGCATCTGTTCTCCTTTGGGGCACACCTCAGGTGGACCTGTTTGCCCAGGGAGAACGCGGCTGAGTCTGTTCCATGCCCGCCCCCCTCAGCAGGGCTCGCTGCAGGGGGATGCCTTCTCGAGGCAATGGACCCCGGGCCTCTTTTACGCCTTTCCCCCATTTCCCTTGATCCACAAGGTGCTTCTCAAGGCGAGGAGGGACAAGGCGCAGGTGATTCTGATAGCCCCAGACTGGCCTCGCCAGTTCTGGTACCCAGATCTCCTCAGTCTCAGCTCCAGGACTCCGGCAGCTTCCAGCTCGCCGGACCTGCTCTCAGTCAATCAGGGGAAGGTGTTCCATCCGGACCTTCAATCCCTGCACCTGACGGGCCTGGTTCCTGAGCTGCAGAGTTCCAGGCCTTGGGTCTTTCCGGAGGTCCTCAATGTAGTTGAGGCGTCCGTAGAGTCGACCAGAAAATGTCTATGCCTTCAAAATGGAAAAGGTTTTCCATTTGGTGTCAGAGCAAGGGCTTGGACCCTTCCTCCTGTTCCTTGGCAAGCATCTTGGACTATTTATGGTCCCTTTCTAGTCAAGGGCTTAGGTCGACGACCCTAAGGGTGCACCTGGCAGCCATCTCTGCTTACCGGGCGCGGGCCGGGAAGCAGTCAGTGGCGCAGGAGAAGGTGGTCTGGCGCTTTTTCAAAGGCCTTGATCACATTTCCCCTCCAGTGCAGGAACCCCACCTCCGTGGGATCTACTGCTGGTACTGGCAAAGCTCATGGGCAAGCTATTCAACCTATGCACAGGTGTGCTCTCTCTCACCTGTCGTGGAAGACCGCTTTCTGGTGGCTATCACGGCCAGCTAGAAGGATGGGAGAGCTCCAGGCGCTTTTCCATCGAGTCTCCCACTGGTCTTCCAATAGGGACAGGTTGTCCTGCGCCCCCACCCGAAATTCCTTCCGAAGGTGGTGTCGGAGTTTCACCTTAACCAGGTGTTGACTCTGCGGTGTTCTACCTAATCCACACCTCGGAGGCCTAATATAGGCTCCATACTCTGGACCCTAGAAGGCGCTCGCTATTATAAGGAGCGCCGGCTGAAATTCGGGGAGAGGTTCTGCAGCTGTTTGTCACCCACGCTGAAGCCAAGATCTGGCAGACCTGCAGCTGCACGGACGATAAGCAGGTGGGTAACCTCCTGCATAGATCTCTGCTATAAGTTGGACGGGCATGGAGCCTCCCAGAGGGATAAGAGCTCATTCTACCCGCCATACTGCTGCATCGGTGGCTGCTTCCAGGGACGTCCCTATCCAGGAAATCTGCAGGGCTGCTACCTGGAAGTCAGCAAACACCTTCATTACCCATTACCACATCGACCTTGAGTCACGCCGGGATGCTGGTTTTGGGGCCTCGGTTCTCCAGTCTCTCTTTCCCAAGTAAGTATTGGGGGGTGTG
Organism: Neoceratodus forsteri; assembly: GCA_016271365.2. Classification (NCBI taxonomy): domain Eukaryota; kingdom Metazoa; phylum Chordata; order Ceratodontiformes; family Ceratodontidae; genus Neoceratodus; species Neoceratodus forsteri. The sequence goes on along the minus strand of CM057449.1, from coordinate 240,631,259 downwards.
TCTTGCCTCCTCCTCCCGGAGAACTGCTAGGAGTCTGCCAATGAGTGTGGATGAACAACATATCCATGTCCCTAGAAATACAGGTTACTCACCTGTAACAGGAGTTCTAGGAATGGTATATGTTGTTCATCCACACGACCCACCCGACCTCCCCGGCTTCGACGCACAACCTGAGCTTCCAGCGGGCCAGATCTGGCGTCATGGGGCGGAGCCGCGAGTTATACCACCCGGGTGGGTGGGAGGAGCAAGCTTGAAGACCTTCCGGCAAGATTTAAAGCGGCAAGGATACCTGCCAATGAGTGTGGATGAACAACATATACCATTCCTAGAACTCCTGTTACAGGTGAGTAACCTGTATTTCTTGCTCCCTTGTTAGTTTCGAGCTTATAAGCCTCTCAACCAATGCTCGATGGGCACTGTTCTCCCTCTCAACATGCCTCTTTCTTTCTTTCTTCTTCTTCTACTTCCCTTTCCTTCTCTCTGTTCCTCCCCTAGAGCCGCTCCGGAAAGGAGGCCCTGCGGTCCCTTAGGGTAGGAATTCTCTCTCCTCTGTCTAGTCTCCATCGGCTTCTTCCTTTTTCAGTTTATTTCCTTTCCTTTTTCTATTCCTCTGCTCTCTCACCTCGCTTTCTTTTTCCTTACCCTTTATTTTCGCCTCTCTGGCTAACAGAACTGAGATAGAGAGAGGAGTCTGCAGCACCTAACAGTCGCCCTAGCACATGACGTCAGTACGCCCCGAGGGTGGTGCTGGAGCCGACTCCAAAAAACTCCTCAGATGGTGTGCGCCCCGCTTAACCCAGGCAGTAATGAATGGTGAAGATACAAGAGAAGATCAAGAATTACGGTAGGTACGTAAGTTTCATTTCTTACATAACTACTTTTTTCCAGGAATCTGTTTGATTCATTCCTCTTTGGTATATTGTGCCATCAGTTGCAAGGTGGTCCCTGTTCTGGGCATCCCCTTTTTTTTTTTTTTTTTTTTTTTTAGAGCCACATGCTTCAGGGCTGCTGCCTTTACGATCACTATCATCTCCTGTCTGGCTAGTGCTGTGAGGCTCTGGTTCCATACCCAGCTTACCCCTTTAGGCCACATAGTGTGCCCTTATTTGCCCTTTATTCAAAGGTTGGTAGTCCGGTTTTGTTTTGTTTCTATTTCCTGTATCCTTACCCTGCCCCTTTGCCCTTTTATTTTTTCCCTACTTTGTTTCTGTCCAGGCGAACAGAACTGAGGCTATTGAGGGAGACGGCAACAGTTACTGGCTGGCTTGTGCGGCGCAACGTGGGGGGGCACAGGCGCCATGCCCAGTAGCTGTGGCCAGCCCACTGGCAAAAGCTTTGCTCCTACATGGTCCTAGTGCCTCCAGCCCAGACCAGTAAGTGGTGATATTCTGGAAGATTAACAGTTTCAGTAATTCCGTAACTTTCATTTCTAGTATTCACTTCAGATCCACAGAATCAACCCAACCTCCCCTGGAAGGACTTGGTTTTGCTAACTGTTTCCAGCATGCAGATCAGAGAGCAGTGTTGGTAAAGTCAGAAAACCACATATTTGGATAGTAGGAGCAGGCAATCTTTGACTTTTTCAGTGACTAAGCATGCTCAGTGGAAGACTGCCTAAATGTGGATGTGAACTGAATCAGTAGTATAACTGGTTTTACCATTAAGTAACCTTCTGTTTTTAAGCACATTGGTGAAGTGAGATAATGGTCTGTCTTCCCATTAATATAGTATTTTCTTTAAACAGTGCATGTTATCTGCACATGATGTCTTCTTGTAACCTGTTCTAAACCCCTATTACCCTTTCATGCAGAAGTGTTCACTCACACCCAAGAGAGTCAGAACCTGTGTTGGGGGCAGCATGTTATCTGTCCAGCTGGTGGCTACTCCCATTTTCCTCATTTTCTCCCACCTGAGTGAGGGCATTCACAACATTGATGGAAATCGGCATGTCAGATGCTTCCATCATCCCTGCTTACCCCATCCAATCATGCACAAGAGGCTGTTTCAGCATCACTAGCTGTGTTCACCCTGGTGTTAGTAGTTCAACAAGCTAAACGACCCACCCCGCAGAAGAAGAGCGTCCATTTGAATGTTTCATCCTCCCCTTGCTGGTCCTCCTGCGAACCATACTATTGATGCAAATCTGAGTCCCTGGAGACAGGCATTATGATGTTGAATCTCTTCCAGCCTTAAATTTCTATGTTACTCTGTCTGCTGTGGAGTGAATTCCTTGCAACGCCCCTTGAACCCATTTGTCCTTTGTTTTCCCCAAAAATACATGACTGCATAGGCCCATGTTGAAAAGGATTACGAGAGCAAGATAGCTGTAAGTCTAGTCGCTGTTGGCAGGTGGATAAGAAGAGAATTATCATAATAACATGTCTTTATTTGATTACAGATTACTGCTGGATCTAAATTCCATTGTCGACAAGTAAGTACTTGAACTTCTCTGCCTAACTCTCTTTAACCCTTTCTACAGGTATAGGTAAATGGATGGTATTGCTTGGCTGAGAAGTATTGATAAGACAGTCACTTGATCCTTATATGTCCTTTTCAAGGATGGGAAGTGGTTTAGGCAACAAGAAGTTAATAACAGAGCTTCAGACCCCAAGATTGATGGCCCAGATAACAACTAGGGAGAAACAACAAGAGCAGGAGACCAATGTGGTTCACACAGGAGCTAGGTGAGGCTGTTAACAGGGAGAAGGAGGCCTTGAGAAAGTGCAAGAATAGCCAGGGTTAGGGAGATAGCATTGGGTATCGAAGCAAGATGAAGGATGCTAGTAGCGCTGTGAGGAGGGCAAAGTCAGAAGGGATGAGCAAAAGGGGATAAAACATTATTTTGCTATATACTGTATCCGAAATGCAAAACCAAAGTGTTAATAGTCTAACAGAAGACTAAAAGTATGGGAGGATAAAGGGAAAGCAGACATACTGAATCACTTTCTCTGTTCAGTATTTACCGTGGATGTTACAGGTCCAGTACCAGACTGTAGTCCTCCGGGGCAACGAAATTCTGATCTCAGAGGGCAAGGTACTGAATGCACTCAAGGTGGTCAAGTCAGTGAGCCTGAATAGACAGCATCTCTGGATGTTAAAGGAGATGGAGCTAGGTCCAAGCTGCACCACTAGCTGAGCTCCTAAAATGCTTATTTAAAACAGTGGTGGTATTTAAGGAGGGTGGCCGTGGTAGTTTCTCTGCACGAGAGCGGAAAGCAGGCTTGATCCTGGGAACTAAAGACCTGTCGGTGTAATGTGCATAGTGGGGAAGATGCTAGAAATCCTAATAAAGGAGAGGCTGATGAAGTTCCTGGTGGCAAATGAACTTCAGGATGTCAAGCATCATGGGTTCACAGGGTTAGGTTGTATCACAGACCTGGTTAGTATCTTTAATTGGGTGAAGAAAGTGGTGGAAAAGGGGCAAGCGGTGGTCATAGTGTACCTTGACTTCAGTACAGCCCTCTATCTTCTTTGAGGATATCTCTTTCATCAGGCCACACCTTTAGAACTGTACCCACATCAGCACTAGGACTACACAGAAACTTCTGCAGCCCACAACAATGTCAGGCATCAGTGTCTACATAAACTTGGGCGGCCCCTCCTCTCCTCATTTTTTTTTCCCACCATCAATCAAACTAGTCAGACACGCCATCAGAAATGTCGCTGCACAAAGCCATTTTCTTTTTTCTTTTCTGAGTTAAGTAATCACTTTTATATTGATTTTCGGGCACCTGTATTCAGTCTAAAGAACCATCCAAACTTTTCCGATACTGCAAGTGCAGAGAGAGAAACTGCAAGGAAGACGCCCACAAAGTTTGTGTCTGCTACCTAGGTCTCTATCGGAGTGTGAAAGCCTGTAAGGTATGCTGGGGGTTCAACCCCAATACCAGGTGACGCAGGAAGGGAGCGTTGGAGAAATTCCACCTTCAGTAGCCATGGAGAAGCAGCTGCAGGCCAAATCTGCGTCACCAGCCCTGTCGACCGAATTGCGCTCAGCAGAGTTCCGGGAAAAATCCTCATCGGTGAGCCACAAGCACCAGGAGAAGGACAAGGTGTCCCCAGAATCTACCACCTGTACTATGATGTACCGCCTCCGCCGTCATCTCCTGCAGTCCCCACTACCCAAAGCAATGCCGACGCACAGTACTCCTATCATTTTCAGACATGATACGGCAAGTACTGCCAGGCCTTCCTGCCCCAGGGACCCACCAACAGGGTCTCCTACAAACCACCCTGTCGACACTGCAAGTTACTGTCTTGCAGAATAGACCTCCTAAGCCACCAGCGCAGTTTTGCATTCCTGTTGATGAGACTCAGCGACGAATATGAATATAATCCTGACCTTGTTGTGGTTGAGGATGATGAGGAAGACTGTGCTGAGGAGAGCCAGTATGGACATGGTACCAGCTACACAGTCTCCTCTTATAGTGAGGAAATTGTAGTGAACACAGCAAGATCACCTCCAAAGGATCTCTCATTTCTAGGGACGTGGATATGTTGTTCATCCACACTTCTTGGCACTGTCCCTTCCCCTTTAAATCTGCCGGAAAGTCTTCAAGCTGGCTCCTACCACCCACCGGGGTGGTATAACCCTCGACTCTGCCCCATGATATCAGAGATCTTCCTTTCCGCTGGAAGATTCAGGTGCCTCTTGCTGGCTACGCATTCTGTAGGCCCTGGCTTCTCAACTCGGTTATTCCAAAATTCAACTTACCGTTTAGCGATTTGCGACTGTTAGCTCTGATTATGGAAGACGAGTCTTCCCAATGGATTCGCCAGTGCCCGCAGGTGGCCAGAAGATGTCTGTACAGACCCGCTGCACTGCAGGCTTCACTGTCTTGCTGTCGGCCAAGACACCGCTACCTGTGAGTTCTGGCTCGCCAGCCTAATGTCTTCGACAACTGTCTCGCGACACCTTTAAATTGTGCAGGCCACCCTAAAAAACGGAACCCAACGGTGAAATCCAAAGAGGCTCTGTAGGCGGTTTCCACCGAGCAGTTGGAGCACATGCAGGCCTTAGAACTGGAGTTGTCTACAGGCCCCCAGACCAGGGGGAGTACATAGACACATTACTGTTGGAAGATATACAAAACATGACAGCTAAAGGGGAGGTTCTGATAATGGGAGACTTCAACATGCCAGATACAGATTGGTCAATACCAGCAGGAACATCTGCCAGAACTAGACACATGGTGGATTCCCTGCAGGGGGACTGCCTCAAACAACTGGTACAACAACCCACAAGAGACGGGCTAGCCTAGATCTAGTATTGACTAACAGGGAAAAGATCACAGATCTCCAGGTAGAAGGTCACCTGGGGGCCTGTGACCATCACACGGTATGGTTCAGTTTAGCCACTAGAACTAAATCATCCCATTCCAAGGCAAACATATGGGACTTCAGGGGAGCTGACTTTGATAAGCTGGCCAACAGAGTTAAGCTAGCCCTGGCAAAAAGAAATACAAGTGAGGGGGTACAGGCAAAGTGGCAAGCATTGAGGATGCAGTACTTGAAGCAACATCCCATTGTGTTAGAGAGAAAAGGAAGTGCAAAAGAATATGGAAACCACTTTGGTTCTCAAAATCAGTAGCAGAAAAGGTCAGTGCCAAAAGGCTGGCATTCAGAAACTATAAGGGAACGCAGCGGAATGAAGATAGGGAGGCATACCAAACTTCCCTAAGGGAAGCAAGGAAGGCAGTAAGGCAGGGAAAGGCCCACATCGAGGAAACACTAGCACAAACAGTAAAAGAAGGTGACAGGACTTTTTGTAGATACATTAGTGAAAGGAGAAAGTCCAGAGGGGGTATTACTAAGATCAAAGGGGAGATAAGGGGGCGTGTGAGGAGGAGGACCACGTAAAAGCATCTATCCTTATTAGATACTTCTGCTCAGTATTTACTGAACAGAAGGTAGAGCAGGGCCCACGGCTCAGCACCATGGACACGGGGGAGGGAGCTGTGCACTAGTTCCTTCACAAAAGAAAGGGTCCTACAAGAGCTCGATAAGCTCAGGGTGGACAAGGCAATGGGACCTGATGGCATACATCCCAGGGTACTAAAGGAGCTAAGGGTGGAACTAGCAGAGCCATTATCAGAACTGTTTAGTGAGTCTCTGAGCACAGGAGATGTCCCAGAAGACTGGAGAAGGGCTCATGTGATCCTGCTCCACATGAGTGGTAGCAGGGTGAAGGCAGGGAACTACAGAGCAGTCAGTCTTACCGCAGTAGTGGGCAAGATTATGGAGGCACTCCTTAAGGAAAGGATCGTGCGACACCTGAAATCCATAGGCGCACAGGATCCAAGACAGCATGGGTTTACAAAAGGAAGGTCCTGTCAAACTAATCTCATAGATTTCTTTGACTGGGTAACCAGAGTGGTGGAGCAAGGGGGAGCAGTTGATGTCGCCTACCTTGACTTCAGCAAACCTTTCGAAACTGTTCCAGATAGAAGATTGATTAATAAGCTGGGTAGGCTCGGGTGGTCAGAAGTTGTTCAGCTGGGTGGCAAACTGGTTGACAGGCAGAAAACAGAGAGTGGTGGTAAATGGTATACAGTCAGAAGAGATGTAAGTCACAGGTGGGTACCACAGGGATCAGTCCTGGGGCCAGCCCTTCAGTATCTTCATCAGTGACATTGCAGATGACACCAAGATCTGCAACAGAGTAGATGATCCAGATGGGGTGGGCAGAATAAGAAGCTATCTGGATAAACTAGCAAAATGGTCAGAAGAGTGGCAACTGGGGTTTAAAGGAAAACTACACCCAAAACTTGAAAAATATATGTTGTGCAGAGTGTTTTAATTTGTATGTGAAGTTCTAGTGTTTCCTTCCCTCTGACTGGTATTAGGAGCTTTCCCAAATTAGCCTGCTAGCTTTATGCTAGTTTACACCCTGGGGATCTTCATACCTGATAAGCGTAATTGTATTTCTTCTTCCACAGTGCATCTTGTCTCATGTGACTGTGATGTAAGAGAGACCCAACATTCAGCACACACATGCCAAACAAACTAAATATCTTGGAAGCTTTACAAGCTGCACAAAAATGACCAGCAGCAAAGTTTTTCAGGACAGTAAAACCTTTAAGATGAGGGTGGTCACCAAGCTGAATTCTACAGATTTTAAAATATAGCCATCTCTATTGTTGTGAACTGATTGTAATGCAGTGCTTTCTGCTGGATTTATGGGCCCTGCTACATCACCATCACATGAAGCAAGGTGCATTATAGGACAAAGAAATACAATAAAACTATTTGATATGCAGATCTCAAGGGGTCGTAAAATTACCCTAAAGATAGCAGGCTAATTTAGGGAAAAACTCCTAATACCAGTCAGAGGGAAGGAAACAGTAGAACTTCACATACAGTACAAATTAAATCACTCTGCACAGCATATATTTTTACAAGTTTTGGGTGTAGTTTTCCTTTAATGCAAAGAAGTGCAAGATCATGCACATAGGGAAGAGAAACCCTGAAGCCACCTATAGGCTGGGAGAGGAATTGCTGGCAGTCACAAGGAAAGAAAGAGACTTGGGCATCATCATCACCGATGACCAGAAATCATCCAAACAGACCACTAAAGCAGTAGGTAAGGCTAGAGGGATGTTGGTGTGTATTAGTAGGGGTATCACAAGTCGGAAGAGGGAGGTAATAATCACTCTTTACAAGACACTGGTTAGGCCCCATCTGGAGTACTGTGTGCAGTACTGGAGGCTACACCTTCACAAGGACATTAACCAAATTGAGGCAGTCCAGAGAAGGGCAACCAAAATGGTGCAGAGACTGCATCAGAAAACATATGAGGACAGATTAACGGAGCTCGATATGTATACCGTAGAGCAAAGGAGGGAGAGAGGTGATATGATCGAAACATTCAAACACCTTAAGGGCGTTAAGGTAAAAGAGTCTAACATGTTTTAATATAAAAAAAAAAAATAGCAGGACAAGAGGACACAGCATGAGATTAGAGGGAGGCCGATTAAGGGGTAATGTGATGAAGTTCTTTTTCACAGAAAGGATGGTGGATGCATGGAGTGGCCTACCTCAGGAAGTGGTGAATATGAATACAGTGCAGGGCTTCAAACAGGCATGGGATAGGCATAAGGGAGCAGTACAGATGAGTATGAATAGATAGGCCATTGACAGAGCAAAGGCCGATGACACATTTATAAGGTAGAAAAAGAAATGGGTAGACTGGATGGGCCTTGCGGTCCTTATCTGCCGTCAACTTCTATGTTCAAGGAGGAAACAGCTCGCCCCAGAATCTTCCTCTCGGGCTTCTTCGTTCCACCATTTGGGCTCCACTTTCTCGGTTCCTTCCGAGATGTGCAGCTCTCTCCCGACTAAGGGGTGGAGAGTCCTGCGGGCACACACTCTTCTCTGTCCCATATGCGGAGAGGGACCCAGGACCATCCTCGCCTCGGAGACGCTCTTGAGATCGGGAGATCTCGGTCCCAGGAGCCGGCCATTTCGACCTCAGTTGAGAATGTCTCTTTGACTGCTGGCTTATTGGCTCTTCCGTCGGGCCAGTCCACCGAAATTTCGATCAATGAAGTTGAGATTGTTCTTGACCCATTGTCGCCGACTCCCTCAGTCAGATTCTGGTCTTTTCTTCCCGACGACAAGACCCAGCCCACTGGGAAACCGCCAAGAAGTGGTCCCTGACCCTGAAGTCTTCAGTTTTGCCAGCATCTCCAGAGCGATTGAGTCTGTGCAACAGGCAGAGGAAGGCGCACAAGCTTGCCAAAAAGGCGCGCCACCTGTCATCCTCGGGATGAGAGGATCTGGGCGGAGACCTGTTGATGCTATGAGGACCTCGTGGCAGCAGCAGCTTTGTCCAGGCATAAGCCAACTCTGGCTCCTACCCTGTCCGTTACTTGTCTTTAGCCTCTAGGCTGAAGCAGACTCCTCAGGAACTGATAAGTCGGATCTTGCCTTCCGAGATACAGCTCTTGCAGCAGGATTACCATTAGGACTGAAGCGATCAGGCGCCAGGACCCGCAATTTTTCCCCAGCTAGCAGTCTTCAGCGAGGACCGCCTCCGACGTCAGGCGTAGTACATAAGGAGGCGGTCCCACAATCCCCAGTTCTTTCCCGCCTGGCCGGCGACGTAAGCATCGCCTCTATCACTTTCTAGCGCGGCACGGACTGAACTACGGACGCTCTTCTTTCTTATACGAATTTGGATTCATCTGATGTCCTCTCCAAACACCTCTCTGGAAAGTCACCCATCGAAGTGTGCCTGCGGCAAACAGATCCCCTTCAAGGATCCGCACTCAGCCTGCGTGCGTTGTCTAGGCCCGGAACACGACACCAAGGCCTGCTCCTTCTGCCAGGGCTTCAACAGTCGTACCAGGATCCGCCGACAGAAAGCCCTTCAAGCGTTTCTCTTGGAGGAGAAACTAAAGACCATAGATAGGGAACCTTCCTCCAGGGGGGAGTCGTCAGGGAAGACCCACAAACACCGGGAAAAACACCGGAGAAGGAAAGGCCCAGGTCTCGGCGCGAGGGCCTCGGACTCCCGAAGCTCCTGCTCACGGTCAGACCGCTCTCCTTCCAGGGCTCAATCTCAGCCTCCCCCGGTTCAGGTCAGGTCCTCCAGCGGCTCCTCCTCCCTGCAGCCTCTCAAGACTTCCAGGCCATCGGCTTCATCCACCCTTTCTAAGGCCTCGTCCAAGTCTGGGGAGCGCCACAAGTCTTCCTCCCGCCGTCGGGACTCCGACGCCAAGTCGGTGTCCCAGCCTCCGCGTGGGTCGGACCCGGTCCCGCGTAAGACCAAAGAACTGACGTCCCTGAAACCGACGCCGGACCCGGCGACAGGCCACCGGCACCCGGTCCGTCGTCGGGCCTGAATCTGACAGAGGTGAAGGAGCTCTTCACCTTCTGGTGGGACACCATCAGGAAGGATGTGGTCGCCACACACCCTCCTCCTACTTCGGCTCCGCCTCCACCTACTCCTTCAACGCCTACGCCTATGCCCCCAACCCCCCCAATCCAAGGGGTCCGTAGGACGGTCACCAACTCCCAAGGAGCCAGCAACTCCTCCTAGGGGTAGATCCTCAGATAGGAGAAGACCTCCATCAAGATCCACTTCAGGGTCACCCAGCCCTAAGAGACCCAGAAGATGCCGGTATACCTCGTCCGCAAAGGATTCTAGATCTGACACCTCAGGGCGCTCCAGATCTCCTTCTCCCATCAGCATTCCCTCCCCAGACCCACACGACCTTCCCAGGTCTCCTCCAGATGACCCCTAGTTCGCTGAGATCATGAGGCACATTCAGGAGAATATGGGGTGGGATGCTGAAGAGCTGGACCCCGAGAGACAGCGCCTTGCCCGTTACCTTCGGCAGAAAGATCCAAAGCCTGTGGTAGTAGCACCCTTGGTGGACACCTTCGCGGACGTCACCAAAGCTGCGTGGAAGCGTCCGCATTCGACTCCGGCAGTGCCGAAGAAGGCTGACCGCCTATACATGGCCCCGAGGGAGGACCAGTATCTGGCGAACCATCCTCTGGCTGATTCCCTGGTCATCACGGCCTCGCATGACGGGTCTCAGAGACCTCAGCACTTGAGCACACAGCCACTGGACCCGGAATCCAAGCAGTTGGATGTCCTGTGTAGGCGCACGTACGCGGCCGTGGACCTGCGCCATCAGGTCCCTAACTACCTCACCCACATGGTTCAATTCCAGAACGATGGGAACAGGGACAGGACCTGGTTGAGAAAATGCCCGACGGTGGTCAAAAGGAGGAGCTTTTGAACCTCTCCTCCACACGGGTTCGGATGTGGGGGACCCAGGTGCTCAGAGCTGCAGCCTCAGGCGTGTGTCTCCGGAGACACTCTTGGCTCCGCGTCTCCGGTTTTACCCCGGACGTCCAGAAGAACATCATGGACGTTCCTTACAACGGGGAAGTCCTTTTTGGTGAAGCCTTCGAGAAGGTGATCACCAAACTTCAGGATGCGGGGAAGGCAGTTAGATCTGTCCAGGCCATGTACAGATCTCAACCTAGTTCCTTTCGTAGGAACCAGAGTCGCTTTCGTGGACACAAAGGCAACAACTGCGTTCCGGTCAACAGCAGAGGGGCTCCTTTTCCTGAAAAGCCCAGGCCAAGTCATCCCCAGGTAGAGGCCACCGAGTCGCAAAGTCGGCCCAACCTGCGGGATCTAATGCTGCCACAGCATGACTCCTTCCTGGACCCCACCCCTCCTCAGGATCAACGGGAAATGAAGTCGGGGGTCGCATCGCACGTCACCTGCTAGGGTGGCGGTCGATCACTACCGACAGGTGGGTGCTGCAATTGGTCGAAAAAGGCCACTATATAGAATTTGTAGGCAGCCCACCTACAAGACCTCCCCTGCTCTCCCGCTACTCTGGTCAGCATGCCCTGCTTATACAGCAGGAAGTGCTCGCCCTTCTAGAGAAAGAAGCCTTAGAGCACGTTCCAAAGAACCAGCGAGGTCTAGGCTATTATTTACACTTCTTCCTGGTTCCAAAGAAAACAGGGACCTCTGTCCAGTTCTGGACCTCAGCGACTCTCAATCTGTCGGTCGCCCAGAAACGCCCACATGGTCACCCTCCCAGGCCTAATCCCATGCTGAAGCCGGACGTCTTTCTGGCATCACTGGACATGCAGGACGCTTACCTGCACATCCCAATTGTTCAAGCGCACAGGAGGTTCCTGCGCCTCGAGTTTCAGAGCCATCATTATCAGTTCTGAGCGCTCCCTTTCAGGCTGTCATCGGCACCTCGCGTTTTCATGAAGTGCATAGCGGTCGTAGCAGCGTCTCTGAGCAGACAAGACCACTACGTGTTCCCGTACCTGGACGACTGGCTTCTCATGGCTCCCTCCAAGGAAGCACTGATGACGGCCATTCATTGTACCCAGGCCCTCTTTCAGTCACTGGGTATTCTCGTCATCTATGAGAAGTCACTCCTGGTACCATCCCAGAAACTGCAGTTCATAGGAGCAGTTCTGGACACCGTCAGAGGAAAAACTTTTCTTCCCACGGACAGAGCGGAACACATCAGATCCCTCATCAGGGACCTGTCTGTGAAGAAAACTGTCCGCCAGATCGGTCCTTCGCCTGCTTCGAAATATGGCTGCGGCCATTGCAACAGTCCATGGCGAAGGCTCCACATGCGGTAACTCCAGTGGATGCTAAGGGTGCAATGGACCAAAGGCAAGACCATCTGCAGCAGCCAATTCAATCACGAATGCCACGACTGGATTGGCAATGGTGGTTAGATCCGGGAAACCTCTGCTGGGTTTCCTTTGTAGCGCCTGTCCGACTGTGACTCTCCACAGAGACGCCTCAGGGCCCTGGTGGGGAGCACACCTAGACGGGGTGAGGTCTCAGGGCACATGGTCAGCCTCAAGAATCTCATCTCCACATCAACATTTTGGAGATGAGGGCGGTTCTTAGGCTTCTGGTAAGCCTTCCAGTCGGAGATTCCACTGCACTTTCCTGTTGCAACAGACAATACCGCGGATGTATTACCTCAACAGACAAGGAGGCACTCACTCCTACCTGTTTTGCAGGGAGGCCATGAGAGTGTGGGAGTGGGTAGTGCAGCACGGCGCAAACCTAATTGCAGTACATGTGCCTGGTATGGACAATACCGTCGCAGACAGCCTGAGTCGCTCTCAGGCCAGAGTCCACGAGTGGGAACTTCTACAGGAAGTGGCAGAGGATCTGTTTCACAGATGGGGCACTCCAGAGTTAGACCTTTTCGCCTCCCCATCCAACGCAAAACTGCCCAATTTTTGCTCGCTAGATCCAGGGCCTGATGTTTTCTAGGCGAGCGCTGCTGTCCCTCTCCTCATGGCAGATTCCTCTATGCCTTCCTCCTTTCCCTGCTGATCCAGAGTGTCTTCTTAAACTTCAGAGGAGCAGGCGCGCTCATTTTGATAGCGCCTTTCTGGCCCAGACAAATTTGGTTCCCCGCCCGCATCAGCTATCTCGGGAACCGCCACTACCTTTGCCAATCAGCTCCCATCTCCTGTCTCAGGAGGAGGGTCATTAGTCCATCCGACTTCGTGCTTCTGAACCTGCACGCTTGGCTCCTAGAGACATAGCCATGTTGCAATACTGGTCTCACAAGATGTGGCAGACGACTTTCTGCCACCAGAAAACCGGCAACCTGACGCGACGCACGCCATTTGGCGATTTTGCTTGTGGCCTGCTGCTGTCTCGCATTAGATTGTCCCAAAAGCCGGTTCTGGATTACCTGCCTCTCTTTTTCAGTCCGGACTGGCTTACCTCGATCAAGGTGCACCTTGTGCAATTCTCGGATTACCATGCCTCCATAGGCCATCGGATGGTGGCCCAATTGGACACACTCGCGCTTTTTAAGGGGAGTTCTCCACCTTGGAGCGCCTATCAAGGATCCGATCCTCCTTGGGACTTGCTCTTTGTCCTGAAGCAGCTTTGCTGCCACCTTGAACCAGTCATGGATTGCGAGCTACGTTTGTCGTGAAAACGTTGTTTTTAGTTGCAGTTACTTCGGCAAGAAGGATTTCTGAATTGCATGCACTGATGTGCAAAGAACCTTATTTAGTTTTCCATCAGGATAGGGTATCCCTGAGGACAAACCCAAAGTTTCTGCCTAAGGTGGTTTCAGCGCTCACCCTTAATCAGGATATCGACTTACCAGTGTATTTTCCTAAGTCACCAACCGAGGAGAAGCCCTTCTTCACACCCTTGATGTACACACGTGCTTCAGGTATTATCTGATTAGAACCAAACAGTTTCGAAAGTCTGATCAACTGTTTGTCTCCTTTGCTGTTAGGATGGAAGGAACTCCTGTTTCTAAACAGTCTCTCTCGAGGTGGCTCATCCAGTGTATCTCCTTCTGTTATGATAAGCGCAGTAAACCCTTACCAGGCTTGGTTAAGGGTCATTCCACGAGAGGAGTGGCCACTTCCTTTGCGGCGCTAAGGAATGTCTCCACCTCAGCTATTTGCGCTGCAGCCACTTGGAGCTAGGTGCATACCTTTATTAGGCATTATAGCCTGGACATTGCATCGAGGAGAAGAGCAGGTTTTGGCCTAGCCGTCCTTCAGGGACTTCTGTCTTAGGCTCGAGTAGGGTTGTGATCCCTACCTTTCCTCCTCCTCCCTGTGGCGTAAGATTGCAGCTGTTGCTTGGGAATCAGTCCCAATGGTGTAACCTGCTGCAAGAGCTGTATCTCGAAGTAAGATAGTACAGTTACGTAAGAACTTACCATAACAGTAGATCTTCAAGAACAGCTCTTGCAGCAGGTACCTTGCCGCCCACCATTCCCCCTTTTCTTGTGGAGGTAGATACACGACCCGGGAGTGGACAACACCGTCGCAGACAGTCTGAGCTGCTCTCAGGCCAGAGTCCACGAGTGGGAACTTCTACAGGAGGTGGCAGAGGATCTTTTTTCACAGATGGGGCACTCTAGAGTTAGACCTTTTCACGTCCTCATCCAACGCAAAAACTGCCCAATTTTTGCTCGCTAGATCCAGGGCCTGGTGTTTTCTGGCGAGACGCGTTGTCCCTCTCCTGGGCGGGCAGATTCCTCTACACCTTTCCCGTTGATCCAGAGAGTTCTCTTAAAACTTCGCAGGGAACAAGCAACGCTCATTTTGATCGCGCCCTTCTGTCCCAGACAGATTTGGTTCCCTCTGCTGCACCAGCAATCCCGGGAACCTTCAGTTCCTTTGCCAATCAGCTCCCATCTATTGTCTCAGGAGGCGGTTCATTGGTCCACCCAGACTTACGCTCATCGAACCTGCACTACTTGGCTCCTAGAGACATAGCCATGATGCGATACGGGTTCACAAGAAGTGGCAGATGTACTCTGCCACCAGAAACCGCAACCTATCGCAGCCGCACGCTATGAAATGGCGTGAGATTCTGTTTGTGGGTTTCAAGAGCGCGGCTTTCGCTGCTAGACTGTCCCCAAAAGCTGGTTCTGACTACCTGCTTTCCTCTTCCACTTGGACTGGCTTACTTCCGATTAAAGTGCACCTTTGTGCAATTTCTGCTTACCTATGCCCCAGTAGTCCATCGGATGGTGGCCCAGCTGACACTACTCGTGCCTTCTTAAGGGAGTACTCCACCTTAGACCGCCCATTAAAGATCCAGATTCTTCTTGGGACTTGCTTTTTGTCCTGGAGCAGCTTACTCTGCCACCTTTTGAACCAGCCACTGATTGCATGCTACGCTTTCTCTTGGAAAACGTTATTTTTAGTTGTTGTTACTTCGGCTAGAAGGATCTTAGGAATTGCATGCTCTTATGCAAAGAGCCTTATTTGGTTTCCATCAGGACAGGGTATCCTTAAGGACAAACCCAAAGTTTTTGCCTAAGGTGGTTTCAGCTCACCCTCAACCAGGATATTGATTTACCAGTGTATTTCCCAAGGTGCACACTAATCGAGGAGAAGCCCTTCTGCACACCCTTGACGTCCATCGATGCCTCAGATACTATCTGATCAGAACCAAGCAGCTCCAAAAATGTCGGACCAACTTTTCGCCTTCTTTGGCTCAGAGGATGAGCGAGCTTCTGTCTCCAAACAGTCACCTCGAGGTAGCTCATCCAGTGCATCACTTTCTGTTATGACAGCGCAATAAACCCTCACTGGAAAGTGTCAAGGTCATTCCACAAGAGGGGTGGCTACTTTTGCCAAGTAAAGAACGCTCCACCTCAGCTATTTTGCGCCTGGGTGGCAGCTACTTGGAGCTCTGTGCACACGCTTATCAGGCATTACAGTCTGACATTGCATCGAGGCGCAAGAGCAGGGTTCGGTCTAGTCAGTCCTTCAGGGACTTATGTCCCAGGCTCGAGTAATATCGAGATCTCTGCCTTTCCTCCTCCCAGTGGCGCATGATTGCTACTTATTGCTTGGAAATCAGTCCTAATGGTCTAACCTGCTGCAAGAGCTGTATCTCGAAGTAAGATAGTACAGTTGCGTAAGAACTTGCCGTAACAGTAGATCTTCGAGAACAGCTCTTGCAGCAGGTACCTTCCCGCCCACCATTCCCCCTTTTGTTGTGGAGGTAGATAGTAGCCAAACATCCATCTTTAGAGATGGGAAGTTCTTTTTTAGTCTTGGCCATCTGCTGGCGGATCCTCAGTCTTCTCTTCTGATGTCATCCAGCGGCCGGGAGTCTCCGGCGGGAGAACTGAGGATTATGGGGGGACCGCCTCCTTATGTACTACGCCTGACGCCGGGGGCGGGACCAACGTCGGAGGCGGTCCCCACTGCAGACTGCTAGCTAGAAAATTTCCGTGGGGTCCTGACGCCTGACTGCTTCAGTCCTAATGGTGTAACCTGTTGCAAGAGCTGATCTTCCTGGACATAAGTCTCCACCACTCATTCACACTAGTGGATTACGCCGAGGCACTAGGACCCATCGAGCAAACTTTGTTGGAGGTCGGCGCGAGATGGCGCCATCAGGAACGGCGTTGCAGCAGCGGCTCAGCGGCAATCACTATCTCGGCGACGACCCTCCAACCACCTTCGTTCCTTTTTTCCGCTCGTCGAGTGCTCTTTCAGTGACAACGTCGTCAGCTTGTTGGAGTCAAACTTCAAACCAGGTTTACAAGTCAGTTTATTGTTTTGGTAACATTATCACGATAGTAGTATTGCTTTAATTTTATTCTATTTTCGTTAATTTTTCTAATATTTTAAATTTACTTCACTTGAAGAAGTTCGCCCACTGACGGAGTCGACTATGAGCAGGTCAGGTGACGGTAGGGAGACTTCGTATGAAAGCTGTTCAGTCAGGCCGCTGGGTCCGTCAGCCTCCTCCTCAGAGAGCGCCTGGTTCCGATCGTTATCAGGTCCGATGTCTGGGGGATGGACGGTATCCTCTGTCATAAAAATATAACGGTCGATTTCGTTCACACTGTTCAGTCTTCAAGCTCTTCTTCGCCAACTGGTCAAAAAGAGAAGGTATCACTCTAGGTTTCCTCTCTGGTCTGTCTGCGCTGTCAACGATCGTGGGTTATCGTAGCTAGTTGCCGGTCTCCTCTTCAGAGTCGCCAACTTCCGTGACCGTCTGCCTCGACATCGGAGCCCCTCCCCGCTTATAGGTAGGGCTCCAGATGAGCAGTTTCATCAGTGGGCCTTATGGAGCAATGTTCCTGAGGTTGGTTCTTCTGCTCTGGTTTGTTGCCACGGAGCCCTCGGGTTCGCGATCAGGTAGGCGGTTGATCCTTCCTTGTCGTGAACACGCGCCTTCGTGCTGCCAGCGATCTCGCCAGTGTTCCCCTCACATGACTGCGCGCAGGGGCCACACCAATGCCCTTATCTCCGTTTTTTTCCTTCTAGCTTCCCAGGTTCCTGCCCCGCGCCTTCGGCAGGGTCTGTTGGCTTGTCGGCGCCCGGCTGTGCCGCTGGGCCTTGCGGTGCCGCTCTGCGGGCGTCAGAGTGGTCTCGCTGGCAACCGCTAGTCTACGGCGCCGCTGATCGGGCGGCGCGCCGCTTGGTCGGGCGCTGTGCTCTCGGCAGCGCTGGGCCGGGCGCTTATGTGCCGCTGCGGTTCTTCGGGCGCTGCGTCCCTCCTCGTGCCGCTTTCAACCTGCTTTGCCTCTGCTGGGGCCCTCGGGACCCCTCCTTCTTCTCTGCTATTTCCTCCTCTCCTAATTCTTCTACTCCTTTCCTGTCCAAACAGTCCTTCCTGGACCATCAGGAGATGATGTTGAGCCTTGACCCAGACCCTTCGGTTGGGTGATGAAGTGGAGGAAACAGGATCTTTCTTTGTTACAGAGCCTGTGGTCGAGGACCTGTCCTTAAGTCTCTGTTGAAGAACCTGAGATCCATCTCTTCTCCAGACTACAGACATCGATCCTGGAAGATATTAAGACTCCAGTATCTTCATGCTTCTGGAAACTCCCTACGGATTTGACTCCTCCATCCAGTTCCTTCGAGACGCTGTCTCAAGATTTGGATAATCCTGCTCTTATTCCCCTGTAGTAAATCCATTGATAAGAAGTATTCAGCTCCCGATGATCGTCCCATTTTGGCATCCCAAGCCTTTATGATCCTATTGTAGTCCTGGCAGAGAATGATGTAAGTTCGTTTCTCCCAACTACTACAGCTCACCTATTAACAAGAGTCTCGTAAGATTGATACATTAGTAAGAGAGTCTTGCCCTCCACTTGGCATGGATTTCAGTTATCAAGGCTATTTTTCTGTGTATGAGTAGTTATCCTGTGGCACTCTATAGAAAAGAATGGTTGAAGCTCTTCCAGATTCGGACTCCAAGTCAGAGCTTCTTCTGACCGCTATTAGAGGTATTGATTCCATTAACCAACAGGTCAAAGCCGCCATGGACGCTTTACACTGCTTCTCGCCCAGCAGCCGCAGGTATTTGTACTGTGCCATTCTGGCTGCGACTTCTGGCTCTAATGATGCTCAGCAGCAGGTAATGGCTGCCTTGATGGTTCCTATCTTTGCCCTCAGGTAGAGCGAGCCTTAGAGGCCACTCAGAAGACTAGATCGGTCATTGTTGGCCAGACTCTACCACTCCTCGGGCATGAACAGACGCTGCTCTGAGCAATGCCAGTCCTTTCGAGGCAGAGGCAAGAGTAAGCCTCCATAAAAGCCAACCTGCCCAACCTCAAAAGAAGACGCAGCAGAGTTTAGGGCCTAAAGTCCCTAGCGCCACCTTATGAATTGCTGGCCCAAGTTCCATCCACATTCTTCGAGGTGGAACTTTCTTCCGGTGGAGGTCGCCTGATGTACTTCACAACCAGTGGAAGTCCATAACTTCGACAATGGGTCCTTCGGATAATTCGTGAGGTTATTCTCCATTCTTGGAAACCCCGACTTGTCCTCCCAGATTATTAACCCAGGTTGTCGGTCTCCTGTCAGACCTCCTCACCGCCGATACCAGGGCTTTCTAAACAACAGGGTCAATAGAACTGGTGCTCCAAGATTCATAAACACAGGGTTCTACTCTGCTATTTCTGGTTCCAAAGAATCTGGGAATGTTACCCATTCTAGACCTCAGAGAGTTAAATAAATTTCTCCCCAGGAGAAATTCAAATGATTTCCTGGGTACCCTGTTACCCTTGCTGCATCAGCACGACTGGCTGGCTCCCGATATGCAAGAGACCGCCGCGTGAGGGACGAACGGATGCCCTCCTGCAAATGATCTGGAACGTCCACCACTGAGAGCTGCCCACATCCTCTGTGTCACCGATGCAAGCTGGTCCAAGGGATCGCAGCGGCTAGACCACTGGCTGGCCAGTTCCACCGAAAGGATGCGACAACCCAGCGGCCCAACGGGACCACGCTGGTGCAGGTCAACATGAGAATCCAGGAGGCTTGGGTGTCCTGCATGAATTACCAACCAGAAATGATCAAGCAAAGGAGGCAAAGAACCTCGCCCTGTCCGGGCCGGGAGCCGCCTGGCTTGAAGAGAGTCGAGCTGCGTGGCTGATGAATAGAATCACTGTCTGGTCGAGTCTGACTTGGCCTGCTGATAAGGAGGCCCAGTTGGAGAGCAGACCTGAGGCCAGGATCTCTGACCACCGCCTCCTTCCTGAGGTGAGCCACGCCAGTCGTCCAGGCACCTGGACCTCAAGGCCAAGAGGAAAGCTGTCACCACTGCCATGCATTTGGTGAAGACCCTTGGAGCTGGAGACAAGCCAAGGGCATGGCTTGAACTCAAGAGGGATCCTTCGCTAGGAAGTTGGCGAATCTCTGGTGAGACGGACGGATAGGGACGGAAAACGCCACCCAAGTCCACAGAGCAGAACCACATCACTGCTGCCCAAGGATGGTGGTAATATTCGAGCCAGAGTGACCATCCTGAAGGTTCGAGACCTTAGAAACTTGTTTAGGTCGGTAGGTCGAGAATGGGGGCCAGCCCCCGTCCGCTCTCGGAACTAGGAAGTACCTGGACACAAACCCTGGGTCTGGAAGGAGGGTCCACCACCTTTTATCACCTCCTTCTGGAGGAGGAGAGCGATGTCAGCCGACGAGCCGCCAGTGAGGCTGGGGATCCTGGCTTCCGAGGGGCGACGGCCTGAAGGGTGGTGCCTGCTCTAATTCCAGAGGCAGGCCTCTTCCCACCACCTTCAAGACCCACCTGTCCGTGGTAACAGCGACCAGGCGGAACGGAAGAAGCTGAGCCGCCTCTCACGGGGACCCAGGGGCAGGACGGGAATGGGGCGACACCCCTCAGCCCGCCACTGGGCAGGCTTGGAGAGAGGACCGCCGAGGGACCTCCTGGCCTTTTCCTCCTGCCTCCTGTTAGAGGAAGCCGTGGCTTGGCTTGGGATGCCATACGAGCCTGCTGGGCCTGACGTTGTTGGGTCAAGGCGTAAAGGCACAGAAGGACTAAAGGGCTTTAGGCGTGGCTTCATGGCTCGGTCCTCTGAGCGGAAGAGATCCAGTCCAATGTAGCATTGACCTCTCGATCCTCTGCAGGTGACCTTCCACCCCAGGGTCAAGAGGCGTCCTCAAAAGGAACATCCGCCAACTTGTGCTGGGTATCCGGCGGAAAGGTGGATATCCTCAGCTAAGCTCACGACGATAGCCACTGCGTTCGCCACCCGATCTGGCACATGAGTCCCCTATATCCAAAGCAGTCTGGAGCTGCTGTTTGGCCACTGTCTCCCTGGTCCCCGCACTCTGCTTAACCGTGGTCTGCAGATCAGCGGGAAGATGAGGGATGACCTCATCCAGGAGCCTAACAGGCATGAGAAAAATGTGCTATGAGGACGGCCGAACTGGCCTGACGTAGTCCGAGAGAGGACGAAGCAGACTTTTCGCCCGACATAGTCCACCTTTTGGAATCTCTTGCTGGAGGTTTGTCCATCCTGGCGCAGCGGCGCTGAAAACGCTGGTCGGGTGCAACTGAACCTCAGCAGAGGGTGTTCCAAAACTGGACAAGGAACCGGTAGGGATCAGATCCTGGCCATCCTGGCCAAGGCGCAGGCAGGGAAGCAGGCGCTGCCAAAAAGCTCCAGTGCCGGACCCACTATGGCCTCGCCACCGGAAAGGCCTCATCGAGAGAATCCCCGGTCCAGAATCTCCGTGAGGGGATACCTGGCCTGCTTGGAACGGGTTCGAGCCCATCCCGGGTGGACTCGGAGATGAGCCGAGCAGTCCTAGGAAGGATGACGGGCTATCGTCCATTGACTGGACCTCCTGAAGACTCCAAGTCCAGTGCTGAGAAAGGAGGAATCATCTTCGACTCGGAAGAGTCCTCAAGAGCTGCTCTCTGGCCTGAGCCACCTTCTCACCTGCCGAGGTCGGTCGAGTGAGGGTAACTGACAGTCGGTGTAGACTCCCTAGCCGAATCGAGAACTTTTTGGTCGGGAGCCCCACAGGCTAGAGGCGGAGGTTCCACCGAAATCGTGGAGCAGCTGGTTTTGGCCGAACAAATCAGCCTGTATAGGCCCGGATAAGTCGAGGGGTTGTGTCGGCCGCTCCGGTGACAGTTACTTCAATGGCCGAAGGGCTGACGGGTCGCGCTTACTCCCGCCACAGGAGGAGCTGTTGCAACATAAGGTCCCCACAACGCATTATTTCGGTTCCCTCATCCGGGAGGAGGAGGAGGATGAGCGCGATTGCCGCTTTTACCGCGGGAAAAGTCGAGACCGAGACCGCCATGACGGGACGTCTGGATCACAAGAGGTCCGAGACCGAGAGTCCCGGAATTTTGGTCGTGCGGGATGTGTCGGCCGGAACCGGCACTCTTCGCTCGATGGTCTATCCGAGGGCTCGGAACTGAGGCACAGGCGAGCCTACTGGATCCTCAACTCTCCCTGGGAACCGGGAGGGAACTGCTGTTAAAGGCGACAGTCATTCAATGGGCCGAGAAAATCTCGACTTCATCGGTGGAGTCTCTCCGTCAACTGGCCTGACAGGGACACCGTGAGGCCAGTGGTCAAGCCGAGCCGTCGGATCAGTGCCGGGTCGCACGGCCCGGGAGGGAACTTTCCGCCTCCCAAGAGCGCCACGGAGGGACGAATTCGTCTCCTCTTTTGGACCGAGAATAAGGTCCCGCGAGACGAGGCCCTCTCCTTTAGTGGAGAGGACAAACAAAGCTCCTTAAAGTGCTCGTAAGAAGAGCCCAGAGAGCTGGATAAATGCCGCGGCGAGGAAGATACGCCGCCCGCGCCGCTTCCTATTCGAGGGCTACTCATCCGCCGAGCTGATCCGCGCCGAGCCCGCCGCCGACACCGCCAACCGGGCTTCCTTTGACTTCACCGAGGGGAACGCTTCTCAGGACGGCCCAGTTGGAATCGGCAGCACGGTCTTCGAGGACGTAGGCCGAGAAAGATGAGAGCACAGGGTCGCAAGCCCGCGGGTCGTGCTCAAGGCCTAAGTAGACACACGGAGTGTGATCCGTCCGGGACATCTTCTACACCGCATGGGCATCTCCAAACCGGAGTCGACGGTCCATCGCAGTCATGCGAGGATAGAAGACTGAAGTCTTTTTTCATAAAATTTATTTTTAAACCAAGTAAACTGAGAAACAGGAACCAGTCTCAAACCCAGAGTGTTAAGGAGGGAAACCTGAGCTTCCAAGCTGTAAGGAAGATCTGGCCATGGGGCTGAGCCGAGTTATACCACCCGGTGGGTGGAGGAGCAAGCTTGAAGACCTTCCGCAAGATTTAAAGCGGCAAGGATACTCTGATTTAGTGGATGAACATATCCATGTCCCAGAACCTGTATTTTAGGGACATGGATGTTGTTCATCCACACTGTCTGGAAGACTCCTAGCAGTTCTCCGGAGGAGGAGGCAAGCACACCCCTACTTGGGGAATAAAGACTGAGAACCGAGGCCCCAAAACCAGCATCCGGGCGTGACTCAAGGTCGATGTGGTAATGGGTGATGAAGGTGTGCTGACTTCCAGGTAGCAGCCCTGCAGATATCCTGGATAGGGACGCCCCTGGAAGCAGCCACTGATGAGCAGTATGGCGGTAGAATGAGCTCTTATCCCTCTGGGAGGCTCCATGCCCGCCAACTTATAGCAGAGATCTATGCAGGAGGTGACCACCTGCTTATCGTCCGCTTGGCTGCAGGTCTGCCAGAAGCTCAGCGAGAGACAAACAGCTGGGCGAACCTCTCCCCGATCTTCAGCTGCATGCCCTTATAATAAGCGAGCTCTTCTAGGTCCAAAGTATGGAGCCTATTCGCCTCTGAGGTGTGATTGGGGTAGAACACCGCAGAGTCAACACCTGGTTAAGGGTGAAACTCTACACCATCTTCGGAAGGAATTTCAGTGAGGGGCAGAACAACCTTGTCCCTGTGAAGACCAGGTAAGGAGACTCGATGCAGAGCGCCTGAGCTCTCCCATCCTTCTGGCTGACGGATGGCCACCAAGAAGGCGGTCTTCCACGACAGGTGAGAGAGTTCACACCTGCATTGTTCCGAATGGCTTGCCCATGAGCTTGCCAGTACCAGCAGTAAATCCCACGGAGGTGGAGGTTTCGCACTGGAGGAGAAATGTGACCAAGGCCTTTGAAAAGCGCCAGACCACCTCTCCTGCGCCACTAACTGCCCCTCGGCCCGCGCCTGTAAGCAGAGATGGCTGCCAGGTGCACCCTTAGGTCGTTGACCCAAGCCCTTGACTAGAAAGGGACCATAAATAGTCCAAGATGCTTGCCAAGGAACAGGAGGAAGGGTCCAAGCCCTTGCCCTGACACCAAATGGAAAATCTCTTCCATCTGAAGGCACAGCATTTCCTGGTCGACTCCTTACGGGATGCCTCAACTACATTGAGGACCTCGTCGGAAAGACCCAAGGCCTGGAACTCTAGCCGCTCAGGAACCAGGCTGTCAGGTGCAGGGATTGAAGGTCCGTGAACGCCTTCCTGATTGACAGAGCAGGTCCGTCGCGAGCTGGAAGCTGCCTCGGGAGCCTGGAGCTAAGGCTGAGGAGATCTGTACCTGACCTGGCGGGCCAGTCTGAAGCTATCAGAACCACCTGTGCCTTGTCCCGCCTTGCTTTGAGAAGCACCTTGTATCAAGGAAAAGTGGGAAAGGCGAGAAGAGGACTCAGTCCACAGCCTCGAGAAGGCATCCCTGCAGCGAGCCCTGCTGAGGGGGCGGCATGGAACAGTCTTCAGCCTGCTCTCCCTGAGGCAAACAGTCCACCTGAGGTGCCCCAATGGGGAGAACAGATCTTGTACTACCTCCGCAGGAGAGACCACTCGTGATGCAGCCCCTATCCGCTCAGGGCATCGGCCAAGGTGTTGGAGGCTCCTGCCACATGAATGGCTAGAGATCCACCTCCAGGCTGCGACGAGTGACCAAATTCGAAAGCTTCCTTGCATAGAAGCATGGAGCGCGCTCCCGCCATGGCGGTTTAGATAGAACATGGTCGTGGTATTGTCCGCCTGACTCGGACCACTTGACCACGGAGAAACGGAGCAAAGGCGGTGAGCTAGAGGGCGGACCGCCTGAGCTCCAGCAGGTTGATGTGGCATCGGGACTCCCGCGGAGACCAGAGGCCGGGCACCCGGTGTTCCCCCAGATGGGCACCCCAACCCATCAGAGAGGCATCGGTCGATAGAGAGACCGTCGGCTCGGGGCGGACAAACAGGATGCCCTCCTGCAGATGAACTGGAACGTCCACCACCGAGAGCGCCCACATCCCCTGGGTCACCGCTCACTAGCTGGTCCAATGGATCGCAGCTGCCAGACCACTGGCTGGCCAGTCCTCACTGAAAGAGGTATAGATGTGCCAGCGCGCTCAACGGACCACGCTGGTGCAGGCCGCCACGAGACCCAGGAGGCGAGGAAGTCCCGGCAGGGATGCTGATTCAAATCCGAAATGATTGGGCAAAGGAGGTAAGAACCTCGCCCTGTCCGGAGCCGTGTTTGGCTCAAGAGAGTTGAGCTCTGCCCGATGAAAAGAATCACCTGCTTCGCTCGAAGTTCCAACTTGGCCTCGTTGTTGAGAAGGCCGATTTCAGAGCAAACCTGGAGGGCCAGATCTCTGGACCGCTCCACCTCCTGTCTGGAGGGGGCTGCTATCAGCCAATTGTCCAGGTAAGGGTACAACCGGACCCCTCGGCGCCGCAGGAAAGCTGTCACCACTGCTATGCATTTGGTGAAGATCCTGGGAGCTGGAGACAGGCCGAAGGGCATGGCTCGGAACTCGAAAAGGGATCCCTCCGCTCGAAAGCGAAAGAATTCTGATGCGACGGACGGATAGGGACGTGAAAGAACGCTGGCCCTGCAGGTCCAGAGAGCAGAACTAAACGCCGGTTCCAGAGATGGTATTATCTGAGCCAGAGTGACCATCCTGAAGGTTCGAGACCTTAGGAACTTGTTTAGGTTGTGTAGGTCGAGAATGGGGCGCCAGCCACCCGTCCGTTTCGGAACCAGGAAGTACCTGGACACAAACCCCGGGTCTGAGGGAGGGTCCGCCACCTCCCTGATCACCTCCTTTTGGAGGAGGAGAGCGATGTCGGCTCAGCGAGCCGACAGTGAGGCTGCGGACCCCGAGGCCCCCCGAGGTGCGACGGCTCTGAAGGACGGAGCCTGCTCGAACTCCAGAGGCAGGCCTTTTCCCACCACCTCCAAAACCCACCTGTCCGTGGTAATAACGGACCAGGCGGAAAGGAAGTGCCGGAGCCGTCCCCCCACGGGGGGAACCTGGGGGTGAGGTGGCGAGGCTGGGGCAACACCTCAGCCCGGCCACTGGGCAGGCTTGGAGGAGGGCGTCCGAGGGACCTCCTGGGCCTTTCCTCCCTGCTTCCTGTTGGAGGAAGCCCCGGCTTGGGTTTGGATGCCAAGCTCGGCCTGCTGGCCCTGACGCTGCTGGGCCGGGACATAGCCGGGCGCAGGACAACGAAAGGGCTTAGGCTGTGGTTTGCGTGCCTTTGTCCTTCTGAGCGGATGAGACCGAGTCCAAGGTAGCATTGAACTCTCGATCCTCTGCAGGTGACCTTCCACCCCAGGGTCAAGAGGTCGGTCCCAAGAAGGGGACATCCGCCAACTTGTGCTGGGTATCCGAGTGAAGGTGGATATCCTCAGCCAAGCCCGACGACGACTACTCACTGCCGGCAGAGAGACCTGGCACATGAGTCTCCAATGTCCAGCAGTCTGAAGCTGCTGTTTGGCCACTGCCCTGCCCTGGTCCCCAAGACTCGCTAACCGTGGTCTGCAGATCCGCTGAAGATGAGGGACGACTCCGCCCAGGGAGCCCAACAGGCATGAGAGAAATGTGCCATGAGGATAGCTGAACTGGCCTGGTGAAGGCCGAGAGGACGAGCGTAGACTTTTCCCCGGCATAGTCCAATTTCTTGGACTCCTTGTCGGGAGGTTTGTCCACATCCTTAGCTTCTCGCACCGGAAAACGCTGTCGGTAACCAACCCTCGGCCGAGGGTGTTCCAAACCGACAAGGAACCGTAGGGACCGTGATACTTCCTGGCCATCCTGGCCAAGGCACAGGGCAGGAAGCAGGGTGCTGCCAGAGCTCCAAGGCCGGGCCCACTATGGCCTCGGCCACCGGAAAGGCCTCCGTAGGGGAATCCCCTCGGTCCAGAATCTCCGTGAGGGGATACCTGGCCCGCTTAGAAACGGGTTCGAGCTTCATCCCGGTGGACTCCGAGATGAGCCGAAGCAATCCCAGGAAGGACGAAGGGCTATCGTCCACCGACTGTCCTCCTGAGGACTCCAAGTCCATTCGCTTGGAGAAAAGGGAGGAATCATCTTCGGACTCGGAAGAGTCCTCAAAGAGCTGCCTCGGGCCTAAGCCACCCTCCACCTGCCGAGGTCGATCGGGAGTGAGGGTGACAGACAGCCTATGGGGCAGTCCCTGATCCGACCGAGAATTCTTGGTCGGAGCCCCAACTAACGGCTGTGGAGGCGGAGGTTCCACCGGAATTGGTGGGGCAGCTGGTTTTGGCCGAACAACCAGCCTGGGACAGGCTCCTCGGATAAAACGAGGGGTTGTTTCGGCCGCCCGTGACAGCCACTTAATGCCTGGGGAAGGCGGCCGCGCCGCTTGTTCCCGTCAGAAGGAGCTGTTGCCACATGAGGTCCCCATATTGTCGCATTTAACTATGCCGAAGCCTCCCTCGTCCGGAGGAGGAGGACGGGGCGGCGCTGTCTCGCCGTCGTGCTGAGACCACTTATGACGCGGGATTGGCTGGACCACGGCGAAGTCCGAGACTGAGACGAGAACCTCGGTTTCCGCAGGACGGTGCGGGAGGTGTCGGGGAACCGGCACTCCCCTCGGTTCGGAGGGTTCAACCGAAGGCTCCGGAACCGGAGGCACAGACAAGCCAACGGGGTCCTCAACTCCCACCGGGAAACCGGGGAGAGGGGATTCTCGGCTTCTCCTGCTGACAACCCGTCCAACGGGTCCAAAAAATCTCGACCACGTCGACGGGAGTCTCGGTCAACTGGCCTGATGGGGAGACTGCGGAGACCAGTGGTCGAAGCCGAGCGGTCGATCGAAGTAGACGGTCGACAACTTGGGGAGAGGGATCTTCCCACTCCCAAGAGCGCCGACGGTGGGACTTACCTGTTCTCTCTTTTGGACCGAGAAAGGTCCAGCAGAAGTTGGTCCTCACCTTAGTAGAGAGGATCAGACAAAGCTCTTAAAAGAAGCTGAATAAGAGGCACCGAGAGAGAGCGGACAAATGCTGCAGGTTTAGAAGCGGCTCTGCCGCTTCCTCTTCGAGGGGCATCACCTGCTCGAAGCTATCCGCCGAAGCCCGCCGGCATGAAACCGCCGACCGGCTCTTTTGACTTTACCAGAGGAAAACGCTTGGGACGCCCAGTTGTAAACGGGCAGCACGGTTTTCGGTGATCGGAAATAAAAAGGAAGAGCAGAGTCGAGGCCCGCGGGTCATGCTCCAGGCTCTGACAGTAGATGCACGTGGAGCGCGGATCCGTCCGAGACATCTTCTGCCCGCAAGGGCATCTCCGGAAACCGGGAGTCGATTTGTCCATCGCAGCCACGAGGGAGAGAAGACCGAAGTCTTTAAGCAAAAACCTTTTAAATTCGAAAATTCGAAGAATTAGGAACCAGTCTTATACGGAGAGCGTTAAGGAGGGAACCTGAGCTTCCAAGCGGTAAGGAAGATCTGGCATCATGGGGCGGAGCCGAGAGTTTTACCACCCGGGTGGGTGGGAGGAGCCAGCCTGAAGACCTTCCGGCAAGATTTAAAGCGGCAAGGATCCCTGCCAGACAGTGTGGATGAACAACATATCCATGTCCCTAGAATGACCCTTTTCCGGAGTCCCAGCCCCTAGGGATCTGAGCAAGAGGTATTGTGCCCCCCTCCCCGGAGTCTCGAGGTCATATGCCTCACCCTTAGTCAGGGTTGATGCAACTGGACACTTTCTGACGGACTTCACGCCCTCCAACATGACTGGCTCCCCAGATTGAGACTCAGTGGATTCTGACTTCTGGGGGAGGAGCACCTTTCTACTCTGCACGGTTGTTGCAGTCAATTGCTGCACATTAGGCCCAATATGCTTCCTATGATAGGTTCTTGTGGTCCACGCTAGGTCAGCTCCTAGCCTCCATGCCTGATTTGGAGGTAACCAGACAAGCCATTGCACCCTCTGCATGGGATCTGGAGCTAGCAAGGCACCAAGCAAGGGCATCTTACGATGGCAATGAGGTAGCTTCCAGGGTCGTAGGGACAGCGAATACAGGTTACTCACCTGTAACAGGAGTTCTAGGAATGGTATATGTTGTTCATCCACACTGTCTGGCAGGTATCCTTGCCGCTTTAAATCTTGCCGGAAGGTCTTCAAGCTGGCTCCTCCCACCCACCCGGGTGGTAAAACTCTCGGCTCTGCCCCATGACGCCAGATCTGGCCCGCTGGAAGCTCAGGTTGTGCGTCGAAGCCTGGGAGGTTGGGTGGGTTGTGTGGGTTGTGTGGATGAACAACATATACCATTCCTAGAACTCCTGTTACAGGTGAGTAAAGTACAGTTACGTAAGAACTTACCGTAACAGTAGATCTTCGAGAACAGCTCTTGCAGCAGGTTACACCATTAGGACTGAAGCCGGCAGGCGTCAGGACCCCACGGAAAAATTCTAGCTATCTTCAGCGGGGACCGGGGACCGCCCCCGACGTCGGTCCCGCCTCCGACGCAGTACATAAGGGGGCAGTCTCGCCCGATTCCCCAGTTCTCCCGCCGGAGACTTCTGGCTGCAGGCTGACATCGAAATGGGAGACTGAGGATCCACCGTCAGAAGTCAAAGGGAACAAATACTGCCGGCCCGCTGGCGCAGCGGTGGGATTTCCGCTTGCGACGCCGGCGACCCGGGTTCAGGAGCGGACCTGGATCGTCGGAGGGCCGGCCGGAAGGGATGGGCGTCCCTACGGACTGCTCTCTTTCTCCAGGGGAGGTGGGTCAGTGATCGGTGGCACTAGTGACCTGGGCGGAGGCCTTGGGGTCACACAGCCACCGACACTCAAATAGGACTTGAGGCGGGCGGACGTCATTAACGTCATTACGTTCCTGCCCCCCAGAAAACCCGGAAAAATGTATGGCTGTTGTGCGCCCTACATGAAACACGCCCTTGACTTCAATTAGCCTCTTCAGGCCGGCCCTCCAACGCAAAAATAGTGTCTGCGGGGTGCTCCTCCCCGTAGCCCCGTCCGCGGGGAGTAAGCCGCGGGGTATAGGAGGGCTCGAGGCCGTTCTGGAGAAGGTGGAAGCTGCACGGGCTGATAGTCCTGGGCGGTCTGCGGCTAGGTGAGGAGGAAGAAAGCGCAAATAAAAAAAAAAAAAAAAAGGGGAACAAATCCTGAAAGTAAAGGCGAAAGCCATGCCTCCTCCAAGGGGGAAGGTATCTGCTGCAAGAGCTGTTCTCGAAGATCTACTGTTACGGTAAGTTCTTACGTAACTGTACTATCTTACTTCGAGACACAGCTCTTGCAGCAGGTTACACCATTAGGACTGATTCCCAAGCAGTAACGCTGCCAAAATTCTGGGAGGAGGAAACTAGGAAATACATTCCAGGTCCTGAATCTAGGACAGGAGACCCTGTAGTACCGCCAGGCTGGGTTTCTCTTTCACGAGAGTATACGCCTAGGCTATAATGCCTGATAAATGTATGCACAGAGCTCCAAGTAGCTGCAGCACATATGGCAGAAGTGGAGACGTTTCGGAGTGCTGCAAAGGAGGTGGCCACACCCCTAGTAGAATGACCCCGGACTGTACCCGGGAGGGCCTTTTGTTTGATATCATAACAGAATGAAATACACTGGACAAGCCAGCGAGACAGGGACTGTTTGGATACAGGTTGGCCCATCATCCTTTCAGAAAAGGAAACGAAAAGTTGCTCAGAACTACGAAGCAGTTTAGTTCTGTTGAGGTAATACCTCAAGCTGCGGTGAACATCCAGGGTGTGGAGCACAGCCTCTCCTCTATTACAGTAGTTCGGGAAGTAGACCAGCAGGTCAATATCCTGATTGAGAGTGAGTGTAGAGACCACCTTAGGCAAAAATTTTGGATTCGTCCTCAGGGATACTCTGTCCCGGTGGAAAACTAAATAAGGCTCTTTGCACATGAGAGCGTGAAGCTTAGAAATTCTTCTCGCTGAAGTAACAGCAACCAAAAATACAGGTTACTCACCTGTAACAGGAGTTCTAGGAATGGTATATGTTGTTCATCCACACTTATTGGTAGGTTCCTTGCCGCTTTAAATCTTGCCGGAAGGTCTTCAAGCTGGCTCCTCCCACCCACCGGGTGGTAAAACTCTCGGCTCCCCCATGGCCTTCAGATCTGGCCAGCTGGAAGCTCAGGTTGTGCGTCGAGTGGGAGGTGGTGGATGAACAACATATACCATTCCTAGAACTCCTGTTACAGGTGAATAACCTGTATTTCTAGGGACATGGATATGTTGTTCATCCACACTTATTGGCAGACTCCTAGCAGTTCTCCGGGAGGAGGGAGGCAAGGCGCACACCCCCTACTGGAATAAAGACTGGAGAACCGAGGCCCCAAAACCAGCATCCTGGCATGACTCAAGGTCGATGTGGTAATGGGTAATAAAGGTGTGTGCTGACTTCCAGGTAGCAGCCCTGCAGATTTCCTGGATAGGGACGTCCCTGGAAGCAGCCACCGATGCAGCAGTATGATGGGTAGAATGAGCTCTTATCCTCTGGGAGGCTCCATGCCCGTCAACTTATAGCAGAGATCTATGCAGGAGGTGACCCACCTGCCTATCGTCCGCTTGGCTGCAGGTCTGCCAGGTGCGGCTTCAGCGTAGGTGACAAACCTCTCCCCGAATTTCAGCCGTGCACTCCTTATAATAAGCGAGCGCCCTTCTAGGTCCAGTGTATGGAGCCTGTATTCGGCCTCCGAGGTGTGACTGGGGTAGAACACCGGCAGAGTCAGCACCTGGTTAAGGTGAAACTCCAAAACCACCTTCGGAAGGAATTTCGGTTGGGGGCGCAGGACAACCTTGTCCCTGTGGAAGACCAGGTAAGGAGACTCGATGCAGAGCGCCTGGAGCTCTCCCATCCTTCTGGCTGACGTGATGGCCACCAAGAAGGCGGTCTTAAACAAAAGGTGAGAGAGATCACACCTGTGCATTGGTTCGAATGGCTTGCCCATGAGCTTTGCGAGCACCAGCAGTAAATCCGACGGAGGTGGAGGTTCTCACGTGAGGAGAAATGTGATCAAGGCCTTGAAAAAGCGCCGACCACCTTCTCCTGTGTACCGACTGCTCCCGGCCCGCGCCCGGAAGCAGAGATGGCTGCCAGGTGCACCTTGTGGTCGCCGACCTAAGCCCTTGACTAGAAAGGGACCATAAATAGTCCAAGATGTTGCCACAGAACAGGAGGAAGGGTCCAAGCCCTTGCCCGACACCAGATGGAGAATCTCTTCCATTTGAAGGCGTAGCATTTTCTGGTCGAATTTACGGGATGCCTCAACAACATTGAGGACCTCGTCAGAAAGACCCAAGGCCTGGAACTCTAGACGCCAGGAACCAGGCTGTCAGGTGCAAGGACTGAAGGTCCGATGGAACACCTTCCCTGATTGACTGAGAGCAGGTCCGGGCGAGCTGGAAGCTGCCTCGGGAGCCTGGAGCTGAGGCTGAGGAGATCTGGGTACCGAATCTGAGGGCCAGTCTGGGGCTATCAGAATCACCTGCGCCTTGTCCCTCCTCGCCTTGAGAAACACCTTGCAAATCAAGGGAAATGGGGAAAGGCAAAAGAGGCCAGGGTCCACAGCCTCAAGAAGGCATCCTCCTGCAGCGAGCCCTGCTGAGGGGGGCAGGCATGAAACAGTCTCAGCTTCGCGTTCTCCCTGGAGGCAAACAGGTCCACCTGAGGTGAGCCCCAGTGGGAGAACAGATCTTGTACTACCTCTGGCAGGAGAGACCACTCATGAGATGCAGCCCCTATCTGGCTCAGGGCATCGACCAAGGTGTTGGAGGCTCCTGCCACATGAATGGCTAGGAGATCCGCCTCCAGGCTGCGCACAAGACACCAAATGCGGAGAGCTTCCTTGCATAGAAGCATGGAGCGCGTCCCGCCCTGGCGGTTCAGGTAGTACATGGTCGTGGTATTGTCCGTCTGGACTCGGACCACTTGACCCCGGAGAAACGGAGCAAAGGCGGTGAGAGCTAGGCGGACCGCTTCGGAGCTCCAGCAGGTTGATGTGGCATCGGACTCCCGCGGGACCAGAGGCCGTGCACTCGGTGTTCCCCCAGATGGGCACCCCAACCCATCAGAGAGGCATTGGTCGATAGACCGTCGGCTCGGGGCGGACAAACGGGATGCCCTCCTACAGATGGGATGGAACGGTCCACCACTAGACAGCGTTCCCCATCTCCTGGGTCACTATCACTAGCTGGTCCAATGGATCGCAGCGTTGTGACCACTGGCTGGCCAGTGCCCACTGAAGAGGGCGCATGTGCCAGCGTGCCCAACGGACCACGCTGGCACAGGCTGCCATGAGACCCAGGAGGCGCAGGAAGTCCCGGGCAGGGCGCGATTGCCCAACCAGAAATGATTGGGCAAAGGAGGTAAGAACCTCGGCCCTGTCCGCCGGGAGCCGTGCTCGGGCTCGAAGAGAGTCGAGCTCTGCCCTGAAGAACAGGATCACCTGCTTCGGCTCGAGTTCTGACTTGGCCTCGTTGATGAGAAGGCCGACTTGAGAGCAAACCTGGAGGGCCAGATCTCTGGACCGCTCCACCTCCCGTCTGGAGGGGGCTGCTATCAGCCAATCATCCAGGTAAGGGTACACCTGGACCACTCGGCGCCGCAGGAATGCTGTCACCACTGCCATGCATTTGGTGAAGACTCTGGGAGCTGGAGATAAGCTGAAGGGCATGGCTTGGAACTCGAAGAGGGATCCCTTCGCTCAAAAGCGGAGGAATCTCCAATGTGACGGACGGATAGGCATGTGAAAGAACGCGTCCTGTAGGTCCAGAGAGCAGAACCACATGCCGTGTTCCAGAGATGGTATTATCTGTGCCAGAGTGACCATCCTGAAGGTCCGAGACCTTAGGAACTTGTTCAGGTCGTGTAGGTCGAGAATGGGGCGTCAGCCCCCCATCCGTTTCGGAACCAGGAAATACCTGGACACGAACCCCGGGTCTAAAGGGGGGTCCTCTACCTCCGGGATCACCTCCTTTTGGAGGAGGAGAGCGATATTGGCTCGACGAGCCGCCAGTGAGGCTGCGGACCCCAAGGTCCCCCGAGGTGTGACGGCTCTGAAGGGCAGGGCCTGCTCGAATTCTAGAGGTAGGCCTTTTCCCACCACCTCCAGTACCCACCTGTCCGTGGTAACAGCGGACCAGGCGGAAAGGAAGTGTTCGAGCTGTTCCCCCACGGGGGGAACCAGGGGTGAGGTGACAGATGGGGGCGACACCCCACAGCCCGTCACTGGGCAGGCTTGGAGGAGGGACCGGCCGAGGGACCTCCTGGGCCTTTACCTCCCTGCTTCCTGTTGGAGGAAGCTGATGGCTTGGGCTTGGGATGCCAAGCTCGAGCCTGCTGGCTCTGACGCTGCTGGCCGGCGACGAGGCGCAGAAGGACGAAAGGGCTTAGGCTGTGGCTTCGTGCCTTGTCCTTCTGGAGCGGAAGAGACCGAGTCCAAGGTAGCACTGGACTTCTCGATCTCTGCAGGTGACCATCCACCCCAGGGTCAAGAGGTCAGTCCCCAAAAAGGGAACATCCGCCAACTTGTGCTGGGTATCCGAGGTAAAAGTGATATCCTCAGCCAAGCCCGCGATGCATGGCCACTGTGGCTGCCACAGACCTGGCACATGAGTCCCCGATGTCTAAAGCAGTCTGGAGCTGCTGTTTGGCCACTGCCCTGCCCTGGTCCCGCACCTGCCTGACCGTAGTCTGCAGATCCACGGGAAGATGAGGGACAACCTCATCCAGGGAGCCCAACAGGGGTGAGAAAATGTCATGAGGATGGGTCGAACTGGCCTGGACGAAGTCGGAGAGAGGACGCAGCATAGACTTTTCGCCCGGCATAATCCAATTTCTTGGATTCCTTGTCGGGAGGTTTGTCCACATCCCTGGCGTTCCCGGCACGCCGGAAAACGCTGTCGGTAACCAACCCCTCGGCCGAGGGGTGTTCCAAAAAACCGGACAGGGAACCGGTAGGGACCGCATACTTCCTGGCCATTCTGGCCGAAGGCGCAGGGCAGGAAGCAGGACGCTGCCAAAGTTCCAAGGCCGGACCCACTATGGCTTCGGCCACCGGAAAGGCCTCCGTAGGAGAATCCCCTCGGTCCAGAATCTCCGTGAGGGGATACCTGGCCCGTTTAGAAACGGGTTCGAGCTTCATCCCGGTGGACTCCGAGATGAGCCGAAGCAACCCTAAGAAGGACGAAGGGCTATGCCACCTGACTGCTCTCCCGAGGACTCCAAGTCAATTGGCTTGGAGAAGAGGGAGGAACCATCCTCGACTCAGAAGAGTCCTCAAAGAGCTGCCTCGGGCTGAGCCACCCTCTCCATCTGCC
Organism: Neoceratodus forsteri; assembly: GCA_016271365.2. Classification (NCBI taxonomy): domain Eukaryota; kingdom Metazoa; phylum Chordata; order Ceratodontiformes; family Ceratodontidae; genus Neoceratodus; species Neoceratodus forsteri. Next base: position 240,596,360 of record CM057449.1, on the reverse strand, counting down.
GAGGTTTATCGGGAGTGAGGGTGACAGACAGCCTATGGGGCAAACCCAAGGCCGACCGAGAATTTTTGGTCGGAGCCCCAACTAACGGCTGTGGAGGCGGAGGTTCCACCAGAATCGGTGGGGCAGCTGGAATTGGCCGAACAACCGGCCTGGGAACAGGCTCCTCGGCTACAACGAGGGGTTGTTTCGGCCGCTCCGGTGACAGCCACTTAATGGCCGGGGAAGACGACTGGGTCGGCCTATTCCTGGTCAAAAGGAGCTGTTGCCACATGAGTTCCTCGTACCTCCGACGCAACTTGCGCCGAAGCCTCCCCTCGTCCGAGGAAGAGTGGCGGGCGCGCTACTGGAAAGCCGAGACCACCCATGGTGGCGGATCGTTGGACCGCGAGGATGTCCGAGACCCAGAGTCTCGACTAGGCCGAGGGAAGGCGAGGAGAAGTGTCGGAAATCGGCACTCCCCTCGGCTCGGATGATTCCATCGAAGGCTCCGGAACCAGAGGCACAGACGAGCCAACGGGATCCTCAACTCCCACAGGGAACCGGGAGAGGGATTCTCAGCTTCTCAGCCGACAACCCGTCTTAGCGGGTTGGAAAAATCTCGACCGTTGTCGTGGGAGTCTCGATCAACTGGCCTGGCAGGGGACACCGTGAGCCAGTGGCGAAACTGAGGTCGACTCAAGTCGGCTGTCGACAAGAAGGGGAGGGATCTTCCGCCTCCCAAGAGCGCCGATGGAGAGACTTATTTTGCTCTTTTGGACCTGGAAAAGGTCCCGAAGAGTTGGACCCTCACCTTTACGTAGAGGGTCAGACAAAGCTCATAAAGAAGCGAGAGTACGAGGCACCGAGAGAGCAGGACAAATGCCGCAGCCAGGTAGAAGTGGCCCGCCGCCTCCTCTTCGAGGCGATCATCTGCTTGAGCTGATCCGCCGAGCCCCGCCGGACACCGCCAACCGGCCTCTTTAGATTTCACCGTGGAATTTTTCGGGGCGCCCAGTTGTAATTGGGCAGCGGTCTTCAAGGACGTAGGCAGAAAGAAGAGCACAAGTCGCAGGCCTCGCGGTCGTGCTCAAGGCCCAAGGTAGACGACGTGGAGTGCGGATCCGTCTCGAGATATCTTCTGCCCACAAGGCACCTCCGAAACCGGAGTCGATGGTCCATCGCAGTCAGCGAGAAGAAGACCCAAGTCTTTTTAGCAAAAACTTTTCGAATTCGAACTTTCAAAGAATTAGGAACCAGTCTTAAACGCAGAGCGTTAAGGAGGGAACCTGAGCTTCCAAGCGGTAAGGAAGATCTGGCGTCATGGGGCGGAGCCGAGAGTTTTACCACCCGGGTGGGTGGGAGGAGCCAGCTTGAAGACCTTCCGGCAAGATTTAAAGCGGCAAGGAACCTGCCAATAAGTGTGGATGAACAACATATCCATGTCCCTAGAAATAGCGTGTTCCATGACAGAAAACGCAGCTCGCAATCCGCTGCAGGTTCAAAGGGGAAGCGTGAGTTGTTCCAGGACAAAGAGCAACCTCATGGAGGCACTGGGTCCTTACTGGGTGGCCTGAGTGTAACACCCCTCTCAAAATTCCGAGGCGTCTAATTGTGCACTGTGCGGTGTCCCACGGTGTGCAGTGAAGATGGAACGAGAGGTGCACCTTTATAGATGAAGTAGACCCGAGCGGAAGGAGAGCAGGTAGTCAACACCACTCCCACCAGGCAACTAAAGGGGGAAAATCGGTTTTATGCATCAGAACAAAATGAAAATTACGTACCTATCGTAATTTTTGATCTTCTCTTGTACCTTCACCATTCATTACTGCTTAAGGGTTAGAGTGCGCACCGGCTATGGGAGTTGTTTTTTTTTTGAGTCGGCTCCAACGGCGCCACCTCGAGGATTGCACTGCGCCATGAGGGGCGCTGCTAGTGCTGCAGACCTCCTCCATCTCAGTTCTGGTAGCGGAGAGGCGAAAATAAAGTGTAAGAAAAAGAAAGTGAGGCAAGAGAGCTGAGGGATAGAAAAGGAAAGGAAATAAACTGAAAAGGAATAAGCCGATGGAGAATAGACAGAGAAGAGAGGATTCCCCCTAAGGGACCGTGAGGGCCTCTTTCTGGGGCTGCTCTAGGGCAGGAACAGAGAGAGGAGAGGAAGAGAAGAAGAAGAAAGAAAGAAGAAAGAAGAAAGAGGCATGTTGAGAGGGAGAACAGTGCCCATCGAGCATTGTTGGTTGAGAGGCTTATAGGCTCGAAACTAATAAGGGAGCAAGAATCCCAGTTGCTAGGACTGAGGAGAGGTTCCACCGAACCTCCTGAACAGACCCAAGTGAGGGCAGACTCTCTGAACTCTCAACATGCCAAGTCCTTCATCCTAGTTGAGGGCTCCTAGACTGTCCGGCAGAACCTGTTCCGGAAAAGCGCCCATCCAGGAAGAGGACTAAGTTCCTTAGCACCTTGTTAAGTGCTAACACAGTAGTAGAGTATGGAAAGACTATGCCTTCTCAAAGGCAGTTTGTAAGAAAAGTAGAGAGGAACTCAATCAGACTTGCTAGGACAAGGCAGACAGAAGCTTGAGCTGACAAGTTCAGTCAGCAGCTGGAAAAGCTGAATAATAATACCTGCCAGAAGATTCTAACTTTGACGGAGGCCAAGACAGGCATGGCCATCAGACTGTGAAACTGCATGACCTGAAGAAGGTATAGGAATCGCACTATGGAGAGTCAGAAAATACAGGTTACTCACCTGTAATAGGAGTTCTAGGAATGGTATATGTTGTTCATCCACACTCATTGGCAGGTATCCTTGCCGCTTTAAATCTTGCGGAAGGTCTTCAAGCTTGCTCCTCCACCCACCGGGTGGTATAACTCTGACTCTCCCCCATGGCGCCTAGATCTGGCCCGCTGGAAGCTCAGGTTGTGCGTCGAAGCCGGGGAGGTCGGGTGGGTCGTGTGGATGAACAACATATACCATTCCTAGAACTCCTGTTACAGGTGAGTAACCTGTATTTCTAGGGACATGGATATGTTGTTCATCCACACTCATTGGCAGACTCCTAGCAGTTCTCCGGGAGGAGGGAGGCAAGACGCACACCCCCATATACTTACTTGGGAAAGAGAGACTGGAGAACCGAGGCCCCAAAACCAGCATCCCGGCGTGACTCAAGGTCGATGTGGTAGTGGGTAATGAAGGTGTTTGCTGACTTCCAGGTAGCAGCCCTGCAGATTTCCTGGATAGGGACGTCCCTGGAAGCAGCCACCGTTGCAGCAGTATGGCGGGTAGAATGAGCTCTTATCCCTCTGGGAGGCTCCATGCCCGCTAACTTATAGCAGAGATCTATGCAGGAGGTTACCCACCTGCTTATCGTCCGCTTGGCTGCAGGTCTGCCAGATGCGGCTTCAGCGTAGGTGACAAACAGCTGGCGAACCTCTCCCCGAATTTCAGCCGTGCGCTCCTTATAATAGCAGCGCCTTCTAGGGTCCAGAGTATGGAGCCTATATTCGCCTCCGAGGTGTGATTGGGGTAGAACACCGCAGAGTCAACACCTGGTTAAGGTGAAACTCCGACACCACCTTCGGAAGGAATTTCGGGGGGCGCAGGACAACCTTGTCCCTGTGGAAGACCAGGTAGGAGACTCATGGAAAGCGCCTGGAGCTCTCCCATCCTTCTGGCTGACGGATAGCCACCAAGAAGGCGGTCTTCCACGACAGGTGAGAGAGAGCACACCTGTGCATAGGTTCGAATGGCTTGCCCATGAGCTTTGCCAGTACCAGCAGTAGATCCCACGGAGGTGGGGGTTCCCGACTGGAGGAAATGTGATCAAGGCCTTTGAAAAGCGCCAGACCACCTTCTCCTGCTACCGACTGCTTCCCGCCCGCGCCGTAAGCAGAGATGGCTGCCAGGTGCACCCTTAGGGTCGCCGACCTAAGCCCTTGACTAGAAAGGGACCATAAATAGTCCAAGATGCTTGCCAAGGAACAGGAGGAAGGGTCCAAGCCCTTGTTTCGACACCAAATGGAAAACCTTTCCATTTGAAGGCATAGCATTTTCTGGTCGACTCTCACGGACGCCTCAACTACATTGAGGACCTCGCGGAAAGACCCAAGGCCTGGAACTCTAGCGCCAGGAACCAGGCCGTCAGGTGCAGGGATTGAAGGTCCGGATGGAACACCTTCCCTGATTGACTGAGAGCAGGTCCGGCGAGCTGAAAGCTGCCAGGAGTCCTGGAGCTGAGACTGAGGAGATCTGGTACCAGAACTGGCGAGGCCAGTCTGGGGCTATCAGAATCACCTGCGGCTTGTCCCTCCTCGCCTTGAGAAGCACCTTGTGGATCAAGGAAATGGGGAAAGGCGAAAGAGGCCCGGGTCCATTGCCTCGAGAAGGCATCCCCTGCAGCGAGCCCTGCTGAGGGGGGGGGCATGGAACAGACTCAGCTTCGCTCTCATGGAGGCAAACAGGTCCACCTGAGGTGTGCCCCAAAGGGAGAACAGATGCTGTACTACCTCCGGCAGGAGAGACCACTGTGGGATGCAGCCCCTATCCGCTCAGGGCATCGGCCAGGGTGTTGGAGGCCCTGCCACGTGAATGGCTAGGAGATCCGCCTCCAGGCTGCGCACGAGTGACCAAATGCGGAGAGCTTCCTTGCATAGAAGCATGGAGCGCCCCGCCCTGGCGTTTAGATAGTACATGGTCGTGGTATTGTCCGTCTGACTCGGACCACTTGACCCCGGGAGGAACGGAGCAAAGGCGTGAGAGCTAGGCGGACCGCCGAGCTCCAGCAGGTTGATGTGGCATCGGGACTCCTGCTGGGACCAGAGGCCATGAGCCCGGTGTTCCCCAGATGGGCACCCAACCCATCAGAGAGGCATCGGTCGACAGAGAGACCGCCGGCTCGGGCGGACGAACGGGATGCCCTCCTGCAAATGATCTGGAACGTCCACCACTGGAGAGCATTCCACATCCCCTGTGTCACCGGCAAGCTGGTCCAAGGATCGCAGCGACCACTGGCACTGGCGCCAGTCCCCACTGAAGGGGACGACATGTTCCAGCGGCCCAACGGACCACGCTGGTGCAGGCCGCCATGAGACCCAGGAGGCGCAGGAAGTCCCGGGGCGCACTGCCCAACCAGAAATGATCGGGCAAAGGAGGAAAGAACCTCGCCCTGTCCGCCGGGAGCCGCGCCTGGCTCAAGAGAGTCGAGCTGCGCCCGATGAATAGAATCACCTGCTTCGCCTCGAGTTCGACTTGGCCTCGCTGATAAGGAGGCCCAGTTGAGAGCAGACCTGGAGGCCAGATCTCTGACCACTCCGCCTCCTTCCTGAGGGAGCTGCTATCAGCCAGTCGTCCAGGTAAGGGTACACCCGACTCGGCGCACAGAGGAATGCTGTCACCACTGCCATGCATTTGGTGAAGACCCTGGAGCTGGAGACAAGCCGAGGGCATGGCTTGGAACTCAAGAGGATCCTTCCGCTGAAGCGAAGGAATCTCTGGTGAGACGGACGGATAGGGACGTGAAAACGCTCCCTGCAAGTCCAGAGAGCAGAACCACACGCTGCTCCAAGGATGGTATTATCTGAACCAGAGTGACCATCCTGAAGGTCTAGACCTTAGAACTTGTTTAGGTCGTGGTAGAGAATGGGGCGCCAGCCCCCGTCTGCTTCGGAACCAGGAAGTACCTGGACACAAACCCTGGGTCTGAAGGAGGGTCCACCACCTCTCTTACCACCTCCTTCTGGAGGAGGAGAGCAATGTCGCTCGACGAGCCGCCAGTGAGGCTGGGGATCCCGGCTCCCGAGGGGCGACGGCTCTGAAGGGTGGTGCCTGCTCGAATTCCAGAGGAGGCCTCTTCCCACTCACCTCCAAGACCCACCTGTCCGTGGGTAACAGCGACCAGGCGGAACGGAAGTGCCGAGCCGCCTCAATGGGGACCCAGGGGTAAGGTGACGGGATGGGGCGACACCCCTCAGCCTGGTCACTGGGCAGGCTTGGAGGAGGGACCGCCGAGGACTCCTGGGCCCTTTCCTCCCTGCCTCCTGTTAGAGGAAGGCGCGTCTTGGGTTTGGGATGCCAAGGCCGAGCCTGCTGGCCCTGACGTTGCTGGGCCGGGCGCTCCGGGGGCACAGAAGGACGAAAGGGCTTAGGCTGTGGTTTGCGGCCTTTGTCCTTCTGAGCGGAAGAGACCGAGTCCAAGGTGGCATTGGACTTCTCGATCCTCTGCAGGTGACCTTCCACCCCAGGGGAAGAGGTCAGTCCCCAAAAGGGAACATCCGCCAACTTGTGCTGGGTATCCAAGTAAAGGTGGATATCCTCAGCCAAGCTCACGACGATAGCCACCGCGGCCGCCACCGATCTGGCACATGAGTCCCCTATATCCAAAGCAGTCTGGAGCTGCTGTTTGGCCACTGCCCTTGCCCTGGTCCCGCACCTGCTTAACCGTAGTCTGCAGATCGGGCGGAAGATGAGGGATGACCTCATCCAGGAGCCCAACAGGGCATGAGAAAATGTCATGAGGACGGGCCGAACTGGCCTGGACGAAGCCGAGAGAGACGCAGCGAGACTTTTCGCCCGACATAGTCCAATTTCTTGGACCTTGTCAGAGGTTTGTCCACATCCCTGGCGGCAGCGGGCGCCGAAAACGCTGTCGGTAACCAACCCCTCAGCAGAGGGTGTTCAAAACCGGACAAGGAACCGGGACCGTGATACTTCCTGGCCATCCTGGCCAAGGCGCAGGGCAGGAAGCAGGGCGCTGCCAAAGTTCCAGTGCCGGACCCACTATGGCCTCGGCCACGGAAAGGCCTCCGTCGGGAGAACCCGGGTCCAGAATCTCCGTGAGGGGATACCTGGCCCGCTTGGAACGGGTTCGAGCTCCATCCCGTAGACTCCGAGATGAGCCGAAGAAGTCCTAGGAAGGACGACGGCTATCGCCCATTGACTGACCTCCTGAAGACTCCAAGTCCAGTCGCTGGAGAAGAAGGAGGAATCATCTTCGACTCGGAAGAGTCCTCGAAGAGCTGCCTCTGGCCTGAGCCACCTTCACCTGCCGAGGTCGGTCGGGAGTGGGTAACTGACAGCCGATGGGTAAACCTTAGCCGACCGAGAATCCTTGGTCGGAGCCCCAATTGTGGCTGTGGAGGCGGAGGTTCCACCGGAATCGGTGGAGCAGCTGGTTTTGGCCGAACAACCGGCCTGGGTATAGGCTCCTCGGACAAGTCGAGGGGTTGTGTCGGCCGTTCCGGTGACAGCCACTTAATGGCCGGGGAAGGCGCCGGAGTCGGCTTATTCCGGCCAGGAGGAGCTGTAAGCATAAGGTCTCGTACCGTCGACGTAATTTACGCCGAAGCCTCCCCTCATCCGAGGAGGAGGACGAGGACGAGCGGCGACGCCGCTTACCGCGGTGCCGAGACCGAGACCGCCTATGACGGTGGGAATCGGCTGGACCGCGAAGAGGTCCGAGACCGAGACCGAGAGTCCCGGAATTTCCGGGGTCGGTGCGGGGAGGTGTCGGCCGGAACCGGCACTCCCTTCGGCTCGGATGGTCCATCCGAGGGCTCCGGAACCGGAGGCACAGGCGAGCCCACGGGATCCTCAACTCCTCCCGGGGAACCGGGAGAGGGGAATCTCGCCGTTAAAGGCGACAGCTCGTCTAATGGGTCGAAAAATCTCGACTTCATCAGTGGGAGTTCGGTCAACTGACCTGACGGGGACACCGTGAGGCCAGTGGTCGAAGCTGCGCGGTCGACTCAGCCGACGGTCGACGGCCCGGGAGAGGGACCTTCCGCCTCCCAAGAGCGCCGACGGAGGGACTTTACCTGTCCCTCTTTTGGACCGAGAATAAGGTCCAGCAGACGAGGCCCTCTCCTTAGTGGAGGGGCAGACAAAGCTCCTAAAGGAAGCCTGTAGGAAGAACCCAGAGAGAGCGGATAAATGCCGCTGCCGAGGAAGATACGCCCGCTGGGCCGCCTCTCTCTTCGAGGGCTACCATCCGCTGAGCTGATCCGCCAGTTCGCCACGCTGACACCGCCAACCGGGCCTCCTTGACTTCACCGAGGGAACGCTTCGCGACGTGCCCAGTTGCAATCGGGCAGCACGGTTCCTCGAGGACGAGTTGGTGAAAGATGAGCACAGGTCGCAAGCCCGCGAGTCGTGCTCAAGGCCTAGCAGTAGACACACGTGGAGTGAGGATCCGCCCGAGACATCTTCCTCGCATGGGCATTCCAACTGGAGTCGATTTGTCCATCGCAGCCGCGAGGGATCGAAGACTGAAGTCTTTGCAAATTTTATATTTTAAATCTTAACGGAGAAAAGGAACCAGTCGTAAACGCAGAGCGTTAAGGAGGGACCTGAGCTCAAGCGGTAAGGAAGATCTGGCGTCATGGGGCGGAGCCGAGGTTATACCACCCGGTGGGTGGAGAGCAAGCTTGAAGACCTTCCGGCAAGATTTAAAGGCAAGGATACCTGCCAATGAGTGTGGATGAACAACATATCCATGTCCCTAGAAGAGTTCCCTCAGAATTAAAGAAATTTTCAACCGTACTTGTTCCCCTCTACCTTGAGGAAAAAAGAGAATCCATTCACAAGCATGGAGGAAAAAAAACAGAAAAAAAAATATATATTTTTTTTGTATAAAGCGCTAAGGGGGGAGAGAGAAACGAGACGGGAGGGGGAGACGTCACAGAAGGAGGCCACTGAGGGGAAGGTGGGTGGTATCAGTAATGAATGGTGAAGATACAAGAGAAGATCAAGAATTACGGGTACTGTATTTTCATATCTTCCCTGTCAATCTTCACCATTCATTACTGCTTGGGTGAGTACTAAGCCCCTCCCCTTGAAAAAGGGGGGGATGAACCCTGAGGAACAAGACCCCAGCCTCCTGTTGGTGAAGAACAGAAGGGGAAGACCCTGTCAACACAAAGAGAAGTCAAGTGAGAAGGACGGGAGACTGAGGTTCTGCAAAAGTCTCCTCAGCCTGCAGGAAAAGGTCCTCCGGAAAGCGGAGTGCATCACCCTGCGCCAGTCCAGGGTGACAACCTTGATAGCTGGAGCCATGCAGTCTGCCAATGTGATCGCTGTCCCTAGCGCACCTCATCGCGCATAAGATGCCCTTGCTGGTGTCTTGCCAGCCCAGTACTATAGCGGAGAGGGCAATAGCCTCGTCTGGTTTGCTCTGTGATCAGGCATTGATGCTAGAGCTGAGAGCATCGACCATAGATGCCGACTGTAGGCAGCGTGGTGAGCCTGATGTGATGCAATGCAAGCCACCCACGAGAAGAAAGAACACTCTCGCCCCCACCGGTCGAATTGTAGGGAATCTGAATCTGGTGGGCGGTCATGCGTCAGGCGGCGGCGCCCGGAAGGAGTCTCTAGGTACACCAAACCCAAGGACGGGTTGGGAAGGGTACCCAGGGATTCCGAGGGGGCACAATACCTTCAACGACAGTCTGCCGGGGCTGGAGAAAGGGCGGCTGGCTACTGCCAGGAACGGATAGACTTCTCCTGGAGGGATAGGGCTGGAAGGTACCACCAGGTGCTGGGCACTGAATTCTCCAAGGGGTTACGTCTCCCTGTTCAGTATTGTCTCGCCTACGTGAAGAGATTCAAGATCCTCACCATCCTCGAGAGGAATCGCTGATATTCCTTGAAATCAAAGGCGGAAGAAAGATGAGCAAGGGGTTCCGCCCCTCAGAGGAGGAAGACGAGGATGATGGAGAGCTCGAATGTCCAGAAGATTCCTAGACCGGTGGGGAGAGTCGAAAGACCGCTCATGCATGTATCTAACGTATGAGGGGAAGGCCGCTCAGAGAACCTCTGAACTGCTCTCTCAGGATAACGGACCCAGAGGGACCGACATGGCCTGGAAGAGCTGTGGGTGGATGCAGAGGTACTGAGAAGGGCACCAATGAGAGGCAACTGACCTCTGCCAGGGCTCTGAACCGGGGAACTTAGTTCGAGCTGGCAGGATCCCGGACAACAAACCAGGCCGCAAGACGAGACCCTGAGGATGCGATGCCTGAAGAGCCTGGGGAACTCTCCCTGTGTCGAACCCGACCAGGCTGTATCCAGAAGGGCAGTCCACAGCAACGCCACCGAGGGAACCCCTCAAGCCCTAGAGGAAAGGGGGGGTTCGACGCTACAGCTCCTAGCCACCCTACTAGGGGTGGCCGGCTGAGACCGAGACCACTGCCCTCGCCTCGGACTCCGAGAGCCTCCTCCTCGACTGCAGTGTCCCCCACCCAGAGAGGGAGGCAACAGCACCCGGAGGAAGGTCACAGGCCCTAGGAGGGGAGCCTTCCTCAGTCCCCCATCACCCCCTGGGACCCAGGGCCACCTCTAGCCCGAGGGCCCTCAGGGAGGACGAGGGGGACAGTGAGGCCCGCTGCCCGCCTAGCACCCTGTGCCACCGGGGACCCTGACCCCAAGAGTCAGGGTGCCAGGATGGTCCACATCTGAGTCATCGACCGAAGAGGACGAGACCAGCAGAATCTCAATGCTGGCAAACCTAGGGGTCTCGGAGCAACGGGCGCCAAACAGCGCCGGTGCCAGGGACGGCGCCGGATGACCCCAGCTCACTCACGAGCGCCAGACCCGGTCTGGCTCCTGTCGCACTAGTTAGGGCCTGACGGGCGCTGCTCCCGTGTCGGACTCCAACCCGCGCCGCTGAGCACAAATCGTGCTCAGGGCGCCAGAGGGTCCACCGTGCCAGGCCCAGAAATCGAGGCCTTGACACTGGGGAGCCTGCACCAGGAGGGAGGTGACTGCTGAGGCGGTGTCCCCGCCACGGCCCCGGAGGGGACCACGATGTCTTCAACACCGCGAGAAGCCTCTTCGGCGAGAAGAGGAGGAAGCTTCCTCCTCCGCGGACCGTGATAGGGCCCGGGAAAGGGCCTAGAGACCTTACCTGGGAATCCCTGAGCGACGCTTGTCCCTAAGGTCGGCGGGCCTGCCGAGCTTGAACGCTGGACTTCGAGGACACGACGGTCCATGGAGAACAAGCATCGCGACGCGTCCATGTCGTGGGTAGGGTCCCAGGCAACGGAGATAAGACATCGCGCCGGTCCGAGACGGAAAAATGCTGGCCACAGGAGCACCCGACGCGATAGAGCGGCCCGCCTTCTCGATTTGCGCTTTGCTCCCGAACCGGACATGATGCGAACTAAACAAGGAAAAAAGGCAATAAAGCACTCGGCGCCGCAGTATAGAAAGAAAAAGGAACGGTCTTACCAGTATACGGCGTCGAGTGAATCGTCTGAGAAAACGAGGAGTCTTGAGGTTGGAAAACCGAGAAACTATTTGCTATCACAAGCAGGTGCAGCCTCGACGGCGGGAGAAACAGAACTGAGATGGAGGAGGAGTGGCACCTAACGGCCGCCTCGCGCATGACGCGGTGTGTAGTCCTCGAGGGGGCGCCATTGGGCCGACTCAAAAACTCCGTGGCGGATGTGCGCTCCGGCTTAACCCAAGCAGTAATGAATGGTGAAGATTGACAAGGAAGATGGCGCCATTTCATAAGCGTCGTCGCATCGCTTGCCGGCTTTCCGCTGCAGAAAGAACTTCAAAACTCTGTAGACCCGTGTCGCAAGATGCTATGTGTCTCAGGAGCCATGCATGCAGGTTCAGTGAGCGTAAGTCCGGTGGACCAGTGAACCTTCCTCCTGAGACAAGAGATGGGAGCTGAGCGGCAGCGGGAGCGGAGGTTCCCGGATAAGCTGAATTAGCAAGGGAACCAGATCTGTCTGGGCCAGAAAGGGCCTCCAGGATCATTATTGCATGCTCCCGTGCAGTTTGAGAAGAACTCTCTGGATCAGCGGGAAGGAGGAAAGTGAGAGAATCTGTCCACCCAGGAGAGGGACAACGTGCCTCGCCAGAAAACACCAGGCCCTGGATCTATGCAGCAGAAATTGGGCAGTTTTATGTTGGATGGGATGCTAACAAGTCCAACTCTGGAGTTCCCCATCGAAGAAACAGATCCTCTGCTACCTCTTGAAGAAGTTCCCACTCATGGACTCTGGCCTGGGAGTGACTCAGGCCGTCTGCAATCGTGTTGTCCACCCCGGGAACATGTGCAGTGATCAGATTCGCGCCGTGTCGGATTACCCAATCCCACACCCTCATGGCCTCCCTGCAAAGGGGGTAACAGTGTGCGCCTCCTTGTTTGTTGAGGTAATACATTACCGCCGTGTTGTCTGTCTGAAGCAGGAGAGTACTAGGATTTCTGACTGAAAGGCCTCCAGGGCATAAAGACTGCCCTCATCTCTAGGACACTGATATGGAAATGAGCTCAGAGGGACCACTGCACTTGGCACTTCACCCGTCCAGGTGTGCCCCCACCTAGACCTGAGGCATCTGTGGTGAGGATTACCTCTGGGGACGGTGATACAACGGACGCCGTGGAGAGCAAACCTGGGTCTAGCCACCACTGCCAGTCTCTGAATCACGATGTTCGTGATTCTGACTGGATGCCATGCATGGTCTTGCCTTTGATCCCATTGCACCTTGAGCATCCACTGAGTTACCCGCATGTGGAGCCTTGCAAGGGACGGTAGGAATGCGCAGCCATGTGCCCGAGCAAGTGAAGGACCGACCTGGCAGGGACAGTCTTGTTCAAGATAACTCCTGATGAGGGATCTGATGCGCCCCGCCTGTCGCTCTGGAAGAAAAGTTTTCCCTGAACGGTGTCCAGTACTGCGCCTATAAATTGCAGCCTCTCGACGTGTACCAGGAGAGTTCTCGGTTGATTAAAATGCCCAGAGATCGGAACAGGACCTGGGTGCTCTGGAACGATGTAACAACGCCTTTGGAGGCGGCCATGAGAAGCCAATCGTCCAGGCACGGAACACATAATGCCCTGTCTCTTAGAGACACTGCCACGACTACCATGCATTTGGTAAAGACCCTGGGCTGGATGACAGTCCGAATGGAAGGGCTCGAATTGAAGGTGGTGGTCGAGAAACTCGAAGCGCAGGAACCTCTTGTGCACCTGAGCTATAGGGATGTGCAGGTATGCGTCCTGGATGTCTAGAGACGCTAAGAAGGCGTCTTGCTTCAGCATGGGAATAAGACCCAGAAGAGTCACCATGGGAATTCTTGTGAGCACCGACACGTTGAGGTCGCTGAGGTCCAGAATCGACAGAGGTCCCCTGTTTTCTTTGGAACCAGGAAGAAGTGGAATAGTATCCTTGTCCTCCTGGTTCTCCGGATGTACTTATCGCTTCCCTTTGCAAGAGTGAGTACTTCTTGCCAGATCAGAGACTTGTGCTGACCCGATACCGGGAGAGCAAGGAGGCCTCGAGGGTGGCTTCTCACATTCTATATAGTGGCCTCTTCCATCAACTGAAGAACCCACCTGTCGGTGGTTATAGCCTGCCATCCCGGCAGGAAGTTCCTAGTCACCCCCACCATGATTTCCCATTGATCCTGAGGGCGGGGCCGGAAAGGAGTCAGGCTGTGGCGGCTGAGGGTCCCGCTTGCTGGGCGGCTTGGAATTACTGGCTTTTGGCCTGCGGGCTGTTTCCTGGGTTCATGGAAGCCGGAGCCCTCTGTTGTGGAGCGGGTGGACTGTTGCCTCTGCGTCCATCCACGAAATTGGCTTTGGTTCCTGCGAAAGGAACTAAGCTTGGGTCGGTACACGGCCTGAACCGACCTCACCGCCTTCCCGGCCTCTTGAAGTTTGGTAATAATCTTCTGAGGGCTTACCAAACAAGACTCTCCCTCGAATGGGGCGGCATGATATTCTTCTGGACGTCCGGCTAAAGTCGAGAGCAGAACAAGAGCTGCCTCCGGATGCATCACTACTGAAGCTGCTGCTCGGGCCGAGGAGTCTTGCGAGTCAGACGCGGCTCGTAGCACTTGGGTTCCCACGTCCGAACCTGTACGGAGGAGCTGAAGCATCTCCTTCTGCTCACCTTCCGGCAGTTTTTCAGCCGCATCCAGACCCTGTTACCACAAGGCATTTTGGAACTGCACCATGTGGGTCAAGTAATTCAGGGATCTGATGGCGCAGATAGCGGAAGAGTAAGTGCGCCTACCCATAGCGTCCAACTGTTTGGACTCTGGGTCCGGTGGCAGGGTGCTCAGATGTTGCGGTCTCTGGGACCGGTCATGTGAGGCTGTTATGACCAGAGAGTTGGCCTGAGGCTGCTGAGTCAAGTACTGGTCTTCTCTAGGAGCCTTGTACAAGTGATCAGCTTTCTTCGGCATCGCCGGGAGTGAATGTGGACGCTTCCACGCTGCCTTGGTGACATCCACGAAAGTGTCTACCAAGGGTGGCACCACCACAGGCTTGGGGTCCTTCTGCCGAAGATACTTGGCAAGGCGTAGCCTTTCGGGGTCTAGCTCTTCCGCATCCCATCCCATGTTCTCTTGGATGTGTCTCATAATATCCGAGAACGAAGGGTCATCCGGAGGAGACTTCGGCATCTCGCGTGGATCCGGAGAAGGGATGGGGAGGGGTGATGGGGATCTGGATGTTGAGAACTCTGATCCCGTGTCCTCCGTTGAAGGCGATCGTCGGCGTCTTCTGGGTCTCTTAGGGCTGGGTGATCTAGAAGAGGATTTGGACGGAGGTCTCCGTTTGTCTGGTCTCCCCTGGGAGGTGTTCTGTGCTCCCGGGAGAGGTAATCAGCCTGCCGACCCCGACGGCAAGTGGGGGTGCAGGAACCGGAGGAGTAACTGTGTAGGAGGAAGAGGAGGAGGGAGGGAACCATGTCCTTCTTTATGGTGTCCCACCAGTAAGTGAACAGCTCCTTCCACATCTACCATGGAAAGGCCCGGCGACGGTCTGGGCGCGGTGGATGGTTGTCGGGTCCGGCGTCAGCTCCACAGGGGGCTAGGGTAACGGCGAGGGTTCCCTGGACGTCTCGACAGGACCGGGGTCGCCCGTCTGGTCCTCGGGCTGAGTCAATTCCTCCTCGGTTATGGTCTCCTGACCGACGTCGGTCGGAGGCGTCGGGGTTCTCTTCTCGATAGGAGCGGGCGCCGGTCCCCCTACCAGCGTCCGATGAGGTGTTGGCCTGGCCGGCGACGGTCTTCTGGCCGACGGCGGCTCCGGGGATCTATGGCGAGAGGACGACAACACAGACACCGGCGTCGGGTCCTTCGGTCTCTTCAGAGATGTAAGCTCCAAGGTCTTGCGAGGAGGCAAGGAAGCCGACCTGACGTCGGGTTCAGAAGGGCGGGAACCTGACTTATGATGATGGTGGCGATCCCCAGACTTGACCAAGTCCCTGGAGGACGAGGACGGCCTGGCAGTCTTGGCCTGAGAAGAAGAAGACTTCTTAACCGCAGCAGGGGGGAGGCTGAGAGCTGGCCCTGGAGTGGGAGCGGTCGGACGTGGAACCGGAGCTGCGTGAGTCTGAGGCCCTGGAAGGGGACCAGGAAGGGGCCTTCTCCCTTCGTTTTTCAGCGTGCTTGTGGGTCTTTTTTGAAGAGTCCCCTTGGAAGACATGGTCTCTTAGCTTTTCTTCCAGCAAAAAGCCTGAAGGGGCCTTCTGTAAGACGGATCCGGTTCTGCTATTAAACCCCTGGCAGAAGGAGCAGGCCCGGGTATCGTGGTCTGGGCCTAGGCACCGGACGCAGGCCGCGTGAGGGTCTTTGAAGGGTATCTGTTTCCCACAAGCACACTTGGAGGAGTGACCGGAGGTCGGAGAGGACATCAGAGAAAAACTTGCTTGAAGAAATCCGAATTTCCCATAGGAAAGAACTTAACCACACGTCGCGCGCTAGAGCTGAACCGAAGGGTCGAGACATGCAAGTCGACGGCGGGAAAGAACTGGGGAATCGGGCGGGACCGCCCCCTTATGTACTACGTCTGACGTGGGACCGACGTTGGGAGCGGTCCCCGCTGAAGATAGCTAGCTAGAATTTTTCCGTGGGGTCCTGACGCCTGCCGGCTTCAGTCCTAATGGTGTAACCTGCTGCAAGAGCTGTGTCTCGAAGTAAGAGCCTGTATTTCTAGGGACATGGATATGTTGTTCATCCACACTGTCTGGCAGACTCCTAGCAGTTCTCCGGGAGGAGGGAGGCAAGGCGCACACCCCCTACTTAGGGAACAGAGACTGGAGAACCGAGGCCCCAAAACCAGCATCCCGGCGTGACTCAAGGTCGATGTGATAATGGGTGATGTGCTGACTTCCAGGTAGCAGCCCTGCAGATTTCCTGGATAGGGATGTCCCTGGAAGCAGCCACCGATGCAGCAGTATGGCGGGTAGAATGAGCTCTAATCCCTCTGGGAGGCTCCATGCTCGCCAATTTATATCAGAGATCTATGCAGGAGGTGACCCACCTGCCTATCGTCCACTTGGCTGCAGGTCTGCCAGGTGCAGCTGACAAACAGCTGGCGAACCTCTCCCGGAATTTCAGCCGTGCGCTCCTTGTAGTAAGCGAGCGCCCTTCTAGGGTCCAGAGTATGGAGCCTATATTCGTCCTCCGAGGTGTGATTGGGGTAGAACACCGGCACAGTCGACACCTGGTTAAGGTGAAACTCCGACACCACCTTCGGAAGGAATTTCGGGTGGGGGCGCAGGACAACCTTGTCCCTGTGGAAGACCAGGTAAGGAGACTCGATGCAGAGCGCCAGGAGCTCTCCCATCCTTCTGGCTGACGTGATAGCCACCAAGAAGGCGGTCTTCCACGACAGTTGAGAGATTCACACCTGTGCATTGGTTCGAATGGCTAGCCCATGAGCTTTGCCAGTACCAGCAGTAGATCCCACGGAGGTGGAGGTTCTCGCACCGGAGGGGAAATGTGATCAAGGCCTTTGAAAAAGCGCCCGACCACCTTCTCCTGCGCCACCGTCTGCTTCCCGGCCCGCGCCCGGTGAGCCGAGATGGCTGCCAGGTGCACCTTAAGGGTCGTCGACCTAAGCCATTGCTGAGAAAGGGACCAAAGGTAGTCCAATATGCTCGTCAAGGAACAGGAGGAAGGATCCAGGCCCTTGCCCTGACACCAAATGGAAAATCTTTTCCATTTGAAGGCGTAGCATTTTCTGGTCGACTCCTTATGGGACGCCTCAACTACGTTGAGAATCTCGTCGGAAAGACCCAAGGCCTGGAACTCTAGCCACTCAGGAACCAGGCCGTCAGGTGCAGGGATTGAAGGTCCAGATGGAATACCTTCCCCTGATTGACTGAGAGCAGGTCCGGGTGAGCTGGAAGCTGCCTCGGGAGCCTGAAGCTGAGGCTGAGGAGATCTGGGTACCAGTACTGGCGGGGCCAGTCTGGGGCTATCAGAATCACCTCGCCTTGTCCCTCCTTGCTTTGAGCAGCACCTTGTGAATCAAGGGAAGCGGGGAAAGGCGAAGAGGCCGGGGTCCACGGCCTCGAAGGCATCCCCTGCAGTGAACCCTGCTGAGGGGGCGGCATGGAACAGCCTTCAGCCGCATTCTCCTGAGGCAGGTCCACCTGAGGTGTGCCCCAATGGGAGAAAAGATCTTGTACTACCTCCGCAGGAGAGACCACTCGTGGGACGCGAGCCCCTATCCGGCTTAGGGCATCGGCCAGGGTGTTGGAGGTCCCTGCCACGTGAATGGCTAGGAGATCCGCCTCCAGGCTGCGCACGAGTGACCAGATGCGGAGAGCTTCCTTGCATAGAAGCATGGAGCGCGTCCCGCCCTGGCGGTTTAGATAGTACATGGTCGTGGTATTGTCCGTTTGGACCCGGACCACTTGATCCCGAAGAAACGGAGAAAGGCGGTGACAGCTAGGCGGACCGCTCGGAGCTCCAGTAGGTTGATGTGGCATCGGGACTCCCTCGGGGACCAGAGGCCGTGCGCTCGGTGTTCCCCCAGATGGGCACCCCAACCCATCAGAGAGGCACTGGTCGATGAGAGAGAGACCGTCGGCTCGGGGAGCGGACAAACGGGATGCCCTCCTGCAGATGAACTGGAACGGTCCACCACTGGAGAGCGTTCCACATCTCCTGGGTCACCGTCACTAGCTGGTCCAATGGATCGCAGCGTTGGGACCACTGGCTGGCCAGCCCCCACTGAAGGGGTGCATGTTCCAGCAGGCCCAACGGACCACGCTGGTACAGGCCACCATGAGACCCAGGAGGTGCAGGAAGTCCCGGGCAGGGCACAGTGCCCAACCAGAAATGATTGGGCAAAGGAGGAAAGAACCTCGACCCTGTCCCAGGGAGCCGTGCCTGGCTCAGAAAGAGAAGTCGAGCTCTGCCCGATGAAAAGAATCACCTGCTTGCTCAAGTTCCGACTTGGCCTCGTGATGAGAGGCCAACCTGAGAGCAAACCTGGAGGGCCAGATCTGGACGCTCCACCTCCTGTCTGGAGGGGGCTGCTATCAGCCAATCGTCCAGGTAAGGGTAAACCCGGACCCCTCGGCGCCGCAGGAATGCTGTCACCACTGCCATGCATTTGGTGAAGACCCTGGGAGCTGGATATAAGCCGAAAGGCATGGCTTGGAACTCGAAAAGGGATCCCTCCGCTCGAAAGCGAAGGAACCTTTGATGGGACGGATGGATAGGGACGTGAAAGAACGCGTCCTGTAGGTCCAGAGAGCAGAACCACACGCCGTGTTCCAAGGATGGTATTATCTGAGCCAGAGTGACCATCCTGAAGGTTCGAGACCTTAGGAACTTGTTTAGGTCGTGTAGGTTCGAGAACAGGCGCCAGCCCCTGTCCGTTCGGAACCAGGAAGTACCTGGACACGAACCCGGGTTTGAGGGAGGGTCGCCACCTCTCATCACCTCCTTCTCGGGAGGAGAGTGATGTCGCTCGGCGAGCTGACAGCGAGGCTTTGGACCCAGTGCGACGGCTCTGAAGGGTGGGGCCTGCTCGAACTCCAGAGGCAGGCCTTTCCTACCACTTCCAACACCCACCAGTCTGTGGTAATAGCAGACCAGGCGGAAAGGAAGAACCGGAGCCGCCCCCCGACGGGGGGAACCTGGGGTGAGGTGACAAGGTTGGGGGCGACACCCCTCAACCCGTCACTGTGCAGGCTTGGAGGAGGAACCGGCCGAGGGACCACCTGGGCCTTTACCTCCCTGCTTCCTGGAGGAGGAAGCTGCGGGCTTGGGTTTGGGACGCCAAGAGCGAGCCTGGTGTTGCTGGGCCGGACGTGCCGGGGGCGCAGACGGACGAAAGGGCTTGGGTTGCGGTCTGCGGCCCTTGTCCCTCTGAGCGGATGAGACCGAGTCCACGGTGGCACTGGACTTTTCGATCCTCTGGAGGTGGCCTTCCACTCCAGGGCCGAAGAGGTCGGTCCCCAGGAAGGGGACATCCGCCAATTTGTGCTGGGTATCCGCTGTGAAGGTGGATATCCTCAGCCATGCCCGACGGCGCATAGCCACTGCGGCCGCGACTGACCTGGCGCATGAGTCTCCAATGTCCAGAGCAGTCTGAAGTTGCTGCTTGGCCCCTGCCCTGGTCCCGCACCTGCCTAACCGTGGTCTGCAGGTCAGCCGGGAGATGAGGGACTACCTCGTCCAGGGAGCCCAACAGGGCATGGGAGAAATGTGCCATAAGCACGGCCCGAGCACTTGCATGAAGGCCAAGGGAGGACGCAGCGTAGACTTTTCCCCCGGCATAGTCCAATTTCTTGGACTCCTTGTCAGGAGGTTTGTCCACGTCCCTAGCATTTCCGGCACGCCGGAAAACGCTGTCGGTAACTAACCCCTCGGCTGAAGGATGTTCCGAGAAACCGGACAGGGAACTGGTAGGGACCGCATACTTCCTGGCCATCCTGGCCGAAGGCGCAGGGCAGGAAGCAAGGCGCTGCCAGAGCTCCAAGGCCGGGCCCACAATGGCCTCAGCCACAGGAAAGGCCTCCGTAGGGGAATCCCCTCGGTCCAATATCTCCGTGAGGGGATACTTGGCCCGCTTGGATACGGGCTCGAGCTGCATCCCGGTGGACTCCGAGATGAGCCTGAGCAAACCTAGGAAGGACGAAGGGCTGTCGTCCAGCGACTGACCTCCAGAGAACTCCAAGTCCACTCGCTTGGAGAAAAGGGAGGAATCGTCGTCGGACTCAGAAGAGTCCGCAAAGAGCTGCCTCGGGCCTGAGCCACCCTCCACCTGCCGAGGGCGATCAGGAGTGAGGGTGACCGACAGCCTATGGGGCAGACCCTGAGCCAACCGAGAGTTCTTGGTCGGAGCCCCAAACAGTGGCTGTGTAGGTGGAGGTTCCACCGGAATCGGTGGGGCAGCTGGTTTTGGCCGAACAACCGGCCTGGGAACAGGCTCCTCGGGTAAAACGAGGGGTTGTTTCGGCCGCTCCGGTAACAGCCACTTAATGGCCGGGGAAGGCGACGGCGTCTGCTTGTTCCCGGTCAGAAGGAGCTGTTGCCACATGAGATCCTCGTATCGTTGACGTAACTTACGTCGAAGCCTCCCCTCATCTGAGGAGGAGGACGAGGATGAGCGGCGCCGCCGCTTACTGCGGTGCTGAGACCGAGACCGCCTATGACGGCGGGATCGGCTGGACCGTGAAGAAATCAGAGACCGAGAACCGCGACCTTCCGAGGACGCAGTGCGGGAGGACGGTGAACCGGCCTCCTCGGCTTGAGGGTTCGCCGAGGGCCCGGAACCAGAGGCACTGGCAAGCCCGCTGGATCCTCAACTCCACCGGGGAAACCGGGAGAGGGATTGCTTGCAGGTCGACAACCTGTCCAACGGGTCGAGAAAGATCTCGACTGCATCGACGGGAGTCTCGTCAACTGACCTGACGGGGACACCGTGAGACCAGTGGCCGAAGCCGAACGATCGACTGAAGTCGATGGCCGACAACTCGGGGAGAGGGACCTTTCCCGCTCCCAAGAGCGTAGACGGAGGGACTTACCCTTGTCTTTCTTTTTGGACCGAGAAGAAGGTCCAGCAGACGTTGGTCCCTCTCCTCTAGTGGAGAGGGACAGACAAAGCTCCTTAAAGGAAGCTGTGTAAGAGGAACCCAGGGAGAGCGGGATAAATGCCGCGGTCGAGGAAGATGCGGCCCGCGCCGCCTCCTCTTCGAGGGCGATCATCTGCTCTAGCTGATCCGCCGAGCCCGCCGCCGCGGAAACCGCCGACCGGGCCTCTTTTGACTTTACCGGAGGAAAACGTTTCTCGGGGCGCCCCAGTTGTAAACGGGCAGCACAGTCTTCGAGGACGTAGGCTGAGAAGGAAGAGCACAGGTCGCAAGCCTGCGGGTCGTGCTCAAGGCCTAAACAGTAGACACACGTGGAGTGCGGATCCGTCCGAGACATCTTCTGCCCGCAAGGGCACCGCCGAAAACCGGGAGTGGATTTGTCCATCGCAGCCGCGAGGGATAGAAGACCGAAGTCTATAATGCAAAAAACTTTTAAATTCGGAAAACCGAAGAATTAGGAACCAGTCTTATACGCAGAGCGTTATGGATGGGAACCTGAGCTTCCAAGCGGTAAGGAAGATCTGGCGTCATGGGGCGGAGCCGAGAGTTTTACCACCCGGGTGGGTGGGAGGAGCCAGCTTGAAGACCTTCCAGCAAGATTTAAAGCGGCAAGGATACCTGCCAGACAGTGTGGATGAACAACATATCCATGTCCCTAGAATCTGCATTAGGCGGACGGTATGGCTGCGTCTTTCCCGGTTGTCGCCCTTGGCCCGGTGTAGGGTGATTTCCTCCGCCTACCGGAGAACCCACCTTTTCTCCTGTAGGGTGACACGGCGTCTGTCGGGGCAAATTCCTACCCCCTCCGAGGGGTCCTCGCCTCACTCTCCCCAGTCTCGGGCCTCACCGGGCACATAGAGGTTCTCCCTCTCAGTGTCTCACCCACTGGGGGCTAAGGGACTAGTCCCTTAGGGTCTCGGGCCCCCTTTGGGGGGGCCCGGTACTCACCCATATGTGATGAATGGTGAAGATTGACACAGATATGATAATTACGTACCTACCGTAATTCTTGATCTTTCTGTGCATCTTCACCATTCATCACAATTCCCATCCTCCATCCCCCTGGGGCCTCAGTCTTTGTCCCTCTCCCTCTACGTGCCCTTTCCTCTCCCCCCCTCCTTCCCGTTGGTTAGGAGTGGGGTGACCTTGGCCACACACAGGGATTTTTCTGTCTTCCTTTGGTTGATGGAGGAGTAGGAGGGGGCTGTTCTCATCACCTTCGGCTTCCAGGGGATGATAGTGGCTGCCTCCTCTCTCCTCCTTTGGACCTTGTCCTTGTGGTTTAATTCTCTCTCCTTGTTTTTAAGAGGGCGGCTCCCTCCTTTCCTATTTTGGTTAGGGAGGGGACAGCCTTTGGCTCTTGGTCCCTTCTATCTCTTTCAACATTGTGTTGCTATGCAGGAGTATGCTTGCCAAACTCCTGTGCCTTGGATTTGGCTTAACTAGGCTTGCAACTCCCTGGGCAGCAAGTCCTTCCATAATTGGGACCAGACCGCGAACCCCGAGTTTGTCCCCCCCTCCCCTCCCACTTAACGTTTCCTTCACTTCCTTCTTTCCTTCCAGAGATTGGGGCCCCTCCCCATCCCCTTAGTTTTTCTCTCCCTCCGTCTGTCCTCTCAGTTGTTTATTTCTCCTTTTAGTTCTTATACCTTTTCCTTTGTCTATCCCTTGTCCCACCCTCCAACCTGCTTCTTACTCTCGGCGACTCAAATTGGCAGGGAGGGGCTGGCGACACTTAATGGCAAACGCAAGGGCCACGAGCGTCGACCTCGGTGGCTCCGCTTGTTCCGCCCATCAAAAAAAAAAAGGCCCGTGGATCGTGGACCTCCGACGACTACCCATTGTGATGAATGGTGAAGATACACAGAAAGATCAAGAATTACAGTAGGTACATAAATTTCATTTTTACACTGACCTTCTGCTGCATGGGAGGGCTCAAACAGTGTAGCTGAGCCTCGGACTGTAAATCCTTGATAAGCGATGAGCAGTCTGCGTCACCATGGCCCATCCCAAAGCAGGACTGTGTACACACACATTTAAAAGCACTTTCCACTTGACACTTCCGACTCCAGAAACAGCAAACAAGCTATTTTGTGTGTGCCTGGGCAGCTGGACTTGATTAACTCTGTCACACTAGTTTATGCTTACTTTTTTTGTTTGTTTAAAGGGCAAGATACTTCAGGCCAAAGAAAGTGATACAGCCCCCCACACGTGTGCTCATAGGAATGAAATAGCTCACAGACCACTGTAGAAGCTCAGTGTTTTACAGACATCATATAATGAGTTAACCCCTATGTTGCTGAAATAAATAGAATATATCTATTAGATTGAGCTGGACAGATGATAGAAACAGTAGTTTAAACAGTTTTTTTTTTGTTAATAGCCTGAGAAGTTCTCAGGCACAATACAGTAGCATCCCCCTTCCTTCAGATGCCTTTAACATAGAGCAGCAAATAGCTGCCCAACCCCTAAAAACAGCTTAATGATCTTGCTAAGTGGGGAATGGGGCTGCAGGCATTCTATGGAGAAGGAAGCCGCCTAAATGTACTTATGTTATCTTTGCTAGCAAGTATACATGTACGGGCTATAATATATATAAGCCAGATACATGTATACCTGTCAGCAAAGATGCCCAAGTATATTTAGGTGGCCCCCCTCCTCGATCCTATTATAATCTTCATGAAGTGCCTGCAGCCCCATTCCCAACTCAGTATCATTAGAGCAGGTAACTCCATGATATGGGCTGCCTGCCTAAACCAGCAATCATATCAGCAGCTCTTTAAACCCTATTCAGGAACAGAGAACATATAAAAAAAAAAAATGAGGCCGTATTTTAGAACATCTGATTATGAATGTAGACACTGAAGTGGCTACCTGCTACTTTAAAAGGGAGGGTAAGCAGCGTATCTGTTCTGTTGACCATCCTCACACAGGTGATTTCAGTTTCAACTTAAAGTCATCATCATTCAACGGTATGTCGAAACTATTATCCTAAGGATACTGATAAAATGCATTTAAGAGTCCACAATATTCGGTGGATGAGAAGGGCTCTGTCCCTGCTCTGGTCAGTTTAATGTACAAAAGGAGAGTATTAATTGGTCCACTACATACAATGGAAATAGCTGTTGCAATTTGTCTAAATACTTGCTCACAGACAAAACACTGAACAAATGTGTGCCTTGATGAAATACAACACCTAACGGGGCAACCTACAAAGCTGAACCTGAATCATTCTTAGTTGCGTCTTAACGCTGAGGAAATACTCAAGCTTGACACAGTGGTCAAAAAACAGACTGGTGCAAAATCTGCTGGCTAAGAACATAACCCACACCCACCCCATCCCTGCAAGTCTTCAATAAAACCAAAAAATTCAAGACAAATAAAACGTTTTTACTGCAAATTAAAAACAATCACCCTGACATAGCTACCTCAGTTGTGATTTTACAAAAAGAACACTATTTCAGCATGTACTACTGAAAAGATGAATAAGGAGGTCACAGGCATACTAGAAACAGAAACTGGATTCTGCTACAGAACACACGGTAAAGCACTGGTATGTTAGCTATGACAGCCATTATCATGACTCCCATCCACCCAAAGCAGGTTCTGCTGTTATAGAATCTGCATTTTAACACAGGTTCTGATCAGCTTCCAGAACGAAAGCGGTTTCTGAAATGTATCTGCTGTATACACAATCGCCACTAAGTCCCCAGGCCCGCTTACATCATAAGAAGCCCAAAGAGGCCATTCAGTATCTATGGACCCCACAAAATTACAGTACCACTGGCTCAATACTAGTGGCCTATGTCATCAAAAAAAGCCTGTTAGCTGGGTATGTTAAATGCTTCTTTACATTAAAATAAAACAAAGTCAAATACAACTTAAAAAATCCAACTGTGTCAGCTGAAATGTGTATATGCAGAGCCTGAAGTAAGTGTCCCAAAACTACACATGCACAAAAGCTCACTGTACAGCGAAAAGTGGATGGGAGCATTTAACACATGAAGTCATGGAGGTGGTAGGGAAAGCTGTTCTCAAACACTGTGAACCTGCAGGTACAGCCTTAAATATGACTGGGTGAGAGAGCAGAGTTACATTTGTTTGTTTTAATCGCCACAGGAGGTAAGGAAGGTTTTCCCTACACAAATTATCTCAAATGCCGTCTCTCCTTCATCTCCAACCACCACTACTCGCTCCTCTCATTTTTTCACTTCATTTCTGTTCATGTTTGACAGTCAGCTCAAAGTCCAATCTGCATCTTCTATGGGGTTTGCCAATGTGAGGTTGCAAGGGTCTGCGACTGAGATACACACATCACGTCTCAATCCAGCAGTCGTAACATGTTCTAGAAACTAGCCAATTCAAGAGTCAGTTGGAATAAGGGATCATCCAGGGAAGATCTGAAGCTTGTGTGACACTGGCTGGTGCTGCTTCAGCAATCCTGGGATCGAGGGCTAAAACCAAACATTGGAGGCCGGAGATGGAACATTGGGCTGTTGTTGTGGATCCCACCGAGAAACACGATTCCGGGGCCTGCTAAAAGAGAAGAGCAACGCGTTACATTTTCATACAGTTCAGAGAGGGGAGAGAGAGAGAAAGAAAAGGATTTGTTTTACTAGCAACAAAATGTCAGAGGGCCAACCCCTTTCAGGCTGTCATTTCATGAACAAAGCATACCATTTCACAAATAAAAGCATGATTGTCAAACTGGTATAGAAGTGAAGGAATCACCTTTATTGATCACTGGGATAGTTTTTTTTTTTTTTTTAATAAATCGTTTTATTCAAAAGATGGACGTCATCTCAATAAAACTGGTGCAGAAGCTTTGTGTGCTCATTTTCAATCAACCTTCGATCTGATGAGTTTAAACAAATTAATTTGGAGAAATGTGTTATGTATTGTCGATCCACTGGAACCTCGTTCTGAAAGCGAGTGGTTTCAATGCCTTCACCTAAGCAAGAACAGCTGGGTTTAAGTTGAACTGTTCTTGGCTCAAGCTGAAGGTGAAATGAAACCACTCCTTTTCAGCAATGAGTGGCTTACTATGGGAAGTATTAATGTATTATTGATCAAGAATATATTAAAAAAAAAAACCTTCCCAGAACGTGCCCGTTTCAAGGGCACCGGTGTGTGAGACATTCTTCACAGAGTAAGAGTGCCTCACGCGCAGGGGAAAGGAGCGCTCCGATTGGTCAGGAGCACTCACTCGATCTGTAATACCCATTAAATCATCTCAGCACAGGGTTAATAGACCAAAGAAATTAAAAAATTTAACAAAAATAAAATTAAGTGCCTACTAACAAATGCTTGTAGTTTAAACAATAAGTTCGATGAATTATTAGCCCTGACTGCACACGATAAAAAACAGGTTACTTACCTGTAAGAACAAGTTACTCACCTGTAACAGTAGTTCTAGGAGTGGTACATGTTGTTCATCCACACTTCTTGGCATGTCCTTTTCCCCTTTAAATCTTGCTGAAGTCTTCAAGCTGGTTCCTCCCTCCCTCCCCACCGGGTGGTAAATACCTCAGCTCCGCCCCATGATGCGGATCTTAGCCGCTGGAAGCAAGGTTGTGCACCCGAACCTGGGGAGGTCGGGTGGGTGCGTGTGGATGAACAGCATATACCACTCCTAGAAAGTACAGTTGCGTAACAACTTACCATAACAGTAGATCTTCGAGAGAGGCTCTTGTAGTAGGTAATTACATATAGGACTGACACCGGTCGGCGGCAGGACCCCACAGAAAGATTTCTAGCTAGCAGTCCCTGGCGGGGACCGCCCCACGTCATGTGACCGGCGTCATATGACGTCGGTATAAAGGGGCGGTCCCGGACGCCTGCCTTCCAGTTCTTTTCCGCCACAGGCCTGGCAGGCCCGGACAAGAGAGAAGCAGATATTTCCCTCGATGAAATAGGAGCTGAAAAAGCCTAGGGGGATGGAGGATGGGAAGGTATTACCTACTGCAAGAGCCTCTCTCGAAGATCTACTGTTACGGTAAGTTCTTATGTAACTGTACTATCTTACTTCGAGAGGGCTCTTGCAGTAGGTAATTACATATAGGACAGAATCCCAAGCAGTCTGGAACAAAAGAAAAGGCACCGGGAGGAGGTACTACTCCAAGAAGTAGCAAGGAAAACCTTGCAAGCCTCAAGAAAGGAGGCCTTGCAAGACAGCTAACCCGAAGCCTGCTCTACGGCGAGAGGCAATGTCCAAACTGTAATGTTTAGTAAAGGTATGGACGAAGTCCAGTGGCGGCAGCACAGATGTCTGCCGCAGACACGTTTGAAAACAAGCCGAGAGGCTGCTACTCCACAAGTGGAGTGACCTCTGACTTGACCCGGTAGGGTGTTGTTGTACTTGTCATAACAGAAAGTGATGCAATGGGCCAACCATTTTGATAGGCACTGCTTAGAGACAGCACTGCCTTCTCTTTTGTGAGCAAAAGAGACGAATAACTGATCAGTCTTTCTGAGATCCTTCGTCCTATCGGTGTAGTATCTCAGAATCCTGTAAACATCCATGGTATGGAGCAGGTATTCTCCTTGATTGGAGTACTGCGTGAAGAAGGCAGGTAATTCAATAGACTGATTTAAGGTAGATTCCGCTACCACCTTCGGGAGAAACTTAGGATTCGTGCGAAGAGCTACTCGTTCTTTGTGAAAAATCAGATAAGGGATTTTGCACATCAGGGCCTGGAGCTCGGAAATTCTGCGAGCAGAAGTAATGGCCACCAAGAAGAGCGTCTTCCACGATAAAAATTCAAGTCTGCAGAAACCGCAGGCTCAAAGGGAGGAAGGGTAAGTTTCTCGAGGACAAAGTTTAAGTCCCAAGGGGGAGCTGGAGTCCGGACAGGGGGCCTGAGATGAAGGACCCCTCTGAGGAAAGTTTTGGATAACTCCAGCTGGGCAAATGCCTTATCAGTGAAAGGGACATGGTAGGCTGAAATAGCCGCCATATGGACTTTCAAAGAGGAGTGACTGAGACCCAAGTCGAAAAGATAACGCATGTACTCAAGTAGAATGGTTATGGGACAGGAAAAAGGCTCCACGTTCCTGGACGCAGCCCAGATGGAAAATCTTTTCCATTTCATGGCGTAGGTGTACCTAGTAGAGGGTTTTCTAGCCTCCACCAGAATCTCGGCCACCTTAGAAGAAACGCCAAAACGAGATTGAGCTAGGTCTGCAGGAGCCATGCATGAAGTTGAAGGGACTTGAGTCCCGGATGGACCAGAGTCCCCTGATCCTGGGTCAGCAATCCTGGAGATAAAGGAAGAGGAAGAGGAGGAACCTCTGAGTATTGTTGTAGAAGAGAGAAATAAATTTGCCTGGGCCAGAAAGGAGCGATCAGAATCATTCTCGCTCCTTCCAAAGCAAGCTTCTGCAGCACACGAGGGACCAGAGGAATTGGGGGAAAAGCATAGATGAATCTGTCCTTCCAGCTTAGAGATAGAGCGTCGCTCCAGAAAGCGCCTCGCTCTGGAGCGAGCGAGCAAAAGATTGGAAGCTTTGCGTTTTGGGAGGAGGCGAACAGGTCTATCTGAGGAGTCCCCCAAATCTGGAAGATGCTGTTTAGAACTTTTTCGTCCAATTCCCACTCGTGTGGAAGAGCCGATGAGCGACTTAGTCTGTCTGCCAGGACATTGTCGACTCCCGGAACATGGATCACCGTGAGGTGAAGGTTGTGAAGCGTTGCCCATTCCCAAACCCTCATCGCTTCCCTGCACAGCGGGTAGGGTCGAGTCCCTCCCTGCTTGTTGATGTACCACACCACGCACATGTTGTCCGTTTGGACAGCTAGGTGACTGGGAAGGATGTATTGGTGAAGGGCCTGGAGAGCATAGCGCACTGCTTGAAGCTCGAGCACGTTGATGTGGGGAACTAACTCCAACTTTGACCATAGGCCCTGGGTTTGGTGAGGACCCAGATAGGCTCCCCAACCTTCGCCTGATGCGTCCGTGGTCAGAGTCTGATCGGGGGGAGGATGAAAAAAGGGGACCCCCCGGAATAGGTTCTCTCGAACCATCCACCATTGCAAGTCTCTTACCATCGGCGAGGAGATCAGAACCAGATGATCTAGGTCGTCTACCCGTTGATCCCACCGAGATCGGAGAGTCCAGAGATTCTCATGTGGAGGCGCGCGGAACCGTCGGGATGGCCGCCGCCATAAGCCTCAGTAGACGGAGCAACGACTTCGCTGGGAACCCTCCTGTGTTCCGATAGGAGGGAAATCTGGGACTGGAGGGAGGCCCCCCTGTCCGGAGGCAGGAAGGCCTTGCACATTGTCTTGTCAAGGATTGCTCCGATGAACTGGAGCCTCTGTGAAGGATCCAGGTGAGACCTGGAATGGTTGATGGTGATACCAGGGCCAGTGAAAACCTGCTGGGTGAGGGAGAGAAAATGCAGGAGTTCCTCCCTGGACGGGGCCTCCAGGAGCCAGTCGTCCAGGTAGGAAAAAACCTGAACTCCCAAAGTACGCGGGTGGGCCGCTACCACCACCAGGCATTTGGTAAAGACTGGGAGCCGAGGAAAGACCAAAAGGAGCACCCGAATTGGTAGTGGTCCCCTGGAATGCAAACCTGAGGTACTTTCGGTGCGAGGCGATGGGATGTGCAGGTACGCATCCTGCATATCCAGTGCACAAAGCCATTGGCCCGGCCAAGCAGGGCAAGAGGGTTTGAAGGAGAGCATCCTGAACCCTCTCGTATTCCACATATAGGTTCTGGGAGCTGAGATCAAGAATGGGTCTGAGATCTCCAGTCTTTCGTACGAGGAAGAAATGGAATAGTAACCTCCCGTGGAGGTGGGGGGACGGCTCTATAGCTCGCTTCGCAAGGAGAGCAGAGATTTCTTCCTGACCAAAGGAAGATGGTCCCTTGAGTAAGAGGAGTTCAGAGGGGTGACGTGAGGTTTCTGCAGAAACTCTATAGAGTGCCCTCTGCTATGATCTGAAGCACCCATGAATCCGATGTTATCCTCTCCCAACCCGGAAGGTGGAGGGAGAATCTCCCTCCTACCGGTTCCTCCGGGACGTCCGGAAGCGGTGGGAGAGGGAAGGAGTCAGGTGGTGTGAGGCAGCGCTGCAGCAAGGGCACCCGTTGCTTTTTTGGGCGGCGGGGGCCTGGCAGCTGTGGGGGCCCGACATTTAGTGGCCCGCCTTCCCTGAGGTTTCGCTTGAGGCCGGCTGCGTCTGCGAAAGGGACAGTGCTGTGGGGGATGGGGACGGTACATTGAATCAACAGATTTAAGGGCCGTCCCCTTCTCCTGCAAGTCAGTGATGATGTCCTTGACATCACCACTGAAAATCACAGAACCCCTGAAAGGTGCTTCTTGAATTGCTGACTGCACCTCTGGGACCAGACCTGACACACGGAGCCATACATGACGCCGAAGACTTACGGCGAACGCAGAGCTCCATCCTGCGGTGTCCACTGCATCGTAGGTCGTCCTCAGAATATGACGACTGGCTGAACGAGCAGAACAGACCAGGTCGGCTAACTCCTGCTTGACTTGAGAGTCAGGCAAGGAGTCAATCTTGGATTCCGCCTGGGTAAGGACAGCCTTCTGGCAATCCCCCATATGTGCTACATAATTTAGGGCCCTAATTCCCAGTGTGGAAGAAGCATAGATCTTCCTTCCATACTGATCCAGAAGGCAAGATTCCTTATCCGGGGGAGACGAGCTCAAATGTTTCGGGTGTGCTGACCGGCCATGAGCGGCGCTAATCACAACCGAGTCTGCAAGGAGTGAGAGTCTAAAAAGTCTACACCCTCCGGAGCCTGGTATAGCCTGTTAGACTTCCAAGGAAGTGGGGCTAAAGCCGACGGTTGTTTCCAAATAGTGGAAACAAGGTGGGCATGAGGATCGATCCAGGGTGGCACTAGAGTAGGAGCCGTAAGGGGCAAGTCCAGATGTTTGGCGAGTTTAACCCGTTGAGGATCTGGCTCTAAGGAACGCCACTGATGGGCTTCCTGGATCTTCCTGAGCAACTCCGTGAAGGAAGGATCCTCCGGAGGAGTCCTCAGCCGGGGCTTGGACGGAGAGCGCGGCTCATCGTCTTTCTCGGAACACCCATCGGAGGCCTCCGAGGAGTCTGAGAGAGAAGAAGAAGAGGAATTTGAAGCAGAGTAAGAATCCCTAGCTCGTCTAGGGGAAGGAACGGGTTCCTTAGGGGGGATCCCTGGACGCGTGTCCTGCCCCTCTCTGGATCCCGAGGGCAAAGCCCGGGAATCCAGAGGCGGAGAGGGAGTGTGCCGTCTGGGGCGTACAGGAGCCGGTGGTGGCACCGTCGCCGTAAGACGGCTCTCGACTTCTTTGGTGAGCTGAGCATTGGCCTCAGCCCACCAGGAGGCCAGAGTCTCCTGGAGATCCACCGGCGGCCTAGGGGGCTGTGGAGGAGGAGGAGGGGGATAGTTGTACGGATGAACTCCGTAGGGAGAGTATCCGTAACCCGGCTGTGGGAATACTGGAGCCGGGTACTGCGGCGTCGGTGGAGTCGGCGTCGGGTACTGCAGCGCAGAATACTGTGGACCTGGGAAAACTGGCGTCGGATAGGACGGCGGATCCCCAGGCACTGGAGGAGCTGCCGGAGCAGACGGCCCAGCCCGGTACTCCACGGGCGGATCAACCATGATAGGCTCATGGGGTGGAGGCCCGATGGAAGAGGAATATCCCCGGCAGCATCGGAGGGCCGGTGTCTGAGCCGGGCGCAGCCGGCGATCAGATCCGGCTCTGTAGGAAGAGGATCGGACGGTAGCCCGGATCCTGAGCCTCATCCGGGACGGAGGAGAAAACCCCGGGTCGGGCATGGGGACTCCGGCTCCCTACGGCAGCGAAGGCTGCTTGAACCTGGTACGACAGACGAAGCAGGGTCTGCCGTAGGCTCCGAGGCCCGGCGCACGTCGGAAGAGCCGACGTGTGACTTAGGGGCCAGCGTCCGACTTCAGTGGTCCCTCGTCTGAGACGGGCCGAGGATGAGAAGAGGCCCGGTCCGATGGGGACACTGCCATGCGCCGCCCCGAAGGGTCGGGCGTCTTAGCGGCCTTCTCCCGTGGACGCCGGAGGAGCCTACGTCCGCCTGCGGGAGGCGCCCGCACCAGCAGCCGCAGAAGCCCGCGGCGGCATTTGGGGCTGCAGCCTCCTTTTGCCCGGAGGCACCCAGCAGGCTCGAACGTGAACCCGACAGGCGGGCCGACGCCTCCTCCAAAGCCTTGGAGGCTGCCGTCGGGTGATCCCCCGGAGAGGACACTTCCGGCGCCACGTCTGCAGTCATGGAGAGGAGGCCTTCTCCCGGTGCCTTTCCTGTCCCGGGCTTATGCCCTTCAGGGAGGTCGATGCCGCCGAGTTTCTTCAACTCCTTCTCCATTGCGGACATCTTCTTCTTGAGGAGATGGGCTTGAAGACTGCTGGCGTCGTCTGCGGGTGGCAGCGTTGAAATGAAGGCAGTGCGGATCACTTCTCGACCAAGGTGGTCAGGGCCAAACAGAAAGGCAGAGGGAGTGACCGTCTTTGTGAGGCAGTTGGGCGCCGCACGAGTCGCACTTATTTTTTGAAGGGGACGACATATACCGACGTTCACCTGACGATAGAAAATATAAAATACAAAATACTGAAACTTTTCGGAAAAACCGTCGAAGTAACAGGACTGAGCGAGAGGAACTTCACCGCGAGGCGCTGCACGAGCTGACGGCGGGAAAGAACTGGAAGGCGGGCGTCCGGGACCGCCCCTTTATACCGACATCGTATGACGCCGGTCACCTGACATGGGGCGGTCCCCGCCAGTGACTGCTAGCTAGAAATTTTTCCGTGGGGTCCTTCCGCCGACCGGCGTCAGTCCTATATGTAATTACCTACTGCAACAGCCCTCTCGAAGTAAGATCTACTGTTACAGGTGAGTAACCAGTTCTTCTGGGAGCGTGGATATGTTATTCATCCACACTTCTTGGCAGACTCGAAGCAGTTGTCCGGGAGGAGGGAGGCAAGGCACACACCCCGTAATTGGGAAATGAAGATTGGAGATCTGAGGCACCAAAACCAGCATCCCGGCGTGACTCAAGGTCGATGTGGTAGTGGGTGATGAAGGTGTGTGCTGACTTCCAGGTAGCAGCCCTGCAGATTTCCTGGATAGGGAAGTCCCTGGAAGCAGCCACCGATGCAGCAGTATGGCGGATAGAATGAGCTCTTATCCCTCTGGGAGGCTCCTTGCCCGCCAACTCATAGCACAGACCTATGCATGGTGTAATCCACCTTTAAATGGTCTGTTTGGCTGCAGGACTGCCAGAAGCTGCTTCAGTGTAGGTGAGAAACAGCTGGCAAACCTCTCCACAAATTTCTGCCGTTCTCTCCTTATAATAGGAGAGAGCACGTCTCAGGTCCAAAGTATGGAGCCTGTACTCGGCGTCTGAGGTATAGTTAGGGTAGTATACTGCCAGAGTCAACACCTGGTTAAGGTGAAACTCTGACACCATCTTTGGAAGGAATTTCAGGTGTGGGCACAGGACAACTTTGTCCCTGTGAAAGACCAGATAAGGGGAGTCCACAGAAAGCACCTGGAGCTCCCCTGTCCTTCTGGCTGACGTGATAGCCACCAGAAAGGTCACACTTGTGCATGGGTTCGAATGGCTTGTCCATGAGCTTTGCCAAAACCAGCAGTAGATCCCACAGAGGTGGAGGTTCACGCACCGGAGGGGATATGTGATCCAGGCCTTTGAAAAAGCGACCAACCACTGTCTCTAGCGCCAATGTCAGCTGATTGGCACGTGCCCAGTAAGCAGAAATGGCTGTCAGGTGCACCATAAGGGTTGATGACCGTAGACCCCCTTTGGAGAGAGACCAAAGGTAGTTGAGAATGTTAGCCAGAGGGGATATGTGTTCCAGGCCTTTGAAGAAGCGCCCGACCACTGTCTCCTGTGCCAATGTCGGCTGACCAGCCTGTGCCCGGTAAGCAGAAATGGCTGCCAGGTTCACTCTAAGGGTTGATGACCGCAAACGCCCTATGGAGAGAGACCAAAGGTAGTCGAGAATGTCAGCGACAGAGAAGGATAAGGGGTCCAGACCCTTACCCTGACACCAACTGGAAAATCTTTTTCATTTGAAGGCATAACATTTCCTGGTCGAGTCCTTACGAGATGCCTCCATCACGGAGTAGACATCCTCGGAAAGACCCAGAGCCTGGAACTCTAGCCGCTCAGGTACCAGGCTGTGAGGTGCAGGGATTGAAAGTCCAGATGGAAAACCTTTCCCTGGTTCAGTGATATCAGGTCCGGACATGTGCAAAGCCGCTCCGGGGCCTGCAGCTGAGGCTGAGACCACCTCTGGATGGAGAGACCACTTGTGGGATGTCTGGCCTATGTGGCTGAGAGCACCCGCAAAATTATTTCGAGGCTCCTGCCACATGGACGGCTAGGAGATCCGCCTCCAACCAGCTTACGAGGGTCCAGATGCGGAGCGCCTCCTTACACAGCAGATGGGAGTGCGTGCCACCTTGTTTGATGAGGTAGTACATGGTCGTAGTATTGTCCGTCTGGTCTTGAACCACTTGACCCCGGAGCTGAGGAGCGAAAGCCGACAGTGCCAGTCTGACTGCTCTGAGCTCTGACAGGTCGATGTGGCATCAGGACTCCTCAGGGGTCCAGAACCCGTGGGCCCTGCTGTCCCCCATGTGGGCTCTCCAGCCCATGAGAAAGGCACTGATCATAAGAACGTCCGTCGGCATGGCGGGGACAAACGGGATCCCCTCCTGCAACCGGTCTGGGGAGGTCCACCACTGGAGAGCGTCCCACATCTTCTGGGTCACAGTGACCGTGGCACTGAGTCCACTGAGCGGCCAGCTCCAATTGGAGGGGGTGCATGTGCCATCTGGCCCAACGGACCTCTGAGGTGCATGCCGCCATGTAACCAAGAAGGCGCAGAAAGTCCCGGGCATTGCGCAAGTGCCCAACCAGAAATGATTTGGGCAAAGGAGGAGAGAACCTTTGCCCTGTCCACCGGGAGCCGAGCTCTGGCTTGACAAGAGTTGAGCTCTGCCCTGATGAAGCCCATCACCAGAGAGGGCATGAGTTCTGACTTGGCCTCGATCAGGAGGCCGAGCTGGGAGCAGGTTTGAAGGTCCAGATCCCTGGACTTCTCCACCTCCTGAAGGGAGGAACCTGCTAAGAGCCAGTCGTCGCGATAAGGGTAGATTCTGACTCCTCGACACTGAAGGTGGGCCGCCAGCAGTGCGATGCATTTGGCGAAAACCTGAGGGGCCGATGACAGGCCAAATGGCATGGCTCGGAACTTGTACAGGGTCCCTTCGACCCATGGTATGATCTGGTTCAGAGTGACCATCCGAAAGATGCGGGACATGAGATATTGATTCAGGTCGTGGCGATATAGGATGGGGTGCCAACCCCATCCGCTTGGGCACCTGGAAACAAAGCCTGGGTCTGTCGGAGGATCCGGCACTGGGGCTACCGCCTCCTTGCGGAGGAGCTGAGCCACGTCATCTCTAACAGCCGACTGGGTGCACGTGGAGATCCGTTCCTTCCAAGGGGCGCAGGCTCGGCTGGGAGGGTACTACTCGAATTCCAGAGGCAATCCTTGACCGACCACTTAGAGAACCCACCTGTCCGAAGTGATAGCAGACCAGACGGAAAGGAAGTGGCGGAGCAGACACCCACGGGAGGACCCAGAGCTGGCATGACGGGTATAGGGCTGGCAATCCCCAACCTGTCACTGAGCAGGCTTAGAGGAGGAGGAGTAGGAGGCTCCAGGACCTGAGCCTCGGCCTCCTTTACGTGGCTGTTGAAGACCCTGCTTGGGCCGCGGGCACCAAGCTTAAGCCTGCTGCTGCTGCTGCTGACCTCCTTGATAGGAGGGCTGCCTGACCGCAGGGCAAGAGTGCCGAAATGGCTTTTTTCTCTTCTGCTGGTTTTTGCCTGAAGAACCCTTGGCAGAAGTAGCATCCAAGGTGGCACTGGACTGCTCTATATGCTGAAGGTGACCGGCCACGAACAAGTCGGTCCCCAGGAAGGGCACGTCAGCAAGCTTATGCTGAGTATCCGCCAGGAAGGAGGAAAGCCTTAGCCAAGCCCTGCGGCGAGAGGCCACCGTGGCTGACAACGAGCTGGCACAAGAATCTCCTATATCCAAGGCTGCCTGGAACTGCTGTTTTGCGACAGCACGACCTTGGTCACGGACCTGCTTGACTGTAGTCTGCATGTCCGGTGGGAGATGAGAGAGGACCTCATCCAATGACCCCAGGAGGGCATGGGAGAAGTGTGCCATAACAGCTGAGCTGGCCTGACAAAGGCCCAGAGAAGAGGCAGCGTAGACCTTGCAGACAGAGTGGTCCATATTGTTGGATTCCTCGTCCGGGGTCGGTCAGTATCGGCCAAACTACCCGTGTGCCTGAACACCGAGGCGCTCTTGGCTGAAGGGTGTTCAGTGAATCCTGCAAGGGACCCCATGGGCACCGCATACTTGTGGGCAATGTGGGCAGAAGGCAGGATGCTGCCAAAGTTCAAGGGCTGGGCCAACGATGGCCTCGGCCACTGGAAAGGACTCAGTCAGGACATCCCCTCTTTTGAGGATATCAGTGAGAGGGTACTCTGTCTTTTTCTGGATGAGCTCCAGGGGCATTCCGGTGGAGTGGGAGATGAGGCGGAGAATGCCCTGGAAGGAGGAAGGGCCTTCCTCCAAACCTGCGCCGACCATCGATTTGTCATCCCCGGGATATGAGTACAAGCTGGTGACATTTGAGTCCGAGGAGTCATGATAGAGTGGTCTACCGTCTAAGTCACCCTCGATGTGCCAAGAGTGGTCCAGGGTGACTTATCGACAGACGTCGGGGAAACCCGGTGTCTCATCGGTCCTCTTTAGAGGGTGCCCCTCCCTCAGGCTGTTTAGGCAGTGGTTCCACCAGAATTGGTGGAGAGACGGCAATAGGCCGAGCCAGGAGACGGGCCGGCCCCATGGACAGAGTAACCGGTGGCTTCGGTTACAGAGAGGTCGGTGTCGGCCTAGGAGGCGGGAGCCAAGTTATGGCCGTGTTGGATGGCGGAGCCGGCTTCTGCCCGGTCAGAATAAACAGGTTACTCACCTGTAACAGTAGTTCTAGGAGTGGTATATGTTGTTCATCCACACTCTTTGGCATGTCCCTATCCCCTTTAAATCTGGCCGAAAGTCTTCAAGCTGGCTCCTCCCACCCACCCGGGTGGTAAATACCTCAGCTCCGCCACATGACGCCAGATCTTAGCCCACTGGAAGCAAGGTAGTGCGCCTAAAGCCGGGGGAGGTTGGGTGGGTGTGCGTGGATGAACGATATACACTACTCCTAGAACTACTGTTACAGGTGAGTAACCTGTTATTCTAGGAGCATGGATATGTTGTTCATCCACACTCTTTGGCAGACGCCTAGCAGTTCTCAGAGAGAAGGGAAGCAAGGCGTACACACTCTACTTAGGAAATAAAGACTGGAGAACTGAGGCCCCAAAACCAGCATCCCGACATTACTCAAGGTCGATGTGGTAATGGGTAATGAAGGTGTTTTCTGACTTCCAGGTAGCAGCCCGACAGATTTCTTGGATAGGGATGGCCTGGAAGCAGTCACCGATGCAGCAGTATGGCGGGTAGAATGAGCTCTTATCCCTCTGGGAGGCTCCTTGCCCGCCAACTCATAGCACAGACCTATGCATGATGTAATCCATCTTGCAATGGTCCGGTTGGCTGCAGGACTGCCAGAAGCGGCTTCAGCGTAGGTGACAAACAGCTGGCGAACCTCTCCCTGAATTTCCGCCATCCTCTCCTTGTAGTAGGAGACAGCATGTCTAAGGTCCAGGGTATGGAGCCTGTACTCAGCGTCTGAGGTGTAGTTAGGGTAATATACCAGCAGAGTCAACACCTGGTTAAGGTGAAACTCTGACACCACCTTCGGAAGGAATTTCAGGTGGGGGAGCAGGACAACTTTGTCCCTGTGAAAGACCAAATAAGGGGAGTCCACCGAAAGCACCTGGAGCTCCCCTGTCCTTCTGGCTGACGTGATAGTCACCAGGAAGGCAGTCTTCCAAGACAAGTGTGAGAGCTCGCACTTGTGCATGGGTTCGAATGGCTTGCCCATGAGCTTTGCCAAAACCAGCAAAAGATCCCACGTAGGTGGAGGTTCACGCACCGGAGGGGACATGTGATCCAGACCTTTGAAAACGCGCCTGACCACTGTCTCCTGTGTCAATGTCGACTGACCGGCCCATGCCCGGTGAGCGGAAATGGCTGCCAGGTGCACCCTAAGGGTCGATGACCATAGACCCCCTTTGGAGAGAGAGACCAAAGGTAGTCTAAAATATTAGCCACAGAGCAGAATAAGGGGTCCAGACTCTTACCCTGACACCAAATGGAAAACCTTTTCCATTTGAAGGCATAACATTTCCTGGTTGATTCCTTACGAGATGCCTGCACAACCGTGTAGACATCCTCGGAAAGACTCAGAGCCTGGAACTCTAGCCGCTCAGGTACCAGGCTGTGAGGTGCAGGGATTGAAGGCTCGGATGGAATATCTTCCCCTGGTTCAATGATATCAGGTCCGGGCGTGTACAAAGCCGCTCCGGGGCCCTGCAGCTGAGGCTGAGGAGATCTGGATACCAGAACTGGCAGGGCAAATATGGAGCTACCAGGATCACCTTCACCTTGTCCCTCCTCACCTTGAGCAACACCTTGTGGATCAAGGGAAAAGGAGGGAAGGCACAGAGGAGGCCTGGGTTTCATGGCCTCGAGAACGCATCCCCCTGCAGTGAGCCCTGCTGAGGGGCGGGCATGGTACAGCCTCAGCTTGGCGTTCTCCCTGGAGGCAAACGGGTCCACTAACGGTTTGCCCCAACGCGAGAACAGATTGTAAGCTATCTCTGGATGGAGAGACCACTAGTGGGATGTCTGGCCTATGCGGCTGAGAGCATCCGCCAGTTGGTTCGAGACTCCTGCCACATGGATGGCAAGGAGATCCGCCTCCAACCGGCTGACGAGGGTCCAGATCCAAAGTGCCTCCTTGCATAGCAGATGGGAGTGCGTGCCGCCCTGTTTGTTGAGGTAGCACATGATCGTAGTATTGTCCGTCTGGACTTGAACTACTTGACCCCGGAGCTGAGGAGTGAAAGCTGACAGTGCCAGTCTGACTGCTCTGAGCTCCAGCAGGTTGATGTGGCATCGGGACTCCTCGGGGGTCCAGAACCCGTGGGCTCTGCTGTCCCCCATGTGGGTTCCCCTGCCCATGAGAGAGGCATCGGTCGTGAGAACGACCGTCGGCTCGGGGCAGACAACGGGATCCCTTCCTGCAGATGTCCTGGGACGGTCCACCACTGGAGAGCGTCCCACATCTTCTGGGTGACAGTGACCAGCTGGTCGAATTGACCCGGACGCTGAGTCCACTGAGCGGCCAACTCCCACTGGAGGGGGCGCATGTGCCATCTGGCCCAACGGACCACGGAGGTGCACGCCACCATGTAACCCAGAAGGCGCAGGAAGTCCCGGGCAGGGCGCAAGTGCCCAACCAGAAATGACTGGGCAAAGGAAGAAAGAACCTCCGCCCTGTCCGCCGGCTTGACGAGAGTCGAGCTCTGCCCGATATAGCACATCACCTGAGTGGGCATGAGTTCCGAATTGGCCTCGTTGATCAGGAGGCCTAATTGGGAACAGGTTCGGAAGGCCAGGTCCCTGGACCTCTCCACCTCCTGCAGGGAGGAACCCGCCAGGAGCCAATCGCCGAGGTAGGGGTATATCTGAATCCCTTGATGCCATAGATGGGCTGCCACCACTGCGATGCACTTGGTGAAGACCAGAGGGGCCAATGACAGGCCGAATGGCATGGCTTGGAACTCGTACAGGGTCCCTTCCACCCTGAAGTGGAGGAACTGCTGGTGGGACAGACAGATTGGGACATGGAAAAACATGTCCTGCAGATCCAGTGAACAGAACCACGTTTCGCTCCAGAGATAGAATGATCTGATTCAGAGTTACCATCCGGAACATGCGAGACCTGAGATATTGATTTAGGTCGTAGAGATCTAGGATGGGGCACCAACCCCCCGTCCGCTTGGGCACCAGGAAGTACCTAGACACGAAGCCTGGGTCTGTAGCAGGATCCAGCACTGGAGCTACCGCCTCCTTGCGGAGGAGCTGAGTAATGTCGTCCCAAAGGGCTGACTGAGTGCAAACTGAGATCCTTTCCTCCCGAGGGGTACGGGCTCGGCAGGGAGGGTACTGCTTGAATTCTAGAGGCAGTTCCCGACCGACCACTTCCAGGACCCACCTGTCTGAAGTGATACCGGACCAGGCGGAAAGAAAGTGGAGGATCCGGCCCCCACGAGAGGACCCAGAACTGGCGTGATGGGTGTAGGGGTGGCCACCCCTGACCCGTCACTGAGCAGGCTTAGAGGAGGAGGAGGAGGCTCCTGGACCGGCACCTCGACCTCTTTTGCAGGGCTGTTGGGGACCCTGCTTGGACCAGGGGTGCCAAACTTGAGCATGCTGTTGCTGCTGACCTCCCTGAAAGAAGGGCTGTATAATCGCAAGAGAAGAGTGCCGAAAAGGCTTCTTCTTGCGCTTCCGCTGGTTCTTGCCCGAAGAACCCTTTGCAGAAGTGGCATCCAAGGTGGCATTGGACTGCTCTATGCGCTGGAGGTGACCTGCCACTCCCGGACAGAAGAGATCGGTGCCAAGGAAGGGCACGTCAGCTAACTTGTGCTGAGTATCCACCGGGAAAGAGGATAACCTCAGCCAGGCCCTGCAGCGAGTGGTCACTGCAGCTGCTAGTAAGCGGGCACAGGAATCTCCAATATCCAAGGCCGTCTGGAGCTGCTGTTTTGCAACAGCACGGCCCTGGTCACGGACCTGCTGAACCGTGGTCTACATGTACGCTGGGAGATGAGGGAGGACTTCATCTAGCGACCCCAAGAGGGCATGAGAGAAGTGTGCCACAATCACTGCCGAGCTGGCCTGATGAAGGCCCAAGGATGAGGACGCATACACCTTCCAGGTAGAATGATTCATATTCTTGGACTCCTTGTCTGGAGGGCGGTCAGTATCCGCTGAGCTACCTGTGCTTCTAAACAAAGAGGCAGTCACAAGGCTCTCGGCAGAGGGATGCTCTGTGAAACCCGCCAAGGACCCCATGGGTACAGTGTACCTGCGAGCTATGCAAGCAGACGGAGCCGAGCAAGAGGCAGGGCGCTGCCATAGCTCAAGGGCCGGGCCAACAATGGCTTCGACCACTGGGAAGGCCTCCGTCAGGGTATCCCCCCCTCTTAAGGATATCCGTGAGAGGATATTCCGCCTTCTTTTGGATTGATTCCAAGGGCATACCGGTTGACTCTGAAATAAGGTGGAGGATGCCCTGGAAAGAGGAAGGACCTTCCTCCAAGCCTGTCACTGACAACTCATTGTCAGGGTGTGAGTGTAGACCAGTGGTATCTGAGTCCGAAGAGTCGGGATATAAGGGTCTCCCGCCTATGTCCCCTTCAATATGCCGAGGGTGATCAGAGACAATAGTGAAGGACAGACGACGGGGTAGGCCCGTATCTGTCCAGTCCTCTTTCGACAGAGCCCCTCCCTGAGGCTGCTTAGGCGGTGGCTCCACCAAAACTGGTGGGGAGACCGGAACAGGCCAAACAGAAATGCGTGCCGGTCCTACCAGAGGAAGAACCGGAGTCTTCGGTTCCGGAGGGGTCGGTGTCGGCCTAAGAGGCTAGGGCCAAGTAATGGCTGGTGTAGCCGGCGGAGCTGGCTTATGACTGGTCAGAATTAGCTGTTGCCACATAAGATCCTCAAAACGCTGATGGAGCTTCCGTCGAAGCTTCTCCTCGTCCGAGGAGGATGAGGATCGGTGGCGACGCCTCTTCTGAGAGTGTTTGTGACCTTTTTTCGGTTTTTCGACCTAAGGGGTCCTGGTCCTCGATCGAGACCAACGGGGTCGGCTTGTTCGATTGGGAGAGGCCGGAGTCGGTGAAAACAGAGGTTCCGGCTCCTGTCCCTCGATCGGGATACCCGAGGACTGGGTCTCCTCATCAGGGAAGGAAAGGAAAGGTAAGGTAAGGTGTCCTCTCCAATGAGTCATCGACCGGGGTCGGCGACAACGGCTCGATCGGGTCGAGAGTTATCTCGGCTTGTTTGGCCGTTTCCTCGGCCTCGGTGCCTTGGCCTGATGGAAGGTCCGAGAAGCCAGCGGCCGTGGAAGCGATCTTGACCGAGGCCGCGACGGCAAGGTCCTGGGATTCAGACCTCTCTCGGTCCCAGGAACGTTTTCTCTGAGAAGACTTGGGGTCCTTGTCCCGTTTTCTAGGGTGGGAGGAGTGCACGCCCGAAGGCGCCTCACCCCTGGTGGGGAGAGACTGGCACAGCTCCCGAAAGGATCCTGTGAAGGTAGAGACAAGGTTTAGCGGCACAAAAAAACCTCGGCTGGCCGAAGCTTGGGCAGCTTCTTCTTCAAATGCCGCCATCTGGTCGAGCTGCTTGGCGGATCCCGCGGCCGCGGAAACCGCCCACCTTGCCTCCTTCAATTTCACCGGTGGATTGCAAAGCTCTGGTCTCCCCAGCTTAAGGCATGCCTTGCGGTCGTCCAGGACGTTGGGATGGAAAGCCAAGCAGATGGTGCACGAAGAGATGTCATGCACGACACCAGAACAATAGACACACGAGAGGTGGGGATCAGTGCGCGACATTTTCTGTCCGCAGGGACACCGGCGAAACCCCGGGGACGACTTGTCCTTCATGT
This sequence comes from Neoceratodus forsteri, assembly GCA_016271365.2. NCBI lineage: Eukaryota > Metazoa > Chordata > Ceratodontiformes > Ceratodontidae > Neoceratodus > Neoceratodus forsteri. The sequence continues at coordinate 240,553,799 of CM057449.1, read as the reverse complement.
CCGATGCGCTCGGATCAGAATCCTAAACTCGTACAAGTTTCAAAGAAAGCGACTGCGGAGAAAACCGTCGATTAGTATCCAGGGCCTACGATACTGCATTAGTAGCACGAGGGAACCTGAATCTTCCAGCGGAAAAGAAGATCTGGCATCATGGGGCGGAGTCGAGGTATTTACCACCCAGGTGGGTGGGAGGAGCCAGCGTGAAGACTTCCGGCCAGATTTAAAGGGGAAAGGGACATGCCAAAGAGCGTGGATGAACAACATATCTACGCTCCTAGAACGGCTGTTGCCACATGAGGTCTTCATTGCGACGACAGTTTCCGCCAGGGCCTCTCCTCATCTGAGGAGGATGAGGACCTGTGGCGACGCCTCTTCTTAGAGAGCTTGTGGCTCTATCTCGGCCGTTCGGCCGAGGGGGTTCTGGACCTTGACCAAGATCAGGGAGGCTGACTCGGTCGATCAGGAGACACCGGGGTCGGTGAAAACCGAGGGTCCGGAACCGGGTCCTTGATGGGGACACCAGCGGGCTGGATCTCCTAGTCAGGGAAGACAAGGACCGAACTTCTTTTCAAAGAGCTGTCGGCCATGGCCGGCGACAGGGTCCATCAGGTAGAGGATAACTTCAACCTCGTCTGCCACTTCCTCGGTCCCCTGGCCAGACGGAAGATCTGTGAAGCCGGCGGCCGAGGTTGCGCTCTCGACTGAAGTCGAGACCGCATGTTCCTGGGACTCTGACCTCTCTCGGTCCCAGGAACGTCTTTGCCGACACGAAGAGACGGGGTCCTTCTCTCTCTCTCTCTCCCGAGAGCGGGAGGAGTGCGAGCCTGAGGGCGCCTCACCCAGAGTGGGGAAGAGACTGGCACAACTCCTTGAAGGAGCCCGAAAAGGTGGAGCCAAGGTTCAGAGGAACAAAAAAGCTTCGACTGGCGGAAGCACGCTGCTTCCTCCTCGAACGCCTTCCTCTGTTCCAGCTGTTCGGCAGATCCCACAGCCCCGGAAAGCACCCACCTAGCCTTCTTCGATTTCACCGGTGGGTTCCTTTTCTCCGGTCTCCCCAGCTTCAAGCATGCCTTGCGGTTGTCCAGGACGTTGGGATGGAAAGCCAGGCAAAAACTGCACGACGAGGTGTCATGGCCGACACCTAGGCAGTAGACGCACGTGATGTGAGGATCGGTGCGCGACATCTTCTGGCCGCAGGGGTACCGGCAAAATTTTTCCTCCATGGTAGATGTGACGCAAGTGCAATCGCTAACTCGAACGAGTATAATTTTCGGTAAAAACCGATGGGTTAGAATCTAGGGCCTACGATATGCTGAGAGCACGAGGGAACCTGTATCTTCCAGCGGAAAGGAAGATCTGGCGTCATGGGGCAGAACCGAGGTATATACCACCTGGGTGGGTGGGAGGAGCCAGCTTGAAGACTTCCGGCAAGATTTAAAGTGGAAGAGGACATACCAAATAGTGTGGATGAACAACATACCCACGCTCCTAGAACATTTTTATTGGGAGGGGAGAGGACAATGCCCACAAGAGACCCTGTGGTCTGGACCCCAAAAGGTAAGATGTAACGGGAGAAGAATTTCTGCCCAAGGGAGTTAACAAGAGAACCTGGCAAGGCAAGCAAGGTCTTGAGTCCAAAAATCAAACAAGTTGACAAGCAAGAACTCCTAGCAGAGAACGACCAACTTCAATGGATTAGTCGTAGGGAATGAACAACTGCTGAGGAGTCCAGGGGCCAAGGTATGTCCTCTCCCCTAGCCAAAGGAAAGAGGCAAGGAGGAACTTCTAGGGAAGAACCCCCACCCAAAAGAAATATAATGGGCTAGTCCCGAAGGACAAGGGGGGCAGGAAGAACGGGCTCCAATTCCTGCACCCCACCCCTAAGACGAGACGAGCCCCCCCCAGCAACTAACTGCAAGAGGCAGCCCCAAGTGTGCCTAAATGTTTCCCCCAGTTCTGGCCAAAGATAAAGAGGGAGGGAAGGAGACTGAGGCCCCAGGGGGAAGGAGGGTGGGATTTAGTGATGAATGGTGAAGATACACAGAAAGATCAAGAATTATGGTAAGTACGTAATTTTCATCTCTTATCTGTGTCCATCTTCACCATTCATCACTATTTGGGTGAGTACTGGGCCCCCCCGAGGAGCCCGATAGGGACACTAATGGACTACGCTCTTAGTCTCAGTGGGGATACAGGGGGTGGGGTGGGGGTGGAGAGAAGAATCTCTATGGGCCTGGCGAGGCCCAAGACTGGGACCCCTCGGAGGGGAAAAGAAGGTGCCAGACATTCGCAGTCTCACCCTGCAGAAGAAAAGGTGGGTTCTCCGGAAGGTGGAGGAAATCACCCTACGCCGGGCCATGGTTGACAACCGGGAAAGACGAAGCCATGCTGTCCGCCTAATGCAGATCGCTGTCCCTGCGACTCTGGAAGCTACCTTATTGGTGTCATAGGATGCCCTCGTTTGGTGCCTCGCTAGCTCTAGGCCCTGAGCAGAGAGAGTGCGATGGCCTGTCTGGTTACCTCCGTATTAGGCAGAGAGGCTAGGAGCTGACCTAGCCTGGACCACAAGAACCTGTCATAGGATGCATAGTGGGCCTGATGAGCTGTGATGGATAACAAGATCTGTGCCGAGTATAAAACCCTCCTACCCCAGAAATCAAAATCCGAAGAGTCTGAATCTAGGGGCCAGTCATGGAAAGAGGTGCAAAGCTCAGACAGAGTGTCCAACTGCGTCAAACCCAAAAGGGTGAGGCATGCGACCTGGAGACTCCGGGGGAGCACAATACCTCTGGTGAAGTTCCCTTGGGGCTGGAACAGAGGAGAAGAGACGTCGCCAGAGCTGCAGTGATGCTTCCTGAAAGGGGACAGGCCAGGCGGGAACCACCAGGTTGGCTGCACTGAAGTCACCTAGGAAGATGCGTGCCACATGCTCAGTATTGCTTTCTTGAGCCGGGGTGATCCGGAGATCGTCCATCATTCTCACGAGGAAGCGCTGATAAGACGCAAGATCATCCACAGGGGAGATGTGGATGGAGGATTCCTCCCCCTCAGATGAGGGGGAAGAGGAAGCGGATGAGTTTTGAGATTCAGGGGCTGGCTGCTCAGGGAGAGGGCGGAACAACCACTTGTCCACTGCCCTAACATAAGTGGGAAAGTGAGCAGCCAATCCCCTGAACTGCTCCCAGGTCAAAGGTCCCCTAGGACCGGCAATACCAGGGAGAGAGGTGGATGGAGACAGAGGAATGGGGCCAAATCCTTCAACGAAGAGGAAAGTACAGTTATGTAAGAACTTACCGTAACAGCAGATCTTCGAGAACAGCTCTTGCAGCAGGTTGCACCATTAGGACTGAAGCTGGCAGGCGCCAGGACCCCACGGAAAAATTCTAGCTAGCAGTATCCAGTGGGGGGACCGCCCCCGTCGTCGGCCCCTCCCCGACGTCAGGCATCACATAAAAGGAGGCGGTCCCCCAGCATCCCAAGTTCTCCCGCCGGAGACTCCCAGCTCAACTGTGACATCTGAAGGGGAGACAGAGAATCTGCTTCCAAATGAAGGTTAGAAAAAAGGCGTCAAAGGATGCTGTAGCCTAAAAACTAGGTCAGAAGGCTCAACCTCCAGAGGGGAAGGTGGGAGGGAAACTACCTGCTACAAGAGCTGTTCTCGAAGATCTACTGTTACGGTAAGTTCTTGCGTAACTGTACTATCTTACTTCGAGAAACAGATCTTGCAGCAGGTTACACCATTAGGACTGATTCCCAAGCAGTAAGGGAACAAACTGCTACCGGGAGGAGGGTAGGAGAGATGACTCACACTTCAGGACAAGAGTCCTTGAAGAACCGCCAAGCAGAATCCAGCCCACGCCCAAAGGAATGTCCAAACTGTAGTGTCTGATGAAAGTGTGCACAGTGCTCCAAGTTGCTGCCGCACAGATGGCTGAAGTGGAGACATTTTTGAGTGCAGCGAAAGAGGTAGCCACCCACCTCATAGAATAACCCTTCACCGGTCCCGGTAAGGGTTTATTACGCTTCTGATAACAGAACATAATGCACTTGACCAACCATCTGGAAAGCGACTGTTTCGAAACAGGAGCACCGAGCATCCGCTGAGCGTAGGAAACAAAGAGCTGGTCCGACTTACGATGGGCTCTGGTTTTGGTCAGATAATATCTGAGACATCTATGCACATCTAGAATGTGCAACAGGGCCTCCTCCCTGTTACCGTAATTCAGGTAATACACCGGCAGGTCTATATCCTGGTTGAGTGTGACCGCTGAGACCATTTTGGGAAAAAAAGTACAGTTACGTAAGACCTTACCGTAACAGTAGATCTTTGAGAACAGCTCTTGCAGCAGGTTACACCATTAGGACTGAAGCCGGCGGGCGCCAGGACCCCATGGAAAATTTCTAGCTAGCAGTATCCAGAACCACCCCCGACGCCGGTCCCGCCGCCTGGCCAGGCATCATATAAAAGGGGCGGTCCCCCAGAATCCCCAGTTCTCCGCCGGAGACTCCCGCCTAGATGACATCAGGAGTGGAGACTGAGGAGCCGCCATCAAAAGGTATTCAGAACGGTATTAGAAACACCTAATCCTAGAAAAGAGATACTGGAACAACTCTACCTCCAGAGGGGATGGTGGAAGGGAAACTACCTGTTGCAAGAGCTGTTCTCGAAGATCTACTGTTACGGTAAGTTCTTACTTAACTGTACTATCTTACTTTGAGAAACAGCTCTTGCAGCAGGTTACACCATTAGGACCGATTCCCAAGCAGTCCTGGAAATCCCTCGCAGGTGGGAGGAAGCTAGGTAGAGATCGCGAGTTGGACCGAAGCCTAGGATAGGAGTCCCTGAAGGATTGCTGGACCAAAACCAGCTCTTCACCGTGATGCAACATCCAGGCTATAGTGCCAGATAAAGGTGTGCACAGTGCTCTAAGTAGCTGCTGCGCAGATGGCTGAAGTGGACACGTTCTTCATGGCCGCGAAGGAGGTAGCCACCCCCCTTGTGGAATGACCCTTAACCGCGCCCGGTAAAGGTTTGTTGAGTTTCTGGTAACAGAACGTGATACAATGGATGAGCCACCTGGACAGTGATTGTTTAGAAACCGGAGCTCCCATCATCCTATGGGTGAAGGAGACGAAAAGCTGATCAGATTTACGGTAGTGCCTGGTTCTGGTCAGGTAGTATCTTAAGACACCTATGCACATCTAGAGTGTGCAAGAGAGACTCTCCTCTATTAAAGTATTTAGGAAAGTACACTGGTAAGTCAATGTCGAGATTGAGGGTGAGGGCTGAGACCACCTTAGGTTGACACTTTGGATTTGTTCTTAGGGACACCCTGTCCTGGTGAAAAACCAAATAAGGTTCTTTGCACATCAGTGCGTGAAGTTCAGAAATCCTTCTGGCTGAAGTAACGGCAACTAAAAATAACGTCTTCCATGTTAGGAGACGTAGCTCACAATCCACGGCTGGTTCAAAAGTTGGCAGCGTGAGCTGCTCCAGACAAAGGGTAAATCCCATGGAGGAATAGGATCCTTAATCGGAGGTCTAAGGTGAAGAACACCTCTCAGGAAGGCTCGTGCTGTGTCCAACTGAGTTATGGGACGTCGGCCTATAAGTGTATGATAGGCCGAGATGGCACAAAGGTGTACTTTAATAGAGGAGTAGGCCATAACCGCATGATAGCTATGTCTCCAGGAGCCAGGCATGCAGGTTCAGAGAGCGAAGGTCCGGATGGACCAAAGAATCTGCCTCCTGGGACAATAAGTGAGAGCTGACTGGCAGAGGCACAAGAGGTTCCCAGGACAGCTGGTGCAGTAGAGGGAACCAAATCTGTCTGGGCCAAAAAAGCGCGATAAGTATCAGCGTCGCCTGCTCTCTGTGGAGTTTCAATAGGACCCTCTGGATCAACGGGAAGGGAGGAAACGTGTAGAGGAATCTGCCTGTCCAGGAGAGGGACAACACGTCTCGCCAGAAAACACCAGACCCTGGATCTAGAGAGCAGAAATTGGGCAGTTTTGTGTTGGATAGGGATACGAAAAGATCCAACTCTGGTGTGCCCCATCTGTGAAACAGATCCTCTACTACCTCCTGGAGTAGTTCCCACTCGTGGACTCTGGCTTGAGGGCGGCTCAGGCTGTCTGTGATGACGTTGTCCACTGCTGGGACATGAACAGCAAGAAAAAATTACTCACCTTAGTAATGTTTTTTCTTCTAATGGAGTCTTGCTGTATTCTGACTATTGCAGTGATCTCCAACCCCTTGAACTGCCCCGGAGAACAAAAAGTTAACTTTCCATGCAAGGCATGGAACGCTGAGCTCGAGCTCGGTTGAAGCCTCTGTCTGCTGCTGTTTGAAACCCAACCGTCAGATCTTTACAAGCTATACTCACTGGGAGTTCTGTATGGAAACTGTAAACTCACACTAGCCAACTAGCAACTGACTTTGATAAAAAGGGTTTTTTCGGTTTCAAAGCAAAGACTTAAGTCAGGAAACCCAAAAAACAAAACACAACACACCCAAAATAAAGGGGTGAGAAAAAGAGCACCTCTGGGGTGCCAACACTACTCCTGCCTACCCACATACCAAAAACCAGGTTCTGAGAGGGGAGGGGAGTCAGAATACAGCAAGATTCCATTAGAAGAAACAACATTACTAAGATGAGTAATTTTTCTTCAAACAACATGAATCTTGCTGTATTCTGACTATTACAGATTACAACAGTACCTCCATGGAGGAGGACAAAACCTACTTTGGGAATAGGCTCTGAAGTACTGCTGTGTTGAACCGAGCATCACTCTAGACTGGATATCCAGAGTAATGCTTGGTGAAAGTATGGACTGTTTTTCAGGTGGCTGTTGACAAATCTCTAAGATAGGAATATCCTGGCAGCAGCCAGAAGCAGCTATACCTCTAGTAGAGTGAGCCTCAGGCCTGAAGGGTGGGATTCTACCCAATTTTTGTAGCAGAATTGTATACAAGAGACAATCCACCTGGCAATAGATCTTTAAGTGGCAGGTTCCCACCAACCCCCATAAGTGAGGAACAATTGGAGGAGTCAAACCTGTGACCCTTGGTATGCTCTATGTAGTAGCTAGGGCCCTTTATGCGTCAGGCTGTGCAGCCTCCTCTCTCTCCAGAGGAGGAATGGTCAGTGAAGAAACAGGAAGAGAGACAGACTGATTAAGGTGGAAATCTGACACCAGCTTAAACAAAAACTTCTGTTAGTTCTTAGGACCACTTTATCTCTCTGGAAGAGATGAAATCAGGCTCCACTGACAGAGCTTGCAATTCACTGATGCGCCTGGCAGAGGTAATGGCTACCAAACACAGTTTTCAAGTCAAGTCACTTAAGCTCTGCAGAGGACAAAGGCTCAAAAGGGGGTTGCATAAGCTGAGCAATGCAAACATTAAGGTCCCAAGCAGGAACAGGGTCCCTGAAGGGAGGATTGGTGTGCAACAGTCCCTCGAAGAATTTGCAAAATACAGGATGGGCTGAAAGAGAAGAGGGCTTGCCTACTGACAAAAAAGCAGAAAACAGCTGCCAAATGTACTTTGGGTGTAGCTGGTCTGAGCCCCAAGCCATTGAGATGAACCATATAGTCCAGGACTGTAGGCAACCCAGCAGATTCTGGAGAAAATATGCTTATCAGAGCACCAAATAGTGAACATTTTCCATTTGGAGTTGTAAGTCTTTCTGGTGGAAGGCTTTCGAGAAGCCTTTAGAATATCCAGGACACCTTGAGAGAGGTGCAGATCAGCAAACTCTAACTCTTCAAGAGCCAGGCCTTGAGATTGAGAGAATTGAGATTCGGATACCAAACCCTCCCGAGAGGATGTCAACAGGTTGTAATTCCTGGGAAGAGACAGGGGAAGGTGGACTGCTAAGGACAGCAACAGTGGGTACCAGGGCTGTCTGGCCCAGTCTGGAGCGATCAGAATCACTTTGCAGGGTTGAGACCTGATCTTGACTAGCACCTTTAACAGTAGAGGGAAGGGGGGAAAGCATAGAGGAAATGAAAATTACGTACCTACCGTAATTCTTGATCTTCTTGGACGAGTCTCCACCACTCATTCACACTATTGGGATCTGCGCCGGAGGCACCAGGACCCATTGGGAGCAAACTTTTGCAAAGTCGACGCCAGAGATGGCGCCACGACCCTAGCTCTGTGACAATGACTATCTCGCGTCGACTCCCCAAACTCACAGTACCTTTTTACCAAGGAGGTGCAGCGAACTAACCTAGAAGGATAGCTTATCCCAAAACCGGACATCAGATAGTCCGGACGACCCGTGCAGAAGGGTCAACAAAGAAGTCTTCAAGGCCAAAGATTTGAGGGAGTGAAGACCAAGCAAGAGAGGTGAGCTCGGGATGGGATACGGAATGAGTGGTGGAGACTTCGTCCAAGAAGATCAAGAATTACGTAGGACGAATTTCTCATATCTTCCTGGACATAAGTCTCCACCATTCATTCACACTATTGGGAGAGTACCGAGCTAATAATCCCCAGAGGGCGGCAGGAGAAACCAAGGCTCACGCTTTCTTAAGACAGAAGTCCATTATGATGGCTCTGCCAAGGAAGAATGTCGCTCATATGGGACATCGAAAGTGCATAATGCTTAACGAAAGTATGCACTGAGCTCCACGTGGCTGCACTGCAGATGTCTGCAATGGGCATGTTGCGGATTTCCGCTAGGGATGCCACTACCGCTCTGGTAGAGTGAGCGTAAACTCTACCCTCCAACTTAACCTGTGCCATGGAATAGCAGTGACGAAGGCACGCCACTAGCCATGTTGAGATACATCTAATAGCGACAGGTTGACCCAGCCGGGCCTCACTGAAGGAAGCGAAGAGTTGCTGGGCTTTACGAAACCTTGGTTCTATCTAAGTAGAAGCAAGGCCTCTTAACATCCAGAGAATGAAGAGAGCGCTCCTTCATTTTGGAAGTCCATCAAAATAAGAGGAAGGACCAAAGGTTGGTTAAGATGAAATTCTGACACAACCAGGAAGAAATTTAGGATAGTCTGAAGGACTACTTTGTCATATGGAACACAATATCTGGAGGGTCTGTGACTAGGGCATGTATCTCAGAGACCCTCACGGGCTGAGTATGGCCACCAGGAAGGCAGTCTTCCAGGTGAGGAACTTTAGTTCACAGGTAGCTAGAGGCTCAAAGGGTTTCCAGGTGAGCATGTCTAGCACAAGATTAATGTCCCAGGCTGCAACCGGACGTCTTGTAGGGGTCCGGTGTGCAGAATGCCCTTAAGAAATCTCTTAACCATAGGTAACTGAGCCAGTGAAAAGGAAAAAAACGGCTCATGATAAGCTGAAAAGGCACTAAGGTGAACCTTAACTGTAGAGTACTGGAGACCTGAATTTGAGAGGTCCAAAAGGTACTCTAAAACTTTATCCGGAGGGCAGGAAAAGGGATTCAAAGAGGACTTTGCACACCAGAGGGAAAAATGCTTCCACTTAGCAGTGCAAGTTTTCCGAGTGGCTGGCTTCCGCGCAGCCAGAAGGATATCAGAAACTCTTCGAGAGACATTGAACTGATTTACTTCTACCTCTTCAGGAGCCAAGCGTGAAGGTGAAGAGATCTCAGATTGGGATGGACCACCGGTCCCTGAGTTAAAAGGTTCATCTGAAGGGGAAGTGGTCTCGGAGGAACTGCCAACATACTACTGAGAAGTGGAAACCACAGTTGTCGAGGCCAAAAGGGAGCAATGAGAATCATCCTGTCTCCCTGAGACTCGAACTTGAGGAGTACTCTCTGAATTAGAGGAAGAGGCGTAAAGGCGTAAAGAAAGCGTTTTGTCCACCGCAGCCTGAACGCATCCTGATAAAAAATGCCAGGCCCTGGATTTCTGGAGCAGAAGAGAGGCAGTTTTGCGTTGAGTGGGGACGCAAAAAGGTCCAGGTCCAGAGTTCCCCACTCTTCAAATAGTGACTGAACTATGGTTGAGTCAAGAGACCACTTGTGAGGATCTGTCTCTGTTCTGCTGAGACGGTCTGCCAAGTTGTTCTGTACACCTGGCAGGTAGATTGCTTGAATTAGAGCCTTGTGCTCCAAGCACCATTCCCAGACCTCATCGGCTTCTCTGCATAAGGGGTAGAATGAGCACCGCCCTGCTTGTTGATGTAATACATCACTGCTTTGTTGTCCGTTTGGAGAGAATATTCTTGTGACAGAGAATGTCCTTCAAGCTAGGACCGCATAAGGGAGCTCTCATTTCTAGGACATTTATATGTGAAGCTGGGACTCGAGTTGAGTCCACAACTCCAGTGTGGAGAGCCTGACAGTGAGCTCCCCACCCCCATTAGTGGCGTCTGTCGTGGTGGAGATCTGATGGTCCAGAGGGGCAAATGGGTATCCTTGCAGGAGATTGCCCTCTTGAGACCACCAGGTGAGAGACCTCCGTAGGGGTTCTGTCACCTTGATGAGACAGGACTGCTGGTGAGTGGTTGGAGACCACTGAGTACTGAGCATCCACTGGGTGGTTCTCATGTGCAGACGAGCCAGAGGTACAGTAAACACTGAGGATGCCATGAGGCCCAGCATCCATTGCATCGAGAGCGCTGTAACTGAGCTGTTCTCTCCGATGTAATGGGCCATCTGAAGGATATCGTTCCTTCTGTCCTCTGGGAGAAAAGCCCAACGCACAGGATGTGTCCAGAAGGGCCCTATGAAAAGAGCCTCTGGGAGGGCTGCAGCTGTGATTTCTTGAGGTTCAGCAGGACTCCCATGGACGTAAGGAGGTGAGAGCCGTCTCTACGACATCAAGAGTCCCTTGCCTGGAAGGACTTGCAAGCCAATCGTCCAGATAAAGGGAACACCTGTATTCGGGTTTTCTGAGGTGCGCTGCGAGAACTGCACAACACTTTGTAAAGACTACATGCGCGGCGACGATATACCAAAAGGCAGGACTCTGAACTGAAAATGCTGTCCCAGAGCCACAAACCTCAGGAATTTGTGATGTCTCGGGTGAATGGGAATGTGCTGGTAAGCATCCTGCATGTCTAGGGAAGCTAACCAGTCATGCTGATGAAGCAAGGGTAACAGGGATCCTAGAGAAATCATTTTGAATTTCTCCTTGGGGAGAAATTTGTTTAGCTTTCTGAGATCTAGAATGGGGCGCATTCCTCCAGACTTCTTTGGAACCAGAAAGTAATGAGAGTAGAACCTCGTGTTTCGTTGATGCAGCGGCACAAGTTCTACTGCCCTGTTGTTTAGAAGGCCCTGAATCTCAGCGGTGAGGTCTGACTTGAAGGGCAGACAGCCTGGGCTGCCATTTGGGAGGACAATCCGGAGGAGTTTCCACAAAATTGAGTGAGTACCCCTCGCGGATTATCGGAAGGACCCATTTGTCTGAGGTTACGGACTTCCACTGGCTGTAGAAGTGCATCAGCCGACCTCCACGGAGAGAGAAAGTCCACCTCGGGCAGTTGAGGTGGGACTTGGGCCAGCAATTCATAAAAGTAGCGCTGGGCACTTTGGGCCCTCAAGCTTTCTACTATGCCTTCTTTTGAGGTTGGGCAGGTTGGTTCTTATGAAACTACCTCTGCCTCGAAAGGACTGCCAGTTATAAAACTGGCGTTTACTGGCATGCCCTCTGGAGGGTCTAGCCAACAATAGCTGACCTAGTCTTTGTGTAGCTTCTAGAGCTTGCTCGACCCTGAGGACCAAAAGATATGCACCATCAAGGGCAATGCCATTACCTGCTGTTGCGCATCATTGGTGAAGCCTGAACTGCGCAGCCAGGAATGGCGGCAGGTGCAAATACCAGCAGCTGCTGAGCGGAGGCTGGTCGAGGCGTCCATGGCTGCTTTAACCTGTTGACTGTTAGATTCAATACTCCTGGTAATGGTTTGGAGCTCTGGTTTGAATCTGACTCCGAAAAGCTTCAACCATTTGCTTGAGAGAGTGCCACAGGATATACTTGTACTGAGAAAAATAGCCCTGGTAACAGCATGTCATACTTAGGGTAGAAGCAGCAAAACTCTCTTACTTAAGGTGTCTATCTTATGAGATTCCTTGTTAATAAATTAGAGCTGTAGTGGTTTGAGGAAGAGCGACCTTATCATTCTCTGCCAGGACTACAATAGGATCCCAAAAGGCTTGGGATGCCAAAATGGGGCCGATCCTTGGGGCTGAATATTTTTCTATCAATGGATTTAGCCACCGATGAAGAGAGGCAGGATTATTCATACCATTTGAGACAGTGTCTCGGAAGGAAGGCTGAATCGGAGGTCAAATCCGTCAAGGATCTCCAGGCGTGAAGGTATTGGGTCTTAGCAATTTCCCAGGATGATGTCATAGTCTGGGGAGAAAAGTGGGAAATCAAATTCTTCAGCAGAGACTTAAATGACAGGTCATGACCACAGGCTCTGCAGCAGTAAAGATCCTGTGATCACCTCACCCCAGCGAAGGTCTGGGTCCAGGCTCAACGTCATCTCTGACAGTCAGGAGGGACTGTATAGACAGAAAGGGATGAAAGCCAGAAGGAAGGAGGAAAGAGACAAAGGAAGAGGTCTCCGAGGACCCTGGCGCCAAGGAGGTGCAGCGTCGAAACGGCCGAGAGCTCCTGTGGTGCATGACAGGCGCCGAGCCGCACAGCGCCGAGATGGTGCCGTGGGCAGGCGACGCCCGGAGATGCCGCTGGGGATGCCAAGGATGGCGCGCGAGAATCCACCCGGCGCGGGCGCTCAAGCGAAAAACAGCGGGAGATAAGAGACGCCCGGTTGTGGCCCCTGCGCGAAGCCATGTGTGGCCGGGGGGGGGGACACCCCTAAAGCGCGGAGTCGAAAGCGGCACCCGAAGTACCAGCGACCAGGAAGGTCCAGGTGCTTTCTGGTGGCCAGAACCAGGAAGCGGCCTGACGAGCCGAGGCCAGGTGGCAGACGAAGCTCCAGGGAGCCATTGCTCCAGAAGCGGCCCACTGATGAAACTGTTCATCTGAAGACCTGCCTGCGGGTGGGGTGGGACTCCCGATGTCGAAGGCGTCGGCTACCAGAACGCTGTTGGCGACTACGAGGAGAACCTGACTGCCTCGATAACCGAGCGTCTAGCGCGGGCGTATCAGGGCGACCTCGGTGATGCCTTCTGTTTTTTGACCTGCGGGCGAAGAGAAGAGCTGAGGCCGAGCAGTTGCCGAGAATGCGACCGTTTGGCTTTATGCTTCATGAGGACCACCACCCCCGGGCACTGGACTGACCGTTGTCAGACCCCTTCTGGAGAAGGCTGACGGACCGGCGCCGACTGACTGAACAGCTTTCATCTGAAGTCTCCCTACGGTCACTGACCTGCTCATGGTCGCTCCGTCAGTGTAGGCTGAGACTTCTTTATCGTTTTATTTAAAATAAGAATAACTTAAGCGATACTGTATCAAGATAATACTACAAAACAATAAAACTGAAACTATGCTACTAGTTTGAAGTTTGACTCCCGACAGAAGCGACGTCGTCACTGAAGCGCACTCGGCGGCGGGAAAAAGGAACTGAGGCGGTTGGGAGTCGGCCTGAGATAGTCATGCGCGCGAGCTGAGGCTCATGGCGCCGTTCTGGCGCCATCTCTGGCGTCGACTCCCCAGCAAAAAGTTTGCTCCCAATGGGTCCTGGTGCCTCCGACGCAGATCCCAATAGTGTGAATGAGTGGTGGAGACTTGTGTCCAGGAAGATCTTCCCTTCCCAATTGAGTATCAGAGCATCCAGGGGGACTGAGCCCAACACTGGGGGTCTGCAGCAAAAGAGAGGAAGTTGGTGATTGTCTGGGACTGCAAAAAGATCTATCTGTGGAGTGCCCCATCTTGAGAAAATCACCTTCAAAACTAGGGGATCCAGGGACCATTCATGGTGGCCCTGAGATATCCTGCTGAGAGCATCTGCCAAGATATTGTCCTTCCCTGGCAGGTGAACTGCTGTGAGAAAAGTCTGCAGGGAATGGGCCAGAGACCACAACTTCATTGCTTCTGTGCACAAGGCTGTAGACAGAATGCCCCCTTGCTTGTTGATGTACCACATTGTGGTGGTATTGTCTGTTCTGATCTGGACTACTTTGTTCTGAACAGACTTGGAAAAAACTTGTAGTGCCAGAAACATTGCTCTGAGCTCCAAGAGATTGATGTGAAGCAGAGATTCTTGAGGTGACCACAGCCCTTGGGTGGTAAGATCCCCCAAGTGGGCTCCCCAGCCCAAGAGGGAGGCGTCTGTGGCGAGGATTAGAGGAGACGACTGAGTGACAAAAGGAACTCCTTGCCTTAAATTGTCCTGATCCTGCCACCACTGCAAAGCCTGGATCGGGGTTTGAGTCATTGGGACTAGTTTGGTCAGGGAATCCTTTCTCTGGGACCAGAAGGTTCTCAAGTGGAACTGAATGTCCCTCATCTGAAATCTTGCACCTGGACCACTGCTGTAGAGGCTGCCATGTGGCCCAGGAGCTGCAAGAAGTGCCTGCTGGTCGAGACACCTGAAGGGTGAAAGAAGAGGCCAGTTCTATTAGTGTCCTTGCCCTGTCCGGGGGAAGGAAGGCCTTTGCTCTTATTGTATCCAGCTCCGCCCCTATAAAGGTAAGGAGCTGCACTGGCTCTAGAATTGACTTTGGAAGGTTTAGGAGGAACCCTAAGGAAGTGAGCAGCTGCTGAGTTATCTGAAGATGCGACTTGACTTGGTCTGGAGACTGACCTACTATGAGCCAGTCGTCCAGGTATGGAAAGATGGAGATCTTTTTCTCCTTAGGAAAGCAACCACTACTGCCAGGCACTTTGTGAACACCCTTGGGGCTGATGTTAGAACCAAAGGCATTGCTCTGAATTGATAGTGGCCTGAGGGCAACTCGACCGGAGGTACTTTCTGTGGGAGCACCTGATGGGAATGTGAAAGTAGGCATCCTTGAGGTCCAGGGAGGCTAGCCAGTCCCCTGGCCTTAGAGAGTGCAGAATTATTCCCAGAGTCACCATTTTGAATTTTGGCTTTAAAAGGTGCTTGTTTAGGTATCTCAGATCCAGGATGGGCCGCCATTCTCCTGTCTTTTTGGGGGTTAGGAAGTACCTGGAGTACAATCCTTTGCCCCTGTGTAGGGTAGGAACCCTTCCTATGGCTCTGAGAGCCAAGAGGGAAGAAACCTCTGCCTCTAGGGCAAGGGCCTCTGAAGGATTTGCAGGTGGGAAGGATCTGGTTCTCATCTTGGGAAGTTTTTTGAAGCCGAGAACCAGTCCCTGGCTTACTACTTCCAGGACCCACTTGTCTGATGTTAAAGACTTCCAGTCCTGGACAAAGTAAGCCAGCTTGCCCCCTACAGGTGGTGGAGAATCGGCCCGGGCAGACCCATCATGGTGTCTGCTTGGCAGGGGCTTTAGGCTGAGGGGTGGAAGCAGGCCTGCTCATACCCCATCTGCCTCTCCCTCTAAAGAACCCCCTCTGAGCAAAAGCAGAAGAGGAGGCCTGGGCTTGGTAAAAAGGCCTGTGAAAAGGCCTGCCCCTGCCCCTGGAATGCTGCCTCTGAGGAGTGGCTTGCCTTTCTTAGGCCTGAGCACTCCTGTAGGTGGTCCTGTACTCGTCCATCTTCTTCATGTAATTCTCTGTCTGCTCCCCAAACAGAGAATTACCAATGACAGGAAAATCCATGGCCTTAGCCTAGGTATCCTGTGACAGGCTAGTACATCTGAGCCAAGCCATCCTGCGAAGGGCCACAGATGTAGCCATGACTCTATATGAAACATCATTGGAGTCCACAGCAGCATGAAATTGCACCTTGGATGCCTCAATCCCATCCGCAGCCACCCGCTCCAGCTCCTTGGCAAGCTGGTCAGGGGCCTGTTTAGCTAGAGCCATCACAGTGTCCCACCTGGACTTCTGGTATCTAGCTGTGTAGGCCATATAGTTAGCCTGCCTGAGTCCCAAAGATGCTGCCATGTACTGTTTCTTTGCCATGGCATCACTCCTCCTGGAGTCCTTGTCTGGGGGGGTGTGAAGCCAAGGGAATATTTGCCTTATCACAGGCAGCAGCCTGCACTACCCCAACATGGCTACATTGCTAGGAAAGGAACTCCGTGTCTGAGCCTGAAAGAGTATACCTCTTGTCCATTCTTCTGTCCACAGGAGGTATGGAATTAGGAGTTTTTAAAATTTTAAATGTCTGTTTCCCAAAAGATTTATGGAGGGGAACAGACAGTCTCCTGGACTCTGGGATGTCCATCATCTCAACAAAATCAGGCTCCTCCTGATCCTCTACTGCTTCTTCCATAGGAAGCTGGAGGGTTTCAGCCACTTTTTGTAAAACATAAAGTGGGAAGGGGACTCAGAAAGCCTAGGAGGAGAAACACATGAAGGTCTGTCTGGGGAGATGTCCGGGTCAATAGGCACATCCAGACTTTCATAATCACCATCATTATCTTCATACTCTCCCTCCTCCTCCTCCGGTTCATAAAATTCTTCTAAAGTATAATCCTGAACCGGGGGAACAGACTGAACCGAGCTCCTAAGCGATGGTGCCGGTTCGGCCGGAACCGAAGTTAGCGATTGAACTATCCTTATCGCTTTGGCTATCTCATCAGCGGTCGGAGAAAGAACTTGTTGATCCGAACCGGATGATTTATCCCTTCTTTTTCTTTTAACCGGAACCGACTCCTCAGAATCGGTTCTCCTTTTGCCCGAAGAAGTTTCGCCCTGGTCAGAGGTCACTCCTTCTGGTTCGGTTGGAACCGAACCGGGCTGGCCATCCGGGTCAGCGGATTTCTCGGCCTCCCTTTCCCTCAGTCTACCTACTCTCTTATCCATGGTAGCTTTGGGAAAACTTTTACAAATTTGGCAGTCTGCACTGAGGTGGTCAAACCCCAGACAATAAACACAGGTGGTGTGGGGGTCAGCCTTAGCAAAGGCTTCCCCACACACACTACAGTGTTGAAACCCAGTGGGCCCGTTTTTTTTCTTGGGTTTCTCAGACATGGCCAATCCTAACCAAAACTTACCCTTTTTTCGGCAATCCGCCAGGCAAGACACCCCTATCGGTTCCTGACCGTGTTACGGGTCTTGGAAAAGAACGTAATGAAATCCGTTTTTTTAGAACCGATACGGACTGGTTACCACACTCTAATAAAGACAAAGGTTTTTTGACACAAACCTGATCGGGTCAAACCGAACTGATCCAATGTTTATAAGTTCCACACAGAAAACCTATCTAGTACTCATGGTACCACAGACAAAGACTTAATCCGACAGGTTAGATGCAGAAATTCGGTTGAAACCGAGCGAAAAAACGACACTTTAACAGACTTTTTTGAACTAAGCGAAGGAGAAATCTCCGGAGCGACTGTTCGGTGAGGCGGAGTAAAGAATCCGACGGTTGGGGTTCAAACAACAGCAGACAGAGGCTTCAACCGAGATCGAGCTCAGCGTTCCATGCCTTGCATGGAAAGTTAACTCTCTGTTCTCCGGGGCAGTTCAAGGGGTTGGAGATCACTGCAACAGTCAGAATACAAGACTTCATGTTGTTTGAAGGAGGTTTGCGCCGTGTTGTAGAACCCAATCCCACACCTTCATGGCCTCCCTGCAAAGCGGGTAGGAATGGGTGCCTCCTTGTTTGTTGAGGTAATACATCACCGCGGTATTGCCTGTTTGTAACAGAAGAAAACTCGGTGGGCTCTCTGACTGGAAGGCCTGCAGGGCATAAAGAACTGCTCTCATTTCCAAAATATTTATGTGGAGATGAGCTTCCAGGGGTGTCCATGAGCCCTGAGACCTGACCCCGTCAAGGTGTGCTCCCCAACCGAAACTTGATGCGTCCGTGGAGAGCGTCGCAATCGGAGAAAGCACAATGAAGGGGACCCCCGCTAAAAGGTTCTTTGAATCTAGCCACCATTGCCAATCCTGGATTACGGCATTCGTGATCCGAATTGGAAGCTCCAAATGGTCTTGCTTCTGATCCCATTGTACACGTAACAGCCACTGGGTCACCCACATGTGGAGACAGGCTAGCGGGACTGTTGCAATGGCGGCAGCCATGTGTCCGAGCAGGAAAAGGATCAGTCTTGCTTGGACAGTCTTCTTTGCCAAGATATCCCTTATGAGGGATCTGATGTGTTCTGCTCTGTCCTGGGGCAAAAAAGCTTTCCCCTGGACGGTGTCCAGACTGCATCTATGAACTGCAGATTCTGTGATGGAACCAGGCGTGACTTCTCCTGATTGATGATGATGCCCAACGTCCCGAACAGGGACTGAGTACAATGAATTGTGGACATCAGAGCCTCCCGAGAGGGTGCCATGAGGAGCCAGTCGTCCAGGTAGAGGAAAGTACAGTTATGTAAGAACTTACCGTAACAGTAGATCTTCGAGAACAGCTCTTGCAGCAGGTTACACCATTAGGACTGAAGCCGGCAGGCATCAGGACCCCACGGAATTCTTCTAGCTAGCTATCTTCAGCGGGGACCGCCCCCGACGTCGGTCCCACCCGCGACGTCAAGCGTAGTACATAAGGGGCGGTCCCGCTAGATTCCCCAGTTGTCCTGCCGGAGACTCCCGGCCACAGAATGACATCAGAATGGGAGACCGAGGATCCGTCATCAAAAGTCAAAGGGCGTAAGCCCCTGCCCAAGGCTCGGTAGGCCAGGCCTCCTCCAAGGGGGAATGGTGGGCGGGAAGGTACCTGCTGCAAGAGCTGTTCTCGAAGATCCACTGTTACGGTAAGTTCTTACGTAACTGTACTATCTTACTTCAAAAAACAGCTCTTGCAGCAGGTTACACCATTAGGACTGATTTCCAAGCAATAGCGCCTGTAAGCATTCTGGGAGGAGGAAACTAGGAAGATCTTTGACAAGTCCTGACTCTAGGACAGGAGACCCTGTATCACGGGCAGGCCAAACCCGGCTCTCACGCGTGATGCAATATCCAGGCTATAATGCCTAATGAATGTGTGCACAGAGCTCCAAGTAGCTGCAGCACAAATGGCAGAGGTGGAGACGTTACGAAGTGCTGCAAACGAGGTAGCCATCCCCCTTGTCGAATGGCCCCGGACTATACCCAGGAGGGGCTTCGGTTTGCTGTCGTAGCAAAATGAGATACACTGGACAAGCCAGCGAGAAAGAGACTGCCTTGAGACTGGTTGGCCCAGCATCCTCTCAGCAAAGGAAACGAATAGTTGCTCCGACTTTCGAAGCTGTTTAGTTCTGTTCAGGTAATACCTTAGACAGCGGTGAACACCCAGGGTGTGAAGCAATGCCTCTCCTCTATTGGAATATTTGGGAAAATATACAGGTAAATCGATGTCCTGGTTGAGAGTGAGGGCAGAGACCACCTTAGGCAAAAACTTAGGATTCGTCCTCAGAGATACTCTGTCCTGGTGGAAAATTAAATAAGGCTCCTTACACATGAGAGCGTGGAGCTCGGAAACTCTCCTTGCTGACGTGACAGCAACCAAAGATAACGTTTTCCATGACAGAAAATGCAGCTTGCAATCTGCGGCAGGTTCAAGGGGGGGAAACGTGAGTTGTTCCAGGACAAAGAGTAAGTCCCATGGAGGAACCGGATCCTTAATGGGTGGCCTAAGGTGTAACACCCCTCTCAGGAAATCTCAAGAGGCATCAAGCTGTGCCACTGTGTGCTGTCCCACCGGGAAGTGGTAAGCAGAAATCGCGCAGAGGTGCACCTTAATAGAGGAGTAAGAAAGACCCGTACGGAATAGGGAAAGCAGGTATTCCAGCACCACTTTCACCGGGCATCCTAGAGGGGAAAGGCCGCGTGCTTGCGACCACAAGCAAAAGCGGCACCATTTCATGGCGTACGTCGCATGCGTTGCCGGCTTTCTGGCCGGGGAAAGGACTTCCACCACCTCTTGCGAGACCCAGTGTTGCAAAATGGCTGTCTCTAGGAGCCATGCATGCAGGTTTAGTGAGTGTAAGTCCGGGTGGACTAGAGAACCTTCCTCCTGAGACAAGAGATGGGAGCTGAAAGGCAATGGGACTGGAGGTTCCCGGGACAGCTGCGTTAGCAAGGGGAACCAGATCTGTCTGGGCCAGAATGGGGCTTCCAGGATCATTGCTGCATGCTCCCTGCGCAGTTTGAGAAGAACTCTCTGGATCAGCAGGAAGGGAGGAAGGCGTGGGGAATCTGTCCGCCCAGGAGAGGGACAACAGCGTCATGAAAACACCAGGCCCTGGATCTAGCGAGCAAAAATTGGGCAGTTTTGCGTTGGATGGGGAAGCGAATAAGTCCAGTTCTGGAGTGCCTCATCGAAGAAACAGATCCTCTGCTACCCCTTGAAGAAGTTCCCACTCGTGGACCTTGGCCTGGGAATGTCTCAGGCCGTCTGCGATTGTGTTGTCCACTCCGGGAACGTGAACTGCAATCAGGCTCGTGCCGTGTCAGATTACCCAATCCCACACTCTCATCGCTTCCCTGCAAAGGGGGTAAGAGTGTGCGCCTCCTTGTTTGTTGAGTTAATACATCACCGCCGTATTGTCTGTTTGAAGCATGAGAGTATTCAGCGGGATCTCTGACTGAAAGGCCTGCAGGGCGTAAAGGACCGCCCTCATCTCCAAAATGTTGATGTGAAGATGAGCTTCTTGAGGGGTCCATGTTCCCTGGGACCTCACCCCGTTCAGGTGTGCTCCCCACCCCAGCCCTGAGGCGTCTGTGGAAAGAATCACCTCCAGGGACGGCGCTGTGAACGGAACACCCAGAGTGTGTTCCTGGGTCTAGCCACCACTGCCAGTCTCGAATCCGGCATTACGTGATTCTGACCGTTCTGCATGTGGTCTTGCCTTTGGTCCCACTGCACTTTGAGCATCCACTGGAGTTACCCACATGTGGAGCCTTGCCAAAGGGACGGTTGGAATGACCGCAGCCATGTGTCCGAGCAAACAAAGGACCAGCCTGGCAGGAGCAGTCTTCTTCGCAGAGAGGTCCCTGATGAGGGATCTGATGCGTTCCGCCCTTTCGTTGGGAAGAAATGCTTTCCCTTGGACAGTGTCCAGAACTGCGCCTATGAACTGCAGCTTCTGTGACGGTACGAGGAGAGACTTCTTGTAATTGATGAAGATGCCCAGAGACTGGAACAGAGCCTGGGTGCTCTGGATAGCCAGCAAACAACGCCTCTCTGGAGGCGGCCATGAGAAGCCAATCGTCCAAGTATGGGAACACATAGTGGCCCTGTCTCCTTAAAGACGCTGCCACGACTGCCATGCACTTGGTAAAGACCCTGGGGGCTGATGACAGTCCGAACGGAAGAGCTCGGAACTGAAAATGGTGGCGCAGGAACCTCCTGTGCGCTTGAGCCACAGGGATATGCAGGTAGGCGTCCTGCATGTCTAGGGACGCTAAGAAGGCGTCCTGCCTTAGCATGGGAATGAGACCCTGAAGGGTCACCATGCGAAATCGTTTGTAGGCGACCGATGTATTTAGGTCACTGAGGTCCAAGATTGGACGGAGGTCCCCTGTTTTCTTCGGAACCAGAAAGAAGTGGGAATAGTATCCGGATCCTATCTGGTTCTCTGGAACATACTCCACCGCTCCCTTCTGCAGGAGCGTGAGTATTTCTTGCCTGATAAGCAATTTGTGCTGACCCGAGTAACGGGAGAGCAGAGGAGGCCTCGAGGGTGGCTTGTCTGCGAATTCTATAAAGTGGCCTCTTTCGACCAACTGAAGGACCCACCTGTCAGTGGTTATGGACTGCCACCCTGGCAGGTAGTCCGCAATGCGACCCCCGACCTTGATGTCCCGTTGATCCTGAGGGCGGGGCGGAAGTCATGCTGTGGCGGCAGAGGGCCAGCAGGGCTGAGCTGGCTTAGCTGGGCGTGACTTCGACCCGCGGGCAACTTTCCCTGGGCTCTGCGAGAGAGCCCTCTGCTGTGGTCCGTGCGGGACTGCTGTTTCTACGTCCGGCCACGAAAACTGCTTTGGTTCCGACGAAAGGAACTAAGCCTGGGTCGGCACATTGCCTGGACCGACCTCACCGCCTTCCCGGCCTCTTGGAGTTTGGTGAGGACCTTCTCAGAGGATTCACCAAAAAGAACTTCTCCATCAAAAGAGGCGTCCAGGATGTTCTTCTGGACATCCGGGGTGAATCCGGAGACACGGAGCCATGAGTGTCTCCGGAGGCATACGCCTGAAGCTGCCGCTCTGGCCAAGGAGTCCGCGGAATCGTACATGGCTCGCAGCACCTGGGTTCCCACGTCCGAACCCGTACGGAGGAGTTGCAACATCTCCTCCTTCTGCTTACCGTCTGGCAATTTGTCCGCCAGGTCCAGTCCCTGCTCCCACAAGGCATTTTGGAACTGTACCATGTGGGTTAAGTAGTTCAGGGATCTGATGGCGCAAGGAGCGGAAGCATAAGTGCGCCTGCCCATAGCATCCAGCTGTTTGAACTCTGGGTCCGGTGGCAGGGTGCTCAAATGCTGTGGTCTCTGGGACCGGTCATGAGAGGCTGTGATGACCAGAGAGTCGGCCAGAGGATGTGAAGCCAGATACTGGTCCTCCCTAGGGGCCTTGTACAGGCGGTCATCTTTCTTGGCATCGCCAGGAAAGGGTGGGCAGCTTCACGCTGGTGATGTCCACAGAGTCCACCAAGGTGGTACCACCACAGGCTTAGGATCTTTCTGCTGAAGATACCTGGCGGGCGTAGTCTCTGGGGTCTAATTCTTCCGCATCCCAGCCCATATTCTCTTGGATATGCCTCATGACTTCTAGAAAGCGATGGGTCATCCGGAGGAGATCTAGGAAGTTCACGTGGGTCGGAGAAGGGATGTGGATCGGAGAGAGGATCTGGATCCTTCCGAGAATTCCGATCCGATGTCCTCCGTCGAGCAAGCGACGGCGTTATCTGGGTCTCTTAGGGCTGGGTGACCCTGAAGAAGATCTGACGGAGGTCTCCTTTTGTCTGGTCTCCCCCTAGGAGGATCCGTCGGCTCCTGGGGGGGAAGGTACATGGCCTGCCGCCCCGGACGGAGTAGGGGGCGCAGGGGCCGGTGGGGTCGCAGGTGGAGGAGGAGGAGGAGGAAGAGGAGGAGGGGTGGGAACCACATCCCTTTTTATGGTGTCCCACCAGTAAGTGAACAAGTCCTTGACCTCGGATCTGGAGAGGCCCGCCGATGGCCGGGTTCCGGCGTCGGCTCCCCAGGGGTCTCCGGTTCCCGGAGAGGGCTCCCTGGGGGGTGCGACAGGACCGGGTTCGCCCGTCTGGTCCTTGGGCTGGGCCAGCTCCTCCTCCGTGTCGTCTCCTGACCCGACGGTCGGTGGGAGGGCGTCGGGATCCTTTCTCAATGGGTGCAGTGCAGACGTCGGGCCCCCGGCCGACAACCCAGAAGACGTAGGCCTGACCGGCGACGGGCGTCTGGCGGTCGACGGTTCCTGGGACCTATGGTGTAGGGCCGGCGCCGGGTCCGACTACTTCTTCAAGGAGGTAAGCTCTTTGGTCTTCCTCTGGGGAGAAGGCGGCAAGGAGGCAGACCTGACGTGGGGTTTGGAACGGCGGGAACCAGACTTATGGTGGTGATGACGGTCCTCCGACCTATGAGGAAGGCCTGGAGGTCTTGGCCTGTGAGACAGAAGAGGGCCGAAGGGGTCTTCACCGCTGCAGGGGGAGGCTGAGAACGGGCCGGGAGGAGGCGGTCTGACCGGGAGCGGGCCTACGAGTCAGAGGCCCTAGGGGACTTGGATCTAACCCTCTCCCTGTGCTTCTCGGGGTGTCTCCGGGCCTCTGAATTCCCCTTGGAGGCTGTGTCCATGGCCCTGATTTTTCTTGAGGAACACCTGAAGGGCCTTCTGGCGATGGATCCGGGTCGGCTGTTGAACTCCTGGCAAAAGAGCAGGACTGGGTGTAGTGGTCTGGGCCAAGGCACGGAAACAGGCCGAATGCGGATCCTTAAACGGGATTTGCTTCCCACAGGCGCACTTCGAAGGATGGCCTTCAACGGAGGTTGGAGAGGACATCAGACAGCAAAAGAGTCAAAAACACGAACTTTTTCCCCGAAGGAAGAACTTAACCAAGCGTCACGTGCTAGAAAGGAGCCGGAGGGTCGAGACATGCAAGTCGACGGCAGGAAAGAAATGAAAATTACGTACCTACCGTAATTCTTGATCTTCTCTTGTATCTTCACCATTCCTTACTGCTTGGGTTAAGCCGGACGCGCACCCTTCTGGGAGTTTTTTTTTGGGAGTCGGCTCCAGGCGCACGCCCTCGAGAGCAATGTCGCATCATGCACGGAGGCCGTTAGGTGCCGCGAGACTCCTCCTCCATCTCAGTTCTGGTGGCGGAGGCGAAAATCAAGTGTAAGAAAAAAGTGAGGCAAGAGAGCCGGGGATAGAAAAGGAAAGGAAATAAACTGAAAAGGAATAAGCCGATGGAGAATAGACAGAGGACAAATTCCTACCTAAGGGACATGAGGGCCTCCTGTCAGAGGCGGCTCTAGGGAGGAACAGAGAGAGGGACAGGGGTAGAAGAAGAAGAAGAAGAAAGAAGAGGCATGTTGAGAGGAGAACAGTGCATATCGAGCATTGTTGGTTGAGGAAGCAAAGGCTCGAGAAACTAATAAAGGCGAGAATCCCAGTTGCTAGGACTGAGAGGTTCCACGAACCTCCTGAACAGATCAAGTGAGGCAGACTCTCTGAACTCTCAACATGCAAGTCCTTCCTCCTAGGTGGGGGCTCCTAGACTGTCGAGCAGAACCTGTTCCGGTAGAGCGCCCATCCAGGAAGAGGACTAAGTCCCTTAGCACCTTGTTAAGTGCTAACATAGAGTGTATCAGACTATGCCTTCTCGAAGGCAGTTTGTGTGAAAAGTAGAGAGGAACTCAATCAGACTTGCTAGGGCAAGGCAGACAGAAGCTTGAAGCTGACAAGTTTAGTCAGCAACTGGAAAAGCTTGAAAAATACCTGCCAGGGGGATTCCAAACTTTGAGGACGCCAAGACAGGGCATGGCACCAGGCTGTGAGACTACATGACCTGAAGAAGGTAAGAGTCGCACCATAGGGCAGTCAGAAAGAGTTCCCTCAGAATTAAAGAAATTTGCAACCGTACTCGTTCCTTCTACCTTGAGGAAAAAAGTGAATCCATTCACAAGAATGGTGAAAAAAAAAAAACAGAAGGGTTTTTTTTTGGCATAAAGGCCAAGGGGGCAGAGAGGAACGGGAGGGGGAGACGCCACAGAAGGAGGCCACTGAGGGAAAGGTGGGTGGGTATCAGTAATGAATGGCGAAGATACAAGAAGATCAAAATTACAGTGGAGTGCGTAATTTTCATATCTTCCTTGTCAATCTTCACCATTCATTACTGTGGAGTGATATGACCCCTCCCCCTTGAAAAAGGGGTAGAACCCTGAGGAACAAGACCCCAGCCTCCTGTTGGTGAAAACAGAAGGAAGACCCTGGCTATCGGAGAGAAGCCCAAGTGGGAGAAGAGCTAGGAGGTGCCCCGAGGACAGGAGACTGAGAAACCCCTGCAGAATCTCCTAGCTCTGGAGGAAAAAAGACGGGTCCCCTGGAAAGCGGAGTGCATCACCCTATGCTGGGCCAGGGGTGACAACCTTGAAAGATGAAGTCATGCTGTCCGCCTAATGCAGATCGCTGTCCCAGCAAGCCTGGAAGCCACCTCATTGGCGTCATAAGATGCCCTTGCTTGGTGCCTTGCCAGCTCCAGGCCTATAGCGGAGAGGGCAATAGCCTGTCTGGTTTGCTCCGTATCAGGCATTGATGCTAGGAGCTGCGAGAGCATCGACCACAGATGCCGACTGTAGGCAGCGTGGTGAGCCTGATGTGATGCAATGCAAGCCACCGCACGATAAGAAGGGAACACTCTTCGCCCCCACCGGTCGAACTGTAGGGAATCCGAATCCGGTGGGTGGTCGTCATGTCAGCCACAGCAGGCGCCGGAAGAGCTAGGTACACCAAACCCGAGGCCGGGTTGGGAAGGTACCAGGGATTCGAGGGGCACAATACGCTCGACGACAGTCTGCGGGGCTGGAGAAAGCGGTGGCGACTGCAAGGAGCGGATAGGCGCCTCCTGGAAGGGACAGGCCAGGAAGGTACCACCAGGTGCTGGGCACTGAATTCTCCAAGGAATTCACGCGTCTCCCGTTCAGTATAGTCTCGACCAACGTAAGAGATTCGAAGATCCCTCATCATCCTCGAAAGGAATCACTGATATTCCGTGAAATCAGCGTCGGAAGAAAGATGAGCAGGAGGTTCCACTCCCTCAGAGGAGGAAGACGAGGATGATGGAGAGCTTGAATGTCAGAAGATTCCTGCGGCGGTGGGGAGAGTCAAAGACCGCTCATGCATGTCTAACGTGTGAGGAGAGGCAGCCATGAGACCTCTGAATTGCTCCCAGGATAACGGACCCGTGGGACCGACACTTGGCCTGGGCGGGGTGGATGCAGGGTACTGGAGAAGGGCACCTATGAAGAGCAACTGACCTCTGCCAGTGCTCTGAAATCCGAGGGAGACGGGCGAGCTGGCGGGATCCCGGACAACAAACCAGGCGCAAGGCGGGACCCTGAGGATGCGATGCCTGGAAGAGCCCGGGGGGGACATCCTGTAGCGAACCGGGACTGCATGGATCAGAAGGGCAGTCCACAGCAGCGCCACCCGGAGAGAAATGAAAATTACGGCCCTACAGTGAATTCTGATCTTCTCTTGTATCTTCACCATTCATTACTTACAGGGTGTTAGCGGGCTGTCCGCTCCACTGCGGAACTTTTTTTTTTTTTAAGTTTGCCTAACTGCACCGCCCTCGGGAGTGGCGTCATCGTCATGTGCGGCGGCGATCAGTCACCGACTCCTCCTCAACTCAGTTCTGTGAGCCGGAGAGGCAAAGTGAGGAGAGAGAATATAGAATAGCGAGGCAAGATAGCGGGGATAGCAAAAGCAAGGAAGAATGAACTGAAAAGGAATAAGCCGATGGAGGAAGGACAGAGGAGATAAAGTATCCTAGCCTAGGGACTGCAGGGCCTCCTCACTGGGCGACTCTAGGAGGAGAGATAAAGTAAGGAGATGAGAAAATAGAAGAAGAAGAAGAAAGAAGAGAGATGGGATGTTGAAGGGACAGAATGCCTAACGAGCATAGTTAACTTAGAGCTGAAGGGCTCGACTAAGAGGAAGCAAGAATCCCGGAGATGAGAAGCTGAAGAAGGTTCACCAAACCCGCTAGACAGACTCTGGAGGGCATAGTCCTTATCCTCAACATGCCATTGTTATTGATACCCCCCTCGGGTTCCTGGCGCGATAGGCCTAGAATCGAGGACACCCGAGAGGAAAAAGGAACCCCAGACAGCAGGAGGTGCTGCTCTGGGACTAAAAAAAGGAAAATGTAAGCCTTTCAGGCGTT
This sequence comes from Neoceratodus forsteri, assembly GCA_016271365.2. Lineage (NCBI taxonomy): Eukaryota > Metazoa > Chordata > Ceratodontiformes > Ceratodontidae > Neoceratodus > Neoceratodus forsteri. The sequence goes on along the minus strand of CM057449.1, from coordinate 240,526,497 downwards.
TTAAGCATAGAAATGGGACTCAGACAGACTGGCCAAGGCTTAGGCTGGCGAGTTGGATATGGTCAGCACAGCTCTTCTGTAAAAATTGTCAGGAGGACACTTAAAGGAGAAACCAAATTGCAAACTAGCGAGAGGAGATTACCTTCTCATTTCCCTCGTTTGTTTTCCTTTTTTTTTACAGAAGAAATTTGAGGTTGGTTGCATGACCCCAAAACCAAGGTGCCTATAGCAGTGAAAAAGAGTTCCCTCAGCATTTTTCCCTTTTTTTTTTAAAAGAAAAAGGAACAGGCAGCTCCCGTTCCTCTGCTCTGCAGGGCAAGAATGGGGGTTTGATTCCAGGGCAATATCTGGAACACGGGATTGCAGGATCAACTGAATAGCCTGAACCAGGCCAAAACCCCAGAGATATCTTGTCAGGATAACGGCAAGAGATAGTTGTGCAGTCTGATCGCCAATGCAATCCACGAGATGGCCTCAGAATCTTACAGTAATTAATTTTCTGGAAAATTAGAAACCCCCAAAGAAGGATTTTTTTTTTTTTTTTTTAAATTAAGCAATTATTCCTAGTTTTTAAGAAAATTTTTTTTTTTTCAGAGAGAAGGAGGAACAGGGGTGGAGAACCCACAGGAAGAGGCCACTGAGGGATGGTGGGCGGGAGTAAGTAATGAATGGTGAAGATACAAGAGAAGATCAGGAATTACGGTGGGTACATAATTTCATATCTTCCTTGTCAATCTTCACCATTCATTACTTCCTGAGTAATACAAGCTCCTCTTCCCTGGAGGAAGAGGTAATACCCTGAGAGACAAGACCCCCAGCCTTCTGCTGGTGAGAAAACAGAAGGAAGACCCTGGCTTATTCAGAAAGCTAAGTGGGAGAAGAGCTGAGGAGGTGCCTCGAAGGCGAGGAGGCGAGAGGCCCTGTAAAGTCTCCTAGCTCTGGAAGAGAAAAAGCAGGTCCCCAGGCGGGAGCGAATCACCCTACTGGCGGGCCAGGGTGACAACCTGGAAAGCAAGCATGCAGTCCGCCTGATGCAGGATCGCTGTCCCAGCAAGCCTGGAAGCCACCTCACTGGTGTCATAAGATGCCCTTGCTTGGTGTCTTGCCAGCTCCAGGCCTACAGCGGAGAGCAGCGGCTTGTCTGGTTTGCTCCGTGTCAGGCATGGAGTGCCAGCAGCTGGGACATCATCGACCACAAATGCCAGTTATAGGCAGCGTGGTGAGCCTGATGTGATGCAATACATGCACTTTCATGCGAGAAGAGAACACTCTTAAGCCCCAATGGTCGAACTGGAGAGAGTCCGAATCCGGTGGGCGTCGTCGCCAGAACAGCAGCGTCAGAAGGAGTATCCAGGTACAAAAACCTGAGGACGGGTTGGGAAGGGAACCTAGAGACTCAGAGGGGCACAATACCTACGCTGGCAGTCCGCGGGGGCTGGGAAGAAGCGGCAGGGAACTGCCAGGACGGATGGCGCCTCCTGGAAGGGATAGGCCAGGAAGGGTACCACCAGATGCTGGGCACTGAATTCACCAAGGAATTCACGCGTCTCCCGTTCGGTATTGTCTCTCGAACATGGAAATCCGAGATCCTCACCATCCTCGGGAGGAAGCTGATATTCTGTGAAATCAGCACCGGAGGACAGATGAGCAGGGGTTCCTCTCCCTCAGAGGAGGGAGACGAGGATGATGGGGAGCTGGAATGCTCAGAGGATTCCTGCGGCGGTGGGGAGAGTCGAAAGACCCGCTCATGCATGTATCTAACATATGAGGGGAAGGCCGCTGCAGAACCTCTGAACTGCTCCCAGGATAACGGACCCGTAGGACCGACATGGCCCGGCGGGGTGGTGAAGGCAGAGATGGGAGAGGGGCACCTGCTGGAGGCAACTGCTCTGTGAGGGCTCTGGAATCCAGGGAAAGGAGCCCTAGTAGGAGGGATCGGATATCAAACCAGGCCGCAGAGCGGAACTCTGAGGAAGGAGCCTGGAAGAGCCCTGGGGAGAAACTCCCCTGCGACGGCGCGGGACTGCATGGATCCAGAAGGGCAGTCCGCACAAACACCGCGCGAGGACACCCCTAGAACCCTGGGGGAGGAGGGGCTCTGCACTCTGACTCTGGCCACCCCCCTGAGGTGGCCAAAGAAGACACGGGCAGCAGGCCGCCTGCCCTCAACCCTCGGATTCAGGAGGGCCTCCTCCCTCGACTGCGTCCCCACCATCCCTAGAGGAGGCAACAGCACCCGAAGTAGCTTAGTCACCGAGCCTCCAGAGAGGGCCTCCCCTCTGTCCCCCGTCTGCCCCTGGGACTCTCAGCCACCCCAGCAGGAACCCTCAGGAGGCAGCGGTGGGGGACAGAGGAGGAGAACCCTGCTCGCCCTGGTACCCCTAGCCACGAGGACCCAGATCCCAAGAATGGGGTGCCAGGATGGGTCCACATCTGAGTCATAGTCCTCCGAGGAGGACCCAGACCAGCAGGGACACCGTCCATGGGAAGCTTTCTTCCCGAGGAAAGAGCGGAACACATGAGTTAAAAACAGTAAGGGTGACGCCAGAAAATTATTGTTCACTCAATACAGGGAAACTCTAAAATCACTAAAACAAGCTATTCTGCAATCTAAAAAGAAACTTGAGTTTCGTCTGGCCCATACCAAAAACAACTATAAATCACTATTTTCCTACCTTAATAATAAAAAAATAAATAATAGACACATGGGGCCCCATGCATACATGACACAATTATATCTACAGACAGAGATATGGCAGACACATTTAACAAGCAATTCTGCTCAGTATTTATCAATAAAGAGGTTCCTAAACAATTCAAACCTGCAAACAATGTTACCCCCCTCTTACATCATCACCGAGGATGATACACTAAAGCATTTTTATCCCTAAAACCATTCCAGTCCAGTCCTGATAACATCAGTCTCGATTTCTAATTAGAGACAGCTGCTGCATTACTAAACCACTCAATTATATTCAACAATTCTTTATATGAGGGAATTATCCTCAGGACTGACAATGGCTACTGTAGTCCCAATCTTTAAGAAGGGTAACCATTCTAGACCAGAAAATTACCGTCCGATAAGTCTGACTTCTGTTATAAGCAAGATCATGGAGAAAGTTATTAAGAATCTACTAGAGCACGAATCTATTGGGGGTAACTTGACTCGACTACACAACATGGCTTTTAGACAGGGATACCCTGTACTACTAACTTGGTTTCCTTTTATAATCATGTCAGTACGGCATTGATAATGGCATCCCTATGGATGTGATACTTCTCCTATTAGTAGAGCATTCGTCAAAGTCCCTCATGACATCCTACTTGACAAAATGAATGATATGGGATTCTCTTACTAATCATAATCAACTGGGTGTCGGGTTGGTTGAATGGAAGATATCAGCAAGTCAGAATTAATGGCTCACTTCTCCACCCACTGAGTGTGACCATGCGGGTCCCACGGATCTGTGTTGGGACCCACCCTGTTTAACATCTTTATTAGTGATCTGCAGGCTAGCCCTGAAAATGTTCTCTCAAAATTTGCTGATGACACTGTGCTGTGTGGCTCTTGTTCTTTACATCGACAAACAGAGAAACCATGAGGAATAACTTAAAATCCATCAAGAATGGTGCAGTTTTAAACAAAATGACACTCAACTCAGACAAGTGTCATGTTGTACACTTTGGTAAGAACAACCCTAGGCAGACTTATTTTCTGAACAGTGTGGCCCTTCATGTCACCATTAGAATGTGATCTCGGTAATCATTAATAATAAACTATCCTCTAGTGATCATTGCAGGGTGATAGCTAGGAAATCTAACGCCTGCTCACTCAACCAACGTTTGTTTGTGTCTAGGACACAGGAATGCATAATCCCTTTGTACAGAGCTTATGTCAGGCCCCATCTGGACTATGGATCCCTCTGCTGGAGTCCCTACCTGGGGCAGGACGTTGACAGGCTGAGAGGGTGCAGAGAAGAGTCACAGAATGGTCCCTATTTATCCTAACTTGACTACGAGGAAAGATTAAGAGTTACAGCGTTACACTCACTACGCACAAGACGTACTCAGAGGTGACCTTCTCCTATTGCACAAAATCAAGAATTCTCAGAGTTAATGCACCACTGTGGCTTACATTTCTCTTCCAGCTGGTCTTCCCACTGGTACTCATAACAACCAGATATTTGTATCTAAGCTAAAACAACAAAAGGTTAAACTACTTTACAGTAAGAACCCCCAAACTGTGGAATCTCCTTCCACAATACTTAGTGAACAGTAGCTCTAATACAGTCTTCAAAAGGGGCTGATTGTTGGCTCTGAGTCTAACAACTCATAGTATAATTATCCTACCAATGTGGTGGGGACAACTCGATGGGCAGTAGCCTTTTTTGTCCTTTGAAACTGAGTAAACATCAGATCCCCATCAGGGATCTCTCAGCGAAGAAGACTGTCCCGCCAGGTTGGTCCTTCGCCACTCGACACATGGCTGCGGCCATTCCAACCGTCCCTTTGGCAAGGCTCCACATGTGGTAACTCAGTGTGATGCTGAAAGTGCAGTGGACTAAAGCAAGACCCATGCAGTATCCGGTCAGAATCACTGTAACGCCGTGATTCATGACTGGCAATGGTGGCTAGACCCAGGGACACTCTCTGCTGGTGTCCTGCTATGCACCGTCCCCTGGAGGTAATCCTCTTCACAGATGCCTCAGGGCTGGGTGGGAGCACACCTGAACAGGGTGAGGTCCCAGGGAACATGGACCCCTCCGGAAGCTCACCTCCACATCAACGTTCTGGAGATGAGGGCGGTCCTTTAGGCCCTGCAGGCCTTTCAGTCAGAAATCCCGTCGAGTACTCTTCTGCTTCAGACAGACAATACGGCGGTGATGTATTACCTCAACAAACAAGGAGGCGCACACTTTTACCCCCTTTGCAGGGAAGCCATGAGAGTGTGGGATTGGGTAATCCGACACGGCGTGAGCCTGATTGCAGTTCATGTTCCCGGTGTGGACAACACAATCGCAGACGGCCTGAGTCGTTCCCAGGCCAGAGTCCATGAATGGGAACTCCTTCATGAGGTAGCGGAGGATCTGTTTCTTCGATGGGGAACTCCAGAGTTGGACTTGTTCACTTCCCCAATGCAAAACTGCCCAATTTTTGCTCGCTAGATCCAGGGCCTGGTGTTTGCTGGCGAGACGCGTTGTCCCTCTCCTGGGCAGACAGATTCCTCTACACTTTCCCTCCCTTCCCGTTGATGCAGAGAGGAGTTCTCAAACTACACAGGAAGCACGCAACAATGATCCTGGTAGCGCCTTTCTGGCCCAGGCAGATCTGGTTCCCCATGCTGTCGCAATTGTCCCAGGAACCCCCAGTTCTGTTGCCTTTCAGCTCCCATCTACTGTCTCAGGAGGAGGGTTCTCTAGCCCACCTGGACTTACGCCCACTGAACCTGCATGCTTGGCTTTTCGAGACATAGCCATCATGCGATACAGGGTCTTGCAAGAGGTGGAGGAAGTTCTCTCCGCTGCCAGAAAGCCGGCAATGCATGCGACGTACGCCATGAAATGGCGCCGATTTTGCCTGTGGTCTCAGGCACGGGCCTCTCCCCTTTAGAATGCCCAGTGAAATCGGTCCTGGAATACCTGCTTTCCCTCTTCCACTCAGGTCTCGCCTACTCCTCTATTAAAGTTCACCTCTGTGCGATTTCGGCCTACCACTTCCCTGTAGGTCAGCGCACAGTGGCACAACTCGATGCCTCTTGGGACTTCCTGAGCGGGGTGTTACACCTTAGGCCACCCATCAAGGATCCCGCCCCTCCTTGGGACCTACTCTTCGTCCTGGAGCAACTCACGCTCCCCCCCTTTGAACCTGCTGCAGATTGCGAGCTGCGTTTTCTGTCATGGAAAACGTTATTTCTAGGGACATGGACATGTTGTTCATCCACACTTATTGGCAGGTTCCTTGCCGCTTTAAATCTTGCCAGAAGGTCTTCAAGCTGGCTCCTCCCACCCACCCGGGTGGTAAAACCCTCGACTCCGTCCCATGACGCCAGATCTTCCTTACCGCTTGGAAGCTCAGGATCTTACTTGAGACACAGCTCTTGCAGCAGGTTACACCATTAGGACTGAAGCCGGCAGGCATCAGGACCCCACGGAAAAATTCTAACTAGCTATCTTCAGCGGGGACCGCCTCCGACGGCGGTCCCGCCTCCGACGTCAGACGTAGTACATAAGGGGGCAGTCCCGCCCGATTCCCCAGTTCTTTCCCGCCGTCGACTTGCATGTCTCGACCCTTCGGTTCAGTCTCTAGCGCGTGATGCATGGTTTAGTTCTTTCCTACGGGAAATTCGATTCTCTACAATCAAGTTTTTCTGATGTCCTCTCCGACCTCGATCACCCCAAGTGTGCTTGTGGGAAGCAGATCCTTCAAGGACCCTCACTCGCCTGTATCCGGTGCCTAGGCCCAGACCACGACACCCGGCCTGCTCCTTTGCCAGGGGTTTAATAGCAGAACCGGATCCGTCGCCAGAAGGCCCTTCAGGCTTTTGCTGGAAGAAAAGCTTAAGACCATGTCTTCCAAGGGGACTCAAAGAAGGCCCACAAGCACGCTGAGAAACGTGAGGGAGAAGGCCCTTCCAGGTCCCCATCTAGGGCCTCAGACTCGCGCAGCTCTGGTTCCAGGTCCGACCGCTCCCCTTCCCGGGCCAGCTCTCAGCCTCCCCCTGCTGCGGTCAAGAAGTCTTCATCCTCTTCTCAGGCCAAGACTGCCAGACCTTCCTCGTCCTCCAGGGCCCTGGTCAAGTCTGGGGATCGCCACCATCACCATAAGTCGGGTTCCCGCCTTTCTGAACCCGATGTCAGGTCGGCTTCCTTGCCTCCTCGCAAGACTATGGAGCTTACCTCTCTGAAGAGGCCGCAGGACCCGACGCCGGTGTGCCCGTCGTCGTCCTCTCGCCACAGATCCCCGGAGCCGCCGTCTGCCAGATGACCGTCGCCGGCCAGGCCAACGCATCATCAGACGCCGTAGGGGACCGCGCCGCTCCTATTGAGAAGAGAACCCGGACGCCCAACCGACGTCGGTCAGGAGACCATCACCGAGGAGGAATTGACTCAGCCCGAGGACCAGACGGTGACCCCGTCCTGTCGAGTAGCCCAGGAACCTCGCCATTACCCGAGCCCCTGTGGAGCCGACGCTGGACCCGACGACTGGCCCACCGGTGCTCGGACCGGCTGCTGGCCTTTCCATGTAGAAGTGAAGGAGCTGTTCACTTACTGGTGGGACACCATAAAGAAGGACATGGTTCCCACTCCACCTCCTCTTCCTCCTACACCGATCACTCCTCCAGTTCCTGCGCCCCCCTCTCCATCGGGGTCGGCAGGCCGACTGCCTCCTCCCCGGGAGCACAGAACACCTCCAAGGGGGAGACCAGACAAACGGAGACCTCCGTCCAAATCCTCTTCCAGGTCACCCAGCCCTAAGAGACCCAGAAGATGCCGACGATCGCCTTCGACGGAGGACACAGGATCAGAGTCCTCAACATCCACGCGAGATGCCAAAGTCTCCTCCGGATGACCCATCGTTCTCGGATATTATGAGACACATCCAAGAGAACATGGGATGGGATGTGGAAGAGCTAGACCCCGGAAGGCTATGCCTTGCAAAGTATCTTCAGCAGAAGGACCCCAAGCCTGTTGGAGCCACCTTGGTAGACACTTTCGTGTGACGCCACAAGGGCAGCGTGAAGCCGCCCACTCGGCTTCCGGCAATGCCGTAAGAAAGCTGATCGCTTGCAAGGCTCCCAGGAAGACCAGTACTTGACTCAGCATCTTCAGGCCGACTCTTTGGTCATAACAGCCTCACGACCCGGTCCCAGAGACCGCAACATCTGAGCACCCTGCCACCGGACCCAGAGTCCAAACAGCTTGGATCGCTATGTAGGCGACGTATGCTTCCGCTACCTGCGCCATCAGATCCCTGAATTACTTGACCACATGGTGCAGTTCCAAAATGCCTTGTAGGGAACAGGGTCTGGATGCGCTGAGAAACTGCTGGAAGGTGAGCAGAAGGAGGAGATGCTTCCAGCCTGTTCGACGTCGGAACTCAGTGCTACTGAGTCATGATGACTCAAGAGACTCCTCGGCCCGAGCAGCAGCTTAGGCGTGGCATCCGTGAGACTGTTCTTGATTACGCTTCCTCGGTCTACTCCCGACGTCCAGAAGAATATCATGGACGCCCCATTCGAGGGAGAAGTCTTGTTTGGTAAGCCCTCAGAGAAGATTATTACCAAACTCCAAGAGGCCGGGAAGGCGGTGAGGTCGGTTCAGGCCATGTACCGACCCAAGCTTAGTTCCTTTCGTAGGAACCAAAGCTGATTTCGTGGACAGACACAGAGGCAACAGTCCCGCCCCGTTCCACAACAGAGGGCTCAAGCTCAGAGAGCCCAGGGAACAACCCGCAGGCCGTAGCCAGCGTACTTCCAAGCCGGTCCAGCCAGCGGGACCCTCAGCTGCCACAGCCTGACTCCTTTCCGGCCCCCGCCCCTCAGGATCAATGGGAAATCATGGTCAGGGGTCGCATTGCGAACTTCCTGCCAGGATGGCAGGCTATAACCACCGACAGGTAGGTTCTTCAGTTGGTCGGAAGAGGCCACTTTATAGAATTCGCAGAAAAGCCACCCTCGAGGCCTCCTTTGCTCTCCCGGTACCCGGGTCAGCACAAGTCACTGATCTGGCAAGAAATACTCGGGCTCTTGCAAAAGGGAGCGATAGAGTATGTCCCAGAGAACCAGAGAGGACAAGGATACTATTCCCACTTCTTTCTGGTTCCAAAGAAAACAGGGGACCTCCGTCCGATTCTGGACCTCAGCGACCTCAACGTGTCGGTTGCCTACAAGAGATTCCGCATGGTGACTCTTCCGGGTCTCATTCCCATGCTGAAGCAAGACACCTTCTTAGTGTCTCTAGACATGCAGGACGCATACTTGCACATCCCTATAGCTCAGGCACACAAGAGGTTCCTGCGCTTCGAGTTTCTCGACCGTCACCTTCAGTTCCGAGCCCTTCCATTCGGACTGTCATCCGCATTCCAGGGTCTTTACCAAATGCATGGCAGTCGTGGCAGCATCTCTAAGGAGACCGGGCTATTATTGTTCCTGCACCTGGACGACTGGCTTTCATGGCTGCCTCCAGAGAGGCGCTATTACTAGCATCCAGAGCACCCAGGACCTGTTCCGATCTCTGCAAGATCCTAATCAACCACTTAGAAGTCTCTCCTGGTACCATCGCAGAAGCTGCAATTTATAGGCGCAGTACTGGACACCTGCTCAGGGAAGAGCATTTCTTCCGGACGACAGAGCGGAGCGCATCAGATCCCTCATCAGGGAGTTTTCGTCAACAAGACCGTTCCCTGCCAGGTCGGTCCTTGCTTCACTCGGACACATGGCTGCTGCCATTCCTACTGTCCTTTTGCAAGGCTCCACATGCGGTAACTCAGTGGATGCTCAAGGTGCAATGGGATCAAAGGCAAGACCACATGCAGCATCCGGTCAGAATCACTGCGAACACCGTGATTCGAGGACTGGCAGTGGTGGCTAGACCCAGGGTCACTCTCCACGGCGTCCTGTTTATAGCGCCCCCGGAGGTAATCCTCACCACAGACGCCTCAGTTCTAGGGTGGGGAGCACACCTGACGGGGTGAAGTCCCAGGGCACGTGGACCTCTGGAGGCTCATCTCCATATCAATGTCCTAGAGATGAGGGCGGTCCTCTATGCCCTGCAGGCCTTTCAGTCAGAAATCCCGCCGAGTACTCCCCTGCTTCAGACAGACAACATGGCGGTGATGTATTACCTCAACAAACAAGGAGGCGCACACTCTTACCCCTTGGAGGAGGCCATGAGGGTGGGATTGGTGTAATCCGACACGGCGCGAATCTTGATCACAGTACATGTTCCCGGGTGGACAACACGATTGCAGACGGCCTGAGTCGCCCCAGGCCAGAGTCCACAAGTGGGAACTTCTTCAAGAGTAGCAAGGATCTGTTTTCTTGATGGGGAACTCCAGAGTTGGACTTGTTCGCATCCCCATCCAACGCAAAACTGCCCAATTTTTGCTCGCTAGATCCAGGGCCTGGTGTTTTCTGGTGAGACGCGTTGTCCCTCTCCTGGGCAGGCAGATTCCTCTACGCTTTCCCTCCCTTCCCGTTGATTCAGAGAGTTCTTCTCAAACTGCGCAGGGAGCAAGCAACCATGATCCTTGTGGCCTCCTTTTGGCCCAGACAGATATGGTTCCCTTTACTGATTCAACTATCCCGGGAACCTCCGCTCCCGTTGCCGTTCAGCTCCCATCTCTTGTCTCAGGAGGAAGGTTCACTGGTCCACCCGGACTTAAGCTCACTGAACCTGCGTGCATGGCTCCTAGAGACATAGCCATCTTATGTCACGGGTCTCGCAAGAGGTTACGGAAGTTCTTTCGCAGCCAGAAAGCCGCAACGATGCGTGAGTTTCATGAAATGGCGCCGCTTTGTTTTATGCTCGCGCGCACTCGATTTTTCCCTTTAGGTTGCCCGGTGAGAGTGGAGTTGGACTACCTGCTCTCCCTTTTCCGTTCGGGCCTAGCCTACTCCTCTGTCAAGGTGCACCTCTGTGCCATCTCTGCCTACCACTTTCCAGTGGGACATCGCACAGTGGCACAATTAGACGCCTCTCAGGAATTTTTGAGAGGGGTGTTACATCTTAGGCCACCCATTAAGGACCCAGTGCCTCCATGGGATTTGCTTTTTGTCCTGGAACAACTCACGCTTCCCCCCTCGAACCTGCCGTGGATTGCGAGCTGTGTTTTCTGTCATGGAAAACGCTGTTTTTGGTTGCTGTTTCTTCAGCGAGAAGAGTTTCTGAGCTTCAAGCTCTCATGTGCAAAGAGCCTTATTTAGTTTTCCACCGGGACAGAGTATCCCTGAGGACCTAATCTCAAATTTTTGCCAAGGTGGTTTCTACACTCACTCAATCAGGATATTGACCTGCCGGGTCTACTTCCAATTACTCTAATAGAGGAGGCACTGCTCCACACCTGGATGTTCACCACAGCTTGAGGTATTACCTCAACAGAACTAAACAACTCGTAGTTCAGAGCAACTTTTCGTTTCTTTTTGAAAGGATGATGGGCCAACCAGTATCCAAACAGTCCCTATCTCGCTGGCTTGTCCAGTGTATTTCATACTGTTATGATATCAAACAAAAGCCCTCCCGGTGCAGTCCGGGGTCATTCCACCTAGGTGTGGCACCTCTTTGCAGCACTCCGAAACGCTCCACCTCTGCCCATATGTGCTGCAGCCACTTGAGCTCTGTGCATACATTTATCAGGCATTATAGCCTGGACACGCCTCGGCGAAGAGCTGCTTCGGCCTGCAGAGTGCACAGGGTCTTCTGTCCTAGATTCAGTACCTGGAATGTAATTCTAGTTCTCCTCCCAGAATGTTGGCAGCGCATTGCTTGAGAATCAGTCCTGTTGAGACTTTGCTGCAAGAGCTGTGTCTCGAGTAAGATAGTGCAGTTACGTAAGAACTCACCGTAACAGTAGATCTTCGATAACAGCTCTTGCAGCAGGTACCTTCCCGCCCAACCTTCCCTTGGAGGAGGCATGGCTTAGGCCTTTACTATCAGGGATTTTTTCCTTTGACTTCTGACGGTGGATCCTCGGTCTCCCATTTCGCTGGAGAAACAGCTTGTGGCTCAGTTTCCGGCGGGAGAATTGGAGTTGGGCGGGACCGCCCTTATGTACTACGTCTGACGTCGGAGGCGTGACCGACGTTGGAGGCAGTCCCCGCTGAAGATAGCTAGCTAGAATTTTTCCGTGGGGTCCTGATGCCTGCCGGCTTCAGTCCTAATGGTGTAACCTGCTGCAAGAGCTGTTCTCGAAGATCTACTGTTACAGTAAGTTCTTACGTAACTGTACTTTCCTTCCTTAGCGCTCTGCGTTCGACTGGTTCCTGGAAATTTCGGTCTTCGAAATCTTTTAGAAGATTTTTTGATATCTTCTTCCTCGCTCCGGCGATGGCTCAATCCCTTCCCTGCCCCGGAGGCACCCATTTTTTTCTCCAGGAGAGAGACCGCACTCCATCGCAAGGCTACTGCATTGACCTGGATCATGATCCTCAGCTTCTGCGATTTTTGTTGTGCTGGCCAGCTCTCTCTGGAGGACCACGCGTCTGCTTAGCTTGACTTCCGTAGTTTTTCCCACTCCGAAAACCCCTCGATCGCCAGGCGTCCGCCTGCTGTTTCTGAGCAGCTCGATTCCACGGGCGGGGTGGCTCACCTCCTCTTCCTCGGTTGCGGCGCTTTCCCGCTGTCCTTGGGTTCACTCATTCAGCTTCATTCAAGGAGCTTCATCATCTTCTTTCCGAAGGAGAGGGACCCTGGGCCATGGGGCCGCAGGCGGGTCCCTTTGTTATCTCATGGAGCGAAAAGTCCCTCCCTGTAGGCCGACGCCCGGCTTCGGTCGAGCATGCGGCTTTGGCCTCTGGCCTCACGGTGTCCCCGTCAGGTCAGCCAGCCAGGACCCCAGTCGACGTGGCCGAGCCCCTCGGCATGTCATCTGGGCCATCTCCTGCTAGTGCCGCGATTTTCTCGGCTGGTTTCCGGGGCTGGGAGGTCTCTGTCAGTAGTCTCTTGGGCCCGACAGTCCCCGGCCAAATTCCTCCAAGCCGAGGAGGAGCGGTGCGCCTGCTCTCTCCAGCCCACCCTCGGTTTCCCGAGGATTGGGTCTCGTCCTCCTCTCGGTTCAGCTCCACGCCAACCTCGGTGTTCTCGGTCGGGCACCGAGGTCAAGTGGCTTTGCCGTCTTCTCGCCCCCTCCTCGGATGAGGAGGGCTTCGATGCTTGGTGTCGACGCTGACGAGGAACTTGCAGTGGCGGCAGATGCTGTCTGAAGTCAATCGACCCGATTCATTCTCCAGCTAGTAAGCAGTCACGCCTGCCGGCTTCTAATACAGCCGCCGAGGTAATCGAGGAGCCCTTCAGGGCCGTTGCTCGCCCGATCCTCGCTGCTCCTCTGCCATCGGTCGGAACCCAGGCCGACCATGACCTGTTTCTCAGGTCACCTGTCCCTCACTCTGCCGCCTCGGCGGATGAAGACTGACTCTATTCGCGGCAGCTTTTTGCAGACTCGAGCCTGACATCGGCTCCATTATGTTTCTTGCGGGAGGACCCATGGTCTTCCCAGAACATTCTGTGATCGACTGCCCATCGGGTCCTCTTTGGGTCTGCTCCTGCTCATCTCGAATTCACTGGAATGTAGCTCGAGCTCCGCTTCCAAACGGCACCTTACCCCTCACGGAGATTCTGGATCAAGGGGCTCTCCTCGAGGCCTTCCCGTGGCTGAGGCTATCAGGCCCAGCCTGGAGCTCTGGCAGGCTGCTACTTCCTGCCTCTGCGCCTTCGGCCAGGGTGGCCAGGAAGTACCCTGTCCCTGTCGTTCTCTCCGTCTGCTCTGAGCACCCTCGGCTGAAGGGTAGTTTCACCCCACAATGTTTTCAACGTTTTGGAAATACTAGGGACATGGATAGGCCCCTGACAAAGAGTCCAGAAGGATGGACCACGCCGGGCGCAAGGTTTACGCCTGCCCCTCCCTAGGCCTCCATCAGACCAGCCTGTGGCACTGATGCGCATGCTCCCACACCCCTTGGGTTCTCTGGATGAGGTGTCCTTCTCATCTTCCACGGTCCGCGGGTTCGGACCAGGGTAAGGCGATGGCAAACAGCAGCCTAGTCGGCTCTGGATCTGCATGCGCCTGTACATCGGTGGCGGCCGCAGGTGGCCATGCGCGCGCAGGGCGTGGCTGGAGTTATCCTCTTTCCTTGAAAACCAGCATGAGTTACGGATATCCCCTTCTTGGGGACTGACCTCTTGGCCCTGGAGTGGAGGGACATAATCAGGCCCAGAAGTCCGATGCTGCCCGACTCTGTCAGTTCCGCCTGAGGGACAAGGGCAGCCCTCAGCCTTGCGTAGCGCCCTGGCCCCTACTCCCGCGGCTCCTGACCGCCCAGCATGCTCGCTGGGCGGCTGTTGCCAGACCAGCGCTTTCTCCAAAAGGAAGCAGAGAAGTGGGGTCCGAGAGTCCCCTCGCCTCTTCCTCCGCCTAGCCTGCTCAGTGACGTGGCTGAAGGGAGCTGTCCCAGCCCGCCCCCGCCTGTTCGGCATTCCTCGTGGGGGGATTTGCCCGCACCCTTCCTCTCTTGGTGGTGTTAAAGAAAAAGCCCTGTCGTGGGTTGCGAACAGGTTTCCTCTTGAGTCACACCCCACGGGGATCTTGGGTCCACAGACCCTCATCGGACTGCTGAGCCGACTTGCCTGGCCCCTAATTAGAGGTGGTCAGTAAGGTGGTGGCCTCTTTCTGACCCGGGTTCGAGTCCGGTGTTCCTGGCCTCAACGGACGGGGCTTGCGCCCTCTCGGCATGACGGATGGTCCCTCACGATCTCCCCATCCCTGTAGATCGAGGCATGTGGCTTCCTCCTGGCCTCCAGGACGTATTTCCTCCTCGTTCTGTCCGCTCTGAGAGACCCTCCCTTTCCCAGGTGAGAGGTCTCTAGTTCCCTGGCCAGGCCCTTCATTCCTGCTCCGCAGTTTTCATGGGCTATGAAGGGTCTCGGTGCGAACCCCACCCGGATGGCGGCCTGATTAATACCTTCCGGGTTTACACTGGTCTCCCCTTACCAGAACCACGTTGAACTCATGCCTTGCAGGTGAGGTTTCTCCGGACTAGCTCGACTCTTGAGTCCAAGCTCGGCCCGGCAGACAGGGCTGAGGTCTTCCTCCTTACCCAGTCAGGTTGGCTGGTCATTGTGCCCTTCCGGACCTCCTGCACCTCCGGGCTCTTGGCGGCTGAGTTCCCCAGTGGGACGGGCCTGCCAGTGGTCACAGTGCTGGGCCTCGGACCAGTTTGTGACTACAGCCGGAGTTAGTGGAACGCCCTCCAGACCGCTCCAGCTCCTGCAGGAGAACATCCTGTTGCCCCCCCTGAGTCGATCAGTCTTCTCCCGACCGATGCTTCTCAGATGGATGGGGGTGTCCATCTAGGGAATACAGAGTGCTTCGCCTCTGGCCCTTTCGGAGTCCCTGACTGTCCTTCTACCCGCTGGAGCTCCAGGCGGTCCGCTTAGCTTGCACCACTGGCCTCCGCTTTGGCGGGGTCTAGTAGGTTTAGTCCATCCGGACAGCACCACAACCTTGTGCTACCTGCCCGGCTAGGTTCGGTCGAACCCCTTGCCTCGGCGTATGAGGTTCTCCGCCGTGATTGGTTTTTCAAGGCAGTCGGGCGGGTCTCAGCCTTCTGATGGCGGGAGCCCACCTCTCGGCTACTGCCTTGCCGGACATAGGCTGCGCTCATGAGTGTTTTTTTCCTGCCGGAGGTAGCACAGGATCTTCTCCTCCTCCCTCCAGGGAGAAATATTGAGGCCAAGACTGGGTTTTATGCCCGCCCCTCAGCAAGGTCCTTCTGTAGGATGTCACAGGCCACGGACTTCGTCCCACGCCTCCCATTTCCCTTGACCCACGTGGCAAGGCGAGAGGAGGATCACTAGGTATGGTAGCCCCAGACTGGATTGGCTGGGCCTGGTATCCAGCTCTCAACTCGGCCGAGAGTTCCTGTGTGGCGGCTTCTAGTCCGCCTCGGTCCTGATTTCCTTTTCAGGGAAGGTTTTCCTTCTGACCTTCAATCCCTACACCTGTAGGCGGTCCTGTGCGGCTGGGGCTGAGCCTAGGGTCCTTCGGCAGGGTCCTCGACTTCGAGGCATCCTGCCTAGAGTCGGCCAAAAATAATGCTCGTCCTCTTTGGAAAAGTTCTCCATTTGACGATGGATAGGGCTCGCCCTCTCCCATCCCTGGGCTTAACGCTCGGACCATTCATGCCTGTTATTTGAATTTGGGCTTTGGCTGACGACCCTCTAGGTGTGCTTGTGGTCACCCCTGTCTTCCGGGCGGGCCAGAAGGCAGTCGGTGGCAGAATAGGTGGTCGGGCACTTTAGGCCTCGATTATGCCTCCCTTTGGGGGAGAGTATCCTCATTCTGTGGGATCCTTTCTGGTATGGGCTTGGCTCACAGCAAGTCATCCTAACTCCTTGCACAGGTGCGAAGTTTCCCCCACCTGTTGTGGAAGAACACCTTCTTGGGGCTACTCTGCTACATCCAGAAGGTGGGGAGAGTTCCAGGCACCTTTAAATCTCCCTATCTGGTCTTCCACAGGGACTAGGTTGTCCTGCTCCACCCAGTCCTTCCAAAGGCGGTGGCGGAGTCTTCCTCTTCGTATTTCCTCTGCCGGGTTCATCCTCATTCACACCTCGGAGGTTGTGATATAGGTTCCATAGGAATTGTTTAACGCTCACCTACCTAGGGAGCGAAGCAAGTTCGGAGGGGTTCGCCAGCTGTTTGTCATTCACGCTGAAGTCAGCATCTGGCAGACCTGCAGCCAAGTGGACGACGAGCGGGTGGTCACCCCTGCATAGGTCTCACTATAGGCGGCAGGCATGGAGCCTCCCAGAGGATATTGGGTGCTCATTTTTACCCGTCTCCACTGCATCGGTGGTTGCTTCCCGAGATACTCCGTCCGGATATCCGCAGGGCTTCTCGAAGCAGGCTTTACTCATTCTCCACATCGACCTGTTGCGCCGGAGTGCTGGTCGGGCCTCGTTCTCCAGTCTTTCTACTTAAGTAAGGGTGTGTGCCTGCCTCCTCCTCCCGGAGAACTGCTAGGAGTCTGCCAATAAGTGTGGATGAACAACATATCCATGTCCCTAGAAATACAGGTTACTCACCTGTACAGGAGTTCTAGGAATGGTATATGTTGTTCATCCACATACCCACCTGGCCTCCCCGGCCTGACGCACAACCTGGCTTCCAGCGGGCTAGATCTCCAGCCATGGGGCGGAGCTGAGAGTTTTACCACCCGGTGGGTGGGAGGAGCCAGCTTGAAGACCTTTCGGCAAGATTTAAAGCGGCAAGGAACCTGCCAATAAGTGTGGGTGAACAACATATACCATTCCTAGAACTCCTGTTACAGGTGAGTAACCTGTATTTTTAGTTGCTGTCACGTCAGCAAGGAGAATTTCCGAGCTTCATGCTCTCATGTGTAAGGAACCTTATTTAATTTTCCACCAGGACAGTGTGTCTTTGAGGACGAATCCTAAATTCCTGCCTAAGGTGGTCTCCGCCCTTACTCTTAACCAGGACATCGCTCTGCCTGTGTACTTTCCCAAGTACTAGGAGAGGCATTGCTTCATACCCTGGATGTTCACCGCTCCTTAAGGTACTACCTGAACAGGACTAAACAGCTCCGCACATCGGAGCAGCTGTTCGTATCCTTCGCTGAGAGGATGGTGGGCCAACCAGTCTCAAAGCAGACTCTTTCTCGCTGGCTTGTCCATTGTATTTCCTTTTGTTACAACAATAAACAGAAGCCCCTTCCGGGCACAGTCCGGGGCCACTCGACAAGGGGAGTGGCTACCTCCTTTGCAGCACTGCGCAATGTCTCCACCTCGGCCATTTGTGCCGCGGCTACTTGGAGCTCAGTGCACACATTTATTAGGCACTATAGCCTGGATATTACCTCACGTCGGAGAGCCGGTTTTGGCCTTGCCGTTCTACAGGGTCTCCTGTCCTAGAGTCAGGACTTGCTCAGGATCTCGCCTATTTGCCTCCTCCCAGAATGCTTAGAGGCGCTATTGCTTGGGAATCAGTCCTAAAGGTGTTACCTGCTGCAAGAGCTGTATCTCGAAGTAAGATAGTACAGTTACGTAAGAACTTACCGTAACAGTAGATCTTCGAAAACAGCTCTTGCAGCAGGTACCTTCCCGCCCACCATTCCCCCTTGGAGGAGGTATGGCCTACAAGGCCTTGGTAGGAGCTAACGCTCTTTCTTCTTTTTCTTCTGATGGCGGATCCTCGGTCTCCCCTTCTGATGTCATCCAGCGGCCGGGAGTCTCCGGCGGGAGAACTGGGGATTGTGGCGGGACCGCCTCCTATGTACTACGCCTGACAGGGCGGGACCCGATGTTGGAGGCGGTCCCGCTGAAGACTGCTAGCTAGAAGATTGTCTGGTCCTGACGCCTGCCGGCTTCAGTCCTAATGGTGTTACCTGCTGCAAGAGCTGTTCTCGAAGATCTACTGTTACGGTAAGTTCTTATGTAACTGTACTTTCTGCGGCGGCCTTCCCCTCATATGTTAGGTGCATGAATGAGTGGGTTTTTTGCCTATCCCCACCGCCACAAGAGTCCTCTGGACACTCAAGCTCTCCATCATCCTTGTCTCCCTCCTCTGAGGGAGAGGAACCCTCTGCTCATCTCTCCTCCGATGCTGATTTCACTGAATATCAGCGATTCCTTTCGAGGATGGTGAGGGATCTTCGAATTTCCTACGTTAGGTGAGACAATACTGAACGGGAGACGCGTGAATTCCTTGGCGACTTCAGTGCCCAGCACTTGGTACTATCCTGGCCTATTCCTTCCAGGAGGCGTCTATCTGCTCTCGGTCGCCGCCAGCCGCTTCTTTCTCCAGCCCCGCAGACTAGCCGACGAGGTATTGTGCCCTTCGAATCCCTGGGTACTCTCCCCAACCCACCCTTGAGTTTGGAATACCTAGAGACTCCCTCCGGACGCCACCGCCTGGTGCACAACTGTCCACCGGCCTCGGATTCCCTACAGTTCGACCGGTGAGGGTGAAGAGTGTTCTCTTCCTCTCGTGCGATGTCTTGCATTGCATCTCATCAGGCCCATCACGCTTCCTACAGTAGGCATTTGTGGTCGATGCTTTCCCAAATCTTAGCATCAATGCCTGATACGGAGCAAACCAGACAAGCTATTGCCCTCTCTGCTATAGGCCTGGAGCTGGCAAGACACCAAGCAAGGGCATCTCATGATGCCAATGAGGTAGCTTCCAGGCTTGCGGGGACAGCGATCTGCATTAGACGGACGGCATGGCTTCGTCTATCAGGTTGTCATCCTGGTCCGGCGAGGGGATCTCCGCCTCGGGGACCTGTCTCTTTTCCTCCAGAGCTAGGAGACTACTGCAGGCTTCTTCCGCCTCCCTGTCCTCGTGGGGCACCTCCAGCTCTTCTCCCCCATAGTCTTCTCTCTGGATTAGCCCAGGGTCTTCCCCTTCTGTTTCTCACCAACAGGAGGCTGGGGTCTTGTTCCCTCAGGGTTTCTACCCCCCCCTTTTTAGGTGGGTTCTTGGTACTCACCCAAGCAGTAATGAATGGTGAAGATCGAGAAGGGAAGATATGAAAATTACATACCTACCGTAATTCTTGATCTTCTCTTGTATCTTCACCATTCATTACTGATACCCACCTACCTCCCCTCAGTGGCCTCCTACTGTGGCATCTCCCCCTCCCGTCTCGTTCCTCTCCCTTCCTTTGGCCTTTATGCCAAAAAAAAAAAAAATTCAGTTTTCCATTCTTAGTAAATGGATCTTTTTTTTTCCTCAAGGTAAAGAGGAACGAGCACGGTCTCTGTTTTCACCTATTCTGAGGGAACTCTTTCTGACTGCCCCTAGGGTGCAACCTCTGGGTACCTTGATCATGTTACGCAGTTCACAGCTTCAAAGACCGTGCCCTGGCTCGGCCTTAACAGAAGTTTAGATTTCCCCTGGCAGGTATTATTATTCAGCTCATTCTAGCTGGTGCATTGCACTTCTCAGCCTTCAGCGACTGCTCTTGCCTTGCCTTAGGGAGTCTGATTGAGTTCCCACTCTATCCTTTCATACAAAGCTGCCTTCAGTGAGGCATAATCTTTCCCCAAACACTGCTGTGTTAGCACTTAACAGGGTGCTAAGGGACATAGTCCCCTTCTTGGGTGGGCACTCTCTCCGGAACAGATTTCTGCCCGGGCAGTCTGTGAGCCCTCAGCTAGGATGTAGGGACTTGGCATTTTGAGAGATCAGAGAATCTGCCCTAGTGTCTGATCTCTGCAGGTGGTTCGGTTGAACCTTCTCTCAGTCCTATCAACAGGGATTCTTGCTCCCTTGTTTTAGTCTCGAGCTTATAAGCCTCTCAACCAATGCTCGATGAGCACTATTCTCCCTCTCAACATGCTTTCTTTCCTCTCTTTCTTCTTCTTCTTTTCCCTTTTCCTCTCTCTGTTCCTCCTCTAGAGCCGTCCCGGAAAGGAGGCCCTGCGGTCCCTTAGGGTAGGAATTCTCTCTCCTCTGTCTGTCTTCTACCAGCTTATGCCTTTTTCAGTTTATATCCTTTCCTTTTTCTGTCTCTTGGCTCTCTTGCCTCGCTTTTCTTTTTTCCTGCCCTTTGTTTTCGTCTCTCCAGCTACCAGAACTGAGATAGAGGAGAAGTCTGTGGCACCTAACGTCCGCCCCTCGCGCATGACGCAGTGTGTCACTCTTGAGGGTGGCGCCGTTGGAGCCGACTCCAAAAAAAAATTCCAGAAGGGAAAGCAGCCTCCGCACTAACCCAAGCAGCAATGAATGGTGAAGATACAAGAGAAGATCAAGAATTGCGGTAGGTACGTAGTTTTCATTTCTCTTCACTTGCATGCCTGGCTCCTCAGGATGTAGCTAAGGTCCGTTTTGGAGAGTCTGATCAGGTTGCTTAGGTGTTGGTTGAGGCACGGAAACCTGCCACCAGGGCCATTTACACTATGAAGTGGAAACACTTTTGCATTTGGGCCACAGCCAAGCAAGTAGATCCATTGGTCAGTCTGGTTAATACCATCCTAGAATACTTGCTTTTTCTCTACGAGAAAGGCCTCAGCTATTCCTCCATCAAGGTACACCTGGCCGCCATCTCCGCTTACCATTTACCTGTATCGGGTAAGACGGTGGCTTAGATGGAGGTTTCCAAAGCCCTTTTATGTGGTATTCTCCACATCAGACCTCCCATCAGGAACCCTGTTCCTCCTTTGGATATCCTGTTCGTCCTGGAGAAGCTTTCTCTTCCCCCGTTCGAGCCGGCTATGAAATCGGAGCTCCATTTCCTTTCCTGGAAAACTCTGCTTTTGGTAGCAATTACTTCGGCGAGGCACATTTCAGAGCTTTAAGCACTCGTGTAAAGAAACCTACCTTGTTTTCCACAGGGACAGGGTTGAGCTCCGCACCAGTCCGAAGTTCTTATCAAAAGTGGTTTCGGAGCTCACTTTGAATCAGTCGGTTCAGTACCCGGAGCACTCCAACAGGGATGAGATCTTGCTTCATTCCTTGGACGTACGCAGCGCGTTCAGATATTACCTAGCTAGAACCAAGTCGGACAGGAAGTCTGATCAACTCTTTATGTCCTTTGCCCAATGGTCCGTAGGTCGCCTGGTCACCAAACAGATTCTTTCACGCTGGTTGGTTCACTGCATTTCCTACTGTTATGAGAAGCATAATAGGTCGACAATGGGGCCGATTAAAGCTCACTCAACCAGAGCTATCGCTACTTCCTTTGCAGCGTTAAAGAGGGTACCGACTGCAGATATCTGTGCTGCCACTACCTGGAGTTCTGTCCATACCTTCGTCAGGCACTATAGCCTCGACATCATTTCCAGATGCAGAGCAGGGTTGGGCCTCGAGGTTCTGCAAGGCCTGGTTTTCTGAGGGGTCTTCCCTTCTCTTGCTGTCCTTTTCCTGTTTCTGCCCCCTCTCAGGGGTTGGTACAAGTTTATACTGCTTGGGACTCAGTCCTCAATGTGTAACCTGTTGCAAGAGTTTCTCCTCGAAGTAAGATAGTACAGCTATGTAAGAATTTAACCATAACAGTAGATCTTCGAGAGAAGCTCTTGCAGCAGGTATATTTCCCGCCCACCTTCCTCAAGGGATCATGCCTTTTTTTCAGGCTGCTGTTTTTCGTCTTTGACGGGTTGCCCGTTGGCAACTAGTTCCTATTTTGCCTGTCGTTTACTTGCCTGACGGGGCGAGGGCGTTCAAGAACTGCGGCACGTGGGGAACTCCTCCCTTATATACGGCGACATCGAGGGTGCAGCCGACATCGGCAGGGAGTGTTCCCATGTCAGTATTACCAGAGAAAAAGTTGACGGAACTGCCGCCAGATGGCGCCAGTCCTCAATCTGTAACCTGCGGCAAGAGCTTCTCTCAATGATCTACTGTTACGGTAAGGTCTTGCATAACTGTACTTTTTTCGTGTTCGTGGGGGACACCAATCACAGCAGCCTTGCTTTCAACAGCATGCGCAGCGAAGCGGCTTCGGTTGTGGAGCCAGGGGTTCTTCGGCCTCTGCCTCTAGACATCCCAAAGCAGCCACCACCGCCCTGCCTCCCCCTTCTGCTGCCTGACTGTCCAGGCTACCTTCCTCCCTCGGACGTTCAGCCGGGGGAGCCGGTCAGAGGCTGCTTTTCCCTCTACGCAGATGCATGGGGTCAGGTGACCTCCGACCAGTGGGCACTCGATCTCGTGGAGTTCGGGCACTCCATAGAGTTCAACTCCATCCCTCCGGACAGACCACCGCCCCATCCTGTTATCCTAGGGAACACAAAGCGCTGGTCAGATGGTAGATTTTATCCCTTTCTAGGCAAAAGGGCCATTGAGCCGGTGCCACCGGATGAGACAGAGGGAGGGTTTTTCTCCCACTTCTTCTTAGTTCCGAAGAAGTCAGGAGATCTCAGACCCATTCTGGACCTCAGCGATCTAAACCAGTGGGTCTCCTACAAGAGATTCAGGATGGTGTCTCTCCCCACTCTCCTTACACTCATTTCGGCAGGAGACTGGTTGGCATCCCCGGACATGCAGGATGCCTACCTGCATATTCCTATCGCCAGGAACCATCGAAGATTCCTAAGGTTCAGATTCTAAGATGAGGACTATCCGTTCCGAGTCCTTTCCTTCAGTCTCTCTTCTGCCCCCAGGGTCTTCACCAAGTGCCTGGCCGTAGTGGCTGCGGCACTTCGAAGGTGGAGCCACTTTGCGTTTCCTTATCTGGACGATTGGCTTCTCCTGGCTCCTTCCAAGTCTCGCCTGTCGGAAACTATCAGGGATTCCATCTCACTTTTTCAGCACCTTGGATTCACCATCAACAGGGACAAGTCCCATTTGATCCTAGCCCAGATTCTCCAATTTATCGGAGCTCTTCTGGATACCACTCTCGGGAGGGTTTTTCTTCCCTCCGACAGAGTGGGTCGCATTCAGGTCCTGTCGTCCCAGATCTCTTCAGCCTCAAGCGTGCCGACTCTGCTCCTTCTCAGGCTGTTGGGGCATATGGCTGCAGCCACAGTCTCAGTTCCGCTAGCGCGCCTGCACATGAGGACCATACAGTGGTCCTTAAGAGTCCAGTGGGATCAGACTGCGGATAGTCTGGATGCCTTGATCAGGGTATCAGAGCCAGTCCGCTGGGAGCTGCGCTAGTGGATGTTGTTCAAGAACTTGTTGGCAAGCATTCCCTTCCACGCGTCCCAGATTCTGACCACGGATACCTCGTCCACGGGGTGGGGAGCTCATTTGGGGACACATCATACTCGGGGTTCCTGGTCCTCAATGGAGGTACATCTGCATATCACCATCCTGGAGCTGAGAGCGGTCCCTTATGCCCTACAAGCCCTGGACTCGGTCCTAGCACCGTGCCATCTCTTGGTGCAGACGGACAACACTTCGGTGATGTTCTACGTCAACAAGCAGGGTGGCACGCACTCTTATCCCCTCTGCAGGGAGGCCATGCGTGTGTGGGAATGCGCCCTCGAGCATCAGCTGGTCCTGACGGCGGTGCATGTCCCCGGGGACCAAAACGTGTTGGCCGATACGCTCAGCAGGACGAGATTGCAATCCCACGAATGGGAGTTGCACCAAAAGGTTGCAGATCACATCTTCTGTCTATGGGGGATGCCAGAAGTGGACCGTTTCATGTCACGATTCAACGTAAAACTGACCAATTTCTGCTTGCTAGGTCCAGAGCCTAGAGCTTTTTGTCAAGACACGTTGTCCCTCTGCTGGAATGGGAGGTTCCTGTATGCGTTTCCTCCTTTTCCGCTCTTGCAGAAGGTCGTCCTCAAAGCTCAGTCAGAAACCTTCCACTCTTATTCTGATCGCTCCATTATGGCCCTGTCAGATTTGGTTTCCCTTACTGCAGCGTTTAGCAGCAGAGTCACAGATGCCTCTTCCTCTGTCATCACAGGAAGGGAGGGGGGGGTCCCTGTTACACCTGGACCTGCGTTCTCTTCACCTGCATGCATGGCTCCTCAGGACCTAGCTATGGTCAGGTTCAGGGTGTCCGATCAAGTTGCTCAAGTATTGGTTGAAGCACGGAAACCTGCCACCAGGGCCACTTAAACTGTGAAGCGGAAATGATTTTGTATATGGGCCACAGCCAAAAGAGTTGATCCGTTAGTCTGTCCGGTTAACACAGTCCTAGAATATCTGATTTCTCTCTCTCTCTCTGAGAAAGGTCTGTTCTAGGAGTGTGGATTTGTTGTTCATCCACACTCTCTGGCATGTCCCTTTCCGCTTTAAATCTTGCTGGAAGTCTTCAAGCTGGCTCCTCCCACCCACCCGGGTGGTATATACCTCGGCTCCGCCCCATGACACCAGATCTTCCTTTCCGCTGGAAGATTCAGGTTCCCTCGTGCTACTTCTACAAGTACCGTAGGCCCTGGAGTCCAGTCGACGGTTTTCGCCACATTTGCTTTCTTTGAAACTCGTAAGAGTTTACGATTCCGATCCGAGCACATCGGACATGGAGGACAAGTCGTCCCCTTGGTTTCGCTGGTGTCCTTGCGGACAGAAAATGTCTCTCACCGATCCCCACCTCTTGTGCGTTTATTGCTTGGGTGCCGTGCATGACACCACCGCTTGCACCATCTGTCTGGCCTTCCATCCCAATGTACTGGACGACCGCAAGGTGCGCCTACAGATAGGGAGACTGGAGCTTTGCAATCCACTGGTGAAATCGAAGGAGGCCAGGTGGGCGGTTTCTGCGGCCGCGGGATCCGCCGAGCAGCTTGAACAGATGGCGGCTTTCGAAGAGGAAGCTGCTCAAGCTTCGGCCAGCCGAAGCTTTTTTGTGCCACTTAACCTGGGCTCCACCTTCACTGGGTCCTTTCGGGAGCTGTGCCAGTCTCTCCCTACCAAGGGTGAGGCACCCTTGGGCTCGCACACCTCTCACCTTAAGAAAAGGGACAAGGACCCCAAATCATCTTCTGGCCGAAGAAGACGTTCCTGGGACCGAGAGCGGTCCGATTCACAGGACCTGGCGGCCTAGGTCGAGATCGCTTCCTCAGCTGCTAGCTACTCAGACCTTCTGTCAGGCCAAGGCACCGAGGCCAAAGATACGGCAGAACCGGCCAAGATGTCTCTCAACCCGGTCGAGCCGTTGTCGCCGACTACGTTCGACGACTCTTTGGAAAGGACACCCATCCTTTCTTTCCCTGACAAGGCGACCCATCCTTCGGGTATCCCGATCGAGGGACAGGAGCCAGAACCTCTGTTTTCACCGTATCAGGCCTCTCCCGATCAACAGAGCCGACACCGTCGGTCTCGATCGAGGAGTATTATCCCATCAGTCGAAAAAACGAAAAAGGGTCACAAACACTCCCGGAAGAGGCGCCACCACCGTTCCTCATCCTCCTCTGATGAGAAGAGACTTAGACGGAAGCTCCGTCCACGTTATGAGGACCTCATGGCAACAGCTAATTCTGACCGATCAAAAGCCGGCTTCACCGGCCCCAGCCTCTTTGGCTGACAGACTCCACCGGTATCGAGGACTCCGGTTCTCCCTCCAGTAGGACCGGCACACATTCCTGCTCAGCCTGTTCCGGTCTCCCCACCAATTTTGGTGGAGCCACCACCTAAGCAGCCTCAGGGAGGGGCCCCCTCGAAGGAGGATCAGACAGATACAGGCTTGCCCCGTCTGTCCAGCTCTGTTGTCCCTGATCGCCCTTGGCGTATTGAAGGGGACATAGGCGGGAGACCCCTGTATCCCGATTCCTCGGACTCTTGATACCACTGGTCTTCACTCACACCCTGATGATGAGTTGTCAGCAACAGGCCTGGAGAAAGGCCCTTCCTCCTTCTAGGGCATCCTTCGACTTATTTCTGAGTCCACTGGTATGCCATTGCAGCCTATCCAAAAGAAGGCGGAATATCCTCTTACGGATATCCTTAAGAGGGGCGATACCCTGCCGGAGGCCTTCCCAGTTGCTGAAGCCATTGTTGGCCCGGCTCTTGAGCTATGGTAGTGCCCTGCCTCTTGCCCAGCTCCGTCTGCCCACATGGCTCGCAAGTACACTGTACCCATGGGGTCCTTGGCAGGCTTCACTGAGCATCCCTCTGCCGAGAGCCTTGTGACTGCCTCAGTGTTTCAGTGCATGGGTAGCTCAGCGGATACCGACTGCCCTCCAGACAAGGAGTCCAAAAATATGGACCATTCTGCCCGGAAGGTATATGCGGCCTCATCCTTGGGCCTTCGTCAGGCCAGCTCGACAGTGATCATGGCACACTCCTCTCATGCCCTCTTGGGGTCGCTAGATGAATTCCTCCCTCATCTCCCAGCGGACATGCAGACCACAGTTAAGCAAGTCTGTGACCAGGGCCATGCTGTTGCAAAACAGCAGCTCCAGATGGCTCTGGATATTGGAGATTACTGTGCCCGTTTACTAGCAGCCGCAGGGCCTGGCTGAGATCATCCTCCTTTCCGGCGGATACTGAGCACAAGCTAGCTGACATGCCCTTCCTTGGCAACGACCTTTTCGGTCCGGCAGTGGCAGGTCACCTCCAGCGCATAGAGCAGTCTAATGCTACCTTGGATGCCACTTCTACAAAGGGTTCTTCGGGCAAGAACCAGCAGAAGCGCAAGAAGTCCTTTCGGCACTCTTCCCCTGCAGTTAGGTAACCCCCCTTCCAGGGAAGTCAGCAGCATCAGCAGCAACAGTAGGCTCAAGCTTGGCGCTCTAGGCCCAAGCAGGGTCCCCAACAGCCCCGCAAAGGAGACAGAGGTGCCGGTCCAGGAGTCTCCTCCTCTAAGCCTGCACAGTGACAGGTTGGGGTGGCCACCCCTACTCACGTCACGCCAGTTCTTGTTCCTCCCGTGGGGGGCGTACTCCGCCACTTTCTTTCTGCCTGGTCCGGTATCACTTCGGACAGGTAGGTCCTAGAAGTGGTTGGTCGGGGACTGCCTCTAGAGTTCGAGCAGTACCCTCCTTGCCGAGCCCGTGCCCGACAGGAGGAAGGGATCTCAGTTGACGCTCAGTCGGCCCTTCGGGACGACATTGCTCAGCTTCTCCGCAAGGAGGCGGTAGCTCCAGTGCCGGATCCTCCTACAGTGCCAGGCTTCATGTCCAGGTACTTCCTGGTGCTCAAGCAGACGGGGGTTGGCGCCCCATCCTAGATCTCCAAGATCTGAATCAATATCTCAGGTCTCGCACCTTCCGGATGGTAACTCTAAACCAGATCATACCATCTCTGGAGCAAAACATGTGGCTCTTACTTCGAGATACAGCTCTTGCAGCAGGTTACACCATTAGGACTGAAACCGGCAGGCGTCAGGACCCCACAGAAATTTTCTAGCTAGCAGTCTTCAGCGGGGACTGCCTCCGACGTCAGGCATAGTACATAAGGAGGTGGTCCCCCCATAATCCTCAGTTCTTTTCCCGCTGTCGACATCGCTAGTATCGGCCTTTCTGTCCTTTTTCTAGTGTGCGACTACCTTTAGAGCTACTGACGTTGGTCTGTTCTTCACGACTTTGATTCACTGATGTCCCTCTCCAACTGCTTCTTGGAGGGTCACTAATCGGCGCGCCTGCGGCAAACAGATCCCCTTCAAGGATCCACACTCGGCCTGCGTGCGCTGCCTAGGACCAGAACACAACACCAAGGCCTGCTCCTTCTGCCAGGGCTTCATCAGTCGCACCAGGATCCGCCGTTAGAAGACCCTTCATGCGTTTCTCTTAGAAGAGAAACTGAAAACCATGGACAAAGAACCTTCCTCCAGGGGGGAGTCGTCGGGTAAAACCCACAAGCACCAGGACAGACACCAGGAGAAGGAAGGGCCCAGGTCCCCTTCGAGGGCCTCAGACTCCCGGAGCTCCGGCTCACGATCGGACCGCTCTCCTTCCAGGGCTTAATCGCAGCCTCCCTGGTTCAGGTCAGATCCTCCAGCGGTTCCTCTTCTTTGCAGCCCCTGAAGACTTCCAGGCCATCTACCTCTTTCACTCCATCTAAGGCCTTATTGAAGTCCGGTGAGCACCATAAATCTTCTTCCCGCCGGCGGGACTCTGACGCCAGGTCAGTTTCCCAGCCTCCGCGTGGGTCGGATCCAGCTCCTCGCAAGACCAAGGACCTGACGTCCCTCAAACAGACATCGGACCCGACGTCGGCCAAGCATCACCGGTGCTCCCAGGAGCCGGCGACACCAAAACTCCCGTCGCCGGCCAGGCGTTCGCCTCCGAGGGCGTCGGCCAGGGGACCAATGTCAGTTACCCCAGAGAAGAGGACCACACCACTGTCGCCGTCTGACGCCGGTTGGAAGGACTCATCTGAGGAGGATACCACATAGCCCGAAAACCAGGCGGGCGACACCAGAGACGCCGGGCTCCCACGGGAACCTTCCCCGGAGTGGGAGACTCCCGGGGACCCGACACCGGCACGGGCCCGTCATCGGGCATGAACTTGGCAGAGGTAAAGGAGCTCTTTACCTTCTGGTGGGACACCATCAGAAAAGATGTGGTCACCACACGTCCTCCTCCTACTCCGACTCTACCTCCTCCTACTCCTTCACCGCTTACAAAGCCCCTCTTCCTCCAAGGCCCGGAGGTAGGTCGCCAACCCCCAAAGAGCAAACACCACCTCCTCGGGCAGATCCCTCAGAAAGGAGAAGACTTCCCTCCAGATCCACCTCAGGGTCACCCTGTCCCAAGAGACCCAGGCAACGCCGGTACACCCTGCCTGGGAGGATTCTAGATCTGACACCTCAGGGTGCTCCAGATCTCCTCCCATCAGCATTCCCTCTCCGGACCCACACGACCTACCCAGGTCTCCTCCGGATGATCCCTCTTTCGCGGAGATCATGAGGCACATCCAGGAGAATATGGGGTGGGATGCTGAAGAGCTTGGCCCCGAGAGACAATGCCTTGCCCGCTACCTTCAGCAGAAAGACCCGAAGCCTGTGGTAGTGCCGCCCTTGGTGGATACCCTTGTGCACGTTACCAAGGCCACCTGAAAACGTCCGCACTCCACTCCAGCAGTGCTGAAGAAGGCTGACCGCCTATAC
The DNA here is from genome assembly GCA_016271365.2 of Neoceratodus forsteri. NCBI lineage: Eukaryota > Metazoa > Chordata > Ceratodontiformes > Ceratodontidae > Neoceratodus > Neoceratodus forsteri. The sequence goes on along the minus strand of CM057449.1, from coordinate 240,497,318 downwards.
AGGGCCCCTAGGGAGGACCAATATCTAGCGAACCATCCTCTGGCTGACTCCCTGGTCATCACTGCCTCGCATGACCGGTCTCAGAGACCACAGCATTTGAGCACATAGCCACCAGACCAGCAATCCAAGCAATTGGATATCCTGGGTAGGCGCACGTACGCGGCTGCAACTTGCGCCATCAGGTCACTGAATTACCTCACCCACGTGGTTCAATTCCAGAACGCACTGTGGGAACAGGGACAGGACCTGGTCGAGAAGATGCCCGATGGCGACCAAAAGGAGGAGCTCTTGAACCTCCTCCTGACGGGTTCAGATGTGGGACCCAGGTGCTCAGAGCCGCATATGATTCTGTGGACTCTTCAGCCAGAGCTGCAGCCTCAGGCGTGCACTCTCCCTCACTCAGCAGGTTTTTCACTGGCCTGGATATACCATCAGCCATTCAAGTCTCACCTGGATCCTTACAGGAGCTCCAGTTCATCAGAGCAATCCTCGACACAACAATGTGCAAGGCCTTTCTGCCTCCGGACAGGGCCCTCCCTCCAGTCCGAATTTCCCTCTAATGGAACACAGGAGGGTCAGCCCGAGTCAGTGCTCCGTCTACTGAGGCTTATGGCGGCCATCCCAGCAGTTCCTTGACACGCCTCACATGAGGATCTCTCGTGGACTCTCCGATCTCAGTGGGATCAGCGAGTAGATGACCTAGATCATCTGGTCCTGATCTCCTCACACGATGGTAGAGACTTACATGGTGGATGGTTGAGAGAACCTGTTCAAGGGGTCCCACTTTCCATCCTCCCGCTATCAGACTCTGACTCCCCGGACACTTCAGGCGAAGGTTGGGGGAGCCCATTTAGGTCTCTGAAACCCAGGGCCAACGGTCCAAAAGATGGAATCATTCTCCACATCAACGTGCTTTCGAGCTCCAAGCAGTGCTGTATGCTCTCAAGCCTTCACCAATACATCCTTCGGTCCACCCAGCTGTCCAAGCGGACAACATGTGCATGGTGTGGTATCAACAAGCGAGGAGGAACTGCAGTTATACCACGCTGTGCAGGCGATGAGGGTCTGGGATTGAGCCAGCAACACCTCACCTCAGCGATCACGTTCTGGGGTCGACATTGTACCTGGCAGACAGACTAAGTCGACTCGTCGGCTCACCACCACAGTGGGGTGGGTGAAAAAATTCTAAAAAGCATCTTCCACATTTGGGGACTCCTCAGATGAACCTGTTCACCTCCTCAAAAAGAAAGCTTCCAATCTTTTGCTCACTTCGCTCCAGGCGGGAGCGCTCTGGGCGGCGCTCTGATCGCTAAGCTGGAAGGACAGATTACGTCTATGCTTTCCCCCAATTCCTCTGATTCCTCGTGCTGCAGAAGCTTGCTTTGGAAGGAGCAAGAATGATTCTGATCGCTCCTTTTGGCCCCAGGCAAATCTGGTTCTCTCTTCTACAACAATACTCAGAGGTTCCTCCTCTTCCTCTTCCTTTATCTCCAGGATTGCTGACCCAGGATCAGGGACCCTGGTCCATCCGGGACTCAAGATCACTTCATCTTCATGCATAGCTCCTACAGACCTAAGCTCAATCTCATTTGGCGTCTCTCCTAAGGTGGCCGAGATTCTGGTGGAGGCTAGAAAACCCTCCACTAGGTCCACCTACGCCATGAAATGGAAAAGATTTTCTATCTGGGCTGCGTCCAGGAACATGGAGCCCTTTTTCTGTCCTGTGACCATTCTGCTCAAGTACATGCGGCATCTTTTCGACCTGGGTCTCAGTCACTCCTCTTTGAAAGTCCATATGGCGGCTATTTCAGCCTATCATGTCCCTTTCACTGACAAGGCATTTGCCCATCTGGAAGTCTCCAAAACTTTCCTTAGAGGGTTCTTCATCTCAGGCCCCTGTCCGGCACAGCACTCCACTGTGAGGACTTAAACTTTGTCTTCAAAGAAACTTACCTTTTGAGCCTGGAAACTACCATGAATTTGAAGTTTTATCGTGGAAGAGGCGCTTCTTCAGTAGCCAATACTTCGCTACTTGAGAATTTCCAGGCTCAGGCCATATCTGCAAAATCCTTACTTGATTTTCATAAAGAACAAGTAGCTCTTCATGAATCCTAAGTTTCTTCCGAAAGTGGTAAGCGGAATCTACCTTGAATCAGTCTATTGAATTACCTGCTTCTTCCTCTCAGTACTCCAATCAAGGAGAATACCTGCTCATACCATGGATGTTCACGGGATACTGAGATACTATACGATAGGACAAAGGATCTCGAAGACTGATCAGTTGTTAGTCTCCTTTGCTCACAAAGAGAAAGCAACGCTGTTTCTAAGCAATGCCTATCAAAGTGGTTCCCATTGCATCACTTTCTGTTATGACAGTACAGCAAGACCCTCCCGGGTCAAGTCAGATCACTCCACTCGTGGAGTTGCCGCCTCTCGTCTTGTTTCAAGAAGCGTGTCTCTGTTGAACATCATGCCGCCATGAAACTTCAGTCCATACTTTTACTAACAGTACAGTTTGGACATTGCCTACTCGCGTACAACGCAGGCTTGGTTAGCTATCTTGCAAGGCCTCCTTTCTTGAGACCTGCTAGATTATTTGCTACTTTTGGAGTAGTTCCTCACTCCAGATGCCTTTTTATTTGTTCAGAACTGCTTGGGATTCTGTCCTATATATAGTACCTACTGCAAGATAATACAGTTCGTAAGAACTTGCAGTATCAGTAGATCTTGAGAGAGCTCTTACCCCAGTAGGTAATACCTTCCAACCCTCCATCCCCTAGGCTTTCAGCTCCTTTTCCATTGAAATATCTGCTTCTCTCGTCCGGGCCTTCCAGGCCTGTGGCGAAAAAGAACTAAATGAGCATCCGGGACCGCCCTTGACCCTGATGCGTGTGGCCGGTTACCTGCGTGTGGGCGGTCCCGCCCGAGCCTGCTAATGGGGAATTTTTCCGTGGGGTCCTGCGCCCGGCCGTCAGTCCTATATGCCAGTACCTACTGCAAACCTCTCGAAGATCTACTGTTACAGTAAGTTCTTCCCATAACTGTACTTTTCTTTCCGCCTGGTCCGCTTCTCGCCCACGGACCGCTGGGTATGGAAGGTGGAAAAGGGTCTGCCTCTGGAGTTGAGCCCTTCCAAACCATCATCCCTCGAGGGGCTACAGGGTCATGACCTCTCTGTTGCTTGCGCCCGACCGACATTGCCCTTCTCCTCGAAAAGAGTGATCAGGAAGGTGGCGGACCCCCTCCAGAGCCAGGGTTGTGTCCAGGTACTTCCTGATCCCGAAGCGACAGAGGCTGGCACCCCATTCTAGTCCTGCACGGCCTGAACAGGTTCCTAAGGTCTCAAACCTTCAGGATGGTCACTCTGACTCAGGTCATTCCATCATGGAATGAGGTGTGTATGGTTCTATTCTCTGGACCTCCAGGATGCGTTCTTTCACGTCCCAATCCATCGTCCCACACAGATTCCTCCGCTTCAGGGCAGAGGGATCCCTCTGATTCGGGCCACGCCTTCGGCCTTTCCCTAACTCCCAGGGTCTTTACTAAATGCATGGCAGTGGTGACAGCAACATTCCTGCGAGGCGCCCGAAGAGGTCGGGTGTACCCTACCTGGACGACTGACTGATTGCAACCTCCTCCAGGCGGAGGTGGAAGCGGTCAGAGATCCGCCCTCAGGTTTTGCTCTCAAGTTGGCCTCCTCATCAAGCGAGGCCAAGTCGGAACTCATGCCAAAAGCAGGTGATGCACTTCATCAGGGCAGAGCTCGACTCTCTACGAGCCAGAGCACGGCTCCCAGCGGACAGGGCCGAGGTCCTTTCCTCCTTTGCCCAATCATTTCAGGTTGGGCAGTTGCGCCCTACCCGGGACTTCCTGTGCCTCATGGCGGCCTGCACCAGCGTGGTCCGTTAGGCCCGTTGGTAAATATGTCCTCCTTCAATAGGGCTGGCCAGCCAATGGTCACAACATCCGATCCATGGATCAGCTAGTAAACAGTGACCCAGGGGATGTGGAATGCACTCCAGTGGTGGACCGTTCAGCACATCTGCTAGGAGGGCATCCTGTTTGTCCACCCGAGCCGGCGGTCTCTCTATCGGCCGATGCCTCTCTGATGGGTTAGAGGGTGCCCATCTGAGGAGAGCACAGGCGCACGGCCTCTGGTCCCTCGGGAGTCGATGCCACATCAACCTGCTGGAGCTTGAGGCGGTTCGTCCCAGCCCTCACCACCTTCGCTCCGTTTCTGCGGGGTCAAGTGGTCAGGTCAGACCGGACAATACCACACGACCATGTACTACCCTAAACCGCCAGGCAGGGACGCACTCCATGCCTCTGTGCAGGAAGTTCTCTGCATTTGGTCACTCGAATGCCAGCCTGGAGGTGGATCTCCTTAGCCATCCATTGGCAGGTGCCTCCAACATTCATGGCCGATCCCCTAAGCGGATAGGGGCTGCGTCCCACAGTGGTCTCCTGCTGGAGAGTAGTGCAGAATCTGTTCTCCCACTGGGGCATGCCTCAGGTGGACCTGTTTACCTCCAGGAGAATCTGACTGAGACTGTTTCATGCCCACCCCCTCAGCAGGACTCGCTGCAGAGGATGCCTTCGAGGCCATGGACCCCGGGCCTCTTGTCGCCTTTCCCCATTTCCCTTGATCCACAAGGTGCTTCTCAAGGCGAGGAGGGACAAGGCACAGGTGGTCTAGTAGCCCCAGACTGGCCCTGCCAGACCTGGTATCAAGCTCCTCAGTCTCAGCTCAGGCTCGGGCGGCTTCCAGCCGCTTGAGACCTGATCTCAGTCAATCAGGGAAGATATTCCATCTGGACCTTCAATCCCTGCACCTGCCGGCCTGGTTCCTGGTACTAGAGTTCCAGGCCTTGGGTCTTTCCGAAGCAGGTCCTCCAACGTTGTTGAGGCGTTCCATGAAGTCGACCAGAAAATACTTCGCCTTCAAATGGAAGAGATTTTCCATTTGGTGTCATAACAAAGGGCCTGGACCCTTCCTCCTGTTCCTTGCAAGCATCCTGGACTGCCTGTGGTTCACTTTCTCAGTCAAGGGGCTTGATCGGCGACCCTTAAGGTGCACCTGGCAGCCATCTCTGCCTACAGGTGCGGGCCGGAAGCAGTCGGTGGCGCAGGAGAAGGTGGTGGGCGCTTTTTCAAATGCCTTGATCACATATCCCTCCAGTGCAAGAACCTCCGCCTCCGTGGGATCTACTGCTGGTATTGGCTAAGCTCAGGCAAGCCATTCCGAACCCGATACACAGGTGACATCTCACCTGTCGTGGAAGAACCGCCTTCTTGGTGGCTATCACGTCCAGCCAGAAGGATAGGAGAGCTCCAGGCACTTTCCATGAGTCTCCTTATCTGGTCTTTCCACAGGACAAGGTTGTCCTCTTCCCGCCGGAGCTTTCCTTCCGAAGGTGGTGTGGGTTTCACCTTAACCAGATGTTGACTCTGCGGGTGTTCTACTCAGCACCTCGGGAGGCCGAATATAGGCTCCATACTTTGGACCCTAGTCGCTTACTATAAGGACGGACGGCTGAAGTTTGGGGAGAGGTTCATAGCTGTTTGTCACCCTACGCTGAAGCCGCACCTAGCAGACCTGCAGCCAAGCGGACGATAGGCAGGTGGGTCACCTCCTGCATAGATCTCTGCTATAGGTTGGTGGGCATGGAGCCTCCCAGAGGATAAGAGCTCATTCTACCGCTATACTGCTGCATCGATGGCTGCTTCCAGGGACGTCCTATCCAGAAATCTGCAGGTCTGCTACCTGGAAGTCAGCACCACCTTCATCACCACACATGAGCCTTGAGTCACGCCGGGATCCTGGTTTTGGGGCCTCGGTTCTCCAGTCTTTATTTCCTAAGTAGGGACTGCGCCTTGCCTCCCTCCTCCCGGAGGAGCTGCTAGGAGTCTGCCAGACAGTGTGGATGAACAACATATCCATGTCCTAAATACAGGTTACTCACCTGTAACAGGAGTTCTAGGAATGGTGTATGTTGTTCATCCACTGTTTCAAACCTCCTGGCTTCCAGCAGGGCTAGATCTGGCATCATGGGGCATAGCCGAGAGTTTTACCACCCAGGTGGGTGGGAGGAGCCAGCTTGAAGACCTTCCGGCAAGATTTAAAGCAGCAAGGAACCTGCAAGACAGTGTGGATGAACAACATATACCATTCCTAGAACTCCTGTTACAGGTGAGTAACCTGTATTTTCTCATTTTGTTACTGCTTAATCTGAACTGGCCTTTTGGTAAATTCAGTGAGTTTCTGATTCACACACTCCTGGCATTGACCATTTTAGAACAGTATGATCTTGTCAAGATTTTACATTGTTGGTACAATGCATCTGTGTTCTAATTTAGAATTCTTAGGATCTTACTTCAAGATACAGCTCTTGCAGCAGGTTACACTATTAGAACTGAAGCCGGCAGGCGTCAGGACCCCACGGAAATCTTCTAGCTAGCAGTCTTCAGCGGGGACCGCCTCCGACGTCAGTCCCGGCCCCGACGTCAGGCGTAGTACATAAGGAAGCGGTCCCGCCAGAATCCCCAGTTCTTTCCTGCCGTCGACTTGCATGTCTCAGCCCTCTGGTCAGTACCTAGCGCACGACACCTGGAAAAGTTCTTTTTCCGTTTCTCTAACTGGAAACTCTTTTTTCATCGTATTGTCTGCCATCTGATGTCCTCTCCAACATCCGCGGAGGGCCATCCATCAAAGTGCGCCTGTGGGAAGCAAATTCCCTTTAAAGACCCGCATTTGGCCTGCGTGCGGTGCCTAGGCCCGGACCACGACACCCGGGCCTGCTCCTTCTGTCAAGGCTTTAACAGTTGGACCCGGATCCGTCGTCAGAAGGCCCTCCAAGCTTACCTTCTAGAAGAGAGTTGAAGCCATGGATTCTCCTCCAGGGCAATCATCCAAGAAAGCCCGGCGGCACCCAGAAAAGCACAGGGAGGGGTGAGGTCTAAATCCCTTCTGGGGCTTCCGACTCTCGTAACCCGGCTCCCGGTCCGACCGCCTGCCTTTCTGGGCCGCTCTCAGCCTCCCCGGTCGCAGTCAAGTCATCCTCCAGTTCCTCCACTCTGCAGCCTGTTTCGACCTCCAGGCCTTCTTCCTCTTAGGTCAAGGCCTCGCCTGAGTCAGGGGACCGCCATCACCACAAGCCGGCTCCCGGCGTCGGTCGGTCTCGCCCTCCTCCACCCCAGCGGAAAGCCAAGGAGCTGGCATCGCTCAAGGGCGTGGACCCGGCGTTAGCCCCACCGGCGGCCAAGCACCACCCGTTCCTGGGACGGCGACTTAGCGCCCGTCGCCCGGTCAGGCCTTCTCCACCCGGGACGCCCGGCGGGGGACCAGCATCCCGCCTAGCAGAGAGAACCCCTACGCCACCTACCGATGTCGGCCAAGAGGCGCTTACGGAGGGGCGACTCAGCCGAGGACCAGGCGGGCGAACCCGGTCCTGTCGAATCCCCGAGGGAACCCTCTCCTGAACCAGAGACCCCTGGGGGGCCGACGCCAGAACCCGACGACCGACCACCGGTGCCTGGCCCGTCCTCGGGTCTCAATATCTCTGAGGTCAAGTAGCTGTTTACCTTTTGGTGGGATACCATAAAAAAGGATGTGGTTCCCACACCTCCTCCTCCTCCTCCTCCTCCTCCACCCGTGACTGCACTGGCCCCAGCGCCCCCACCCCATCCGGAGCAGCAGGCCGAGTACCTTCCCCCCAGGAGCCCGCAGAATCTCCTAGGGGCAGACCAGAAAAGAGGAGACCTCCGTCCAGATCTTCTTCAAGGTCACCCAGCCCCAAGAGACCCAGAAGACGCCGCCACTCGTCTCTGACGGAGGACTCGGGATCGGACTTCTCAGACAGATCCAGATCTCCTTCTCCCATCACGTCCCCTCTCGGACCCATGTGAGCTCCCAAAGATCTCCTCCGGATGACCCATCGTTCTCTGAGGTTATGAGGCACATCCAAGAGAATATGGGCTGGGACGCAGAGGAACTTGACCCCGAGAGGCTACGCCTCGCACGCTGTCTTCGGCAAAAGGACCCAAAGCCTATGGTGGTACCACCCTTGGTGGACACCTTCGTGGATGTCACCAAGGCAGCGTGGAAACGTCCACATTCGCTCCCGGTGATGCCGAAGAAGGCTGACCACCTGTACAAGGTCCCTAGGGTGGACCAGTACTTGGCATCTCATCCTCTGGCCAATTCCCTGGTCATTACAGCCTCACATGACCGGTCCCAGAGGCCGCAACATCTGAGCACCCTGCCACCGGACCCAGGTCCAAGCAATTGGACAGGATGGGCAGGCCACGTCTGCCAGCTGCAACCTGTGCCATTAGGTCCCTCAACTATCTCACCCATGGTCCAGTTTCAGAATGCCTTGTGGGAGCAGGGACTAGAGCTGGCAGAAAAGATGCGGAAGGTGAGCAGAAGGAAGAACTGCTTCAGCTCCTCCGCATGGGTTCAGACGTGGGAACCCAGGTGCTTCGAGCCAAGTATGACTCTGCGGACTCCTCGGCCAGAGCGGCAGCCTCAGGCGTATGCCTCCGGAGACACTCATGGCTTCATGTCTCCGGATTCACCCCGGACATCCAGAAGAACATACTGGACGCCCCGTTCCACGGCGAAGTTCTCTTCGGTGAGTCTTCGGAGAAGGTTCTCACCAAGCTTCAGGAGGCGGGAAGGCCGTGAGTCTGTCAAGCCATATACAGACCCAGGCCCAGTTCCTTTCGTGAGAACCAGGGCCATTTTCGGGGCCGTTCACAGAGACAACAGTCCCATTCCGGTCCGCAACAGAGGGGCTCCTTCTCCCGAAAAGCCCAGGGGAAGTCGTCCTCAGGCAGAGGCCAACGCCCCGCTAAGTTGGCCCAGCCTGCAGGACCCTCAGCCACCACAGCATGACTCCTTCCCGGCCCCTGCCCCTCAGGATCAACGGGACACCAAGGTCGGGGGTCGTAATGCAGACCACCTGCCAGGGTGGCAGTCTATTACCACCGACAGGTGGGTTCTCCAGTTGGTCAAAAAAGGCCACTTTATAGAATTCGTGGACAAGCCACCCACAAGGCCTCCTCTGCTCTCCCGCTATTTGGGTCAGCACAGATTGCTTATCAGGCAAGAAGTACTCGCGCTTCTGCAAAAAGGAGCGGTGGAGTACGTCCCGGAGAACCAGAGAGGAGCAGGCTACTATTCCCACTTCTTTCTGGTTCCAAAGAAAACAGGGACCTCCGCCAATATTGGACCTCAGCGACCTCAATATGTCGGTAGCCTACAAGCAGTTTCACATAGTGACCCTCCAAGGGCTTATTCCCATGTTGAAGAAGGACGCCTTTTTAGTGTCACTGGACATGTAGGACGCCTACCTGCACATCCCCATTGCTCAAGCGCACAGGAGGTTCCTGCGCTTCCAGTTCCTCGGCCACCACTTTCAGTTCCGGGCACTTCCTTTCGGATTGTCATCGGCCCCCAGGGTCTTTACCAAGTGTGTGGCAGTCGTGGCCGCATCTCTAAGGAGACAGGGCCACTATGTGTTCCCGTACCTGGACAACTGGCTTCTCATGGCCGCCTCCAGAGAGGCACTGTTGTTGGCCATCCAGAACACCCAAGCTCTTTTTCAGTCGCTGGGCATTCTTATCAACTACAAGAAGTCTCTCCTGGTACCGTCCCAGAAGCTGCAGTTCATAGGCGCAGTCCTGGACACTGTCCAAGGGAAAGCTTTTCTTCCTGAGGACAGAGCAGAGTGCATCAGGTCCCTCATCAGGGACCTTTCAGCAAAAAAGACCGTAAAGCCATCAAAAAATGGAAAGCAATGAGTACCAATGCCCGTAGTCTGAGTAACAAGCTTCCTGAATTAGTGGCCTTGATGGAGGAGGATCATCTGGATATCGTGGCAGTCACAGAAACATGGTTCACACAAAACCATGACTGGGATGTAAACATACCAGGATACACTATCTACAGGAGGGAGAGAGGGTAAAGAGGAGGAGGAGGTGGCTCTTTACAGAAGGGAAGGAATCAAAGCAACAGAACAAAAGGGAAAACAGGGAGGAGAAGAAGCACTGTGGGTAAATTTGGAGACCGGCAATGGCACCACAATCCGCACGGGTTGTATACAGACCCCCTTCTCAGGGGGAGGAAATGGACAAGGAAATGATAGAAAGTATACTTAGTATGGCAGAAAAGGGAGATATTGCTGATGGGTGATCTGAATATGCCAGATGTTAACTGGAGTGCAGTTGCAACAGCCACTTCAAGAGTGGGATTATTCTAGATGCCCTACAGGGGCATGTGTAGACAACTAGTATTGGAGCCCACTCGAGAGGAGCAATCTTAGACCTGGTTCTCTCAAATGGAGATGAAGAGGATCACAGATGTAAAGTGGGTGGCCATCTGGGAACTAGCGACCATCGAACAGTATGGTTCACAATAAACACAGCAATAGAATCAAGCCATACAAAGGCAAAGGTACTGGACTTTGGGAGGGCTGACTTTGCCAAAATGGGTGAGTGCCTAAGGAATGCACTAGCAAATGGGGTGGAAGAACAATGGGGAATGATAAAAACTGCCATCACAGAGGTAACAAGCCTTTGTGTGAAGCAAATAAACGAAACGATGTAAGAAATCACTGTGGTTCTCAAAGAAAGTGGCAGTGAAGGTTCAAGAGAAAAATAAAGCATTCAGGAAGTACAAGGAATCACAGAAGGAGCAGGACAGAGAACTGTATCAGTTAAAGCAAAAGGAAGCTGGGAAGGCAGTCAGAACAGCAAAGGCCCAAACCAAGGAAAGATAGCCAACTCAGTTAAGAAGGGATAAAACCTTTTATAGGTACATCAGGGAGCGAAGGAAGACTAGGAGGGATAGTGAGGCTTAATAAGGAGGGTGGGCAGAGGGTGACTGTGAAAAGGCAGAGATACTAAACAAATATTTTTGCTCAGTATTTACAAAGGAAGAGGGGGAGGTACCTAAAAAAAACAGTAGAAACACTCTGGATACAGAAATTGATACCAGCCCATTTACAGAAGAAAGGGTTCTGAAAGAACTCTTAAAACTGAAGGTGGACAAAGCAATGGGGCCTGATGGGATTCATCCCAGAATTCTAAAAGAACTAAGGGTAGAATTAGGGACACCACTGACTACCCTGTTTAACAAATCATGGGAGGATGGGGCAGTACCCGAGGACTAGGACTGGAGGAGGGCAGATGTGATTCCCCTTCACAAAAGTGGGAGCAAGGCAGAAGCAGGAAACTACAGACCTGTTAGTTTAACCTCAGTGGTAGGGAAAATGATGGAATCACTTCTGAAGGAAAGAATTGTCCAGTATCTAGAGGCCAGAGGGCACAGGACCCAAGGCAGCATGGATTCACAGCAAGAAGGTCATGCCAGACAAATCTGATTGATTTCTTTGACTGGGTGACCAAAGTGAGTAGATCAGGAAGGGGCTGTGGACATGGCCTACCTAGACTTTAACAAGGCATTTGACACAGTCCACACAAAGATTAATATACAAGTTAGCTAGCCTGGGAGTGGGTCCCAAGATGACAGCCTGGGTAAAGAATTGGCTGGAGGATAGGACACAGAGTAATAGTAAATGGAGTCCACTCTGAAGAAGGGGGTTACTAGTGGGGTACCGCGAGGTCAGTATTAGGACCGGTCCTCTTCAATGTCTTTATAAGCGACATTGCAGAGGGACTGGAAGGAAAAGTATGTCTCTTTGCAGATGACACAAAGATCTGCAACAGAGTTGATGCACAAGGTGGGTGGAAAGGATGAGAAGGGACTTGCAAGGTTAGAGGAATGGTCAAATGTATGGTAGCTTAGATTCAATGCTAAGAAGTACAAGGTAATGCACCTGGGAAACAAAACCCAGGGAAGAGTACACAGTGGGGGTGCGATACTAACAACAACAAAATGGAAAGGACACCTGGGGGTAGTCATATCAGATGACCTAAAGGTGGGCAAGCAATGTGAGAGGGCAGCAAGGAGGCTGGGGGATACTGGGATGCATAGGGAGGCATCACCAGTAGAAAACAGGAAGTTATTATCCCTCTGTACCGACAGCTGGTGAGACCCCATCTGGAGTACTGCGTGCAGTTCTGGAGACCCAGTCTTCGCAAAGACATAGACAGGATGGAAGCTGTCCAGAGGAGGGCAACTAAAATGGGTCAGGGTCTGCACCGAAAGACATATGAAGAGAGACTTAAGGATCTTAATATGTATAGCCTCGAGGAAAGGAGGTAGAGGGGGGACATGATAGAAACTTTCAGGTACCTCAAGGGAATCAACAAAATCCAAGAGGGTAGCATCTTTCAAAAAGAGGTGTGCAAGAACAAGGGGCTGAATTTGAAGATAGAGGGGGTGGCTCAGAGGTATTGTGAGGAAGTTTTTTCACAGAGAGGGTTGTGGATGCATGGAACGGCCTTCCGGAGGAGGTCGTGGAGTCAAAAACAGTAGTGGAATTCAAGCATGCATGGGACAGTCATAAGACAATTCTAGGGGGTTGGGGTAGGAAGAAGTAGGCTGCTGGTTAACTAGGATCTGCAGCTTATCCAGTAGGCAGGAAAATGGGCAGACTGGGTGGGCCAAGCGGTCCTTATCTGCCGTCAAATTCTATGTTTTTATGTCCCTGCCAGACTGGTCCTTCGCCTACTCAGACACATGGCTGCGGCCATTCCTACCGTCCCGATGGCAAGGCTCCACATGCGGGTAACCCAGTGGATGCTGAAAGTGCAATGGGATCAAAGGCAAGACCATATGCAGCAGCCGGTCAGAATCACGAAGGCCGTGATTCGGTACTGGCAATGGTGGCTAGACCCAGGGACACTCTCTGTGGGTGTCCCATTTGCAGCGCCGTCCCCGGAGGTAATCCTCTCCACAGACGCCTCAGGACTGGGGTGGGGAGCACACCTGAATGGTGTGAGGTCCCAGGGAACGTGGACCCCTCAGGAAGCTTACCTCCATATCAACATTCTGGAGATGAGGGCGGTCCTTTATGTCCTGCAAGCCTTCCAGTCAGAAATCCCACCGAGTACTCTTCTGCTTCAAACAGACAATACGGCGGTGATGTATTACCTCAACAAACAAGGAGGCACACACTCTTACCCCCTTTGCAGGGAGGCTGTGAGAGTGTGGGAATGGGTAATTTGACATGGCGCAAGCCTGATTACAATTCATGTTCCCGGAGTGGACAACTCAATCGCAGACGGCCTGAGTCGATCCCAGGCCAGAGTCCATCAGTGGAAACTTCTTCAGGAGGTAGCAGAGGATCTGTTTCTTCGATGGGGCACTCCAGAATTGGACTTGTTCGCTTCCCCATCCAACGCAAAACTGCCCAATTTTTGCTCGCTAGATCCAGGGCCTGGTGTTTTTTGGCGAGACGTGTTGTCCCTCTCCTGGGCGGACAGATTCCTCTAAGCTTTTACTCCCTTCACGTTGATCCAGAGAGTTCTTCTCAAACTTCGCAGGGAGCACACAACAATGATCCTGGTAGTGCCTTTCTGGCCCAGACAGATCTTCCTTGTCAATCTTCACCATTCATTACTGCTTGGGTTAAGCGGGCGTGCACCCGCTTCTGGAAGTTTTTTTTTTTGAGTCGGCTTCCATGGCGCCGCCCTCAGCCGCGTGCTACGTCATCGCGCGAGGTGGCCGTTGGTAGCCGCAGACTCCTCCTCTGTCTCAGTTCTGTTTCTCCCGCCGTCGAGGCTGCACCTGCTGCGCGGTAGCGAATAGTGTTCTCAGTTTCTAATACCTCAAGACTCCTCGTTTTCTCTCAGATGACTCTCTCAACGCTGTATACCGGTAAGACCGTTCCTGTTTTTCTATAATACGGCACCGAGTGCTTTATTGCTTTTTTTCCTTGTTTAGTTCGCATCATGTCAGGTTCGGGAGCAAGGCGTAAGTCGAAGGCGGGCCACGCCCCTATGCGTTGGTGCTCCTGTGGCCGGCATTTTTCCGTCTCGGACCGGCATGATGTCTGTCTCCGTTGCCTGGGACCCAACCACAACATGGACGCGTGCGACGCCTGTTTCTCCATGGACCGTCGTGTCCTCGAAGTCCGAGCGTTCAAGCTCGGCAAGGCCCCGCCGACCTTCGGGGGACGGCGTCGCTCCAGGGATTCCCAGGTAAGGTCTCTAGGCCCTTCCCCCGGGTCCCCTTCCGGGCCTTTACGGTCCGAGGAGGAGGAAGAGGCTTCCTCCTCTTCTTTTGCCGAAGAGGAAGCTTCTCTCGCAGTGTCGGGGGAACGTCGTGGTCCCTCCTGGGGCCGCGACGGGGACACCGCCTCGGCAGTCACCTCCTCGGAGATGCAGGCTCCCCCAGTGTCGAGGCCCGCGCCTGCTGGTCCTGGCACCGGTGGACCCTCGACACCGCCCTCCGGCGCCGTTTCAGATCCCGGCGCCGCTTGCGGCACTGGTGATCAAGACAGTGCCGTAGGCGGCGCCGCTCTGGCCTTCCCGGCGCCGCAGGCCCGGTTTGCACTCTCGGCAACACCAGGTTGGGTTCCGGTGCCATGGGCCTAACTGGCGCAGCAGGGGAGCCGGGACCGGGCCTAGCAGTCGCGAGTGGGCTAGGGTCGTCCGGCGCCATCCCTAGCACCGGGCCGTTCGCGGCGCCGCTCCTCCAGGGACCCCCGGGGTTGCCAGCGTGGAGGTTCTGCTGGTCTCGTCCTCTTCGGAAGTCGATGACTCGGACGTGGACCTATCCTGGCACCCTGACTCTCCGGGGTCGGGGTCCCCAGTAACACGTGGTGCTAGGTGGCAAAGCGGGCCCCTCCTGCTGTCTCCGCTCCTGTCCTCCCCTGAGGACCCTTGGGCTAGGCGTGGCCCTGGGTCCTGGAGGGGTGATGTGGTGGGGACTGAGGGGGGGCTCTCCCTCCTAGGGGATCTATGACAGCTACCCTTCCGGGTGCTGTTGCCACCTCGGGGTGGGGGAAGCTGGAGTCGGGGAGGGCTCTCTGAGTCGGGGTCGGGGCGGGGGACTACGTGCCGGTCTCGGCCGGGCCACTGTGGGTGGCTAGGAGCCGAGCTGAACTCGCCTTTCCCTATTGGGCCCTGGGGCTCCCTCCGGTGGCGTTGCTACGGACTGCCCTTCTGGATCCATGCAGTCCCAGGTTCGTCACAGGGGGGGATCCCCTTGTGGGCTCTTCCAGGCGTCGCATCCCCAGGGTTCTGTTTTGCGACCTGGTTTGTTGTCCGGGATCCCGCCAGCTCGGGCTCCGTTCCCCAGATTTCAGAGCCCTAGCAGAGGTCAGTTGCCTCTTCGCAGGTGCCCTTCTCCAGTACCTCTGCAACCACCCCCCGCTCTTCCAGGCCATGTCGGTCCTACGGGTCCGTTATCCTGGGAGCAGTTCAGAGGTTCTGCGGCGGCCTTCCCCTCATACGTTAGATATATGCATGAGCAGGTCTTTTGACTCTCCCCACCGGCGCAGGAATCTTCTGGACATTCGAGCTCCCCAACATCCTTGTCTTCCTCCTCCTCTGAGGGAGAGGAACCCGTTGCTCATCTTTCCTCCGACGTTGATTTCACTGAATATCAGAGATTCCTTTCAAGGATGGCGAGGTATCTTCGAATCTCTTACATTAGGCGAGACAATACTGAACAGGAGACGCGTGAATTCCTTGGAGAATTCAGTGCCCAGCACCTGGTGGTACCCTCCTGGCCTATCCCCTTCCAGGAGGCGTCTATCCGTTCCTGGCAGTCGCCAGACGCCCCTTCTCCAGCCCCGGTAGACTGTCGACGAAGGTATTGTGCCCCCTCGGAATTCCTGGGTACCCTTCCCAACCCGTCCTCGGGTTTGGTATACCTAGAGACTCCTTCCGGGCGTTGCCGCCTGGCGTACGACCGTCCACCGGATTCGGATTCCCTACAATTCGACCGGTGGGGGCGAAGAGTGTTCTCTTCCTCTCGTGCGGTGGCCTGCATTGCATCACATCAGGCTCACCACAATGCCTGATACGGAGCACACCAGACAGGCTATTGCCCTCTCCGCTATAGGCCTGGAGCTGGCAAGACACCAAGCAAGGGCATCTTATGACGCTAATGAGGTGGCTTCCAGGCTTGCGGGGACAGCGATCTGCATTAGACGGATGGCATGGCTTCATCTATCAAGGTTGTCACCCCTGGCCCGGCGTAGGATGATTCGCTCCGCTTTCCGGGGGACCCGTCTCTTTTCCTCCAGAGCTAGGGGACTTCTGCAGGGGCTTCCTCCGTCTCCCCGTCCTCGGGGGGCACCTCCTAGCTCTTCTCCCCAAGGCTTCTCTCTGCATTAGCCAGGGTCTTCCCTTCCTGTTTCTCACCAACAGGGCTGGGGGTCTTGTTCCCTCAGGTACTACCCCCCTTTTAAGGGGAGTGGGCTAGTACTCACCCAAGCAGTAATGAATGGTGAAGATTGACAAGGAAGATATGAAAGTACAGTGCTTACCGTAATTCTTGATCTTCTCTTGTATCTTCACCATTCATTACTGATACCCTCCCACCTTCCCCTCAGTGGCCTCCTTCTGTGGCATCTCCCCCTCCCGTCTCGTTCCTCTTACTTTCCTTGGCCTTTATGCCAAAAAAAAAAACTTTTCTGTTTTTCCATTCTTAATGAATGGATCTCCCTTTTTTCCTCAAGGTAAAGAGGAACGAGCATGGTTATAATTTTCTCTACTTCTGAGGGAACTCTTTCTGACCACCCTTTGGGTGCGATTCCTTACCTTCTTCAGGTCATGCAGTTTCACGGCCCAAGTGGCCATGCCTGTCCTGGCCCCGGCAAAGTCAAGAATCCTCCTGGCAGGTATTATTTCTAGCTCTTCTAGCTACTGACTGAACTTGTCAGCTCTGAGCATCTGCCTGCCTTGCCCTAGGGAGTCTGATTGAGTTCCACTCTATTTTTCATATAAAACTGCCTTCGAGAAGGCATAGTCTTTTCCATACACTGCTGTGTTAGCACCTAACAAGGTGCGAAGGGACTTGGTCCCCTTCCTGGCTGGGTGCTCTACCCGGAACAGGTTCTGCCCAGGCAGTCTAGGAGCCCTCAACTAGGATGAAGGGACTGGGCATGTTGAGAGTCCAGAGAGTCTGCCCTCATTCGGATCTGTTCAGATGGTTCGGTTGAACCTCCCCTCAGTCCTAGCAACTGGGATTCTTGTTTCCTTGGTAGTCTCAAGCCTATAAGCCTCTCAACCAATACTCGATGGGCACTGTTCTCCCTCTCAACATGCCTCTTTTCTTCTTCTCCTTCTTCTTTCTCTTCCTTCTCTCTGTTCCTCCCTTAGATCCGCCCCGGAAAGGAGGCCCTGCAGTCCCTTAGGGTAGGAATTCTCTCTCCTCTGTCTATTCTCTACTGGCTTATCCCTTTTTCAGTTTATATCCTTTCCTTTTTCTATCCCTCGGCTCTCTTGCCTCGCTTTCCTTTTTTCTTACCCTTTATTTTCGCCTCTCCGGCTAACAGAACTGAGATAGAGGAGGAGTCTGCGGCACCTAACGGCCGCCCCTCGCGCATGACGCGTCACGCTCGAAGGCGGCGCCGTTGGAGCCGACTCCAAAAAAAAAAAAAAAACCTTCCCATAGCGGGTGCACGCCTCCGGCTTAACCCAAGCAGTAATGAATGGTGAAGATACAAGAGAAGATCAAGAATTACGGTAGGTATGTAATTTTCATATCTGGTTCCCCATGCTGATGCAATTGTCCCGGGAACCTCCACTCCTGTTGCCCATCAGCTCCCATCTGCTGTCTCAAGAGGAGGGTTCGCTAGTCCATCTGGACTTGAGCTCTCTGAACCTGCATGCCTGGCTCCTCGAGACATAGCCATTATGCGACACGGGGTCTCGCAAGAGGTGGCGGAAGTCCTTTCTGCTACCAGAAGGCCGGCAACGCATGCGACGTATGCCATGAAATGGCGCCAGTTTTGCCTGTGGTCTCAGGCACGCGGTCTCTCCCCTTTAGAATGCCCAGAGAAATCAGTCCTAGAATACCTGCTTTCCCTCTTTCACTCAGGCCTTGCCTACTCCTCTACTAAGGTTCACCTCTGTGCGATTTCGGCCTACTACTACCCGATAGGTCAACGCACAGTGGCACAACTCGATGCCTCTCGTGACTTTCTGAGGGGGGTGTTACACCTTAGACCACCCATCAAGGATCCCGTCCCTCCTTGGGACCTACTCTTTGTCCTGGAGCAGCTCACGCTGCCCACTTTTGAGCCTGCCACAGATTGCGAGCTGCATTTTTCTGTCTTGGAAAACGTTATTTTTGGTTGCTGTTACGTCAGCAAGGAGAATTTCTGAGCTACACGCTCTCATGTGTAAGGAACCTTACTTAATTTTCCACCAGGACAGAGTGTCTCTGAGGACGAATCCTAAATTCCTGCCTAAGGTGGTCTCAGCCCTTACCCTTAATCAGGACATCGATCTGCCGGTGTACTTCCCCAGGTACACCAATAGAGGAGAGGCACTGCTTCACACCCTAGATGTTCACCGCTCCTTAAGGTACTACCTGACCAGGACCAAACAGCATCGCAAATCCGAGCAGCTATTTATTTCCTTTTTTGCTGAGAGGTTGTTGGGCCAACCAGTCTCAAAACAGACCCTTTCTCGCTGGCTTGTCCAGTGCATTTCTCTTTGCTACAACAACAAACAGAAGCCCCTTCCGGGCACAGTCCGGGGCCACTCGACTAGGGGGGTGGCTACTTCCTTCGCGGCACTGCGGAACGTCTCCACCTCGGCCATTTGTGCCGCAGCTACATGGAGTTCAGTGCACACCTTCATTAGACATTACAGCCTGGACATTGCCTCACGGCGGAGAGCAGGTTTCGGCCTCGCCGTTCTACAGGGTCTCCTGTCCTAGAGTCAGGATTTTTTAAGATCTCCCTGTTACACCTCCTCCCAGTGTGTCTATAGGTGCTATTGCTTGGGAATCAGTCCTAATGGTGTAACCTGCTGCAAGAGCTGTATCTCGAAGTAAGATAGTACAGTTACGTAAGAACTTACTGTAACAGTAGATCTTCGAGAACAGCTCTTGCAGCAGGTACCTTCCCACCCACCATTCCCCCTTGGAGGAGGTTAGGCCTAACCAGGCTCCGGCAGGAGCTTTCTTTCCTTTGTCCTTCTGAGGGCGGATCCTCGGTCTCCATTTCTGATGTCATCCAGCGGCCGGAAATCTCCGGCAGGAGAACTGGGGATTCTGGCGGGACCGCCTCCTTATGTACTACGCCTGACATCGGAGGCGGTTCCCGCTGAAGACTGCTAGCTGGAAGATTTCTGTGGGGTCCTGACGCCTGCCGGCTTCAGTCCTAATGGTGTAACCTGCTGCAAGAGCTGTTATCGAAGATCTACTGTTACGGTAAGTTCTTACGTAACTGTACTTTCGTGGGGACATAACCAACACCATACAATTCTAAGATAGCACTTTGCAGCAATATGTAACCCATAGATATCCAACGAGTTAACTAAAAGGCCAGCAAAAGTGGGGCAGAAACACAAGGGGACCCACTATATGGAAAAAAAGCTTCTACAGGAAACATTACTCGCAGGGTCAGTGCAGTTCTCCTTTAACTAAGCATGTAGGGAATGTCAGGTATTTTATCTAAATGGTAAGGAACTATGTTTACAGGGGTTTGGAGCCATCTACAGGGAAATTCTTCCCATAGACTTGCATTAGTTATACAGGAAACAGAGGAATTTGGCTTCCATTGGAAATAATATAATCTACAGGAAAACATAGGAAAATTGTCCTGCGGTTACAGGAAAAAGGCAGACTTAATCTGGGAACAGACACACACACACCAGTAGCATTTACTCTGACTAAATAAATTCAAGAGGACTGATTTAGCAGCATGCCAGTTTTTGACGATTGTGACTAAACAGCACTATGTGACACGAACAAGAAAGTAACTTTGGTCATTTGGTAGCTTTTCACAGCCCTATTGGCTCTGGCTAGAGTTTGTTTTTAAAGCAGCTGTACTAGTTGACAGAAATTTCAATAATTTAATTGGCAGTTAGGACAAACCATAACATTAGTACGTCTGACTTCCTTTTTGCTTTATTTCATTTCTGAGGCAAAAGAGAGGATTTTGAAGTTTTTAAAAGGTTTTGCTCCTTTGCCAGGTCTGCTGTCATGAATATAAGCAGGGCAGAGTGGTGCTGTGATGTTGGCCATCAGGAACATTTGCTGGCAACAGCCTGACATATATGCATTATGAATTCAGTGGGTGTAGTTAAAGTGTGGCCTCCAATGATTGGTGGCTGCCGTCTTTATTATAGATCCACACAAATTACACATTTTGTAATTAAACACTTAAAAATGTCTGAATGAATTTAAAATACCACAGTGAAGACTACAATATTACCAGGAATACTTTACAGCCAACAAAAAGTTAGGCCAACTTTTTTTTTTTTTTTGCCAGCTAGTACTGCTGCTTTAAAGACACAGTGAAACAAATACTGCGTTATCTAAATTGCTGAGAAAAACAATAACAGGAAATAAAAGAGAAATCAAAGATCATATTTGTTCAAAGCATGATTATTTCATTTTAGTAGATAACTGCTCTTTAAGTGCCAGTGATGGGAAGCATCTTTACATAGAAAATGCTTACAATGGAAATGGGAATGACATCCACTGCTGCCTCCACAAAAGAACTTGTTCTAGGAGCGTGGATATGTTGTTCATCCACACTCTCTGGCATGTCCCTTGCCGGAAGTCTTCAAGCTGGCTCCTGTCACCCACCCGGGTGGTAAATACCTTGGCTCCGCCCCATGATGCCAGATCTTCCTTTCCGCTGGAAGATGCAGGTCCCTCGTGCTACTCTTGTATTTCGTGGGCCCTGGCTTCATAACGTACATTTTACCGCAACTTGATATTAAACTTGTTAGAGTTATTGATTTCGATTCGCATATGGAGGACAAATCATCCCCTGAATTTCGCTGGTGTACCTGCAGCCAGTAGATGTTGCGCACCGATACCCACCTAACATGCGTGTACTGCCTCGGCATCGGACATGGCCTTCCATCCCAACGTTCTGGACGACTGCAAGGCGCGCCTTAAACTGAGGAGACCGGAGAAAGGAACCCACCGTGAAATCTAAAGAGGCGAGGTGGGCGGTTTCCGAGGCCGCGGGATCCGCCGAGCAGTTGGAGCAGATGAAGGCATTCGAGGAGGAAGCAGCTCAAGCTTCGGCCACTCAAAGCTTCTTTGTTCCACTCAACCTCGGCTCGACTTTCACAGGCTCCTTTAGGGAGTTTTGCCAGTCTCTCCCCATCAGGGGTGAGGCACCCACGGGCTTGCACTCCTCCCGCCCTCCGAAGAGGGATAAGGACTCTTAAGTTTTCTTCCTCCAGAAGAAGAAGACGCTCCTAGGACCGAGAGAGGTCAGAGTCCCAGGACCACGCGTTCTTGACCTCGGACCTTCCATCGGGCCAAGGCACCAAGACCGAGGAAACAGCTGAACCGGCCAAGATTACACTCGACCCAATCGAGCCTTTATCACCGACTCCTGTCGACGATTCTTTAGAAAGGACCCCAGTCCTTTCCTTTCCTTTCCCGACTAGGAGACACTCCCTTCGGGTGCCCTCATCGAGGATACCATCCCGGAACCTCGGTTTTCACTGACTCCGGCGTCTCCTGATCGAACAAGCTGACCCCGTCGGTCTCGATCGAGACTAGGACCCCTTCGGTCAGGTGCGAGTAGGCCACTAAACATTCAAGAGATGCCGCCACACGAGTCCTCATCCTCCTCAGATGAGGAGAGACTAGACGGAAACTCCGACGTTATGAGGATCTCATGTGGCAACAGCTGATTTTGACGGTCAGAAGCCGGCAACACCGGCCATCACTTGGCTTCCGCCTCCCAGGCCTATGCCGACCCCTCCGGAACTGAAGGCTTCAGTTACACCACCTGTGGGGCCGGCCCGTATCTCGGCTCGGCCTATTACGGTCTCTCCACCAATTTTGGTGGAGCCACCACCTAAGCAGCCTCAGAGAGGGACTCCCTCAAAAGAGAACCGGCCAGACACCAGATTTCCCCAATGTCTGTCCATCACGGTTGTATCTGATCGCCCTCGGCGCATCGAGGGAGACATAGGCGGGAGACTGTTATATCCCAACTCCTTGGACGACACTGGTTTGCACTCCCATCCTGAGGATGATGAGTCATCAGTGGTAGGTTAGGAGGAAGGTCCTTCCTCCTTTCAGGGCATCCTCCGCCTAATCTCTGAGTCCACCGGAATGCCCCTGGAGCCTATCCAGAAAAAGGCGGAGTACCCCCTTACAGATATCCTCAAAGGGGGGATACCCCGACGGAGGCCTTTCCAGTGGCCGAAGCCATCGTTGGCCCTTCTCTTGATCTTTGGCAGCGTCCTGCTTCATGCCCAGCTCCGTCTGCCCGCATGGCCTGCAAATATCCGGTGCCCATGGGGTCCCTGGCGGGGTTCACCGAACATCCCTCGGCCGAAAGCCTTGTGACTGCATCTGTGTTGAGACGCACTGGTAGCTCAGCCAACACAGACTGCCCCCGGACAAGGAGTCCAAGAATATGGATCATTCTGCCCAGAAGGTCTGTGCGGCCTCTTCCTTAGGCCTTCGTCAGGCTAGTTCGGCTGTTACCATGGCACACTTCTCTCATGCCCTCTTAGGGTCATTAGATGAAGTCCTCCCTCATCTCCCGGCGGACATGCAGACCACAGTGAAGCAAGTTCATGACCAGGGCCGTGCTGTTGCAAAACAGCAGTCCCAGACGGCCCTGGACATTAGAGATTCCTGTGCCCGCTGCTTAGCAGCTGCAGTGGCCACTCGCCACAGGGCTTGGCTGAGGCTATCCTCCTTCCCGGCAGATACCCAGCACAAGTTAGCTGACGTTCCCTTCCTAGGCACTGACCTCTTCAGTCCAGGAATGGCTGGTCACCTCCAGAGCATAGAGCAGTCCAATGATACCTTGGATGCTACCTCTGTGAAGGGTTCTTCGTGCAAGAACCAGCAGAAGTGCAAGAAAAAGCCTTTTCGGCACTCATCCCCTGCGGTTAGGCAGCCCTCCTATGAAGGAGGCCAGCAGCAACAGCAGGCACAAGCTTGGCACCCCAGACCCAAGCAGGGTCCTCAACAGTCCCGTAAAGGAGGCCGAGGTGCTGGTCCAGGAGCCTCCTCCTCCTCTAAGCCTGCTCAGTGATGGGTTGGGGATTGCCACCCCCTACACCCATCACGCCAGCTCTGGGTCCTCCCGTGGGGGGCCGGCTCTGCCACTTCCTTTCCGCCTAGTCCGGTATTACTTCAGACAGGTGGGTTCTAGAAGTGGTTAGCCTGGGACTGCCTCTGGAATTCGAGCAGTACCCTCCCAGCAGAGCCCGTGCCCCTTGGGAGGAAAGGATCTCAGTTTGCACTCAGTCAGATCTTCGAGACGACATTGCTCAGCTCCTCCGCAAGGATGCGGTAGCTTCAGTGCCGGATCCTCCAACAGACCCAGGCTTCGTGTCCAGGTACTTCCTGGTGCCCAAGCGGACGGGGGGGTTGGCACCCCATCCTAGATCTCCACAACCTGAATCAATATCTCAGGTCTTGCACCTTCTGGATGGTAACTCTGAACCAGATCATACCATCCCTGGAGCGAAACATGTGGTTCTGTTCATTGGATCTGCAGGACACATTCTTTCACGTCCCAAACCGTCCATCCCACCAGCGGTTCCTCCGCTTCATGGTCGAGGGGAACCTGTATGAGTTCCGAGCCATGCCATTCGGCCTGTCATCGGCCCCACAGGTCTTCACCAAGTGCATTGCAGTGGTGGCAGCCCATCTTTGGCGTCGAGGAGTTCGGATATACCCTTATCTCAATGACTGGCTCTTGGCAGGTTCTTCCCTTCAGGAGGTGGAGAGGTCCAGGGATCTAGCCCTCCGAATCTGCTCCCAACTCGGCCTCCTGATCAATGAGGCCAAGTCAGAACTCGTGCCCTCTCGGGTGATGGGCTTCATCGGGGCAGATCTCGACTCTCGTCAAGCCAGAGCTCGGCTCCCGGCAGACAGGGCAGAGATTCTCTCCTCCTTTGCCCAATCATTTCTGGTTGGGCACTTGCTCCCTGCCAGGGACTTTCTGCGCCTTCTGGGTTACATGGTGGCATGCACCTCAGCGGACCGTTGGGCCAGGTGGCATATGCATGCCCTCCAGTAGGAGCTGGCCACTGAGTGGACTCAGTGCCATGGCCATTTTGACCAGCTGATCACTGTGACCCAGAAGATGTGGGACGCGCTCCAGTGGTGGACCGCCCCAGAACGGTTGCAGGAAGGAATCCCGTTTGTCCACCGAGCCGACGGTCATCCTGATGACCGATGCCTCTCTCATGGGCTGGGGAGCCCACATGGGGGACAGCAGGGCCCACAGGTTCTGGACCCCCAAGGAGTCCTGATGCCACTTCAACCTGTTGGAGCTCAGAGCAGTCAGACTGGCACTGTCAGCTTTCGCTCCTCAGCTCCGGGGTCAAGTGGTTCAAGTCCAGACGGACAATACCACGACCGTGTACTACCTCAATAAACAGGGCGGCACGCACTCCCATCTGCTGTGCAAGGAGGCGCTCTGCATCTGGACCCTCGGAAGCCGGTTGGAGGTGGATCTCCTAGCCATCCATGTGGCAGGAGTCTCTAACCAGCTGGCAGATGCTCTCAGCCGCATAGGCCAGACGTCCCACGAGTGGTCTCTCCATCCAGAGGTAGTTTACAGTCTGTTCTCCCGTTGGGGCAAACCGTTGGTGGACCTGTTTGCCTCCAGGGAAAACACCAAGCTGAGACTGTACCATGCCCGCCTCCCCTCAGCAGGGCTCGCTGCAGTAGGATGCCTTTTCAAGACCGTGGACCCCAGGCCTCCTCTGCGCCTTTCCTCCATTTCCCTTGATCCACAGTGTTACTCAAAGTGAGGAAGGACAAGGTGAAGGTGATCCTGGTAGACCCAGATTGGCCACACCATTTCTGGTATCCAGATCTCCTTAGCCTCAGCTGCAGGGCCACGGAGCGGCTTTGTACACGCCCGGACCTGATATCATTAAACCAGGGGAAGGTATACCAT
Source organism: Neoceratodus forsteri (assembly GCA_016271365.2). NCBI lineage: Eukaryota > Metazoa > Chordata > Ceratodontiformes > Ceratodontidae > Neoceratodus > Neoceratodus forsteri. The sequence continues at coordinate 240,472,317 of CM057449.1, read as the reverse complement.
CTGGACCTTCAATTCCTGCACCTCACAGCCTGGTACCTGAGCTGCAGAGTTCCAGGCTCTGGGTCTTTCCGAGGATGTCTACACCATGGTGGAGGCATCTTGTAAGGAATCGACCAGGAAATGTTATGCCTTCAAATGGAAAAGGTTTTCCATTTGGTGTCCGGGTTAGAGTCTGGACCCCTTATCCTGCTCTGTGGCTAACATTCTAGACTACCTTTGGTCTCTCTCCAAAGGGATTCTGTGGTCGTCGACCCTTAGGGTGCACAAGGTAGCCATTTCTACTTACCGGGCACGGGCCGGTCAGCTGACTTTGGCAGAGGAGACAGTGGTCGGGTGCTTCTTCAAAGGCCTGGATCATATATCCCCTCCGTTGTGTGAACCTCCACCTCTGTGGGATTTGTTGCTGGTTTTGGCAAAGCTCATGGGCAAGCCAGTCGAACCCATGCACAAGTGTGAGCTCTCACACTTGTCGTGGAAGATGGCCTTCCTGGTGGCTATCACGTCAGCCAGAAGGACAGGGGAATTCCACGAGCTTTCGGTGGACTCCCCTTATCTGGTCTTCCACAGGGACAAAGCTGTCCTGCGCCCCCACCCGAAATTCCTTCCGAAGGTGGTTTCAGAGTTTCACCTTAACCAGGTGTTGACTCTGTCAGTATACTACCCTAACTACACCTTGGACCCCGAGTACAGGCTCCATACTCTGGACTTGATAAGTGCTTTCTCCTATTATAAGGAGAGAATGACAGAAATTCAGGGAGAGGTTCACCAGCTGTTTGTCATCTAGGCTGAAGCCACTTCTGGCAGACCTGCAGCCAAACAGACTATTGCAATATGGATTACATCATGCATAGGTCTGTGCTATGAGTTGGCGTGCAAGGAGCCTCCCAGAGGGATAAGAGCTCATTCTACCTGCCATACTGCTGCATCGGTGGCTGCTTCCGGGGACATTCCTATCCAGGAAATCTGTTGGGCTGCTACCTGGAAGTCCGCAAACACCTTCATTACCCACTACCACATCGACCTTGAGTCACACCGGGATGCTGGTTTTGGGACCTCTGTTCTACAATCTCTGTTTCCCAAGTAGGGGGTGTGCGCCTTGCCTCCCTCCTCCCAGAGAACTGCTTGGAGTCTGCCAGAGGGTGTGGTTGAACAACATATCCATGCTCCTAGAAGAACAGGTTACTCACCTATAGCAGTAGTTCTAGGAGTGGTATATGTTGTTCATCCACACGCACCCACCCGACCTCCCCGGCTTTAGGCCCACAATCTTGCTTCCAGTGGGCTAAGATCTGGCGTCATGGGGTGGAGCCGAGGAATTTATCACCCGGGTGGGTGGGGGAGCCAGCTTGAAGACTTCCGGCAAGTTTTATAGGGGAAAGGGACATGCCAGAGAGTACTGTTACAGGTGAGTATCCTGTTCTTCTAGGGGCATGGATGTGGTTTTCTCATCCACGCTCTGGCATTTCCACTGAAATGCGATAATTGGCCAGATGTGTTTAAACTAAGCTTCTCCCACCACCCGGGCAGATATAGCGCCTGACTATGCCCCATGACATCAGATCTTTCTTTCTGCTGGAAGAACAGGTAACTTCTTGCTCCGCTTAGGATTTTTCACAGTTCTTTCAACTCCATCTAATAGACTGCAAGAAACCTGGATTTGAGTTCTGTGTTTGATGTCGCCAGAAAATGTCCGTCACTGATCCACATGACATGTACGTGTACTGCCTGGCCAAGCAACACTACCAGGCTGGGTGCGGCCTTTGCCTTTCCATGCTTCCTGAGTCCCTCAAGGATAGGAAGCTCCGGCTCATGCTGGGTCAGCCTTTTGGAACAGGATCCGAAGGACCGCTCTAAGGGTAGGAAAAAGGCCTTGGCAGCTGCCGGGTCTGTGGCACAACTTGCGGTCCTTGAGGCGGAAGTGGTGGAGGGCAGTGGCCACTTCCTCAGTGCTGCTGAAACTTGGGGTCAGCGTTGGAGGGACCTTCACTGACCAATTCCTTGATATATGCAGATCCCGCCAGACCATAGCGGAGAGCCCTACCCGATATGACTCTCAGTCTAAGACCAAAACCAAGAAATCTTACCACCATCGCTGGTCATGGGATAGGAAGAGAGTACAGTCCTCCTGTTCCCTCGATTCGCCTGACCCCTTTAGCCAAGTGGCAAGACGGGCAGGTCAAAGGCTGTGTTGTTGAGCCAGATAACCTGACTTTGGTCGACCAAGCTTCGAGATTTTTCTCAACCTAGTCGACACATTATTGAATAAGGCCGAGGAGTCTGCCTCACAGACCTTGGCGCTTCCTGCCCTCACTCGGGATGATGTGGATCAGTCTGTGACCCCAGTCGACACTGTCGGTGACCAGCCTCCAACTGGATTCTTGTCTTAGATGCCCTTGTTTTGAAATGTGGCATGCACGTTATTTATGGCCAACATCAGGAAGACCCTGCTCGCCATGAACTAGGTGGTCAAGCGGTCGCCGTTGCAGTCAAGGCATTCGTGCTGTTGATCTTCCTGGACATAAAGTCTCCACCACTCATTCACACTGATGGGATCTACGCCGGAGATGCTAGGACCCAGCGGGAGCAAACATTTTTGTAAGAGGGCCGGTACCAGAGATGGAGCGGCGCCACGAGCCTTGGCTCGTGCAGCAATGACTATCTCTGCATCGACCCGCCAACCGCCTCAGTTCCTTTTTTCATCAGTGGGCTGCTCTTATGGAGCAATGGGCTTGAAGGCTGGTCCAGCTGCCTGGCCCGGTCACTCCAAGGCCTTCTGGTCTTTCAGGGGAGTGGGTAGGGCAGTTGGACCTTCCTAGTCACGCGGCGCCCTCTTTGGTGCCGTTGACTCTGCGCTGTGGTGTCTCCCCCTCACATGGCTGAGGCGCAGGGGGCCACACCAATGCTTCTATCTCCTGGTAGTCCTCATCCTTTTTCTTCAAATTGCAGTTATCGGAGCCCTGGGTTGCTTTCAGCTCCGTTGGGGATGCTCTTGGCGCTGATGGGTATGTTGGCACCGTCCTCGGTGCCGCTGGGGTTGTCGATGCCGCCCTTGGCACTGGTGGGTCTCTCGGTGCCGTGGCCTCTGTCGGCATCGTGTGCTGGGCTGTTTCCTACAGGGTTGACTCCCTTGCCTTCGGCGCCAAGGCTTGGTGTGGCGTCGTCCAGCCTTTAGGGGTTCTCAACTTAGATTCCTTTCTCTTCTTTGTTTTCTACTGATTTTCACTCCTTTCCTGTGCATACAGTCCCTTTTGGACTGTCAGGAGATGGTATTGAGCCTGACCCATATCCTCGACTGGGTGGTGGTGTTGAAGGAGCAGGGATCAATCCTGCTGCAGAGCCTATGGTTGAAGACCTGTCATTTAGGTCTCTGCTGAAAAATTTTAATTCTACTCTTTCTCTCCAGACTACAGATATCGATCCTGGAAAGCTTTTAAGACTCCATTACCTACATGTCCCAGAGATCCCTATGGATTTAACTCCTCCTGTACAACCATCCTTTGAGACACACTCTCAGATGGTATGGAATAATCCCCACTCTCATCCCTTCTGTGGCTAAGTCCATAGACAGAAAGTATGCTTCTCCCAAGGATCGACCCATTTTGGCCTCCCAGGCCTTTGCTGACCCCATTGTAGTCCTAGCAGAGAATGATAAGGCCGTTCTCCCTCAGGCATCTACAGCCCAGCCTATAAATAAAGAATCTCATAAGATAGACACCTTAGGTAACTCAGTCTTTGCTGCCTCCACCCTGGGTATGCGTATTGCCAGCTACCAGGGCTTTTTCCCAATATGAGTATGTTCTTTGGCATTCACTCAAACAGATTGTAGAAGCTCTGCCCAAGTAGGACACTAGTTCAGAGCTACTTCAGACCATAGCCAGGGCTATCGAGTCCAACAACCAGCAGGTTAAAGCAGCTGTGGACGCTTTCGATACTGCTTCTCGAGTTGCGTCGGCGGGCATTTGCACCTGTCACCACTCCTGGCTATGTACTTCGGGCCTTCACGAATGATGCCCAGCAGCAGCAGGTCATGGCTTTACCCTTTAACGGTATGTATCTGTTCGGACCCCAAGCAGGGCAAGCTCTGGAGGCCACACAGAAGACTAGGTCTGCCATTAAAATGGCTCGACCCGCTCCAACCCCTTCTCTGGGGGGGGGTCAACAAGCGTCAATTTCATAACAGTCAGTCCTTTCGGGGCAAGGGCAGGGGAGGTTTTAACAAAAAACACAATCCCCAGCCTCAAAAGGAAACACAACAGAAGGCACAAGGGCCCGAAGCGCCCAGTGCAGCCTTCTGAATTTCTGGCCCTGGTCCCACCTCAACTGTCTGAAGGGGACTCTTCCTCCGCAGTGGGAGGACGTCTGACTCTGTTCTACAACCAGTGGAAATCCATAACATCAGACAAATGGGTCCTCTGGATAATCCGCAAGGGGTACTCCCTCAGCCTTTCAGAAACCCCTCCAGATCATCCCCTCCAAATGACAGCCCAGGCTGTCTGCAATACAGTCAGACCTTCTTGCCTCCGAGGTACAAGGCCTTCTGAACAACAGGGCACTAGAAATAGTTCTGATGGATCAACGAAACACTGGTTTCTACTCCCATTACTTCCTGGTCCTGAAGAAAACCGGTGGCATGCGCCCCATTCTGGACCTCAGACAGTTAAGCAAGTTTCTTCTCAAGGAAAAGTTCAAGATATCATCGCTAGGGACCCTGTTACCCTTGCTTCAACAATATGATTGGCTAGCTTCCCTTGATGTGCAGGATGCCTACCAACATATTCCTATACACCCGAAGCATCACAAATACCTAAGGTCTGTGGCGCTGGGTCAACATTATCAGTTCAGAGTCCTGCCCTTTGGGCTATCCTCGGCACCATGAGTTTTTACAAAGTGTTGTGCAGTTCTCGCATGCATCTCAGGAAACTCGGAATACAAGTGTTCCCATATCTGGATGACTGGCTCCTGGCGAGCCCCTCCAGACAAGAAACTCTGGACGCTGTAGCCAAGGCTTCAGACTTCTTCACGTCCATGGGAGTCCTGCTAAATTTCAAAAAATCACAGTTGCAGCCCTCCCAGAAGCTTCTCTTTATAGGAACTCTTCTGGACACCTCCTGTTCGAAAGCCTTTCTTCCAGAGGACGGAAGGAGCGATGTCTTATAGATGGCCCGGCACATCAGAGAGAACAACTCAGTTCGAACTATCTCGATGCAACGGATGCTGGGTCTCATGGCATCCTCAGTGTTGACTGTACCCCTAGCACGTCTCCACGTGAGAACCTCCCAGTGGATGCTCAGTACTCTGTGGTCTCCAACCACTCATCCTTAGTCCTTTCTCATCAAGGTGACAGAACCTCTAAGGAAGTCTTTGACCTGGTGGTCGCTAGAGGATAACCTTCTGGAAGGGTATCCTTTGCTCCTCTGGATCATCAGATATCCATTACCACGGACACGTCTCTGATGGGGTGGAGAGCTCACTGTCAGAATCTCCACACCCAAGGCACGTGGACTCAGGTCGAGTCCCAACTTCACATAAACGTCCTGGAAATGAGAGCCGTCCTCTATGCAGTCCGGGCTTTGAAGGACATTCTCTGTCACAAGAACTTTCTCCTTCAAATGGACAACAAAGCAGTGATGTACTACATCAACAAGCAGGGCGGTGCACACTCATACTCTTTATGCAGGGAAGCAGTGAGAGTGCGGGAATGGTGCCTAGAGCACAAGACTCTAATTCTTGCAGTTTACCTGCCAGGAGTGCAGAATGAACTGGCAGACCATCTCAGCAGAATGGAGACAGAGTCTAGCGAGAGGTCTCTCGACTCGAGCGTAGTTCAGTCACTATTCGCAGAGTGGGAAACTTCCGACCTGGACCTTTTTACATCCCCACTCAACACAAAACTGCCTCACTTCTTTTCCAGAAATCCAGGGCCTGGCATTTTCTGTCAGGATGCATTCAGGCTGCAGTGGACAAAACGCTTTCTATATGCTTTTCTTCCTCTTCCACTAATTCAGAGGGTACTTCTCAAACTCAAGTCTCAGGGGGACAAAGTGATTCTAATTGTTCCCTTCTGGCCTTGACAGATATGGTTTCCGCTACTCAACAGTATGTCAGAAACTCCTTCGAAGGCACTTCCCCTTCAGATGAACCTTCTGACCCAGGGTCCCATGGTCCATTCCAATCCGAGGTCGCTTCACCTTCGGCTCCTGAGGAGATAGAGGTGAATAGGTTCAGTGTCTCTTGGAGAGTTTCAGATATTCTTTTGGCTGCGCGCAAGCCAGCCACCAGAAAAACCTACACAGCCAAATGGAAGTGTTTTTCTCTCTGGTGTGCAAAATCCTCTCTGAACCCTTTTTCCTGCCCACCAAATAGTCTTGGAGTACCTTTTAGACCTCTCAAATTCAGGTCTACAATACTCTACAGTCAAAGTTCACCTTTGTGCTATTTCAGCCTATCATGAGCTGGTACTTTCTCTGTCACTGGCTCAGTTACCTGTGGTTAAGAGGGTTCTTAAAGGTATTGTGCATACCAAACCTCCTGTCAGACGTCCAGTCACAGCCTGGCACATTAATCTCATGCTAGACATGCTCACTCGAAAGCCCTTCAAGCCTCTAGCTACCGGTGAGATGAAATTCCTTACTTGGAAAATGGCCTTCCTGGTGGCCATCACCTCGACCTGCAGAGTTTCTCAAACACATGCTTTGGTCACAGACCCCCCATACACTGTATTTCATAAGAACAAAGTAGTTCTTAGGACCCATCCTAAGTTTCTCCCTAAAGTTGTCTCAGAATTCCATCTAAACCAACCTTTGGGCCTGCCTACTTACTTTGCGAACTTCCAAAATGAAGGAGAGCATACCGTTCATTCTTTAGATGTTAAAAGAGCACTACAATTCTATCTAGATAGAACAAAAGAGGTTTGCAAGGCTCAACAACCATTTGTTTCCTTCAGCGAGACCCGGGTGGATCAACCTGTCGCTATCAGATGCATTTCAGCATGCCTTCGCCACTGCTATTCTATGGCACAGGTTAAGCTGGAAGACAGAGTATACGCTCACTCTACTAGAGCAGTTGCGGCATCTCTGGCAGAAATCCGTAACGTGCCCATTGCAGACATTTGCAGTGCGGCTACTTGGAGCTCAGTGCATACTTTCATTAAGCACTATGCCTTGGATGTCCATGCCAGGTGACATCTTTCATTTGGCAGGACTATCCTTAACGGACTTCTGTCCTGAATATGTGAGCTCTTAGTTTCTCCTGCCGCCCTCTCGGGGGGTATTATTAGCTCGGTAGTCAGTGTGAATGAGTGGTGGAGACTTTATGTCCAGGAAGATGTGGAAATTACATACCTACCGTAATTCTTTATCTTCTTGGATGAAGTCTCCACCACTTTACACTCCCACTCACCATCCCCCGAGCTCTCCTCTCTGTTGTTACTCTTCACTCCCTCAATGGCTAGACTATGAAGACTTCATTGTTGACCCTTCTTATACGGGTCATTCGGACTATCTTATGTCTGATTTTTGTTAGGCTAGTCGCGCTGCACCTCCTCAGAAGAAAGATACTGAGGTGATTGGAGGGTCGACGCCGAGATTGTCATTGCCGCACAAACCGAGGCTCACGGCTCCATCTCTTGCACCGGCCCTCTTGCAAAAAAGTTTGCTCCCACTGGGTCCTAGTGTCTCCAGCGTAGATCCCATCAGTGTGAATGAGAGGTGGAGTCTTCGTCCAAGAAGATTAAGAATTACAGTAGGTACGTAATTTCCATATCCCACTCATCTGGGAAGCATTGCTATCGACTTTCTGCGGAGGAAGAGTTCCCCTCATCTTCAGGTGAGGAGAGGCACCGACAGACGATGTGCCAGTGCTATGAGGAGATCTTATTCTGAGTATGAGCTCCTGCAGCAGGCTACATCATAAGTACTGTGCCGCAAGGTGCTAGGACTCCATGGAAAACTTCTGGCCAGCAGTACCCAGCTGAGGCCTGCCCCTTACGTCGGTCCGCCCACTGACGTCACCCTCTGTATAAAGGGGGCAGTCCATAGCCGCACCTCAGTTCTTTTCACGCTGTCGACCCTTGCGCTTCGGCTCCTCGGATGCCTCATTGCATCTGTTGAACACAGTTTTCTTCTGTCAGAAGTACCCATTTTTTTCTTCCTTTTTTCTGCGGAATTATCGATCATGCTAGTTTATGTCTGTCTTCTTCAACTTCACAACGGAAATCCAAGTGTCTGTGCGGGCAGCAGATTCTTGCTGAAGACTGTCATTCTCGGTGCCTCTTCTGTTTGAGACGTGATCACGACGTTCAAGCCTACGCGGACTGCGGCAGGTTCAACCAGCGAACCCGGACCCGCCGCCGCAAGGCTCTCCAGGCCTACATCATGGAGCAGCAGCTCACCACCCTTCAACGCCCATCGAAGGCCAGCTCCTCAGCCTCCCGGACGCCGACTTCCCACAGGGAGAAACACTCAGGAGGGAAGCACCAACAGCGGGACAAGGAGCACAATAGGTCAGAGTCCAGATCTAAGTCTCCTCGTAAGGAGAATCATTCTAGTTCACGGTCTGGAGAGAGAAAGAGCGGACTCAGCCCCTCTGTCAGGCCTAACTTCCTCTGGCCTGCCGTTGATGAAGGCTCCTGCCCTCACCCTGTCAGCGGGCAGCAGCTCTTCGGGGCAAGGACCTTTGGGTCCATCCCTCAGCCTTAGGCCCTTCCAGCAATCCTCTGGGCCTAAAATGGGGACCTCAACCAATAAGGTTCAGGCGTCTTCATCCTCCATCTCGTCGGCGGCCTCAGGTGACAGACACAGAAATAGGGAATGCTCTCCCAGGAACAAGTCGTTGACTGAGAAATCTAAGCCACCCAGTGCATGTCCCGGACGAACAGTCTTCCGACAAATGGACGGACCAGTGGCAGATGCTGCAGAGTAAGGTGTCAAGCAGCAAGATGTCTGCCATGACCCACTAAAAGTTGGACACCTCTGGAGCAGCCGTCTCAGAAGCGGACGTCCGCTCCAACCATTTGACAGACTGACGACAGGCCACCTGTCGACAAATCACCAGATCAAACCCCATCTGTACCTGACGTCAGGGGACCCAACGACAGGTGACCAGATGACAGACTGTGGTATTCCACCAAGTCCTCATGTACACCACGATGAGACTCCAGGACCAAGAAACCCTAACGTTACTCCCGCGGAACCTAGTGGTACGCCACCACCGCAGGTGTCGATGGTCCCCCTGGCAGACGTTGGGAAACTCTTCACTTTGTGGTGGAACCACGGTAAAGGGAGATTTATTAAAAAGGATGACCTCCCGCCTCCACAACCCCCTATACCAGTCCTGGACAAAGCACCAGTCCCAGAGTCCCAGCCACAGTCTCCACACACACCCAGGAACCCGACTCCAAAAAGATCAAACTCCCAAGCATACCAGGTATGGGGCAGATGCCACTACTCCTCCTCCAGGTCATCGTCCTCCGACGACAGGAGCAGATTCCGGCATGGGCATAAACGCTCACGGTCAGCCTCATCTATCTCCTCCAGAAGCCACCCTCATTATGGATTCCTCTTACAGAGGTTACTCTCCTGAGCCAGAGGTCCTGCCTGACCCCCTCCCGTGACTCAACATTTATGGATGTGATGCATCACATCCACCCTTAATCAATGGGACACAGAGGAACTGGACTCGAGAGCAAGAGTTTCATACCCTTTTTGGAAATGAGTGACCCAAGACCCTTAGTCATTCCCCCTCTGGTCCCTCCTTTTCAGGACCTAACCAGGCTGGCATGGGACCACCCTTCCTGATTTTCAGCTGTCCCTAAGAAGGCTTACAGACTGTACAAGCCTCCCAAGTTATAGCCTTTTTTGGGAGAAAATCAGAGGGCAGACTCCATGGTCCTGACCCCAGCCCACGGCAGGACAAAACAACCTAAACATATGAGCTCACAGCCTCCCAACAAGGAATCTAAGAAATTAGACCAGTTTGGTATGAGAGTCTATGCATCTTCCACATGCTCCATTCGTCCCTAAATTTGTTGGCCCATATGGTGCTATGTTAAAAATCTTTATGGAAGAAAGCCATCGAGTTGGCCAAAAAGCAGCCATGTGACCCATCACGCACTGAGCTTTTGGATATACTTCAGTCTGGCCTGGGTGTAGGAAAACATGTATTGAGGACATCATATGTCTCAGCAGCCAGAGCAGCGGCCACTGAGGTGTGTCTCCATCTCCACTCCTGGCTGAGAGTATCTGGCTTTCTGCAAGATCTCCAGGATTCTATCCTAAATGCCCCATTCCACGGGTCTATCCTTTACAGAGAGGAGGTACAAAAGATAATGGAACTGCAAGACTCGGGCAGAGTGGTCCAGTCCGTTCCCCACGTGTACTGGTCGGACCCTTAGCAACCTAAGCGCAAGCCATTTCAGCACCAAGGTGCCAAACGGCAGAAAAACCAACCAACCCAAGGCCCTTTCAAAAGAAAGACTCCCTCGCAATCAACAGGGAACAGCGGATGTAGTAATCCAGAATCCTCTCAGCCTTCCCTGCCCACCCCAGGTGCACACGCATTACTTCCTGCAAGCTCCCCCTCTGGCAGAGTCGATGAGGGAAGCAGTAGGGTGTCTGTTCTCCCTCTACCTAGATGGGTGGACCAAAATCATAACAGATTTATGGGGCAGGACATTATCGAGAAGGGATACACACTGTAGTTTACCAAAGTTCCTCCGGACAAACCTTCAACCCCCTCTCTATACCCTCCCACCTATGTAGCCCTCAACAGTGAAGAAATCCAGACCTTCCTCTCAAAAACAGCGATACAGCTTGTTCCTCCATCCCAACTAGGAATCAAGTATTACTCCCATTTCTTCTTGGTCCCCAAGAAGACGGTGGACTTAAGAGCCATATTGGTCCTGAGTCACCTGAACCAGTACATCGAATACAAAAGGTTCAGAATGGTAACCTTACCAGGGCTGATAACTATGCTGCGCCAAGGGGACTGGCTATGCTCTCTGGACATGCAAGATGCATACTTGCACATACCGGTGTTTCCAGCTCACAAGAGGTATCTTCAGTTCGCCTTTCAAGGGAACCATTACCAATTCTGGGCTTTGCCTTTCAGTCTCTTGGCTCTGATGGTGTTCACCAAATGCCTAGCAGTAGTAGCAGCTGCTCTTCGCAGACAGGGTCATTTTGTCTACCCTTATCTAGACGATTGGCTCACGTATTTTATTTAGTTAGTTTTTGTTTACTGGGTAAGGTGTCGTAGCCACAAAATATGACAATTTTCAGACATGACCCGGGAGGTTACAGTACAAAATTGGCAGGCAAAACAAATAACAGGTATAGTTCAGAGGTAATCAACCATACAAGGAAGAATCTACACAGTGTTCTGTGACGTAAACTGTATTGCTAATATGACAGACAATGGCAGAAAAATAGACAAAAGTACAAAACATAAGTATACAATCATAGTGCAGTAGAGTTTTAACACATAATCCATGGTAAGTACTACATATAACAGTAACAAGTGGTCAGAGAAAAATTGAAACATTTTGAGAGATGAGGAAGGGGATGTCAAGCACGCTATGGGGGTTTAAAACAGGAACAGAGGGGAATGTTTGACGAGGATAGTATGATGCATCTTTTTAAAAGCAACATGACTAGGTGCAGAGCGAACATCAAGAGGTAAGGAATTCCAATATTTTAGGGCCAGGCAGGAGAAAGCTGAGGTTCCTTTTAGGGTTCTGCACCTAGGGGTCTATAGTAGAGAGAGTCCAATAGAGCAGAGGCCATAGGTGGGGGACAGAGGCACCAGCATGCCTGCAAGAGAGGTAGGTAAATTAGTTCTAATGATGTTGTCCAGCAGAGTAACAAGGGCAAGGAGTTAATTGGCAGATGGAGAAGGCCATTTAAGGTCTGCATATTGCAAGCAGTGGTGCTTCAGACGTGGGGAAGTCGAGGCATAAGGACCGATACTATTGTACGTTGTATCCCACTTGGGGTGGTTTTCAAAGCATTTATGTAGGTGACAGCACCATACGCAAGGGATGGAAGTAGGATACCCCTAGCAATAGCCAGTCTAGCTGAGGGGGTAAGCATCCGACTAGTCCTGTAAGCTATTCCGAGTTTGGAGTTTACTGACTTGCAGGTGTCGATGATGTGTTGCTTAAAGTTGAGAGTTTCTTCAAGCAGGACACCTAAATACGTGAATGAGGTTACTTTTGTAAGGGGGGAGCCATTTGCACAAGAGACATTGAAAAAGTTGTGGTTAAGTTGCAGATCCGAAGAGCATGCCCTGAGTTTTACTTATGTTTAGGATGAGCCTTTTGTTGTGGATCAATTCTTGCATTATGAGAAATGCAGATGTTAGCTATTTATTTATTCTGTGTTTGCAGAGGAGGTGTAGAGCACCAAGAGGTGTGTTAGAAGATATGTCATTCATAAAAATGGAGGAGGCCCCAAGATGGAGCCTTGAGGAACACCAACATTAATAGACGCAGAGTCTGACACCGCAGAGTTAAATTTTACCTGTTGTCTTCTATTGCTTAAGTAGCTCTGGAACAAGTTTGTGGCTTGCTCCGAGAAACCAGTGAAGCTAAGGCAATCAAGCAGAAGAGGGTGATCTACAAGATCAAACACCTTTGAGAGGTCAATGAACACTGCACCAGTCATGAGGCCATGATCCATAGCAGTAAAGGCATCATTTGTAAATTGTATCAGAGCAGTAGAGGTGCTATGCCACTTGTGGAAACCACATTTTGAAGGTGATAGGAGGATATATTTAGAGAGGAACTCGGTGACCTGTGTAGCCACTAATTTCTCGAGTATTTTGTTTAGTACTGACAGAATGGCTATGGGCCTACAATTAGCTATGTCCATCTTGTCACCTTTCTTGAATACTGGGGTGACTTTTCCCAATTTCCATATGTCCAGAACATAACCATGGCAGAGAGACAGTGTAAAGACTTTATCCAGTGGGGCCGCAATAGAAGGAGCAACCAGCTTCAGGAGTTTAGGCTCTAGATAGTCGGAGCCTACACTAGTACTATCAGAGAGTTTAGTAATTTTAGAACATCAGCATTTGGAATAGCCTTAAAATAGAAGGGCGGATATATGGGCACGTTTGTGTGAGTAACAGGCGTCAGGATGTGATTTGATGTGAAAGAGGCAGTGTATTTGGTGAGATCAGTAAAGTATTTGTTGAAAGAATTTGCAGTGGTGGTGGGGTCATTACAGTGCATACCATTGAGGACCATATCATTTGTGTGTTGACTGGTTTGAGCCCAGGAAGGATTTTACATATGTCCAGAATTTCTTCAGGTCACCAGCAGCTTCCAGCAATAGACTTTTGCAGTATGAGCTTTTGGCAAGCCTGATATGTTTTTTGCACATATTGCGCTGCTTTCTGTAAGTGTCTTAGTCACTTTGCTGACACAAGGTTTTGTAGCGGTTCCAACTTTTGTCACGTGCCCGGAGGGAGGGAGGCAAGAAGTTCCTTCTGAAGCCACCTAGTCTGTTTGGCGCTGACGTGTTGATTCCATTTAGGTGTATGTATGTCCTGGAGGGATAAGAATATAGAAAGAAAGAGATTGAGAGCAGATTCAGTGTCTTGGGACTGGATAATAGGGATCCAGTTTACAGAAGAGATATCATATAGAAAGCTTGCTTATCAAGTGTGGAAAAATCCTGGAAGGTGATGTAGCATGGCAAGGGGTCTGGAATCACCAATGTTCCCCATATGCAAGACACAGGAGAATGGTCACTTATAGAATCGGGAAGCACACCTGTAGCGGTAATTCTATCAGGTCGATTTGTGAGTATCAAGTCTACAAGTGTTCCAGCAGCAGGTGACTGGGTCAGGCTGGTGGGATCTTCAATTACCTGGTGCATGTTAAATCCATGTACTAGAGATACCAGTGTGCTTTTACTTTTCCCCAGCCAATTTAGGTTGAGGTCACTAAGAATAAGAAGTTCATTTTGGCCAGCTGCAGAGGTAGAGTACTCAAGTAGTTCGGAGCGTCCTAGTTGACCTGCTTTAAGAGGATTGTAGGCACATATTAAGTGAATCTTTTTGGTTCCAAGTAGAAGCAGGATATATAAAAACTCGCAGTTAGAGGCAACCAAACATTGCATTAAGGACATATTCAGGTGGTTTTTGAAATGGAGCGCAACTCCACCTCCCCTTTTTCCAGATAGTCTGTCTCCTCGAAATAGGGAACAGTTAGGAAGAGAGCAGGAAGATTAGGGAGTAGATGGCTTTAGCCAAGTTTTAGTCAGAAGATGTCAGGTTCATATATGGATATCCATGCCTCAAGTTCAGTAAAGTTACAGAGAAGGCTTCTAATGTATAAGTGTGCTATGTGAAGGCCTTTCATATTTAACCAGTCCACATTCGGAGAGGCAGTGGGTAAATGGGGGCCAGGGTTTGTTTTGATGTCCCCAGATAATAACAAAGCTAGGAGCACAAGATACCATAGTTTCTGTGGGAAAAGAGGTGGTACCAGTAGCATGTTCTGACAGAGGTGTTTAGAGGTAAAGTCAGCAGCCAAGTATAAGAGGTGCCTAGTGAGTAATAGAGGAGTCACGTCATGCTGCTTGATCTGTGACACAAGTAAGTTCAAGTAGGTAAAGTCAGATAGTGTGGAGGTCAGATTAGCACTGCCAGGAGAGCAAGGTCTAGCAGTGAAACGAGCCAATAAAAAGAGAGCAAGGCTCAGTGTCAGCAAGGGCAGTATTCTTCCAGCCATAGCTAGCATGGAAAAATTTGTGGACAGAGGCGAGTAGCAGGGCTCTGAAAAGAAACACCACACAAGATGTAGCAAATAATGTCATTAACTTCTAGCTGGAGAAAAACTTGAGAGCAAATGTGCAACACTGTGGGTGAGATTGCTTTAAAAAGGGGCAGTAAGAAAGTGGGTCAAGTCCGGTATTGAAGACAGGGAGGCCAATAGCCATAAGAATGTGCAGCAATGGAGTGACCAGTCAGCTGCTAGGCTGAGGAAAGGGGCTGAGCAAAGATCTAATTAATACTGTGAGATTTGGGAGGGGGGGGTGAAAAAATTCAGTCCAGAACATAGCACAGAGATTTCCCCGTGATCAAGAAGTGCCAGGAGTTGGAAAATCAGCCGAGGAGCAGAAACTGCCAGTCAGTGCCTGGCTCCTCCACTGGGCATCCAGTCAAAACAGCGGCATTCAAAACCACGCATTTCGGAGGTCCGGTGTGTACCTAAATCTGTCCAGGCGGTCTGTTAGCTGCGGCTGGCTCGGAGAGTGCCAGGGCGCAGCAGCAGCTTGGGAAGCCCGCAAATGGGCTGTCTGAATCTGTCCAGGGATCTGTGTCTGCGTACATAGGGGCCATCCTGGATACACAGCAGGGAAGAGCCTTTCTTCCAGCCGACAGGACCACTCGTCTGAGAGACCAGGCCTCCAGAGTAGCTTCAGCCAATCTAGTCACAGCAAGAACCATGTTACAGCTCCTAGGACACATGGCTGCGGCCATACCCACGGTACCACTGGCATGCTTGCATATGAGAGATCTTACTTTGAGAGGGCTCTTGCAGTAGGTAATTACATATAGGACTGAAGCCGTCAGGTGCCAGGACCCCACGGAAAAATTTCTAGCTAGCAGCCTCTGGGGGGGGCCGCCCCCACGTCAGGTGACCGACATCAAGTGACTTCAGTATAAAGAGGTGGTCTCCCAAGCCCGCCTTGCAGTTCTTTCCCACCGTCTGCTTGCCATAGCGCCTCGCGTTAAGTTCCTCTGCTCATTAGTCAATCGTCGGTCTTTCAAACCAAATTTTTTTCTCATTTTTTCAATTTATTCCTAACAAATCATTGTGTATGTCATCCCCTACACCATCCAATTCGCATAAGAACAAGTGTGACTCATGCGGTGCCCATCTCCCGCATAAGGACGGTCATTCCCTGTGCCTCTTCTGCCTAGGCCCGGATCAGTCTGTGGAGAAGTGTCAGCACTGCCTGAAATTTAACGCCGCCACCCGGAAATGGAGGCAGCAATCTCTGGAGGCCCATAATTTAAAAAAGAAG
This sequence comes from Neoceratodus forsteri, assembly GCA_016271365.2. Lineage (NCBI taxonomy): Eukaryota > Metazoa > Chordata > Ceratodontiformes > Ceratodontidae > Neoceratodus > Neoceratodus forsteri. The sequence goes on along the minus strand of CM057449.1, from coordinate 240,456,283 downwards.
ATCTCCTCTATGGAAAAGGAGCTGAAGAAGCTAAGGCAGGCCTCCACTTCGCCCATGGGTCACCGCAAGAAAAAGGAGATGGACCGGGACTCCACTTCCACAGCTACCGCGACTTTGGCTTGAGTCGCCGTACTACAGATAACGTCCCCCCCGGGTGACCAATCCTCAGCGGCCGTCTTGGAGGCTTCCGAGGCGGCGGCATCCCTCCTGTCGGGCTCGCGCTCGGGCCCTTTGGGAACCTCCAGGGAAAAAGGCGACTGCTCCCGGGAAGGCCGATGTCTCGCGGCCCGCCGGGTCCAGCAGGTCCGGTAAGTCAGACACCGATGCCACTGACGTCCGCCCGGATGAGGCTGATAAGTCGTCGACCCCTTTCGGGGGTGTGCACAGCTCCTAAGCTGCCAGCCAAGGCCCCCCCTCCATCACGGCCTTCATCGGGGGCGGGTTCCGTTAAGTTGGATGCCGGCTCCTCCAACGCCCACCCGGATCCCACCAGTAAGACTTTCGTCAGCCCCTCCAACGATCGCATGGCGATGGAGCCGATGCCGGACCCCTCCGACCAGTCCGCCGTTCCCGGCTCACCGCAGCGCTTGCCGCTGCGTTCCGAGGCACCAGCGACTGCTAGCTAGAAATTTTTCCATGGTGTCCAGGCACCTGACTACTTCAGTCCTGTATGTAATTACCTACTGCAAGAGCCTCTCTCGAAGATCTACTGATCTTACTTCGAGTGGGAGCTCTTGCAGCAGGCTATTACAATTAGGACTATGCCGTAGGCACTAGGACCCTCCGAAAAACTTCTCAGCCAGCAATACCCAGCAGGGACCGCCTGGCTCCACCCCGACGTCAGCTCGGGTACAAAAGAGGGTGGACCCAGCTCCACCCCAGTTCTTTTCCTGCCATGTCACGCGCACATGAAGAGTTTCTGCTCCTTGGCTTGCCAGCCCAGCTTAAAAAAAGAAATAACTTTTTTTTTTTTCACTAGTTTATGCTTTTTCTCCACAGTTTCGACAGTTTTTATCGCCTACTGACGTATGTCTTCACCGTCATAGGTCTCCTCATCGGAACCCCACGTCAACAAGTGCGGTTGCGACTGCCAAATTCCATCTAAAGACAGCCATAGGTAGTGTGTTTTTTGCCTGGGACCTGAGCACGACACCGTGGCCTGTTCAGCCTGTAAGAAGTTCACCAGCCGAACTCTGATCCTCCACTTGAAGGCCCTGAAAGCGTACCTGCTGGAACAGAAAATGGACCTGCACACCTCAGGGGGGAAGCAGAAGAAAAAGGACAAAACCAAGTGGTCCTGTGAAAAGGACCGTAGTCTGTCCCCGCATTGGTCCAGGTCCCGGTCTTGCTTCCGCTCGCGGTCTTCTCCCAAGACAGCCCGTGGTTTGACGGGCTCAGGTCAGCATCCAAAATCTAAAGACCAGGCTAAGGCTGGGCCTTCGGGGGAGAGGCCACTGAAGCCTAAGGTGACTCCACTAAGGGTCACCGTGAAGTCCTTGAAGGTGCAAGCTTCAGCCCCGCCTTCCGAGGCCTCGGCACCGCCCGTGAAGAGCGTGCCTTTGGAGTCCAAGGACACTCCCGCGCCCCCGGTCGGTACCCCGTCATTGGTCCCCTTACCGACGCCGGGTGATGGGGTAACAGATCCAGATGCAGCAGGCGAAGAGGCTGCGTCCCTTCCCTAAGTCCTCCCCGGGGATCAGAAGGGGGCTCGCCTTCCAAGGTCGACGTTCCGGATATTCCATTTCCAGGCAAAGCGGCCTCTGTTTTTTTCGAAGGACGAGCTCCAGGATGTTTTCCTTCTGGTGGGGGCAGGTCCAGAAGCGGACACCCCCCCCCAAAAGCCGGCCCCGTCACCAGTCCTGGACCCTTCAGGTGAACCACAGCCAGGAGGTGCTTCTTCCCCAAGGAAGACCCCCAAGAGGCCACTGCCTACACCTCCTTCCAGGGCTCGTTCCCGTTCACGGTCCGTAGGCCGACACCGGCACTCTACCAGAACAGGTAGCCGACGCCGGGTCAGGTCTCACACCAGGAGCTGTTCCCATTCTGTTAGACGGGACCGCTCCCCGACATCGGTCGGTGAGCCACCAACGCTTGAGTGGGGCTAGCCATAAGGATAGAGCTGGCTACTCGTCACCCAGTAGCTCTTCCTCCTCCTCTTCATCTTCTACCTCTTCCTTTTTGGGAATTGGGGGTTCCCTGGAAGAGAAGGACCAGCTCCGCTCGCCTCCTGACGATCCCACTTTCATGGACGTCATGAGGCACATCCAGGCCTCCAATGAGTGGGACACGGAGGACCTGGATCCGGAACACCGACGTTTGGCTAAGTATCTGAGGCAAAAGGAGCCTAAACCCTTGGTGGTACCTCCTTTGGTGGACACATTCCAAGACCTCACCAGAGTGACCTGGAAGCGTCCAACTTCAATCCTGGCAGTTCCGGAAAAATCGGACAGGCTCTATACAACCCCGAGGGATGAACCATTCTTGGCTGAGAACCCTCAGGCAGACTCTTCAGTTATTACGGCTGCTCATGACAAATCTAAGCAGCCTAAACACCTCAACTGACAGCCTCCTGACCCGGAGTCCCGCTACTTGGACCAGGTGGGCAAGAAAGTGTATTCTGCCTCCACCTGTTCCGTTAGGTCCCTCAATTTCCTTATGCACATGGTCCAGTATCAGAATTCGTTCTGGGAGCAGGGACAATAGCTGGTTAATGCCTTGCCAGACTCCGAGAAGAAAACGGAGATTCTGGACGTCCTCAAATCAGGCTCGAACATAGGCACACATGTTTTGCGTGCCTTGTACGATATTGCAGATACGGCAGCCAGAGCAGCAGATGTCTGCCTCAGGCTCCATTCCTGGTTGAGAGTTTCGGGCTTTCATCATTATTTGCAGTCCAGCATCCGGGACTTACTGTTCCAGAGTACCGTTTTGTTTGGGTAGGAGACTGAGTCTCTGATCTCTTGTCTCCAAGAGTCAGGCAAATCCTTCTGGTCTGACCGCCAAATGTACCGTGGAGACCAGCGGAAACAGCGAAATCGGCCATTCTGGAAGTCCTCAGGTGGTCAAGCCTGTGGCAGTCAACAGAGCCAGAGAGGAGGCTTTCGGGGGAGAGCCGGCAACCAGCAGCCTGGAGGCGCTGCTCCCCGTGGGACCAGGTCCTCCCAGGCCTCTCTGCCCATCCCTGGCTCCGCCCAATTAGTCCCTTCTGACCCCCCCCTCCTCCGGCGGAGCTACCAGAGGAGGTGGTAAGGGGTCGCTTCTCCCTGTATTTTCAGGGATGGAGCTCAATAACTGCGGACAAATGGGTCCTAGACATCATAAGGAGAGGACACACTTTAGAGTTCACGGAGATTCCTCCAGACACTCCACCAAGGTTCTCCAGATATCCTCCTTCTCATATTCCTCTCATAGAAGAAGAGATCCAGGCCCTCTTGCAAAAAAGGGCGATAGAACCAGTCCTCCTGAGACAGCGGGAAAAAAGGGTAATCTTACTTGGAGAAACAGCTCTTGCAGCAGGTTACACCATTAGGACTGAAGCCGGCAGGCGCCAGGACCCCAAGGAAATTTTCTAGCTAGCAGTATCCAGCGGGGACTGCCCCCGACATTGGCCCCACCCCTGACCTCAGGCATCATACAAAAAGGGGCAGTCCCCCCAGAATCCCCAGTTCTTTTCCCGCCGTCGACTCACCAGTATCGGCCTCACGGACCCGCTCCAGCGAACGACGTCAAGAACTTCCAGCATTTATTTACTAAATGTCAGCATCTCCAACTCCTTCCTCAGAAGGACACCCCTCTAAGTGTGCCTGCGGCAAACAGATCCCTTTTAAGGATCTTCACTCGTCCTGTCTGTGGTGCCTAGGCCCGGAACACAATACCAAGGCCTGCTCCTTTTGCCAGCAGTTCAATAGTCGCACCTGGATCCGCCACCAGAAGGCACTTCAAGGGTTCCTGTTGGAAGAAAGATTAAAGATTATGGATAAAGACCCTACCTCCAGAGGTGAGTCTACCTCTAAGTTTCATAAGCACCGGGAAAAACACCGGGAGAAGGCCAGGTCCAGATCCCCGAACCGAGCCTCGGACTCGCGCACCAGCTCCAGCTCCACATGCTCAGACCACTCTCCCTCCAGGGCTCACTCTCAGCCCCCTCCCATTAAAGGTAGGACTTCAGGCAGTTCTTCGGCTTCTCTGCATCTGATCAAGACTTCCAGGACTTCAGATCCTTCTCCAGCGCCCTTCCGGGCTTCTGTGAAGTCTTCTGACCATCACTGGTCCAAGTCCTCTTCAAAGATCTCTTCAGCTTCCTCGGACAGGCGCTGGGACCCCGATGTCAGATTGGCCTCCCAGCCTGCTAGGGGACCGGACCCCCCTCCCAGGAAGAACAAGGACCTGATGTTCCTTAAGCGGACGACGGACACTAAACGGGCTGCCGACCCTTCTCCAGTTAAGCACCCATCGGACCAGATGTCGGCCAAACGTCATCAGGAGCCGATGACTGCCCCTCTGTCGCCGGTGGATACCGGTCACCAGGGCTCTACGGAGGAGGATCTGACGTTCTAGGAGCATGGATATGTTGTTCATCCACACTCTTTGGCATGTCCCTTTCCCTTTAAATCTGGCCGGAAAGTCTTCAAGCTGGCTCCTTCCACCCACCCGGGTGGTAAATACCTCGGATCCACCCCATGACGCTGGAAGAATCAGGTTCCCTCATGCTAACTTTAGCCATTGTAGGCCCTGGATTCGCATCGTCGGTTTTTAACGCATTTATCTCTCAAACTCGTCAGAGTTTTTGATTCCGATAATAGCGCATCGGATATGGAGGACAAGTCATCCCCCAAATTTCGCCAGTGTTCATGCGGCCAGAAAATGTCGCACACCGATCCCCACCTTACCTGCGTGTACTGCCTAGGTGTTGGTCATGACACCACCACCTGTACCTTTTGCTTGTCTTTCCATCCCAACGTCCTTGATGACCACATGGCGCACCTTAAGCTGGGGAGACCGGAGAAAAGGAACCTGCCGGTGAAATCGAAAGAAGCGAGGTGAGCGGTTTCCGCGGCCGCGGGATCCGCTGAGCAGCTAGAGCAGATGAAGGCCTTCAAAGAAGAAGCTACCCAAGCTTCCGCCAGCCGAAGTTTCTTTGTGCCTCTCAACCTTGGTTCTTCCCTCACAGGTTCCTTCCGGGAGATGTGCCAGTCTCTCCCCACCAGGGGTGAGGCGCCCTCGGGCTCGCACTCCTCCCGCCCTCGGAAGAGGGACAAGGATCCAATGTCTTCGAAGAGGAGACGTACCTGGGACCCAGAGAGGTCCGAGTCCCAGGACACTGCGATCTTGACTTCGGTTGAGATCGCTTCCTCGGCCGCCGGCTACACGGATCTTCCGTCTGGCCAGGCAGAGACCGAGGCATCGCCTGATCTGGCCGAGACTGTAATTGAGCTAATTTTGTCGACTCTGGTTGATGATTCTTTAGAAAGGACCCCAGTCCTTTCTTTTCCCGATGACGAGACACTTCCTTCAGGTGTCCCCATCAAGGGAATTAATCCGGAGCCTCGATTTTCACCGAGCCCAGTTTCTCCTGATCCTGGCCGACCCCATCGGTCTCGATCGAGGACTCGGTCTCCTTCTTCGGCAGGAAAACTGAAGAAAGGCCACCGATATTCAAAAAAGAGGCGCTGCCACAGGTCCTCATCCTCCTCGGATGAGGAGAGGCTTCGACGGAAACTCCGACGCTATGAGGAGCTTATGTGGCAACAGTTGATTTTGGCCGGGCAGAAGCCAGCTACGCCATTCACCCCAGCCAGCACTTGGCCTGCGCCTCAAGGGCCGCCACTGACCCCTTTGGACCCGAAATCTTCAGTTCTAGGGACATGGATATGTTGTTCATCCACACTGTCTGGCAGGTTCCTTGCCGCTTTAAATCTTGCCAGAAGGTCTTCAAGCTGGCTCCTCCCACCCACCTGGGTGGTAAAACTCTTGGCTGCGCCCCATGACACCAGATCTTCCTTACCGCTTGGAGCTCAGGATCCCTCCTTAACGCTCTGCATATAGACTGGATCCTAATTCTTGGTTCACCTGAAAATAGTTTAAAATTCTCAAGACTTGGTCAAATTCCTCCTTGGCGCTGGGTAAAAATCGACTCCCAGTTTGGTGGTGCCCATGTGGGCAGAAAATGTCCAGGACGGATCCGCACTCACGTGGTCTACTGCCTCGGCCTAGATCATGACCCGCAGGCCCTGCGAGTTATGCCGTTCATTTTCGCCAGCGTCCTGGAAGACCACACTGCCCGTTACAGCTTGGGCCCGAGCTGTGCGCGGTGAAGTCCAAGGAGGCCCGTTGGGCGGTGTCCGTGGTGGCTGGCTCGGCTGAGCAACTCAAGCAGATGATTGCCCTCGAGGAGGAGGCGGCCCAGGCCGCATCTTCATCTTCCTCTGTCGCGGCATTTATCCCGCTCTCTTTGGGATTCTCCTACACAGCTTCTTTTAAGGAGCTTTGCCAGTCCCTCTCCACGAAGGGTGAGGGGCCATCGGGACACTCTTCTCGATCCAAAAAGAAGGACTCGAAGGGTAAGTCCCACCGTCGACGTTCGTGGGAGCGGGAGAGGTCCCCTTCCCTGGACAGTCAACTTCGGTCGAGGTTGCGGCTAAGGCCGCTGGCTTCACAGTGTCCCCGTCAGGTCAGCCGGCTGAGACACCCATCGATGCAGTCGAGATTTTTCTCGACCCGTCAGATGGGCTGTCGACTGGTGAAGCCGACAACCCTTCTTCACCGGTGGAGACCAAGGACTTGCCTGCGCCTCCTGTGCCGAAGTCCCCAGTCAAGGCTCCCGAGCCGAGGAAGAGCGGTGTCCCCAGACCCGCCCACCTCAGGCTACCGAGGTCGGTCAACGATCCACCGACATCGGCGGTCTGGGTCTCGGCACGGAAATGGCAACAGCGCCGCTCATCCTCGTCTTCCTCCTCGGAAGAGGAGAGGCTTCGGCGCAAATTGCGTCGACGCTATGAGGATCTAATGTGGCAGCAGTTACATTTGTCTGGGAACAAGTCGACACCGTCGCCTTCCCCGGCCATTAAGTGGCTGTCACCCAAAAGGCCGAAACAATCCCTTGCTGTAGTCGAGGTGCCTAAGCCTGGGCCAGTTGTTCGGCCAAAACCAGCTGCCCCACCGACTGTGGTGGAACCTCAGCCTCCACAACCGAAATCGGAGGCGCTGACCAAGGACTCTCGGTCAGGTCAGGGTCTGCCCCACAGGTTGTCGGTCACCCTCACTCCTGACCGTCCTCAGCAGGTGGAGGGTGGCTCAGGCCCTAGGCAGTCCTTCGTGGACTCCTCGGAGTCCGATGACGACTCCTCCCTGTTTTCCAGGCCCCTTGACCTGGAGTCCTCGGGGGGGCAGTCAATGGACGAGAGCCCATCATCTTTTATGGGTCTGTTTTGGCTCATCTCGGAGTCCACCGGGATGCAGCTTGAGCCCATATCCAAGTGGGCCAAGTATCCCGTGACGGAGATACTGGACCAAGGGGATTCGCCCACGGAGGCCTTTCCGGTGGCTGAAGCCATTGTTGGCCCAGCTTTGGCAGCGGCCGGCTTCCTGTCCTGTCCTGCTCCTTCGGCCAGGATGGCCAGGAAGTATGCGGTCCCTACCGGCTCTTTGTCCGGTTTTTCGGAGCACCCCTCTGCAGAGGGGTTGGTCACCGATAGCATTTTCCGGCGTTCCAGGAATGCTAGGGATGTGGATAAGCTCCCCGACAAGGAGTCCAAAAAGCTGGACTATGCCAGGCGCAAGGTGTACGTTGCATCCTCCCTTGGCCTCTGCCAGGCCAGCTCAGCCGTGCTGATGGCACACTTCTCCCACGCCCTCATGCGCTCCCTGGATGAGGTGATCCCTCATCTCCCGGCCGACCTGCAGACCACGGTCAAGCAGGTTCGGGATCAAGGAAGGGCGGTGGCAAAACAGCAGCTGCAAACGGCTCTGGACATTGGAGACTCCTGTGCCAGATCGGTTGTGGCTGCAGTGGCCTTGCGCCACAGAGCATGGTTGAGGATATCCACCTTCACGGCGGATACCCCGCATAAACTGGCGGATGTCCCCTTCCTGGGGAATGACCTGTTCGGCCCTGGAGTGGAAGGTCACCGCCAGCGGATCGAAAAGTCCAATGCTACCCTGGACTCTGTCACCTCCGCCCAGAAGGACAAGGGCCGACGTCAACAACATAAGTCCTTTCGCCCTTCTGCACCTGCGGCACGTCCGGCCCAATAGCACCAGCATCAGGGCCAGCAGGCTCACGCTTGCCATCCCAAAGCCAAGCCTGCAGCTTCCTCTAACAAGAAGCAGGGAGGAAAAGGCCCAGGAGGTCCCTCGGCCGGTCCCTCCTCCAAGTCTGCCCAGTGACGGGTTGAGGGTGTCACCCCAGCCTCGTCACTCCCCCTGGGTTCTCCCCATGGGGAGACGGCTCCGCCACTTCCTTTCTGCCTGGTCTGCTATCACCATGGACCGCTGGGTGTTGGAGGTGGTAGGAAAGGGCCTGTCTCTGGAGTTCGAGCAGGCCTCGCCCTTCCGAGCTGTCGCCCCTCGGGGGGCTATGGGGTCCACAGCCTCTCTGTCGGCTCGCCAGCCGACATTGCCCTGCTCCTCGAAAAAGAGGTGATCAGGAAGGTGGCGGATCCTCCACCAGACCCGGGGTTTGTGTCCAGGTACTTCCTGGTCCTGAAACGGACGGGGGCTGGCGCCCCATTCTGGACCTGCACGACCTGAACAGGTTCCTAAGGTCTCAAACCTTCAGGATGGTCACTCTGGCTCAGATCATTCCATCCTTGGAACGAAGCATGTGGTTCTGTTCTCTGGACCTCCGGGACGCGTGCTTTCACGTCCCAATCCATCCGTCCCACCAGAGATTCCTCTGCTTCAGGGCAGAGGGATCCCTCTGAGTTCCGGGCCATGCCCTTCGGCCTTTCCATAGCTCCCAGGGCTTCACCAAATGCATGGCAGTGGTGACAGCATTCTACTGGCGCTGAAGGGTCAGGTGTACCCCCTACCTGGACGACTGGCTGATTGCAGCCTCCTCCAGAATGGAGGTGGAGCGGTCCAGAGATCTGGCCTTCCAGATTTGCTCTCAGGTTGGCCTCCTCATCAACGAGGCCAAGTTGGAACTCGTGCCAAAGCAGGTGATACAATTCATCGGGGCAGAGCTCGACTCTTACGAGCCAGAGCACGGCTCCCGGCGGACAGGGCTGAGGTTCTTTCCTCCTTTGACCAATCATTTCAGGTTGAGCAATTGCACCCTGCCGGGACTTCCTGCGCCTCCTGGGCGTCATGGCAGCCTGCACCAGCGTGGTTCATTGGGCCCGTTGGTACATGCGTCCCCTTCAATGGGGACTGGCCAGCCAATGGTCACAGCACTCCGATCCCTTGGATCAGCTAGCGACAGTGTCCCAGGGGATGTGGAATGCACTCCAGTGGTGGACCGTTCCAGCACATCTGCAGGAGGGCATCTCATTTGTCTGCCCCGAGCCGACGGTCTCTCTATCGACCGATGCCTCTCTGATGGGTTGGGGTGCCCATCTGGGGGAGCACAGAGCGCACGGCCTCTGGTCCCCTCGGTAGTCCCGATGCCACATCAACTGCTGGAGCTTTGAGCGGTTCGTCTAGCCCTCACCGCCTTCGCTCCATTTCTACGGGGTCAAGTGGTCCAGGTCCAGACGGACAATACCACGACCATGTACCACCTAAACCCACCAGGGCAGGACGTGCTCCATGCCTCTGTGCAGGGAAGTTCTCTGCATTTGGTCACTCGTGCGCAGCCTGGAGGCGGATCTCCTTGCCATCCATGTGGCAGGAGCCTCCAACATTCTGGCCGATGCCCTCAGCTGGATAGGGGCTACGTCCCACGTGTGGTCTCTCCTGCCGGAGGTAGTACAAGATCTTTTCTCCCACTGAGGCATGCCTCAGGTGGACCTGTTTACCTCCAGGGAGAATGCAAAGCTGAGACTGTTTCATGCCCGCCCCCCTCAGCAGGGCTCGCTGCAAGGGGATGCCTTCTCGAGGCTGTGGACCCCGGGCCTCTTCTACGCCTTTCCCCCATTTCCTTTGATCCACAAGGTGCTTCTCAAGGCGAGGAGGGACAAGGCGCAGGTGATTCTGGTATCCCCAGACTGGCCCTGCCAGTTCTGGTGTCCAGATCTCCTCAGTCTCAGCTCCAGGCTCCCGAGGCAGCTTCCAGCCTGCCCAAACCTGATCTCATTCAGTCAGGGGAAGGTATTCCATCCGGACCTTCAATCCCTGCACCTGACGGCCTGGTTCCTGAGCAGCTAGAATTCCAGGCCTTGGGTCTTTCCGATGAGGTCCTCATTGTTGTTGAGGCGTCCCATAAGGGGTCGACAAGGAAATGCTACGCCTTTAAATGGAAGAGATTCTCCATTTGGTGTCAGGGCAAGGGCCTGGACCCTTCCTCCTGTTCCTTGGCTAGCATTCTGGACTACCTGTGGTCCCTTTCTCAGCAAGGGCTTCAGTCGACGACCCTCAAGGTGCACCTGGCAGCCATCTCTGCTTACCGGATGTGGGCCAGGAAGCAGTCTGTGGCACAGGAGAAGGTGGTCGGGCACTTTTTCCAAGGCCTTGATCACATATCCCCTTCGGTGCGAGAACCTCCACCTCCGTGGGATCTACTGCTGGTATTGGCCAAGCTCATGGGCAAGCCGTTCGAACTGATGCACAGGTGTGACATCTCTCACCTGTCGTGGAAGACTGCCTTCTTGGTGGCTATCACGTCAGCCAGAAGGATGGGAGAGCTCCAGGTGCTTTCCATCGAGTCTCCTTATCTGGTCTTCCACAGGGACAAGGTTGTCCTGCGCCCCCACCCAAAATTCCTTCCGAAGGTGGTGTCGGAGTTTCACCTTAACCAGGTGTTGACTCTGCCGGTGTTCTACCCCAATCACACCTCGGAGGCCGAATATAGGCTCCATACTTTGACCCTAGAAAGCGCTGCTGCAAGAAGCGGATGGCTGAAGTTGAGAGTGGTTCCAGCTGTTTGTCACCTACGCTGAAGCCACACCTGGCAGACCTGCAGCCAAGCGGACGATAGGCAGGTGGGTCACCTCCTGCATAGATCTCTGCTATAGGTTGGCGGGCATGGAGCCTCCCAGAGGGATAAGAGCTCATTCTACCCGCCATACCTGCATCGGTGGCTGCTTCTGGGACGTTCCTATCCAGGAAATCTGCAGGGCTGCTACCTGGAAGTCAGCACACACCTTCATCACCCACTACCACATTGACCTTGAGTCACGCCGGGATGCTGGTTTTGGGGCCCGGTTCTCCAGTCTTTATTTCCTAAATAGGGGGTGTGCGCCTTGCTTCCCTCCTCCCGGAGAACTGCTAGGAGTCTGCCAGACAGTGTGGATGAACAACATATCCATGTCCCTAGAAATACAGGTTACTCATCTGTAACAGGAGTTCTAGGAATGGTGTATGTTGTTCATCCACCCGACCCGACCTCCCGGCTCGATGCACAACCTGGCTGGCAGAGCTAGATCTAGCATCATGGGGCGGAGCCGAGGTTTTACCACCAGGTGGGTGGGAGGACCAACGAAGACCTTCCGGCAAGATTTAAAGCGGCAAGGAACCTGCCAGACAGTGTGGATGAACAACATATACCATTCCTAGAACTCCTGTTACAGGTGAGTAGCCTGTGTTTCCTCCACCTGTGTGGCCGGCCATTATTCCTAAGCCCATACCGGTCTCACCACCGATTAGGGTGGAACCACCGCCTAAGCAGCCTATCTCGGGGGCTCCCTCAAAAGGGGACCGTCCAGACACCGGGCTTCCCTGATGCCTGTCCATCACGGTTACCCCTGACCGCCCTCGGCGTATGGAGGGGGACATAGGCGGGAGACCACTGTATCCCGACTCTTCCGATTCGGATGCCACCAGTTTGCACTCCCATCCGGGTGATGAGTCACTCTCGGCAGGCCTGGAGGAAGGTCCTTCCTCCTTTCAGGGCATCCTCCGCCTCATTTCCGATTCCACCAGAATGCCCCTTGAGTCTATCCAGAAAAAGGCGGAGTACCCCCTTACGGATATCCTTAAGAGGGGGGATACCCCGATGGAGGCCTTCTCAGTGGCTAAAGCCCTTACTGGTCCAGCCCTTGAGCTTTGACAGCGTCCAGCCTCCTGCCCAGCACCGTCTGCCCGTATGGCTCGTAAGTACGTGGTGCCTATGTGATCCCTACTGAGTTCACGGAACATCCCTCGGCTGAGAGCCTGGTGGCTGCTTTCGATCTTTTAGACATGCTGGTGGCTCGGCCGACACCGACCGACCTACGGACAAGGAGTCCAAGAAATGGACCACTCTGCCCATAAGGTCTACGCGGCCTCTTCCTTGGGCCTTCGTCGGGCCAGTTCAGTGGTAATCAGGGCACACTTCTCCCATGCCCTCCTAGGGTCACTGGATGAAGTACTTCCTCACCTCCCCGTGGACATGCAGACCATGGTCAAGCAAGTCCGTGATCAGGGCCGTGCTGTCACCAAACAGCAGCTCCAGACAACCCTAGACATCGCGGATTCTTGTGCCCGCTCTTTAGCAGCCACAGTGGCCACAAGTTAGCTGATGTGCCTTTCCTTGGTACCAACTTGTTCGGCCCAGGAGTGGCAGGCCACCTTCAGCATATTGAACAGTCCAATGCCACCTTGGACGCCACTTCTGCTAAGGGTTCCTCGGGCAAGAACCAGCAGAAGAGGAAGTCTTTTCGGCAGTCCTCCCCTGTGGTCAGGCAGCCCTCCTATCAGTGAGGTCAGCAGCACCAACAGCAGAAGCAGGCTCAAGCTTGGCGCCCTAGGCCCAAGCAGGGCCCTCAGCAGCCCCATAAAGGAGGCTGAGCGCTGGTCCAGGAACTTCCTCCTCCTCCTCTAAGCCTGATCAGTGATGGGTTGGGGGTTGCCACCCCTACTCCCGTAACACCAGTTCTGGGTCCTGCTGTGGGTGGCCGGCTCCACCACTTTATTACGCCTGGTCCGATATCACTTCAGACAGGTGGGTTCTAGAAGTGGTCGGGCAGGGACTGCCTCTGGAATTCGAGCAGTACTCGCTCAGCCGAGCCCGTGCCCCTCGGGAGGAAAGGATTTTAGCTTGCACTCAGTCGGCTCTTCAAGACGACATTGCTCAGCTCCTCCGCAAGGAGGCAGTAGCTCCAGTGCCAGATCCTCCTACAGACCCAGGCTTCGTGTCCAGGTACTTCCTGGTGCCCAAGCGGATGGGGGGTTGGTGCCCCATCCTAGATCTCCACAACCTGAATCAGTATCTCAGGTCTCGCACCTTCAGGATGGTAACTCTGAACCAGATCATACCATCCCTGGAGCGAAACATGTGGTTCTGTTCACTGGATCTACAGGACTCATTCTTCCATGTCCCAATCTGTCCGTCCCATCAGCAGTTCCTCCACTTCAGGGTCGAAGGGACCCTGTACAAGTTCCGAGCCATGCCAGTCGGTCTGTCATTGGCCCTGAGGGTCTTCACCAAGTGCATCTCAGTGGTGGCAGCCCATCTCTGGCGTCGAGGAGTTTGAATTTACCCTTATCTCAATGACTGGCTCTTGGCAGGTTCCTCCCTCCAGGAGGTGGAGAGATCCAGGGATCTGGCTCTTCAAACCTGCTCCCAACTAGGCCTCCTGATCAATGAGGCCAAGTCGGAACTCGTGGCCTCTCAGGTGATGGGCTTCATTGGGGCAGAGCTCGACTCTCGTCAAGCCAGAGCCTGGCTCCCGGTGGACAGGGCGGAGGTTCTGTCCTCCTTTGCCCGATCATTTCTGATTGAGCACTTGCGCCCTGCCTGGGACTTTCTGCGCCTTCTGGGTTACATGGCGGCATGCACCTCAGTGGTCCGTTGGGCCCGATGGCACATGCGCCGCCCCCCTCCAATGGGAGCTGGCCGTTCAGTGAACTTAGCGCCACGGTCACTTCGACCAGCTGATCACTGTGACCCAGAAGATGTGGGACGCTCTCCAATAGTGGATCGCCCCAGACTGGTTAAAGGAGGGGATCTCATTTGTCCGCCCTGAGCCGACAGTCATTCTCACGACCGATGCCTCTCTCATGGGCTGGGGAGCCCACATGGGGGACAACGGAGCCCACGGGTTCTGGACCCCAAAGGAGTCCCGATGCCACATCAACCTGTTGGAGCTCAGAGCAGTCAGACTGGCACTGTCAGCTTTCACTCCTCAGCTCCAGGGTCAAGTGGTTCAAGTCCAGATGGACAATACCACGACCATGTACTACCTCAACAAACAGGACGGCACACACTCCCGTCTGCTGTGCAAGGGGGCGCTCCGCATCTGGACCCTCGTAAGCCAGTTGGAGGTGGATCTCCTAGCCATCCATGTGGCAGGAGCCTCGAACCAGCTGGTGAATGCTCTCAGCCGCAGAGGCCAGACATCCCACGAGTGGTCTCTCCATCCAGAGGTAGCTTACAGCTTGTTCTCCCGTTGGGGAAAACCGTTGGTGGACCTGTTTGCCTCCAAGGAAAACACCAAGCTGAGGCTATACCATGCCCGCCCCCCCCCCAGCATTGCTCGCTGCAGGGGGATGCCTTCTCGAGGCCGTGGACCCTAGACCTCCTCTTTGCCTTCCCTCTGTTTCCCCTTGATCCACAAGGTGTTACTCAAGGTGAGGAGGGACAAGGCGAAGGTGATCCTGGTAGCCCCATATTGGCCGCGCCAGTTTTGGTACCCAGATCTCCTCAGCCTCAGCTGCAGGCCCCCGGAGCAGCTTTGTACATGCCCGGACCTGATATTTCTGAACCAGGGGGAGGTCTTCCATCTGGACCTTCAATCCCTGCACCTCACAGCCTGGTACCTGAGCGGCTAGAGTTCCAGGCTGTGGGTCTTTCTGAGGATGTCTACACCGTGGTGGAGGCATCTCGTAAGGAATCAACCAGGAAATGTTATGCCTTCAAATGGAAGAAATTTTCCATTTGGTGTCAGGATAAGAGTCTAGACCCCTTATCCTGCTCTGTGGCTAACGTCCTAGTCTACCTTTGGTCTATCTCCAAAGGGGGTCTATGGTCATCGACCCTTAGAGTGCATGTGGCAGCCATTTCAGCTTACCGGACGCGGGCCGGTCAGCCGACATTTTCACAGGAGACAGTGGTCGGGTGCTTCTTCAAAGGCCTGGATCACATATCCCCTCCGGTGCGTGAACCTCCACCTCCGTGGGATCTGTTGCTGGTTTTGGCAAAGCTTATGGGCAAGCCATTCGAACCCATGCACAAGTGCGAGCTCTCACACTTGTCGTGGAAGACTGCCTTCTTGGTGGCTATCACGTGGCTATCACGTCTGCCAGAAGGACAGGGGAGCTCCAGGCACTCTCAGTGGGCTCCCCTGGTCTTTCACAGGGACAAAGTTGTCCTGCGCCCCCACCCGAAATTCCTTCCGAAGGTGGTGTCAGAGTTTCACCTTAGCCAAGTGTTGACTCTGACGGTATATTACCCTAACTACACCTCGGATGCCGAGTACAGGCTCCATGCTCTCTCCTATTATAAGGAAAGAATGGCGGAAATTCGTGGAGAGGTTCGCCAGCTGTTTTTCACCTACGCTGAAGCCGCTTCTGGCAGACCTGCAGCCAGTCGGACCATTGCAAGGTGGATTACATCTTGCATAAGTCTGTGCTATGAGTTGGTGGGCAAGGAGCCTCCCAGAGGGATAAGAGCTCATTCTACCTGCCATACTGTTGCATCGGTGGCTGCTTCCAGGGACATCCCTATCCTGGAAATCAGCTAACACCTTCATTACCCACTACCACATTGACCTTGAGTCACACCGGGATGCTGGTTTTGGGGCCTCGGTTCTCCAATCTTTATTTCCCAAGTAGGGGGTGTGCGCCTTGCCTCCCTCCTCCCGGAGAACTGCTTGGAGTCTGCCAGAGAGTGTGGATGAACAACATATCCACACTCCTAGAAGAACAGGTTACTCACCTGTAACAGTAGTTCTAGGAGTGGTATATGTTGTTCATCCACACACACCCATCCGACCTCCCCGGCTTTAGGCGCATCACCTTGCTTCCAGCGGTCTAAGATCTGGCATCATGGGGCGGAGCCGAGGTATTTACCACCCGGGTGGGTGGAAGGAGCTAGCTTGAAGACTTCCGGCCAGATTTAAAGGGGAAAGGGACATGCCAGAGAGTGTGGATGAACAACATATACCACTCCTAGAACTACTGTTACAGGTGAGTAACCTGTTCTTACAGGTGAGTAACCTGTTCTTCTTGAGCGCCTTTCAAATCATCAAGACTCTTTACAATAAAATCCAATATAAACAATAACAAATTTAAATCATACAGAAGGCTTGATAAAACAAATAAGTCTTAAAATCAGATTTGAAACTCATGATGGTCGGGCATTCTCTTACCCGATGAGGTAGAGAATTCCACAGGGTATGTGCAGCATAAGAAAAGGCACGTGCCCCAGATATTTTCAAATGAACCCTGGGAATCTCCAGCAATCCCTCATCAGCGGATCAGAGCGAATGGTGGGAACTGTAGAGAATCAGGAGCTCTCGCAGATATCGGGGTCCCTGCTCATGTAGGGCTTTGTAGGTCAGCAAGCCGACCTTAAAGGTGATCCGCCACTCTACCGGCAGCCAGTGCAGTTTGCACAGCACAGGCGTAATATGACTAGTCCTAGATGTACTTGTCAGAAGCCTGGCCGTTGCGTTCTGCACCAGCTGTAAGCAGCGGATATCAACCCCAGGAAACCCTAGGTAGAGGGCATTGCAGTAATCAAGGTGGGTGGTTACGAAGGCGTGGACCAATATAGGGAGGTCAGCTGGAGGAACCAGGTGTTTCACCCGGGTGATATTCCTTACATGCTAAAAGGAAGATTTAACGACAGCAGAGACCTGAGATTTCAAAGTCAAACCGCTCTCTAAAATAACACCCAGGTTACACACCCGATCTGAGGTCATGAGCTGGACACCATCAGTCCATAGACCAGAAGGAAGCCCAGACCCGGGTCCACAACCAACACCTCAGTCTTGTCTGGATTTAACCTCAGCTAGCTAGTGCTCATCCAGTCTTTGATCTCGGTTAGACAGTTGTTAAGCAAAGAGACCGCATCATCCTGTCTGGGAATAAAGGACGTATACAGTTGGGTATCATCTACATAGTAGTGAAAACCCAAACTGTATGTCCAGTCTTTGATCTCGGTTAGACAGTTGTTAAGCACAGAGACCGCAACATCCTGTCTGGGCATAAAGGACGTATACAGTTGGGTATCATCTGCATAGTAGTGAAAACCCAAACTGTACATCCTAATGATATCTCCCAATGGCAGCATGTTCACTGAAAACAACATGGGTGCCATTCTGGAGCCCTGCGGCACCCCACAGGACAGGGAGGGCATCAAAGGAATAATTTCTAGTGACAACCCTCTGTAACCTGCCTGTGAGGAAAGATCGAAACCAACTTAAAACTGTGGCAGATAATCCACAGAAATGCCGCCGAGAGATCAAGAAGGACTTAGTACGAGCCTTTCGATCTCTCGCAATTAGGAGATCATTTAACATCCGAACAAGGGCTGTCTTGGTGTTATGTCTTTTCCTAATCCCAGACTGGAGAGCATCCAGGACATTGTGGGTTGTAAGGTGGTCATCCGGCTGCAACGCAACCACCTTCTCAGTAACCTTACCCACAAAGGGTAGATTAGAGACAGGTCTGTAGTTTGCTAGACAGTCTGGATCCAAGGAAGTTTTTTTTAAGGAGTGGTCGAATGACTGCCTCCTTGAGGGGATCAGAGAAAACCCCCTTTTCCAAGGAACACCAGACAGTTTCAGCAAGGATTGGGCAGATAACATCTATGCAACGTACCAATAGTGGTGTAGGGCCCGGATCCAAACTACAGCTGGTTGGTTGCAAAGTCTGGACAATCCTCACAATGTCCAAGAATTCCATCCGGCTGAAGTCAGACCAGACAGACTGGGTGTACACAACCTCCCACCAATCTCCGCAATCCCTCATAGAGGGAGATGGGCCAATCCCTGTCCTGATGCTGGCAACCTTATCTGCAAAAAATCGAGCAAGGTCATCGCACTTTATTTGTGAAAAACCTCTTCCAGACTGAAGACAGACTGGATTGCACAGTCTGTCCACAGTCCAAAAGAGCTGAGCTTGTCGATTTCGTGCAGCAGCAATCTCCCTGGACAGGAATCCTGCCTTCTTACGGGTTATTGCTGATTGATTGATCTTATAATGTTCCATCAATCTAAGCCTGTCAGCATCAAGGCAGAATTTCCGCCAAGCTCTCTCTAGCCTTCGACCCACCCTCTTCAGCTCCTTCAAGGACCCATCAAACCACAGGGTCCTTGGGCGCAGAGAAAGTAGTAGAACACGAGCAGGCGATATTGAGTCCAGAGCATCTCCCACCGCCTTATTATAAGCCAGTACAAGACCGTCTGGACTCATGCATTCACTCGATAAACCCGATAGGTCCAGCGCTGCCAATAGGTCTTCTGGGGTAACTCCCCTTAAAGGGCGGTATAGGACCATCTCCGTAGCGGTAGGCCTACTTGGGGGTGCCCCAGAACTGAACCTTATGGTGTGATGGTCAGACCAACCAACTGGTTCCACCCCCAGATCCGTGGTCTCCATCCCCAGGAGGAACACGAGATTCAGAGAGTGACCTCCAGTATAGGTAGCAGAGGTAACCACCTGTGTAAGGCCCAGCATAGTCATATGCTGGAGGGAGATTATTTCCAAACTGCGAGAGTTTATCATTGACCCAGGCATTGAAGTCACCCAGAATTAACCATCTGGGCGACTCCAAGGCCACGTCAACAGTGAAGTCAGCAGACTCCTTCAGGAATTCTCCCCCATCACCGGGTGGACGGTAGATGGGTATCCCGAACCCTACACCTGCTCCCAAGATGCACTCAAAGGATCGAGTGCACCCCACTGGCACATCAACAAGGCCCAGTTACGTTTTAAACATAATGGCTACACCCCCACCCCTACTATCCAATATCAGGCAATGTATCACCGAGAACCCGGGTGGAACAGCAGATGCCAAAACGGCCTGCATTCTCGTCCAGCCAGGTTTCGGTGATGCATGCCAGATCAGATGTTCCAACAAGATCAGCTATAATAGCCGTCTTCTTTCTAATCGATCTGGCATTGCATAACAGACTCACCTAGGTGCCCCCCCCCCCGGACAACCCCTCGTTCTAGGAGCATGGATATGTTGTTCATCCACACTCTTTCGCATGTTCCCTTCCACTTTAAACCTCACCAGAAGTCTTCAAGCTGGCTCCTCCCACACACCCGAGTGGTATATACCTCGGCTTCATCCCATAACGCCAGATCTTCCTTTCCACGGGAAGATTCAGGTTGCCTCCCTCGTGCTCACGCATCTTGTAGGCCCTGGCTTTCAAACCTTAGGTTTATTCCGAAAATTTGCATTGTTCGCATTAGCGATCGCAAGTTCGTGGCTTCAATAATGGAAGACAAGTCTTACCCCGGATTTCGTCGGTGCCCATATGGCTGTGAAATGCCCACTGATCCCCACACCGTGACAAAGGTTTACTGCCTCGGTACAACCATGACACCTCGAAATGCGACCTGTCTCGCCTTTCATCCCAAAGTCCTTGTCAACCATCTCACACGCCTAAAGCTGGGGAGGCCGGAGAAGAGGAATCCTCCAGTGAAATCCAAGGAGGCTCGGTGGGTGGTTTTCGCAGTTGTGGGATCCACCGAGCAATTGGAACACATGCAAGCATTCAAGGAGGAAGCAGCTCGTGCTGCTCATTCTTCTCAGAGCTTTTTCGTTCCACTCAACCTGGGCCCCACCTTCTTGGGTTCCTTCCGGGAGTTGTGCCAGTCTTTCCTGATCAAGGAAGAGGCGCCTGCGGGCTCGCACTCCTCTCGATCCTGTATGTGGGAGAAAGATCCTGGAGCATCTTCATCTCAACGGGGACGTTCTTGAGTGCAGGAGAGATCTCAGTCCCAGGAGCATGCGGTCTCAACTCCGGTCAAGATCGCTTCTTCGGCCACTGACTTTTCAGCTTTGACGTCTGGTCAGTCAACCGAATTATCCATCGACGAGGTCGAAATCATGATCAATCCGATATCGCTGACTCTGGTCGACGATTCCCTCGATCAAACCCCTAATCTGGTCTTTCCAGATGACAAGACCCAGCCTGCTGGGACTCCAATCGAAGAAGTGGTCCCTGATCCCGGGAAATCACCGGTCCCACTGGTGTCTCCCGAGCGACCGAGTCAGCCCATCCGATCTCGATCGAGGTCTCTGACCCCTAGTCCGACAGGCCAAGGAAGAGCCATAAATGCTCTAAAAAGAGGCGAAGCCATCGGTCGTCCTCGGATGAGGAGGAGAGGCTCCGGCGAAAACTCCGGCTCTACGAGGACCTCGTGGCAACAGCTAATTTTGACTGGCACAAGCCAACCCCGCTTCTATACCAGCCATTATCTGGCTTTTCCTCCTAGGGCCAGGCTCCTTCTGGAGCTGATTAAATCGGTTCCTCAGCCCGCTGAGCCAGCAAAACCACCAGTTCAGCCCAAAATGTTCTCTCCACCGATTGTGGTGGAACCACTGCCCAAACAGCCTGTGGGAGCGGGCTCGTTCCAAGGAAGACAGATCAAACACCAGGATTCCCCGGCGATTGTCAGTTATGGTCACCCGGACCGCCCTCGGCAAGTCGAAGGCGAGCTGGGCGGTAGACCATTATATCCAGATTCCTCGGATTCAGACGTCAACTAGTTTGCATTCACATCCAGGTGATGGTGAATCAACCATTGGCATAGAGACGGAGGAAGGTCCCTCGTGTTTCCAAGGGATCCTTCGCCTCATCTCTGAATCTATAGGGACACCTCTGGAGCTAAGCCAGAAAAAGGAGGAGTACCGTCTTACGGACATCCTTAAGAGAGGGTATGCCCTGACGGAGGCCTTTCCTGTGGCAAAGGCCATAGTTGGCCCGGCCTTGGAACTTTGGCAGCGCCCTGCCTCCTGTCCAGATCCGTCTGCCCACATGGCCCGCAAGTACGCAGTGAGCATGGGGTCCCTTGCGGGGTTCACAAAGCACCCTTTGGCGAGAGCCTGGTGACCGCCTCTGTGTTCAGGCATACTGGTAGTTCTGCCAACACTGACCGACCTCCTGATAGAGTCCAAGCTTCTGGACCATTCAGCCAGGAAGGTCTATGCAGCCTCCTCCTCCTTGGGCCTTCGTCAGGCAAGTTCGGCTGTCATCATGGCACACTTTTGTCGTGCCCTTTTAGGGTTACTGGATGAAGTCTTCCCACATCTCCCCATGGACATGCAGACCACGGTCAAGCAGGTCCTGGATCAGGGCCGAGCTGTCTCCAAACTGCAGCTTCAGATGGTCCTGGACATCGGGGATTTTTGTGCCCGCTCGACGGCTGCCTCAATTGCCTCTCGTCGCAGGGCTTGGCTGAGGCTCTCCTCCTTTCCGGTGGATAGCCAGCACAAACTAGCTGACTTGCCCTTCCTCAGGACCGACTTGTTCAACCCAGGAGTGGCCGGTCACCGTCAGCGCATTGAGCAGTCCAGTGTCATCTTGGACACTACTTCTGCCAAGGGTTCTTTGGGCAAGAACCAGCAGAAGAAAAAGAAGCCTTTTCGGCATTCTTCCCCTGCGGCTCAGCAGTCCTCCTTTCAAGGTGGACAGCGGCACCAGTATCAGCAGCAAGTTCAAGCTTGGTGCCCCCGGCCCAAGCCCAGACCCCAACAGGTCCATAAAGGAGGCCGAGGTTCAGGTCCTGGTTCCTCTTCCTCCTCCAAGCCTGCTCAGTGAGGAGGTGGGGGCTGCCACCCCCTCTCCCATCACGCCAGCTCTTTGTCTTCCCGTGGGGGCCAGCTCCACCACTTTCTTTCCACCTGGTCTGTTGTCACTTCAGACAGGTGGGTTCTCGAAGTGGTCGGTCAGGGACTGCCTCTGGAATTCGAGCAGTACCCTCCAAGCCGAGCCCGTGCCCCTTGGGGAGGCTGCCAGGCTTTTGACTGGGACTTCTAGAACCAGTCATATTACGCCTGTGCTCTGCGAACTGCACTGGCTGCCTGTTTGGTGGCGGATCACCTTTAAGGTTGGTTTACTAACCTTTAAAGCTCTACATGATCAGGGACCCGGTTATCTGAAAGATCTCCTGATTCCCTGTTGCCCCCTCCATCCTCTCCGTTCCGCTAGCGAGGGATTGCTGGAAATTCCCAGGGTTCGATTAAAGTCATCAGGATCTCGTGCCTTTGCTTTTTCAGCACCAACCCTGTGGAATTCTCTGCCTCGTTGGTTGAGAGAATGTCCAACCGTCGATAGTTTTAAGGTTGCCTTGAAAACATATTTATTTGATCTAGCATACTCTAGTTAGTCATGGTTGACTTTTAAATGTTTGGATTTTACTATTTTTTAATGTTTTTGTACAAGCGCCTTGGATTTGAAAGGCGCTATATAAATAAAATTGAATTGAAAGAGTATCCACTCAGACCCAGTCGGCTCTCCGAGACGACATCGCTCAGCTCCTCCTCAAGGAGGCAGTAGCTCCAGTGGCGGATCCTCCAGCAGACCCAGGCTTTGTCTCCAGGTACTTCCTGGTGCCCAAGTGGACGGGGGCTGGTGTGCCATTCTGAACCTGCATGACCTGAATCAATATCTCAGGTCACGCACCTTTCGGATGGTCACTCTGTCCCAGATCATACCATCCTTGGAGCGAAACATGTGGATCTTATCTGTGTCAATCTTCACCATTCACCACCGTTGGGTTATTGGCCGGAGGTCATGACCCTGCGGAAGCTTCTTTTTTTTTTTTGTTGGATGGGTGGAGCCGACGCACCATTGGCGCCGCCCTCGAGGCCAATGCTCTGCATGGCGCTCGTGGGTTGGCTGTTAGGTGCTGTCGACTCTGCCCTCCTGCCAGTTCTTCATCTCCCGCTGTCGAGATCACCTCGTGGGATGCTTCAAGACGGAGATTTTGAGGCCTACCTTGCTAGGCAGCAAATTGAATCCCTTTTTGACTCCATGTTGATTCTCCTCGGTGCAGAAGTCCGTCGGCTCCCTTCCTGCCAGTTCTGTTAGCTCACTCGACGTCGCCCGGTAAGATCTTTCCATTATTTGTTTTAGCTGCGACATGTCAGGTCTTGTTTTGGTGTTTTTTTCCCCTGGAGTGCGTGTCTAAGTTTGAGGGCAAGAAGACTTCTAAGGTGGGACAGCCAGCCCCCATCACGGCCATAAGTTTTCTGTCACCGACCAGCCACGGCCGTTGCCTCGTGTGTCTTGGCCCGCTTCATGACATGGACTTGTGCGATGCCTGTTTCTCCATGGACCACCGGGTCATCGAGCAACGTGCGTGAAAAGGGGAGGCGAACTACGCTGACTTTTGAGGGTCGGGCCCGCACTCATCCTGCCAAGCTGCATTCTCTCAGCCTTTCCTCCGGGTTCCCTCCTAGTTCTATACAGACTGAGGAGGAGGGAGCCTCGGCCTTTCATAGCCTAGCCGTGGCCGAGGCTCCTCCCGTGGTGCAGGAGGCCCAGTCTGTTCCCTCCGGGGGATGGATGGGGAGGCACCTCATTGGCAGTCACCCCTTTGGGGGTGAAGGCTTCCCCGGTGTCAGACCCGCGGCTTGGAAGTCCTGGGTCAGCGCAGTCCTCGATGCAGTCTGTTGGCGCCGTGGGTCTTGATGGCGTCGGAGCCGGTCCGTCGCTTAGCATCGTGGCTGCTTTCGGCGCCACTCATTGCGCCGATGGTGCTAGCGGTGCCATGGGAGGTTCTGGCGCTGTCTCTGACTTTTCTTGCTTCCAGCGCCATCCGCAGTGCGAGGGGTTGGGCAGGCGCCCGTGTCCCGCTCTGGAGCCGTTCGAGGTTCCATTCATGGAGCTGCTTGCCGTGGGTTTCAGAACTTGGCGCCATCCTCGGTGAAATCTCTGTCCTTGGTGCCGTGGGGCTGGATGGCACCGTTCGCGGCTCCGGGAGCGCTATCTGGGCCGTCGTTGGTGCCGTCTCTGTCCTCGGCAGCACCGTGGGGCCGGACAGCGCTATGTCAGGCCCTGGCACTGAGGCTGCTGCCCTTGTTGGAGCAGAGTTCTCTTCTGCCACCGTTCGCGGTGTTGCAGGGGGCAATGGTACTGACCCCGGTGCGGTCTCTCTTTCTGATTCCCTATTTATTCGGGATGGCAGTGAGCGTCCACGCACTGTCTGGCACAGGAAGTCGGTCTCCACCTCTTCGGAGGAGGAGTCGGACTCTGAGTCAGACAAGCAGTCTGCCTCTCTGGAGTTAGCTGCCCACATGGACACTCGGGTGGTGTCCTCGACAGGCTGCAGCCAGTCCCCCTCTGAGGACTGGGCAGGGACTACCGTAGCCAGGGTCAGGGGTGCTGACCAGCAGGCTGTGGTGCAGGCCACCATTGCTCTGCAGCCTGGCCTCGGAGGGTTCTCTGATCCGTCAGCAGTGGTACCCCCTCGGGTGGTGTCCCTGGATTGCCCAACTTTGGGGCCGATCGGAGCACCCATGGGAGGGGAAGGTACTGCTCCCTGGATAGCCCCTTCGGGAGCCGACCAGGGTTGCCAGTTGCCTAGGCTGGCTCTCTCGAGGAGGAGGGCACTCTCAGATTCCGAGGGGTTTGAATTCTGTCTGGTGGCCTTTTTCCGGAACCCACCCGGGCTCTGGGAGGAGCCGTAGTGCGGATCTCCACTCTTCCCCTTCGGTTTCCTCAAGAGGGCCCCTTTCTTTAGAGGTAGGGGACAGTCCTTCTGGACCTACAGTTGTGGCCAAAAATATTGGCGCCCTTGCAGTTTTTTCTAATAATGCACCATTCCTTCCAGAAAATTGTTGAAATTAAAAAATATTTTGGTATCCACATATGTATTTCTTTGGTTTGCAGTGGAATAAAACACAAAAAGCAGAAAATTTACTAAGTCTTAGCTTATTCCACACAGAAATCCTTAAATGGCCCAGACAAAATTATTGGCATCTTTTAGAAGTAGTTAGAAATAATTAGATTTCAAGCAGGTGATTCTCCTTCACTTTGGAATTGAACTCACCTGTGGTGAGTTGCAGGTGCCTGCAATATAAAAATCACTCATTCAACCAGTTTGAATAGAGAAAAGGACTCATTCTCCTGTTTTGTGTCACTGTGTGTACCGCAGTGAGCATGGAGAAAATAAAGAAAGCCAGAGAATTGTCTGAGGTCAGACAGAAGATTGTAGCTAAGCATGGACAATCTCAAGGCTACAAATCAATCTCCAGAGACATTGATGTTCCTGTTTCCACCGTACGTAATGTTATCAGGATGTTTAAGGCCCATGGCACTGTAGCCAACCTCCCTGGACGTGGCCGCAAGAGAAAACTTGTTCAAAGATTGCAGCGCAGGATTGTTTGAATGGTGGAGAAAGCACCTCGATCAACTGCCAAACAGATTCAAGCTGACCTTCAGACACAAGGTACGACAGTTTCAACTCGCACCATCCGTCGCCAACTCAATGAAAGGGGGTTATATGGTAGGAGGCCCAGGAGGACCCCACTGCTGAGAGAGAGAGACATAAGAAAGCCTGACTGAGGTTTGCCAAAACACACCTGAACAAGCCAAAATCCTTCTGGGAGAATGTCCTATGGACAGATGAGACCAAATTAGAGCTTTTGGTAAAGCATCATCTCTATGTTTACAGAAAACAAAATGAAGCCTTCAAAGAAAAGAACACCTTCCCTACAGTCAAACATGGAGGAGGTTCAGTGATGTTTTGGGGTTGCTGTGCTGCCTCTGGCACTGGGTGCCTTGAGCGTGTGCATGGCATCATGAAATCTGAAATTACCAGGCCATTCTAGGCACAATGTTGAACCCAATGTCAGAAAGCTGGGTCTCCGTCGAAGGTCATGGGTCTTCCAGCAGGACAATGACCCCAAACACACTTCAAAAAGCACCCAGGAATGGTTCAAGACAAGACGCTGGACTGTTCTGAAGTGGCCAGCAATGAGTCCAGATCTAAATCTCATTGAAAACCTGTAGAGAGATCTGAAAACAGCAGTTGGGAGAAGGCACCCTTCAAATCTGGGAGAACTGGAGCAGTTTGCTCAAGAAGAGTGGGCCAAACTGCCAGTAGAGAGGTGCAGGAGGCTCATCCATGGCTATAGGAAGCGGTTGATTGCAGTTATTTTGACCAAAGGCTGTGCTACCAAATATTAAGTCTAGGGGTGTCAATAATTTTGTCAATGCCATTTCTTTTCATTTTCTGATTTAGAAGGATATATTAAATTCTGAATCAAAAACAAAGGTTCTGTAGTAATAACAGAGAAACAAAGAATTGTGGAGACCAAATACTGTACTGTTGTTAATTTCAACTTATGTTTAGAGGAAATTGTGTGTTATTTGAAAAAGTGCAAGGGGGCGCCAATATTTTTGGCCATGACTGTACATACTCTAGATGTCCATCATATTACGATACTATACTAATCAAACTAAATCGATTCGAAAAACC
The DNA here is from genome assembly GCA_016271365.2 of Neoceratodus forsteri. NCBI lineage: Eukaryota > Metazoa > Chordata > Ceratodontiformes > Ceratodontidae > Neoceratodus > Neoceratodus forsteri. Next base: position 240,429,823 of record CM057449.1, on the reverse strand, counting down.
TCTCAAATTTTTGTTACCTTTGCCTCAAGCAGGGAAGGTCTCCCGATCACTAAACAGACCCTCTCCAATTGGCTAGCACTCTGTGTCACATTTTGTTACACTAAATACAACAAGCCATTACCAGGACCTGTCCAAGCCCATTCTACCAGAGCTATGGCCACCACAGCGACCTACTTTAAAGAGGCCTCTATCACAGATATCTGCAATGCAGCTACCTGGTCCACAGTTCATACTTTCACAATGCATTACAACTTAGATGTTGCTTCATGCCATAGGACAGTCTTTGGCTGAGCTGTCCTACAAGGCCTCCTATCATAATGACCACACTTCTTGTTTTTACTGCTTGGGATTCATCTCAAGTGTATTACCTGCTGCAAGAGACCACTCTGTTGGAGATAGTACAGTTACGTAAGACCTTACCATAACAGTAGATCTTTGAGGAGTGCCTCTTGCAGTAGGTAAGATCCCTCCCTCCGTCACCCCCGTCCTTCTCTAGGAGAGCAAATTCTGGTCCAATGACTTATGGGTTGGGATACCTATGGTACCTTGGCTTCCCTTCAGTCCTCGCTTAGCGAGTTGAATCAGACGAGGGAAACTGAGGATACCAGAGACTGCCCACACTTACATAGGAAACAGGAAGGTGATGTCATATGTGGGCAGCCCCTGGAAAAGATTGCTAGAAGAGTTGCCATGTGCCACAGTGACCTCCGGCGATGACCCAAGTGTATTACCTGCTGCAAGAGACACTCTTCAAAGATCTACTGTTACGGTAAGGCGTTACGGAACTGTAATTTGTGGTGGCTGCCAGGAAGTCATCCAACGGAGCCACATATGCCATGAACAGTTCTGCCTCTGGGCCCTAAGCCATAGAATAGATCCATTCATGTGTCCAGTGAACTCGGTACTAGAGTACCTCCTTTCCCTTTCTGACTCAGGCCTCAGCTACTGTTCCATAAATGTGCATCTCTCTGCAGTGTCAGCTTATCATGCACCTGTGAAGGGTCAAACCCTGGCACAGTCAGACCTGGAATGCACATTCTTGTGTGGTATCCTTCACATGAAGCCACCCATCAGGGATCCTATCCCTCCATGGGACCTTCTTTTTGTACTGGAAAAGCTTACATTACCTCCATTTGAACTAGCTGCAGACTGTGAGCTACACTTTCTCTCTTGGACAGCGTTATTTTTGGTTGCAGTCACATCTGCTTGGAGAATGTCTGAGCTTCAGGCTCTAGAAACATAGACTTTGACAGCAGATAAGGACCGTTTGGCTCACCTAGTCTGCCCATTTCCCTACCTAGAGGATAAGCTGCAGATCCTATTTAACCGACAGCCTATTTCTTCCTACCCCTTCCCCCACAAAAATTGCCTTATGTCTGTCCCATGCATTCTTGAATTCTCCCACAGTTTTAGACCCTACAACCTCCTCAGGAAGGCTGTTCCATGTGTCCTCCACCCTCTCTGTGAAAAAATACTTCCTCACATTGCCCCGAGCCGTCCCCCTCTATCTTCAAATTGTGTCCCCTTGTTCTTGCACATCTCTTTTTCTGAAAGATGCTACCCTCTTTGACTTTGTTCATTCCACTGAGGTACTTAAACGTTTCTATCATGTCTCCCCCCCCCTTCTTCAAGGGTATACATATTAAGCTCCTTTAACCTCTCCTTGTATGGCTTCTCTTGCAGACCCTGCACCATTTTAGTTGCCCTCCTCTGAACTGCCTCCATCCTATGTCCTTGCAGAGATGGCGTCTCCAGAACTGGACACAGTACTCCAGATGGAGTCTCACCAACTGTCTGTACAGAGGGATAACAACTTCCTGTTTTCTGCTGGTAATGCCTCCCTATACATCCCAGTATCCGCCAGCCCTCCCTACTGCCTTCTCACATTGCTTGCCAACCTTAAGGTCATCTGATATGATTACCCACAGGTCCCTTTCCTCCCCATTGTGTGATCTTCCCTGGGTTTTGTTTCCCAGGTGCATTACTTCACTTCTTTGCATTGAATCCATGCTGCCATACTTCTGACCCATTCCTCCAACCTGCCAAGTCCCTTCTCATCCTTTCCACCCTTCTTGTGTATCAACCCTGTTGCAGATCTTTGTGTCATCTGCAAAGAGGCATACTTTTCCTTCCAGTCCCTCTGCAATGTCATTTATAAAGACATTAAAAAGGACTGGACCCAGTACTGAACCCTGCGGTACCCCACTAGTAACCCCTCTTTCTTCAGAGTGGACTCCATTTACAATTACCTTCTGTGTCCTGTTGTTCAGCCAATGTTTTACCCAGGCTACCACCCTGGGACCCACTCCAAGGCTAGTTAATTTGACTACTAATCTTTTGTGTGGGACTGTGTCAAATGCCTTGCTAAAGTCTAGGTAGGCCATGTCCACAGCCCCTCCCTGGTCTACTACTTTGGTCACCCAGTCAAAGAAATCAATTAGATTCGTCTGACATGACCTTCCCACTGTGAACCCATGCTGCCTTGGGTCCTGTGCCCCACTGGCCTCTATGTACTCCACAATTCTTTCCTTCAGAAGTGATTCCATCACTTTCCCTACCACAGAGGTCAAACTAAAGGTCTGTAGTTTCCTGCCTCTGTCTTGCTCCCACTTTTGTGAAGGGGAATCATATCAGTCTTCTTCCAGTCCTCAGCTACCACACCATCCTCCCATGATTTGTTAAAAAGGGTAGTCAGTGGTGTCACTAGTTCTCTGCTTAATTCTTTTAGAATTCTGGGGTGAATTCCATCTGGCCCCATTGCTTTGTCCACCTTCAGTTTTAGGAGTTCTTTCAGAACCCTTTCTTCTGTGAAAGGACTGGGATCGACCCCCCCTTTCCAGAGTGCTTCTGTTAATTGGATTAGACACCTCCCCGACTTCCTCTTTTGTGATTACTGAACCAAAGTATTCATTCAGTATCCCTGCTTTTTCACTAATGTGTAAGGAGCCATATTTAATTTCCCACAGAGACAGGGTGTCCCTGTGAACAAATCCTCAGTTTCTGCCAAAGGTGGTGTCAGAATTTACACTTAACCAAGACATCAACCTGTCTATTTATTATCCAGAGCACTTGAATCGAGGAGAAACTCTGTTGCAAACCCTGGATGTTCACCAGATTCTTTGTTATTGTTTAACTCAAACCCTGGGATCCAGGAAACTGACCAACTATTTGTCTCCTTTGCCCCCTGTATGTTAGGGGCAACTCTTACAAAGCAAACCCTTTCTAATTGGTTGGTGAATTGCATTGTATTCTGTTACCAGAAGTACGACAAACCCTTACCGGGACCGGTAAAGGGCCACTCCACCAGAGGAGTAGCAGTCTCCTTTGCTGCCTTAAGGAATGTGTCTGCAGCAGACATATGCGCAGCAGCCACTTGGAGTTCAGTCCACACATTCATTAAGCATTACAGTCTGGACATTGCTTCTAGGCGCAGAACAGCCTTCAGCCTGACAGTCCTGCAGGGCCTTCTCTCCTGAGGGACTCAGTCTTTTATCTCTCTGTTCCTCCACCCTGTATGTAAGGGACTGTGTACTGCTTGGGACTCGTCCTACTTGTGTTACCTGCTGCAAAAGCTCCATCTCGAAGTAAGATAGTAGACTTACATAAGAACTTACCGTATCAGTAGATCTTCGGGAGGAGCTCATGCAGCAGGTGCTGTCTCCCACCCTCCTTCCCCTCAAGGAATTCCTTCTGCATACACAGCAAGAATATCTGCCTCCTAGACCATAGGAGGATCCTCAGATTCTCCATCCAAATCTCCATCCATGCCAGAATCTTTGGCGGGAGAACTGGGGGACCACCCCCTTTATACAACATGGGACATTGTGGGTGGGCTGACATTGGGGGTGGGCCGATGTTGGGGGCGGTCCCCCGCTGTATACTGCTAGTTGAAAATTTTCCGTGGGGTCCTGCCACCTGATGGCTTCAGTCCTACTTGTGTTACCTGCTGCAAGAGCTCCTCTCGAAGATCTACTGTTATGGTAAGTTCTTACGTAACTGTGCTTTCTTTCAAGACTGTACCAACTGTTCTTATGTGGTCCTATGTAATAATAAAAGCTAGTTATCACGGTGGGTCATCCTGACATATTAGTCTTAGGGATAGTTAGATCTCGCTTCGAGATAGCACTGTTGCAGCAGGTAATAACCAATAAGACTATGCTGTCAGGCACTAGGACCCCACAGAAAACTTCTAGCTAGCAGTCCAAGGCGGAGGACCGCCCCTGACGTTGGCTTCACCCACGATGTCAGCCACTGTATAAGGGTGGTCCCTGTACCATTCAGTTCTTTTCCACCGTTGACCTAGCATCTCAGCTCCACAGATGCCTCTGCTTCCCGTCAACAGCCATTTTTTCACCGCTCCGTGCGGTTCAATTTCATAAGTATTTGCTTGCCTCTTGTATGTGCACTGAGCCTTGTATATCTACACCGAGGCATAAGGCTGTATGAACGTGGGGCAGGCAGATTCCAGCAAGTACGTCCATTCAGCCTGTCTCTTCTGCCTGGGACCAGAGCACAAGATAGATGACTGCCCACATTGGGAAAGCTTCAGTCAGCATACCCACATCCACCACCTGAAGACTCTAAAGGCCTACCTCCTGGAACAAGTGGCTGCTATGCAGAAGTCACATTCTGGGCCCAGCTCCTCGTCCTCTGCTCACTACGCTTCCCCCAAGGAGAAAAAGCATTCGAGGAAGCACCACAAGAAGGAAAAGGATAGGTCCAGGTCAGACTCGCGGTCACCTTCCCTGCATAAGAGTAAGGCCTCCTCCTCTGGCTGAAAATCAGACTCTCCCCCTCAGTCATTAGCTCTCCTGGGGGCTTTGGCCACCGGGCCTCCCGCCTCTTCTCAGATGTCAGGCGGCAGCTCGGGTCATGGGCCTTCGCAGTCCCAATTCTTTTTCGTTGGCCATCATACCCCACAAACAATCAATAGGGTCTCAGGCCCAGGACTTGGCCACATCTTCCTCTGCTATGGGAGTAAAGTCGGGCGCTTCTGTTGTCAAGGCCTCATCCACAAGTTCGTCAGCTAAGCCTGAAGACTGTGGCAAGCGCCAGGGTGTTGATCCTCTAAACAAAGCACCTGTGTCACCTGACCTGTCGTCCGCAGTTACTTTGGATCAGCGAAAGACTACTGCAACATCTGCCACCACGGCTGTGGTGTCACACAAGGCTTCTGCCTCCCAGTTGCCGTCAGCACCCTAAGGGCCTGTGCCAGAGGACCTGATGGCACCCGACCTGACGTCAGAACCTTAGAACCCCCTGACAACAGGTTCTGATGACCAGTCTCCGGCTGATCCCCTAACGCCAGGGCCAAGAGAAGATGATCAGATGCCAGTCGATGGGACTGACGGCGGTCTGTTACCGGAGCCTCCCCAGACACCAGACTTGATGCTGGCTCCTTCGTGGCTGATCAGCAAGGTGCCAGAGCAACCATCAGGCTCAATGGTCCCCTTGGCAGAGGTCAGCGCACTATTCACCAGCTGGTGGAACACTAGCAAAGGTTACCTCCTCCCAAAGCCGGAGCCTACAGAAGCACCAGTGGCTGTCCATCCGCCACAGCCGATGCCTCCCCCAGATCACTGTTGCCACTCCTGATGCCAGCCCACCCTACTCCATGTGGCTCGGACCATGGCTCAGACAGACACCAGAGTTATGGATATCACATCTCCTCATGGTCTTCCTCATGTAGGAGGAGTAGGTCCAAGGACCGTCGCTCCCGTGGATGAAGCAGGTCAAGGGGATGCCACTCTAGGCATCACAGCAGGTCCACTAATCATCAGAACATTCGAGGAGCTACAGCAATTCCTTCTCCTCCTATGCCCCTTTGATGGACAATCTCCCCCTGCCCTCACCAGATCCCAAGAAGGACTCACCGAGGTCACCACCTGACAATCCTAACTTCTTAGAGGTAATGAGGCACATACGGTTCCTCAATCAATGGGAAACTGAGGACTTCGACACAGAGAGGAGACACCTTGCTAAATTCCTGGGGACCACTAACCTCAAGCCTCTGGTCATCCCCCCTCTCATAGAACCATTTCAAGACATCACAAAGTTGGCATGGAAATACCCAGCTACTACATCGGCACTGCCCAAAAAGGCAGACTGTCTTTACAAAACACCCAGGAATGAGCCACACCTTGGTGAGCAGCCTAAGGCAGACTCAATAGTGCTGACAGCAGCCCATGGAAGGTCACAACAACCTAGACATACCAGCTCCCAACCACCCGACAAGGAGTCTAAGAAAATAGACTAACTGGGGCGGAGAGTGTATGCCTCTTCCACCTGTACCATCAGGTCCCTAAGCTTTCTGGCACATATAGTCATGTACCAGAAGTGCCTGTGACAAAAGGCTATGGATTTCGCAAAGGTCCAGCTAGACTCTCAAAACAAGACAGGGCTCTTGGCAGTTCTGCAGTCTGGTTTTGATGTGGGCAAGCTCATTCTCCGCAGTTCCTATGATGCGGCAGGTACTGCGTCCTGGGCTGCGACCTCAGGTGTGTGCCTCAGGCAGCAGTCTTGGCTGAGGGTGTCAGGATTCAGGCAGGACATCCAGGACACCATCCTGGATTTGTCCTTCCAGGGCCTGGTTCTTTTGGGGCAAGAAGCGAAAAAGATTATAACAGGGCTCCAAAATTTCAGGCAAGGTAGTTTCAGAGGTACATAAGATGTAGAAATCTGAACCCTACCCTGCTAGGCGCAAACCCTTTTGGAGGCATCCAGGGCAGTAATCGAAGTAACAGCCACAAAGAGGAGGGTTCAAAAGAATGGCACCCCTTCAAGCAGCAGGTCCTCAGAGACAGCGCTTGTCTAAGCAGCCTAGAGCACCCCTCCCCACCACTTCTGCCTCTGCCTGACTCTTTGCCTGCTCCCCCCAAGCAGAGCTGTTAGGGGAGGAAGTGGGAGGGCGGTTCTCCCTTTACCTTGCAGGTTGGTCGAATATCACCACAGATCAATCAGTGGGTGCTGCAGCTCATAGAAAATGGTTATGCCCTGGAGTTCTCTCAGTTACTGCCGGGCAACCCACCAGTCCCATCAACCTGCTTCCCATCTCATGCAGGTCTTATCCAGGTGGAAATCCAGGCTCTCCTGTCCAAGCGAGCCATTCAAGTAGTGCCAGAACCCCAGAGGGGCAAGGGATGCTACTCTCGCTTCTTCCTGATCCTGAAGAAGATGAGACCTTCATTTCATCCTAGACCTCAGTCAACAGGACCTGTTTATCTAGAGTACAAAAGGCTTAGGATGGTATTGCTCCAATGGCTACTTCCCTTGCTGCATCATGGAGGTTGGCTCTGTTCCCTGGACATGCAGGATGCATACATGCACATAAAGATCCTGCCATCTCACAGGAGATGTCTTAGGTTCAGATTCAAAGGACAGCACTACCAGTTCAGGCTCTGCTTTTCAGTTTATCCTTGGCACCTCTGGTATTTACCAAGTGCCTGGCGGTGGTGATGGCAGCTCTTAGGAGGCAGGGACATTGCATTTACCCCTACCTAGATGACTGGCTACAGTTGGCCTCATCCATAGAACAACTGTGTCACACACTGGAGTGCTCCTTCATCATGTTCCAGAACCTTGGAATTACACTGAATCTCCCAAAGTCCACTCCATGGCCATCTCAGAGACTCCAGTTTGTAGTGCTTTCTTGGACATGGTTCAAGGGAGAGCCTTTCTTCCACCGGACAGGACAGATTACCTTCAGGCACTGGCTCGGAGATTAGTCTCCATAAACTAGACTCCCACCAGAATGGTTCTACAGCTCCTCGGGCACATGGCTGCAGCCATAGTGACTGTGCCTCTCACTCATCTGCACATGAGGACTCTACAATGGAATCTCAGGGTGCAGTGGGATCAGCGCAGTGACAACCTCAACCAGAGAGTCAGGATCTCAAAAGCGGTGCATCAAACCTTATCATGGTGGCTGATCCCCTCCCAATTATCGCTAGGGGCACCATTCAGCAACCCCTTTCTTCAACAGGTAGTCACCACAGACATGTCAGGCATGGGATGGCATGCCCACTTCAGGGACTGCCAGACCAGGGGCTCCTGGAATCAAGCAGAATGCTCTCTCCACATTAATGTTCTGGAGATGAGAGCCATACTTTATGCCTTACAGGTGTTCAAGAGTGACCTCCTTCCAGGCCCCACTTTAGTCCAGACGGACAACATGTCAGTGGTGTTCTACATCAACAAGCAGTGGGGGAACACATTCTAACCCCCTTTGCAGAGAAGCCATGAGGGTCTGGTACTTGGTGATAGACCACTGCCTGGAACATCTTGCAGTGCATGTTCCAGGTCTTCAAAACACACTTGCAGACAGCCTCAGTTGCTCACAATCCCAAGCTCATGAATGGGAGTTACTACAGGATGTAGCAAACTATCTTTTTGTTAGATGGGGCACTCCACAGTTGGACTTCTTTGCTTCCACACTCAATGCCAGACTGCCAAGTTTTTGCTCGCTAGAGCCAGGATGTGGTGCTTTTTGGCGAGATGCATTGTCCCTCTCCTAGATTGGGAAATTCCTCTATGCTTTTCCGCCCTTTCCCCTTCTGCAGAGGGTTCTGCTCAAACTACAGTCAGAGCCAGCAGCCTTGATACTGGTAGCACAGTTCTGGCCCAGATAGATCTGGTTCCCGCTTCTGCAGTAGATGGTGGTAGGGCTCCCAGATCTTCCCCAAATCAATCTTCACCATTCTTTACTGATCGGTCCTACTGGGCCCTGCATGAAATAAAGAGAACTGCCTCTTTAAAAGGTTTTATGCTGGGTGGATACGACATCGGTATGGAGCCGCCCTCGACGCCAATGTTCTATGTGGTGCTCACAAGTTGGCCAGTAACCGACACTGACTCCTCCCAGTCCTCAGTTCTTTTTTCTCCACCATCGAGGAAGGATTCTGCATGGGAATCACTTCAAGCAACTACGTCACTGTCTAGGCCTCAGTCTCTGTGGTGCCATGAGTACTGGAGTCGCTCAGTGCCAAAGGTTTTTTGTTTATTCTAAGTTTAAATTTGGTGCTGGGTGTCCCTTTTTTCATTAGTGTATTTGTGTGGGTTTTTTTTTTTTGTATATTCTGTTTATCTCCTCCAGACTGGGGCATCTCTCAGGCATCCCTCACTTAGCCTGCAGCACCTAACCGCCAGCCTGAACCGCTCACCCCGACGGCTACATTGGTTTCAGGACCCTGATTCTCCAGGCCCCTTGGAGAGGCCGAGGGTATCCGGGGGGGAGAGTCGGGGCTTGCGGCCGGCTTTGGACATGTGGGCCCTGGCTACTAGAGGTTGCCATCGCCTCACCTGGCCCGAAGGGTTTTTGCTGGCTTTTTGTCCTGCCCACCCCCAGAGCCTGGATGAGCAAAGACGTCCTTGTTAAACACCACGACTGTATCCCACTACTTGAACCATGGAGCAACGCAGTGCCTCCAGTCTCCACTGGGGGCTGCTACAGTGCCAGGCTGTCCCTGGAACCCTCCCCAGAGAGAGGAGAACTGTCCTCCAGATGTTCCTTCCTCTCTCTCCACTGCCGACACCCGACAGCCCAAGCTTGTTCCCGAACCCGGGTTGCTGGCGTGGTGTGAGGTGTGGCGTCCACGCCTCAACCCTCAGCGTCACTGGGCTGGTAGTTTAGTTGTGTTTAGCTGCAGCAATGACATGTTGGGGTTGGGGCATCGTTCAAAGTCAAAATGGTGCAGAGTTGTCCCTATGGCAACTTCATCACGATCATGGACCCCCAAGATCATTGCTTTTCTTGTCTGGGTCCCTGCCATCCTACGGCCGAGTGCAACGCCTGTTTTTCCATGGATCTTCGTGCTTTATTTGTCTGTGTGCCGTGATGGGGTAGGGAACCCCCAACTGTCGGTGGGCGTCTATGAACACAGGATGCAAAGGCAAGAACCTTGGGCTCCACCCCTGAGCCCTCCTCCCAGGTTTATACGACCCAGTAAGGAAAAAGGACCCCCTCTGCTCCTCATCTTGCGGGTTCATGGGTTTCCCATGAGGGTTGATGGGGAGGTCCTCTTCCTCCAGGAAGGTGACTGGTCATCCCTCACAGTCCAGCTCCTCCACGGAGGACCGGACGACCCCCCCAAAGGTGGAGTCAGGGCTTTAAGCGGATTCTCCTCGGGATGTCCCCTGAAGACCGTGCACCTCTCCGTCTTCGGCACTCAGCGCTGCCTCCAGTGTCAATGAGCGGAGGGGGTGGTGTGTCCGGGCCTCACCCTGATGCCTCTCGGGGGTCTAGAGTTCTGGGTGTGGCCCAGTTGAAGGTGGCCCTAATCTCCTCCCCCACCTCGGAGGATGGTGATGGGGCAACAATGATTGGGTCCTCTGATTTCTCTCAGACGTGTCTAGGGCTGTTGAGGTCTCCAGTGCCTGATCCGGGGGATGGTGCCGTTGGTGGGGTCACTACCCCGGACCCTTCTGGGACCACTTCTGCTTCTGAGGGACCCTTGCGGGCTCCTCAAGTGGGTCTGGAGAGTGGTGGTGGTGTTGTGTCTGGCACCGTGTCTGGGCGTGGTACCGCGGTAGGCGCTGAGTCAGTGTTGGCTCTTCCTTAGCCAGAACCAAGCCCACCTTGAAGGCTTGTTCTACCGTCTTGGCCGGGTCAGGACCCATCATGATCTGGATTCTGGCTGATGAGGATAAACCTCAGAGAGACCCTCTAGCCCCCTCTGGGGTGGGGGGATCTTCTCCTTTGAGAGGGGCGAGTCCAGATTCCTTCACTGGGCCTCATAAGAGGGACACATCTTCTTCCCAGGAGAAGAGGGCTATGGAAACTGGCTCTAAATGATGACCCATGTACCCCCGGGCAGTTGGGCATCATTGCATGGGGGGCTGTCCAGTTTGACCTCTCTTCTGGGGAGAGGTTCTGCAGTGGGTGGGAGCTGGAGCCTTCCAAGAAGCACTGTATGGCTCCAGCCTCACCTTACTGGGGATTTCCCTCAAGAGCATCCCCCAGCCCGCCCCTTGGAGGTTGGGTGTGCTTGAGTGGAAGGGCTAGCCAGTTCTCCCCCTAATCAGGGTACATCTGCACAACCCCAAAGCTCAGGCAGAGGTCCTTCCTGGTCCAACCAGGCTGTCCCCCTGTCTGGTAACTCTGTCTCCCCTCCCCTCTTTTCCGGGGTTTCTTAGCCCTGAAGGCCCCCATATTGGGAACAATTCAGGGCTGTGGTGGCGCTGTTCCCCCGTTACTTTAGGGCTGTCTTGGAGGTCATTTTCAGACCTCCAGCTTCTGCACCACTGAGCTCTGAATCAGACTCTCTCTTCTCTTCTCTTCTCTTCGGCTTCCTCAGTGGAGGAAGAGGATTCTTCACATCACTTTTCCACTGTGGGGGATCTTGCAGCCTATCAACAATTCCTAACGGAGATTGTAAGGGAACACCATCTCTCCCACCCAGTTGGATGAAACCCCAATCATGAGATGCTGTCATTCCTAGGGGAGTACAGGGCTGACAGGCTGGTCATCCCTTCTTGGCCAAGGCTATTGCAGGAGGCATCACATACTGTCTGGCTACATCCCTCTGCCCCTTCTCCTGGCCCCAGGGACTACATGTGCAGATACTGCACAGCAGCAGGATCTCCAGGTGCCATGTCACAGCCTTCTTCACGGCTGGGGTTCCTGGAAACTCCTTCAGGGCATCGACGCCTCAGTCGGGACCACCCCCCTGACACAGACTCAGCTTAGTTCGATCGATGGGGGAGGAGGGTGTTCTTTTCTGCACGCCTCCTGTTGCGGGTGCTGGCTCATCAGGCACAACAGGTGACCTATGTGTAACCCCTAGGTGGCACTATCCTAAGGGCTACTACCCCTGCCTGCTTGGCTAGTAACAGATTAAGGGACCTGGGTAATTAAATGGGTGCCTCCATCCGGAAGTCAGGGTTGTTAATGGTCAAACTAAACTGGACACAGCCCTCCGGGCCACTGTAACCCCCCTCTTTCCCTTCCAGTGGCCTGAACAATATACAATAATTACTTTCACAATGACCCTTATTCACCAGGCAATTACCCACACTGTTTTGCACTTACCACCAGGGCTGGTTCCTCTAGCTTGACCCTGGGGACCCCCTGTAAAACAAGGTTAAGCAAAGCAAATAACAACAGTACAATACTCTTGGCACAAACTGCAACCACAGTCAAGTTAAATGCAAACAAAGTTAAATCTGATTTATTCAGGGGACTTGAACAAGGGAGGGTTGTAATCAGGTTGATTTGCTTAAAAGCTATATTAATCAGACAGATCTTACTTCGAGATACAGCTCTTGCAGCAGGTTACACCATTAGGACTGAAGCCGGCAGGCGTCAGGACCCCACGGAAATCTTCTAGCTAGCAGTCTTCAGCGGGGACCGCCTCCGACGTCGGTCCCTCCCCGGCATTCAGACGAGATATGAGGCGGTCCCGCCCAGAATCCCCAGTTCTTTCCCGCTGCCGATTTGTATGTCTTGACCTTCGGTCTGTTTCTAGTGCGCGATGCCTGGAAAAGTTCTTTTTCCGAATTGGAAACCTTTTTCTCAATCGAGCGTCTGCCATCTGATGTCCTCTCCAAATTCCGTGGAGGGCCATCCATCAAAGTGCGCCTGTGGGAAGCAAATTCCCTTTAAAGACCCGCATTCAGCCTGTGTGCAGTGCCTAGGCCTGGACCACGACACCCGGGCCTGTTCCTTCTGTCAAGGATTTAATAGCCGGACCCGGATCCGTCGCCAGAAGGCCCTACAAGCTTACCTTCTTGAAGAGAGAGTGAAGGCCATGGATTCTGCCTCCAAGGGGGAATCGTCCGAGAAAGCCCGCCAGCACCTCGAAAAGCACAAGGAGAGGGTAAGATCAAAATCCTCTTCTAGGGCTTCTGACTCCCGTAGCTCTGGCTCCCGGTCTGACCGCTCGCCTTCCCGGGCCTGCTCTCAGCCTCCCCCAGTCGCGGTCAAGTCATCCTCGGGTTCCTCTACTCTCTGACCTGTTAAGACCTCAGGCCTTCTTCATCTTCTTCAAGGCCTGGCAGTCAGGGACCGCCATCACCACAAGTCCAGCTCCGCCACTCGGCTCCGATGTCGGTTGGTCTCCTTGCCCCCTCCACTAGCGGAAAACCAAGGAGCTGACGCCGCTCAGAAGGGGCGTCAGACCCGGCGTCAGCCCACCGATGTCAGCCAAGCACCACCGGACCCGGGACCCGACGACTGCCCGACGCCCGTCAGGCCTTCTCCACCACGGACACCGGCCGGGGAACCAACGCCCAACCCAGTAGAGAGAGGAACCCCTAAGCCACCTACCGACGTCAGCCAGGAGGCGCTTACGGAGGAGGAGTTGACTGAGCCCGGAGACCAGGCGTGCGAACCCGGTCCTGTCGAACCCCCCAGGGAACCCTCCCCTGAACCAGAGACCCTGGGGAGCCGACGCCGGAACCCGACGACCGACCACCGGCGCCCGGTCCGTCGTCGGGCCTCAGTATTTCAGAGGTCAAGGAGTTACTCACCTACTGGTGGGATACCATAAAGAAGGACGTGGTTCCCACACCTCCTCCTCTTCCTCCTCCTCCTCCACCCGTGACTCCACCGGCCCCAGTGCCCCCACCCCATCTGGGGCAGCAGGCCGAGTACCTTCCCCCCGGGAGCCTGCGGAATTTCCTAGGGGCAGACCAGACAAGAGGAGACCTCCGTCCAGATCTTCTTCAGGGTCACCCAGCCCCAAGAGACCCAGAAGACGCCGCCACTCGCCTTCGACGGAGGACTCGGGATCGGACTTCTCAGATGGATCCAGATCCCCTTCTCCCATCAGCGTCCCCTCTCCGGACCCACGTGAGCTCCCAAGATCTCCTCCAGATGACCCATCGTTCTCGGAGATTATTAGGCATATTCAAGAGAACATGGGCTGGGACGCAGAGGAACTTGACCCCGAGAGGCTACGCCTTGCACGATATGTTCGGCAAAAGGACCCAAAGCCTGTGGTGGTGCCACCCTTAGTGGACACCTTTGTGGACGTTACCAAGGCAGCGTGGAAACGTCCACACTCGCTCCCGGCGATGCTGAAGAAGGCTGACCGCCTGTACAAGGCCCCTAGGGAGGACCAGTACTTGGCATCTCATCCTCTGGCCAATTCCATGGTCTTTACAGCCTCACATGACTGGTCCCAGAGGCCGCAACATCTGAGCACCCTGCCACCGGACCCAGAGTCCAAGCAATTGGACGCAATGGGCAGGCGCACACGTACGCAGCTGCTACCTGCGCCATTAGGTCCCTCAACTGTCTTACCCACATGGTCCAGTTTCAGAATGCCTTGTGGGAGCAGGGACTAGACCTGGCAGAAAAGATGCCAGAAGGTGAGCAGAAGGAAGAGTTGCCCCAGCTCCTCCGCACGGGTTCAGACGTGGGAACCCAGGTGCTTCGAGCCGCGTATGACTCCGCAGACTCCTCGGCCAGAGCAGCAGCCTCAGGCGTATGCCTCCGGAGACACTCATGGCTTCATGTCTCCGGATTTACCCCGGACGTCCAGAAAAACATTCTGGATGCCTTGTTCCACGGAGAAGTTCTTTTTGGTGAGTCTTCGGAGAGGGTTCTCACCAAACTTCAAGAGGCCGGGAAGGCGGTGCGGTCTGTCCAAGCCATGTACAGACCCAAGTTCAGTTCCTTTCGTAGGAACCAGAGCCGTTTTCACGGCTGGACGCAGAGACAACAGTCCTGCACCGGCCTGCAACAGAGGGGCTCCTTCTCCTGAAGAGCCCAGGGGAAGTCGTCCGCAGGCCGAGGCCAATGCCCTGCCAAGTCGGCCCAGCCTGCAGGACCCTCAGCTGCCACAGCATGACTCCTTCCGGCCCCCGGCCCTCAGGATCAACGGGACACCAAGGCCGGGGGTCGTATTGCGGACCACCTGCCAGGGTGGCAGTCTATTACCACCGACAGGTGGGTTCTTCAATTGGTCGAACAAGGCCACTTTGTAGAATTCGTGGACAAGCCACCCACAAGGCCTCCTCTGCTCTCCCATTACTCGGGTCAGCACAGATCGCTCATCAGGCAAGAAGTACTCGCGCTTCTACAAAAAGGAGCGGTGGAGTACGTCCCGGAGAACCAGAGAGGAGCCGACTACTATTCCCACTTCTTTCTGGTTCCAAAGAAAACAGGGGACCTCCGTCCAATATTGGACCTCAGCGACCTCAACATGTCGGTCGCCTACAAACGTTTTCGCATGGTGACCCTCCAAGGGCTCATTCCCATGCTGAGGAAGGATACCTTTCTAGCGTCTCTGGACATGCAAGATGCCTACCTGCACATCCCCATTGCTCAAGCGCACAGGAGTTTCCTGCGCTTCGAGTTCCTCAGCCACCACTTTCAGTTCCGGGCTCTTCCTTTCGGACTGTCATCGGCCCCTGGGTCTTTACCAAGTGTATGGCAGTCATGACAGCATCTCTAAGGAGACAGGACCACTATGTGTTCCCGTACCTGGACGACTGTCTTCTCATGGCCGCCTCCAGAGAGGCACTGTTGTTGGCCATCCAGAACACCCACACACTTTTTCAGTCACTGGGTATTCTTATCAACTTTGAGAAGTCTCTCCTGGTACCGTCCCAGAAGCTGCAGTTCATAGGCACAGTTCTGGACACCATCCAAGGGAAAGCTTTTCTTCTCGAGGACAGAGCGGAGTGCATCTCATCCCTCATCAGGGACCTCTCAGCGAAGAAGACTGTCCCCGCCAGACTGGTCCTTCGCCTGCTCGGACACATGGCCGTGGCCATTCCAACTGTCCCTATGGCAAGGCTCCACGTGCGGGTGACCCAGTGGATGCTAAAAGTGCAATGGGATCAAAGGCAAGACCACATGCAGCAGCCGGTCAGAATCACGAAGGCCGTGATTCAGGACTGGCAATGGTGGCTAGAGCCGGGGACACTCTTTGTGGATGTTCCGTTTGCAGCGCCGTCCCCGGAGGTAATCCTCTCCACAGACACCTCAGGGCTGGGGTGGGGAGCACACCTGATCAGGGTGAGGTCCCAGGGAACGTGGACCCCTCAGGAAGCTCACCTCCATATCAACATTCTGGAGATGAGGGCGGTCCTTTATGCCCTGCAGGCCTTCCAGTCAGAAATCCCGCCGAGTACCCTTCTGCTTCAGACAGACAATATGGCGGTGATGTATTACCCTAAACAAACAAGGAGGCACACACTCTTACCCCCTTTTCAGGGAAGCTATGAGAGTGTGGGATTGGGTAATCCGACACGGCGCAAGCCTGATTGCAGTTCACGTTCCCGGAGTGGACAACACAATCGCAGACGGCCTGAGTCGATCCCAGGCCAGAGTCCACGAGTGGGAACTTCTTCAGGAGGTAGCAGAGGATCTGTTTCTTTGATGGGGCACTCCAGAATTGGACTTGTTCGCTTCCCCATCCAACGCAAAACTGCCCAATTTTTGCTCGCTAGATCCAGGGCCTGGTGTTTTTTGGTGAGACGCGTTGTCCCTCTCCTGGGCGGACAGATTCCTCTATGCTTTCCCTCCCTTCCTGTTGATCCAGAGAGTCCTTCTCAAACTTCGCAGGGAGCACGCTACAATGATCTTGGTAGTGTCTTTCTGGCCCAGACACATCTGGTTCCCCATGCTGACCCAATTGTCCCGGGAACCGCCACTCCCGTTGCTCTTCAGCTCCCACCTGCTGTCTGAAGAGGGGGGTTCGTTAGTCCATCCAGATTTACGCTCACTGAACCTGCATGCCTGGCTCCTCGAGACATAGCCATTATGCAACATGGGGTCTCGCAAGAGGTGGCGGAAGTCCTTTTTGCCACCAGAAAGCCGGCAACGCATGCAACGTACGCCATGAAATGGCGCTGGTTTTGCCTGTGGTCTCAGGCACGCGGCCTCTCCCCTTTAGATTGCCCAGAGAAATCAGTCCTGGAATACCTGCTTTCCCTCTCCCACTCGGGCCTTGCCTACTCCTCGATTAAAGTTCACCTCTGTGCGATTTCGGCCTACCACTACCCGATAGGTCAGCACAGTGGCACAACTTCGATGCCTCTCGTGATTTCCTGAGGGGTGTTACACTTAGGCCACCCATCAGGATCCCATCCTCCTTGGTACCTACTCTTGTCCTGGAGCAGCTCACGCTGCCCCCTTTTGAACCTGCCGCAGATTGCGAGCTGCGTTTTCTGTCGTGGAAAATGTTATTTTTGGTTGCTGTCACGTCAGCAAGGAGAATTTCTGAGCTACACGCTCTTATGTGTAAGGAACCTTATTTAATTTTTCACCAGGACAGAGTGTCTCTGAGGACGAATCCTAAATTCTTGCCTAAGGTGGTCTCTGCCCTTACCCTTAATCAGGACATCGATCTGCCGGTGTACTTCCCCAGGTACACCACAAGAGAGAGAGACATTGCTTCACACCTGAGATGTTCACGCTCTCCTTAATGCTACTTGACCAGGACCAAACAGCATGCAACTCCGAGCAGCTGTTTATTTCCTTCGCTGAGAGGATGTTGGGCCAACCAGTCTCAAAACAGACCCTTTCCGCTGGCTTGTCCAGTGCATTTCGTTTGCTACAACAACAAACAGAAGCCCCTTCCGGGCACAGTCCGGGGCCACTCGACTAGGGGGGTGGCTACTTCCTTCGCAAGCGCTGCAGAACGTCTCCACCTCGGCCATTTGTGCCACAGCTACATGGAGCTCAGTGCACACCTTCATCAGGCATTACAGCCTGGACATCGCCTCCCGGCGGAGAGCAGGTTTCGGCCTCGCTGTTCTACAGGGTCTCCTGTCCTAGAGTCAGGATTTTAAGATCTCTCCGTTATGCCTCCTCCCAGAGTGTCTAGAGGTGCTATTGCGTGAGATCGTCCTAATGGTGTAACCTGCTGCAAGAGCTGTATCTCGAAGTAAGATAGTACAGTTACGTAAGAACTTACTGTAACAGTAGATCTTCGAGAACAGCTCTTGCAGCAGGTACCCTCCCGCCCACCATTCCCCCTTGGAGGAGGTAAGGCCTAACCAGACCTCGGCAGGAGCTTACGCTCTTTTCTTCTTCTGATGGCGGATCCTCGGTCTCTACTTCTGATGTCATCCAGTGGCTGGAAGTCTCCGGCGGGAGAACTGGGGATTCTGGTGGGACCGCCTCCATATGTACTACGTCTGCCGGGACTGACATCAGAGGCGGTCCCCGCTGAAGACTGCTAGCTAGAAGAGTTACGTGGGGTCCTGACGCCTGCCAGCTTCAGTCCTAATGGTGTAACCTGCTGCAAGAGCTGTTCTCGAAGATCTACTGTTACAGTAAGTTCTTACGTAACTGTACTTTATGCATGCAGTTCAGAGTCTCTACACAGTCACGCACTCTGGGTACCCAGGTAGGAAAACGGTGGGCTAGCCAGGAACGTTGCAGCTGGTTGGGGCCCTGTGATGGAAGAAAGCAACATGCACAACACACATTATTTGTAATCCGGTGCTGGAGGGCTCAGTTCATAAAAGAAAAGGCAACAAGACAATCGGATGACAACACTTTTAGATTTAGCTATTGTTGCAGGGAGCTACCCTGATGTTTACTCATGATACCCAATACTGGACATTGGCAGAACGAAATCGAGACTGCAGGCTGTTGAGCTGGATTGCCCAGAGAAGCAGGGTCCAAATCACCAAGGCGTCATTCCTGTTCAAGGCGTTGAGCAGGGAGCTGATCCCCAGTCCAGTCTCTCGTCAGTGACTTTCTGTGCATAGCAGGTATTCTGGCTGGGCCAGTGTAGCAGGGCCCAGGCAAATGGAAATAAACATAGATTCAGTCCATGGAGCTGGATACAGCCTCCAGCAAGCAAAACACCATTCAGACACACAGTGGGGAACCAAATCACAACCCACTATAAGTACACAGCACATTCACGTGTAAGAAATTTCCACTGTAACAGGCAAATGGCTTTCCGGTCACAATTACAGAGTCTCTGCACAATTCAGGAGTTTAGAGGTACCTGTAAGTCCTGACAGGCCGATCGCATACAGCAAATCTTCAGTCTTCTTCAGGTTAAAGCCTGGTCACAATTCAGTTGCTCAATTCGCTCTCCAAATTCGAATTCAGTCCAAAAAAAGCACAAGTTCCCTCTCAGGAACAGCATGCAGGCCAAACTCAGGCCTTGCCAGATTTCTCCAGCATGAATCCACTATGGATTGCTGCTCGAACTATCTCGAGCTGTTACTTCTTCACTTCCCAACTCAGATCTAACTGAAACTGCAAGCAGTGTGGGACTTTCCCCAAGATCCAAAAGGTTTGGTTGGCTGATCTGTCTGTCAGTGACAAGGGCTCCCCCTCCAGGTTATTTTAGGCACCAGAATCCCAAAATTACAATTCCTATAAGTTTGGCTCCACCAAGCCCCTGTAGGCAGGCTCCATTTTAGAGTCCAAAATGTACTGATTGGCCCATTTTGACAGTCCAGGACCAAGATGATGGAAACAAACAGAACTATCCATGCTGAAAAGAAGACAGGTTAGAACAAACTGCAATATTATTACTACTCTAACAAATGATCAGCAAACAAGTACATCTTCTAACAGAGCTCTCTGTCAGATAAATTATGACTGCAATCCAGGCAGCTCTTAAAGAAACAGTACGTAGAGGCTATACAGGCACTCTCTGGCAATACATTTAAACTGCTAAAACACAGGACACCAGCTTGACAGTGAGCATTTAAATAAGCTCAAGGAAGACTTTTCGGGAACCCACATTTGTAGGGGGGTTACAACCTTCCCTGCCTGGAGAAAACTTGATGTCTGCGTCAAGTCTGTACCATCATGCATAAGTTAACATAAACTTATTACTTTACTATACATATTCACTACACTTCACAATACTGTATCCATAATGAGAATGCTTATGCACGTTTCATACATGTGATACTGATTCCACTATGATTAACATACTTGTAACATCACAATACTGATTCATGTTATAACTTCCTGTACATTAAACAATGTAGGAGGGGGCCCTTCCCTATCAGCTAACTTGGGGCTTGATGGGGCACGGGCACCATATTGAGAAGGAAGAACAATCAACCTGGAATTGGCCATTAAGCTCAGTTTGGGCAGTGAGCTTGGTGAGACAAAAACCGCTTTGTGAACCACATTGAGAAGCAAATCCACTGGCCTCCCAGTGGAATCATAACTAAAGTGTAGTATTGGCTTGACAGATCGGCCAGTCTTTCTGGGGGGAGCAGCCACGGTCTCTGTACTTTCAGCACTAACTTTGGAGATTTTGTCACTTGTCAGGGGTGCCTCTGCATGGATGGCAATGTCCAAACTGGGAACATCATCAGCTCCTTGTTCTGTAGGCTCTGTTTCTACAACATTTTGCTCATTATTATCCACTGACAAAGGCCCAGGTTGCTCATTTTTAAGAGGCTGTAGCACAATTAGGCTTTGTGGCACTGAAGAGGGGGCTGTCAACACACTCACATTGTTCTTCAGGTTCTGGTGTGTCACCAGGAAGACTCAGACCATCAGCCCCTTCTTTGGGCAATTAACACAATTCCACAAAACACAGAGGGTCCGCAACCTCTGATGTGATGCTTTGCATCTCACTTTCAGGGAGCGTTGGCTCCAAGGATGAAGCTGGGGGGGTTAGGCAGTCCAGAAGGCCCAGCTTCATCCCCATAATTAGTCATAGGGTTACGCTGAAACAGCTGACTCAATTTATAGGAGGAGTAATAGGCATTGTCACACTCACTATCATCAGAGGTGGACTGACAGTCACTATCATTCAAACAACATGAAGTCTTGCTATATTATGACATATGCAGTGAGTCCCAACCTGCGAACTGCTCCGGAGGTGAAAGAGTTAACTTCCCATGCCAGGCATGGAACTTTGAGCGCGAGCTCGGTTGAAAACTCTGTCTGTTGTTCTTCAAACTCAAACTGTCAGATTCTTTACTCCGCCTCACTGAACAGTAGCTCCGGAGATTTCTCCTTCTGCTCGTTTTTTTTTTCCCTCCGGTCGTGCCTCCAGGTTTGCCACTCCTTCCAGCTGCACATTGCCCCTCGTGGCCTCCTCGTCCTGTCCCCCCTTCCCTCACCTCACATCGCAGCCGACCCAGGGGTGGCCCGGCATATCTCTTTGCCGGGTGGGTCCCCCTCCTCCAAGGGGAAAGACACTGGGGTGGGAGGCGGGCCCCAGCATACTAGGCGTCAGACCCTGAGTGCTGCTGAGGTGGGATTGGAGGGCACAGGACCCTCGGACCAGCGAGAGCAGGCAGCCATCATCCGGCGAACCCGGAGGCTGGTATTTCTGCTTTTCTGGAGGCGTGGTGTGCCACGAACGTCAAGGCGTAGCCGACGTTCACCACGCCCCTTCCCAACGTCCAGGCTCGCTGCGACTGGACCAGGGGGTACCATGCAGCATTCCTGGTTACCACCCTCCCCTGGAGTAGGTGAGCAGTGAGTGGGACGCTCTAACCTCTCCACCGCTCAACTCCCCAGCGACCCGAGTCCGCTCCCGAACCCGGTCGCTGCCGCAGTTGAAATCCAATCACGCGCCGACGAAATGGCTTCTTTTCGGGTTTTTAACCGAATTTAAACCGCAACCGGTCGGTTCAAGCTCTGTCTGTGGTATTGTAAGTACTAGACAGGTTTTACATTTACTTTCTGTGTAGAACTTGTAAATGGTATTATCGGTTCGGTTTGAACCGATCAGGTTGTTGCAAATACATTAATCTGTCTTTTAGAGTGCGGTTCCCGGTTCTTATCGGTTCTAAAAAAAACGGATTTCATTACATTTTTTTCCACGACCTGTGACACGGTTGGGAACCGATAAGAGAGTCTTGCTTGGCGGATTGCCATAAACGGGCAAGTTTTGGTTAGGCTGGCACTATGTCTGAGAAACCCAAAAGAAAAACCGGGCCCACTGGGTTTCAACACTGCAGTGTTTGTGGGGAAGCCTTTGCCAAGGCTGACCCCCACACCACCTGTGTTTATTGTCTGGGGTTTGACCACCTCAGTGCAGACTGCCAGATTTGCAAAAATTTTCCTGCAGCTACCCTGGATAAGAGAGTTGGTAGGCTCAGGGAAAGGGAGGCCAAGAAGTCCGCTGACCCGGATGGCCAGCCCGGTTCGGTTGTAACCGAACTGGAGGGAGTGCCCTTTGACCAGGGCGAGACTTCCTCGGGCAAAAGGAGAGCCGACTCGGAGGAGTCAGTTCCAGCAAAAAGGACTAGAAAATCATCAGGTTTGGAGCCAAAATTTCCCTCTCCAACCACTGAAGAAATAGCCAAAGCGATTAAAATTGTCCAGTCGCTTTCCCCGGTTCCGACCGAACCGGCACCATCAGGTAAGCGTACGGTTCGGTCGGTTCCACGGTTCAAGAATATGATTTAGAGGAATTTTATGAACCAGAGGAAGGGAAGAGAATATGAGGAGAGTGAATGTGGATTTGAAAGTCTGGATGTGCCCATTGAACGGACATCTCCCCAGACAGACCTTCAGGAGTGTCTCCCCTAGGCTTTCTGGTCCCCTCTCATTTTATGTTTTATAAAAAAGTGGCTGAAACCCTCCAGCTCCCTATGGAGGAAGCTGTGGATGATCAAGAGGAGCCTGACTATGTAGAAATGATGGATATCCCAGAGTCTAGGAGATTGTCTATTCCTTTGCATAAATCTTTTGGGAAACAGACAGTAAACATTCTAAAAACTCCTCATACTATAGCTCCTGTGGATAAAAGAATGGACAAGAGGTACACATTGTCAGGCTCTAATTCGGAGTTCCTTACACAACAATGCAGCCATGTTGGGGTAGTGCAGGCTCCAGCCTGTGACAAGAGCAATATTCCCTTGGCTTCACACACCCCTGGCAAGGACTCAGGAGGACTGATGCCATGGCAAAGAAACAGTACATGGCATCATCCTTGGGACTCAGACAGGCAAATTATATGGCTTATGTTGCTAGATACAGAAATCCAGATGGAATACTGTTATGGCTCTAGCAAAACAGGTCCCTGGCCAGCTTGCCAGGAGCTGGAGCAGGTGGCTGCTGATGGTATTGAGGCATCTAAGGTGCAATTCCATGCTGCAGTGGACTCTAATGATGTGTCATCAAGAGTCATGGCTACATCTGTGGCACTTCGCAGAACGGCTTGGCTCAGATGTACTAGCCTGTCACAGGATGCCCAGACTAAGGCCACGGATTTTACTGTTGTGGGTAATTCTCTGTTTGGGGAGCAGACAGAGAATTACATGAAGAAAATGGATGAATATAGGACCACCTATAGGAGTGCACAGGCCAAGGAAAGGCAGGCCACTCCTCAAAGGCAGCCTTCCAGGGGCAGGGGCAGGCCTTTTCATAGGCCTTTTTACCAAGCCCAGGCCTCCTCTTCAGCTTACGACCCAGAGGGGGTTCTTTAGAGGGAGAGACAGACTGGGTACAAGCAGACCTGCTTCTACCCCTCAGCCTAAAGTCCCTGCCAAGCAGGCACCCTGATGGGGTGGCCAGGGCCGATTCTCCACTACCTGTAGGGGGCAGGCTGGCTTACTTTGTCCAGGACTGGATGTCTTTAACATCAGACAAGTGGGTCCTGGAAGTAGTAAGCCAGGGACTGGTTCTCAGCTTCACAAAATTTCCAGAGATGAGAACCAGGTCCTTTCCACCTGCAAATCCATCAGAGGCACTTGCCTAGAGACAGAAGTTTCTACCCTCCTGGCTCTCAGAGCTGTGGAAAGGGTTCCACCCTACACCAGGGCAAGGGCTGTACCCAGGTACTTCCTTACCCCAAAAAGACAGGAGAATGGCGGCCCATCCTGGATCTCAGATACCTAAACAAGCACCTTTTAAGACCAAAATTCAAAATGGTGACTCTGGGAATTATTTTACCCTCTCAAGGCCAGGGACTGGCTAGCGTCCCTGGACCTCAAGGATCCTACTTCCATGTTCTTATCAGAAGCTCCCATCGAAGTACCTCAGATTCGAACTGCCTCAGGCCATTACCAGTTCAGAGCAATGCCCTTCGGCCTCACCTCTGCCCCGAGGGTATTCACAAAATGCCTAGCAGTAGCAGTTGCCCACTTAAGAAGGCAAAAGATTGCCATCTTTTCTTATCTGGATGACTGACTCATAGTAGGCCAGTCTCCAGACCAAGTCAAATTACATCTTCAGGTAACTCAGCAACTGCTCACATCTCTAGGTTTCCTTCTCAGTCTTCCAAAGTCAGTTCTACAGCCTGTCCAGGTTCTCACCTTCATAGGTGCAGAACTGAACACAAAAGAGGCCAGAGCCTTCCTTCCTCTGGAAAGAGCAAGGACCCTGGTCTCTCTGGCCTCCTCTTTCACCCTGCAGGTCTCTCGACCAGCAAGGCATTTTCTGCAGCTCCTGGGGCACATGGCTGCTTCTACTGCAGTAGTGCAGGGAGCAAGATTTCAGATGAGGGACATCCAGTTCCATTTGAGAGCCTTTTGGTCTCAAAGGAGAGACCCTCTATCCAAATTGATCCCAGTGACTCGAACCCTTCAGTGGTGGCAGGACCAGAGCAATCTGAGACAGGGGGTCCCCTTCACCCCTCAGTCTCACTCCTTTTTTTTTTTTTTTTTACTTTAATTCTTTATCCCTCCTATCTACTCCCGGTGCCCACTCCTTCCGTCCACTCATGTCCTCCAATCCACCTTCCGTGGGATCTGCCCCTAGAGTGCCTCTTCCCCTTCTCCTTGCACAGTGGGGTCTGTCCCTTCTTGGTGGTCTGGATGGACCTGGAGCGGCTTTCATCCAGGGCTGCTGAGAGGGGTTTTCCGTTTTCTCCCCTAGATCCCCTACCCTCTGAGACGTCGGCACTTGGGACGTACGTCCCGAGTGGTGGCGTGCTGACGCATGCCAACCTCTCATGCGCTGCGACGTCCCCCCTTCCCGGCTCCGGCGGGAGCCACCTCCATCCTTTCTTGTTGCCGGTGCTTCCACCAGCTACTGAAGGGATGCAGAATGCAGGTGCGTTCATGGTCTCCCACCCCTGAGGGAGGAGAGCATCCATTGGGACGCTTGATCCTCCCTCTCCCCTGCCGACACCCGGCCACCCGAGTCCGTTCCCGAACCCGGGTCGCTGGCATAGCATGAGGTGTGGCGTCCAGCGCCTCAACCCTCAGCGCCACCGGGCCGGTCAGTCTCACTCCTTAATCCTTACTACAGATGCATCCCTCTTGGGGTGGGAGCTCACATAGGCGACCTCACTACCCAGGGATTGTGGTCCCCTCAGGAATCTCTGCTCCACATCAATCTGTTGGAACTCAGAGCAGTTTTTCTAGCACTTCAAGTTTTTCCAAATCTGTTCAGAACAAAGTTGTTCAGGTCAGAACAGACAATACCACCACAATGTGGTACATCAACAAGCAAGGGGGCACTCTATCTACAGCCTTGTGCACCGAAGCAATGAAGTTGTAGTCTCTGGCTTACTCTCTGAACACCTTCCTTATTGCAGTTCACCCCCCAGGCAAGGACAATGTCCTGGCAGATGCTCTCAGCAGGATTTCCCAGGGCCATCACAAATGGTCACTGGATCCCCTAGTACTGGAGGTAGTATTTGCCAGATGGGGCACCCCGCAGATAGATCTTTTTGCAGCCCCAGACAATCACCAACTTCCCCTGTTTTGCTGCAGGCCCCCAGTGTTGGGCTCAGTCCCTCTGGATGCCTTCCTTCTCAGTTGGGAAGGGAAGTTTCTCTATGCTTTCCCCCCTTCCCGCTTCTGTTCAAGGTGCTAGTCAAAATCAGATCTCAACCCTGCAAGATGATCCTGATTGCTCCAGATTGGGCCAGACAGCCCTGGTACCCACTCCTTGTGTCCTTAGCAGTCCACCTTCCCCTGTGTCTTCCCAGGAAACACAACTTGTTAACCTGTGCTAAGGGGAGAGTTTGGTACCCGAATCTCAAATCTCTCAATCTCAAGGCCTGGCTCTTGAAGAGTTAGAGTTTGCTGACCTACACCTCTCCCAAGGTGTATTGGATATCTTGAAGGCTTCTAGGAAGCCTTCCACCAGGGCCACTTATAATTCCAAATGGAAGAGATTTTCCATATGGTACTCTGACAAGCATATCTCCCCAGAATCTGCTGACTTACCCACAGTCCTGGATTATATGGTGCATTTGAATACTCTGGGGCTGAGACCAGCTACCGTAAAAGTTCACCTGGCAGCTGTGTCTGCTTTCTTATCAGCAGGTAAACCCTCTTCTCTTTCAGCTCATCCTGTATTCTCCAAGTTTTTCAAGGGGTTGCTTCACACCAACCCTCCATTCAGGGCCCCTGCCCCTTCCTGGGATCTTAATATTTGCATTGCCCAGCTTATGCAACCCACTTTTGAGCCCTTGTCTTCAGCAGAGCTTAAGTACTTGACTTGGAAAACTGTGTTTTTGGTAGCCATCACTTCTGCCAGGCGCATAAGTGAATTACAAGCATTGTTAGTGGAGCCTGATTTTATCTCCTTTCATAGAGATAAGGTGGTCCTCAGGACTAACCGAAAGTTCTTGCCTAAGGTGGTTTCAGACTTCCACCTTAATCAATCTATGTCTCTCCCTGTGTACTTCACTGACCATTCCTTCTATGGCGAGAGGAGACTGCACAGTTTAGATGTCAAAAGAGCCCTTAGTTACTACATAGAACGTACCAAGAGTCACAGGTTTGACTTCCTCCAACTGTTCCTCACTTATGGTGAGGTTGGTAAAGGGAAACCTGTCACTAAAAGATCCATTGCCAGGTTGATTGTCTCTTGTATCCAATTTTGCTATGGAAAACTGGGTAAGGTTCCTCCCTCAGGCCTGAGGGCTCACTCTACCAGAGGTACAGCTGTGTCTCTGGCTGCTGCCAGGGACATCCCTATCCTAGAGATATGTCAAGCAGCTACCTGGAAAACAGTTCACACTTTTACCAAGCATTACTCCCTGGACATCCAGGCTAGGAGTGATGCTCGGTTTGGCACAGCTGTGCTTCAAAGCCTATTTCCTAAGTAGGTTCTGTCCCTCCTCCATGGAGGTACTGCTATGTAGTCTTCATATGTCATAATATAGCAAGACTTCATGTTGTTTGAAGAAAAAATTACTCACCTTAGTAATGTTGTTTCTTCTAATGGAGTCTTGCTATATTATGACCTCCCCCCCCCGCCTGCTCCTCTCAGAACCTCTGTTTTTGGGATGTGGGTGGGCAGTGCAGGGTTGACACTTGTAGATGCCCACCTTTGTTTTTTCACCCCTCCTTTTTGGGGTGATTGGGTGTTGTGTTTTTCATTTTTTGGATCTCCTGACTTGAGTCTTTGTTTTGGGACCAAAAAATGTGTTCATATATTTAGTAGCCAATTGGCTAGTGTAGGTTTACAGCTTCCACACAGAACCTTAGTGAGTTTTGCTCATAAAGATCTGACAGTTTGAGTTTGAAGAACAACAGACAGAGTTTTCAACCGAGCTCACGCTCATAGTTCCATGCCTGGCATGGAAAGTTAACTCTTTCACCTCCGGAGCAGTTCGAAGGTTGGGACTCACTGCATATGTCATAATATAGCAAGACTCCATTAGAAGAAACAACATTACTAAGGTGAGTAATTTTTTCTTCTGGGCCTGCTGCGAGAGGAACCTTAACTCTGTAACTACTGGGGTAGGTTGACTCTGTCTCTTTTTTTGCAGCAGCACAAGTCACCAGCCTAGGGGAGGCAATGTCTGCTGGCTCAGCTTCAACAATAACTTGGCCGATAGGCAGCAAGTGGTTACGGTGCATGGTCTTGACAGCTTTGGAGTTATTCTCTGGGCGTACCTTGTATGCTGATAGATCATCCAACATTCCAACTACTACATGAGGAAGATGGTGCCACCTATCAGCAATTTTGTGCTTGCCATGTAGTCCCAAATTGCATAACAACACACGGTCTCTGGGCCGAAGCTCTTGAGCCTTTACTTTCTTATCGTGCCTCTCTTTGTTGGCAATATTTCTTTTAGCGGCCATTGTCTGGGCCAGTTGATACGCATGGTTCAATTGAGCTTTCAGTTTCTTTACATACTGCAGGTACTTTTCAGCTTGGACCCCATCTGGAAAGACCCCAAAACAGACATCAACTGGCAGGTGGGCCTCCCTCCCAAACATGAGGTGGTAGGGGGAGAACCCAGTAGCATCATTTTCATTGCAATTGTATGCGTGTACCAAGGTGCTAATCTGCTGGCTCCACTTATGCTTGTCTTCTGGGTGGAGGGTGCCCAGCATGTCTAGAAGGGTGCAGTTAAAATGTTCTGGTTGAGGGTCCTCCTGCTGGTGATAAGGGGTGGTTCTTGACTTCTGCAACCCCCACAGAGAGAGTATTTCTTTGATTAGCCAACTTTCAAAGTCTCTGCCTTGGTCAGAGTGGATCCGCTGGGGGGCACCACAGTGGACGAAGAATTTTTCCACTAGCACCTTGGCCACGGTAGAGTCTTTTTGATCTTTAGTTGGAAAAGGTTGTGCATACCATGTGAAATGATCTGTAACCACTAACACGTTGCCAATATTCCATTGATCAGATTCTAAACACAAAAAATCTATGCAGACCAGTTCCATGGGGGCACTGGTAGTGATATTGACAAGGGGTGCAGCCCTCTGAGGCAGGGCTTTTCTTTGGAGGCAACGACTACAGGTCTTTACATGGTGCTCAACATTGGCCTCCATCTTGGGCCAGTAGAATCGAGATCGTACCAGGTCAAGAGTCCTGTCAATACTGAGGTACCCCATGTGTTTGTGGAGGAACCTCAGTACCACGTGTTTAAAGGCATAGGCAGGACCAATTGTTGCTTGCCTACTTGACTACTATGATCCACTGTCTCTCTGTATAACAACTGATTGAGTAACTTCCAACCTGGGGCCTTCTTTAAACAATAGGGCAGTTCACAAGTCAGGGGAATGCAACTTAGACACATCTTTCCCTGCACGCAGGGCATCAAGTGCGGATTGAATCATAGGATCTTGGGACTGAGCCCACTGAATACTGTCATTGTCAAGTTGAGGTAGAGCACTAATATCTAGAGCAGAGAAATGGCAATAGGCAGCCGGTATGCAGGTATCAGGAGGGCCCAAGCAATCTACTAGACAGTCCACTGTGTCCACAGACATCTGTTCATCTCTGTCAAACTTTTGGCACAATGCTCAGGTTCAGACAACCTGTCCCAATCACTCTTGGAAACTGGCCTTTGTAACAGGGCATCAGCATCATTATGGTTCAGTCCTGGCCTGTATTCAACAGCATAATCATAGCTTGATAAAGCAGAGAGCCACCGGTGCCCAGTGGCGTCCAACTTAGCTGAAGTCTGTACATAGGTTAATGGGTTATTGTCGGTCTTCACCAATATCTTTGCCCCATAGAGGTACTCATGAAACTGGTCAACAATGGCCCATTTTAGGGCAAGGAATTCCAGCTTGTGCACAGGATAGTTTTGTTCTGACGGGGTCAGGCTTCTGCTGGCAAAAGTCACTGGTCTCAAACCATCCTCATGGTCTTGATACAGCACAGCTCCTAGGCTCTGCAGACTAGTATCTGCATGCAGCACATAGGGCATGGTAGGGTCAGCATAGGCAAGGATGGGGGCATGGGTGAGCTGGTATATGACTTTGTGAAAGGTTGCTTCACATTCAGGTGTCCAGCGGGGACCAAAAGGTTCACTTGTTCGTAAGTATACTTTCTCAGGTTCTTTGACAGCCGCTTTCTTGTATTTATGGTTGGTGGAGGGGGGGTAACCCTGGGTGAGATTCAGGAGTGGGCAAATCACCTTGGAATAGTCTTTTATGATCCTGCGGTAGTAGCCACAGAACCCCAGGAAATGTTGTAGTTCTTTCAAGTTATGGGGCTGGGGCCAAGTAGTCAGTGACTCGACCTTACTGGGATAGGTCTCTATCCCTTCTGCAGATACTATGTACCCCACATACTTCATGGAGGTTTGAAAAAACTGACACTTGTCAATGGACAGCTTGAGGCCGAATTCTTCCAATCGGCCTAGGACTTTAAAACAGTCGGGTCTCATGCTTCTCTAATGTGCATCCAAACACATCTCAGTACACTAGGCATTCCAGCAAGTTCATATCTCCCACTGCACATTCCATCAATTGCTGAAAGGTGGCCAGGGCACCCAAAATCCCCTGTGGCATTCTCAGGAATTTGTAGAACCCCAAAGGACAGATGAAGACGGTTTTCTCATGGTCCTCCGTGGCCATCGGAATGTGGTAATATCTGCTGTGAAGGTCCAATACTAAGAACCATTTGCTCCCATTCAAGCAATCCAGGGCATCTTGTATATGAGGCATGGTGTATTGATCTGGGACGGTCCACCGGTTCAGGGTTTGATAATCAACACACATCCTCACTGACCCATTCTTCTTACACACAGCCACAATGGGAGAGGCATATGGTCTCCTTGATTCCTGTATCACGCCAGCAGTGAGCATTTCCTGCAGGTGTCTCCTCACATCATCTATGTCCGCTGGGGCGAGGCGTCGGGATCTCTCTCAAAGTGGCCAGTCATCATGCAGGCATATATGATGCTCTGCACCCTGTACACACCACATGTCCCATTCTTTTAATGGAAAGACTTGGCCTCTCTGGGCGAGTTTCTTGCTAATCCTAGCCTTACATTCAGCTGGCAGCGGAGAATCACCAAAGTCAAATAAGTCCGTGGTCACTCTCTCCTTTTGGCCAGAGTACTTGTTATTGGATAATACTGCAGTGTCTGCACAGTGTGCTGTAGCTAGAATGCATCCTCTGTTCACCCGGACCTCCCGATCTGACACATTTTGAATCTGGACCATCACTCGTCGTGCATAGGCATGGGCACGGGCAGGCAAGATGCTGGGTTTAACCAACAATCCTTCTGGCAACTTTCCATCACCTGTTGCATCCAACATTAATATTTTGTTCTTTACATTTCTCATTAGGTGGACTTCTCCATGGATTGTGCACTGGGCATTGGGGGCCAATACCAAGGAGTCAGGTTCCTTTTTCCACTCTATCCCCATTGGCTCATCTGGGTCCTCTTCATTGGGTTTCTGTTGTAAGTCATATGCCCCTTTTACTAAGGCTGGAATTCTTAGTGCCCGTCCAGTCAGTTGCCCTTGTTTTTCATGGCAGAGTTGTGCTAGTCTCCCAAACATTTGGGCGTTTGTTCCAATTAATGGGAACCCCATCATACAGTCCATGAGGGGGGGGACACACTAGGGCCAGTGTCTCTACTTGCTCCTCTGCACCAGTTACAGTTGCAGGTAAAGATGACCAGAGGTGGACATATCCTAGGTAGGGATAAGACTTGTCGCTCAGCCCCCACACATGTAGGCCTTCCAGGGACTGTAATGGCACATCAGATAAGTGTTTGTCATACCAGTCCTGAAATACAATGGTCACTTGTGACCCACTGTCAAGCACAGCCTGAGTAAGAATACCATTCACAGCCACAGTAGTCTTCACTGAAGGGCCCACTATTTTGGACCAGTCTGGAGGGACAACAGCAGGGGCCTGGACAGTCGATTTAGCCACAGAGGGGTTTGACTTAGGATGGCCGAAGCCTTCACTGCGATCATTTCGTGCACCCCTTGACCACTGACTCATTTTCCGGAGCTTTCCTTGAAGCCGGTTCACCACTTTCTCTAAGTCCTTCTGAGGCTGGCATTCACTCTTCATATGGCCATCCTTGCCGCAGTTGTGACAAATGACAGGCTCTCTGGGCATCCTTGGGGAAAACATAGCAGGGGATGCTGGAGCATCGACGGGAGATTGTGTTCTGACTTCTGCTGGTAGTGTACCATCTCTCAAAAGTTCCTTTAGGGTGGCAGTCAATTCCTTGAGCTCAGCCAAGAAGCCACCCTCAGTAGAGGATGCCTGAGAGAGCACCCCTACCTCCATAACAGTCATGTCCTGACAGGGGCCAGGGTCTCTGTCAGCAGGGATACCTCAGGGAATGTACCCGGTTGTACTTTGCTGACTTTCTTCAGCAACTCCTCCCCCCACCGTTTAGCCCACGGCGGGACACTCATAGTGGTCTCCATTTCGGAAGGGCCTTCCGGTGCGACGATCACTTGGGCTGCACTCACTCCATAATTACAATCTCCCTCTTCACCTTCTACCTCCCGGAGTTCTTTATTCAAGTCACAGTAGCCAGGTGGGTTACCTCTCCTATCCTGGAGCCTTAACTGGATGATCTGCAGTTTAGAATACTTGGCATGTTGCAGTATGTGCCCCAATCTCACACAGTTCAAATCACTGGCGGCTACCCCACGTTTCCGGTAAGTTTTCTGCAGAGCTCTTTCTAGGCGAGTAACATACACAGACAAACTTTCCCCCTTCCATTGTTTGGTACCTTCGAATTTCCACATCAAAGTCTTCCCTGACTCAATGCTTCCAAAATTGCCTTCAAGTACAGATAGGTACTTCTGAATTGATGCATCATAGTTCGTGGACCTCAAAAATGTAATGGCTTCAAGGGCGGGGCCTCTCAAACTTTCTATGATTCTTTTCCGCTTCTCAGCGTCCACACACTGCCACTTGGGTGCCAAAGGGGCAACATAGTCGATCCAGGTCTCCCAGTCATCCTCCCCCTTGGGGATGGAGAGGGTGCCCGAGAAGATTTTCAGCTTTCGGTTGGAGTCGTGTCCAATGGTGGGGCCAGAATTGGCACGGGCACAGAAGGCAGGGCAGTAACAGGTGCTGGAGTGGGAGGGGGTGTTCGCGAAGGAACACCCCCAGGTGGCAGGAATACTTTTTTAAAGTCCTCTACAGTTTTCCCTTCCCCCAGCAACAACTTAGAAAATTTCTCCTCAAAAGTCTCTCATAATGGTGGGAGCTCATCCTCCCCAGGGTCTTTGTCTTTTGTTATCACTCTCCAAGCAGCTAGAACCCCTTCTGAGGCAATATTCTGTGGTACTTTAGAGCTGTCCACGAGGTCACTACACTCTACCAAGGCTATAAAAGTCTGGGCGATCAAATCAGTCTGTCGGCCCACCACCACAGGGTTTTTTAAACATTCAGCTTTGGAACGTACTCCCTCTACAGTGTCCTTACTGGTACCCAGGGGAATATCCAGTATAAGCAGAGTATTTTGTGGGTCGATCTCCTGCAAGTACACGACCACACCAAATGGTGTACAGCCATTTCTACTGGAGTAGCCATTATTCTTTAACAATAATTCATAATTTTTGGCCACTAGAAGGCAAAAAATCCCAGCAGTGAGCCTCCAAGATGTAACCCCTAGGTGGCACTATCCCAAGGGCTACTACCCCTGCCTGCTTGGCTAGTAGCAGGTTAAGGGGCCTGGGTAATGAAATGGGTGCCTCTACCCGGAGATCAGGGTTGTTAGTGGTCAAGCTACCCTGGGCACAGCCATCCGGGACACTGTAACCCTCATCTTTCCCTTCTAGTGTCCTGAACCATATGCAATAATTACTTTCATAATGACTCTTATTCACCAGGCATTACCCACACGGTTTGCACTTACCACCAGGGCTGGTTCCTGTAGCTTAACCCTGCAGACCCCCTGTAAAACAAGGTTAAGCACAGCAAATAACAACAGTACAATACCCTTGGCACAAACTGGAACCACAGTCAGGTTAAATGCAAACAAAGTTAAATCTGATTTATTCAGGGGACTTGAACAAAGGAGGGGCGTAATTAGGTTGATTTGCTTAAAAGCTGTATTAATCAGACAGTTATGCATGTCGTTCAGAGTGCCTACACAGTCACACACTCTGGGTACCTAGGCAGGAAAATGGTGGGCTAGCCAGGAACGTTGCAGCTGGTTGGGGCCCTGTGATGGAAGAAAGCAACATGCACAACACACACTATTTGTAATCCGGAGCCGGAGGGCTCAGTTCATGAAAGAAAAGGCAACAAGACAATCAGATGACAACACTTTTAGATTTAGCTGCTGTTGCAGGGAATTACCCTGATGTTTACTCATGATACCCAGTACTGGACATTGGCAGAATGAAATCGAGACTGCAGGCTGTTGAGCTGGAGTGCTCAGAGAAGCAGGGCCCACACGAATCATCGAGGCGTCGTTCTTGTTCAAGGCGCTGAGCAGGGGGCTGATCCCCAGGCCGGTCTCTCGTCGATGACTTTCTCTGCATAGCAGGTATTCTGGCTGTGCCAGTGTAGCAGGGCCCAGGCAAATGGAAATGGATATGAATTGTCTATGGCGCTGGATACAGCCTCCAGCAAGCAAAACACAGTTCAGACACACAGTAGGGAACCAAATCACGACCCACTATAAGCACACAGCACATTCCCATGTAAGGAAATTTCACTGTACCAGGCAAATGGCTCTCTGATCGCAATTACAGAGTCTCGGCACAATCCATGAGTTTAGAGGTAGCTGGAAGTGCTGGCAGGCTGATCGCATTCAGCAAATCTTTGGTCTTCTTCAGGTTAAAGTTTGGTCGCAATTCAGTTGCTCAATTCGCTCTCCAAATTCGGATTCAGTCCGAAAAAAGCACAAGTTCCCTCTCAGGAACAGCAGGCAGACATGCAGGTCAAACTCAGGCCTTTCCACAGTTCTCCCATGCAAAGCCACTATGGATTGCTGCTCAAACTGTCTCGGGCTGTTACTTCTTCACTTCCCAACTCAGATCTAACTGAAACCGCAAGCAGTGTGGGACTTTCCCCAAGATCCAAAAGGTTCAGTTGGCTGATCTGTCTATCAGTCACAAGGGCTCCCCTTCCAGGTTATTTTAGCCGCCAAAAGCCCAAAACTAGAATTCCTACATGTTTTGGCCCCACCAAGCCCCTGTAGGCAGGCTCCATTTTAGAGTCCCAAATGTACTGATTGGCCCATTCTGACAGTCCAGGACCAAGATGATGGAAACAAACTGAACTATCCATGCTGCAAAGAAGGCAGATTAGAACAAACTGCAATATTATTACTACTGTAACAAATGATCAGCAAACAAGTACATCTAACAGAGCTCCCTCTCAGGTAAATTACGACTGCAATCCAGGCAGCTCTTAAAGAGACAGTACACAGGGGCTATACAGGCACTCTCTGGCAATACATTTAAACTGCTGAAACACAGGACACCAGCATGGCAGTGAGCATTTAAGCAAGCTCAAGGAAGAGTTTTGGGAACCCCCATTTGTAGGGGGGTTACATATGCAAGGCACGAGCCGGCCTGGTGGCGCTGAGGGTTGAGGCGCTGGACGTCACCCGGTGACCTGGGTTAGAGAATGGCCCGGGTGGTGGGGGCGGGAGAGATTGAGCATCCGGAGGACAGCTCTCTCTTCCCGGGGTGGGTTAGGGCTGTGGGTCGCTCAACGAGCTCCCTCTGGCGGAGGCTGGGGGGGTGAGCCGAATGTAGTGTCGCAGGGTGTATGCCAGGGGTGGAGCTATGGCTCCAAGAAACATAGAAAAATAGAGAAAACCCCCTTGCCGCTGATAGGCCTAGGCACCTTCCCTCCACAGTCCACACTCCCGTAGTCGGGCCTGAAGTCCTCTCCGCTTTCCCCCCCTCTCTGGTGCCTTGGGTGGGGGCGACCCTTCCCCAGAGGGCAGACCCGGGGGGTGGGGATGCCCGGTGCCGGGGAGT
The DNA here is from genome assembly GCA_016271365.2 of Neoceratodus forsteri. NCBI lineage: Eukaryota > Metazoa > Chordata > Ceratodontiformes > Ceratodontidae > Neoceratodus > Neoceratodus forsteri. The sequence goes on along the minus strand of CM057449.1, from coordinate 240,394,360 downwards.
AGCGGAGGAGGATACAGTAGGGCCATGCAGTGAGGTAAAGACTGTGGTAAGGTAGGGTCGCTAGAGAGAGTTCAGTGGTGTGGGAGAAAAACAGAGTTTGAAAAAAAAATAAAACATATGCAAGGCACATCTGCTCTCTGCTGGGGTAAGTCCTAGCAACATTGCTTGATCATGAGGGAACCAGGGAAGCCATTTGCCTGACTGCCCAGGGCCTGGAACTAGCAAGACACTTCTCTAGAGCAGTCTATGACACCAATAAGGTGGCTTCCAGGCTGGTAGGATACTCACTCTGCATTAGGCGGGCTGTGTGGCTTCGCCTATCCAGGTTGTCAGCCCTGGCCTGGTGTAGGGTGATGTCCTCACCTTTCTGGAGGACCCATTTCTTCTCCCGCAGGGCACGGCAAGCTCTTCAAGGACACCCTCCACCTCCCGGATCTTGGGAGCATTCGCTGGCCTGTCAAGTCTTCGGGCCTAGCCAGGCCTGGATTGGCCTCCTCCTCCCATGTCTTTTTGCCCCATGGGAGGCTGGAAAATGTTTTTCCCCCAGGGTTCACCTTCTTGGTACTCAAACCCATCAGTAATAAATGGTGAAGATTGATTTGGGGAAGATATGGAAATGACATACTTAACGTAATTATGATCTTCCCAAATATCTTCAACATTCAATGCCCACCCACCCTCCTATGATCAGACACTGGGCAGCTCAGTCCTTTTTCCCTCCCTCCGCCCCTTCTGCGGGTGGGATGAATAAGGGAAAAGGTCTCTGTCTCCATCTCCCTTTCTTGGGCAAACCCTGTGTCTAGTCTGGTTGCTCTTCCACCTTTGGTGAGCTATGAGATTGCTCCACCACTTTTGTGGCATACTCCTAGGGTATAACCTCCATAATTTCTTCTCTTCAGCTGAGCAGTCCTCTGGACTTTAACTTCTGCTAACCTTGGAGCAACTCGCTTCCTGGTGTGAGGTCAATGGGCACACACAGTTCAGGAAAGAAGATAAGGATGAAGACAGAAGGTAAGAAATGATTACGTCAATATAAGGGATCAGGCTGTTCTCTTATACATTAACTGGAAAAAAAAGAAAATGTTTTTTTCCCCCGATAGGGACATGTCCCCAGGCCTCTGGCTCTTTCTCCCCTGCATCTCTCTAACCCCTCCCTCCCCCCTTCTCCTCCATCTTGATCCAGCTTTGGCTCTTAGGCCCTGGATCACTTCCTTTCTCTCTTTTTAAGTGAAATCTACTCCATCCAGACTTCACTTGGAAAGGAAGGTGCTGGGGAGTTGTGGGGCAGGGGAGTGTCGGAGGAGTATTGAGCCAGTTTCCTTCTTCCATCTGTCTTCCTTCCCTCTCTCCTATCTCTCAGTTGTTTTACTTTGCCTAGGGCTGCCCAGTGTTCTTGTCATCCCTATCTGTCCTTCTTAGTTATCCCTCTAGTCTAACCCTGGTTATCCTTTCAGCTTTATTTTGTTTTATTTCCCACCTTCCCTATCTTTCAGGCACCCTGGTCCTCTGATACCCACCTTTCTTGTTCCTCGCCTGGTGGGACAGAACTGAGGGCTGGGAGGAGTCTGCGTCAGTTATTGGCCAACCCGCAAGCACCATGTGGAACACTGGCCTTGAGGGTGGCACTGTCCCAATGTCGTCTCCACTCTGCACAACATTTTTTTTAAAGAGGCAATGCTCTTTTTTCTGTGCAGGGTACTGACCTCCGGTAGGACCACTGAGTAATGGATGGTGAAGATATTTGGGAAGGTCATAATTATGGTAAGTATATAATTTCCATATCTTACTTCAAGAGTCAGCTCTTGCAGCAGGTAAGACATACAGGACTGAAGGCGACAGGACCCCATGGAAAACTTCTAGCTAGCAATCAATGGCAGGGACCTCCCCCAACATCACGAATGGTAAAAAGGGAGGGTGGTCCTTGACGTCCCTTAGTTCTTTTCCCGTCGTCGACTCACGTTCATCAGCTCCACGGATCACCTCGCACTAGTTTGACCATCATTTTTGCTAAGTTGCTTAGCCAGATTTCTTATTTTACACAGAAAAATTAGCTTTTTTACGTGCGATTGTTCCTGTATGTTGTCTTGTCCGACATCCTCCATTGAACGGCACCCCTTGAAGTGTGCCTGCGGCAAACAAATCCCATCCAAGGCTGGGCATTCAGCCTACTTGCTGTGCCTAGGCCCCGACCACGATACCCAGGCCTGCCAGCATTGCCAACATTTTTTTTTTGTTTGCAATTACTTTTTATCCCCTTCCCTACTCCCACCGGCCCCGCTTCCTCGGGAGCATCATAGAGTCTGCCCCTGCAACCACCTACCTGGTCTGCCTTAGATCCCCATGTAGCCTTGGCTTACCCCCTGGCCGGGGATGGGATGGGGCCCTTACACACTGACAATCACGTTTCGTCAGACCCTTTGGTCAGCCAGGCAGGTGGTTGCACATAAGGGCTAGCTCCCCGAAGCTCTGTCTTCCCAGGACCGGCAGGCATTTTCCAGTGTTCTAGATGTCATGAGTCCCCAGACGTCATGACGCTAATGCCAATGTCTGCGACATCATACCCCTATTGCTAAGGCCCTTGGTGCCAGCATAGCCCCAGACCTCTGTCTGAGACCTGCCCAGCACCTCAGGTGCTGACGTCCAACAAGACCCCCGGCCTCCATCAGGAGATGCTGAGCGCATCCCTCCCCCTCGAGAAGGCAAGCTGTCATGGAATGCTGCAGCCTTCTACCCCGCCTACCCTCTGATGACCCGGGCTCGCTCCTGAACCCAGGTTGCCAGCGTTGCAGACGTAAATCCAACCACTGCACTGGTGGGCTGGCCATATTGCCAAAAGTTTAACAGCAGAATGAGGATCTGCCGCCAGAAGACCCTGCAGGCCTACCTCACTGAGTAATGTTTGTCCGCCATGCAGAGAGATTCCTCTTCGGGGAGGAGTTCTTCTCACCATAAATCAGAGAAGCACAAGGAGAAGAAGAAGGAGAGGTCCCCCTCCAGATCAAAATCTTCAGGCTCCCACTCTGTCTCCAGGAGCAGTTCCAATTTAACCTCCCAGGTGATCTGTTCTCCTTCCAGGCTTATGGTGGTGAAGCCCATCACCCTGGCCCGGGCGTCAGGTGCTAAAGACTGCAGCTCCAGGTCCTCGGGCCCCACTCTGCTGCTGCTGAAGGTCTAGTCACCTGATCAGTCCTCAGGCCGTCTCACTGACATCGGTAAAGATCCGATGTCAGCCCACTCCTGGTCACCTCTGTCTCTGGTGCCAACTCCTGGGACAAGCGTAAGGCCTCTGGGCACTCTGGGAGACCTGCCTCCCAGCCGCTGTGGCCCTCCAAGCTGCCATCGGACAAGCGTCCGTCAACATACCATTCATCAAGTGGAGACTCCTACCAGCGTCAGGTGACCAATGTCACTGCTTCGGCAGTCCAGTTGCCAGCACCGCTGACCCAATGTCACTGATTTCTCCCCTGCCACCAGTGGACAATTGGCTTGGACACAGCCCTTCTGAGGACTGCCGAACAACGGCCTCAAATCATTCATCAGCTACCATTGTCTGGCCTACTAACGTAGCTCCGGCTTCACCTCCCATTCGCCCACTGTCACCACACCATGGCACTAAACCGGACAAGGGCGCTGGACCGATGTTGGGTCTCATGATCGACTCAGACCCAAAGCTGCACCTGTCCCAGGTTAAGGACCTTTTCAGATACTGGTAGGAGATCATCTGGATGGATCTTCTTCCACCAAAATTGCCACGGATTGAGGACCCCCCTCTCCGGATACCATGGCCCCTCCTCCAGATCCCAACCGTCCTTCAGGCAAGGGCATGGGTGCAGAGCCTACCCCTCCTTTGGGCAAAGATAAGGGCAAGGCTCCTCACAAGTGCCGCTCCAGATCTCGGTCCAGGAGCCCACGTTCCTCTGGTTCCCCAGACTGCCATAGGCACAAGTGATGGTGCAACAGGTCTCAGTCCTCCTCCTCATCAGTGGACTCAGACCATTCCCCAGACTCATACTCCTCTGAACTCTCATCTGTTGGGGACTTGTCCCCCTTAGACCCGAGGACACTCCCAAATCACTGCCAGATGACCTCTCCTTTATGGAGATTATGCGGTATATCCAGTCTAACATGGGATGCGAGATGAAGGACCTGGACCCAGAGAGACTCCGCTTGGCCAAATACTTAAGACAAAAGGACCTAAAACCAGTGGTCATCCCACCCTTGGTGGATACCTTTGCAGACATCACCAAGGTGTCTTGGAAGTGCCCCCATACCTCCACCGCAATATCCAGAAAGGTGGACCACCTTTACTGGGCTCCCAAGGAGCAACCCTTTTTGGGAGAACAATCCTTGGCAGACTCAGTAGTCATGTTGGCTGCCCATGATAGGTCCCGGAGCCTGAAACACCTCAGTACTCAGCCCCCAGCTAGAGAATCTAAACAATTAGTTTCCATGGGCTGCAAAGTCTACTCTTCCACCACTTGTACCATACAGAGTCTGAATTTCTTACCCATATGGTACAATTCCAAAATGCCTTTTGGGAACAAGGGATCGACATTGTGAAAGAGATCCCAGACTGTCCACAGAAGGCAGAGCTAGAAAAGCTGCTGCAAACTGGTTCAGATGTGGGCACGCATGTCTTCTGGTCAGTCTATGATTCGGCGGACACGGCAGCAAGGGCCGTGGCCACAGGTGTGTGCGTCCATAGGCATTCATGGTTCTGGGTCTCAGGTTTCGCACAGGATATGCAGACCAATATCCTGGATGCTCCTTTCCAGGGTTCCATCCTCTTAGTGAGGACACTAAGAGGATCATCACCAAACTGCAGGACTCCGGCAAGGCCGTTTGGTCTGTGCATTCCATGTATAAATCGAAGCAATGGCCTTTTCAAAAGCCTCGCTTTCGAGGGAGAGGGTGACAACAAGCTCACTTTCAGCCTCAGCAGCAACAGCGTGGTGGTTACAGCCATAAGGGCCCCTCCAGAGGCTCCATAGAACCCGCCTCTCGGGCCACCAAAACAGCCCAAGCTGCTTTCCCCCCCCTCCCACAACTGCCTGACTCCTTTAATGGACCAACTCCCTCCCGTGACCCTGAAAGGGGAGGCAGTCAGAGACTATTTTTCACTCCACACCAGGGGCTGAAGAAAGATCACTTCAGATCTGTGGGTCCTACAAATGGTAGACAATGGACACTCAATAGAGTTCATCCAGACGCCATCAGACAGGCCCCCTTTTCTCCCACTGTTCCTGGCTCATGCCAAACTCATACACACAGAAATTCAGGCTCGGGTCTTTACCAAATGCCTGGTGGTGGTTGCAGTGGCCCTCCGAAGGGAAGGGCATTATGTTTTCCCTTACCTGGATGACTGGCTCTCGATGGTCCTGTCCAGCATGCAGCTGCGGCGCATGATCCAGGACACCTGTTCTCTCTCTTTGGAGAATTGGACATCACCATCAATCTACTAAATTCCTTCATGGTTCCAACCCAATCCCTCCAGTTCATCAGGGTGCTGTTCAGTACCACTCGGGGGAAGGCCTTTTTGCCACAGGACAGGGCACTTCGCCTTCGAGGCCTAGCACACCACATCTCATCCCTACCAAATGTCCCAGCAAGGGCGCTGCTCCAGCTTCTAGGCCATATGGCCGCTTCCATCATTACAGTCCCTCTAGCCAGACTCCATATGAGGACGGTTCAGTGGACTCTGTGCGTCCAATGGGATCAAAGATGGGACAATCTGGACCAACTGGTCTCCATACCAGAACCTGCTCATTGAGAGCTCAGCTGGTGGATGACATCTTCCTCTCTCGCAGAGAGGATGCCCTTTCATAGAACAACCCCGGTTCAAGTCTTAACTTCAGATGCCTCAGGCAATGGGTGGGGTGCACACCTGGGTGCCCACAGAACACAGGGCACCTGGTCTGCAGATGAAGAGCCTCTCTACATAAATATTCTGGTAATGAGAGCAGTTCTGTATGCCTTACAGGCTTTGAGCACGGTTCTCTGCCTGGGTCACCTTCTCATCCAGACAGACAACACGGCAGTGTTTTTTTAATTCAGCAAGCAAGGTGGCACTCACTCTTACCCCCTTTGTCGGGAAGCAATGTGGGTCTGGAACTGGGCCATATCCCACCACCTAGAGATTTCGGAGGTTCATGTTCCAGGGGTTCAGAACACCCTGGCTGACACTCTCAGCAGGACTAGATCCAGAGCGCATGAATAGACCCTTCTGCAGTCTGTCGTCAACAACCTTTTCTACAAATGGGGCAGGCTGGAGCTGGACCTCTTTGCATCCCCTACCAATGCAAAGTTGCCCAATTTTTGCTTGCTAGATCCAGGGCCCAGAGTTTTCTGGCGAGATGCATTGCCCTTCTCCTGGAGAGGGAGGGAGTTTCCTTTATGCCTTCCCTTCCTTCCTGCTCCTTCAGAAGGTACTTCTCAAGTTGCAAGCAGAAGGAGCAGCAATGATCCTTGTGGCCCCGTTATGGCCATGACAGATCTGGTACCCTCTGCTGCAACAACTGGATGCCGAACCTCCAATTCCCCTGCCACTGAGCATTCATTAGCTCTCCCAGGATGACAGGACCTTGGTTCACCCAAACCTTCGGTCACTGCACCTCCATGCATAGCTCATGAGGATCTAGCCAAGTCACGCTTTGAGGTCGCGGATGGGGTCGCCAGTGTTCTGGTGGCTGCCAGGAAACCCTCCACCAAAGCCACTTATGCTATGAAATAGAAGCGCTTTTGCCTCTGGGACACTGCCTGATGTCTTGATCCCTTGGCCTGTCCAGTGGGCTCAATCCTCAAGTACATGTTGTCGTTCTCAGATTCAGGGCTCGGCTACGCGTCCATCAAAGTGCATCTGTCAGCCATCTCTGGCTACCATACCCCAGTTCAAGACAGAACTGTGACACAGTTGGACATAGCCTGCACCTTTCTTGGAGCATCCTCCCTATGAAACCCCCATCAGGGACCCTGTCCCTCCTTGGGACTTGCTTTTTGTGTTGGAAAAGCTTACCTTACCCCCATTTGAGCCAACCGCGGATTGTAAGCTTCGCTTTCTTTCCTGGAAAGTGTTATTTCTAGGAACATGGATATGTTGTTCATCCACACTGTCTGGCATTGTCCCTTTCCCCTTTAAATCTTGCTGGAAGTCTTTAAGCTGGCTCCTCCCACCCACCCGGGTGGTAAATACCTCAGCTCCACCCCATGACTCCAGATCTTCCTTTCCAATGGAAGATACAGGTTCCCTCGTGCTACTTTGCAGTGACAGAGGCCCTGGAGTCAAATCAATGGTTTTCGCCGCACTTACTCACCTTAAAACTCGTAAGGGCGTACGATTCAGATCCGAATGCTTCGGATATGGAGGACAAGTTGTCTCCGGGTTTCGCCGGTGTCCTTGTGGACAAAAAATGTCTCACCAATCCCCACCTCTCGTGTGTATACTGCCTCGGCGCCGTGCATGATACTTCGGCTTGCACCATTTGTTCGGCCTTCCATCCCACCGTTCTGGAGGACCGCAAGGCGTGCCTTAAGTTGGGGAGACCGGAGCTTCGCAATCCACCGGTGAAATCGAAGGAGGCCAGGTGGGCGGTTTCCGCGGCTGCGGGATCCGCTGAGCAGCTCGAGTAGATGGTGGCCTTCAAAGAGGAAGCTGCCCAAGCTTCCGCCAACCGAGGCTTCTTCGTGCCACTCAACTTGGGCTCCACCTTCATGGGATCCTTCCGTGAGTTGTGCCAGTCTCTCCCTACTAAGGGTGAGGCGCCTTCAGGCTCGCACTCCTCCCGATCCAAGAAGAAGGATAAGGATCCTAAACCATCTTCTTCTACCCAAAGAAGACGCTACTGGGACCGAGGCGGTCCGACTCTCAAGCAACAAGGGGTCTCGAGCCACGTCGAGGGTCCTTCGACTGCCGGCTTTCGGACCTTCTGTCAGGCCAGGGCACCGGAGCTGAGGACACGGCAGAACCGGCCGAGATTTCTCTCAACCCAATCGAGCCACTGTCGACGACTCCCTGGAGAGGACTCCCATCCTCTCCTTCCTCGACAAGGAAACCCGTCCTTCAGGCATCCCGATCGAGGGACAAGAGCCGGAACCCCGGTTCTCACCGAATCCGGCTTCTCCCGACTGACAGAGCCGATGTTGTCGGTCTCGATTGAGGAGTAGGACCCCGTCGGTCGGTAAACCGAGAAAGGGTCACAAACACTCCCGGAAGAGGCAACTACGTTCCTCATCCTCCCTCGGATGAGGAGAGACTTCGATGGAAACTCCGTTGACGTTATGAGGACCTCATGTGGCAGCAACTTCTTTTAACAGGTCAAACGCCGGCTGCTCTGGCAGTGCCAGCCATTACTTGGCCACAGCCTCTTCGGCCGACACCAACTCCCTCAGTTCCGAGGACTCCGGTTCTCCCTCCAGTGGGACCGGTGCACATTTCGGCTCGGCCCGTTACGGGCTCCGCAGCAATTTTGGTGGAACCACCCCCAAAACAGCCTCAGGGAGGGGCTCCCTCTAAGGAGGACCGACCAACTACGGGCCTGCCCCATAGGTTGTCCATTACCGTCACTCCTGATCTCCCTAGGCGCATCGAGGGGGACTTAGGTGGGAGACCCTTGTATCCAGACTCCTCGGATTTGGATACTACTGGCCTTCACTCACATGATGAGCTGTCGGTGTCAGGTATGGAAGAAGGGCCTTCTTCCTTCCAGGGCATCCTTCGACTCATTTCGGAGTCTACAGGTATGCCTCTGCAGCCCATTCAGAAGAAGGCGGAATATCCTCTCACGGATATTCTCAAGAGGGGGGATACCCCGACAGAGGCCTTCCCAGTGGCCGAAGCCATAGTTGGCCTGGCTCTGGAGCTTTGGCAGCGTCCAGCCTCTTGCCCGGCTCCCTCTGCCTGCATGGCCCGCAAGTACGCAGTGCCCATGGGGTCTTTGGCGGGCTTCACTGTGCATCCCTCGGCAGAAAGCCTTGTGACTGCCTCAGTGTTTAGACGAACAGGCAGCTCCATGGATACCAGCCGCCCTCCGGACAAGGAGTGCAAAAATATGGACCACTCGGCCTGGAAGGTTTACGCGGCACCATCCCTGGGTCTTCGTCAGGCTATCTCGGCAGTGATCATGGCACACTTCTCTCACGCCCTTTTGGGGTCGTTCTGATGAAGTCCTCCCTCATTTCCCAGCAGACATGCAGACCACGGTCAAGCAGGTCCGGGACCAGGGCCGTGCTGTTGCTAAACAACAGCTCCAGATGGCCCTGGACATTGGTGATTCCTGTGCCCGTTCACTAGCTGCCATGGTAGCCACTCACCGCAGGGCTTGGCTGAGGTTATCCTCCTTTCCTGCGGATACTCAGCACAAGCTAGCTGACCTGCCCTTGCTTGGCACCGACCTCTTCGGTCCGGGAGTGGCAGGTCATCTCCAGCGCATTGAGCAGTCTAATGCTACCTCTGCTAAAGGTTCTTTGGGCAAGAACCAGCAGAAGCGCAAGAAGAAGTCCTTTAGGCATTCTTCCCCTGTGGTCAGACAGCCCTCCTTTCAGGGAGGTCAGCAACAGCAGCAGGTTCAAGCTTGGCGCCCTAGGCCCAAGCAAGGTCCCCAACAGCCCCACAAAGGAGACAGAGGTGCTGGTCCAAGTGCCTCCTCCTCCTCCAAGCCTGCACAGTGACGGGTCGGGGGTGGCCTCCCCTGCACCCATCACGCCAGTTCTGGGTCCTCCCGTGGGGGGCCGGCTCCGCCACTTTCTTTCCGCCTGGTCCGGTATCACTTCAGACAGGTAGGTTCTGGAAGTGGTCAGGCAGGGGCTGCCTCTAGAGTTTGAGCAGTACCCCCCCAGCCGGGCCTGTGCCCTACGGGAGGAAGGGATCTCAGTTGGCGCTCAGTCGGCCCTTCTGGACGACATTGCTCCAGTGCCGGATCCTCCATCAGCCCCAGGCTTCGTCTCCAGATACTTCCTGGTGCCCAAGCGGACGGGAGGTTGTGCCCCATTCTAGATCTCCACGACCTGAATCGGTATCTCAGGTCTCGCACCTTCCGGTTGGTAACTCTGAACCAGATCATACCATCCCTGGAGCGAAACATGTGGTTCTGTACACTGGATGTTCAGGACACATTCTACCACGTCCCAATCCATCCGTCCCATCAGCGGTTCCTCCACTTCAGGGTCGAAGGGACCCTGTATGAGTTCAGAGCCATGCCGTTCGACCTGTCATCGGCCCCAAGGGTCTTCACCAAATGCATCGCAGTGGTGGCAGCCCATCTGCGGCGTCAAGGGGTTCACATTTACCCCTGTCTAGACGATTGGCTCCTGGTGGGTTCCTCCCTTCAGGAGGTGGAGAAGTCCTGGGATCTGACCCTCCGAACCTGCTCCCACCTGGGCCTCCTAATCAACAAGGCCAAGTCCGAGCTTGTGCCTTCTCAGGTGATGGGCTTCATCGGGGCAGAGCTCGACTCTTGTCAAGCCAGAGCTCGGCTCCTGGTGGACAGGGTGGAGGTTCTTTCCTCCTTTGCCCAATCATTTCTGGTTGGGCACTTGCGCCCTGCCTGGGACTTCCTGCACCTCCTCGGTTACATGGCGGCGTGCACCTCAGTGGTCCGCTGGGCCAGATTGCACATGCGCCCCCTTCAATGGGAGCTGGCCGCCCAGTGGTCTCAGCATCAGGGTCTCTTCGACCAGCTGATCACGGTCACCCAGAGGATGTGGGACGCTCTCCAGTGGTGGACTGTCCCGAGTCACTTGCAGGAAGGAATCCCATTTGTCCACCCCAAGCCGACGGTCGTCCTTACAACCGATGCCTCTCTCATGGGCTGGGGAGCCCACATGGGGGACAACAGAGCTCACGGGTTCTGGACCCCCAAGGAGTCCCAATGCCACATCAACCTGTTGGAGCTCAGAGCAGTAAGCAGTAAGACTGGCACTGTCAGCTTTCACTCCTCAGCTCCAGGGTCAAGTGGTTCAAGTCCAGACGGACAGTACCACGACCATGTACCACCTCAACAAACAGGGCAGCACACACTCCCGTCTGCTATGCAAGGAGGCGCTCTGGATCTGGACCTTCGTCAGCCGGCTGGAAGCGGATCTCCTAGCCATCCATGTGGCAGGAGTCTTGAACTGGCGGATGCTGTCAGCCGCATAGGCCAAACATCCCACGAGTGGTCTCTCCATCCAGAGGTAGCTTACGGTCTGTTCTTCCACTGGGGCAAACCGTTGGTGGACCTGTTTGCCTCTAGGGAGAACACCAAGCTGAGGCTGTACCATGCCCACCCCCCTGAGCAGGGCTCGCTGCAGGGGGATGCCTTCTCGAGGCCATGGACCCCAGGTCTCCTCTATGCCTTCCCTCCATTTCCCTTGATCCACAAGGTGTTACTCAAGGTGAGGAGGGACAAGGTGAAGGTGATCCTGGTAGCCCCAGATTGGCCACGCCAGTTCTGGTATCCAGATCTCCTGAGCCTCAGTTGCAGGGCCCCAGAGCGGCTTTGTACACGCCCAGACCTGATATCGTTGAACCAGGGGAAGGTCTTCCACTCGGACCTTCAATCCCGCACCTTACAGCCTGGTTCCCGAGCGGCTAGAGTTCCAGGCTCTGGGTCTTTCCGAGGATGTCTACACCATGGTGGAGGCACCTCGAAAGGAGTCGACCAGGAAATGTTATGCCTTCAAATGGAAAAGGTTTTCCATTTGGTGTCAGGGAAAGAGCCTGTACCCCTTATCCTGCTATGTGGCTAACATTCTAGACTACCTTTGGTCCCTCTCCAAAGAGGGTCTTTGTTCATCGACCCATAGGGTGCACCTGGCAGCCATCTCTGCTTACCGGGCATGGGCTGGTCAGCCGACATTGGCACAGGAGACAGTGATCAGGCACTTTTTCAAAGGCCTGGATCACATATCCCCTCTGGTGCGTGAACCTCCACCTCTGTGGGATCTCTTGCTGGTTTTGGCAAAGCTCATGGCCAAGCCATTCGAACCCATGCACAAGTGTGAGCTTTCGCACTTGTCGTAGAAGACTGCCTTCCTGGTGGCTATCACGTCAGCCAGAAGGACAGGGGAGCTTCAGGCACTTTCGGTGGACTCCCCTTATTTGGTCTTTCACAGGGACAAAGTTGTCCTGCGCCCCCAACCGAAATTCCTTGCAAAGGTGGTGTCAAAGTTTCACCTTAACCAGGTGTTGACTCTGCTGGTTTATTACCCTAACTACACCTCGGATGCTGAATATAGGCTCCATACTCTGGACCTCAGACGTGCTCTGTTCTACTATAAGGAGAGAACGGCGGAAACTTGGGGAGAGGTTCGCCAGCTGTTTGTCACCTACGCTGAAGCCGCTTCTGGCAGACCTGCAGCCAAGCGGACTGTTGCAAGATGGATTACATCATGCATAAGTCTGTGTTATGAATTGGCGGGCAAGGAGCCTCCCAGAGGGATAAGAGCTCATTCTGCCCGCCATACTGCTGCTTCGGTGGCTGCTTCCAGGGACATCCCTATCCAGGAAATCTGTCGGGCTGCTACCTGGAAGTCAGTGAACACCTTTATTACCCATTACCACATCGACCTTGAGTCACGACGTGATGCTGGTTTTGGGGCCTCGGTTCTCCAATCTCTTTTTCCTAAGTAGGGGGTGTGCACCTTGCCTCCCTCCTCCCGGAGAACTGCTAGGAGTCTGCCAGACAGTGTGGATGAACAACATATCCACGCTCCTAGAAAAACAGGTTACTCACCTGTAACAGTAGTTCTAGGAGTGGTATATGTTGTTCATCCACACGCACCCACCCGACCTCCCTGGCTTACAGCGCACAACCTGGCTTCCAGCGGGCTAGATCTGGCGTCATGGGGCGGAGCTGAGGTATTTACCACCCGGGTGGGTGGGAGGAGCCAGCTTGAAGACTTCCGGCAAGATTTAAAGGGGAAAGGGACAATGCCAGACAGTGTGGATGAACAACATATACCACTCTTAGAACTACTGTTACATGTGAGTAACCTGTTTTTTTAGTTGCCGTTACTTCTGCTCAAAGAATTTCTGAGCTGCAGGCCCTGATGTGTAAGGAGCCTTATTTGGTGTTCCACAAGGACTGGGTGGCATTGAGGACCAATCCTAAGTTTTTATCGAAGGTGCTGTCTGTGCTGACTCTGAATCAGGACATACACTTACCAGTGTATTATCCCGAATACTCAAACCAGGGAGGGGCTCTTCTCCACACGTTAGATGTTCATTTCATCTTATGTTTTTACCTCTTCAGAATGAGAAAATTAGACGTTCTGACCAGCTTTTTGTTTCCTTTTCCCCCAGTATCCAGGGGACTCCTGTGGCCAAACAGACGCTTTCTAAATGGCTCGTTAACTACATTTCATTTTATCAGAAGTATGACAAACCTTTGCCAGGCTCGGCGAAGAGTCACTCCACTAGGGGAGTAGTGGCCTCTTTTGCCACCCTTCGTAATGTATCTGCAGCTGATATTTGTGTGGCAGCCACATGAAATTCTGTTCATACTTTCATCAGACACAGAGCAGGTTTCAGTCTTGCAGTTCTGCAAGGACTCCTCTCCTGAGGGCTCTTCCCTAGGCATATTCTTCTACTTCCTAGACTGTTCTTGGGCATTACTGTCTGGTGTGGGGGGGTGAGAACAAAGATGCAGCACCTCGATCTGTAGTGGGTACAAAACTTATAGATCATACTGTTTTATGCTTTTTGCAGTGTAACAGTTCGTAAGTATCACGAGGCATAGGTCAGGAAGCATAGGAAAACTAGGAGCAGTTGTAGAATTCACCAAAAATATTTATTTTTACTAGCAGTAACATAAAAATAAAATTGTTCAGTATAACTATTTACAAAGGCAAAATAAAATAGAGGAGATCCATCAGAGTTTTCCTTCAGTCTCTGTGTCCAACTTGCAAGCAATTGCAGCTCTGTCTTATAAGTCCTTCCAAACCCATTCTTAACAAGCATCTTCCAAAGTGTTCTTGTATGTTTCTGGGAGGTGCTGGCAGGAACACAGTGTGCCTGAGCTGAGGCCCCTTTTCTACAGTTGTTCTGCAAAAGGCTTAAAAATTGCACACAGGTAACCTCTTGAGTTTCCAATAGCTTTCTGCAATCATCTCAAACTATAGTTATGTACAGTTCAACAGTAAAACTATAACAAAGGTATCCCAATATCAGTTACATTTCCACCCACATAGTAATTTACATAAATTTTTATACCAGCAGATATGCAAGGGAGGAAAAGACAAACAGCAAGGGAAAACTGAGAGATAGCGAGAGGCAAATATTTGTGAGACTATCAGGTTGATCAAGTCCGAGGTCTCATGAAAAAATTTGGTTGCACAACCAGACAGAGAAGAGACAGAAAAAGAGAGACTAGATCCTTGCATTTAAACACTTTCTCCATAACAACTGGGACAGGGTCCTATTCCGCCCTGTCACATACACTTCCCTCCTTAAGAGGGAACCTGTTTTATAATACAGGTTTCCAAAACTTTCTAATAAAATTAGCCTCTAAGTTTCAGAATTTAAGCACATGTGAAGTATCCTTTTTTCTATATCAGTACAACAAACAGTAAAGTTTAAACTCACACATTTGTTTTTCAACCTTCAAAACCCTCTAGTCCTGATCCAAATCTTGACAGAAAATCAGCAATGCTATTCTTTTTACCAGATTTGTGTATCACCTTGAATTGAAATGGCTGTAATGCCAGTTACCACATTGTGATTCTGGAATTTTTATCTTTCATTTGGTTAAGCCAACACAGAGGATTGTGATCTATTATAAGTACAAAGTCAGTTCCTAGCAAATAAAACTTAGTGGACTTCATGGCCCACTTTGCTGCTAAACATTCCTTTTCAATAGTAGAGTACCTTTTCTCTCTGTCACGCAACTTCCTACTTATGAACAGAATAGGATGTTCTGTCCCATCTATATTTTGACTCAGGACTGCACCTAGGCCTACTTCTGATGCATCTTTTTGTAACAAAAATGGTTTCTCAAAGTCTGGGCTTCTTAAAGCAGGGGCTGAATATAATGCAGCCTTAATGGCTTGAAAAGCTTCATCACACTCTGGGGTCCATTTCACATTATTTGGGTACTGTTTTTTTCATGAGTTCAGTGAGGGGAGTAGCTAACTCAGCAATGTTGGGAATAAATCTCTGATAACAAAGCCAGCCCTAAAAATGACCTGACATGTTTCTTTGTTTTAGGGACAGGGCTGTTAGCTACAGCTTCTATTTTAGAAACCTCTGGCTTGACTTCTTCTTTCCCAACACATAGCCCAAATATCTGGTTTCCTGCATGCCCAATGCACATTTGGTAGGATTAATAGTCAGACCTGCATTTTTGATAGCTTGGATAACTGCTCGTAGGTGTTCCAGGTGGCTTTTCCAGTCTGGACTGTACACCACGACATCGTCTAGGTACGCAGTACAATAACCAGTGTAAAGGGATAAAATTACATCCGTGTACTGCTGGAATGTAGCTGGCACACCATGTAAACCAAATGGCATGGTGGTGAACTGATAGAATCCAACAGGAGTGGCAAATGCAGTTTTGTCTCTAGATTCTTTAACTAAAGATATTTGCCAGTAACCCTTGGTGAGATCGAGGGTACTGATATACTTTGCACTCCCCCAGTCTGCCCACCTATTCTAGGCATAGGATAACTGTCAAATTCTGACACTTAAGTTTCCTAAAATCAAGGCAGATTCTAACATCCCCTTCTGTTTTGTTTACAATTACCATTGGAGATGACCAAGCACTCCTCGACTCTTCTATGATACCCAATTCTTTCATTTTTTGTATTTCCTTAACCACGTCATCTCTTAACCGCTCTGGTAACCTGTATGTCTTTTGCCTAATAGGACGAGCATTCCTCTTTTGCTCAGCCTGATATTGTGGTAAAAGTACTGTAAAATGTATTTAACACATTATGAATGTCTGCAGTTTGTTCTGAGGTTAAGGAAACATTCACCTTTACAGCATCAGCATTTACAGTTTGTTCCAGTCTATCATAAGCTACATCAATATCTTCCTTATCAGTTTCTGGTAAAACTAGCAAAGCAGCTTTTGGCATTTTTTCAACCCATTTCTTGAGGAGGTTAGCATGGTATATCTTAGTAGGATTTTTCCTGTCGGGGTCTCAATCTCATAGTTAACAGTGCCAGTACGTCTAACAACCTTATAAGGCCCTTGCCACTTCATTAACAGTTTATTTTCTGTTGTGGATAACAATAGCAAAACCTTTTCACACATCTCAAAAACGTTTTCTTTTACCCCATGGTCATAATATACCTTCTGCTGGTTTTGGGCCTCTTCCTGATTACTATGGGCAATTTAAACATATTTTGCCAGCTTCTTTCTTAGGGCACACATACAAAATGTTATAGATTGTTTCTGAGTGGGGTTATCTTCCCACATTTCTTTTATCACATCCAGTGACCCTCTTGGCTGTCTACCATACAGCATTTCAAATAGTGAAAACCCTCTTGATGCCTGAGCTCTTGTCACCACTGCTGCTGAAACATCAGATTTACTCCTTCTTTGATTAACTCAGAAAATCCTGGAAAGTCATTTCCAACAATCACAGGTATAGGTAACTTAGGTACTACCCCCCACTTTCATTTGGTGTGACACACTCTTAATTGTCAGAGTCACTTGGGTGGTGGTATAGTATTGAGTGTCCCTGTGGATGCAGATGACACCAGTACCTGGTCCTTTCACACAGTATTTTCCTAGCACTTCAACATGCACTAGGGTCTGTCTGATTCCTGAATTGGTGAGACCCTTTACAGTCTTATGATCCCCCACCTTCACATCTGTTAAGTACTTGCCCCAATTTGCCAAGGACAAATCTGCTCCAGTGCCACTTTCCTTACTACAACAGTTTCTTGTAATATGGCCTGGCTTATTACAGTTATAGCAAATAACGTCTTTGGGCACAGGTTTGTTACTCCCACCACAGGTTCTTATCAGACTTGGAGTTTAAATGGGAAAAAGAGTGTCTTACTGGAGCTTGGCTGTTACCTCGCTGCTGTGGTGTCTGTCTGGCCATTTGGTAGTCCTCAGCCAAAGAAACAGCCTTTTCCCCAATTTCTGGTCGGTGTTCCTTTACCCAAAGCTGCACATCTGTAGGCAGAATGTTGATGAATTGCTCCATTGCAAATGCGTTGATGATCTGTGGAACTGTTTTGCTCTCTGGTTGGAGCCATTTTATCAGGTGTTCCCTGAGTCAGGTGAAGGCTTCTCGAGGATTGTTGACTGAGTTGTACTTCAGAGATCGAAATCTCTGCCTGTAGGTCTCTTCTGAGATGACATAACTTTTCAGGATTTCACTTTTCACCAGGTCATAGTTTTCTGACTGTGCAGTGTCCATATTGCTGTAGGCAAGTTGGGCTTTCCCTGTCAGGTAGGGTACCGGTCTGATTGTCGATTGCTGCTTTGGCCATTGACAGGCTGTGGCAACTCTTTCAAAAGTTGTCAGGTATGCCTCAATATCATTGGAGGGACACAACTTTGTAAGTTTAACGGCTTTTAAGTTGCTTCTGTTTTGTTGCTCATCTGGATCTGTGCCAGATCCTCTGCCTTTGATAGCTTGCAAGGCATCCAGCCATCGATGCTTCTGTCGCTGCATCTCTTCTCTCCTCTGTTTCTCTGTCTCTTTTTGTTGTATAGCCCACCATTTGAAAAAGTCCATCAGGCTTTCAGGTTCTGTCAGTGCCTGTTCTTTTTCCATAACTTGTGCTGCCTGTACAATCTCAGTTTGGACTTCTGTCTCTGCTAGTTTGGCTGTCATTCTCTTGGTAACCACTCCTGGACTTGCTGTTACAGAATCCATATCTTTCTCTATGCTTCCCTGGTACTAGGTCCAGTACCCACGCACACAACTTCTGGCTTAGAGTATGCATGACTTAAATCCCATTTAGGTTGACACCATCTGTCTTCGAGGTACAGGTCAGGAAGCATAGGAAAACCAGGAGCAGTTGTAGAATTCACCAAAAATATTTATTTATACTAGCAGTAACATAAAAATAAAATTGTTTGGTATAACTATTTACAAAGGCAAAATAAAATAGAGGAGATCCATCAGAGTTTTCCTTTTGTCTCTGTGTCCAACTTGCAAGCAATTGCAGCTTTGTCTTATAAGTCCTTCCAACACCCCCCCCCCATTCTTAACAATCATCTTCCAAAGCATTCTTGTATGTTTCAGGCAGGTGCTGGCAGGAACAGTGTGTCTGAGCTGAGGACCCTTTTCCACAGCTCTTTTGCAAAAGTCTTAAAAATTGCACACAGGTAACCTCTTGAGTTTCCAATAGTTTTTTGCAGTCATCTCAAACTATAATTATATACATTTCAACAGTGACACTATGTATTTTCTAAATAAAGGGATCCCAATATCAGTTACATTTCCACATAATTTACATATATTTTTATACCAGCAGATATGCAAGGGAGGAAAAGACAAACAGCAAGAGAAAACTGAGAGATAGTGAAAGGCAAATAATTGTGAGACTGTCAGGCTGATCAAGTCCTAGGTCTCATGAGAAAATTTGGTTGCACAATCAGAAAGAGAAGAGACAGAAAAAGAGAGAATAGATCCTTGCATTTAAACACTTTCTCCATAACAGCTGGGACAGGATCCTATTCTACCCTGTCACAGTAAGATATTTTTAGGTAGGGACTAAAATATTAAAAAGAGAGAAAATAAGAGAAATAAAAATTATGGATAGTACTGTAGTTTCCAGTTAGTACTGTACTGGTACTGTCTTATGCTTTGTTGCAAGTACAGTTGATATTGCATTTTTAGTTAGGGTCTGGGCTGGTAGGTAACCTAAGATATGACTGTATTTTCTAGTTAGAACTGTGTTATCTAGATAGTACTGTTTAACATGGGTAGAACAGTGGGCTGCAATGGATGTGGAGCAAAGTTTGGATGGACATATTGTGGAAGGAAGGTGTCCAATCTGTCACAGGCTGAGGAGTCTCGAGGAAGAAGTGCTGTGGCTTGGGAAGGAGGGGGAGAGAATCTAGGACAGGAGGGCATCCCCCAGGGAGTACCATGAGGATACAACATGGGAGGTACATCAGATCATGGGAGGGGTGGAGATGCGATGTGGGTGCAAAACAAACAAGGAGCCTAGCACTGGAGGGAAGGCTTAAGTCAGGAGGGAGGAATAAAAGCACAGCAATGCAGAGGGGGCAGGTATTAGGTTTGCAGTGCTGGTGATATTGGTGGACGAGGGGGCAAGGTATGGAAAGGGAAGGGAATGCACAAGGGATGGTAGCCAGTTTATGGGGTGGCAGGGGTGAAGGGGCACAGCTGGAGGGACAGTGAAAGGGAGCAGGGATCCGGGGAAGCAGAGCAGGGTGGATAGAGAAGATGCCAGGGGCATAGCAGCTGTAGCAGTGGAGAATACTGATGGGGGGAATTGTGTGCAGGAGGAGGAGTCGTGAGGAGAGGAACAGCGACAGGGACAGACGGGGGAATTATGTGCAGGAGAGGAATGGTGGCAGGGACAGATGGGGGAATTATGTGCTGGAGGAAGAGTCAGGCAGGAGACAAACAGGGACAGATGGGGGAATTCTGTGCTGGAGAAGGAGAAGGAGGGGAAGCAGGCAGAAGGAAATATGGGGAAAATACTAGTACTGGGGGATTCAATACTAAGGGGGGAGGGGGGGGAAAGGCACAGTTGTATATGGGTGGAGTCCATGCCAGGGATGACAGCTAAAAGAGTCAGAAAATCGGTCCTGAAATATACTAGAAGGGGAAGGGAGAGACCTCATTTAATTGTACATCTGGGGACAAATGACCTGGCTGATAGTACATTAGAGGTAGTCCAAAGGAGGTTTGAGGAGCTGGGAACTTTATGTGAGGGGGAAGGTAGATCAGTAACTTATTCTGAGGTATTACCAGTGCCTAAGGCAAGCACAGCTAGAAAACAAAGGATCAAGGGATTTAATGAATGATTAAGCAAGGTGTCACACCAAAGGGTATGGGTTAGTGGGAGGGTGGGGAAAGACCTGGGAAGACAGTAGTCTATACACTAAGGATAGACGTCACCTAAATGAAGAGGGCAAGAATGTGCTGAAAAGGAATCTTGGGGAGTATATTGAGGTAGCTGGACATTTAAACTAGGAGAGGGGGGTGGCAGGTGGATGGAGGGCATACAGTGGCCATGAGATGGGAAGCAGAGCAAACTTACTCCCCAGAACAAGGGCGATGAACTAAGTGGAAGCAGTAGAGAGGATGCTGGAAGTGGAAGGCAGAGGGATGGGGGAGGGACGGTAAAGGCATGGAAGGTGGTCACCATGAATGCTAGAAGCCTGAATGATAAAATTAATGACTTACAGGCCCTCATGGTGGAGAGGTAGGTGGGCATAGCAGCCATGATGGAAATATGGGCCACCCAATACCATGACTGGGACCTGGCAGTCCCAGGGTACAGAAAGTTCTGCAGGGATAGGGAAAACAGGGGAGGGGTGAGTGGCATTATACGTGAAGGAGGGGCTAAAGTGCATTAGGGAGAAACAGAGTCATTATGGCTGCTAATCCAGGATTCCAGGACTAGGACTCTCCAGATGGGAGTGGTGTACAGGCCACCTTTCCAGACAGAGGAGTTGGACAGGGAACTTACAAGGTAGATTAGAAGGGCATGCGGGAAGGGGAGTGTGGTGGTTGTGGGGGACTTCAACCTGCTGGGGGTAGATTAACCCCAGCCACCAGCAATAAACGGGAGTTGGACACCTTTCAGGAAAGCTTCCTGACACATGTGGTCAGCGAACCAACCGGGGGAGGGGCACCCTCGACCTTGTGCACACAAATGAGTTTGTGAGGGATATCAAGGTGGACAAACCACTAGCGGGGACTGACCATCACTCAGTATGGTTCAGGTTGTTTATGGGCAAAGAGGGGGTGGCATCCAATGCAAAGGTGCTGGATTTCAGGCGGGCGGATTTTGCAAAGATGGGGGAGGTAGTGAGTGGATACCTGGCCAGCATCCAGCCTAGTATGGATGCAGACCAGAGATAGGAGCTCATTAAGAAGGGGATACTAGAGGCTACCAGTTCCTGTAGCAGGACTCAGAGTAAAAAGTCCAGGGCAAAAAGGCCAAGCTGGATGAGTAGGGGGGTTGTGGAAAATGTGAGGGAAAAAAGGGTGGCCTTTAGGAGATACAGTAAATCAGGGAGGGGGAAGATTGGGAGGAGTACCTGCAGGAGGCAAGGGAGGTGAAGAGGGCAGCAAGAACAGCAAAAGCCACCAAAAAGCTCAGGCCGGCGCAAAGCATTGAGAAGGGGGAGAAGAGCTTCTTCAGGTACATCAGGGAGAAAAGAAGCTGTAAAGAACAGATAGTAAGGATTAAGAAGGACGGGCAATGGGTAGAGAAGGGGAGAGAAAAAGCAGAAGCACCTAATGCCACCTGCCTGTGCTAATATGATAGTACCTCACCCCCAGTTTTCCATTTACCTACTCCCCTCTACTTCTTTCTGCTATATACCACTTTTTTCCTAACCCACTCCCTTACCCCAATTACCTGATGATTACCTCACTTGGTTGAAAACTCCACCTCTCTCCCACCTCAGACAATGCCACCTTCACCTGATCCCCCCAACCTCTCTTATCTAATCAGTCTATCTGTTAGTATTTACTAATTTGATGTGTATAAGTTCAAATTTTACTATTACTGCCTGTGTATATGCTTCAATGTTTTTTCTCTTTTTTTTTTTCTCTGTAAACCTTGTATTTTTGTAATGTTTGTTCAACACTGACATGGAACCTTTGAAAATGAGTCTTTGACTCAAAGGTATTAATCCCAAACTGACATAACTAAATAAATAAATAAAATAAATAAAAATAACTACATCTGCTCGGTATTTACGAGAGAGAGAGAGGGGACGTGCTACGCAAGGCTGGTGGGGGGTAGTAAAGGCTGGGGAGGGAGTAACGAATGGGGTGATCACAGAAGGTAGAGTGCTGGAGGGCTTGAGAGCGCTGAGGGTGGACAAGGCATCAGGGCCAGATGGCATTCACTCCAGGGTACTGAAGGAGCTAGCAGATATCTGGCAGGGCCCTTGGCAGGCCTATTCAATGCCTCACTGAATTCGGGATGTGTACCCAAGTATTGGAGGTTGGCTTACGTGGTTCCCCTGCATAAGAGTGGCCCAAAGATGAACCAGGGAACTATAGACCAGTGAGCCTCACGTCCATCGTGGGGAAGCTAATGGAAATGATCCTGAAGGAGAGGCTGGTATCCCTGCTGGAGTTCAGTGGGCTGCAGGACAGCAGACAGCATGGCTTTGTTGCAGGCAGATCCTGCCAAATCAACCTGGTAAATTACTATGACTGGGTAACTAGGCAGATGGACAAGGGCCATGCAGTGGATGTTCTGTACCTGGACTTTAGCAAGGCATTCGATTCGGTGCCACATGGGAAACTTGGAATAAAACTTGAAAGCACAGGGATGGAAGCAGAAACGGTGGGATGGGTGACAAACTGGCTGCAGGGAAGGCAGCAGAGGGTGGTAGTGGAAGGGGAACTCTCATCCCCAAGGGCAGTAATGAACGGGGTTCCACAGGGCTCAGTGCTGGGACCAGTGTTACTTGGGATATTTTTTGCAGACATTTCCGTGGGCATCAAGAGCAGGATAAGCCTGTTTGCCGACAACACCAAGATAGGGGCGGTGGTGGATGACACAGAGGGGTGGCAGAGTTTGCAGGAAGCTCTGAAAAAGCTGAAGACCTGGTCAGACACTTGGCAGCTGGAGTTCAATGCCAAAAGTGTAACGTACTGCATTTTGGGGCAAAAAATTCCAAGGAGAAACTACCAACTGGGGGGAGTGCAGCTGGTGGAGACTGAGGAGGAGAAGGATCTAGGGGTGGTCATTACAGGATCAATAAACAACTCGGCACAGTGTAGGAAGGCAGCAGCAAGGGCTAACAAAATGCTGGGTTGCATCGCAAGGGGAATAACATCAAGGAGGGGGGAGGTGATTCTGCCGCTGTATAGATCATTAGTTAGACCTCATCTCGAATATTGCATGCAATACTGGCACCCATACCTGAAAAGGAACATTAAATTACTGGAAGGGGTGCAGCGTAGAGCAACTAAGATGATCCAAGGACTGGGGGACTTACCGTATGACAGTAGGCTAAAGAAGTTGAACAAGTATTCATTGGAGGAGAGGAGAGGAGGGACAGAGAGGATATGATTGAGACATTCAAGTACATGAGAGGGATAAACAAGACTGGTACGGAAGGACTATTCAGGGTAAGGGTGGGGAGGGACACTCGAGGTTATGATATGAGATTGGAGTGGGGAAGGTTCAGGAGGGAAATGAGGAGACACTTTTTTACATAGAGGGTGGTGGCAGGGTGGAACATGTTACCAGCAGAGGTGGTAGTCTGTAAAACAGTGGGCTGCTTCAAAGGGGTTGGGACAGGGCAAGAGGGAGGATAAAGGGAGGAGGGTGAGGAGGGAGGGGCAGCTGCAGAATAGGGCTGCTAGCTGCAAAATCGAGCAGGCTCGATAGACCAAATAACCTTTTTCTGCTGGCAAATTTTGTATGTTCGTATGTTCCTTCACCCGAGACTAGTCTGGGTCTCCTTGACTGCTTGGGACTCAGTCCTATATGTGTTACCTGCTGCAAGAGCTGACTCTGGAAGTATGATAGTACAGTTACGTAAGAACTTACTGTAACAGTAGATATTCAAGAGAAGCTCTTGCAGCAGATATGGCTTCCTGCCTGCCTTCCCCCTAAGGGACTCTCTCCTGCACTTGGTGTGCATTGGCAACATTATAATTGCTCTATGTGGTATTTGCCTCGGTTCTCTGTTCCTGATCACCTTCCATCCTCGATGCCGGAGCCTCCAGTGGGAGAACTGAGGGATGCCAGGTACCGCCCTCCCTTTATACCATACATGACGTCGGGGACGGGCCAACGTCAGGGGGCTGTCCCTGCCATAGACTGATAGCTACAAGTTTTCCGTGGGACCTGCCACCTTCAATCCTATATGTGTAACCTGCTGCCAGAGTTTCTCAAGAAGATCTACTGTTAGGTAAGTTGTTACATAACTGTATTTTCTCGGAGTGGTATACGTCGTTCATCCACACGGACCCACCCGACCTCCCCAGGCTCAGGTGCACAACCTCTGCTTCCAGCAGACAAGATCTGGCATCATGTGGCAGAGCTGAGGGATATTCCACTCGAGTGGGTGGGAGGAGCCAGCTTAGACTTTCCGGCAACTCTTAAAGGGGAAAGGACACTGCCGGATTGTGTGGATGAACAACGTATACCACTCCTACAACTACTGTTACAGGTAAGTAACCTGTGTTTATTCCTCCATGGCCTGTACCATTTCTGGAGGCATCACATCAGGTCTGGCAGAACTCCTCTGCCCCCTCTACTGCTCTGAGGGACTGCCAGCACAGATATCGTGCACCCCACATGCCTCACCCCACTTCTGGGATAGAGCTACTGGATACTCCCTCTGGGCATCGTTGCCCGAGACATGACTGCCCCCAGAGTCTTTTTTTTTTCTCTTTTTTATACCCCTGCATGACTGCCTTTACTGCTCAGCCCCCTGCTCACCTGGTCCTCCCTCTTTCCCTCTCTGGGACCTACCTCCTTGTGGGATCGATACTCCCTGGCTTGCCCCCCAGGGCAGGGCCACCTCCCCAATGCAACCTGAATGGAGATGGGAGAAGGATACCGGCAGGAGCGCCCACCTTCCTTGCCTCCCTGGATTGTTCCCCAGGGCGGGGCATTAGGCTGAGCTGGGATGGTGGTGACGGAATAGGTCAGCCACTGGAGGGTCATGGAGGGCGAACGGAGCCGGTGAAGCAAGGCATCATATGTGGCAGCCGCAGGGTATTTTTCATTGGAATTCCCAGGGGCAGGGGCATGCAATGATGTCCTGCATCCATCCCACCCCACCACAAGTATCGGTGCTGACATGGAAGGAACCTCCAGCCTCCGCCAGAGGTCTGAGGTGTGCCAGACACTCTACCACTCTCCCCCAGAGAAGGAGAGCAGTCCCTAGAACACTCAGTCCTTCTTCCCCTGGCCTACCCTCCAACGTCCTGCGTCCGTTCCTGAACTCGGGTTGTTAGCGTCACAGATGGACGTCCTGCCGGTGGGCCAGCCTGTCCCCCCAGAGTCTGACTCAGCTGAGTTTGACTTCTGGGGGAGGAGGGTTTTCTCCCTGGCATGTCTCTTCTTCTGTATCTCAGCTCATCAAGCCCATATGGCTGCCTATGCTAGGCACTTATGGATAGTGCTAAGACAGCTCCTAGCCACCCTGCCTGACTCGGAGGCAACCAGGCAAGCCATCTGCCTTTCTGCTAGTGGCCTAGAGCTAGCGAGGCACCAGTCAAGAGCATCATACAATGCTAATGAGGTAGCTTCTAGGCTGGCAGGAACTGAGGTCTGCATAAGGCAGATGGCATGGCTTCGCCTTTCCAGGTTATCACCCTTGGCCCTGTGTAGGGTGATTGCCTTCCCTTTCCAAGGAGCCCATTTTTTCTCCGATAGGGTATGACAGAAATTAGTGGGGCATCCTCCTTCTCCCAGGCAACAGGAGTCCCCGTCTCACTCTGACCAGTCGCAGGCCTCACTGGACCCGTAGAGGGCTTCTTCCCGCTGTGATTCTCCCCCACAGGAGACTGAGGGGAAGCTCTTCCCTCAGGGAGATGCCAGGTTCCCTTCGGGGGGGCTTGGTACTCACCCACCAGTGATGAATGGTGAAGGTACATAAAGAGAAGATATGAAAATGAGGTACTTACCATAATTCTTGACCTTCCTGTATATCTTCACCATTCATCACTGCTTCTCACCCACCTTCCCCTCTTGGGCCTCAACCTTTGGGCAGTGCCTCTCCCCGCTTGTTTTTCCCCCAATTGAGGTCAATTGTGGGCAAAGTCTTGCTGACTTTGTGGGTTCACTTGTCCCTTGGTTGGGTGTCAGTGACCCTCCCGCTTGCCCTCTTCTGATGTGGGCTCCTTGGGACCCCTTCTGCACGATCCGAATGAGGACCCCCCCTCGGGGCTCCACTCTCCGTTGTGGGGAGATGGGACCAGAGTCCATACCAGTGTCCTGGACTTAGGACTTTTGCGGATCATGGAGGAGTTTAGAGGCTCCAGGGACTCTCTTCCCTTTCTCCGTTTTGGTTAGTCTGGCTGATTAACCTGGGGCAGTTTCCCTTTTCTTCTCCTCAAGAAGAACCCCTTGGTCAACCTATTCCTTCCTTGCCTACTGGCTCAGAATAGGAAAAAAAAAATCTAGGCCTTTCTGCTGAAAGGCTTGGGTTGAAGAAAAGCAGATCCTGCCCAGGGTGGGTTCTGTCCCCACCTCTGTGTCCTTGAGACAGACTTGAGAGACCCTGGCACCCACCCTCTATGGGTCAGAAGAGTACGGCTTCTAGGTTGACTCCACCTCCAACTTCTCTCTGAAGTACATACCATGTTTAATTGGTCTTGACATTCTTCCAAATGACAGATCATTCTGATCTTCTCTCTCCCATCCTGTTGGGGTGGTTAGGAAGAATGGAGGAGGATGTTGTTCCTTCTAGTACCAAGATGCTCCCTGGCATCCCGGGGGGGTAGGGTGCTAATTTGTCTCTCATTTTCTTTCTTTCTTTCTTTCTTTCTTTCTTTCTTTCTTTTCTTTCTTTCTTTCCCCCACCCCTCCACTTCTCTATCCCCTTGGGACTGCCCAGTGGTTGTGGTCTCCCTATTCCACACCCTTAGGCAGCCTCCCTCCCCTCTTGTGTCGGCTTTGTTCTCCTGTTTTATATCTTTTCCTTTTTCTATCACTCGGGCTCTCTTGCCCTGCCGTCTTTCTTCTCTATATCTGTTTTTTCACTCTCTCTGGCGGACAGAACTGAGGCGAGGGAGCAGTTGGCATCAATTACTGGCCAGCACTCGAGCAGCATGATATGCATCGCCCTCGTGGGCAGCGCCATCCCCAGTGCTGGCTCCTCCCCCTAGAAACATTTCTAAGCTATAAGCTCCCGTGGGGTCATAGCGCCTCTGTCATATAATCCACCAGTGATGAATGGTGAAGATATACAGAAAGATCAAGAATTACGGTAGGTATGTAATTTTCATTTATTTCCCTGTATTAGATAAGGGTCAGGTCATGTGACCCAACCTGAGGGTATAAAATCCCTCCTGCTGACCACAGAAGGCAGATGAGCCTTGGAAGTGAAGCTGGAAGGTTCTACCTGAGGAGCAGACCTTTGCATCAATGTAACACAGAAGAAATCTTGATTTGCTGTACAAGATCCTGGACTGTGTGAAGGCTACCAATGGGAGTAACAGTTGATTTGATTTAAATTTTTTTTTTAATTATTTTAGTTTATTATTTGTGAAAAAGTTTTAAGAAAAAAGCGACACTGCGGTTTGTTGCACTTATCTGCTGCTGTTGTGTTATCCTTACCCACACCCTGTGACAGGACCTCAGCATGCTCAATCTAGTGAACTGAGTGACCTGAACAACTACAGACCCATCTCTCTTCTTCCTATTCTGTCAAAATTTCTTGAAAAGCTGGTAAACTGTCAACTAAGGAATTTTTTGGAGAATCACAACCTACTAAACCCTGTACAGTCTGGCTTTAGGCCAAGTCACGACACAGTCTCTGCATTAGCCAAGGTTACTAACAATTGGCAAATTGCCCTTGATGTGAGGAATCATGTCACTACGCTTTTCCTTGACTTAAGCAAAGCATTTGCTACAGTGGATCACGATCTGCTACTGATCCTGCTACATCACATCGGGCTGGACGATAATACCCTAAAATGGTTTTCATGCTACCTTGTTGGAAGGCAGCAACAGGTGAAGGTGCAAGGTGACCTTTCTTCCCGCAAAATCCTTCCGAGAGGGGTACCTCAAGGTTCAATCTTGGGCCCTTTATTATTCGCAATATACATAAACAATATTGACCACAATATTACATCTGCCAGTATTCACCTATTTGCAGATGATACTGTGTTTTATGTCTCTCATCCTACCACTGAGTCTGCCTACAGGGATTTACAGCAAGAATTTAATATCCTACAGCAAAATCTGGTACACCTGAAACTTCTACTCAGTGCCAAAAAGTCAAAAGTCATTTCCTCCTCCCATCAACTAATGCATCTTCTGGATCACGTCAGCCTGCCAGTATGCATATAGTATCTATGCAGGGTGAAACCCTGGAAAGAGTGGACAAATGTAAGTGTCTAGGCTTCTGGTTGGACTGTAAGCTATTGTATATCCCTCAGGTTGAAGAACTCTCCAAAAAGCTAAAACAAAGACTGGGATTATTCTTCCGTAGCAAACGTTTGCTTACCTATGGAGCAAAACTACGATTAGTCAAAACAACATTCCTTCCACTAATTGAGTATGATGACTTTCTTTACAGTCATTGTCCCAAAACTGTCCTTACTAAGCTGGACGTCCTGTACCACAGGGCCTTAAGATTTGTGACTGACTCTCCGTTCAAAACACACCACTGTTCACTTTATAGCCAACTCAGCTGGACTTCCTTATCTACAGGAAGATGGTGTAATGCCTCCATCTGGACCTTCAAAGCCCTCACTAACAAACTCCCTCTTTACACATCCAACCTCTTTAAATTAACACCTTGCACATACTCACTTAGGAAACATGATTATATCTCTCTTGATACCCCCCCGGGTGAAATCTCGTTTTGGCCCCATATCCATTAGCCACGCCTTACCAACCTTGTGGAACTCCCTCCAGATTACCCTAAAACTGACTTGCCTTGTTAGACTATCCTCCTTTAAATCGCTTCTGAAACCTCTGTTGAAGGAAAACTGCCAGTGCTATGCCTAGGGTCCCCCCTTTTGATGTTTTATATGGCACTTACTACTACATTTGCCCCTGGCTCTCCCTGCTCCCCTTCTTTCTTTTGTTTTGCACTCCTGTCTGTCTATGCCCTGCTACTCCCTGAGCCTCTCACCCTTACACCTTCCCCCCCTCATCCTACTTATCTTTGACTATTCCTACCTCACCTTATGGATCATGCTCTGCCTTCCCCCTTACCTCATTCCATTCCAATTGTATTATGCAATTTGTGGCTTGCACTTATGTAGATATGTGAAAATCTGAGTAATCTGACTGTACCTTGCTATGTATTACCCACTGTATTGTGTGACCTTTTGTGTAAATCTGTAGTGTTTTCCTTTTATGTATACTATGTGTGTGTCCCCCAGGACCACCTTGCAAATGAGTATCTCAATGGTGTATTTCCTGGTTAAAAATAAAATTGAATTGAATTGAATCTGTATATCGAGTCAAGAGATTCCGCATGCTGACCCTCCCAGGTCTGTTGCCACTGCTCCACCAGGGACACTGGCTCTGTGCACTGGACATGCAGGATGCATACCTGCACATCCCTGTCTTCTCTGCCCACCACCGATTCCTCAGGTCTCTTTCCAGGGGGAGCATTTTCAGTTCAAAACCCTCCTCTTTGGCCTTTCTTTGGAACCCAGGGTGTTTACCAAGTGCCTGGCGGTAGCGGCAGCAGCTTTATGACACCAGGGCCATTATGATCTTATCTGTGTCAATCTTCACCATTCATCACTGTTGGGTAGTGAGCCAAAGGATCGGGACCCTGCAGGAGCTTTCGTTTTTTTTTTTTTGCAGGGGGAGGAGTCGACGTAGGGACGGCGCCACCCTCGAGGCCGATGTATTATGTGGTTCTTCAGAATCCTCAGATTTTTCCTCCTCCAGTGCATCGGCTCTGGTTCAGCCCCCTTCCAAGGAGCGGATGGCTTCCACTGATTCCAGGGCCGGTGGCATCGACCAGTCCTCGGGTGCCCCGGGGTGTACTACAGGACAGCCTGGGATTGGTGATCCATCTGCCACCTTGGGAGGGTATACCCCCTCCTGTGACAGTTCTTGCTGGCCCTACTTCTGGGCCGTCTGGAGTGCCTCAGGCAGGGGGGTGCTACACCTCCAACTGTCTCTCAGGAGTCAGCTATGGGGGTGTCAGTTGCCTTGGCTGATGGCGAGGAAGAGGGCTCTCTTGGAGTTCGAGGGGTTGAGAGGGCTGGATTCAGGGTGGCACCCTTTCCTGGGAACCTGCAGGGGTTCAGGGAGGAGTCATAGTGCTGGTCCAACCTTCTCCCCTGAGGTCTCCTCGGGAGGGACCTCATCTATCAAGGTTAGGGGCCACCCTTCTGGGCTTATGCGGCCCCAGTCGCCTTGTGGGGGGCATTCTCTTTTTCAGGCTCAGCTCTGGCCCTTCCAGCTCAGTTGAGTGGCCTTTGTCTGCTGGAACCACCAGGTCTCCTCCTCCTTTCAGGTCT
The DNA here is from genome assembly GCA_016271365.2 of Neoceratodus forsteri. NCBI lineage: Eukaryota > Metazoa > Chordata > Ceratodontiformes > Ceratodontidae > Neoceratodus > Neoceratodus forsteri. The sequence goes on along the minus strand of CM057449.1, from coordinate 240,364,081 downwards.
TCTGGTGGGTGCCCTAGCCCAGGCAGAGGCCGTGCCCTTCTCTGAAGGTGCCTGGCCCCTTTGCCTCTGCCAACTCCTCCCTGTCTCCCAGATCACTCCGGTCCTACGGGACCCCTTACCTAGGAACAGTTTAGATCCATGGCTGCACTATTCCCCACTTACTACCAGTCCATGGACCAGGAGGTGTTCCACTACTCCCCGGTGAAGCCGGAACCTAACTCTCTGGGCTCATCAGCTCCCTCGTCTTCCTCCTCTGAGGGAGAGGAGTCCTCTGTCCACCTTTCCCCAGCTGCTGATCTTTCCAGCTATCAGCGCTTCTTGTTGGGGGTTGCTCGACGAGTTGTATATTTCCACCTAGGCAGCCGCAATGTTGACCAGTGGGCGCACACCTTCTTAGGCGAGTTCAGTGCGGCTAACCTATTGGTACCCGCTTGGCCTACTCCCTTTCGCGAGGCGTCATACTGGGCCTGGTGAAGTCCCTCAACCCAAGCACCAGAGCTCTGAGGGACCTCTGCCAGAGGTGTTGTGCACCCCTTGGGTTTCCAGGAGCCTTACCTCACCCCCCTTCGGGTGTGACTCTCCTGGACACACTCTCCAGGCATAGAAGCCCAAGGCGTGACTGACCCCCAGAATCTGACTCAGCTGAGTTTGATTTTTGGGGGAGGAGAGCCTTCTCATTGGCACACCTTCTGCTTTGTCTTTCAGCTGATCAGGCCCACCATGCTGCCTATAACAGGCACTTGTGGTCTCTGCTAGGTCAGGTCCTAGCCTCTTTGCCTGACTCGGAGGCAACCAGCCAAGCCATTGCCCTCTCCGCATGGGGCCTGGAGCTTGCGAGGCACCAAGCAAGGGCATTTTATGATGCCAGTGAGGTGGCTTCCAGGCTGGCGGGAACAGCAGTCTGCATCAGGTGGATGGCATGGCTTCGTCTCTCCCAGTTGTCACCCTTGGCCTGGTATAGGGTGACTGCCTGCTCTTTCCGGGGAACCCATCTCTTTTCCCATAGGGTGAGACGAGAGCTTCAGGGGCACCTTCCCTCTCCTGCTGGGAGAACCTCACCTCACCCAGACCAACCTCAGGCCTAGCCAGGCCTGTTAGGGTTCCCTCCTCTAATGTCTTCCCCACTGGAGGCTGAGGGACTTTGTCCCTTAGGGAGGTTCTTGGTCCCCTTCAGGGGGCTTGGTAATCACCTAACAGTGATGAATGGTGAAGACTGACACAGATAAAATATGAAAATTATGTACTTACGACAATGCTTGATCTTTCTGTGTATCTTCACCACTCATCACTGAATCCCGCCCACCTTCCCCTCTCAGACCTCATTCTCTGGGCGATCCTCCTCCTCCCTGTTTGTGTCTCAGTCAGGACCTTGGTCCATCTCCAGCACCCCCCCCGGGGTCAGTTTTTTTTTCCTCTAGGTTGACAGGGAGGCTTCCCTCTGTTTGGAGTCTCCAGAGCCCCTTCTCAGTCCAGGTAGTTCTTGGATTACCCTGCTTCTTCCAGCCTAGTCTTGAGGAAGTATGGATGGGGGGCATTGGTGACTTCCTCAGTTATTTCCCCTCCAACCACATTGTGCCACCCCATATGTGGTTTACTTTTATCCTCTCCTTGTTCAAGGAGAATATGTATTCCTTTTCAGTTCCTCCTCTGAAGGTGACTCCCTCTATACAACAAACTAAAAGGCAGTCCCTTGGGGTTTTTCCTCTCCAGGGATGTTTATAAGTGGTTTTCCACTTCAATTTTCTAGGCAGGAAGGGGAGACACCAACCCATTCTTGGCCCTCTGGATGACTCATCTGCCTTCTTCTGGATTATAAATCCACAAAGTTTCCAGCACACACCAACCTGCAACTGGAAAGCAAAAGAACTGAAAAAGGATAAGACTTTAATCCATGTTTTTATTCGCTTCAAAAAGCTTCCAAGCTCCCAGCAAGTCTGACGTTTCAGATTTCACATCTTTTTTCAAAGACTAATCAGTATCAACCACCAAACACTCTTATAAATATATTCAAAATCATGTGACCACACACCTTAATTAATTGGTGCCCATTATACGCAATCAAAATTACTAAGTCTTTCTCCTATAAAGGAGAAACCAGTTCTTTATTAATACATTTAAAAAAGGAATATTCTCTAAATAAGGACACCCGTGCAGACAAGCAATATAACATAATTCAATTATTTACAATAGCTCATAATCACATCAATAGCAACAAACATATAAATAACAAGCATTTGTCAATGCCTAATGTTGTCTTGCTGGCATTGGCATTGGTAGTGCAGGAGTTAGAGATGCATAATAGGAGTGGCATTGAAGTACTGAACTGATGCCAATCCCACACCCACCCTGCAGAGACTGACAGGCATTGGGGTGTGCCTTTGGGTCATCAGCTATAATGCTCATGCCATTTTACCTCACCCTACCCTGTAGACATTGACAAGTGTCGTGGTGTGCTTTAGGATCTTTGGGCCTTATACTTACCCCATTCCATAAGAAAATACGCTGAGGTGGGTGCAGTATAGGAGAATGGGGTGAACTTTGGGGCCAAATAGTCCAAGGCACACCCGATGCCTGTCACTGGCTGCAGGGTGTGGGTGGGGGTGGAATGGCGGGAGCATTACAGCTGATGATCCCAAGTCACACTCCTGACACCTGTCAGTCTGTACAGGGTGGGGTGTTACAGTTGGAAACCCTAACACCGTAGGCGTGTGTGGATATTTTCACTCCAAATTATCAACATGGGCTTTTAGTGACCCCACCTCATGAAGAGCGGCACTATCAGTTTGTTAGCCGAAAGGTGATTTTGCACAGCGACTGCACCAGTTGGCGCCACAGGGACGTAAACACATTTTGGGCAGGATGTGAAAAATTACAACTGTATTATTCATGAGGAGGTGTAAAAAATGGCAACGTTGAAAATCTGGAGTGAAAATATGAAAAATTGGTGAAGTCATGATTATGCATAGAAACTGCGCAACGCACGTCCACAACCCAATTATTTATGGGATTTTTTTAACCACATTTTCAACATAGGCATTTTGGGACCTCCCCTCCCCTCCCCTCATGAACAGTGGCACTGTGATTTTGTTAATCTGTCCCAAAAGTTGATTTCCCACAGCGACCATGCCATTGTATGCTACAGATGCTAAAACACATTTCGGGCAGGATGTGAAAAATGACAGCAGTACTGTTCATAAGGAGGTGCGAAAAAATGGCAGTGTTGAAAATCTGGCATGAAAATATTGCAAATTTGCGAAGTTACAAGGGTGCGTGGAAACTGCGCAATGCATGCTTGTAACACAGTCATTTTATGGACTTTCGTCACCAACTTTTCAACATAGGCATTTTAGGACCTCTGCTCATGAGCAGCGTCACTGTCATTTTGTCAAACTGACCTGAAAACTAATTTCGCATAGCGACTGTGCTATTCTGCTCCGGGCATGCGAAAATACATTTCGGCCAGGATATGTAAAATGACAGCTGCACTGTTCATAAAGAGGTGTGGGAAAATGGCAATGTTGAAAATCTGGAGTGAAAATATTACAAATTCATGAAGTTACGAGTGTGCGTGGAATCTGCGCAACACACGGTCATAAAACAGCCATTTTTTTGGAGTTTTGTCACCAAATTTGCAACATAGGCTTTCTGAGAGCCCCCCTCATGAGCAGTGGCACTGTCATTTTGTTAATTAGTCGAAGGTGATTCCATGCAGTGACCGTGAAATTACCTTTCTGGACGAATAATGCCATGACAGTGACTGAATTCATGAGGAGGGTCCCAATAATCCCATGTTGAAAATTTGGTGCAAAATTCCAAAAATGGGCGAGATATGCACCAAAGTTGAAAAAACACTATTTATGCCATTATACAGCTTACGGCATTTCTTCAGTTCGTAGTCAGCTTTGAAGAGTGCAGATGTGTTCCCGGTCCAACGAAGATCATTGCGCCAGGCTCCAGAGGTAAGTGTAGGGTGAAAGAGGTGTGGGGAGGTGGGGTACGCAGAGGGTTGGTGCGGGTTGAGGGAGGGAGCAGGACAGATTGCAAGGGATCGTTTTCTGATTTACAGGTTAAAAACCAAAAACATTGCGGGACTTTTTTTTTTTTTCCAGGGGCATTTGACATGCTTGGGTGGGCTCCCAGCATGCCACCTCAGTGTTTTGAAGGGGTGCTGTAGCCAATGGAGGATTGGGCACCCCTGTTGGCACATACCAAAGGGGGGGGAGACAAGAGCCGAGGGGGATTGGGCACCCCCCCTCAGCACACAACAAATAGGGGGGACATTATGCCAATGGGGAGTGGGCTCCACCATTGGCAAATTAAACTGGGAAGGGGACTAAAGCCAATGGGGATTGAGCCCCCAATCAGCAAGAAAGACTGCTGGGCGCATGATGCGGTGATTGGCACCTGTCGAGCGAACACTTGAAATGGGAGGAGAGGGCATTATGCCGGCGGGGTGAACCTATTGGCAAATGAAGGTGTCAGGGCATGCCAACAAGGGGATTGGGCGCCCCTGAAGTCGGCGCTCTGCTCGGCGGCAGTGAATGCCGCCATGTTTAGTGAACTGCTTCACCAGGAAAGGCACACTGCTGCATGACCAGCTTGGCTGTCATTGCAGCAGACCTTTCCTTTGATCTGGTGGCCAGTTTACGTGTTGCAAGTGTCAGTGCCTGCAGCTGCCTTATTGGGGAATGAGGGACACACCTACTGATGCATGCCCTGCATTTGCCTACAGTGACCGCATCTCCAAATCTGCTACTACTGCAATATGTTGGCTGGCGCACACACGCGAGCCAACATAAAATTGGGGAAAATGAAAACAAAAAAATATAATGAAGGAAGAAGGGAAATTAAGCAGGAAAAATGGAGGGAGGGGAAGGAGAAGAAAAAAAGAAAAAGGGAGGGGTTCACTAATGACGAACCGAAAAAAGGGGGGGGATAAAAAATGTTTTATCAAAATTGAGAAGAGACAAGAACAAATATGATGGATGATACACATCATTTTAAATTTATGGCTGTAGATAAGGTGTGCAAACATCCAAGAGGTGGAGATTTTGATAATTTAGTTTTAATTAGAGAACATTTCTGGATACTCACATTGTGATCTAACAAAAAAAACAGGGCTTAATGCCCATATAGATCTATGCCCTTATCTTAAGAAATGTTAAGGTGAAATGCCTTCAGAGCCCTCTTTGTCTATGGAATTGAGGGACAATTTAATATATTTGTTCTTGTCTCTTCTCAATTTTGATAAAAAACATTTTATCCCCCCCCCCCTTTTTTGGTTCATTATTAGTGAACCCTTCCCTTTGTCTTTTTTTCTTCTCCTTCCCCCCCCTCCATTTTCCTGTTTAATTTCCCCTTCTTCCTTCATTATATTTTTTTGTTTTCATTTTCCCCATTTTTATTTATATGTTTGTTGCTATTGATGTGATTATGAGCTGTTGTAAATAATTGAATTATTTTATATTGCTTGTCTGCACGGGTGTCCTTATTTGTTTGTTTGTTTATTCAAGGTAAAAACCAATTGAGTAAAAACTAATTCGCAATGGTAACCTTTACAAAAATACAAACTACAGGTAAACACTCAACATAATAAATACAATCAAACAACAAACATCAATACAAAAACATAAAAGAAAAAAGAATATCAATAACAAGTACAAGGTTCCTGTATAGATATCAGGTGTCTTCTTAGATGGGATGTTGATAAGGGCTTACCAATCTTTTGCTTATATTCATGAGGAAGGCTATTCCAACATATCAGAATATAATTACTAAATAAATATTGGGAATACTCCTTTTTTAAATATACGGCAACTACTAAATCTACAGTTAAATATATTAGTAAAGAACTGGTTTCTCCTTTATAGTAGAAAGACTTTTTGTAATTTTGATTGAGTATAATGGGCACCAATTAATTAAGGTGTGTGGTCACATGATTTTGAATATATTTATAAGAGTGGTGGTTGATACTGATTAGTCTTTGAAAAAGGATGTGAAATCTGAAACATGTTAGAATTGCTGGGAGCTTGGAAGCTTTTTGAAGCAAATAAAAACATGGATTAAAGTTTTATCTTTTTTAGTTTTTTTGCATCCCAGTTACAGGTTGGTGTGTGCTGGAAACTTTGTGGATTTATTTTTAGTAGTTTCTTAGCACCACTTCCCAGTGCACACTCATTTAGATGGCTTCCTCTGGATTGTTGCCATTCTGCTGCTCCAGCCTTGGATCTTCCTCTGGCTTAAATAGGTCCTGTCTAGGGCATAGTATCCTCCCTTGAGCAGTCTAGGGCCGTATCCTTGGGGGTGGCGTGGTTTTACATCCTTTCCTTATGCTATCTCTCAGGCTCCTTGCCCCCCCACCCTCCCTATTTCGCTGTCTCTCTCCGGCTGAGGAGGGGGAGTCGATTACTGGCCAGCCCGCCAGCGCCATGTAATATGTCGGCCTCGAGGGTGGCGCCATCCCGATGTCGACTCCTCCCCTTGCCAAAAAAAAAAAAAGCTCCCGCGGAGTCCTGATCCTCCTGCTCACTACCCAACAGTGATGAATGGTGAAGATGCACAGAAAGATCAAGAATCACGGTAGGTACATCATTTTCATTTTATCCGTACCTTGATGACTGGCTTCTGCCAGCTCCATCGAGGGACAGCCTGGAAGTCTCTCTGGTGGCTACCCTGGATCTGTTCTGCCAAGTAGTGTTACGGTGAACTACTCCAAGTTTCACCTCACACCCTCCCATAGCCTCTAATTTATTGGGGCGGTGCTGGACACAGCTCAGGTCAGGCTTTCCTTCCCTTGTACAGGGCGGAATGTTTACGGTAGCAGGCCAGGCAAGTGGCCTCCAGCTGCTGGACTATGGCCAGATCTGTTCTGCGCCTCCTAGGCCTTATGGCGGTGGCCATCCCTGCTGTTCCACTAGCCAGACTCCACATGCAGATCATGCAGTGGACAACCAGGGTTCAGTGGGATCAGAGGTCAGACAAGCTGGACCACAGGGTTCTGGTACCCAGCCCTATGCAGCAGAACCACCTCTGGTGGCAGGATTTGGACAGTCTGTGCAGAGGGGCTCCCTTTCAGCCTCCCCCTCCGGCCCAGACCTTCACTATGGATGCCTCTGGTCAGGGCTGGGGGGCTCACTTGGGGGATCACAGAACCCAGGGGTCCTGGTCCCAGCGGGAGCTCTCTTTGCACATCAGCATGCTAGAGATGCGTGCAGTGCTGTATGCCCTTCAGGCATTCCAGCCTCTTCTCCTCCCGGGTCCACTCAGGAGGCAGTATAGCGCAGTGGTTTAACTATTTATTACCTGGGCAGCCATTTTGTGTCAGGTAAACAATTAATAGTTCGGACTTCATATGAAGCTATTGGAAGTAATGAGTTAAGGCTCTGAGCTGCAAACCTGGAGACCTGGGTTTGAATCCCACAGCTCCCACTTGCATACTGTGTGACCCTGAGCAAATCACTTAACTTCCTTGTTCTACCAGCTCACACCTGGAAACAAGCTTTGGCTTAGTGTGCCTCTCCTGGTTAAACAATCCCCCCTCCACTCCTAGTCCAGTCGGACAACATGTGCGTGGTCTGGTACCTGAACAAACATGGAGGCACATGGTCTTACCACCTGTGCAGGGAAGCCATGTGTGTGTGGAACTGGGCAGTTCGGCACTGCCTCCAGCTTACAGCAGTGCACATCCCAGTCATTCAAAAAATCCTAGTGGACAGTCTCAGCCACTCTCAGGCATGGGCACATGAGTGGGCACTGAGGCAGTCAGTGGTCGAGAATATCTCTGACATATACTATATGCTAGAGATGCGTGCAGTGCTGTATGCCCTTCAGGCATTCCAGCCTCTTCTCCTCCCGGGTCCACTCAGGAGGCAGTATAGAGCAGTGGTTTAACTATTTATTACCTGGGCAGCCATTATGTGTGGGACCAGGACCCCTGGGTTCTGTGATCCCCCAAGTGAGCCCCCCAGCCCTGACCAGAGGCGTCCATAGTATATACATAGTCATAGGATAGACATAAAGGAATTCTGGAGGTCAGGGGTAAGGGGCAACAGACTTCCTGGAAAACATAAACTGAACTTACAAACTTAAATGGGCAGACTGGGTGGGCCATAGGCCCTTATCTGCCGACACTGTCTATGTATCTATGTATCTATGTATCTTCAACCTCTGGGGTCGCCCAGATCTAGATTTGTTCACCTCCCCATACAATTTAAAACCCCAGTTTTTGCTCTCTCATTCCCAGGCATGGTGTTTCTGGTGAGATGTGCTCTCACTTTCTCTGCTGGACAAAGAGGTTCTTGTGCACCTTCCCTCCCTTCCTGATGCTGCAGAGAGTACTCCTCAAGATGCAGGCAGAGGGGGCTCACATGATTCTGATCGCCCCATTTTGGCCTCACCAAATATGGTTCCCTCTGTTCCAGCAGTTGGCAGTGGAGCCTCTGGTTCCTCTACCCCTCTGCCAGGACCTTCTGATCCAGGAGCAGGGCAAGCTGGTCCACCCAGGCCTCAGGTCCCTTCACCTTTATGCGTGGCACCTTCTGACAGCTGTCTCAGGCTATCGGGTCTCTTTCAGAATTGCTCAGGTCCTCATAAAGGCCAGAAAGCCATCCACAAGAACCACATATGCTAAGAAGTGGAAGCGGTTCTCTATCTGGGCAGCCTCCAAGAGTTGAGACCCCTTTTCGTGCCCTGTTCCTCAGGTCATGGAGTATCTGCTGCACCTCTTCAACCTGGGGCTCAGCTGTTCTTCGTTTGAAGGTCTGCTTATCAGCCATTTCTGCCTACTACATTCCGGTGGATGGCAAGACCTTGACTCAGTTGGAAGTCTCCCATACACTTTTGAAGGGAATACTCCACGTGAAACCCCTGGTCAGGAACCCTGTTCCCCGTGGGATCTAAATTTTATCCTTGAGAAACTCACTTTGCCTCCCTTTGAACCCGCTGCGAGTTGCGACCTGCGTTATTTATCTTCGAAAGCCCTATTTTTGATTGCCATTACTTCTGCTTGGAGGATTTCTGAGCTTCAGGCACTCATGTGTGGAGCCCTATTTTTTTTTTTTATTTCATTTTTATTTTGAGAAGCACAATACATATATAATTATTCATTTCTTTTCATTCAGTGTTATATATATTTTAATCATAGCATGCTTTAATACAGCTTGAGATAAAATGAGAAAGGAGGCAGGCGATCCTTACTATAAATACTAGGTTCCTTGTCATCATTCATAACTAACATTACAGTCTGACTTTTTCCATTTAGAAAACCTTATCTTCTCACTCTCAGGGTCATGCCAAGGCCCAAACTTGCGACAGAGGTAATTTATTATGAATTGCAAAATCCTCCTCCGTCTTCCCCCGAGGCGGGGAAGGCCCATGGAACCCCTGCTTCCCCCATGGCACAAATTCTGGCTCTAAGATAGCCATATAATGTATCCATCTTCGCCATTTCTCCCTAAATGCTATTTGCTTGTTGAGTATATTAGCCGTAAGGGCTCCTAGATTGTAAATATCCAAAACGATTTGACGCCAATCTGAGATAGTGGGTATACACCATTATCTTATCTGCTGTCAGCTTCTATGTTTCTGTGTTTCTATGTTTCATCTTCTACAGGTAGACATCCGTTTACAAGTTACAGACTTTTTAGCTGCTAGGAGATATAGTGGCAGTAAAGTATGGTACCATGAAGGCCTATGTTCTGGAAAAATTTATAATATCACCATTTCGGCTGTGAGCTCCACTGTTCTCCCAGACAGTCCTGTAGCTCTTCCTACAGGTTACACCAAAATGGCATCAACACAGGGCATAGCCAAAAGATATGTCATAAATCTGCTGGTTTACAATTGCACTCCCTCCAGCAATGCCCATAGGAGGCCAGGAGATACTTGGCAAGAACCACTGGTGAGTGGAAAAACCTAGTTCGATATTTCCATGCAAACTCCCTCCATATATTTGAAGCAGTTATTTTTATTGCTTTTACGGATGCGTCATGCCACAGGGGTAGGGGGACAGCAAGAGACAGATCTTTGTTCCAGCCTTCCACTACTGTCGTGATGAGTCTCCCAGCAGTTCTCAAGTTTTTGTATAGTTGGGCTATTAGATGTCCCCAGGGGTGGTCCTGGAGGGTATCTTTTAGTAGGGACCACAATAGTGGAGGGGATATAGGCATTTTAGAAGCAACCTCCCTTTGCCTCAGAATATAGAAACATAGAATTTGACGGCAGATAAGGACCGCTTGGCCCACCCAGTCTGCCCATTTCCCTACCTGATGGATAAGCTGCAGATCCTAGTTAACCAGCAGCCTACTTCTTCCTACCCCCATCCCCTAGAATTGCCTTATGACTGTCCCATGCATGCTTGAATTCCACCACTGTTTTTGACTCCACAACCTCCTCTGGAAGGCCGTTCCATACATCCACAACCATCTCTGTGAAAAAATACTTCCTTAAATTACCTCTGGCCAGCCCCCTTCTATCTTCAAATTGTCCCCTTGTTCTTGCACACTCTTTTCTTGAAAGATGCTACCCTCTTGGACTTTGTTGATTCCTTGAGGTACTTGAAGTTTCTATCATGTCCCCCCTCCCTCCTTTCCTCGAGGCTATACATATTAAGCTCCTTAAGTCTCTCTTCATATGTCTTCCGGTGCAGACCCTGCACTATTTTAGTTGCCCTCCTCTGGACAGCTTCCATCCTATGTCTTTGTGGAGATTGGGTCTCCAGAACTGCACGCAGTACTCAGATGGGGTCTCACCAGCTGTCTGTACAGAGGGATAATAATTTCTTGTTTTCTACTGGTGGTGCCTCTCCCTATGCATCCCAGTATCCCCCCAACCTTCCTTGCTGCCCTCTCACATTGCTTGCCCACCTTTAGGTCATCTGATATGACTACCCCCAGGTCCCTTTCCATTTTTGTTGTTGTTAGTATCTCACCCCCCATTGTGTACTCTTCCCCTGGGTTTTTGTTTCCCAGGTGCATTACCTTGCACTTCTTAGCATTGAATCTAAGCTGCCATACAATTGACCATTCCTCTAACCTTGCCAAGTCCCTTCTCATCCTTTTCACCCCACCTTGTGCATCAACTCTGTTGCAGATCTTTGTGTCATCTGCAAAGAGACATACTTTTCCTTCAGTCCCTCTGCAGTGTAGCTATAAAGACATTGAAGAGGACGGTCCTAATACTGAACCTGCGGTGCCTCCACTGTTGCCCACTGTTTTTAGTGGACTCCATTTACTATTACTCTCTGTCCTATTCTCCAGCCAATTCTTTACCCAGGCTGTTATCTTGGGACCCACTCCCAGGCTGGCTAACTTGTATATTAATCTTTTGTGTGGGACTGTGTCAAATGCCTTGCTAAAGTCTAGGTAGGCCATGTCCACAGCCCCTCCTGATCAACTACTTTGGTCACCCAGTCAAAGAAATCTATCAGATTTGTCTGGCATGACCTTCCGCTGTGAATCCATGCTGCCCTGGGTCCTGTGCCCCTCTGGCCTCTAGATACTCAACAGTTCTTTCCTTCAGAAGTGATTCCATCATTTTCCCTACCACTGAGGTTAAACTAACCGGTCTATAGTTTCCTGCTTCTGTCTTGCTCCCACTTTTGTGAAGGGGAATCACATCTGCCCCCCTTCAGACCTCGGGTACCACCCCATCCTCCCATGATTTGTTAAAGAGGGTAGTCAGTGGTGTCACTAGTTCTACCCTTAGTTCTTTTAGAATTCTGGGAAGAATCACATCAGGCCCTATTGTTTTGTCCACCTTCAGTTTTAAGAGTTCTTTTAGAACCCTTTCTTCTGTAAATGGGCTGGTATCAACTTCTGTATCCAGAGTGTTTCTACTGTTTGTTTTAGGTACCTCCCCCTCTTCCTTTGTAAATACTGAGCAAAAATATTTGTTTAGTATCTCTGCCTTTTCACAGTCACCCTCTGCCCACCTTCCCTCCCTTTATTAAGCCTCACTATCCCTCTCTTGGTCTTCCTTCGCTCCCTGATGTACCTATAAAGGTTTTATCCCCTTCTTAACTGAGTTGGCTATCTTTTCCTCGGTTTGGGCCTTTGCTGTTCTGACTGCCTTCCCAGCTTCCTTTTGCTTTAACTGATACAGTTCTCTGTCCTGTTCCTTCTGTGATTCCTTGTACTTCCTGAATGCTGTCTTTTCTCTTGAACTTTCCTGCCACTTCCTTTGAGAACCATAGTGGTTTCTTACCTCGTTCTTTTGTTTATTTGCTTTACACAAAGGCTTGTTACCTCTGTGATGGCAGTTTTATTATTCCCCATTGTTCTTCCCCCTCCTTCCTGCCCATTTGCTAGTGCATTCCTTAGGCACTCACCCATTTAGCAAAGTCAGCCCTCCTAAAATCCAGTACCTTTGTCTTTTGTGGCTTGACTCTATTGCTGTGTTTATTGTGAACCATACTGTTCGATGGTCACTAGTTCCCAGATGGCTACCCACTTCTACATCTGTGATCCTCTCTTCATCTCCATTTGAGAGAACCAGGTCTAAGATTGCTCCCTCTCGAGTGGGCTCCAATACTAGTTGTCTAAGGCATGCCTTGAGAGTAGTGGAAAAAGTCTGTATCTGGGAGTCCATATTTCTCCTGTAAGTCAGTGAAGGGAAGAATACCCTTATTTGTTAAGAACTGGTGTATATAATTAAGTTCTAGCTTTCTCCAAGATGCGAAAGTTAGGTCAAATTAAGATGGGTGGAAATTATCATCCTCCGATATTAGCGTATGGAGAAAAATGGATTCTTTAAAAGTGGTTTTCTGCTTTAGGTTTTGTCAGACTTTCAGAATCTGGGCCGTGTATTTGGTGAAATTCTTAAGGTGTGGTTCCCTTCCCCCGATGCAAAAGTTGTCTTTTCTATATCATATAGACCATTTATTAAGAACTCAATCTTCTTCCAAGGAGTGGTAAAGGAGGGAGATGACCACAAGAGCAGAATTTTAAGGAAGGCCAACTTAGCATATAGCGTTAAGTTGGGCAGGTTTGCCCTTCCCTGAGCCACGGAGAGTTGGAGAACAGAAAGGCAAACTCTCTGCCTCTGTCCCCCCAAATAAAGTTAAATATTGTACTGTTCCATGATTTAAAATAAAAGCCAGACAGAAAAGTGGGAATATTCTGGAACAGCTATAAAAGGCAGGGGAGAATATATATATTTTTCCCTCCGGTCATGGCTCGTGGAACCTCTCTCAGGCATCCTGTCCAGTTCCTGCCCGCCTGAGGCCCTTCTGTACTTCGCCTCCTCTCTCCCACCTTTCTTGTAGCCAGCACCCCAGGTTTAACCCACCCAGGGTGGGTCACCCCTCCTCTTGGGCGCTCTTGCACGTCAGACTCCTGCTAGCAGATAAGAGCCCAGGTGGAGGACCTGGAAGGCCAGTCAGAGAGAGCCCGGCGGTGGGCATGGGGGACAGGTGCCATTGCCTGTCCCACGAGCCGGTGTTTTCCTCTGTTCTGCGCTCCCCCCCTGTACATGGTGCAACCCTGATGCTCTGGCACACAGCAATCCTGCCTGCATTGGCCACGCTAATTACGTGCCACCTAACTTGCTGCAACGCCCCTGGTCTCCACCTGGGGTGGCTGGCACACCGGATCGTCCCCCCCCTTGCATCTTGGGGCGGAGAGCACCACAAGGGCACTCATCCTCAACCTTACCTCTGCCAACTCCCGGTGCCCTGAGCTTGCTCCCGAACCCAGGTCACCAACGTAGCATGTGGTGTGGCGTCCAGCGCCTCAGCGCCACCGGGCCGGCCCAGGCAGGGGAGAATATTAATGTGAATAATTTCTATTCATTGAAAAATGTAAGACTCAGTTTTCCCCATTTATTTAAATCATTTTGAAGAAGGGCAGACAGGGTTCATAATTAACCAATTCTAGATGAGTGAGATCTTTGGGGATATGTATACCCAGGTATTTAAATTTGGTGCAATGCCATTTTAAGGGGAATGTTTGTTTTAGCATCATTGAGGGGTGGCAATGTAATAATAGTACTTCCATTTTGGCAATGTTAAGTTTAAAATTTGCCACCTTCTCAAACTCCTGCAAGACCTCTACAATTGCCAGGATCGATTGTTCAGGAGACAGTGCAGTTACAAGAACATCATCAGTGAACAAGGGAGACTTTATATGATGTCTGTCCCAGGGGAATCCCCTCAGTTCGCTCTTCATTTCTAAGTGCTACAGCCAGGGGCTCCACATAGAGGGCGAATAAAAGGGGGGAAGGGGGCATCCCTGCCTCATCCCCCTTGTAAAGATATTGGAGAGGAAATGGCACCATTTAACCGGACGTAAGCCTGGAGACGAGAATAAATCTTTTGGAGCCATTTCAAAAATGATTAGGGGAATGAAAAAGTTGATAGGGTGTCCCAGAAAAATCCCAGGACTCCTGTCAAATGCCTTCTCGGCATCCAAACTCAAGAGGGCTGCTGGGATTTGTCTTGAGTGTATGTATTCTAATAACAACATGGTATGACTGATGTTGTCAGTAGTGTTCCTCTGTTTAATAAAACCTGACTGGTCAGGGTGGATAAGTGTTGGGAGAATTAATTCTAATCTTGTGACCCATATGGCCATATAGGTTTTATAGTCCACATTTAATGTAGAGATTGGGTGATATGAGGATGTTTCTGTGGTGTTCTTGTCGGGCTTGGGAAGGGGAGCTATAACTGCATATGCTTGGTGGGGGGGAGAAACTCCCCCTCTGCCACCACCCTGTGTGTAGGGAGTAGAATGGGGAGAAGTTGTCCCGAAAATTTTTTTGTACCATTCAGCTATAAAGCCATCTGGACCAGGACATTTTAAGGGACGTAAGGCCTGGATATGCCTCAGGAGTTCGTCTGCTCCAGTTGGAGATTCTAAAGTGGAACACTGATGATCAGAGAGTTTTGGAAGCGGAAAGTGTGATAAAAAATCAGCTCTAGCTTCAGGTCCAGAGGAGGACGAAGTGGAATATAGGGTCTGATAAAAGGAAGTGAAAACTGAACGAATGCATTCCTCCCTGTGAGAGATTTGTTTAGCGATGGGGTGTTTGATTTTTAAAATTGTTGCAGCTTGTTTTCTTACACGAAGTTTACGGGCCAGAAGTCTAGTACCCCTGGATCCTCCCTCATAATTAGCTTGTTTCAAATATGTTAAGGTTTGAAGGACTCTTAAGGTCCATGATTTTTTGTAGGTCTGTTTTGGTTTCTAATTTTCCTCTGGGGTTTGGAATCTTCTTCTCTGTACAATAGTTGGTAGGCCTGGAGTTATTCTTGTAGTATGTTGTAAATGGCTTCTAATGTACACTTCTGTTGCGAGGAGTATGCAATTTATCTTACTTTGAGAGTCAGCTCTTGCAGCAGGTAATGCATATAGGACTGAAGTTGGCAGGTGGCAGGACCCCACGGAAAACTTCTAGATAGCAATTCTATGGCGGGGACTGCCCCCCACCCCTGATGTCAGCCTGCCCCCTTCGTCACATATGGAATAAAGGGTAGGCGGTCCACGGCGTGCCCCAGTTCTTTTCCTGCCATTGACTCGCATTCATCGGCTCCACGGATTGCCTCTCACTAGTTCAACCTCCATATTTGCTATTCTACTTAGCCAGATTTCTTATTTTTCCTGTGAAAAAGTACCATTTTTCAGCAAATTGATCCTGTATGTCATCTTCTCTGATGCCTTCTTCCAAGAGGCACCCCTCCAAGTGTGCGTGGGGCAAACAGATCCTGTCAAAGGACAGTCACTCGACCTGCCTGCTATGCTTGGGCCCAGACCACGACACCCAGAACTGTCCACACTGCCAAAAATCTAATAGCCAGATGCGGATCTGATGCCAGAAGACTATGCAGGCCTACCTCACCGAGCAACATCTGGCTGCCATGCAGAGGGATTTCTCTTCAGAAAAAGGTTCTTCCCACCATAAGTCTTCAGGGAAGCACAAAGAGAAGAGGAAGGAGTGAGAGAAGGAGGTCCCCATCAAGATCCAGATCTTCTGGCTCCCACTCTGTCTTCAGGGGTAGTTCAGACTCAGCCTCACAGGTGACCCGTTCTCCCTCTCAGCTTACTGTTGTGAAGCCCCACCCTGGTCCGGGCATCGGGCCCCAAAGACGGGGTCTTCAGACCCCTCCCTTCAGCTGCTGAAGATTCAGCCATTGGACCTATCTTCAGGCCGTACTACTGACGCTGGTAAAGGTCAGACATCAGTACCTTCCCGGTCAGCCTCCATGTCTGGAGCTGACTCTCAGGACAAGCATAAAGCCTTGGGGCACTCCTCAGGGAGTTCCGCTTCCCAGCCCCCGAGGCACTCCAAACCGTAGTCAGACAAACGTCCGTTAACTAAGCATACATTGGGTGGGGACCACCACTGATGTCAGGCAACCGATGTCGCTGCCTTGGCTGTTCACACGCTGTCTCCACCAAACCAGTCACTATCGTCACCGGTTTCTCCCCCGCCATCGATGGACGATCGGTCAGGCCTCAGCCCTTCGGGGGATGATCGGGTGATGGCACCCAAGCACATGCTGCCTACCGGTGTCGGGTCCTCTAACGCCACCCCGACACTGCCTCCTATCCACCCACAGTCACCAGACCATGGCACCATGCTGGATACAGGTGCTGGACCGGCATCAAGTCTAACGACAGACTCAGACCCAAAGCTGAATCTGCCCTAAGTCAAGAACCTTTTTGGCTACTAGTGGGAGACTAGCCGTACTGACCTCCTCCCACCTAAGCCCCAACGAATTGAGAATCTCCTTCCAGATGGTAGGGCTCCAGCAAGAGTTCCCACCCCACCTCTGGACAAGGGCACGTGCACAGAGCCTACCCCACCTTCGGGTAAAAATAAAGGGAAGGCTCCCCGTAGGCGCCATTCCAGATCCCAGTCACAGAGTCAGAGTTCCTCTAGCTCTCTTGACTGTTACAGACATAAGCGACAGCGCCATCAGTCTCAGTCCTCTTTCTCCTCTATGGACTCCGACTGGTCATTGGACACGTCCTATTCAGACCCCTTGTCCATTGGGGACTTGTCCCCCTTATACCCGAGAGACACCACAAAGTCACTGCCTGATGATCCCTCCTTCATGGAAGTCATGCGGCATATACAATCCAATATGGGATAGGAGACAGAGGATTTAGACCCAGAGAGACTCCGCTTGGCTAAATAATTATGCCAGAAGGACCTTACGATGGTGGTTATCCCACCTGTAGTGGATACCTTTGTGGATGTTACCAAGGCGGCTTGGAAGCGCCCCCATGCATCCGCCACAATCCCCAAGAAGGCAGATCACCTCTACAGGGCTCCTAAAGAGCAACCCTTTTTGGCAGAACATCTCTTGGCAGATTCAGTTGTTATCTTGGTTGCCCATGACAGGTCCCAGAGGCTGAGGCACCTCAGCACTTAGTCCCCGGAGAAAGAATCCAAACAATTGGATTCCATGGGGCGTAAGGTCTACTCATCAGCCACCTGTAGTATACAGAGTTTGAACTTTCTTACCCATATGGTTCAGTTCCAGAACGCTCTTTTGGAGCAGGGGATCGATATTGTAAAAGAGATCCCAAAATGTCCCCAGAAAGCAGTTAGTGAAGCTTCTGCAGACCGGTTCAGATGTGGGTACACATGTCCTCCAGTCAGCCTATGATTCAGCAGACACGGTGGCAAGGGTTCAGTCCTCTTTGGTGAAGATACGGAGAAGATTATCACCAAACTACAGGACTCCAGTAAGGCTGTTCAGGCGGTACAGTCCATGTACAAACTGAAACAAAGGCCTTTTCGAAAACCTAATTTTTGAGGCCATGGGGGACAGCAAAAACAATCTCACTTCCAGCCTCAACAGCAACAGTGAGGTGGTTACAGTCACAGAGGTGCTTCTAGAGAATCCACAGGGCCCGCCTATCGATCTGCCAAATCGGCCCAAGCCGCTCTCCCCCCTTCCTCCACAGCCTGACTCCTTGTTGGACCCACAGCCTCCCATGACCCCTGCAGGGGAGGCGGTCAGAGGCCATTTTTCTCTCTGCACCAAGGGTTGGTGGGAGATCACCTCCGATAAGTGAGCCCTTCAGCTAATCGACAATGGACACTCGATAGAGTTCATCCAGTTTCCATCAGACAGGCCTCCCCATCCATCCCACTTCTCCCTGGTGCATACCAGGCTCGTCCAGGCAGAAATTCAGGCCCTGCTGCTCAAGAGAGCCATAGAGCCAGTTCCCCAGCTCAGAGGGGCACAGGCTTCCACTTGCACTTTTTTCTTGTGCCAAAAAAGACAGGGGATCTGCAACCCATACTGGACCTCAGCAACCTCAACCAGTTTGTGAAATACAAGTGGTTTTGCATGGTCACTCTCCAGAGACTGCTTCCCATGATACATCAAAGGGACTGGATGGCATTGCTGGACATGCAGGATGCCTATCTCCACATCCTCATGGCCAAGCTCCACAGGAGGTTCCTCAGATTCCACTTCCAGAGGAGGCATTACCAATTCAGGGCATTGCCTTTCGGCCTATCCTCAGCCCCTAGGGTCTTTACTAAGTGCCTCGCAGTGATTGCAGCAGCCCTTCGAAGGAAAGGACATTATGTCTTCCCCTACCTGGACAATTGGCTCTTGATGGCCCCATCAATCAAGCGGCTACAACGATCCATTCAGGACACCTGTTCTCACTGTCAGCATCCCAAAATCCTCCCTGGTCCCAACACAAACCATCCAGTTCATCGGAACACTATTCTATACCACTTAAAGGAGGGTCTTTTTGCCTCAGGACAGAGCTCTTCATCTTTGTGGCTTAGCTCACCACATCTCATCCATGCCATCTGTTCCAGCCAGGACTCTGTTACAGCTGTTAGGTCATATGGCAGCATCTATCGTTACAGTCCCTCTAGCAAGAATGCATATGAGCATGATTTAGTGGACTCTGCATGTCCAATGGGACCAGAGATGGGATGATTTGGACCAACTGGTCTCCATTACGGACCCGGTCCATCGAGAACTCAGTTAGTGGATGACATCTCCCTTCCTTGGGGAAGGGATGTCCTTTCAGAAAGGAACTCTGAACCAAGTTTTGACGTCCGATGCCTCAGGTGTGGGGGGTGCATACCTCAGCATTCACAGAATGCAGGGCTCCTGGTCAGTGAACAAGGAGGCTCTCCACATAAACATTCTGGAGATGTGAGCAGTTCTTTATGCCCTACAGGCCTTGAGCACAGTGCTGCACCCAGGACACCTTCTTGTACAGACAGACAATATGTCAGTGGTGTTCTACCTCAACAAACAAGGAGGCACTCACTCCTACCCCCTTTACTGGGAGGCAATGTGGGTTTGGAATTGTGCCATATCCCACCACCTAGAGATCTCAGTGACCATGTTTCAGGCATCCAAAATACTCTGGCCGACGCTCTCAGCTGCATTCTGCCCAGAGCACATGAATGGACCCTACTTCAGTCTGTCATCGCCACTCTCTTCGACAGATGGGGCAGACCAGAGCGTGACCTCTTTGCCTCCCCTATCAATGCAAAGTTGCCCAGTTTTTGCTCAGTAGATCCAGGGCCTGGAGTGTTCTGGTGAGATGCGTTGTCCCTCTCCTGGAGAGGGAAATACCTTTATGCCTTCCCTCTCCTTCAGAAGGTACTTCTCAGTTTGCCAGTGGAAGGAGCAACAATGATCTTCGTAGCCCCACTGTGGCCATGACAGATTTGGTTTCCATTGCTGCAACAGCTGGCTGCAGAACCTCCGATTCTCTTGCGACTGAGCACCCATTTGCTCTCCCAGGACGATGGGACCTTGGTTCATCTGAACCTTCGGTCTCTGCACTTCCATGCATGGCTTCTGAAGACATAGCCAGGATCCATTTCAGGGTCTCAGACAGAGTTGCTAATGTTCTGGTGGCTGCCAGGAAACCCTCAAACAGAGCCACTTATGCGATAAAGTGGAAGCACTTTTGTCTCTGGGCTGTGGCCCGTCGTCTTGATCCCACGGCCTATCCAGTGAACTCGTTCCTCAAGTACCTTTTGTTGCTACTGGGCTATTCCTCCATTAAAGTGCATTTATCAGCCATTTCTGCCTACCTTACCCCCATCCAAGGCAGAACTGTAGCGGAGATTGGAGATAACCCGTACATTTCTCAGGGGAATCCTATATATGAAACCCCCGATAAGGGACCCCATCCCTCCTTGGGACTTATTTTTCATGCTGGAAAAGCTGACCTTACTCCCGTTTGAGCCAGTTGCAGATTGTGAGCTTCGCTTTCTTTCTTGGAAAGCATTATTTTTAGTTGCTGTACTTCCGCTCGAAGAATTTCCTAGCTTCAGGCCCTGATGTGCATGAAGCCTTACTTAGTGTTCCACAAGGACCGGGTGGCCTTGAGGACTAATTCTAAGTTTTTACCAAAGTTGGTGTCCAAACTGACCCTAAATCAGGACACCCATCTCCCAGTATATTACCCTGACCACTCAAACTGGGTGGAGGCTCTTCTGCACACACTTTATTTTTTTTTTTACTTTTTATTTATTGAGTATGTACGTTACACATTCAATATATATTCACTAGGTTCCATGACATAGAAATCTTACATCAAATGTTTTATAAAGGATTATTGTAATATGTCCCCCTGTTACACCATGGTGGAGGTTTATCATATATCAGAAAATATAAATATACATATAGTTCCCAGGAGTTTATTTATAATTGGCATATTGCACCATGACCATGGACCTGTAACAAACAAAAATGCCCTCGATAAGCCCTGAGTGAATCACTCTTGAAATTGGTCAAAAGACCATTCAAAAGTCCATCTTAAAATGAAAAGTGTTCCAGGACAATTTTAGAAGACGTCCCATAACTGAAGTACTCTCCATGCAGGCAGAGAAGCAAAGATCAGAGCTATTTAGAACCCTAGACAAAATTGCAATATTCAAATTAAACTACAATCATATTTGCAAAAGCTCCCAAACATTCAACTTTCCAGCACTAAAGATTTTAAATCATTATTGAAAGTTCAGTTCAGTCCCCCTCAGCCTCAGATGCATCACTGTCCATCTGACTCTCAAAGTCCAATTTACTTTTCATGAGTCTCTTCCCGGCTTCATTCGGATCATGAAACATATATAGTTTACCTGCATAGCTCAGACGCAGTTTAGCTGGGTATAAAAGGACACAGGAAATCCCCAGTTGACGAAATTCTGCCCAGACTGCATCAAATGATTTGCAGCATTGACAGGTAGCATAGGAGATATTGGGGAAATAATAGATCCTGGAACTGTCAGGGAGTTGAATAAGCCCCTTCCTTTTAGCCACATGCAGGATCTGTTCATTGATTGTAGGTCCTGCACTAACAAGAATTATAGTCCGTGGAGTCCTGACCTGGGAGGGCCTATGATGAGGTGTAACCCTAAAAGCCTGATGAAGCAAACCATCTTCTTCTCCACACACTTGATGTCCATTGCATTCTGCAATTTTATCGTCCAGATCGAAAGGCTTTAGACGTTCTGATCAGCTTTTTGTTTCTTTTGCCCCTAGGATCCAGGGAGCTCCTGAAGCCAAACAGACTCTTTCAACATAGCTCGTCAACTGCATCTCCTTTTGTTACCAGAAGTACGACAAAGCCTTGCCGGGCTAGATGAAGGGTCAATCCACAAGGGGAGTAGTGGCTTCTTTTGCTGCCCTCAGGAATGTGCCTGTGGTTGACATCTATGCTGCAGCCACGTGGAATACTATCCAAACATTTATCAGACACTTCAGTGTGGACATTGCCTCTTGATGCAGAGCAGACTTCAGCCTAGTAATTGTGCAGGGATTCCTCTCATGAGGGTACTTTTCTCTTAGGGACAGCAAAGCATGGAAGTTGATCTTCGAAAACTGAAGGAGTGGTCCAAGACCTGGCAATTGAAATTCAATGCCAAAAAATGCAAGGTCATGCACCTGGGAAAGCATAACCCAAAGAAACTGTACTCAATGGGAGGAGAGCAGTTGGTGGCTACCAGACAGGAGCAAGACCTAGGGGTGATCATATCAGATGACCTCCAAGTCAGTAGACAATGTGAAAAGGCAGCACTAAAGGTTAGTGGTATCCTGGGATGCATAGGGAGGGGCATCACGAGCAGAAGACATGAAGTAATCATGTCGCTGTATCGGTCCCTGGTCAGGCCTCACCTGGAGTACTGTGTCGAGTTCTGGAGGCCACACCTCAGAAAGGACATAGATAGGCTAGAGATGGTACAGAGAAGAGCAACAAAGATGGTGCAGGGCTTGCTTCAGAAACCGTAAGAGGCAAGCCTGGATGACCTCAAATTATACTCCCTAGAACAATGCAGGAATCGTGGGGACATGATAGAAACATTCAAATACCATAAAGGCAACAACAGGGTGCACATGTAGAACCTCTTTCAGGTGAAGGACTATAGCAGGACTAGAGGGCACAACCTTCGACTTAAGGGAGGAAAGTTCATGGTTATGGAACCATGGAATAGCCTGCCGGAGGGGGTGGTGGGAGCCAAGACAGTGGGGGAATTCAAGTGGGCATGGGACAGTCACTGTAATATCCACAAGCAGGCAGCTAAGTAGCGGGGTCGGAAGCCAAGGGCAGACTTGATGGATCGTACAGTCCCCATCTGCTGACAACTTCTATGTTTCACTTTCTCCTTTCCTCCACCCGAGACTAGTCTGGTCTCCTGTACTGCTTGGGACTCAGTCCTATATGTGTTACCTGCTGCAAGAGCTGACTCTCGAAGTAAGATAGTACAGTTATGTAAGAACTTAATGTAACAGTAGATTTTCAAGAGAAGCTCTTGCAGCAGGTATGCTTCCTGCCCTCCTTCCCCCTAGAGGTTTTTCTCCTGCAATCGGTCTACATTGGCAACATTCTGATTGCTCTGTGATGTATTGGCCTTGGTTCTCTGTTTCTGATCACCATCTATCCTTGATGCTGGAGTCTCCAGCAGGAGAATGGAGGCACGCCGGGGACCGCCCACCCTTTATTCCATACGTGACATCGGGGACAGGCTGATGTTGGGGGGGGGGGAATCCTCGCCATAGACTGCTAGCTAGAAGTTTTCCATGGGGTCCTACCACCTACTGGCTTCAGTCCTATATGTGTTACCTGCTGCAAGAGCTTCTCCGAAGATCTACTGTTATGGTAAGTTCTTATATAACTGTACTTTTCACCCCTTATCACAGCCTTGGAGTGTATCCCACTGTATAGGGTCTGAGACTTCTGATAAACTATTGTCCTGTAGAACTTGTGGGATGCAAGTATAAAGAGCCTATTTGATTTTCCACAGGGACCAGGTGGCTATGCGTACAAATCCTAAGTTTTTACCCAAGGTGGTTTTGGAGTTTACTTTGAATCAGACTGTACACTTGCCAATGTATTATCCTGAGCATTCCAATCAAGGGATGCACTTCTGCACACATTAGATGTGCACCGAATTTTGCGTCATTACACAAATCAGACAAAGTCAGTCCATACAACGGATCAGCTTTTCATTTCTTTTGCACCAAAGAGAGAGGGCACAGCAGTTTCAAAGCAGTGTTCATCCAAATGGTTGGCAAACCGCATTCTGTTCTGTTATCAGAAGTATAATAAACCCCTTCCGAGGGAAGTTAAAGGGCACTCCGCCAGAGGCATGGCTGCATCTTCAGCTTGTTTCAGGAATGTCTCTGCCGCAGACATTTGTGCGGCAGCTACTTGGGGCCCTGTCCATACTTTCTCTAAGCCTTGCAGTCTGGACATTGCCTCTGGATGCAGGGCAGGCTTTGGACTAGCCATCTTTCAGGGCCTTCTGTCTTAGTTCCCTGCTTTTTCTGCGGACCTTTTCCTGCCTCTCGTGTTAACATCTTTCCTTGACTTACACTGCTTAGGACTCAGTCCTAATGGTTAGTGTCTACTGCAAGAGCCCTCTCGAAGAAAGATAGTATAGTTATGTAAGAACTTACCGTAACAGTATGTAACCCCTAGGTGGCGCTATCCCAAGGGCTACTACCCCTGCCTGCGTGGCTAGTAGCAGGTTAAGGGGCCTGAGTTCTGAAACGGATGCCTACATCCGGAGATCAGGGTTGGAACTGGTCAAACTAACCTGGGCATAGCCCTCTGGGACACTGTAACCCCCCTCTTTCCCTTCCAGTGGCCTGAGCAAAATACGATAATCACTTTCACAGTACCCCTTGTACACCATACCAGTACCCACACTGTTTGCACTTACCACCAGGGCTGGTTCCTCTGGCTCAACCCTGGGGACCCCCTGTAAAACAAGGTTATGCACTGTAAATAGCAACAGTACAGTACTCTTGGCACAAACTGGAACCACAGTCAGGTTAAATGCAGCAAAAAAAGTCAGATCTGATTTATTCAGGGGACTTGAAAAAGGAAGGGGCGTAATCAGGTTGATTGGCTTAAAGGCTATATTAATCAAACAGTTATGCATGCACTTTAAGTCCTCACACAGTCACACACTCTGGGTACCCAGGTAGGAAAATGGTGGGCTAGCCAGGAACATTGCAGCTGGTTGGGGCCCTGTGATGGAAGAAAGCAACACGCACAACACACACTACTTGTGATCCAGAGCCGGGGGCTCAGTTCATGAAAGAAAAAGCAACAAGACAATCAGATGACAACACTTCAGATTTAGTTATTGTTGCAGGGAGCTATCCTGATATTTACTCATGATACCCAATACTGGACACAGGCAGGACAGGGCCCACACGAATCACCGAGGCATCGTTCCTGTTCAAGTGTTGAGCAGGGAGCTGATCCCCAGGCAGGTCTCTCGTCGATGACGTTCTCTGTGCAGTGGGTAGTCGGGCTGGGCCAGTGTGGCAAGGCCCAGGTCCAAGCCCAATGGAGATGATTTTGGATTCAGTCCATGGGGCTGGATGCGGCTTCCAGCAAGCAGAATACAGTTCAAACCACAGTGGGGAACCAAATCGTGATCCACTAGCAGCACACAGCACATTTACACGTAAGGAAACTCCACTGTTCCAGGCAAAAGGCTCTTTGGTTGCAATTACAGAATCTCTGCACAATCCGGGAGTTCAGAGGTGGCTGGAAGTCCAGATAGGCAGGCTCCATTTTTAGAGCCCCAAATGTACTGATTGGCTCATTTCAGCAGTCCAGGACCAAGATGATGGAAACAAACAGAACTGTCCATGCTGCAAAGATGGCAGGTTAGAACAAACTGTAATATTATTACTACTCTAACAAATGATCAGCAAACAAGCACATCTTCTAACAGAGCTCCCTTTTAGATTAATTATGACTGCAACCCAGGCAACTCTTAAAGAGACAGTACACAGAGGCTATATAGGCGCACTCTGGCAATCACATTTAAACTGCAAAAACGCAGGATACCAGCCTGGCAGTGAGCGTTTAGACAAGCTCAAGGAAGACTTTTTGGGAACCCCTATTTGTAGTGGGGCTACAAGTAGATCTTTGAGAGAAGCTCTTGCAGTAGGCAGGCATTTTCCCTGCCTCCTTCCCCCTGCTGCTGCTTCTTTTCAGCCTGTCTGTTAGCTCCAGGAGCCCACTCCTTCTCCTGTCACACCTTCTTAGGTCTCCTGTGGGAGAACTGGAGGACGGGCGTGGGGACCACCCATTATATAGCATCGGGCCGATGGCCATGTGACGCCAGGTGGGTGGTCCCCTGCCAGCCACTGTTAGCTAAAGTTTTCCGTGTAGTCCTAGCACCTGGCTGCTCAGTCCTAATGGTTACTGCTTACTGCAAGAGCCTCTCTCGAAGATCTGGTGTTATGGTAAGTTCTTACGTAACTGTACATCTCACTTTGAGGGGGAGCTCTTGCAGCAGGTAATACCATTAGGACTAAGCCACCAAGTGCTGGACTCCCACTGAAAAAAAAACTTCTATGGTGAGACCGCCCTAACATTAGCTCCGTCCCTGGCGTGAGCTGTGGTATAAAGGGGGCGGCCCCCTGGCACCACCTCAGTTCTTTTCCCGCTGTTGACCCGCTAACATTGGATCCACAGACGCCATTGTTGCAGTCGACCGCCATTTTGCACCTCGCGCAGTTTACTCGTTAGTTCATTTTCTTCAGAAAAGAGCATGTCTTCAACAACTTCTCAGTGGCAAAAGTGCACAGGTGGGAAGCAGATCCCAGTGAGGGACGACCACTCTGCCTGCCTGATCTGCCTAGGCCCAGACCACCGGTCTGACGACTGCCCACACTGCCAAAAGTTTAATAGTAAAACCCCCTGATTCACCACCTCAAGACGCTCAAGGCCTATCTGCTGGAGCAACAAGTGGCTGCCATGCAGAGGACCCAGTCAGGGCATAGTTCTTCCTCCTTAGCCAGAGAGTCTCCCCTCAAGGAGAAAAGATTGGAGGGAAACACCATCACCCGAAGAAGGAGAGAGCCAGGTTGGAGTCCCGCCCAAAGTCCCCTCACAGGACTTCTGCTTCCTCCACCTCCGGTGAGAGGTCAGAGTCAGTTCCCTCAGATACCACAATCATTTTAAGGGTTACTCAGAAGAAAACTACCACCTCATCACACTCTAAAGGTAGGAAGTCTTCATCACAGGGGTGTTCATCTGCCCAAGTTCCCTTGGTGCACCGACCCCACAAGACCTTGCATGGGTCAACTCAACAGGGACAGTCATCTGCTTCAGGCAAACCTTTTGAACCCATCGCCTGTAAGCACTCTGGATCGTCCGATAGGCATAAAGGATCGGATGACTCCACTAGATGCCAGGAGGTCGTCAGGTACTGAACGCCTCCTCCACCCAAGGAAAGGGTAACATCAGCCTCCGAAGGTAGGCAGACTACCAGGCACTCCGATTCCATGTCAGAAATGGATCATGCACCGCCAGCCAAAGAGTGTCTGTCAGCCCTGGATGACCGGTCATCAGCCCAGGTGACCAAGGCCCCAAAGGACAAAACACCAGGGGTCGTGGATGCCCAACCACTTCCCCCACATCCTCCTAAGGAGCTGAGCACCAGACCACAAGGGGGCTTGGCTCTGCCAGACAAGACCCCATCAAGTCTGATGTCAGAGGCACCAACCGACAAGGTACCCCAGGACCAGACTTCGGCTCCCGAAGGTCCACAGGGTCCAACGCCTGTCTCCTCGAGCCTACCAAACCTGATGCCTCCACCTCCAGTCGTCCCATTGGCAGCGGTGGGGGTGCTTTTCAATGCATGGTGGAACACCATAAAAGGGGATTTACTCCCCAAACCCAGGGACCCATCCCCAGTTTGGCCACCATCCAGGGATCAGTCGCCTAAGCTACCTCCCCTGCCAATGGAACATCTGCCGCCCGATGAGGATGATAGGCGGACGCCCGGTCCAAATGGCAAAAAGAGGTACCCATCGTTCATCCCATCCACTAGTGGATGCCTGCTATCTTTCTCTAGAGAGGACACTGGAGACTCCTCCTCAGTGTACTCCTCCAAGGATGAGCTACCTATTCCTTCTCCAGATCCAAGAAGAGACTTGCCAAGGTCACCTCTGGATGACCCTTCCTTCTTGGACATTATGAGTCATATCCAAGCCCTGTACCAGTGGGATAGAGAAGAGCTGGATCCAGAATGGCGCTGTCTGGCAAAATTTCTGGGGGCTACTGACCCAAAACCCTTGGTCATCCCCTCACTGGTGGAGTCCTTCCAAGATGTCACCAAATGACAGTACCAAGAAAAGCAGACAGGCTCTATAAAACTCCTAAAGGGGAGCCTTTCTTAGGCCAGCATCCAAAAGCTGATTCTATGGTACTGACTGCTGTGCACGGCAAGGCACAACAACCAAGACACATGAGCGCCCAGCCCCCAAATCCTGAGTCCAAAAAGCTGGACCAGATGGGCCGCAGGTATATTCATCGGCTACCTGCACGGTCTGGTCATTGAATTTTCTTGCCCACATGGTTACATACCAGAAGTCACTGTGGGCAAATGCAATGGATCTGGCTAAGGCCCAGCCAGACTTGGAGGGCAAGACAGAACTCCTGGCTGTCATACAGTCAGGTATGGATGATGACAAGCATGTGCTGAGGAACTCTTACGACTCTGCAGATATGGCAGCAAGGGCAGTGGCAACAGGTATTTACATGAGGAGGCAATCCTGGCTGAGAGTTTCTGGTTTCCACCAGGATTTGCAAGATGCCATCTTGGATGCTCCCTTTCAGGGACACGTCCTCTTTGGCCAAAAGACAGAGAAACTAATAACAGGACTGCAAGACTCTGGCAAGGCAAAGTCTGAAGTCCATCGTATGTATAGGTCAGAACCACAGGCTACCCGGCGCCGTCCCTTCCGGAAGACCCAGGGACAGCAGGGAAGATGCCAGCCACAGCACAAGGGAGGCTTTAAAAGAAGAGGCCCCAGGTTCCTTTAGGTGCCCAAGGCCCCAAAAATCCCAAGGCTCCCAGACCTCCCCTGCCAATCCCTTTGCAATGGCATGACTCCCTACCGACCCCCCCTCCTCTGGAGGAAGTGCAGGGGGAGGCGGTAGGAGGGAGATTCTCCCTTTACCAATCCGGATGGTCCAATATCACATCAGATCAATGGGTTCTACAGATAGTAGAGAGAGGATACTTCCTGGAATTTATCCACATTTCACTGGACAATCCACCAGTCCCCTCCCACTGCTACCCCTCACACGTGGCTCTTCTGCAGGCAGAGATACAGGCCTTGCTAGACAAAAGAGCTATCGAGGAGATCCCCTATGGTCAAAGAGGCAAGGGGTTTTACTCTCACTTCTTCCTAGTCCCGAGAAAGATGGAAGACCTCCATCCCATTCTGGATCTGAGCCAGCTAAACACCTTCATCAAATACAAAAGGTTCAGAATGGTAACCTTAGTGAACCTGTTGCCTATGCTCCATCACAGAGACTGGCTTAGCTCCCTAGATATGCAGGATGCTTATATGCATATAAAGTCCCTGCCATCCCACAGGAAGTACCTTCACTTCACCTTCCAAGGAGGGCACTGCCAGTTCAGGGCACTTCCATTTGGTCTGTCATCAGCACCAAGGGTTTTTACCAAGTGCCTGGTAGTAGTGGTGGCGGCCCTAAGGATAGGAGGTCACTTTGTCTACCCCTACCTGGACGATTGGCATCTCACAGCTTCATCAGAAGACCAGTTAAACAGGACGATGGAGGAGACGTTCAGTCTATTCCGGAATTTGGGCACTTCCTTAAATCTGCCCAAGTCACACCCATGGCCTGCTCAGAGGCTACAGTACATAGGGGCAGTCCTGGACACCATCCAAGGGAAAGCCTTTCTTCCCACAGACAGGGCAACCAGGCTAAGGGAGGTCGCTCACAGGGTGATGGATTCAGATCGGGTCACAGTGAGGCTGATTCTGCAGCTTCTAGGTCATATGGCCGCAGCCATAGCCACAGTTCCCCTCGCACGTTTGAGTTTGAGGATCCTGCAGTGGCACCTCAGAGTACAGTAGGACCAAGGCATGGATGAACTCGAAGAGCCCATCCGGGTCTCCAGTGCAGTCCATCAGTCCCTGACTTGGTGGGTCACCCTGGCCCATTTGGACAAAGGGGTTCCCTTCCAGCGACCCAGCCCACATCAGATCCTAACTATGGATGCCTCGGGACTGGGATAGGGAGCACATCTTGCTTCTTGGAATTCAATGGAACAGACTCTCCACATAAACATCTTGGAGATGAGAGCCATACTATATGCCCTACAAGCCTTACAAGGAGTACTCCTTACTGGGCCCCTTCTTGTCCATTCAGACAAAACTCCAGTAGTCTTCCATCTCAACAAGCAAGGGGGCATGCACTCTTATCCCCTATGCAGAGAGGCAATGAGTGTGTGGACTTGGGCAGTGGAACACAGCCTTGAACTCATGGCAGTCCATGTTCCAGGGATTCACAACATACTCACAGCCTAAGTCGCTCTCAGTCTCAGAGTCATGAATGGGAACTACAGCAAGAGGTCACAGATGACCTCTTCGAAAGGTGGGGTCGACCAGAGCTGGACTTCTTTGCATCCCCACACAATGCCAAACTGATCAATTTCTACTCACTAGATCCAGGGCCTGGTGTTTTTTGGTGAGACACATTGTCCCTCTCTTGGACAGGGAGGTTTCTGTATGCCTTCCCTCCCTTTCCCCTTCTTCAGAGAATCCTGCTCAAGCTGCAGGCAGAGGGTGCCCAGATGATCCTGATTGCACCCTTCTGGCCTTGACAGATTTGGTTCCCACTGTTACAACAGCTGGCATCAGAACCACCGGTTCAGTTGCCCCTGCCCACTCACTTGCTCTCCCAGGAGCAAGGGATGTTGGTCCATCCGGCCCTCTGATCCCTCATGGCTCCTGTGGGCTTAGCTAGGGATAGATTTGGAGTATCTCTACGAGTAGCAGAGGTGCTCGTGGCAGCGAGAAAACCCTCTACCAGGGCCATGAAGTGGAAGCGCTCGTGCTTGTGGGTGTCCCCCCATTCTCTGGATCCCCTCACTTGTCTGGTGGAATCTGTGCTGGAGTATCTTCTCTACCTATCGGATTTGGGCCTTAGCTACTTGTCCATTAATGTGCACCTCTGTGCATTATCAGCTTATCATGCATCACTGAATGGGAAGACTCTGGCACAGTTGAACCTATGCAAGACCTTTCTGAGGGGCATCTTGCATATCAAACCTCCCCGGAGAGACCCTGTGCTACCTTGGTACCTCCTATTTGTTTTGGAGAAACTTACCTTGCCCCCCCTTTGAACCAGCCGCAAGTTGCGAGCTATGCCTTCTCTCTTGGAAGGTGTTGTTGTTAGTCGCTATTACTTCAGCTCGGAGGATTTCTGAGCTGCAAGCTCTGACATATAAAGAGCATTATCTTATTTTTCACATGGATAGGGTAGCCCTGCATTCAAACCCTAAGTTTCTTCCGAAGGTAGTATCTGAGTTCATGTTGAACCAAGACATCCAACTACCAGTTTATTATCCAGAGTACTCAAACAGAGAAGAGGCCTTGTTACACACTCTGGATGTACATAGAATCCTTCATTACTATTTGGCCTAGACCAGTTCCTCCAGAAAGACAGACTAGTTGTTTGTCTGGTTTGCCCACACAAAGGTTGGGGAACCAGTGACGAAGCAGATGCTGACTAAGCGGCTCGGGAATTGTATCACATTCTGTTATTAGCAGTACAACGAACCCTTACCGGGACCAGTTAAGGGACACTCCACCAGAGGGATAACAACATCTTTCACTTCGCTCAGAAATGTAGCGACATCTTTCGCTTCGCTCAGAAATGTTTCCTCAGTGGACCTCTGTGTGGCTGCTACTTGGTGTTCAGTGCACACTTTTGTTAGGCACTACAGTCTGGACATTGCTTCTAGAAGGAGAGCAGGTTTTGGCCTAGCAGTCCTTCAGGGACTCCACCTAATTGCCTACAGCTCTGCAATACTGTCCTCCACCCTTCTGACCTGGGTCTCTTCTTGGGTATTAGTACAGTTACGTAAGAACTTACCCG
Source organism: Neoceratodus forsteri (assembly GCA_016271365.2). Taxonomy (NCBI): domain Eukaryota; kingdom Metazoa; phylum Chordata; order Ceratodontiformes; family Ceratodontidae; genus Neoceratodus; species Neoceratodus forsteri. Next base: position 240,332,702 of record CM057449.1, on the reverse strand, counting down.
TAACAATAGATCTTCGAGAGGAGCTCTTGCAGCAGGTGGCTTTCCCACCCACCTGCCCCCAGGGACTAATATTACATTTTCTCTTTGGGGATAGGAGATCCTCCTCGGTTCTCCATCTCTTTTCAACCGGGTCTCTGGCGGGAGAACTGAGGTGGTGCTGGGTGACTGCCTCCTTTATACCAGGTCTGACGTCAGTGCGGAGCCGACATCTGGGGTGGTCTCCCATCATAGACTGCTAGCTAGAAGTTTTCCGTGTGGTCCTAGTGCCTGGCTTCTTAGTCCTAATGGCATTACCTGCTGCAAGAGCTCTTCAAAGATCTACTGTTACGGTAAGTTCTTACATAACTGTACTTTGTCCACCACTCTTAGGCCTTTAAAAACCTCCGGGTCTAAGCTAAGCTAAGTGGTTCGGCTGGTAAGTCGTCTTTTGGTTCTTCTGACGACCGCACAGCCCCAGTACTCACATCAGACCTGGACTCATGGTCCGGCGTTGGTCTCTCCAACCAGCACCAGTTGCCATGTAAGCTGCAGGTGCCACAGGAGGAATCTCCCCCGCACTACTCCACCACCTACGGTGGACCCTCCAGCCTTGCCTACTCTTCTGGAGCTGGAGGAGCAGCCACCTGCTGACCCTAGTGATAGGTCAGTGCCGGTCTGCCCAACACTGGAACTCTCCACACCAGACCTTCCTAGGGATCCTCTGGCCCCCATGCCTCAGGTGCCTTTGTCTGGGCCTGTTGCGCTCCTCCCCAGATTATGGAGGGGCCTTCTGGGCTGACGCTGGTTTCCTTACCGCAGGCCCGCCTTCTAACCCTGTTCAGCTGGGATCTTTGGGTGTCCCTTCAGGGCCTTCACTGGGTCCCCCTCCCACGGACATGCCTTCCCTTTTTTTTTTTTATATATATATATTTACTTTAGTTTTCCAAAATACAGTACATTTCATGTTTTAGGTTTTCTTCTCAGCATTACATTCTAGTTTCATACAATTTATTTCATTTCATAACATATTCTATTATCTCTTAATCTCTATTGCTCCATTTGTGTATTATTTTGACTTGTTATGAGTTAATCATAAAAATGATCAGAGGTTCCAGTTTGTCTAGCTTAAACTATTCAAATCACAAACAAATTGTTTTAACTTTAACACTGATTCTACTGGAGCTGTGCAATGTATTGTTCTGAACTTCTCTGTTCTCAGCCTAGTGTCAACTTCAGGTGATCTTCCCCATCACCTATTGTGGAGGGGGGAGGCCTCGGGTCCCTGGGAGTGTATTGTCATTCTGCTTGCTCACAACCCCTGTGCTTGTCTATGTGACTCCCCCCCGGATTCTTTGTTTATTAGGAAGGGAACTAGGATCCTAGGTGATAGGTTTAAATGCTTCATTGGCAAGCATTTAAACTAGACAAGGGGGGAGGCACTGAAAAGGAACAGGGAAATCCTAGCCCCCCCCCCACAAAACTGGGTAGTTATCAAGGTAAACACCAAGGAAGATAAGTCAATAGGGAGCAGGACTGGGGTAAATGGAGAAAAAGGCAGTAAGGACAGGGAGGGGGCTAAAAGGGGTAAGGCCATCAAAAAATGGAGGGCAATGAGTACCAGAGCCCTTAGTCTGGGTAACAAGTTCTCTGAACTGGTGGCCTTGATGGAAGAGGGATGCCTGGATATTGTGGCAGTCACAGAAACATGGTACACAGAGAACCATGACTGGGATGTCACCATAGCAGGGTACACAATCTACAGGAGGAACTGGGAAGGTAAAGAAGGAGGAGTAGCTCTCTATGAAAGGGACAGGATCAAAGCAATGGAACTAAAAGGTAAACAGGGAGGAGAGGAGGCACTGTAGGTCACCCTAGAGACAGGGAAAGACACCACAGTCCACACAGGTGTTGTATACAGACCCCCATCTCAGGGGGAGGAAATGGACAAGGAAATGATAGAAGGCATCCTTAGAATGGCAGAAAAAAGGGGAGATATTGCTGATGGGGACTTGACTATGCCAAATGTTAGCTGGAGCACCTTTGCTGCAGCCACATCCAAAAGCAGGGTCATTCTCAATGCTCTGCAGAGGGCATGCTAGTGTTGAAACCCACTTGGGAGAGAGCAGTCTTAAACCTGGTACTCTCAAACAGGGACGGAGGGAGGTTCTCAGATTTAGAAGTGGGTAGCCATCTGGGAACAAGCGACCACCAAACAGTGTGGTTCACGATAAACATAGCCATAGAGTCAAGCCATACAAAAGCGAGGGTATTGGACTTTAGGAGAGCTGAATTTGGCAGAATAGGAGAGTACCTCAGAAAAACACTAGCAAATGGGCAAGAAGGGAAGGGTGGAGAAACAATAGGGAAAAATCAAAACTGCCGCCACAGAGGCAACAAGCCTTTGTGTGAAGCAAATAAATAAAACTAAACAAAGGAAAAAAACACTATGGTTCTCAAAAGAGGTGGCAGGGAAGGTTAGGGAGAAAAAGATAGCATTCAGGAAGTATAAGTGTCACCTCTGGGTGGTGCTACCCGAAGGGCTACTACCCCTGTCTGCTTGGCTAGTTGCAGGTTAAGGGGCCTGGGTAATGAAACCGGTGCCTTCCCCCGGAGGCCAGAGTTGGTATTGGTCAAGCTAACCTGAGCAAAGCCCTCCGGGACACTGTAACCCCCCTCTTTCCCTTCTAGTGGCCTAAACACTGTACAATAATCACTTTCACAATATTCCTACTACACCATACAAGTACCCACACAGTTTGCAGTTACCACCAGGGCTGGTTCCTCTGGCTTAACCCTGGGGACTCCCTGTAAAACAAGGTTAAGCACAGCAAATAGCAACAGTACAATACTTTTGGCTCAGACTGGAACCACAGTCAGGTTAAATGCAAACAAAGTTAAATCTGATTTATTCAGGGGACGTGAACAAGGGAGAGGCATAATCAGGTTGATTTGCTTAAAATCTGTATTAATCAGACAATTATGCATACAGTTCAGAGTCCCTACACAGTCACACACTCTGAGCACCCAGGTAGGAAAATGGTGGGCTAGCCAGGAAAGTTGCAGCTGATTGGGGCCCTGTGGTGGAAGAAAGCAACATGCACAACACACACTATCTGTAATCTGGAGCCGGAGGGCTCAGTTCATGAAAGAAAAGGCAACAAGACAATCAGATGACAACACATTTAGATTTAGCTGTTGTTGCAGGGAGCTACCCTGATGTTTACTCATGATACCCAATACTGGACAGAAGGCAGGATGAAATTAAGACTGCAGGCTGTTGAGCTGGAGTGCCCAGAGAAGCAGGGCCCACATGAATCACCAAGGCGTCATTCCTGTTCAAGGCATTGAGCAGGAGGCTGATCCCCAGGCCGGTCTCTCGTCGAAGACTTTCTCTGCGTAGCAGGTATCCTGGCTGGGCCAGTGTAGCAGGGCCCAGGCAAATGGAAATAGATACGGATTCAGTCCGTGGAGCTGGATACAGCCTCCAGCAAGCAAAACACAGTTCAGACACACAGTGGGGAATCAAATCATGACCCACTATAAGCACACAGCATATTCACATGTAAGGAAATTCCACTGTACCAGGCAAATGGCTCTCCGGTCGCAATTACAGAATCTCTGCACAATCCTGGAGTTCAGAGGTAGCTGGAAGACCTGACAGGCCAATCACATTCAGCAAATCTTCAGTCTTCTTCAGGTTAAAGCCTGGTCACAATTCAGTGACTTAATTCGCTCTCCAAATTCGGATTCAGTCCGAAAAAAGCACAAGTTCCCTTCCAGGAACAGCAGGCAGGCATGCAGGTCAAACTCAGGTCTTTCCACAGTTCTGCACAAATCCACTGTGGATTGCTGCTCGAACTATCTCGAGCTGTTACTTCTTCACTTCCCAACTTAGATCTAACTGAAACTGCAAGCAGTGTGGGACTTTCCCCAAGATCCAAAAGGTTCGGTTGGCTGATCTGTCAGTCACAACAAGGGCTCCCCCTCCAGGTTATTTTAGGCGCCAAAAGCCCAAAACTACAATTCCTACAAGTTTTATCCCCACCAAGCCTCTGTGGGCAGGCTCCATTTTAGAGTCCCAAATGTACTGATTGGCCCATTCTGCAGTCCAGGACCAAGATGATGGAAACAAACAGAACTGTCCATGCTGCAAAGAAGGCAGGCTAGAACAAACTGCAATATTAGTACTACTCTAACAAATGATCAGCAAACAAGTACATCTTCTAACAGAGCTCTCTCTCAGATTAATTATGCCTGCAATCCAGGCAGCTTTTAAAGAGGCAGTACACAGAGGCTATACAGGCACTCTCTTGCAATACATTTAAACTGCTAAAACGCAGAACACCAGCCTGGCAGTCAGCATTTAGGCAATCTCAAGGAAGACTTTTCAGGAATCCCCATTTGTTGGGGGGGTTACGCCCTTCCTTGCCTGGAGAAAACTTGGCGTCCTCGTCAAGTCTGTACCATCATGAATCAGTTAACATAACTTATTACTTCACTACACTTCATGATACTATATCCATAAGGACAATACTTATGCATGTTTCATACAAGTAATACTGATTCCACTATGAATTAACATACTTGTGACATCACAATACTGATTCATGTTATAACTTCCTGTACATTAAACAATGTAGGAGGGGGCCCTTCTCTATCAACTGACTTGGGGCTGGATGGGGCAGGGGCACCATACTGAGAAGGAAGAACAATCAACCTGGAATTGGCCATTAAGCTCAGTTTGGGTAGTGAGCTCTGAGAAATATAAATACCTTTGTGAACCACATTGAGAGGCAAATCCACTGGCCTCCCAGGAGAATCATAACTGAAGCGCAATACTGGCTTGACAGCTTGGCCAGTCTTTCTGGTGGGAACAGCCACAGTCTCTGTACTTTCAGCACTCACTTTGGCGCTTTTGTCATTCGTGAGGGGTGCCTCTGCACAGATGGGAATGTGCAAACTAGGAGCACTGTCAGCTCCTTGCTCTGTAGGCTCTGTTTCCACACCACTTGGCTCATTTAGAGAAGATTCTGGCACAATTAGGCTTCGTGGCACCGAAGGGGGGCTGTCAGCACTCTCATATTGTTGTTCAAGTTCTGGTGTGTCACCAGGGAGACTCAGACCATTAGCCCCTTCTTCGGGCAATTCACACAGTTCCACAAAACACAGAGAGTCCGCAACCTCAGATGTGATGCTTTGCACCTCACTTTCAGGGAGCATTGGCTCTAACGGCGAAGCTGGGGGGTTAGGTAGTCTGGAAGGCCCAGCTTCATCCCCACAATTAGTCATAGGGTTACCTCGAAACAACTGACTCAATTCATAGGAAGGGTAATAGGCATTGTCACACTCACTATCGTCAGAGGTGGACTGACAGTCACTATCATTTTGGGCCTGCTGCGGGGGGAAACCTTAACTCTGTAACTACCGGGGTAGGTTGACTCTGTCTCTTTTTTGCAGCAGCACACGTCACCGGCCCAGGGGAGGCAATGTCTGCAGGCTCAGCTTCAATAATAACTTGGCCGATAGGCAGCAAGTGGTTACGGTGCGTGGTCTTGACAGCTTTGGAGTTATTCTCTGGGTGTACCTTGTATACTGGTAGATCATCCAGCATTCCAACTACTACATGAGGAAGATGGTGCCACCTAGCAGCAATTTTGTGCTTGCCATGTAGTCCTAAATTCCATAACAGCACACAGTCTTCGGGCCGTAGCTCTTGAGCCTTTACTTTCTTGTCGTGCCTCTCTTTGTTGGCAATATTTCTTTTAGCGGCCATTGTCTGGGCCAGTTGATATGCATGGTTCAATTGAGCTTTCAGTTTCTGTACATACTGCAGGTAGTTTTCAGCTCTGACCCCATCTGGAGAAACCTCAAAATAGACATCAACTGGTAGGCAGGCCTCCCTCCCAAACATGAGGTGGTAGGGGGAGAACCCAGTAGCGTCATTTTTGGTGCAATTGTACGCGTGTACCAAGGTGCTAATCTGCTGGCTCCACTTATGCTTGTCTTTTGGGTGGAGGGTGCCCAGCATGTCTAGAAGGGTGCGGTTAAAACATTCTGGTTGAGGGTCCCCCTGCGAGTGATAGGGGTGGTTCTTGACTTCTGCACCCCCCACAGAGAGAGCATTTCTTTGATTAGCCAACTTTCAAAGTCTCTGCCTTAGTCAGAGTGGATCCGCTGGGGGTACCATAGTGGACAAAGAAATTTTCCACTAGCATCTTGGCCACGGTAGAGCCCTTTTGATCTTTAGTTGGAAAAGCTTGTGCATACTGTGTGAAATGATCTGTAACCACTACCACATTGCCAATATTCTGCTGATCAGGTTCTAAACACAAAAAGTCTATGCAAACCAGTTCCATGGGGGTGCTGGTAGTAATATTGACAAGGGGGGTAGCCCTCTGAGGCAGGGCTTTCCTTTTCAGGCAACGACTGCAGGTCTTTACATGGTGCTCAACATCGGCCCCCATCTTGGGACAGTAGAATCGAGATGCCAGGTCGAGAGTTCTTTCAATACCGAGGTGCCCCATGTGATTGTGGAGGGACCTCAGTACCAAATCTTTAAAAGCCATGAGCAGGACCAATTGCTACTTGTCTACTCGACCACTGTGATCCACTGTCTCTCTGTATAACAACTGATTGTGTAACTTCAACCTGGGGCCTTCTTTAAACAATAGGGCAGTTCACAAGTCAGGGGAATGCAACTGGGACACATCTTTCCCCACACGTAGGGCATCAAGGGCTGGCTGATTCATAGGATCTTGGGACTGAGCCCACTGGATGCTGTCATTGTCAAATTGAGGTAGTGCACTAATATCTAGAGGAGAGAAATGGCAATGGGCAGCTGGTGGTATGCAGTTATCAGGAGGGCCCAAGCAATCTACTAAACAGTCCACTGTGTCCGTAGACATCTGTTCATCTCTATCAAACTTTTGGCACAATGCTCAGATGTCAGGTTCAGACAACCTGACCCAATCACTCTTGTAGACTGGCCTTCATGACAGGGCGTCAGTATCAATATGGTTCAGTCCTGGCCTGTATTTGACAGCATAATCATAGGTTGATAAAGCAGAGAGCCACCGGTGCCCAGTGGCGTCCAACTTAGCTGAAGTCTGTAAATAGGTTAATGGGTTATTGTCAGTCTTCACCAATATCTTTGCCCCATAGAGGTACTCATGAAACTGGTCAACAATAGCCCATTTTAGGGCAAGGAACTCCAGCTTGTGCACCGGATAGTTTCGTTCTGACAGGGTCAAGTTCTTGCTGGCAAAAGCCACTGGTCTCAAACCATCCTCATGGTCTTGATACAGCACAGCTCCTAGGCCCTGCAGACTAGCATCCGTATGCAGCACATAGGGCTTGGTAGGGTCAGCATAGGCAAGGATGGGGGTGTGGGTGAGCTGGTATATGACTTCGTGAAAGGCTGCTTCACATTCAAGTGTCCAGCAGGGCCCAAAAGGTTCACCTGTTTGGAAGTATACTTTCTCGGGTTCTTTGACAGCTCCTTTCTTGTATTTACGGTTAGTAGGGGGGGTAACTCTGGGTGAGATTCAGGAGCAGGCGAATCACCTTGGAATAGTCTTTTATGAACCTGCGGTAGTAGCCACAGAACCCCAGGAAATGTAGTTCTTTAAAGTTATTGGGCTGGGACCAAGTAGTCAGTGACTCGACCTTACTGGGATCAGTCTCTATCCCTTCTGCAGACACTATGTGCCCCACATACTTCACGGAGGTTTGAAAAAATTGGCATTTGTCAATGGACAGCTTGAGGCCGAAGTCTTCCATTTGGTCTAGGACTTTAAACAGTCGGGTCTCATGCTCCTCTAATGTGCGTCCAAACACAATGACATCATCTAGGTAGACTAGGCATTCCAGCAAGTTCATATCTCCCACTGCACGTTCCATCAGTCACTGAAAGGTGGCCGGGGCACCTGAAATCCCCTTTGGAATTCTCAGGAATTCGTAGAACCCCAAAGGACAGATGAAGGTGGTTTTCTCACAGTCCTCTGTGGCCATCAGAATCTGGTAATATCCGCTGCGAAGATCCAGTACTGATAACCATTTACTCCCATTCAAGCAATCCAGGGCATCTTGCATATGGGGCATGATGTATTGATCTGGGACGGTCCACCGGTTCAGGGTTCGATAATCAACAAACATCCTCACCAACCCATTCTTCTTGTGCACAACCACAATGGGAGAGGCATATGGGCTCCTTGATTCCTGTATCATGCCAGCAGCGAGCATTTCCTGCAGGTGTCTCCTCACATCATCTGTGTCCACTGGGGCGAGGTGTCAGGATCTCTCTCGAAATGGCCGGTCATCATGCAGGTGTATATGATGCTCTGCACCCTGGACACACTCCACGTCCCATTCTTTTAACGAAAACACTTGGTCTCTCTGGGTGAGTTTCTTGCTAATCCTAGCCTTCGATTCAGCTGGCAGCGGGGAATCACCAAAGTCAAATAAGTCCGGGGGCACTCTCTCCTTTTGGCCAGAGTACTTGTTATTGGATAATACGGCAGTGTCTGCACAGTGTACTGTAGCTAGAGTGCACCCTCTGTTCACCTGGACCTCCTGATCTGACACATTTTTAATCTGGACCATCACTCGTGCATAGGCATGGGCACTGGCAGGCAAGATGCTGGGTTTAACCAATAATCCTTCTGGCAACTTTCCATCACCTGGTGCATCCAACGTTAATATTTTGTTCTTTATGTTTCTCTTTAGGCAGACTTCTCCAAGGATTGTGTACTGGGCATTGGGGGCCAATACCAAGGAGTCAGGTTCCTTTTTCCACACTATCCCCACTGACTCATCTGGGTCCTTTTCATTGGGTTTCTGTTGTAAGTCATATGCCCTTTTTACTAAGGCTGGAATTCTTAGGGCCCGTCCAGTCAGTTACCCTTGTTTCTCATGGCAGAGTTGTGCTAGTCTCCCAAACATGTGGGCGTTTGTTCCAATTAACAGGGGAACTCCATCATACAGTCCGGTGGGGGGAAACACACCAGGACCAGTGTCTCTACTTGCTCCTCTACACCAGTTACAGTTGCAGGAAAAGACAACCAGAGGCGGACAGATCCTAGGTAGGGATAAGATTTGTCTCTAAGCCCCCACACATGTATGCTTTCCAGGGATTGTAATGCCACATCAGATAAGCGTTTGTCATATCAGTCCTGAAATACAATGGTCACTTGTGACCCACTGTCAAGCACAGCCTGAGTAGGAATACCATTCACAGCCACAGTAGTCTTCATTGAAGGGCCCACTATTTTGGACCAGTCTGGAGGGACAACAGCAGGGGCCTGGACAGACGATTTAGCCACAGAGGGGTTTGAGTTAGGATGGCTGAAGCCTTCACTGCGGTCATTTCGTGTACCCCTTGACCACTGACTCGTTTTCCGAAGCTCTCCTTGTAGCTGGTTCACCACTTTCTCTATGTCCTTCTGAGATTGGCATTCCCTCTTTATATGGCCATCCTTGATGCAGTTGTAACAAATGACAGGCTCTCGGGGCATCTTTGGGGAAAACATAGCAGGGGATGCTGGAGCATTGATTGGAGATTGTGATCTGACTTCTGCTGGTAGTGTACATGTCTCAAAAGTTCCTTGAGCTCAGCCGAGAAACCACCCTCAGTAGAGGATGCCTGAGGGTGCACCCCCAACCCCATAGCAGTCACGTTCTGACAGTGGCCAGGGTCTCTGTCAGCAGGGGATACCTTAGCGAATGCACCTGGTTGTACTTTTCTGACTTCCTTCAGCAACTCCTTCCCCCACCATTTAGCCCACGGCGGGACACTCATAGTGGTCTCCATTTCGGAAGGGCTTTCCGGTGCCATGATCACTTGGGCTGCACTCACCCCATAATTACAATCTCCCTCTTCACCTTGTACCTCCCGGAGTTCTTTTATCTAGTCACAATAGTCAGGTGGGTTACCTCTCCTATCCTGGAGCCTTAACTGGATGATCTGCAGTTTAGAATGCTTGGCATGTTGCAGTATGTGCCCCAATCTCACACGGTTTAAATCACTGGTGGCTACCCCACCTTTCCGGTAAGCATTCTGCAGAGCTCCTTCTAGGCAAGTAACATACATGGACAAACTTTCCCCCTTCCATTGTTTGGTACTTTGGAATTTCCACATCAAATTCTTCCCTGACTCAGTGCTCCCAAAATTGCCTTCAAGTACAGATAGGTACATCTGAGCAGATGCATCAGGGTTCGTGGACCTCAAATATTTAATGTCTTCAAGAGCGGGGCCCCTCAAACTTTCTATGATTCTTTTCTGCTTCTCAGCCTCCACACACTGCCACCCGGGTACCAAGGGGGCAACATAGTCGATCCAGGTCTCCCAGTCATCCTCCCCCGGGGGGTGGGGAGGGTGCCCAAGAAGATTCTCAGCCTTCCGTAGGAGTTGTGACTAATGGCCGGTACAGATATAGAGGCTACTGCAAAACCGGTAGAAGTCAGTTGGGCCCTGCCCTGCTCTCTCAGCCTGTGCTAACAGCATGTATGAGGTTTGTGTATTTTGCACCTTTTGTGTTTAGAGCTATATTATTAAACTGCAAGTATTAAGACATCTATTTTGTGTCATTGCCTTTTTTAGTGGTGGATAGTGCTGGATTGTTTTGAGTTCTGTTTATCTGTTTGACCCACAGGTGGAGTAGGCACTGGAGGTCACCCAGAATACTAAGACTGCTATTAAGATGCCCAGACTGGCTCCTGCCACCCCTCAGTGGGGTGCAAACCGCAGGCAGTTTCATAACCGTCAGTCCTTTTGTGGTAAAGGCTGAGGGGCTTTTAACAAGAACCAAGCCCCTCAACCACAAAAGAAAATGCAGCAGAAGGCACAGGGTTCAAAGATACCCAATGTCACCCTGTGAAGAACCAGCCCATGTCCCAGCTCAACTGCCCAAGGGGAAACTTCTCTCCATTGGTGGGAGGGGGCATCTGACTCAGTTTTACAACCAGTGGAAGTCCGTTACAATGGACAAATGGGTCCTGAGGATAATTTGAGAGGAATACTCTCTAAATTTCTCAGAGACCTCTCCGGATCATCCATGCAAATCAGATCTAGAAGTGGGTTGCCATTTGGGGACAAGTGACCATCAAACAGTGTGGTTCACGTTAAACTCAGCTACAGAGTCAAGCCATACAAAAGTGAGGGTACTGGACTTTAGGAGGGCTGACTTTGGCAAGATGGGAGAGTGCCTCAGAAAAGCACTAGCAAACAGGCTAGAAGGAGGTGTGGAGCAACAATGGGGAATTATCAGAACTGCCATCACAGAGGCAACAAGCCTTTATGTGAAGCAAATAAACAAATCAAAATGAAAGAAAAAGCCACTATGGTTCTCAAAAGAGGTGGCTGTGAAAGTCAGGAAGAAAAAGATAGCATTCCGGAAGTATAAGGAAACACAGAAGGAGCAGGACAGAGAGCTGTACCAGTTAAGGCAGAAGGAAGCAGGGAGGGAAGTCAGAATAGCAAAGGCCCAAACTGAGGAAAAGATAGCCAACTCAGTTAAGAAGGGGGATAAAACCTTTTATAGGTACATCAGTGAGCGTAGAAAGACAAAGGGAGGGATAGTGAGGCTGAATAGAATGAACGGTGGGTGGGCAGAGGGGGACAGTGAAAAAGCAGGAATACTGAACGAATATTTCTGCTCAGTATTCACAAAAGAGGAGGGGGAAGTGCCTAATCCAATTAACAGAAGCACTCTTGATAGGGGGGTCTATCCCAGTCCTTTCACAGAAGAAAGGGTTCTGCAAGAACTCCTAAAACTGAAGGTGGACAAAGCAATGGATCCTGATGGAATTCACCCCAGAATTCTAAAAGAATTAAGGGAGGAACTAGTGAAACCACTGGCTACTCTTTTTAATAAATCATGGGAGGATGGTATGGTACCCGAGGACTGGAGGAAGGCGGATGTGATTCCCCTTCACAAAAGTGGGACCAAGACAGAGGCAGGAAACTACAGACCTGTCAGTCTGACCTCTGTGGTAGGGAAAGTGATGGAGTCACTTCTGAAGGAAAGAATAGTTGAGTACCTAGAGGCCAGTGGAGCACAGGACCCAAGGCAGCATGGGTTCCAGCGGGAAGGTCATGTCAGGCGAATCTAATAGATTTCTTTGACTGGGTGACAAAAGTAGTAGACCAGGGAGGGACTGTGGACATGGCCTACCTAGACTTTAGCAAGGCATTTGACACAGTCCCACACAAAGATTAATAGTCAAATTAACCAGCCTGGGAGTGGGTCCCAGGGTGATAGCCTGGTAAAACATTGGCTGGACAACAGGACACAGAAGGTAATTGTAAATGGAGTCCACTCTGAAGAAAGGGGTTACTAGTGGGGTACCGCGGGGTTCAGTATTGGATCCAGTCCTTTTTATGTCTTCATCAGTGACATTGCAGAGGGACTGGAAGAAAAAGTATGCCTTTTGCAGATGACACGAATCTGCAACAGGGTTGATACACAAGGAAGTGGAAAGGATGAAAAGGTTGCTTAAGGTTGGAGAATGGTCAGAAGTATGGCAGCTAGATTCAATGCAAAGAAGTGCAAAATAATGCACCTGGGAAACAAGAACCCAGGGGAAGAATACACAATGGGTGGGGAGGTAGTAACAACAACAAAAGGAAAGGGACCTGGGGTAATCATATCAGATGACCTTAAGGTTAGCAAACAATATGAGAAGGCAGTAGGGAGGGCTGGGGTATACTGGGATGTATAGGGAGAGGCATCACCAGCAGAAAACAGGAAGTTGTTATCCCTCTGTACAGACAGTTGGTGAGACCCCATCTGGAGTACTGTGTCCAGTTCTGGAGACCCCATCTCTGCAAGGACATAGACAGGATAGAGGCAGTCAGAGGGCAACTAAAATGGTGCAGGGTCTGCAAGAGAAGCCGTATGAGGAGAAACTAAAGGAGCTTAATATGTATACCCTTGAGGAAAGAAGGGAGAGGGGGGACATGATAGAAACTTTTAAGTACCTCAGTGGAATCAACAAAGTCCAAGAGGGTAGCATCTTTCAGAAAAAGAGACGTGCAAGAACAAGGGGACACAATTTAAAGATAGAAGGAGAGAAGTTCAGGGGCAATGTGAGGAAGTATTATTTCACAGAGAGGGTAGTGGATGCATGGAATAGCCTTCCTGAGGAGGTTGTGGGGTCTAAAACTGTGGGAGAATTCAAGAATGCATGGGACAGACATAAGGCAATTTTTGTGGGAGTGGGGTAGGAAGAAATAGGCTGTCAGGAGGACAACTAGGATCTGCGGCCTATCCTGTAGGTAGGGAAATGGGCAGACTAGATGGGCCTAGTGGTCCTTATCTGCCGTCAAAGTCTATGTTTCTATGTTTAAATGACAGCCCAAACTGTGTCTTCCACTCAGTCAAACCTCCTTACTTCCGAGATTCTGGGCCTTCTGAACAACAGGGCAGTAGAAGTGGTTCCACAAGCAGAATGGAACACAGGTTTCTACTCCCACTACTTCCTAGTTCCAAAGAAAACAGGAACCCTATTCTAGACCTATGGAAGTTAAACAAATTCCTGTTTTAAGAGAAATTCAAGATGATGTCACTAGGAACGCTCCTACCTCTGATTCATCAAAATGATTGGCTGGTGTCTCTAGACATGCAGGATGCCAACCAACATGTCCTAGTGCACCAAAGCCACCACAAGTACCTACACTTTGTGGCTCTGGGCCAGCACTATCAGTTCTGAGTCCTGCTGTTTAGGCTGTCCTCAGCACCACAAGTCTTTACAAAGTGCTTTGCAGTACTCGCGGCGCATCTCAGAAAACTCAGAATTCAAGTGTTCCCGTACTTGGGCGATTGATTGGCTCCTAATGAGCTCCTCCAGACAAGGGACATAGGAAGCGGTTTCCACAGCTTCCAAGTTCCTCACATCCATGGGAGTTCTCCTGAACCTGGAAAAATCACAGATTCAAGCCTCCCAACAACTTCTCTTTAAAGGAGCTCTTCTGGACACCTCCAGGGCAAGAGCCTTCCTCTCCAAAGACAGAAGAAACAGCATTCTCCAGATGGCTCACTTCATCAGGCAGAACAAATTGGTCCGGGTCCTCTTGATGCAACGGATGCTAGATCTCATTGCATCCTATGTGTTCACGGTGACCCAGGGCCTCTTGCACATGAGAACCACACAATGGATGCTCAGCACTCAGTGGTCTCCAACCATGCATGCGAAATCCTTCCACATCAAGGTGATTGAGCCTCTAACAAAATCACTCACCTGGTGGAGTCAGGAGGACAACCTTCTACAAGGTTTTCCCTTTGACCCACTGGAAACGCAGAACATCATCACCACAGATGCATCTCTGACCAGTTGGGGAGCTCGCTGTCAGGATCTGCACACCCATGGTCTGTGGAGTCAGGACGAGTCCCAGCTGCACATAAATGTCCTGGAGATGAGAGCTGTCCTGTATGCTGTCCGAGCCCAGAAGGATGTCCTCTGTCACAAGACAATTCTCCTTCAGACAGACAAGGCAATGATGTATTACATCAACAAACAGGGTGGAGCAGACTCTTACCCTCTCTGCAGGAATGCCATGAGAGTGTGGGAATGGTGTCTTGAGCACAAAGCCCTGACCCAGGCAGTCCACCCGCCAGGAATCCAGAACAATCTGGTGGATCACCTCAGCAGAACAGAGTCGGATCCACATGAATGGTCTCTCGACTCAAACATCGTGCAATCGTTATTTGAAGAGTGGGGTACTCAGGACCTGGATTTTTTTGCTTCCCCACTCAACACAAAACTGCCTCTATTTTGCTCCAGAAATCCAGAACCTGGCACTTTCTGTCAGGATGTATTCAGACTGCGGTGGACAAGACACTTTCTGTACGCATTTCCTCCTCATCCTTTAATTCAGAGGGTGTTGCTCAAGTTGGAGGCACAAGGAGGCAGCATGATTCTCATCGCCCCATACTGGCCTCGTCAGATTTGGTTTCCATTGATCAACAGATTATTGAAAGTTCCACCGAGACAACTTCCACATCAAACAGACCTCCAAACCTGAGGTCCGGTGGTCCATCCCAGCTTGAGGTCCCTTCATCTCCATGCTTGGCTCCTGAGGAGATAGAAGTGGGCAGATTCAGCGTCTCTTGGAGAATCTCAGACATCCTCCTAGCAGCGTGTATGCCATCCACTAGAAAGACCTACACGGCAAAGTGGAAATGATTTTCCATTTGGTGTGGTAAGTCCTTCTTGGACCCCTTTTCTTGCTCACCAAGCAAGGTGTTGGAGTACCTTCTAGACCTGTCAAACGCAGGACTGCAATACTCAACCATGAAGGTGCATCTTTGTGCGATTTCTCCTTACCACGAGCCTATCCACAATATGTCGGTAGCTCAGCTACCCTTGGTTAAAAGATTCCTTAAAAGTATCCTGCACACTAGACCACCAGTCAGAAGACTGGTAGACGCTTGGGATATCAACCTTGTGCTATACATGCTCACCTGTAAGCCATTTGTGCCACTAGCAACCTGCGACTTGAAGTTTCTGACCTGGAAGACTGCCTTCCTTGTGGCCATTACTTCCACTCGCATAGTCTCTGAATTACATGCCCTGGTCACAGACCCCCCCATACATAGTATTTCACAAGGACATGGTGGTGCTTCAAATTCACCCTAAATTCCTTCCCAAAGTGGTCTTGGAATTCCATCTGAACCAGCCCTTGGCATTCCGACCTACTTTTCAAATTTGCAGAATGAAGGTGAGTGTACCCTACATTCTCTGGATGTAAAAAGGGCGTTGTGATTCTACATTGACAGAACAAAAGAGGTTCGTAAATCCAAGCAACTCATTGTCTCATTCAGCATGACCCGGCTGGGTCAGTCTGTGGCCAACAGATGCATTTCAGCATGGCTGGTAGCACGTCTCCGCCAGTGCTATTCAATGGCGCAGGTCAAGCTGGAAGGCAGGGTGTATGCCCACTGTACCAGAGTGGTCGCAGCATCTCTGGCAGAGATTCGAAATGTGCCCATTGCAGACATCTGCAACACGGTCACTTGGAGCTCTGTTCATACTTTTGAGAAGCACTACACCCTGGATGTCCATGCCAGACAGCATCCTTTCTTTGGCAGGACAATCCTTAATGGACTTCTGTCCTGAGTGAGCCCCTATCTCCTGTCGCACCTCTTGGGGGATTATTTTAGCTCAGTACTCTCCCATTAGTGTGAATGAGTAGTGGAGACTTTATGTCCTGAAAGATATGGAAATTACGTACCTACCGTAATTCTTGATCTTCTTGGATGAAGTCTCCACCACTCATTCACACGCCCACCCACCATTCCCCGAGCTCACTCAGCCTGTTTTTGGTCTTCACTCCCTTGTTGGCTGGGCTGTGAAGATACTGTTGAGTTGACCCTTCTTACACGGGTCACACATACTGTCTTATGTCCAGAATAGTTTTGTTTTCTAGGTTAGTTACACTGCACCTCCTCAGTAAAAAGGTACTGAGGCAGTTGGAGGGCTGCATTCTGAGATAGCCTATATGGCGCTGAAACAGCCCTCCGGCACCACACATCTGCAGTCCTACCTCGGCACCGGCTCTACTGAAGATTTTTGCCTCCTGCTGGGTCCTAGCGCCTAACATGTAGTCCCATTAGTGTGAATGAGTGGTGGAGACTTTGTTCCAGAAGATTAAGAATTACGGTAGGTATGTAATTTCCATCTACTGCAACTCTGCTCCCAGGCCTCCTTTACAGTGCTGTGTTTATCGACACCATAAAGCCCTCAGTCTCAGACTTAGACAAACTTACCACAGAATAGCCCATTTCACTGCTGGCACTCAAGCTCGTACCTGCCACTGTAAAGTGCTTAACACGTTAGGCTGGCCATTCTTTGATGCTAAATTGGATTTGCCATTACTGGGCACTATGTTTAAACTCATCAACCTTACCTCCCCCCAGCCTCTCCAATCTGCTTACATTGAAACCCTTCACCAGGTCCCTTCGTTCCTCCCACTATCCATTGTTAGAGCTACCTAAGACTTGCTTAGCCATTGGTAGGAGATTATTCGCATTTGTCGCCCCTCAAAAATGGAATAGGCTCCAAAATGATTTACTTTCCTGTATGTCTCTTCCTCAGTTTAAAAAAACACTTCAAATAAATTTTCTTTCCTCCTCCCATCTGTAACTGTAATTTTTTTTTTTGTAGACTTTGTTTATGCACCTTACTGTTGGGGCATCTCTCAGGTATCCCATTCACAGTTCCTACAGATCCACCGCCTGTCTAAACCGCTCTCCGGATACTACATCGGTTTCAGGATTCCAGGCTCTCCTGACCCCACAGAGAAGCCACAGAATCCCCAAGGGAGAATCAGACATACAGCTGACATTGGACATGTGGCCAGGGCTACCGATGGTCACCATCGCCTCACTCGATGATAGGGGGTATTTTCTTAGGTTTTCAACCCCGGAGTTCGGACGTGCAATGACATGCTGCTTGGCATGTGCATGCTGCCACGCACACCAAAAGACATCCGCCACAGCTCCAATCTCCTGCATTCCACCGGCTAAGCACTACGATCCCCAGCCACTGCCAGAGGTTGCTAGTGCATCGGCATGAGAGAAACCCCCCCTTCCCAGGGAAGGAGAGCAGTCTCTGGGATGCTCGATCCTTCCCCAGCCCCACTGACCCCCGATGACCAGGGCTCATTCCTGAACCCGGGTCGCCGGTGTGGCACAAGGTGTGGTGTCCAGCGCCTCAACCCTCAGCAACACCGGGCCAGCTTGTAACTGTAATTAACCACCTTTTTCATCTCTGGTCCTCTCTCCCTACTCACCTTCCTCTCTCATTCTCTTGTTCTAATAGTTGACAGTCATCAACTGTTTCTAAGACTTCTCCTCCTTTGACCTCACTTTTTTGGTAGTTTCTAAATATGTATATACATCATAGTTAGACCAGTGCACTTAACAATCCTTAGTATGTTTCTTTACATGATGCTATGTATGCTTCTGTAAACTTCATGCTTGGTATGTATATCTTTTAGACTATATTTCAGTGTACAAGAACTGTAAATGTCCTTACCTCTGCACTGCTATGAGTTTTTATGTAATGTGTATGAATGTTTATGGAATGTGTATGTTCCCCGGCTCGCCCCTGAAAAAGGGATAACTGTTATCTCAGTGGGCCTACCTGGTCATCAAAATTCAAATAAATAAATAAAAATTTATAGAGTACAAAAGGTTCAAGATGGTCACACTTCCCGGCCTTCTCCCCTTACTTCATCAGGGGTATTGGCTCTGTTCCTTGGATATGTAGGATGCTTACCTTCACACCTTGGTGTTTCCGCCTCACAGGAGGTTTCTTCCCTTCCACTTCCAAGGAAACCACTACCAGTTTCGGGCCCTACCATTTGGGCTGTTCTCAGCCCCATGAGTCTTTACAAAGTGTCTCACAGTAGTGGCTTTTAACAGCCCCTACCAAGGAACAAGTGTTCAGAACCATGGAGGCCACCTTCCCTTTGTTTCGGGATATGGGGATAACACTCAGCCTTCCCAAATCCTCCCCTTGGCCAAGTCAGAAACTTCAATACATAGGGGCAATTTTAGACACCGAGCAAGGCAAGGCCTTTCTTCCTCCAGACAGAGCAGAATGCCTTCAGACTCTGATTCAGCTGGTCTCGTCATCTCTGCAAGTTCCAGCCAGAACAGTTCAAAGGCTGCTGAGATATATGGCAGCAGCTATCACCACAGTAGCCTTGGCTCACCTGCATATGAGGGTGGTCCAGTGGAACCTTTAGGTCCAATGGGACCAGCGGTCAGAAGACTTGGACCTTCCTGTGTCAATATCCAACTCAGTGCGACATACCTTGATATGGTGGCTGAACCTCTCCAAGGGGATTCACTTCTGGTCGGAGTCCGCTTGGCAAATTCTGACCACAGACACATTGGGCCAGGGCTGGAGTGCCCATCTGGCAGACTGTCAGACACAGGGTACTTGATCCCCATCGGAGCAACATCTCCACATCAATGTTTTGGAGATGCGGGCGATACTGTATGCTCTCCAAGCCTTTCAGATGAACCTATTCTTGGGTCCTCTCCTGATTCAGATGAACAATATGTCTGTAGTCTTTTACATAAACAAGTAAGGGGGCATGCATTCTTACCCCCTCTGCAGAGAGGCCATGAGAGTGTGATATTGGGCCATAGATCACCTCCCGAACCAGACTGCTGTGCATGTTCCAGGCATTCAGAACACCTTGGCCAACAGTCTAAACCATTCCTGGTCCAAGGTTCATGAGTGGGAACTTATTCCCATAGTGGTCGAGGATCTCTTCGACAGGTGGGGCCTCCCAGAACTGGACCTATTCGTGTCCCCATTCAATGCAAAACTGCCCAGTTTCTGCTTGCTTAAACCAGGGCCGAGTGTTTTCTGGTGAGATTCGCTGTCCCTCTTTTGGACAGGGAGGTTTCTATATACCTTCTCTCTCTCTCCATTACTGCAGAGAGTTTTACTCAAGTTGCAGTCAGAAGGAGCAGAGATGATTCTGATAGCCCCTTTCTGAACACGGCAGATTCGGTTTCCACTTCTCCAGCAGTTTGCAGTGGAACCACCAATTCCCTGCCTCTGTGCTCCGACCTGCTCTCACAGGAGCAGGGCACCCTAGTCCAACCAGATCTAAGGTCACTGTACTTTAATGCATGGCTCCTGCAGACCTAGCTAATCCCCACTGTGGGGTTTCCCCCCAAGTGGCAGAGGTTCTTGTGGTTGCCAGAAAGCCCTCCACTAGGTCTACTTATGCAGTGAAGTGGAAGTGGTTCTGCATATGGGCCACAGCTTATCAACTGGATCCCCTTACTTGTCTGGAGAATCTCATTCTAGAGTATCTCCTCTCCTTATCTAACTCAGGCCTGAGTTATTCATCCTTTAAGGTGCACCTTTCTGCCATATCTCCGTACCATGCACCTATCGAGGGCAAGACCCTTGCCCAACTTGACCTATCCCGCACATTCTTGCAGAGTATTCTGCGTCTGAAATCTCCCATAAGGGACCCAGTTCCTCCTTGGGATCTGTTGTTTATCTTAAAGAAACTTAAATTGCCTCCTTTTGAACCAGACACAAGTTGCAAGTTTTGCTTTCTGTCATGGAAAGCGTTATTTTTAGTTGCTATTACTTCTGCTCGAAGGATTTCTGAGCTCCAGGCTTTGATGTGTAAAGAGCCTTATTTAGTTTTTTCACAAGGACAGGGTGTCCTTGATAACCAGTCCTAAGTTTCTACCTAAAGTGGTGTCCAAGTTTACTCTGAATCAAGACATTCACCTTCTTGTGTATTACAGAGTATTCCAATTCAAGGGAGGCCTTACTAAATAATTTGGATGTTCACCAGGTGCTTTGTTATTTTTTGGACTGCACCTGAGCCGTCAGAAAAAATAGGGGTGTAGCCAGGCATTTCAGATTTGTACACCAACCTGCCACACTGCTAGCCCCATCCCTATTGTTGTTCATGTCTGCACCCCCATGACTCAAGTCCGAGGTTCCTGGCTCCAGTCAGATGATTCCCACACTAGACCTGCTGTCTGTCTGTGCTGCTAGTGTGGTGCTTGCTGCCTGCTGGTAGACACCACTAACTGCACCACATGTCCAAGACCATGGCAGAAATTTCTTCTCTCTCCCCCAACAGGTAGGCAGATTCACTCCACTTGCTGCTCTACATGGTCTTTTTTCCTTTGGCTGGCTCTGAGTCAGTTCTTCCGTCTGCTGCTCCTCAGTTTTCTACTGTTTCTCTTGCTCCCAGTACAATTGAACTAATAGTATGGCTTCTAACTTTGCTGGGGCATTTAAACTCACTGCCCCAGACTTGCTCCCCCCCACCAGATGCTGCAGTCAATTACTATGCAGGTGGACCATGCAGACCTAATTGAAACCTTCAGCTTCAATGTCTGTGGTCCACTCTGCCACCCCTCCAAAACAAAGCTGAAAGAGAAAAGAAAAAGCCTACAAAGCCAAACAAATGAATTTAAACATCGTGGACTAGAGAGGGCAGAGCAATGCTGGCCAGCTTGTTTGCTACTAAGCTTGGTACGCCATGGCTTACTTGAAGTATCAGTGGGTATGCCTTTGAGAAAAACTGATCAGTTGTTTGTTTCATTCACCCAGTGAAAAGAAGGAGCTTCAGTTGCTAAACAATGTTTCAGATTCTCGTCCCTCTCGGGCAGTGTTATGCAATGCCAGGTCAATTAGGAATAAGACCGCACTGGTTGTGGATCTTGTGGCCTCTATGGACCTGGCTTGCATCACCGAGACCTGGCTGGATGAGAATGCGGGTCCCATTTTGGAATCCGCTGTTACAGTTGGGTTCTCGGTGATACATCGCCTGAGAGAGGACCGTAGGAGTGGGGGTTGGGGGTTGCTGTCTGTTTCAGACAGGAACTGGGGATCCGGGAGGTGCCAGTTGGAACTACCAACTCCTTCGAGTGCATAGTGGGTGCTGGTACAGGCTACAGGACCCTTCTCATTTACCGTCCACCAGGTGATGGGAGGGTGTTCTTGAAGAAGGTTGTGGTCTTTATCGCCGAGATAGTATTGGAGGCCCCCAGATGGTTGATTGTGGGGGACTTCAATACCTGGGTCGACGATGAACTCTCACCATTTGGAGAAAACCTCCTCCAATTGATGGAATCATTGAGCCTGACATGGGTTATTACTGCCACAACTCACCAGGGGGGCACTCGTTGGACCTGGTGTTCCACCTGGGGAAGGAAATCTCTGATATATAGGTGGATCCTATTGGGTGGTCTGACCATCACGCCCTGAGATTCAGTTTCACAGCCCCATGAAATAGGCCTACCCCAAAGGAGTTGGTACGGTATCATCCTTTGAGAGGAGTTACCTCAGAAGGCCTAATGATGGTATTGGACCTCTCGGGAATTCTGGTGGATAGCACTGACCCAAGGTCCCTTGTATTAGCCTATAACAAGACTGTTGCTGGGGCTCTGGATGTCATTGCTCCAGTTCGTGTTAGCCCTCTTACCCTTCACCTGGGTGCCCCTTGGTTTGATGGGGCACTTCGGGAGCTGAAGAGGTGAGGGCGAAGGTTGGAGAGACACTGGCAGAAAACTCGCCTGAAGGAGGACAAACTTAGATTGCTAGATCACTATAAGACCTACCAATCAGCAATTTCTCATAAGAAGGCAGAGTTCCTGTCCAGGGAAATTGCTGCAGTGAAAAATAGACCCGCCCAGCTCTTCTGGACCGTGGACAGACTGTGCAATCCAGCCTGTCTATGTTCTGGTCGAGCATTGTCACAGGAAAAGTGTGAGGAGTTTGCACAGTTTTTCACTGATATGGTGTCCTCCATCAGGGAAGAGATCAGCCAGTGCCTCCCCATTGGACCGTGCACTGATTAATCAGGTGGTACTAATACCCAGTTGACCTGGTCCACCTTCAGCCAACCGGTGGACTTGGATATAGTGAGGATCATCCAGACTCTGCATCCAACTTGCTGTAGTTTGGTTCCAGGCCCAACCCTCCTCCTTGTGGGGTGTGTTGAGGTCATTGGCCCCGTCCTTGCTGGGATAGTGGGGGTTTCATTGGAGAGAGGGATCTTTCTGGATCTCTTAAAGGAGGCGATAGTGCGACCCCTCCTGAAAAAGCCCTTCTTTGACCCGGACTGCCCAGTCACTACAGACCAGTCTCGAACTTGCCCTTTATAGGGAAAGTTATTGAGAAGGTGGTTGCTCTGCAACTGGAGGATCATTTATCCATCCACTATATCTATGACCCTCTCCAGTCTGGCTTCAGGAAAAGGCATAGCACCGAGACCTCCCTGGTACAGGTGCTTAATGACCTTCTAATAGCGAGAGAGATCGGAGAGCCCGTTCCATCTTGGTTCTCCTTGATCTCTCAGCAACATTCGACACTGTGGACCATGGGTTGCTACTCGAGTGCCTGTGGTTTTTCTGTGGACTGAGGGGGGTGGTCCTCAGCTGGTTTCAATCCTTCCTCGAGGACAGGTCCCAGAGAGTGGTGTCAGGGATTCATTCCTCGGCCCCTCACTGGCTGCCTTGAGGGGTACTGCAGGGCTTGGTGCTGTCCCTCATGTTGTTTGCAGTGAACATGCGGCCATTAGGGGACATTATAAGATGGTATGAGTTGAGTTTTCACTGCTATGCAGATTATTTTCAACTGTACATGTCTTTTGTGCCTGAACAGGAGTTAGACTCTGTCGGATTGTTTAACAACTGCCTGTTGGAAATACAGAACTGGATGAGTGCTAGTTGGCTGAAGTTGAACTCAGGTAAAATGGAGGTATTGGTGGTGGACCCTGATCATAGGACAACTGGGACATGGGTGGGAAAACCCTCAGGTTTACATCTTGGAGGAGTCCCACTGATTACCTCAGGCCAGGTGCGTAACCTAGGCATGATATTTGATGAAGGTCTGTCCCTAAGGGTGCAGGTGTTGGCCGTGGTCAAATCTTCCTTTTATCATCTGAGGAATATAACTAGGGTGAAGCACCTGGTGCCACCCAATGGTCTTCCTACCTAGGTCCATGCTTTTGTCACCACTCGTTTTGATTACTGCAACCCCCTCTACCTAGGGCTACTGGGGGTGGCTATCCACTGTTTGCAGCTAGTGCAGAACGCGACAGCCAGGTTGTTAACTGGAATCCCTCGATCCAGTCACATAACACCTGTGCTGTGTGAACTGCACTGGCTGCTGATACAGTGGTGGATCACCTTCAAGGTCGAATTGCTGACCTATAAGGCCCTATATGACCAGGTACCCTGTTACCTGAAAGAACTCCTGTCTCTTTACTGCCCTACCCGCTCACTCCAGTCCTCCAGCAAGGGATTGCTAGAGATTCCCAGGGTATCCCTAAAAACATCAGGAGGAAGATTGTTTGCCTTTATGGCTCCTACCCTGTGGTATTCTGTACCGCACCAGATATGAGATAGCCTGATAATGGAAGGATTTAAAAAATCCTTGAAAACATATTTGTTTCATCAGGCATTTGAAGGGACCTAGTGAGTTAGTGCTAAAATATTGTATGTATATTTATTGTCTTAATGTATAATGGAGACTATTTGTTTTAATGAAGATTGTTAAGGCGCCCTGAGCTTTGGAAGGATGCCTGATACAAATAAAGTTTTACCTACTTACTTACGTTTATCCAGATGGTTAGTTAATTGCAATGTTTATGGCTACCAAAAATACAACAAGCCTTTACCAGGCCCGGTTAAAGGCTATTCTACCAGGTGTGTAGCTGCTTCATTTGCATCCTTCAGAAATGTGTCCATTACTGAAATCTGTGCAGCGGCCACTTGGAGTTCTATCCACACTTTCATCAGGCATTACAGTCTGGATATTGTCTCTAGGGGCAGGGCAGCTTTTGGACTGGCTGTCCTGCAGGGCATGCACTCTTGAGATCTTTACTCTGATCTCTTCCTCCTCCCAGATGACCGGGGTCAGTCCTCTCATTGCTTGGGACTCAGTCTTTATGGTATAACCTGCTGTAATTGCCCCCTCAAAGTGAGATAGTACAGTTACATAAGAACTTACCATAACAGTAGATCTTCGAGAGTAGCTGTTGCAGCAGGTGCTGCTTTCCCTCCCTCCATCCCCCGGTGACTGCTTCTCCATCATTTTTCAGTTTCCTCGGTTTCAGAGGAACATCTCGAGTCTCCATTTACTGTGTTTGCCGGGCTCTCTGGCGGGAGAACTGAGGTGGTGCTGGGGGACTGCACCTTTTATACCATGGGCAGATGTCGGGGGTGGGACGACATCAGGGGGCAGTCCCCCACTATAGACTGCTAGCTAGAAGTTTTCCATGGGGTCATGGTGCCTTCCGACTTCAATTCTTATGGTGTAGCCTGCTGCAAGAGCTCCTCTCGAAGAGCTACTGTTACGGTAAGTTCTTACATAACTGTACTTTCCTGCCTAAGGTGGTGTCAGAGATTATGTTAAATCAATCTGTCCACCTGCCTGTTTATTTTCCTGAGTATTCTAATCGGGGGAGACCCTGCTTCATACGATAGATAGATAGATAGATAGATAGATAGATAGATAGATAGATAGATACTTTATTTATAAAGCGCCCCTTCCCGGTGGCTTGGAGTGCTGTACAATTCTTAAAACAACATCATCAGAGACATTTCCAGCAGTCACATTGCAGAGTAGATAAAACAGATTAAACATACTATATCTATCTACTTTAAAACAAGACAATCAGTAGGCAATACAGCTTTCTAAATATGTAATATATGCTTAACAAAATAAAAATGTCTACAGCCCTTTCTTAAAGGTTTCCACCGAGGATGCCTCCCTCAGGCAGTCTGGCAGTGAATTCCACAGGGCTGGTGCAGCAACAGAGAAAGCCTGCTCTCCTGACTGCTGCAACCTAGCCCTGGGGACCACCAGGAGACATCTCTCGGAGGAACGGAGAGAGAGAGAGAGCCGGGCAGTGAGGAACCAAAAGGTCTTGTAGGGAGTTTGGTCCCCAGCCATGCAGGGATTTATAGGTCAGTAGTCCGATCTTCTAGACTTTGGATGTTCACCAGGTGCTCCAGTACTATTTGGACCGCACCTGCCCTGTTAGAAAAACTGATCAGTTGTTTGTTTCGTTTGCCCCCCAGGAGAGAAGGGGCTCCTGTTTCCAAACAGTGTTTATCTAAGTGGTTAGTTAATTGAATTGTTTACTTCTACTGCACATATGACAAGCCTTTGCCAGGACCGGTTGAAGGCCACTCAACCAGAGGCATGGCTGCCTCAGTAGCTTCATTTAAGAATGTGTCTGCTGCAAACCTTTGCACAGCTGCCACTTGGAGTTTGGTCCATACTTTCATCAAGCACTACAGTCTGGACATCGCCTCTCAGCATAGGACCAACTTCAGACTTGCTGTCCTTCAGGGCCTTCTCTCATAATTGTTCTCTGGCTATTGCTTTCCTCCTCCCTGCTGACTAGGTCAGTGCTGGTACTGCTTGGGACTCAGGGTGTTGCCTGCTACAAGAGCCCCCTCGAAGTAAGATAATACAGTTACGTAAGAACTTACTATAACAGTAGATCTTTGAAAGAAGCTCTTGCAGCAGGTGCTGTTTTCCCTCCCTCCCTCTGATTGCAACTCTGCTTCCTCAGCCCTGAGGAACCACCTCAGTTCTCCATTCATCTTTGGTGCCGGGGTCTCTGGTGGGAGAACTGAAGTAGGTTTGTGGGACCACTCCTTTCTACCATAAGACAGACGTTGGCGTGTCAACGTCGGAGGCGGTCCCCCGCTGTAGACTGTTAGCTAGAAGTTTTCCATGTGGTATTAGCACCTGGTGGCTTAGTCCTACTGGTGTTGCCTGCTCCAAGAACTCCTCTCAAAGATCTACTGTTATGGTAAGTTCTTACATAACTGTACTTGGATATCCAGCACATGCCTTTTTGGGTACCCATGATCAGGTTATCCCTCGGCTCCCGGCTGACCTGTAGCTGCCAGTCAAGCCAGTCTGTGATCAAGGCCATGCTGTTGCTAAACAGCAGCTCCAGATGGCCCTGGACATTGGTGACTCATGTGCCAGATCATTGGCCTCAGCAGTGGTTATGCGCTGCAGGGTGTGACTGCAGATTTAGTCTTTTACAGCGGATGTCCCCTTTTTGGACACTGACTTGTTCGACTCTGGTGTGGATGGTCATCTCACCCTCATTGAGAAGTCCAGTGCCACCATGAACTCTGTCATTTCCATGCAGAAGGATGTTAAGAGCCAGAAAGCTAAGAAAAAGCTCTTTCGATTTCGGCCCTATTCTGCCCCTATGGCCAGACCACTGCAGCCACCTGTGGGGCACCACAAGGCCTGGCAGCTTTGACTGAAGCAAACCTCTTCTTCCACCAAGATGTCTGGAGAGTGAGGGTCCACTGATTCCTCAGCTAGCCCCGCTGCCACTTCCAGGCCTGCACAGTGACAAGTTAGGGGATTGCCTTCCTCCTGCCTGGTAAATTCGGTATTGGAATACCTTCTTTCCCTATCTGACAAGGGTCTTAGCTACTCATCCATAAAGGTACACCTTTCTGCACTATCACTCTATCATGTGCCTATGGAGGGCAGAACTCTGGCATTGCCTCCCTTTGAGCCAGCTGCAAGTTGTGAGCTACACTTCCTGTCATGGAAAGTGTTATTTTTGGTTGCAGTTACTTCTGCTTGGAGGATTTCCGAGCTTCAGGCTCTGATGTGTAAAGAGCCTTATTTGATTTTTCCCAGGGACAGGGTATCCCTGCACACTAATCCTAAGTTTCTTCTGAAGATAGTGTCTGAGTTTACGCTTAACCAGGACATTCAACTTCCAGTTTGCTACCCAGAGTACTCAAATAAACAGAGAGACCCTTTTACATACTCTGGATGTTCATAGAGTTCTTCATTTCTACATAGATTGCACCCATTCTTCCAGAAAGATGGACCAGTTGTTTGTCTCCCTTGCCCAACTGATGTTAGGGGCACCAGTGACTAAACAGACTTTGGCCAAATGGTTGTTCAATTGCATAGTGTTCTGTTACCAAAAATACGATAAACCTTTACTGGGACTGGTTAGAGGTCATTCTACTAGGGGTGTTGACACTTCTTTTGCATCCATAAGGAACGTCTCAGCAACAGATTGCTTTGCAGCTGCTACCTGGAGTTCAGTCCATACCTTCATAAAGCATTACAGTCTGGACATTGCTTCAAGGAGGAGAGCAGGCTTCGGCCTAGCTGTTCTCCAAGGACTACTCTCTTAAGGAGTACCAGTGGTTTGCCATTTTTTGTGTTGCCACCTCCCTTCTGACCTGGATTCTATCCTTGTACTGTTTTAGACTCTATCCTGATGGTGTTACCTGCTGCAAGAGCTCTATCTTGATGTAAGATAGTGCAATTATGTAAGAATTTACCGTAACAGTAGATCTTTGAGAAGAGCTCATGCAGCAGGTGCTTTCCCTCCGTCCTACCCCCAAGGTTATGTAACTGTAATTTTCTCTCTGGGGGTTGTAAAAACCTCCTCGGTTCCCCATCCTTATGCTAGCTAGGTCTCCGGTGGGTGAACTGAGGTGGTGCTGGGGTACCGCCCCTTTATACCATACATGACTTCGGGGGCAAGGCCAACGTCAGAAGGGCTGTCCCCTGCCATAGACTGCTAGCTAAAAAATTTTCCATGGGATCCTAGTGCCTGGCAGCATAGTCCTAATGGTGTTACCTGCTGCAAGAGCTCTTCTCGAAGATCTACTCTTACAATAAGTTCTTATGTAACTGTACTTTGTTCTTTTTTAATATAGGAGGAATAAGAGATAATCATTCGTCTAAGAACAGATTTCAGAGCATCCCAGTTCATAGCAGCCGAGGTATCCTCCAAAGGATTGCACTGAATGAAAGAGTGGATTTCCTCCCTCACCAGTGCAACAAATTCTGGACATGCAAGATGGCTTATATTTAATTTCCAAATTATGGCCTTTACGGAAGGGTTAACAGTTAAGTGCAGGATGACAGGGGCATGGTCCGATAAAGTAATATGCCTGATTTAGGCCTTAGAGACAACATGCGCCCAGCTCGATGGCAACAATAAGTAATCTAGGCATGAATACTGATTACGCCTAGAGGAGCAGTAAGAGTAATCTCTTATTGAGGGATGTAAATATCTCCATATGTCTAATAAACCATATTCTTGCTGGAGGCAAATTAGGGTAGAGGCAGCTTTCAATTTTTCCCTATTGGAAACCCCTGACTTATCTAACCTAGTGGAAAGCACAGTATTAAAGTCTCCACCAATGATTAGTAAGCTGTGGGCATCTACCAAGGCATTCATTGTTACCTGGGTTAAAAAAGGAGACCTTAAATGGTCTTCAGTGGGTGCATATAAATCCAATAAAATCAAAGAATGACCCCCATATCCCCCCATGACCTATACAAATCGACCTTCAGGATCCATCAGAACCTAATTAATTTGCAAAGGTATATTCTTTCTAATTAATATTGCTGCTCCCCTTTTGTGAGGATGCTTTTCAAACTGGGAGGCATAAACTTCCACATTTTTTCATTTAGATCCTCTGTTTATGTGTTTTTTTCCATGTCAGTTCTGCTTCCCCACCACCACCACCGTGTGAGGCCGCAGACGTTGTGAATCACCGTGCTGCATCACCACTAGGCCTTCTTTCTATGACCCTCCCTCCATTACCACTTTTAAACCTCCATACCATTTCTTACACTTTACAGCTAATAATTTATGTTGGTTAATTAGAAGCTCTTCATTAGCTGCTACTGATTTTCCTCTAACTTCGTCTTTATTTAAAGAAACACAATACAGTACCAGATTGTCTATTTTGAGCAATTCAGTCTGCTGTCTGGTTAAGTTCAGATCAGTCCCTGACAAGCAAGATGAAAGTGACTAGCTTCTTGTTGATTTCTGTCAGCGGTTCACTGATTATGCTCCAACACATCTCTCTTCAGTCTTCTCTCCCGTTCTGTATTTCCACAACACATTTCTAATCTCTGGCGTAAGGTTCTTCAGGAAAACATCTTCATGCTTTGTTGCTTTTTCCCTTTGCCAACTACCTGCCACGCTGTAGGAACAAAACCCTTGATGGAAAAATTATTTTATTTTTATTATAAAGAATTTATTTTTAATTATTTTATGTGATTTTATATGGGATTAATTATGGGATGTTTTACTATAATTTCTGGTTAAATTTAATGTCCACATGAGTTTAGCTGTAAAAAGAAAAACTTGTAAAACTTTGGACAACAAAAAGGAAATATAGCATACAGAAGGCAACTTCAGGAAAAAATATTCCAGTGAAGTCTTCTTTTAAATTGAAAGTCCCCTGAGACTGACCTCTCCACAGAAGAAGGACTGTCACATGCCTTTGGATAGCTGCTAGCCAGCTTACCCAGCTAAGAGAGGTCACTATGGTAATTAAATTCTAGGGAAGACACTTCTGTTAAAATGTATGTTTTTTGTGCCAACCAATATCTGGTACAGCCTTCTATGTTCCCTAAAGAAAAAAATGCCTTAACTTTGTATATTAAGAAAAGTATTTTGAGTATAACTTAAAAACACAATATGGTGCCGATCTGAATATTTCACAGATGATAGTATTATAATACATAGGCTCACCAAGTTTCATGCATACAAGTTAAAGGAATTAGAGAATATGTATAAATGTTTTTTTAATAACCTTCTTTTATTGATAAATAGACAAATCTAGTCTCGCATGATAGCTGACATTCTGAGGAGTCTGAAAATATAACTCCCAAGTATGTAGCTTACTGCTATGCAGAAAAAGACCATCTAAAAATTTGGTAAAAACAGTTAAGATTTATTGCTTCTAGACAAGACAAAGAACAGCATGTTTCTACAAAGAACTAGTATTTAAAAGCTTAGATAATGGATTTTTCTTACAAATCTTATATTATTCTGTAGCTTAGAATATTTAGAGCAACACTGTCACTTTATTTTAAGAAGCTTTATTAAAATTATAAAGTTATAACCTTCAATAGTCTAACTTGGGAAATATTAGTCCTAGGAATATGGGAAACATGCCAAAATGCTCCATTCGATGAGAGAAGTTCAAATATGTAAGTTTAAAAGTTATACTATTTTGCATTGTGAAGTTATTAAAAAAAATTTTTTAGTTAATTCTTAAAGAAAAGGGGGTGTCTTTAAAAATGTGATGTCATAGTTGAAAAAAACAGTCTAGAGGGAGCCATTAACCTGGCCTCCTTAGTGACTCAGACCAATCAAAATCTGGTGATGAGCAGATTCATATTAGTGAATTCTGTTAGCCCCACCTTAGTCTTGGCTGAAACATCGATGTAAGAGGACCTATATCAGGCTATTGAAAATTTGGCTGCAACCTTAATGGCTTCATAACTTGCTGGGCCTGAAAAGCCTTAGACCATGCCTGAAGTTGGAATACTGGGACCAGTCTTGGTTAACCATTTGATATACTAACATACTAACATACTATTTGCCAGCAGATTAGGCCTTACGGTCTATCGAGTCTGCTCGAACCTAGATCCTTTGTTGGGTGCCGAGACCCTCCCATCCCTTGTTCTCTAGAAACCCCTATCATCCATCCCCACCCCCCGTGACAGGCCATCATCTGATACATCCACTTTCTGTGTCTGTCCCACCCTCTCTTGAAGCCCTCTACAGTGGATCTCTGAACCAGCTCACCAGGCAGTGCATTCCAAGGGTCCACCACCCTCTCGGTGAAAAACCTCCTCCTCTTTTCCCCCCTCACCCTTCCACCTTCCAACTTCAAACCATGCCCTCTGGTGATACCTCCCTGCTTTAGTCTAAAGATCCCCTCCATGTTTACCCTATTTATTCCTTTGAGGTACTTGAAGACCTCTATCATGTCCCCGCCTCTCCTCTCCTCCAATGAAAACAGGCAGAGCTCCTCAAGTCTGTCCTCATAAGTCAAATCCCTAGCCCTCGTATCATCTTTGTTGCCCTCCTCTGTACCCTCTCCAGGAGCTGTATGTCCCTCTTCAAATGTGGTCTCCAGTACTGTACACAGTACTCAAGGTGTGGTCTAACCAGTCCATTGTACAGTGGCAGAATCACTTCCTTGCTCCTAGAGGTGATCCCCCTGATATATCCAGAAAGTGGGTGTTAAGGAAGCTTGAAAGCTTATGCAGTGTTGCCACAAGGACCAGGTGCAAAACTTCGTTACAAGGACATTCTCACTGTGATATGAAGCAAGGTCTGTGTTTTATTTACTAAGCATTTTGACTGAAGCAATGTTGCCTGCTAAAGCCTAGACCAGAGACTTGATTTTAAAATTCACACAAGCTATGCAGCGTTGTGAGTAAAAGGAAGTCTAGTGTCCTAAGATTTTGAGTGCAGATGAATGAACATGAAGTCAAAATCCAGTTATTAAGACAACTTTCCTATCCACAAGAAGGTTCTTTAATACAAGGGTTGTTACCGGGACTGTTCAAATCCTGTTGAATCCTACAAACTGACTTTTGATCATTAGTGCATCCCAAATTGATGCAAGAGAAGGTTCCAGTTCCAGGGTCCAGGGAAGAGACAAGTTGACTGAAAGAGGCTTTCTTACTCAGAGCCAGACTCAACCCAGATTTCTAAGTTAAGAGAAGAAGAAGGAACCACCTCTACAACCAGAAATTTAAATATAATTTTAATTACTATACTAATTAGTTTTAATTGATAGTTTTAGTAATTTAAATTGGCTTATCTGGGGAAAGTAACAAGGGAACATACATTTAACTACAGAACTTGGGGTATATAGTTTAAAAGGTTTAAACTGACAAATATATTTTGCATGCTCTAAAAAGCTAAAACTGAGTTTTATGAAAGTATAATACAAAACACTGATGTAATGAGTTGTTGCAAATTCTCGTGAAAAGAAAAGGTTATGCTAAATACTAAGTATACCAAAATCATGATATAGTCATTGCACTTATTATGTTGAAAGCCTAGTATATAGCTAATGTAATTTGTTATGCTAAATATCGCTTCTTTATTTGCTGAAATTAGCTTTATTTGTTGTTTGTTTTACTTGATTTTCTGAAACAAATGCTCACAGGTGCCATCCAAGATGTCAATAAATAAATAAATAAAATAAAATATTTATGCTGATGAGGAATATTTAGAATTATTGTATAGGTGTTAATAAAATACATATATTTTTCATATTTATAAGTGTGGAAAAGTGTTATTGCCATTATCGTGAACCTGGAGAACAAGGATAGTATCATGTGAATTTTATAATTATTTTTAGTAATTTATGAAATATTTTTGGGTAAGGCCCGAGGTAAATCCAAGTGCATCATTGTAAAAAGTGATATTGTAGCCTTTGTTCCGACAGTGCTGCTTATTTTTATTTATTTATTGGATCATCAGTTTACAGACCTTGTCTTAGCTCTGTATCTAATTCTATGAGCTGTACATCTGGACATTCAATATTCCACTTTTTTAATGTTAGGGTTGCAGCTGCCACTGTTTCATAGATCTGAGAGCTATTGTCCTGGTATATTTTCAGACGAGCAGGATAGAGGACCTGTGCTTTTATGTTTTTTTTCTCTCTCAGTTTTTTGACAATGTATCTGGCTGCTTGGTCTACAATCCGGGAGAAAAATATTGGTCAAAATTGATTTGCTTTCCTTTAAAGTTTACTCTCTGTTGTTTCCAGGCTGTAGCTAGTATTGTTTCCTTGGATTGGAAAAGGAGCATTTTGACAAGGATGGATCGCAGCTTGATAGTGTCATCTTTTGGACGTGGCCCCAAAGTTCTGTGCTCCCTTTTGATTGTTAATGGTAAGTCCTGTGGTAGCTTTTAGGGCCAATTGTAATAGATGTTGGGGTCATGAGGGCTCCAGAGGATATCGCCTGCCCTCCCCTGCACACGCGCCCGACCTCGGACCCCCGAGCACAAGAAACCTGCAGTTGGGGTCCATGAGGGCTCCAGAGGATATCGCCTGCCCTCCCCTGCACACGTGCCTGACCTCGGACCCCCCCGAAGCACAAGAAACCTGCAGTTGGGGTCGTGAGGACTCCAGAGGATATCGCCTGCCCTCCCCTGCACACGCACCTGACCTCAGACCCCCCTCCCCGAAGCACAAGGTACTGAAAACGGCCGAGATTTTCAGGTGCCAAATTCAAATGCAAACTGCTGATTTTATATCTAAATTCACTCCAGCTTGACCTCTGTTGCTTTTCTGGACTGTGTGCTTCTACCCCGCCAGCACTGTGCACCGGCTCCCTACCATCCCCAACACCACCCTTGGTCAGCTCCTCCTTTTATAGGCTGTGCAAGCTTTAGTCACATGACTGAATAAAACCTGTCAGCCCACTTTTCCATTTGCAGCTTATCAGCTGCTGCCACTAGAGGGCTCCTACCAATTTCTCTCACAATTAAAGCATATCCTGCTCCAAGGATGCTACTTCTCACTGTACTCCTCTGCCTCTCCATGGCAGCACAAACCTCCTTACCACCATCTAACCTCCCAATGCAGGAACCCCCCCCAGCCCTGCCCCCTGGTGCACCCTGCAGGCACACCTCTACGCCTCCACTCACTCGCCAGTATTGGACCTGGTACATGCCCACCATGGCGTTATTTCTGCCACAGTCCTGCGACCCTCTAATCACCCAGGGCTAACAATCTTACAATCACTAACCCTCTGTCACCCATCAGCCTCCTCTGCTCGGTGCTACACCAACACATCCAAATCCTATTCCAGGACCAAAATGTTGTATCTCTATGCCCTTCTCCTGCTCCTGTCAGGGGACATAGAGGTAAACCCAGGGCCAAACCCAACCTTCACCCCCACCCCTTTCTGTCTCCCCAAAGGCCTACGCATACTCCACCTAAATACCTGCAGCCTGCTATCCAAAATCTTGCTACTACAACCAATCACACTAACTGTTCACCCCAACATACTGACCATCTCCGAAACCTGGCTAAAACCACAGCATACTGATGCCAAAGCATCCATCCCAGGATACACAATAATAAGGCATGACAGGCATGGGAAAAGGAAAGGCAGAGGCACGGCTACGTATATCTCAAACACTCGTCAATTCCCTCCAGTGGAGATCCCTTCCCTCCATGCAAATTTAGACTCTACGCTCATTAAAATATCACTTCCATATACTTCCCCTATTTACGTGGCATGCACATACTGCCCCCCAGCCACACCCACTGATGTTCTCCTCTCCCATCTAACCACATTACAATCCCTAGCTAAAGGAGGAGAGCTTCATGCCACAGGGGATTATAATGTCAACTGGTTAGGTGCGGATAAACTCCAATTGAAGACTAAAATAAAAGCCCACAACCTCACGCAACTGATAAAAGAGCCTACCAGACTTAGCCACAAGACAAAATAACACTCTCTTCTGGACTGGGCCCTCACCACGCATCCCTATAGAATCCTTAAAGCAGGCCTACTCCCAGACTCTATTAGTGACCACCATATGGTTTACCTGGTCATGAAGGTTCATAGCCCCTCTCCCCCCCAAAGACACTGCACACCAGGTCTTACACCTCCCTAGACCTAGTGTCTCTCCTGGCTGACCTGGGCAGGGTAAACTGGTCTTGCATCACAGAGGCATCTAACATTGACGCTGCCTTCAATGCATTCAAACTCAGATTCCTAAATGTATGGGACAAGCACGCTCCACTGTGCACAAAGAGAGTACATGGAGCACATCTCCCCTGGATCACGGCTGATGTAATCAGAATTTGCCGCACCAGGGACCATGCCTGGAAAGCTTATGAGAAACTGGGCACCCAGGCACCCTTACAACCTATAGAGCCCTTCGAAATTCTTGCACAAATAGCATTCGCCAAGCTCAAAAAGCATACTTCCTATCATCCTTTATTAATAAGTCAAACCACCCTACAGACTTCAGGAAATCCCTGAAATCCCTGCTCTCTCCCCCTACCCAACTACCCCCCCAACTATTTTAGTAGATGGCACCCCTATCTCTGACCCCACCGGTGTTGCTGAAGCTTTCAACGCCCATTTCTCCAGCTGCGCAGACAACCTTCTATCCTCCCGCCGGAATATACACACCGCAGCCCCTCTACACAGCACTGCCACAGATAGCACCCTCCACCAAGTCCCTCCTTTTGTATTCCAGCCAGTATCCCCCACAGAAGTCCACCATGCCCTATGGGCACTGAACCCCAACAGAGGCAAATGCCCGTCTGCTCTTGACGCCAAGATGCTATTCCTATCAACCCCTGCCATAGCCACCCCACTGGCCGCACCCTTCAACCTCTCCTTCTCCCTGGGCAAGGTACCAACGACCTGGAAAAGGGCCACTGTAATACCCCTACCTAAAGGCGGTGACCTCTCCTCCCCAGGGAATTACAGACCTATCTCCCTACTCCTGATACTGGCCAAACTTCAGGAGCAACTGGTCCTGTCCCAACTCTCCCAGTTCCTGGACACCTCCTCCTTTTTTACTCCTTTCCAATCTGGCTTCCGCAAATCCCATTCTACCATCACCTCCCTACTACGTGTCACTGGGGACATCCTCACAGGTATCGACAAAGGACAAGTCACCACAGCTATTTTTATAGATCTAGCAAAGGCTTTCGATAATGTCTCGCATCCCCTACTTATCTCAAAACTTGCAGATGCAGGACTAGCCCACCCAGCTATAGACTGGTTCCAAGACTACCTAGCGGGTAGGAGGCAATCGGTCAGACTGGCCTCTCACACATCAAACCCCCTACCAGTTACAGCGGGAGTCCCCCAAGGATCAGTCCTTGGACCAATGCTTTTCTCCATTTTTGTTAACGGCCTCCCCTCTGCATGCT
The DNA here is from genome assembly GCA_016271365.2 of Neoceratodus forsteri. NCBI lineage: Eukaryota > Metazoa > Chordata > Ceratodontiformes > Ceratodontidae > Neoceratodus > Neoceratodus forsteri. The sequence goes on along the minus strand of CM057449.1, from coordinate 240,296,475 downwards.
CCCACTCTTCCATCCAAATGTACGCAGATGATACAGTTCTGTATGCCTCAGATCATTCATCAAGCAGTGTAGTATCTCTCCTTTAGGACTTCTCAGCCATCCATCACTGGTTCATGTCAAACCAGCTCTCTCTTAACCCTAAAAAAATGGTGTCTCTTATGTTTGGCTCCCAACAAAGACTCTCCCGACAAACCCCATGTCCCCCATTCTCTACCTTGGAAGGGACACCCCTTGAACAATGCACTAGCTTTAGATATCTAGGCATCTGGCTTGACCAACACCTAGATTTCACCTCTCACGTAGACTCCCTGCATAAGAGGCTACTCCCTAAACTGGGGGCACTCTATCGTAACAAAACCTGTCTCCCCAAGCAAACAAGGCATGCCATAGTACAAAAAATGATACTCCCAGTACTGGATTATGGTGACATAGTTTACTGTACCTCCCCAGCAACTACCCTGGCAAGCCGCGACACCCTTTTTCACTCCTTCTGTCGTTTCATCCTCGACTCCCCTCAATCCACTCACCACTGTACTTTATACAGCTCCTTAGCCTTACCATCACTACAAGACCACAGATCAATAAATTGCACTAGGTTTGCTGCTAAATTTTGGACCCTCTCCCTCCCTCCCTACCTTGAATCCACCTTATCCCAACAACCCCCCTGCATACTCCCTAAGAGGCACAGACCCTAGACTTCTACATGTCCCACTCATGCGCACTACCAAAGGCCAGTCAGCTTTAAATTTAGAATCCCCAGATCTGGAATGCCCTCCCCGCCCCCATCAGACACACACAAAATCCAGGTCTCTGCACCAGACTACTCCAGGCACATTTCTCCTCCAGCTGCTCCTGCTAATGCTATAAGCTCCAGCTCCCACAAATTAAATGCTTGTACAATAAAATAAAAAAAAAACCTGTTATGTGCATATCTGGCTGCAAACTCCGGCACTGTTTTGCCTGGAGATTACGTCATACCTATACCCTATTGTTAACTCTTACTCAAAGACTGTACTTTAAAAGCACAAATTCTTATGCTATTGTATGTCAATTCACTGTACCTGTAAGTGTTCTGTAACTGCCTTGTACTGGGCCTAGGCCCCCAGGTCGCATCTGGAATCGAGCATGTTGCTCAGTATGCCTTCCTGGTAAATCTCATAAATAAATAAATAAATGTTGTGTAAATTCAATCATAAATGAATGTGCCTCCTCTGAGCCCTCTGGCATGGCATCTGTTTGAAAATTGCTACTCTGTACCCTGTTTTCCACATCCTCCATTTGCATGTAAATGGTCTCTGTCTCTGCCAAGTAGGTACAGAAGTAGGCAGTCATCTTGAGTCCCCTGACCCTCCATGAGTTCTCCCACCTGTTTTTGTGTAGTTGTTAACTTTTTATCCATTGTTTTTAAATGCATCTTGGGATCCACTAAGGCAGACTCAATAGTATTTACTGAGGTTATTACTTTCTTAAATGTGATGTCTCCTGGAGTCCGAATTTCTCCCTCCTCCTCTATCTCCCCCTCTGGTTCCAGAGAAGAAATTGATGCTGGGGATTGGGATTGTGAGGTCTGTGGCCTTGTCACTTTCCCCTCTCATTTTTTCATCTATCAAAAACTGCCGCAGTTTTCCTCCTGGAGTTGCCAGGGTGTTTCTATTGTGTCTGCCTGCCATTCCAAACACCCAATCTGCTGGTTTAACTATGAACCTCTTCTATTTTTAAGGTGTTTTCTATCTATTTTTGAGTCTGGGTTTCTGCACCGTTAGTCTCCCGCTTAGCATCCCATAACATCACCAGAAGTCCCCTGTCCACTCCCTTTATAATACCTAACCCAGGGGCAGACCGAGGCCCTCCTTTTGTAAGGTCTTTCACAAGTCTGGCTCAGGAACCAAGCTCCAGGGCAAATGCAGGGCCATCTCTGCCTTGCCTGCTGCCTCCTCCAACATTGATGACTCTGCTAAGCACTCCAAGGGAGAAGGAGCAGCCCCGGACGCTGGTTCTGCCTCAGCCTGACTCCTTGCCAGACCCCTCTTATCTTGTTTCAAGCCAGAAGGTGGTGGTCAGAGGTTGGTTCTTCCTCCATCTGTCCCATTGGAGAACCATTACCACAGGCACTTGGATCCTGCAGATAGTCAAACAAGGCCATGCTCTAGAAATTCTGGAACAGCCTCCAGATGTTCCAATGGTTCCCACCTCTTATTCTCTGGACCACACAACTGTGCTGTGGGAGGAGGTGTTCACTTTGCTGCACAGAAGGGCCATAGAGCCATTACCGGGGTGGCAAAGGAACAAAGTGTTTTACTACCAGTTCTTCCTGGTTCCTAAAAGAACTGGGGACTTGTGGCCCATTCTAGACGTCAAGGAGCTGAATCTTTTCATCCCATACAGAAAGTTCTGGGCAGTAGCCCTACATGGCCTCCTTTCTCTGCTTAGGCAGGGTGACTGGTTATGCTTTCTTGACATGCAGGATGCCTGTCTGCATATCATGGTTTGCCCTCTCTCACAGGCGATACCTGCAGATCTGACTTCGGGGGTATCTCTTGCAGCAGGCCATACTTATGAAAGTACAGCTGCCAGACACTGGAACCACACAGAAACTCTTCTAGCTAGCAGTCTACCTGGGAGCTGGCCACTCCGATGTCGACCTATCCTATAAAAGTGAGTGGTCCCCACACCCTCCACAGTTCTTTTCCCACCATCGACCATCACACATCGGACTTCTTGGAGAGCCTCCAGCTTCAGTCGACCACCATTTCTCCAAATTTCTTCATCAAACTGGTTTTTGCATCTGATAGCTGAAGCCATAGTCACAGTGCCACTAGCAGATTGCACATGAAGATTCCTCAGTGGACACTGAGGGTCCAGTGGGACCAGTGTATCGATGACTTCTAACAGCCAGTCCTGGTCTCCTCCCCAATGAGGAAAGTTCTACTTTGGTGGATGGAACCCAGCAACCTGTTTGGGGGGGTTCCTTTCCTCATCCCTTCACAGCAAATCCTCACAACTAATGCTTCAGGGCTGGCATGGGGAGCACATCTAGGATCCCACCAAACACGAGGGACCTGGTCCCAACTGGAATCCTCTCTCCACATCAATGTCCTGGAGATGCGGGCCATTCTTTATGCCTTGTAGGCCTTCTAGACTCGGCTACCCCTGGGTCTTCTGCTAGTGCAGATAGACAACATCAGTGTAGTCCACTACATCAACATACAGGGACACTCACTCATACCCTCTCTGCCTGGAGTCTTGTACTCAGCTCTAGATCACGGCCTCGAACTGTCGACCGTCCATGTTCCAGGTGTTCAGAATGTCCTGCCAGACACTCTAAGTCAATCATAGTCAAAGGCACATGAGTGGGAGCTGCTGACCTCAGTGGTAGAAGACCTGTTTGACAGGTGGTATCATCCAGAGTTGGACCTTTTTGCATCCCCACTCAACATAAAACTGACGTATTTTTGCTCGCCCTATCCAGGCCATGGAATTTTCCTGGTGAGACATGTTGTCCCTGTCTGGGAAAGGGAGGTTTCTGTATGCATTTCCACCCTTCCCCCTACATCAGAAGGTTCTGATCAAGCTCCAGATGGAAGGGGCCACAATGATCCTCATAGCCCTATGCTGGCCTCATCAGATCTCATTCCCTTTACTGCAGCAGCTGACAGCAGAACCTCTAGTGCCTCTTCCTCTGTGTACTGACTTGCTCTTGCAGAACCAGGATACCCTGGTCCATCTGGACCACAAATCCCTGCATCTTTGCACCTAGCTCCTGAGGACATAATCATGGCTCAGTTTGGGGTATCACCTAGAGTGGCTGATGTCCTTGTGGTGGCCAGGAAGCCATCCACCAGGGCCGCTTATTCTATGAAGTGGAAGCGTTTTGTGCTGTGGGCTGCTTCCCGTCAGCTGGATCCTTTCACTTGCCCGGTGAATGAGATTCTTGGAGTACTTACTGTCCCTTTTAGACTTCAGTCTGAAGTACTCCTTCCTTAAGGTGTACATGTCTGCCCATCTCTGCCTTCCATGTGCCTGTTGATGGGCATACGGTGCACAACTGGAGATGTCCCATACATTTCTGAGAGGCATCCTTAACCTGAAGCCTCCTATCTGCAATCCAGTCCCACCTTGGGATTTGAATTTTGTGTTGGAAACACAGTACTTTCTTTGGCCCCTTTTGAGCCAGCTGTGAGCATACAAGTAGCTATGCTTTCTGTGGAAAGCATTCTATTTAGTTGCTATTACTTCTGCTCAAAGAATTTCAGAGCTACAGGTGCTCATGTGCAAGTAGTCTCATTTTGGTTTTCCACAAAGACAGGGCCTAGATGATATTCAGATTTCACGCCAGGCTTGTGGTGCCAACGCTTGGGGCATAGCACAATTTTGATGCGCTGGGCCATGGCTGTGGGTGATATTCAATGGGGATGTGCCATGGGCGCAGCACCATTGAAATATGGCAGGATCAGCACACATACTGTGCATGGTGCAGTGGCCCTGCACCGGCACAAGCCACAGATAGGGAGCATGGGGATGCACAAGCACAAGTGCAGTTGCACTAGGTGTATCACCCATGATATTCAGCAGAGGGCATGCACATGAGGTCATAATATATGCAAGGTGCAAATGGGGCCATTTGCATGTCATTATGGCCCCATATGCATGCCTTGCACAGGGCAGCCAGGCGACTTGTGCCTGGCGCCCTGCACAGCATGACATGTGCTGTGGGGATCCCAGGGCATCCTCCACCCTGTAGCTGCGATCGCATGGCATATGTGTAAAAAGAAATCCCTGGTAGTCTAGTGGCCCCCCAAGTCCCCAATTCCCTGATGAATATGATACATGAGCATCCCTGGTGGTCTAGTGGTCCTCCCTCCCACCTGAGTCCTCGATACATGTACACATGCCTGTCCCTGGTGGTCTAGTGGAACCCCCTCCGCCCGTTGCCATGATGACGATAAATGTAAATTAAAACCATCCCTGTTAGTCTAGTGGGCCCCCCTCCCTCCAGAGTCCCTGATCATGGTGGAAGTATTATAAACCATTCCCTGGTAGTCCAGTGGTGCCACCCTCCCTCCCGATGCCCTGATGGATTTGTAAATATTCAGTCCCTGGTGGTCTAGTGGACCCCCCTCCCTCCCTCCTCCCGGGTCCCCGATCATGGTAAATGGCCCACATCTAAATCCCTGGTGGTGCCAGTGGCACCCCTCTCACCCACACAGGACCCCTTACCCACCCCCTCCCCTCGTCATCGCGGATGGCCGTGAGTACCACCCGGCCTCCGCCAAATGACAGGTACAGAGTTTGAGCCCACTGGTCCCCTGCGTGGACCAATGGGCTTGAAGGGTATACTGTACTAGACAGTCCCAAATATGTGAGGGGGGTACACTAGACCACCAGGGACTGTATATTTACACATTCATTGGGGCATCGGGAGGGAGGAAGGGGGGTACCACTGGACTACCAGGGAATGGTTTATAATACTTCCACCACAATTGGGGACTCGGGCAGGAGGGAGCACCACTAGACCACCAGGGATGGTTATGTATGTCATGTATCTGGGAATCAGGGACTGGGGGGGCTACTAGACTACCAGGGATTTCTTTTTAAACATTTACGGCATGATCATGGCTATGGGCAGGGGGGTTCTGGGTTTAGTGTGTGCTTGTGGACAGTGTTCTGGGTGGGCAGGTGGCCACCCATGGCGGGGCTGCTGTGTTGCATCCTGTAATACTGCAACCCACCTTTGGGTGGCTGGGAGTTGTTCCTACACTGCAAGGGCTCAACTTTGAGCCCCCCTATGTGGCGCAATGCTGGGTTGCGCCCACATATGCAGCGTACATCCCGGGCTGAATATCGGGATGTGCCGCATATGCATGGGCACACCCCCTGCATCTGCACTGCATACCATTACATTGCGCCCCGGTGTATCGGGAGTTTCACTGCACCAGGCAGCCTTTTCAATATCCCGCCGGGGCACAATGCGGGGTTGCAACAGTGCAACTCTGTTGCACCTGGCGCAACCCATTTGAATATCCAGGCCAGTGTGTCTGTGTACTAATTCTAAGTTTCTTCCTAAGGTGGTGCCTGAGTTTACTTTAAATCAATCCATCCACCTTCCTGTTTATTTCCCACAGCATGCCACTCCAGGGGAAGGATTGCTCCACACTTCAGATGTACATAGAATTTTGTGTTACTACACCCATTGTACAAAGGACTGTAGGAAGTCCAAACAGTTGTTTGTTTCTTTCAGCCTTGGGAAGGTTTTAAAACAGTGCTTGGGTAGTTGGTTGGCCAACTGTATTACTGTTTGCTACAGGAAGTACGGCAAGGATCTTCCTAGCATTGTTTGTGGCCATTCCACCAGAGGCATGGCCACTTCTGTTGCCTGTTTCAGGAATGTTTCAGCTGCAGAGATCTGTGCTACTGCTACTTGGAGTTCTGTCCACACCTTTATCAAGCACTACAGTCTGGACATTGCCTCTAGGTGTAGGGACAACTCTGGCCTAGCTGTCCTCCATGGCCTTCTTTCTTAAGCTTGAGCTTTCTACCACCCAGACTCTGCTGTCTACTGATGGAAATGCTTGGGACTCATTCCATAGATGTGGCCTGCTGCAAGAGTTACCCTCGAAGTCAGCTAGTACAATTATGTAAGAACTTATCGTAACAGTAGGTCTGCAAGGGGGATCTCTTGCAGCAGGCCATGCCCTCTCTCCCTCCTTCACCCTGTACCTGGGAGGTCTTTCTGTGCCTGTACCTTTTTCTCCAATATTTTCTTTTTGGTGGGAATCTTCAGTTCCCACTCGGTTCCCTCTGCTTGGCCTAGGTGGCTTATGGTCTCTGGTGGTAGAATTAAACTAAGGAGGGTGGGGGAGGAGGGTGGGGGGCAGCCCACACTTGTAGGATAGATCAACTTTGACATATGACGTCAGAGTGGGCAGCCTTCTGGTAGACTGCTAGATAGCTAGACAAGTTTCCATGTGGTCCTAGTGCTTGGCTGCTGTAGTTCCATAGGTGTAACCTGCTGCAGTTGATCCCTTTGCAGATCTACTGTTACGGTAAGTTCTTACGTAACTACTGTCTTACTCTGAGGGTATCTCTTACTGCAGGTCATCACTGGTGGTACTAAACCATCAGGTGCCAGGACCACATGAAAATTTTCTAGCTAGCAGTCTACCAGAGGGAACTGCCCACCTTTGACGTCCGCGGCTGATGTCAGCCTATCCTGTATAAGGCGGGCGGCCCCCATGCCCTCCTCAGTTCTTTCCTACTGTCTACCAATGCACGTTGGACCACAGACTCCACCAAAGTTACAGTCGACCACCATTTTCCACGTTTACCAGGCTTTATTATTTTCTTGTTATTTAGTTAAACGTCAGCATTTTTCAGTGTTTCTTTCTCACGTTTATGTCTTCACAACTTTCTTCTTCTTCCAACTGCTCCACTAAATGTGCCTGCGGTAAACAGATCCTGGACAAGGATGGCCACTCTGCTTGCCTCTTCTGCCTAGGCCCAGACCACGATGTTCAGGCCTGCAGGGTCTGCCAGAAGTTTAACCCGGCCACCAGGAGACATCACCAGAACACCCTGGAAATTTATCTCCTACAGCAGAAGGTCACCCAGATGGAACGGGAGCTGCAGGCCTGGAGCTCCTCTGCCTCTGTGGCCCTGTCCTCAGGCTCATCTTCCTCCAAATACAAGGACAAGTCTTTGGGGAAGCACAAGCATTGGGACAAGGCCCGGGACTGGCCTTGTGGTGTCAGGAGTTTTACGTCTTTCCATACTTGGATGACTGACTATTGGCAGCCCTGTCCAGGGGTCATCTGCTGCAAACTCTTGTGAGTGGGGGGATACTGGGATGTATAGGGAGAGGCATCACCAGCAGAAAACAGGAAGTTGTTATCCCCATACAGACAGTGGGTGAGACCACATCTGGAGTACTGCGTCCAGTTCTGGAGACCCCATCTCTGCAAGGACATAGACAGGATGGAGGCAGTTCAGAGGAGGGCAACTAAAATGGTGCAGGGTCTGCAAAAGAAGCCATACGAGGAGAGGCTAAAGGAGCTTAATATGTATACCCTTGAGGAAAGGAGGGAGAGGAGGGACATGATAGAAATGTTTAAGTACCTCAGTGGAATCAACAAAGTCCAAGAGGGTAGCATTCTTTCAGAAAAAGAGATGTGCAAGAACAAGGGGACACAATTTGAAGATAGAGAGGGAATGGCTCAGGGGTAATGTGAGGAAGTATTTTTTCACAGAGAGGGTGCTGGACACATGGAACAGCCTTCCTGAGGAGGTTGTGGGGTCTAAAACTGTGGGAGACTTCAAGAGTGCATGGGACAGACATAAGACAATTTTTCTGGGGGGTGGGAAGAAATAGGCTGTTGGTTAAATAGGATCTGCAGCTTTTCCTCTAGGTAGGGAAATTGGCAGACTAGGTGGGCCAAGTGGTCCTTATCTGCCATCAAAGTCTATGTTTTTATGTTCTATTACATGCAACCTTTTTCATGACTTGGGCATTACTATCAATCTGCCCAAAATTATTTCTCGCCCCCTGCAAGCACCTCCTTTACATGGGGCAGTCCGGGATACAGCTAAGGGCAAGGCATTCTTACTTTCCAACAGAGCAGAGCACCTGATGGCTCAGGCCCACCTTCTTTTCTCCGAGCTGCCATGTTCAGGTGAGGGAGTTTTTAAGGCTTTTGGGCCTCATGGCTGCAGCTGTTGTGATGGTTCCCTTAGCCAGGCTGCACATGAGAATCCCTTAGTGGACACTGTGACTCCAGTGGGACCAACACACGGATTCCCTGGATCAACCAGTTCTGGTATTGGGCCCAGTCAAGAAGCTGCTGTTGTGGTGGCTTGCATCCAGCAACCTGTTTCGGGGAGTGCCCTTTTCTATACCTGCCCCTTAACAGATTCTTATGATGGATGCCTCAGACCTTGGTTGGGGTACTCACATGGTGACTCACCAAACCCCAGGTACTTGGTCCAAGATCAAGAAGGCTCTCCACATCAATGTCCTGGAGATGCGGGCAGTATTATATGCCCTTCAGGTCTTTCAGACTCCGCTCTCCCCAGGTCCGCTGTTGATTCAGATGGACAACATGTGCGTGGTTTGTTACATAAACATGCAAGGGGGGACTCATCCCCTGTGCAGGAAAGTAATGAGTGTGTGGTATTGGGCCATTGAGCATGGCCTGGAACTCTCAGCCATCCATGTTACCGGTGACCAAAATGTCCTGGCGAACAGCCTAAGTCGCTCGCGGTCAAGAGCTCACGAGTGGGAACTTCTGACCTCAGTGGTAGAAGATCTTGTTGAAAGATGGGGTTTACCTGAGCTGGACCTTTTTGTATCCCCACACAATGCAAAACTGCCATGTTTCTGCTCACTAGATCCAGGGCTGGAGTTTCCTGGTGAAACGCATTGTCCCTCTCCTCGACAGGGAGGTTTCTGTATGCCTTCCCTCCCTTCCTGCTCCTTTAACAAGTTCTAATCAAACTCCAAATGGAAGGGGGCTATGATGATCCTTATCACCCCTTCTGGCCTCATCAGATCCAATTCCCCTTACTACAGCAACTTGCAGTGGAATCTCTGCTGACTCTGCCCCTGTGCACAGGCTTGCTGTTCCAGGAACAGGGCAACCTGGTCCTTCTGGATCTCAAGTCACTGCATCTCCATTCATGGCTCCTGAGGACATAACCATAGCATATTCAGAGTCTCCCTCAGAATGGCTGATGTTAAGCTGGCCCGCCGGCACAGCAGTGGGATCTCTGCTTGCCACGCCGGTGAACCAGATTCGGGAACAGACCCGGGGCATCGGAGGGTCAGCCGGGGGAGAAAGATTAGGACTGCTCTCCTTCTCAGGAGGGAAGGGGGTCCCGTGCTCGCACAGGAGTGACACCTGGTGGAGGCTGGGTTGTCACCCTTTACATAATGCGTAATCGATGCTCTCTGGGGTGGGACAGACACTGGACATCATTGCATGTCTCCGCCCCAGCCTACAGGGGAAGGAAAAACATGGCGGGGGCCTCTGTCTTTGTGAAGTCCTCCCTGGGACTTCAGTTAGCCTCTGCCACCAGAAGCTCTCCCAATTAGATACTAATCCTGTGGCACCGGGATACCAGGGACCGGTGCCACAGCCCCGCCCTCCAAGGGGTAAGCCAGGGGTGACCGGGAGTAGCGAAGGCAATCGGCAGTAGGTGGGAGTCCCGGGGACCATGACCAGGGCTGATTCCGACAGAAGGGCCCTGGCAGAAAAAGCAGAATAAACATAAAAAAAAAAAAAAAAGAATGGCTGATGTTTTGGTGGCAGCCAGGAAGCCCTCCACCAGGACCACCTACTTCATGAAATGGAAGCGCTTAGTTCTTTGGGCTACCTCACACCAATTGGATCCCTTCACCTGTCCAGTGGATCAGGTTTTGGAGTACCTTCTGTCCCTCTTGGACTCGGGTTTACGGTACTATTCTATTAAGATACATTTCTCTGCTATCTCTGTGTATCATGTACCTGTGGATGGGCACTCAGTGGCCCAACTCGATGTGTCCCACACATTCTTGTGGGGCATTTAGCACTTGAAGCCCCCAGTCAGGGACCCTGTTCTGCCCTGGGACCTTAATTTTGTGTTAGAGGAGCTTGCATTGCCTCCCTTTGAACTGGAAGTGTTTTGCTAGCTATGCCTTCTGTTGTGGAAAGCATTATTTATAGTTGCAGTTACTTCCGCTCAAAGGATTTCCTAACTTTATTCCCTCATGTAAGGAGCCTTTTTTAGTTTTCCCCAAAGACAGGGTGTCTCTGCGTACAAATCCTAAGTTTCTTCCTAAGGTGGTGTTGGAGTTTACCTTTAATCAATCCATCCACCTGCCCATTTATTTTCTGGAGCATTCCAATCAAGGGGAGGCATTGCTCCATACCTTGGATGTGCATAGAATCCTGAGGTATACACACTGGGCCAAGGACTCTCGGAAATCCATTCAGTTTCATTTGCCCTGGGAAAAAGGGCACCCTGTTGTCCAAACAGTGCTTGTCTAAGTGGTTAGCAAATTGAATTGTTTATTGTTACCAGAAGTACGGCAATGAACTTCCTGGAGGGGTTAAGGACCATTCCACAAGAGGTATGGCTGCATCAGTGGCTTGCTTTTGTAATGTGTCCACAGCTGACATCTGTGCTGCTACCTCCTGGAGTACTGTCCACACCTTTACCAAACATTACAGTCTGGACATTGCCACTAGGCATTGAGCCAACTTTGGCCTAGCTTTCCTCCAAGACCTCCTTTCTTAGGCTATTATTTTTTTAGCCTACTGCCCATCCTGCCTGTCTGTAGTACCAGAACTGCTTGGGACTCCGTCATATTGGTGATGGCCTGCTATAAAAGATACCACTGAAGTAAGATAGTACAGTTACGTAAGAACTTACCGTAACAGTAGATCTTCGAGAGGATCTCTTGCAGCAGGGCCTGTCTTCCCTCCCTCCTTCCCCTTTTTTATTCCTGTGTCTCTTTCACCTTCCATCAGGGTGAGCCTTTTGCTTTTACTCTGCTACAGAATTGCCTCAGCGTCCTACTCAGTTCCCCCCCCTTCTGGTATCAGACTTTGTAATTATAGTAAAAACTGAGGTGGGCATCAGCCGCCTGCCTTATATAGGATAGGCTGACATCTGCTGCTGACGTCAGAGGCTGGCAGCCTTCTCTAATAGACTGCTAGCTAGAATGTTTGCTGTGTGATCCTGAAGCCTGACAGCTTACATAGATACATAGATACATAGACAGTGTCGGCAGATAAGGGCCTATGGCCCACCCAGTCCGCCCATTTAAGTTTGTAAGTTCAGTTTATGTTTTCCAGGAAGTCTGTTGCCCCTTACCCCTGACCTCCAGAATTCCTTTATGTCTATCCCATGCATTCTTAAATCCCGTGATTGTTTCAGCCCCCACCACTTCCTCTGGCAGGGTGTTCCACTTGTCCACCACCTGCTCTGTGAAGAAATTCTTCCTCATGTTTCCTCTGAATCGTCCTCCTCCAACTTCATCCCATGCCCTCTAGTCCTGGAACATCTTTTCGCTTAAAAATAGTGTTTTCCTGCACCCTGTTCCTCCCTGTAAGATACTTGTATGTCTCTATCATATCCCCTCTCTCCCTCCTCTCCTCCAGGGAGTACATGTTCAGTGCCTTCAACCTGTCCTCATAGCTTAGTCCTACTGTTGATGGTCTGCTGCAAGATATCCTCTCAAAGATCTACTGTTACAGTAAGTCCTTACATAAATGTACTTTTCTCTTCCAGGGGGAGCATTACCAGTTCAGGGTGTTGTCCTTTGGCTTATCCTTTGCATCACAGATATTTACCAAGTGCTTAGCAACTGTATCAGCAGCCCTCCGATGTGAAGGCCTTTATGTGTTGCCATATTTGGACGACTGGTTACTGAAAGCCCAGTCCAGAGAACTACTGTTGCAGACTCTAGAATGCACCCTGCAGTTGTTCCAGTCCTTGGGCATCACTGTCAATTTGTCTGTGCTGACCCCATCCCAGTGGTTGCAGTATATACGGGTGGTTCTGGACTCTACTCAGGACAAGGCCAGCCTACCACAGGACAGAGTGGACTGCATTATAGGTCAGGCCCAGGCAGTGGCTCAGTGCTGGTATATCCTAGCCAGAGAGTTCTTCAGGCTGCTAGGCTTAATGGCCACGGCCATTGTGATGGTTCCTTTGGTCAGGTTGCACAGGAGGATCCTCCAGTAGACCCTCATGGTCCAGTGGGACCAACATTCAGATTATCTGGATCAGCAGGTCCTTGTCTTACCTCCCCAGTACACAAAGTGTCTCAGTGGTCAATGGACCCAAACAATATCTTAAAAGGAGTCCCCTTTCTTATCCCCACTCCTTACCAAATCATCACCATGGATGTTTTGGGTCTGAGTTGGGGAGTGCAGCTAGGCCTTTATCAGATCCTGGGATCTGGTCCCAGTGGGAGACCCATCTCCACATAAATGTTCTAGAAATGTGGGCAGTTCTGTATGCCTTCAAGGCCTTCCAGAACCATCTCTCTCCAGGCCCACAACAAGCAAGAGGGGACCCATTCCTACCCCCTGTGCTGGGAGGCAATGAGGGTCTGGTACTGTGCTGTAGATCACAGTCTAGAACTGTCAGCTGTCCATGTGCCAGGCACCTAAAACACCTTGGCAGGTAGCCTCAGCCAGTCACAGGCCAGAATGCATGAGTGGGAACTGCTGACCTCAGTCATAGAAAACCTGTTTAACAGGTGGGGTCATCCATAGTCGGACCTTTTTGCATCCCCCCAGCACAAAACTGCCACATTTCTGCTCGCTAGATCCAGGTCCTGGAGTTTCGTGTGAGAAGCGTTGTCCCTCCCCTGGAAAGGGATGTTTCTGTATGCCTTCTCACCTTTCCCTCTGACTCAGAGGTGCTCATCAAGTTACAGATGGAGGGTGCCATCCTAATTCTGGTGGCTCCATTCTGGCCTCGTCAGATCTGGTTTCCATTACTACAGCAATTGGGACACTGGTCCATCCAGACCTCAAGTCCCTCCATCTGCATGTGACATGGTTGAAGGCCCTGTTCCATTTGTCATGCAGAAAGAGTTAAATGCAAGGATTTGTTCTATCCTCTCCTCTTCTGTCTCTTGTCTGACTGGTTGCGCAACCAAATATTCTCATGAGACCTAGGAATTGATCACTCTGACAGTCTCATGATTCTCCGCCTCTCGCTATCTCTTTGCCTTCACTTGCTGTTTCTATCTTTTCTTCCCCCTTGCATATCTGCAGTTATAAATATATACGTACAAATGTAAGTGAAACTGGGAACCCTTAGTCTGAAATGTATGTAGTTATACTGTTAAAATGGTTGCAAAAAGATATTTGGAATTTAGGGGGTTATCCTGAAATGCAGTTTGTTTGCAAACTCTTTTGCAAGCCTGCTCTGCAAAGAAACTGACAAGAACATTTTGTGAAAAACAGGATGTCTGTTATTGAGTTCCCAGGCAAAGACTTATAAAAAAAGCAGCAATGCTTTTGCTAGAGAGAATGAGAGACAGAGATTGAGTTTTGTTATTGAAATGAAATCCTCAGATGAAGGACTTTTGTTTTCTCTGTTTGTACTGCCTTTGTAAACAGGTCTATTGAACAATTTTTATTTTACTGTTATTGACAATAATAAAACACTACCTGCAAATTTGACAACTGCTCCTGGTCTTCATATGCTTTCTCACCTGTGCCTCGATGACACTGCATGCATGGCTCCTGAGGACATAGCCATTGCTCAGTTTGGTATGTCTCAAAAGGTGGCTGATGTCCTGGTGGCTCTCCAGGAAACCTTCCACTAGGGCCACTTGCTTGATGAAAGCTTTGCTATATGGGCAGCTTCCCATCAGCTGGACCCTTTCACTTGTCCGGTCAACAAACTTCGAGAGTATCTCCTGTCCTCATCTAATGCAGAACTTCAATATTCCTCTATTAAGATGCACCTGTCTGCTATTTCAGCCTTTCATGTGCCCACTGATGGCATACTGTGATCCTATTGATGTGGCCTGCACTTTTCCGAGAGGCATTCTCCACTAGAAGCCTCATATCTGGAATCTGGTCCTGGCTTGGAACCTCAAATTTTGTGTTTGAGAAGCTGACCCTACCTCTTTTTGAGCCAGCCATGTCTTGTGAGCTACACTTTCTGTTGTGGAAACCGTTATTTCTAGGAACATGGATATGGTGTACAATCCACACTTCTGGCAGTTTCCTTTCCCTTTAAGACTCTGGCAGGAAGGTCTTTAAGCTGGCTCCTCACACCCACCCACCCATCCACCCAAGTGGTAATTCCCTCAACACTGCCCCATGACGTCAGATTTTCCTTTCTGCTGGAAGAAGTTCCCCTCCTTATTGCTTTACATTGAGTAGGCCCTTTGCTTTTGAAAACAAATTAAAATGAACGATCTTCAAGTTGGTTTTCAAATTCATTCAAAACTCTCATCGACATGGATGACTCGAAGTCAGCGCCCGATTTCAAAACATGCGACTGCAGGCAGAAAATGCTCCGGACGGACCTGTACACCTCGTGCATCTACTGCCTAGGCCACGATCAAGATCCCCAGGCTTTTGTGACCTTTGCCACACTTTGCATCCCAGTACCTTGGAGGACTGGCACAGTCGACTCCTTGGGCACCCAGATGAACAGGACCCTCCCGTTCAATCAAAAGACACCCATTGCCTGATCTCCACAGTTGCGAGGTCCGCAGAACAACTTGCGGCCTTCAAAGAGGCAGCAGCTTAGGAGGCAGAGCATGCCTCTTCAGCTTTGGCTTTTGTGCTGCTTTCCTTTGGTGCCACCTTTACGGGGGCATTTAGGGATTTGTGCCAGTCCCTTCCCATTCTTGGGCAGGGTCCCACTAAGGGCACAAAATCCTTTAGATCATCAAAAAGGAGATGAAGAAAAAGTCTTGTTGATAGCTGCCAGCTCAGTAGCGCAGAGGGCTGAGGTGCTGGACACCTTACCTCGTGTTACGCCGGCAACCCAGGTTCAGGAACAACCTTGGGTCATCGAGGTGCCAGCACTGGGGATGAGGGAGGAGCAGGATTGAGCAGTCTTACAGCAGCTCTCCTCTCCTGGGGGAGGTGGTCACCCTCCCATAGTTCCACTGCCACCGGATGGAGGTCCGATGTCAGAGCAGGAGGAGGGGGCGACACGAAGGGAGGGTGTCTCGATGCATGGCGTGCACGTGCCTTCACATGTGCATGCGTGCCAGAGATGGGGTAAAAACTACAAAATACATAATAGGATAAAAAAAAGTCTTGTTGATGATCGTGGGATTGCGAGCACTTCCGGGCCTCGGATTTCCATGCTTCCTTGGAGGTTTTGGCTACAGTCAACCCTTTGGTCCAAGCCGCTGGCTCAATAATCTTCCCATCAGCCAAGATGCACATTGACCAACCCGTCAAGATTTTTCTCGAGCCGGTCGACGTGTTGTTGCAGGACGAGGTGGATTCTTCACTCTCTAGAACTACCTCTCACCTCCCAGGGAGGGTCAGACCAGCTTCCTATGCTAACCCCAGGAATTACTCATTATGACTAAACTGATGCAATCAGACTCCTGTGTTGAACTGCCCAGATAGATGGAATGCTATGCAAATGATAGAATTCTCATTGGCTTATGCCAATTTCAAACTGATACCCTAGCAACTGCTGCACTCTGAGTGCTTCAGATTCTTTACTCCGCCTGCCAGTGAAGACATCCTGGAGAGCTCTCCTTCAACTTACTTCAAATCCTTTAATTTGGTTGATAAATACAGTTTTAAGTTATTCATTTTATATTGCTGCCCTTATAAGTTAATTTGGTATAGTTTATTAGTGGTTTATTGTTTATCATTTTTTTGCGGTTCCCTCACAGTTCCACTCCCTCACGATTCAGTGGAGCTGAGGGATTTGTGGTTCTCTGTGAGGTTTTTACCTCAAATTAAGCTTTAATTCTCACTTACTTGATGGTTCCCCTTAGGATCCATTGACTGTTGGTATTTTTATTTGAATTTAGTTTATTTTCGGTTCCCTTTCCAGTCAGGGAACTGATTAGCACTCGGTTCCAGGAACCGATAGCTGTTATTTATATTTAAATTCATCAGTTCCAGAGAACCAATTATTTTTCACTAACATATAAATTCTTGTACTTTGCTCAGTGTCAGAGGTCCCTAGTGATAAACTTAAAAAACTCAAAGGACCCACTGGGTTTAAATATTGTGAGTCTTGTGGTCAGGTTATAGCAAAAGCAGACAAGCATTCCCTTTGTGTGTTTTGTTTGGGAACTAGTCATATCTTTTCAAATTGTGAAATTTTTAAAACTTTCTGTCCCAAGACTTTGAAAAAGAGATCTAAAAAATTAGAAGAAGTGGCTTTTACCTCTGCTAGTGCTGCAGAAGAAAACCCCTCTGCCTCTGTCCCTAATAATGCATGAATAAGCCCAAGGATGCTGACAAGGGGTCAGATGAGACTGAGCAAGGTAAATCAAAAAGTGCTACTGAGACAGCAGCTGAAACTGTCCCACTTAAGAAAAAATACAGAGAAAAACATGTTGCTGTGCCTCCAGACAAGAAGGCTAAGGAGCTCCCAGCAGACAAAATATGCCCTCAGCTGAGGACATTGCAAATGCTTTACAGATTTTGCAAGCCTTACAGGCTGTGGTCCCGGTTCCCACACTGGCTACATCGGTTTCCTCTGTAAGCTCCAGCAGCTCAATAACTTCAACTTCTGTATGATAATCCTGAGGAGAATGAAGGGGAACCTATAGAACCGGAGGTCTCCCCAGAGCAGGATTTTGGCTCCCCTCCCAGGGGACCAGAGGGCTACACCTCTCACTATGCCTTTGTAAAGAACATGGTGGATACCCTCAATCTCCCCCTCCAGGAGATGAAGGAGGATGTGGAGGAAGCAGATTTCCTCGATATGATCAGGTTAGCCCCCTCAAAATGCCTTCTGTTGCCTATGCACAATCTTTAAAAAAGGCTGTGCTGCAAATATTAAAGACTCCAAATTCAAGACCTGGAGTGGACAAGAAAATAGATAAGAAATATCAGCTGGACAGAACCATTGCTGATTTTTTGTTCAGTCATCCTGATCATAAAGGGGTGGTCCAGGCAACTGCCTGTGATAAGGCCAGGATCCCCTTAGCAACCCACCCCCCTGACAAGGACTCAAGAAAGATGGATGCCATGGGTAAGAAGGTTTATATGGCTGCCTCACTCATTGTTAGGCAGGCAAATTATATGGTCTATGCTGTTCAATATCAGAAGGCACTATAGAATTCTGTCATTGCTCTGTCTGATAAAGTTCAAGGTGAAGTGGCAATCGACTTGCAAGAAACTGCAAGGGCTGCCCTTGATGCCACCAAATATCAGTTCCACGTGGCTGTGGGTGCTAATGACACTGCAGTCACACTGATGGCTTTATCTGTCTCCCTCAGGAGATTTGCTTGGGTAAGATCTACCAACCTAATCTTGGACACTCAAGCTAAGGCTGTGGAATTTCCCTTCGAGAAAAATTCCTTAGTTGGTGACAAACAGAGACCTATATGAAAAAGGTGGAGGACTACAAGGTCACCTATAGAAGGAATTCTAAAGAAAAGCCTTCCACCTCTTATAGGGCCCAATATAGGGCAGACATGGGTAGGGGATCCTACCCCAGACCTTTTTTCCAGGCACAGGCTTCGCAGGCCTACCAGCAGCCGAGAGATTATTTCAGAGGGGGTGGGATAGAAGAGCTATGAGATGGTCTTCTCCCTCACCACAAACCCAGGCTCAGCCCAAACAGAATCCCTGAAGGGCTGGTACAGGTTACCTCACCATCACCACCACTAGTGGGTGGCAGATTGGCTCACTTCCTCCGTGTTTGGCACGCCATCACCACAGACAAATGAATCCTGGAGGTAGTGAGCCCAGGACTGTCACTTGTCGTCAAATCACTTCCCAAGCTGAGAGCAGGAACCTTTGCCCCAGTCACCTCTGCAGACAGAATCCTCCTTGAGGTAGAGGTAAAGCACCTCCTATCAATCAAAGCAGTGGAAGCAGTGCCCCAAACCAAAGGAGCAAAGGTTTCTATTCCAGATATTTCCTTACAAAAAAGAAAAAAGGGGGACTGGTGACCTATCCTGGGTCTAAGGCTTCTAAACAAGCACATTCTGAAGCTAAAGTTCAAAATGGTGACTCTCTCAATAATTATTTCCACACTGCAAAAAGGGGATTGGTAAACATCCCTGGATTTAAGGGACACCTATTTTCACGTTCCTGTCTGATCAGCTCTCAGAAAGTACATGAGGTTCAGACTAGCCTCAGGTCACTACCAGTTCACAGCACTCCCATTTGGTCTGACTTCTGCACAAAGGGCATTCACAAAATGCCTAGCAGTGGTAGTCAAATATCTGAGAAAACAAGGTGTGATGGTGTTCCCCTACCTGGATGACTGGTTAGTCATCGGCCAGTTCCTGCAACATGGAAGGCAGTCACTGACTCTCACAAAATCTATGTTGGAATCCCTAGGTTTCCTCATAAACAAGCAAAAGTCACAGGAAGAACCAGTACAAGTGCTGGACTTCACTGGAACAGAGCTGGACACCAACCTGGGCAGAGTTTCCTACCCCAGGACAGGGTGGACAACATCCTGCAGTTTCTTCATGCTGGGCAAGCCCAAACCAGCCTGGGAATTCCTCAGACTACTGAGGCACATGGCAGCTGCCACCATAGTGGTGCCAGGTTCCAGATTTCAGATGAGAGACATCCAGTTTTGCTTAAGACAGTACTGGTTACAAAGGACATAGATCCACTGTCCAAACTGGTTCCAGTCACCCACAGCCTACTGCAGGCACTTCAGTGGTGTCTGGACAAACATAACCTCAGGTTAGGTGTACCCTTTCTAAGGGAGCAGCCCTCCCTGATTCTCACAACAGATGCTTCCCTTTTGGGTTGGGGGGCACACATGCTGGATTACACAAGAAGTGGCACATGGTCTCCTCAAGAGTCCCTGATGCACATAAATCTGCTGGAGCTCAGGGCAGTGTACCTGGCTTTATTGGCTTTTGCTCCACATCTGCAAAACAAGGTGGTGTAAGTCAGGACAGACAACACCACAACCATGTGCTACATCAGCAAACAAGGAGGAACCAGGTCCACCCCACTTTGCACAGAGGCAAAGAAACTGTGGTCCCTGGCATACTCCATGCAGGTATCTCTATCAGCCATACACCTTCCAGGGAAGGACAATGTACTGGCATATTCTCTCAGCAGGATCAATCAGGACCACTGCGAGTGGTCACTGAACCCTCAGATCCTCAGTGCAGTTTTCAGAAGATGGGGCACTCCAGAGGTGGAGTCACCTCTGCAGAAAATCACCAATTGCCCCTGTACTGCTGCAGGCACCCTCACAGGGGTACAGTTCCCCTGGATGCAATGGCCTTGAATTGGTCAGGGAAGTTTCTATATACCTTCCCTCCCTTCCCAATGATACTCAGGACCGTAGTGAAATTAAAGTCCCAACCATCAACAGTGATACTGGTGGCACCAGACTGGGCGAGGCAGCACTGGTACTCACTCCTGCTGACCCTGTCAGTGGCCTCTCCAATTCACTTGCCCAGGAGGAATAACCTGCTGACCACCTCCCAGGCCAGGATCCTGTATACCAACCTCAAGTCACTGAGGCTCAAGGCCTGGTTCTTGAGGACTTAGAGTTTGCTAGCCTAACGATGTCAGAGGAAGTCCTAAGAGTGCTTAGAGGCTCCAGAAAGCCTTCCACTAGGAGAACATATTTCTTTAAGGGGAAGAGATTCTCCATTTGGTGCTCAGCTAAGGGTACTGACCCCTCTAGGGCTGACCTTGCTGTTCTACTGGATTACCTGACACACCTGCACACATTAGGACTGAGGTCCTCGACCCTTAAGGGTCACCTGGCTTTAGTCTCGGCTTACCTGTCAGCTGGTAAAGAGAGGTCCATGGCCTCTCATCCAGTTTTCAGGAAATATTTCAAGGGATCAACCTCCTTCACCATCCTCTGAGGAACCCATCCCGGCCTGGAATCTAAACATCTGCATTGCCAAGCTGATGGAATCACCATTCAAACCCATGGCAACTGCAGACTTGAAGTACGTCACATGGAAAACTGTATTCCTAGTGGCTATCACCTCTGCCAGGAGGATCAGTGAGTTGCAGTGTCAGAACAAAGGCAATAATATGACTTTTTACAATATTACACTTGGATTTATCTTGGGCCTTACCCAACAAAAGTATTTTCATAAATTACCAAAAATAATTATAAAATTCACATATGTTATTATCTTTTGCTCTCTCGATTCCAGATAATGGCAATAACACTTCTTTCCACACTTATGAATATGAAAAAATATATGTATTTTATTCACACCTATACAATAATGCTAAATATTTCTCATTAGCATAAATATCAAGCATGATAACCATAAACATCAACAAAATTGTTTCAGAAAATCAAGCAAATCACTAACAAATAAAACAAAAATTCTAGCAAATATATGCAAATGAATAAGCAACATTCAGCATAATAAATGGTAATAGTTATACTAGACTTTCAGCTTACTTATGCTTAGCATAACCTTTATGCATAAGAACTTGCAAATTCATAAAATCAGTATCTCAGATTATTTTTGTATAAAACTTGTTTCAAAATTACATAGCATGTAAAATGTATTTTCTTTTTATGAGAACTTGTAACATCATCACGTCAGTGTTTTGTACGATGCTTTCAGTCAGCGTGTCATCGTGGCTCAGTTGGTAGCACATCCGCCTCTGGACTAGAAGGTTGTGGGTTCTCATCCCACACTGGGATTGGACTTGAACCTATAAATCGCTGGCATACGAGTGCAGTATTGGGGGGTGCTGTACTGCTGGGGTGTGCCATCCTTCGGATGAGACGTTAAACCGAGGTCCCTTCTGCCAACCCTGGTGTTGTCCTAGTGGGTGTCCAGATAGAAGTAAAAGAACCCAGGGCATTCTTCGCAAAGAGTAGGGAACATTCCCGGTGTCCTGGCCAACATTCCCCTTCCCATAAACTGGTTCATGCAATTATCCAGGCTGTGTGTGGGTGATGATGTGCGATACGGCCGCCACCACACATTCAGTCACTTCACTACCAGTCTAGCATTGCTTGTAAAGCGCTTTGGATGTATGAAAAGCGCTATATAAATGCTGATTCTGATTCTTCTTCTTCATAAAACTCAGTTTTAACTTTTCAGATGATGCAAAATATTTGTCAGTTTAAACCTTGTAAACTATACGCCCTAAGTTCTGTAATTAAAAGTAAGTTCCCTTGTTACTTTCTCAGATAAGCCGATTTAAATTACTAAAACTATCAATTAAAATTAATTAGTAAAAGTAATCAAAATTATAGTTCAATTTCTGGTTGTAGAAGTGGTTCTTCTCTCAACTAAGAAATCTTGGTTGAATCTGGCTCTGAGTAAGAAAGTCTCTTTTAGTCAGCTAATCTTCTTGATCCTGGAACTTTTTGGGCATGGACAAACACTGCAGGTTAAATTCCCCTTGCTAAAAGTCACTTCACCAAAAGTTGGTTCTTGGATTTGTAGAGAACAGCTTCAGTCTGCACATTCCATATCAATACTGGATTCAAATAACTTTCTTGTGGTTAGCAAAGTTTGTCTTAACTGGATTTTGACTTCTTCACATTGATTCATCTGCACTCAAAACCTTAGGACACTAGACTTTCTTTTAATCACAACACTACATAGCTTGTGTGAATTTTAAAGTTAAGTCTCTGGTCTAGGCTTTAGCAAGCAACATTACTTCAGTCAAAATGATCAGTTAATGGAACACAGACCTTGCTTCATACCACAGTGATACCTTGTATTGCAAAGTTTGCTTTTGGTCCTTGTGGCAACACTGCATAGGCCTTTAAGCTTTTACTTAGCATCCACCTTCTGGACACATCAAATGGTCAACCAAGGCTGGTCCCAGTATTCCAAATTCAGGTGTGGTCTAAGGCTTTTGAGGCCTAGCAAGTTATGAAGCTATCAACATGTTCAATTAGCCTGACATAGGTCCTCTTACATCGATGTTTCGGCCAAGACTGAGGAGTGGTCAGCAAAACTCACTAATATGACCCTGCCCTGGTGATGTCATCATCAGATTTTGATTGGTCTGAGTCACTAAGGGGGTCGGGTTTGTGACTCCCTGCAGATGATGAATGGTGACAATAGCCATACCTCTTCAAGGACTGCCCACTGATTCCAAAGTCACTTTTAGAAAGGAATATTTTTTTCTAATAACTTCTTAATGCAAAATAATTTAAATGTTAAACTTACATATCTGAACTTCTTTCATTGAATGGAGCATTTTGGTATATTTCTCATATTTCCTGGACTCATATTTCCCAAGTTAGACTATTAATGGTTATGACTTCATAACTCTAATAAAAATTCTTAAAATAAAGTGATAGTTTATCTCGAAATAGTCTAAGCTACAGAATAATATAAGATTTGTAAGAAAATCCATTATCAAAGCTTTTAAATACTAGTTTTTTGCAAGCATATGCTTTTTCTTTTTTAAAACACATGATGTTCTTTGTCTTGTCTAAAAGCCATAAATCATATTGTTTTTGCCAAACTTTTAGACATTTTTTCTCCTCACAGTAACAACGGGCATATTTAAGAGTCATATTTTTAGACTCCTTAGCATGTCAGCTATCATGAGAGACTAGATTTGTCTACTTAGCAATAAAAGAAGATTATTAAAATAACTTTTATACACATATCTTGAACCCTTGATCCTGCACTTATGATATTCAATTTCTTTATTACTCATACTAGTGTCTATTAACTGTCACCACTTTCCTGGAGAGGTTGTGTGGTCTAAAACAGTGGGGGAATTCAAACATGCATGGGACAGACATAAGGCAATTATTGTGGGGGGTTGCAGGAAGTAGGCTGTTGGTTAACTAGAATCTGCAGCTTATCCAATAGGTAGGGAAATGGGCAGACTGGGTGGGCCAAGTGGTCCTTATCTGCCATCAAAGTCTATGTTTCTATGTCACATTTTTGTAGTGGCAGTAGATTGCATTGTTAAGACATAAATAAAACCTTTTTATTCTAATGCAGAATCAATGGCGATTTCAAACTCATCTTTCTAAAAGGCTTTTTCAGGCTGTACCAGTTTCATGACCTCCTGTCTGATTGTAGTCATGGATACCCATCTCTGGCTAGGACTGAAATATTCCTGGAATGTAATTAGGACTCATCCTGTCTCTGTGCTACAGCTGCACAGCATAGAGACATGGATTAGGAAAGCTTTAGTTTTAAAACAGTCTTTTTTTTTCTCTGAAACTGTCTCCATTTTAAATGGCATAATTTCTCCATGTTAATGTTTTTAAGATGTAATCAACTAACACTTTTGTTTTGCTTTTAGAAATTCATGCAAACAATAATCTTAACCAGTAATTATAGTAAGACTTCCCATAATCAATCCTATATAAAATCTCATAAGATAATCATTAAAAATTAATTATTGATAATAAAAATAAAATAATTTTTCCATCAGGAGTTTTGTTCCTGCATTCCCCCCTTTGAACTAAAAATGCACCCCAAAAATGCATTTTGTAATTCAAAACTATAATCCTACTATATATGGGTATATAGTTTTAAGAATTGCTAGGAAAATGAAACATAAACACAACGTTGTGTCATCATGTGGTAACTCTTGACATCATCCACACATGACATCATCACATCTGACATCATCGGATGTGACATCACTAGATGACAGCATTGGAGACGTGCCTTTTTGCATATAAATATGTACAGTACTACATGAACAAACATGATTAAACGTGATTACAACTGTGTACACTTTTAAAATAATGTAACAATCTTTTATATTTCATAAGTTCTGTCCCCCCATGTACTGAAGGTACTACTAAACTGGCCCTTGTAACCTGT
Organism: Neoceratodus forsteri; assembly: GCA_016271365.2. Classification (NCBI taxonomy): domain Eukaryota; kingdom Metazoa; phylum Chordata; order Ceratodontiformes; family Ceratodontidae; genus Neoceratodus; species Neoceratodus forsteri. The sequence goes on along the minus strand of CM057449.1, from coordinate 240,272,036 downwards.
ATCAGTATTTATCAAGATATCATTCATTGATTAGAAGTTACCTTTTTGTTATTACATGAATTTAAGTTTAAGGTCTATTTGTAGTTTACCTTTTTAGCAATCATAGTTACATTGGTATTACTTAAATGAAATCACAACATTTTTTTACTGTTACCTCATTATACTTTTACTAAATCAAAATTAAAATGTTTCACTATTTCTTATACATTTTTCTTATCAACATTAAAATCAAAGTTTTTACCTGAATGTACCTCATTTCTCAACATTTTATTCTTCTTATTGTTATCCACTTTAGTTTTACATCATCAACTACATATGCTTCTTTAAAACTTTTTTTTGTTTCATCTCTCTTTTGGGAAAATACCTTGGGAGGCAGTATAGTGTAGTGGTTAAGGGCACTGAGCTGCAAACCTAGGTTTGAATCCCACAGCCCTCACTTGCATGCTGTGTGACCCTGAGCAAGTCACTTAACTTCCTTGTGCTCCCAGGTCACACCTGGAAACAAGTTCTGGCTTAGTGTGCCTGTCCTCATTAAACAATTTCCCCTTTCCCTTTCCTTTCTGTTAGTCTCCCGAATAACTGGAACAACACATATCTGAACTGTAAAGGACCCCCCCTTTCACTTTTTGCTAATTGCAGTTAGTTTTAAAAGTGAAAGACCCTGTTTTTAGATTTACGTACTAGGAAAAAAACATGCATTACTGTAGTGCACATACCAAGGCATAGTTTGTAATGGATCTGTAAATCCATATCACTACTGCAAGTTAGGCACAAACAATATGGTTTACAAGAAACCTTTCCATTAACCTTAACAGAAAATTCCTTTACTTTATCTGAGACTGTTGTAGTGAGCACACTCACCATTTGACACACTTGAGGGATAGTTTATCCAGATTTCAAGGCTAGTGATGTCACTTTATTGGTTAAGCGTTTCCCCTTAGTTGTGGCCACATCATTGTATTGGCTAGGCTTGTATACACACCCAGTTGTACAAGTGCATCTATCCCAAGGCATGGGAGATGTCAAAACTTGCATGACATACAGGATGTTGTGTATTTTTCCCAATTTGGAGGTTCAAGGCAAGTGCCTATACTTTTCAAACTTTATTTGTGGTTTGAAACATTTTCATAACCATTCATCTTAACACTGAGTAAACCTGTGCACTGCTTGGACAATACATAACTTTACAAGTCTTGTTTTTGCCTGGCACTTTGGCTTTACCTCTGGTTATATGGAGTGGCACCTGCTTTTCACAGTCCTCAGTGGGTCTTGTACTTAGAGTGTAATGCTTCTGTCAGAAACAGGATGGCACTGGGAAAAACAGGACTTACTTTCCTTGTGAAGAAAGTTAGGCATCTGTCTTAATTACCAATTTAGCACATCTTGTTTTGACATACAAACCATATAAGCTTTACTTCTCCATTTAACCAATTTTTAGAATTACCAAAACTAGATACATCAATTACATTAGAACCTACAAAATTCAACATAATCATTAAATCATTTTTTCACAATGGCCTAAATTTCATTGTTCAGAAACTTTACTGACTCTTTCTAAATGGAATAGGCCTTTTTACCTGTGACCATAAGATTTTCTGGCCATAGTCTAGAACAGGTTTAAACCTCTTTAGAATGTCATTTCCAATCAAGAAATCATTACCTGTTTTGTTTGTAACATACACTGGATGTTTAATCACCATTTTACCAAATTTCAATTTTAACCAAACTTTACCTAAGGTTTTCTGAGCTTCCCCTCCATAACCTACAATATGAAAGCTGTTAGGAAGGGTTTCAGGTTTTTTGAATCACCTAAGGCATCAGTCAATTCATTATAGTGAGTTTTAGACATGAGACTTACTTCTCCTCTTGAATCTAACAAAGCCTCATGATTTAGATTGTTTTCAAGGTTTATGTCACGGTACATGTCGCAGTATTGAACGTGATGCCTAGGTAGTTGTATGTAGTCACTTGTTCTAGCAGATGCAGAGTGCTGGGGATAAACAAGAAGAGGGTATTTTTAGCTTTATTTTGGTGGTGGAAGAAGAGCATTGATTTGGTTTTCTTTAGGTTAATGACCAGTCTGCGGTCAATGGACCACCTTTTGGCTTGGTTGTAAGCTTGCTGGAGGGATAATTGGAGGGAGGAGGGATTGGGATGTGAGGCAATGAGGACTGCATCATCGGCTTAGAGGAGCATTTTACCAGTACATGAGCTGGGGAGGATGTTGAGGTAGAGACTAAAAAGTATTATACCAAGGATGGAGCCCTGAGGGACCCCGGAGTGAATGGGAAGAGTGCTGGAGAGGGAGTCGCTGATCTTGACATGCTGGGATCTAGCAGAGAGGTAGCTAGAAAACCAGGAAATGGGACCACCAGAGAAGCCAAGTTGGTGGAGAGAGTCAAGTAGAAGTGAATTAGAAACAGTGTCAAAGGCCTTGGAGAGGTCAATGAACACTGCTCCTGCAAGGCTGCCAGAGTTGAGAGCAGCATGGAGGTGTTGAGAGAATTCCAGGAGAGCCGTGGTTGTACTGTGTCCTGGGCACATAATGTCATACTTGGTTAGGTATTCAGAGAGCTGGATCAACACCACTTTTTCAAGGGCTTTAGAGAGTGGGGGGAGGATGGAGATTGGCCGGTAATTGTTGGGGGTGGACCGGTCCCCACTCTTACGTATGGGTGTGATTTCAGCAGTTTTCCAAGCACTTGGGAACTGACCCAGGCATAGAGACCAGTTTAGAAGGTCAGTCAGGGGAACTAGGACTTCATCCAAGACCATACAGAGGATCCTGGAGTTGAGGGGGTCACTGCTGGGGTTATTGCTGCCTAAGGCTTTTATCAGGTGCGGTCTGGCTTCTTGGGGGGATAGGGTGTGCAGATAGAATGGTGGGTGATGCAGGACTGGAGGGAGAGGGGGTATTGGATCAAAGAAGCTGCTTGGGAGGACCGAGCTTAGGTCAGACAAGGCAGTGTTGAGGCAATCCGCTATAAGGAGTGGATCTGTGGTGGGGGTGCCATTGATGGAGAGCTGAGATGGTAGGGGGGAGTGGGACTTCCCATTTAGCTCTTTCATATTATCCCAGAAGGTCTGGGCTGAACCCCAAGTGGAAGCGAGGGTGGTCTGGTAATGCTCTGCCTTGGCCCACCTAATGGCCCAAGTACACTTATTGCGTTCTGCGTTGTAGGCCTGTCTATCAGATGCCTTTCCAGATTCTACAGCAAGAATGTTTCTTGAATGTTTCATGTCCTGAATCAAAATATGAATCACTTGTCTGTGTAGGGGTAATCTTCTTTTTGCTCTGAGGTAGTTCATTTTCTGAGTCAGATGATACATTCAATGATATACCAGAATCAGTCAAACAAATCTATTGAATGCTTTCATTTTTTTAACCTGACTTTAACTCTCTAAACTTTCATACTTTTCTTCTAATTCAATCAAATCTCTGTTAACCTGTGCATAAGCATCTGCTAGTTTAACTTTTTCTCTTTTCAAATTCAAACACTGCTCCTGACATTGTTGTAACTCACATTGCAAAACAGCATTTTCAGTCTTTAGCTTGAGTAAGTCACAAAAGTTATTAGAAAGGTCATTTTTACTCTCCTGAAAAAGCTCTTCTAAAATCTCTACCTGACCTGCAAACCTACCACACTCAAAACATTTATCCTCCAACATTTTTTCCAGTTGTTGTATTCCTTCATTTTTACTTTTAATAAAAGTCAGCTGTGCTGGGGTATAAATTACTGTCTCAGTGCTAAGCATATCTGCAGATACAGCTGAAGTTGTCATGGCTATGCAACAATGATTACCAACTTTAACAACTTTAAGTATTCTTTTGAACAAGTTAAAATAGCAATGACTTCTTACAGAACAATTTAACAAACAAAATCTTTTTTTTTTTTGAGGCTTTAAAAGTTTTTTCTTTTTCTTGCCGCTTTACTGTTAGTCAGATATTATGTTCACTTCTAGGCTTTAGCTCCCTTCTCTTTTGTTAAGGTAGCTTCAGAATCCAAAAAACAAAACAGAAAAGTATTACTTCTGCAATTTAGGAATTTTACAAATACTAACAATAATATTTATTTCTCATACATGCTAAGTGTGGATTATTATTTACTAATAATTATCCTGCAGATGAGAACCCCAAAGATGTGGGTTTGAAGGCTATATTATCACTTTTTACAGTAATGCACTTGGATTTACCTTGAGCCTTACCCCAAAAAATTATTTTCATAAATTACCAAAAATAATTATAAAATTCACATATGATATTATCCTTTGCTCTCCATATTCCAGATAATGGCAATAACACTTCTTTCCACACTTATGAATATGAAAAATATATGTATTTTATTCACACCTATACAATAATTCTAAATATTTCTCATTAGCATAAATATCAAGCATGAAAACTATAAACATCAACCAAATTGTTTCAGAAAATCAAACATCACTAACAAATCAATCAAAACAAATTCTAGCAAATAAACAATGCAAATGAATAAGCAACAGTCAGCATAATAAATGGTAATAGTTATACTAGACTTTCAGCATACTTATGCTTAGCACAACCTTTATGCATAAGAACATGAACCACCAAAAGTTGGGCTGCAAACAGTGTACCGAAAAAAAGGCCATTAATCTTGGTCTAAAAAAAATGCTTTATTTCAAAAAGCTCTAAAACATAGCGAGCAGCACCCTATGTTTTAAAGCTTTTTTAAATGAAGCATTTTTTATTAGACCGAGATTAATCGTCTTTTTTCCAGTATGCTGTTTGTACCCCAGCTTTTGGTGGTTCATGCAAGTTTTGCAACGTCTGTGGCTCCAGTGGAAGTCTCATTAGCTGCCTCCTTTTTTTAATGCATAAGAACATGCAAACTCATAAAATCAATATCTCAGATTATTTTTGTATAAAACTTGCTTCAAAACGTCATAGCATGTAAAATGTATTTTCTATTTATGAGAACTTGAAACCACATTATTGCGCCAGTGTTTTGTACTATACTTTCATAAAACTGAATTTTAACTTTTCAGAGCATGCAAAATATGTGTCAGTTTAAACTTTGTAAACTACATACCCCAACTTCTGTAGTAAAAAGTAAATCCCCTTGTTACTTTCCCAGATAAGCCAATTTAAATTACTGAAACTATAAATTAAAGTTAATTAGTAACAGTAATCAAAATGATAATTAAATTTCTGGTTGTATAAGTGCTTCTTCTTTTCTCTCAACTTAGAAATCTTGATTGAATCTGGCTCTGAGTAAGAAAGTCTCTTTTAGTCAGCTAATCTTCTTGATCCTGGAACTTTTTGGGCATGGACAAACATTGCAGATTAAATTCCCCTTGCTAAAAGTCAATTTACCAAAAGTTGGTTCTTGGATTTGTAGAAAACCACTTCAGTCTGCACAGTCCATAGCAATACTGGATTCAAAGAACTTTCTTGTGGATAACAAAGTTGTCTTAACTGGATTTTGACTTCTTCACGTTGATTCATCTGCACTCAAAACTTAGGACACTAGACTTCCTTTTACTCACAACACTACATAGCTTGTGTGAATTTTAAAGTTAAGTCTCTGGTCTAGGCTTTAGCAGGCAACCTTACTTCAGTCAAAATGGTCAGTAAATGAAACACAGACCTTACTTCATACCACGGTGAAAATGTCCTTGTATCACGAAGTTTGATTTTGGTCCTTGTGGAAACACTGCATATGTTTTTAAGCTTTTACTTAGCATCCACCTTCTGGACACATCAAATGGTCAACCAAGGCCAGTCCCAGTATTCCAAATTCAGGCGTGGTCTAAGACTTTTCAAGCCTAGGAAGTTATGAAGCCATCAAAATTTTTAATTAGCCTGACATAGGTCCTCTTACATCTATGTTTTGGCCAAGACTGAGGAGTGGTATGCAAAATTCATTAATATGACCCTGCCCTGATGATGTCATCACCAGATTTTGATTGGTCTGAGTCACTAAGGGGGCCCGATTTTTGGCTCCGAGATGATGAATGGTGACAGTGGCTATACCTCTTCAAGGACTGCCTACTGATTCGAAAGTCACTTTTAGAAAGGAAATTAATTTTTCTAATAACTTCTTAATGCAGAATAATTTAAATGTTAAACTTACATATATAAACTTCTCTCATCAGATGGAGGATTTTGGTAAGTTTCCCATATTCGTAGGACTCATATTTCCCAGGTTAGACTATTAAAGATTATAACTTCATAATTCTAATAAAACTTCTTAAAATAAAGTGATAGTTTATCTCTAAATATTCTAATCTACAGAATAATATAAAATTTGTAAGAAAAATCCATTATCAGTGCTTTTAAATACTAGTTTTTCTGCATACATATGCTTTTTCTTTATAAAAACACATGATGTTCTTTGTCTTGTCTAAAAGCCATAAATCATCTTGTTTTTGCCAAACTTTTAGAGTTTTTCTCCTCACAGTAACAATGGGCATACTTAAGAGTCATATTTTTAGACTCCTTAGCATGTCAGCTATCATGAGAGACTAGATTTGTCTAGTTATCAATAAAAGAAGGTTATTAAAATAACTTTTATACATAGCTCTCGAACCCTTGGTCCAGCACGTGTGATATTAAATTTCCTTATTACTCATACTAGTGTCTATTAACTGTCACATTTTCATAGTGGCAGTACATTGCATTGTTTAAGATATAAATAAAACCTTTTTATTCTAATGCAAAATCAATGGAGATTTTAAATTCATCTTTCTAAGAGGCTTCCGCAGGCTGTAACAGTCACATGATCTCCTATCTGACTGTAGTCATGGATACCCATCGCTGGCTAGGACTGAAATATTTCTGAAATGTAACTAGGTCTCATGTTATCTCTGTGCTACAGCTACACAGCATAGAGGCCTGAATTAGGGAAGTTTTATTTTTAAAAGTCTTTTTCCCCCCTGAAACTGTCTCCATTTTAAATGGCATCATTCCTCCATTTGAATGTTTTTAAGATTTAATCAACTACTGTAACACTTTTGTTTTGCTTTTAAGAATTCATGCAAACAGTAATGTTAACTAGAAATTATAGTAAAACTTCCCATAATTAATCCCATATAAAATCACATAAGGTAATCATTAAAATCAATTCATGGTAATAAAAATGAAATAATTTTTCCATCAAGGGTTTTGTTCCTACAGCAAGCCCTGTGTACAGATGTGGACTACATTTCATTCCACAGGGATATGGTGGTCCTCAGGACCAATAGGAAATTTCTTCCCAAAGTGGTAGCTGATTTTCACCTGAATCAGTCTATGACTCTACCTGTTTTCTTTACAGAGAACTCCAGTTTCTCCTGAAAGGAAACTTCACTGCCTAGGTGTCAAGAGGGCACTTAGCCATTAGATTGACAGAACCAAGGCGTACAGACCAGGACAGACACAACTCTTCCTCACTTATGGTGAAGTGGGTAAGGGTAGAGCTGCCACAAAACATTGCTCACTGGATAGTGGCATGTATACAGTTTTGTTATAATAAAGTGGGTAAACAGGTGCCCCTGGGCTTGAGGGCACATTCCACCAGGGGTACAGCTGCATCAGTGGCAGCTTCAAGGGATATCCCACTATTTGAAATCTGCAAAGCAGCTACATGGAAAACAGTGCACACTTTCACAAAGCACTACAGCCTGGATCCACAATCCAGAAGTGATGCCAGATTTGGCACAGCAGTTCTGCAGAACCTGTTCTTCAAGTAGGTTCTCTGCCCAACCTCCAAAGGTACTGCTTGGTAATCTGCACCAGTTTAATCATAATGAGTGATCCCTGGGGTTAGAAGAAAAAAATACTCACCATAGTAATCTTGTTTCTTCAAAGGGATCACTCATTATGATTAAAGCACCCCACCTGCCTCCCCTACTAGAACCTTTAAAAAAAAAGTAGAGGGAATTTTGTTCTGCATCTCTGCTTTAGTGTTATATATAGGCCAGGTTAGAGACTCACTCTTTGAACCAGTTGGTTTCCTTGTGGTCTCGTTTTAGGTCTGTCTCTTGGGGATTTGTGATCTTAGGGGGTAATTTTTTCTTTATGATGTAAAGATTAACTAGGGGGTCTTATTCCCAGTTAGACTCCATACGAATCTGAAGCACTCAGAGTGCAGCAGTTGCTAGGGCAACAGTTTGAAATTGGCATGGACCAATGAGAGTTCTATCATTTGCATAGCATTCTATCTCTCCAGGCAGCTCAACACAGGAGGCTGACTGTATCAGTTTAATCATAATGAGTGATCCCTTTGAAGAAACAAGATTATTATGGTGAGTAATTTTTTCATCTGGTCCATAACCATCAGGATCCCATTCCCTTGAAGGAGTCTCTACTTTCAATGGCTCCTTTTCTTTCCTGCTGTCGGGTTCCCTGGCGATCCAGGTCAAGATCCCATAGTCTGAATTCAAGTAGCCCTCGCCTTTAGCACTCTTGCACTAGGGTGAATGGTGTTGCCACTATTCTTCCTCTTCTTCCTTCTCAGGTGAGGAGAGGCTCTGATGCAAAATACGCAGGTGCTATGAAGAGCCAGTGTAGCAGCAGCTCATGCTCTTCGGGGTTAAGCTAATACAGCCCCCACCCAGGTTCTCCCATGGCTCCTGCCACTGAGGCCCAAGTCTGCTCTGGTTTGACTGGTTCTGGCTCTGCCTTTTCCAACTTCCCCACCCATCCGGGTGGAGCCACCTCCTGAGCAGCTGAAGGATGACCCCCCTCCTAAGGATGCCCATACTTCTCCTGGGCTTGCTTATCAGCTGTCTGTCTCATTTACTTCTGAGAGACCCCAGTGGGGACTCAGGAGGTCAACCGCTTTTTGGTGAATCCTCGGAGTCTGAGGACTCCTCCCTGCACTCTTGTCTGGTGGACGTAGAATCAGGGGAGTATTTGGGCATGGTCCCATTTCCTTTGGGGGCTTGCTCCATTTTATTTTGGAATCAACTGGGATTCAGATGGAGCCCTTCCAGAAATGGACCAAGTATTCCTTGACCAAAATTTTTCAACTGGGGTTGCCTTCCCAGTCACCGAGGCCATTCTTGGCCACACTCTGGATTTTTGGCAGCACCCTGTCTCCTGTCCTGTGCCATCGGCTTGTATGGCCCAAACATATATGGTCCCTTTGGGTTCCCCGTGGTGTTTCCCTGAACATCCCTTGGCTGAGGATTTGGTGGCTGATGTGGTCTTTCGGTGTACTGGCAATGTTGGGGACATAAACAAACCTCCCAACAAAGTATCCAAGAAATTGGATCACATGACTAAAAAGGTCAATGCGTCCTCTTCTCTGGGCCTTCAGCAGGCAAGTTCAGCCCTTTTGATGGCCCATTTCGCACACGCCTTACTCAACACTCTTGATGAGGTGCTTCCTCCACTCCTGGCTGATGTACAGACTACAGTCAACTAAGTCTGGGACCAGGGCCGAGCAATGGCCAAACAGCAACTCCAGATGGCCATGGACGTTGGAGATTCCTACACCCGGTCCATGACTGCTGTGGTGGCCATGCACCACAGGGCTTGGCTGTGGATTTCTACCATTACAGCAGACACCCAGCACAAGTTAGCAGATGTCCTCTTCTTGGGCACTGACTTGTTTGGGCTGGGGGTGGAAGGACACCTCACTTGAACTGAGAAGTCCAACGACACCCTGAACTCTGTCACTGCTGCTCAGAGGGTTCCCAAGGGCTCCAGGCTTCATAGGAAGAAGCCTTTTTGGCCCCTCTCTGCCCCTGCAGCCAAGCCATCCCAGCCAACAGCTGGGCAGCAGGCCCAGGCTTGGTGCCCTCAACTGAAGATGGTTGCTTCGGTCATCTACAAACCAGGTGGTCGAGGTCCCACTGCTTCATCAGCCGGTCCCTCCTCCACCACCAAGCCTGCCTAGTGATGGGCTGAGGCATGCCTCCCCAATGCCCATCCAGTTTCCCCTGGGTCCTCCCATGGGGGGCCAGCTCTGCCACTTCCTTTCTGCCAGGTCCACTGTCACCACAGACAGGTGGGTCCTTGAAGTGTTTGGTCAGGGTCTACCTCTAGAGTGTGAGACTTACCCACCATGCCAAGCCCTTGCCATATGGGAGAATATAGTGTTCGCCAACATGCTGTCAGCCCTTTGTGAAGACATTGCCCAGCTCTTCCAGAAGGAGGCAGTGGTTACAGTCCTGGACCCTCCAGTGAGCCCAGGGTTTATTTCCAGGTACTTCCTGGTCCCAAAGCGGATGGAGAGTTGGTGCCCCATCTTAGATCTGTATGACTGGAACAAATTCCTTCGGTCATGCACCTTCAGGATGGTCGCTATGTCTCAGATCATTCCATCCCTAGAGCAGAACATGTGGTTCTGCTCCCTTGATCTTCGGGATGCATTCTTCCACATCCCCATCCATCCGTCCCACCATTGATTCCTTCATTTCTGAGTGGAGGGGATTCTCTATGAGTTCCAGGCCATGCGCTGTGGCCTCTCTTTGGCTCCCAGGGTCTTCACCAAGTGCATTTCAGTGGTGGCAGCCTACCTGAGATGTTGAGGGGTCCATGTGTATCTGTACCTGGATGACTGACTGATAGCAGGTTCCTCCAGGAGGGAGGTGAAGTGGTCCAGGGACCTGGCCCTCCAGACCTGTTTGTTCCTTGGCTTCCTGGTGAATAAGGCCAAGTTGGAGCTCGTACCTTCACAGGTGTTACACTTCATCATGGCAGAGCCTGACTCTTGCAGAGCCAGGGCTCATCTCCCAGTGGACTGGGCAGAGGTTCTCTCTGCCTTTGCCCAATCATTTCAGGTTGGGCAGTTGCACCCTGCTTGGGGTTTCCTGCTCCTCCTGAGATTCATGGCAGCATGCACCAGCGTGGTCCATTGGGCCAGTGGAGAATGCGCTTTCTGCAGTGGGAGCTCACCTGTCAGTGGTGTCGACACAAGGGTCACTTTGGCCAGCCAGTCACTGTGACCCAGCTGATGTGGGATGCCCTCCAGTGGTGGTTAGTCCCAGAACATCTGCAGGAAAGAGTCCTATTTGTCTGCCCGGAGCCGACAGTCACCATCATGACCGATGCCTCCCTGATTGGCTGGGATGCCTATCAATGAGGCATTGATGGGCTGGGGTGCCCACCTGGGGGAGCACAAAGTCCAGGGACTCTGGACCCCCAAAGAGTCTCGATGTCATACATATCAACCTGCTGGAGCTTCAGGCAGTTCAGCAGGCACTGACAGTCTTTACTCCACACATTCGGGGACAGATCATTCAGGTCCAGGCGGACAACACCAAGACCATGTACTAACTCGTGACACAGGGCAGGACGCATTCTCTTCCTCTGTGCAGGAAAGCTCTCCACATCTGTACCCCAGTGCTCAGCATGTCCAGTCTGCTGGTGGACACCCTTAGCCAGGTGGGCGAGGCGTCTCACGAATGGTCTCTCCATCAGAAGGTAGCACACAGTCTGTTCTCCCAGTGGGACATCCCTCTGGTGGATCTGTTTGCCTCCATGGAGAACGTAAAGCTGAGGCTATATTGTGCCTGCCCCCCCCAGCATGAAATGCTGCAGGGGGATGCCTTTTTGAGGCCCTGGGCCCCATGCCACATGAATGCCTTCCCTCCTTTTCTGCTGATCCACAAAGTGATGCTCAAAGCCAGAAGGGACAAGGCACAGATGATCCTGGTGGCTGTGGACTGGCCCTGCCAATTCTGGTACCCTGATCTCCCCAGCCTCAGCTGCAAGCTCCCATGGCTTCTTTCTCTATGCCCGGACCTGCTGTCATGCATTCTGGGGAGGTATTCCATCTGAACCTTCAATCCCTGTACCTGATAGCCTAGTTCCTGAGTGACTAGAGTTCCAGGCTTTGGGTCTCTCCAATGATGTCCTCACTGTAGTTAAGGCTTCTTAGAAGGAGTCGACCCAAAAATGCTATGCCTTCTAATGGAAGAGGTTCTTCATTTGGTTCTAGGACAAGGGGCTAGACCTCTTGTCTTGCCCAGTGGCTAGCATTCTTGATTACCTTTGGTTCCTCTTTCAGTCAAGCCTTTGGTTGACAACACTCAAGGTGCACCTGGCAGCCATCTTGGCATACCAGGCATGGGCTAGTGTGCTGTCGGTGGTGCAGGAGAAGGTGGTCTGGAACTTTTTAAAGGCTTTGACCACATTTCCCCTCTGGTGCATGAACCACCACCACTTTGGGACTTGTTGCTGGCATTGGCAAAGCTCATGGGCAAGCCATTTGAATTGATGCACAGCTGTGCAATGTCACACCTGTCATGGATGACCACCTTCTTGGTGGCTATCATATCCATCAGAAGGATCAGTGAGCTCCAGGCATTCTTGGTGGAGTCTCCTTACCTGGTCTTCCACAGGGACAAAGTTGTCCTTCGCCCCAACCTGAAGTTCCTCCTGAAGGTTGTGAATCTCCTGGTGTTTTTCTCCAACCACACCTTGGAGACTGAGCATAGGCTCCATACTTTGGACCTGCGGAGACAGCTTGCCTATTAATAAAAAACACATGGCTGGAGTTCAGGGAGAGGTTTGCCAACTATTTGTCACCTACACTGAAGCAGCACCTGGCAGACCAGCAGCTAAACAGACGATTGGCAGGTGGATAGTCTCCTGCATTGACCTGTGCTATAGGTTGGCTGGTTGGGAACAGTAACTGTGCTAACGTGTGTCTGGAGGAAAAAAAAACACTTAATTCTATTTTTACACATGTTCCCAATGTGGCCATGCGTCCAAGCGGATGCGCTTTGTATTTACTTTTAACTGTACTGCAAAGTCATGGCTCGCCTTTCTTTTTGCCTTTTTTTTTTTTTTTGCAGGCATAGGAATGTACAGGAGGAGGAGGGAGTGAACTTACTTTGAGAGTCAGCTCTTGCAGCAGGTGACACATAAGGACTGTAGCCAGTAGGCGGCAGGACCCCCCAGAAAACGTCGTGTTAGCAGTCTTCAGTGGGGACCAATGTCGGCCCACCCCCAACATTATGTATGGTATAAAGGGTGGGCAGTCTCTGACGTCCCTCAGTTCTTTTCCCACCATCGACTCACGTTCATCGGCTCCACGGATCACCTCTCACTAGTTCGACCGCCATATTGTATCTGCCCTTTGGACTGTTTTTCCTTACTTTTCATTGAAAACGTTTACCTTTTCTTAAGTTTCAGAGTCCTGTATGTGTTCTTCGCCGACATCCTCTATAAAAAGTCACTCCTCGAAGTGTGCCTGTGGCAAACAGATCCCTTTTAGGGACGGCCATTCTGCCTGCTTGCTGTGCCTAGGCCTGGACCATGACACCCAGGCCTGCCAGCACTGCCAGAAATTCAGCAGCAGGACTCTGATCCACTGCCAGAAGACTCTTCAGGCCCACTAGACCAAACAACACCTCGCAGCCATGCAGAGAGAGTCCTCTCTCTCTCTTTCAAAGTTCTTCCCACCATAAGTTGGGGAAGCATAAGGAGAAAAGGAAGGAGAAGGATAAGGAGAGATCTCCCTCCAAATCCCATTCATCTGACTCCCACTCTGCATTCTGGGGCAGTTCTGACTTTGCTTCCCAGGTGACCCGGTTGCCCTCCTGGCTAACCTCTTTAAAACCCTCCACCCTGGTATGGGCATTAGGAGAGAAAGGCCAGGATTCAGGCTCAACCATGCTGCCTCTTAAGATTCACTGGCCTGCTCAGTCTACAGGCCAGCATACGAGCTTACCAAGCTGACATTCAGCCACTTCCGGTCAGCCTCAGTGTCAGCCACTGATGCCTGGGACAGTTGCAAGGCATCGGCGCACTCCTCCGGGAGGTCAGCCTCTCAGCCTCCAAGGATGTCCAAACCATCATTGGACAAGTGTTCATCAAGCATGTCCAAAACCATCATCGGACAAACGTTCATCGACCAGTCTTTTGTCGGGTGGTGAAGACCACCGACAACGGGTGACTGATGTCTCACCACCAGTGACCTGTCCTTCAGCACCAACAACACAGTCCCTGGTGTCACTGTTGTCACCCCCCTGCCACCGGCTGATGAACGATCAGGACTCGGCCCTTTCCAGGGCCAGCGTACGACAGTCTCAAACCAGGCATCGCCCACTACCATCAGGTCCAACGTCACTGCCCCAGCGTCGCCTCCTGCCTGCCCACTGTCACCAGATAATTCTCAGCTGGATCAGGGTGCTTGTCCAATGTCAGGTCTGATGCCAGACACAGATCCTAGGCTCCACCTGTCCCAGGTGAAAGACCTGTTTGGGTATTGGTAGGAGACAATACATACAGACTTGTTGCCGCCTAAACTACCACGGACTGAGGTCCTCCCAGCTGTTGCAGGAGGCCCCTTTGCCCTCTCCTCCCATTCCCCCTGTAGATAAGGACACAGAAAAGGAGCCCACCCCTTCTGTGGGCAAAAGCAAGGGAAAGGCTCTCCGCAAGCGTGTCCATAGGTCCAGGTCAAGGAGCCAAAACTCCTCAGGCTCTCCTGAATGTGGTAGATCAAAATGCAAACATACCAGATCCAAGTCCTCCTCTTCCTCGGCAGACTCGAACTGGTCCTCCAACCCTTATTCCTCAGACCAATCGTCTATCAGGAACCTACCCCCCTAGACCCTAGAGATACCCCTAGTTCGCCATCCGATGATCCCTACTTTATGGAGATCATGCAACACATCCAAGAAAATATGGGTTGGGAAATGGAGGACCTGCACCTCCTGATAAGGAGTCTAAACAGCTGGACTCCATGAGGCGGAAGGTCTATTTTTCCTCCATCTGCACCACTAGGAGTCTGAACTTTCTGACTCACATGGTGTAATTTCAGAATGCACTGTGGGATCCGGGACTTGACATAATCAAGGAGCTCCTGGACTACCCACAAAAATCAGAGCTCAAAAAGCTGGTGCAGACGGGCTCAGACACAGGTAGACATGTCCTCCGATTGGCTTATGATTTGGCGGACATGGCGTGTGTCCAGCAGCATTTGTGGCTTAGGGTCTCCAGCTTCGCCCAGAACATACAGACGAATATCCTGGATGCACCATTCCATGGCTCTATCCTTTTTGGTGAGGACTCAAAACAGATAATCACCAAATTGCAGGACTCAGGCAAAGCCTTTAGGGGTCAGTACATTCTGTGTATAAACTAAAGCAGATGCTCTTTCTTAAACCTCGCTTTCGTGGAAGGGGGGGAACAACCTCGTTTTCAGCAGCAACAGCAGCAGCAACAAGGAAACTATGGTTGCAAGGGCCCCACCTCCAGGGCAGCTAAATCAGCCCAGGCCCCCCTTCCCCCTCCTGCAACCACCTGTTTTCTTGCAGGACCCACCCCCTCTCCTCTCGGAGACTGGGGAAGCAGTCGGAGGCCATTTTTCTCTCTACACCAGAGGGTGGCGGGTGATCACCTCCAACCAGTGGGTTCTACAGCTCATCGACAATGGACACTTGTTTGAGTTCCTTCAGAAGCCACCAGATAGGCCCCCCTTCCCTCCCGCAGCTTCCAGGCTCATGCAGAGCTCATTCAAGCAGAGATCCAGGAGCTCCTGACAAAAAGGGCCATAGAGCCTGTACCTCCATCTCAGAGGGGCACAGGCTTCTATTTTCACTTCTTCCTGGTCCCCAAAAAGACCGGGGACCAGTGCGCTATTCTGGACCTCAGCGACCTCAACCAGTTTGTAGAATACAAATGGTTCCAGATGGTCACCCTTCAGGAGATCATGCCATTAATCCATCAAGGGGATAGGTTAGCATCTTTAGACATACAGGATGTGTACCTCCACATACTGGTGGCGAAACTGCACAGGAGGTTTCTCCAGTTTGAGTTTCACGGAAGACATTATCAGTTCAGAGAGTTGCCCTTCGGCCTGTCATTGGCACCAAGGGTCTTTACCAAGTGCCTAGCGGTGGTTGCAGCCACCCTCTGAAGTAGGGGACATTATGTCTTTCCTTATTTGGATGATTGGCTCCTAACAGCCCTGTCCAGAGGACAGCTGCAGCACATGATTCAGGCCACCTGATCTCTTTTCGGAGAACTACGGTTTACTATCAATGTAGCAGAGTCCTCCCTGATTCTGTCCTAGTCCCTCCAGTTTATCAAAGCACTGCTCGGCACCACCAGAGGGAAGGTCTTCCTCCCAGAAGACAGGGCTCTCCATCTCCGGGGGTTGGCCTATCAAGTCTTGTCCCTCCCAAGGGTCCCACCCAGGTCAATTCTCCAGCTCCTAGGCCATATGGCCACCTCCATTGTCACCATCCCACTTGCCAGATTGCATATGAGAATGATCCAGTGAGATTAACGTTGGAACAACATGGATCTTCTGGATTCCATTTCTGAACTGCTTCACCAAGAACTGGACTGGTGAATGACATCCCCTTCCTTATCAGAGGGAATGCCCTTTAAGAGAATGACTCCTAATCACATCCTGACGTCAGATGCCTCAAGCAAAGGTTGGGGAGCACAGGTGGATGTACACAGGGCACCTGGTCAACAACCGCGGAAACTCTCCACATCAATATTCTGGAGATGAGGGCAAATCTTGTATGCCTTACAAGCTCTGAGCTCGGCACTCCACCCGGGACACTGTCTGATTCAATTGGACAACATGGCAGTGATCTTTTATATCAATAAGCAAGGAGGCACACATTCGTACCCCCTCTGCAGAGAAGCCATGCAGGTCTGGAACTGGGCCATTGCTTACCGCCTGGATATTTCTGTGGTTCACGTGTCGGGGGTACAGAACACCCTGGCAGACTCACTCTGCAGGACCCGGTCCAAAGCACATGAATGGGCCCTTCAGCAATCAGTCATTGACAACCTATGCAAGACGCGTTGTCCCTCTCCTGGAGTGGGAGGTTTCTCTATGCATTACGTCCCTTCCTGCTTGTTCAGAAGGTGCTTCTCAAGATGCAAGTGGAGGGAGCACAGATGATCCTCGTGGCCCCTTTGTGGCCATGACAGATCTGGTTTCCACTGTTGTAACAGTTGGCAGATGAACCACTGGTTCCTCTGCTTCTGAGCACTCATCTGCTCTCTCAGGACGAGGGGACCCTGGTCCACCCAAACCTCTGGTCGCTGCATCTTCATGCATGGCTCCTGAGGACCTAGCCAGGTCTCACTTTGGAGTCTATGACAAGGTGGCCACTGTCCTGGTGGCAGCTGGAAAACCTTCCACCAGAGCCACTTATGCCATGAAGTGGAAGTGTTTCTGCCTCTGGGCTTCTGCCCATCACCTAGATCCTCTAGCCTGTCTGGTGAACTTGATCCTCGAGTAGCTCTTGTCCCTCTTGGACTCTGGTTTGGGCTACTCCTCCATTAAAGTACATCTGTTGCCCATTTCTGCCTATCATACCTCTGTCCAGGGCAGAACTGTGGCTCAGCTGGAGGTAGCCTGGACCTTCTTAAGGGGTATCCTTCATTTGATGCCCCCCATTAGAGACCCCATCCCTCCCTAGGACCTACTTTTCATGCTGGAAAAGCTCACCCTACCCCCTTTTTGAACCAGCCATGGATTGCGAGCTTCACTTCCTCTCTTGGAAGTCATTATTTTTAGTTGCTATTACCTCTGCTTGAAGAATTTCTCAGCTTCAGGCCCTGATGTGTAAGGAGCCTTTTTTGATTTTCCACAAGGACCGGGTAGGCTTGAGGACCAATCCTAAGTTTCTACCGAAAGTGGTATCTGAGTTGACCCTTAAGACATTCAGCCTTCCTGTTTATTATCCTGATTACTCTAACAGGGCTGAGGCTCTTCTCCACATGTTGGACGTTCAGCGCATTTTGTGATTCTACCTCTCTAGGACAAGAGAGTTTTGAAAGTCAGATCAGCTTTTTGTTTCCTTTGCCCCCAGGATCAGGGGAGCACCTGTGGCCAAACAAACCCCTTCAAAGTGACTGGTTAACTGTTTTACTTTCTGTTACCAGAAGTATGACGAACCCTTGCTGGGCCCTGTGAGGGGTCTCTCTATGAGAGGAGTAGCTGCATCTTTTGCTGCCCTTCAAAATATGTGTACAGCGGACATTTGTGTAGTAGCCACATGGAACTCTGTCCATACATTTGTAAGACACTACAGCTTGGACATTGCCTCTAGGTGCAGAGCAGGCTTCGGCCTCGCAGTTCTGCAGGGACTCCTCCCTTGAGCAGTTGACTCTCATATGATTCCTCCTCCAAATTCCTGTCTGGGTCTCCTTTACTGCTTGGGACTCAGTCCTTATTGTGTTACATGCTGCAAGAACTGACTCTCAAAGTAAGACAGTTCAGTTACATAAGAACTTACCATAACAGTAGATCTTCAAAAGATGCTCTTGCAGCAAGTATGGCTTCCCGCCCACCTTCCCCCTAGGGGACTCTCTACTGCACATGGCTTGCATTGGCAATGTTCCAGTTGCCTTCTGTGGTATTTGCCTCAGTTCTCTGTTCCTGTTCACTTTCCATCATCGATGACAGAGTCTTCAGTGGGAGAACTGAGGGACACCAGGGACCACCCACCCTTTATACCATACATAATGTCAGGGACGGGCCGACGTCAGGGGGGGCTGTCTCCACCAAAGACTGCTAGCTAGAAGTTTTCCATGGGGTCCTGCTGCCTACCGGCTAAAGTCCTTATTGTGTTACCTGCTGCAAGAGCTTCTCTTAAAGATCTACTGTTATGGTAAGTTTTTATGTAACTGTACTTTCCTGCAAAACTGATACAAATGTGTCCAAATAAAACCGGCTTTTTCTTGGCAGTAAAAGTAATTGGCTGACAGTGACTGACAATTTATTTTCTACCAATCACTTCCATAGCTGCTGTCTATGGTCCCCATGCACACACTGTCGCGCAGCAAAGGGTTTGGTTGATGGCACCTTCTTTTGAGTTCGAGGAGTGAAGGAGGAAGCTCGTTCATCACCTGGCAGCAAACTGCAAATTAATGTGGACTCCCTGCATGATTTGTGCACTTTGCAGCCATCTGGAAAACAAACGGAACAAGTGCAGCCCAGTTGTAAAGGAGGTAGGTGGTGCCCACACTCTGTACTCCCGTATGGAAAAAGTCAACATAGAAACTCAGACTAGATCATCGAGGCAAGGACCGAGGTTTTGGGTGATCATCGACATGTTTTTGGGTGATGGCAGGGGATGGAGGTCTGGGAGGGTCTGCTTCATGGAGCAGGCAGAGGCTGTGACAGGGATGGGTTGGAAGGAATGGTATCGCAAGGGATGAGAGATCGAGGTCACACCTGTGCAGTAGGGCCCTGAGATCTTTTTTTTGGGGGGGGGTTGTTGCACTCTTGTGGAATGTAAATAATGCAGAGATGAGTATGTTTTATTTACATTGAGTCACTGATCAGCACTGCTGAAGCCAAAGATCTTACCGGGACCAAAAAGTTTGCAGACGCCAACTGGAGGTCACTTGTGTGACCTGTCTGCTGTTTGTATGGACTGCTCAGTTTTGGCATGGTTGCATGAAATGATGGTAGGCCGGGATTGTATTGTAAACTCCAGGAAAAAAACAGGGGAATGCAATATGTGTATTTAGAAAAGCAAACCTGACTGAGACGCCTGACTCATAGCGATCAATGTGGCCATGCGATGTACAGTAGCTGTTGTTACTATAGGGCCTCAGCTCAGTTATCAAAAAAAGTGGTCGCTTACAGCAATTGTTTATTTTTCCTCCTAGAAGCTAGCAGCCAGTGTTAAATAGAATATTTCATTCCATTTTTAAGCATACCAGTGTGACGATTGGAGGTTGTTGTTTATTTTCTATGGGGGTATTGCTTACAGATAGTGGCGCCAAAGTGGGATAACTTTGGTCCTAAAAAGAACGATGTGTATGTAATTAAGAGATAGGTGTGGTTTAGCAGTGCTACACCTCCCAGTCTGCTGGAATCAAAACTACGTTTGTACAGTGCTTATCAGAGAAGTTGACAAGTTGTGCACATATCAGATGTTAATTGTTTCAACTAGTTTTCTCTAAATGTACATAGGGAATTGTTCTGCCCATACAGGAGTGCAGAGCCTGTGACACAGGTTACCACGTGGCCACACAAATGCCTTGAATGATCGCAGCCTGCAGGCAGGGGGGGTGGGGGTTCCCACTCCAAAAACTTGATTGTAACTGGGCATACTGTGTGAGATGGATGACCTGGGGTGATCCTGTATGTTTGTTAAAATATAAAACAAGGATTAGGTGTTTGGGGGACTGGGCAGGGGGTTTATTATAAAGAAGTTGTAATTGTGTACTGGATGTCATGGGCATCTTCATGAAAGACTGTTAGAGCAGTAAAAGGTGTGTGGGCAACAGAAGGTCGATGTTGCCCCCCTTCCAACAAATAGACAACAACAAACAAATGTACTGTAAAGCCCGATTGGTACTCATCGTGGGGTGTTAGTGGAAACTCAAGATCTGAAATGATTTTTAGGCTGTTGTATATGGCAGTTCTATATTGGGGTCTGTGACATTGTGTCTGTAATCACCCCCTACCCCCTCCCATTCCAGAATAGATTCATGTTTGGATTTGTGTGCTTTTATTTGTTGGGCAAGTCTGTCTTGTAAAAGGAGGTATAAAATAATTGTTTTGCATTTCTTTCTAATCAACAATCTCTTAAAGAGACAGTCCATATCTATCAGATCACCTTTACAGTTAGGTAACTTTGTTAATGGGATCCAGTTACTTGTCAATGGGCTCCAATTTGGTCAGTAGTGTGGAGAATGAGAATAAAATATAAGCATTATCAGCTTGTCTTTCTTGACCCCGTGGCTGTTTGACCACTGGTCACTGGTGCATGGCCTGATACTAAAGTAATATGTTATGGACAGAATGGATTACTCAAAACTGCTTGAAATGCTATTATGTAATCAAAAACTCTGACAAGAGCACCGCTGCTGATAATTATGTGTGGATGAAGGCTGAAGCAGGGGCCATGTGAGAAAGTATTTTTTCACAGAGAAGGTAGTGGATGCATGGAACAGCCTTCCTGAGGAGGTTGTGGGGTCCAAAACTGTGGGAGAATTCAAGAATGCATGGGACAGAAATAAAGCAATTTTTGTGGGGAGTAGGAAGAAATAGGCTGTTGGTTAAATAGGATCTGCAGCTTCTCCTGTAGGTGGGAAAATGGGCAGACTAGGTGGGCCAAGCGGTCCTTATCTGCCATCAAAGTCTATCTTTCTATGTTTCTGTGAGGCCACTTAACTTCCTGCCTGCTGAAACAGACAATGAACTTCACCCTCCACTCACCCCCACGGCCCCCACCTTGTAAGCCTGATGTTGCCTGATGGGTAGTGTTTGCAATGCAGTACCACCAACTCCCAACCGTAGTCCTTGCAGTCTGCTGCCAGGTGTCACAGACTAGTGTACTGCTGCCCACCCCCCGCCTCAGGTACCGATTGTCCGTGACCAGATGTCATCAGGCATGGCCCACGTTGGATAAGTATCGTCTTCTGTGCCATAATGTGGGAAGTGGTCATGGAAGTTTAGCCCAGTGGTTTAAGGCTCTGAGCTGCAAATCTGGTGATATCCAGCAGACCAGACCTGGGTTTGAATCCCACAGCTTCCACTTGCATACTGTGTGACCCTGAGCAAGTCACTTAACTTCCCTGTGCTCCCAGGTCGTTCCTGTTAAAAAGCTTTCAGCTTAGTGTGCCACTCCTGGTTAAACAACTAAAAAAAAAAAAAAAGGTTGAATCTGGGAAGTTTAGATTATGCAGTCTCAGTCTCTCAGTATCATGTTACAGTGAGACAGACTGAAAGACAGCCTAAAGGAGAAGTCCACCCAAAACTTTAAAAAATATATGTTGTGCAGAGTGTTTTAATTTGTATGTGAAGTTCTAGTGTTTTCTTCCCTCTGACTGGTATTAGGAGTTTTTCCTAAATTAGCCTGCTAGCTTTATACTAGTTTTACGACCCTTGGGGATCTTCATCCCTGTCAGCTTAATTGTATTTCTTGTTCCCACAGTGCATCTTGTCTCATGTGATGGTGATGTAAGAGAGACCCAACATTCAGCACACACATGCCAGACAAACTAAATATCTTGGAAGCTTTACGCTGCACAAAAATTAACAGCAGTAAAATTTTTCAGGACAGTAAGACCTTTACGATGAGGGTGGTCACCAAGCTGAATTCTACAGATTTTAAAATATAGCCATCTCTTCTGTTGTGAACTGATTGTAAAACAATGCTTTCTACTGGATTTATGGTCTCTGCTACATCACCATCACATGAAACAAGGTGAATTGTAGGACAAAGGAATACAATTAAGCTGTTTGATGTGGAGAGCTCCAGGGGTCGTAAAACTACCCTAAAGCTAGCAGGCTAATTTAGGAAAAACTCCTAATACCAGTCAGAGGGAAGGAAACATTAGAACTTCACATACAAATTAAAACACTGCACAACATATATTTTTTTCAAGTTTTGGGTGGACTTCTCCTTTAATGGAGACAGACTCAGAGAATAGTATAGTTGTTGTAGGGTATATAGTTATACGTTTTCTTTTTCTTTTGATTTTAGTGCACTGCTCACTGTTTCTCATGATATGATTTTATGAAATTATATTTCAGGTTGTTCTTGTTGTGCTTCCGAAAGAACTTTACTCCTGGAAGTGGCTGCATAAATCAGTCCGTTCAAGGTACTGCTAAAGACTGAACTGACCTGACCAGTCTAAATAAATAAAGGCAAGCTCTGCCAGGATTTGCTCTATTTCTCAGGTAAAAATCATTTTTTTTAATGCTGTATGATGACCTTCTAGTTCTATACAGTTCACAGAATTGACAGCTGCACGACGTGTCACTCTAGTCTCACATTAGTGAGACAGAGCCAGCCACATCAGAGTATAAATGTAAAATGAACAGTACATGTTAGGTTACATGTTTTTTTCTTCCCTGAATGTTGTTGCTTGCCTCTGTTATATGTACTACACGTTGTTTTTAGGAGTACGACAAGACATGTTTTTTATGCAATTTGGTTTCAGGTTGATGCGCTTCAATAATTTTTTTACAGGAAGCAGCATCAGTCTGGGTCATGCTGGTTGAAAATAGACAGAACCGTCTGAATTGGTAAATTGGTAAAGGTGAAGGAAGGCAGGACACCATGAACTGCTTAATTTCTCAGGTGAATTTCTTTTTTCTAATACTGTTCGATGTTTATCTATGACCACTCCATACAGAGAATGGATGGCTGCAGCTGCTGCTTGTGAGTCTCAGGCTTAGCATTATGTGAGACTCAAGTGAGAAAGCCAGGCAGCCACATAGTGTATATAGGAATGGAAGGGAATGGAAGGGGAAGAGAATAGTTTGAGGTTGAAATGTTATTGTTTTTATTTTCATTGTTGCTGCTTGCTGCTGTTAGATCTAGTTGTAGTAGTATTCACTGCTGTTATGAGTATGACATACAAGTGTATATTTAAGCAATACCCCGTGACAGGGTATGGGGTTCTGGGGATTTATTGCTCGCCTTGGTACGTTGTGAGGCACAAGGTCACAGGCCGAGTGTCCTCACAGATTCCAATGCATGCATTAAATCCCCATAACCCCATACCCTGTCGTGGGTTATAGCACTTATAACATGGGTTATGTTTAAACAAGGGAAAAATGACAGAAAGTGGTTTTCCCTGTTTGAATAGCAAAATAAAAGGTACTGTGTAAGCCAGCCCACTGGCGCAGACAAATGATCGCTGTCCACAGTGCCGATGACCCAGGTTCGGGAATGTATTTGGGAGTCGGAGGGCCAGCCGGGAGGAGTAGAATTGAGCATCCAGTGGACTGCTCTCCTATTCTGGAGTGAAGTGGCTTCGGTGTCTGAAGCATGACAGATCCCTGGCAGAAGCCGGGAGTTCCGCTGCGGTCAGTGCCTGCACGTTCGGGGGCAGGGCAGACGTGGGTCGTCACTGCATGTCCCCGACCCCGTGGGGTTTACAGTAGACAAATATGCCAGCCCCCACTAATGAGCCAGCTCCATTGCTGTCCCCTCTGGCCATCAGAGTTCACCTACTGACAGCCCCACTGAGGGGATAAGCCCCGAGTATGAGGGGGCAGCTGCCAGAGCCCCAGGGAAGCCAGCCCAAAAAGTAAAATCAATTTTTTAAAAAAAGGTACCGCGTATCCTGCCAAGTTACAAAATATGCTCCCCCCCAAAAAAAATGCATTGCTGACTGCTGTTATGCAGATGGCAATTTCAGGCGGTGATCACGTACAGAGAGAAGAGTGAGAGGAGACACAGCAATAAAAAAAAAATTGTCTGCTGCAACTCATTATGCAACTTACTGTGCCTCTCCTGACTCCTGATCATCTCATCACTGGCGCACTGTCACATTCTTCCTCTCTCCCTTACCATGGAATGGTCTCCCTCTCTCTATCTCTGTGCCACGCACTGTACAAAGTTGCCAGACACCTGCAGCAAGCCGCAAAACACAAGAAATGTGTGTCTTGCTCTACCTCTCCCTCAACCCGGATCGTGGTGCTCTGCTCTGCCTCACTGTGTGTGTGTCTCTTTATGCATCTGCCCACCGGGGGGAGGGGGGACAGGAAGGGAAATGTATCACATGGTCTCTCCTTTGGCAAGGCTACTGGCTTTCTTTCTGTCTCTCCCATACAGTGACGCTGTGTGTCGTGGGGGAGGGCCGGTGAAGGGATATGGCACATACAGAGAACTTGTCTGTATGATAGGCAGCCACCATGTTGATGAGGTTGCAACTTGCGGGTCAGCCGGACTGCAATTCTCTTTGTGTCACTGTCACTGTCACTGTCTTGCTCTCTTGCTAGCTGCACAGTGAAAGGCAATATCCCGGTAAGAACACTGACTCTGCTCCAGACCGCCAAAAGGAAATGTCTGCAGGACTTCTCTGCGCTGCTCTTGGCACTCTCATTGAGTCTATCTGTCTCTGCTGTGCAGTCGGGGAATGTGGGGAACAGATAACTTGCTTGCTGTGTTGGGGGTGGAGGAAGGCCAATATAGGTCATTATGCAGTATGCATACTCTCTGTCTATTGGTTCTGTTCGATCTGTCTCTCTCCCTGTGCCAGTCACCATGGCAGATGATACTACCTGACATGGGAGGGGTTAAAAATGAGGTACTCCAACTGTGACTGATTCTTTGCTGCTGCCTCTCTCTCTTCCGATGTGCAGGACACTTGGTGATCACTGTGTGGTCAGGAGGGGTGGAAGACGAATGGGCAGTGTGGGTGAAGATGCAGAGTAAAGCACCTAGCAGCACTGTATGGTAAGTATCTTGTCCCTGGAAGTAGTTTCCTCCCTTAACAGCAAGTGAGACAGCTGATGATCTTCCTGGACATAAGTCTCCACCACTCATTCACACTAATGGGAACTGCGCCGGAGGCACTAGGACCCAGCGGGAGCAAGCTTTTTGGGGGAGGGCCAGCGCCAGAGATGGAGCCGCGAGGAGCGGCGCCATGAGCCTCAGCTCATGTGGTAATGACTGCCTCGGCGTCGATCCTCCAACCGCCTCAGTTCCTTTTTTCCCGCCGTTGAGTGCGCTTCAGTGACGACGTCGCTCGCCTGTCAGGAGTCAAACTTCAAACTAGCAGCATAGTTTTCAGTTTTGTTATTTTGTAGTAATATCTTGAATAAGTATTGCTTAAGTTTATTCTTATTTATGAAGAAGTCTCAGCCTACTTTGACAGGTGATGGTAGGGAGACTTCGTATGAAAGCTGTTCAGTCAGTCGGGCTGGGTCCGGTCCGCCGCCTTCTCCGGAGGGAGGGTCTGACAATGGTCAGTCCAATGCCCGAGGGGCGGGCAGTCCCTTGAAAGATAAAATAAACGGGTCAAGAGATTCTCGGCACTGTCACCTTGAGCTCTTCTTCGCCCACAGGTCAAAAAGAGAAGGCATCACTCGAGGTCACCTCTGATATGTCTGCACGATGGTCAGTTATTGGGGCTAGTTGCGGTCTCCTCCTTCGGAGTCACCTGCTTCTGTTTCTGGTAGCCAACGCCTTTGACATTGGAGCCCTACCCTGCCCTCTGGTAGGTCTTCAGATGAGCAGTTTCATCAGTGGGCCGCTCTTATGGAGCAATGGACTTCGGAGGTTGGTCCAGCTGCCTGGCCCGGTCACTCAGGGGCCTTCCGGGCTTCTTGGGAGACCAGGTAGGCGGTTGAGCCTCCCTGATCGATGCGGCACCATCTTGGTACCGTCGACTCCAGCAGCAAGTCATTCCCCCCTCATGGCTGCGGCGCGAGAGGCCACACCGATGTCTCTATCTCCTGCTCTTCTTCCTCCCTTCTCCTCAAATTCTGTCTCTCAGAGTCTTGGGGTGTTTTCAGCACCCTCGGTGTCGATGGCACGCTCGGCGCCGTCTTCAGCGCTGATGCATCTGTTGGCGCCGTCCTTGGTGCCGTGCGCATCATTGGTGCTGCGTGGCATTGTGGCACCATCCAGCCTCTTGGCGCAGTCTTCGGTGCCGTGTGGCTTCTTGGCACCGTCCTCGGTGCCGTGCACTTCGTCGGCACCGTGCATTTCTGCGGCGCTGGGGGTTCTTAGGGCATCATCCACCTTTCAGGACTCCTCCTTTAACCCTTTTCCTTCCTCATTTCCCTCTGATTTTCACTCCTTTCCTGTCCATGCAGTCCCTCCTGGACTGTCAGGAGATGACATTGAGCCTGACCCAGACCTTAGGCTGGGTGATGAAGTGAAAGAAACAGGATCTATTCCTGCTGCAGAGCCTGTGGTCGAGGACCTGTCTTTTAAGTCTCTGCTGAAAAACTTGATTTCCACTCTTTCTCTCCAAACTACAGACATCAATCCTGGGAAATTGCTAAGACTCCAATACTTCCATGTTCCAGAGATCCCTACGGATTTGACTCCTCTGGTACAGCCCTCCTTTGAGACGCTGTCTCAAATGGTATGGAATAATCCTGCTCTCATTCCTTCGGTGGCTAAATCCATAGATAGGAAATACTCAGCCCACAAGGATCGACCCATTTTGGCGTCCCAAGCCTTTGCGGATCCTATTGTAGTTTTGGCAGAGAATGATAAGGTCGTCCTCCCCCAGACTACTACAGCTCGACCTATTAACAAAGAATCTCGTAAGATAGACACTTTAGGTAAGAGTCTATGCTGCCCACCCTGGGTATGCGTATTGCCAGCTACCAAGGCTATTTCTCTCAATATGAGTATATCCTTTGGCATTCACTCAAACAGATGGTTGAAGCTCTACCAGAATCGGACATAAAGTCAGAGCTACTTCAAACCATTACCAGGGGTATCGAATCTAGCAAACAGCAGGTTAAAGCAGCTATAGATGCTTTCGATACTGCTTCCCGAGCGGTGGCGGCTGGTATTTGTACCCCCCGTCATTCCTGGCTGCGCACTTCAGGTTTCACGAATGACGCACAGCAGCAGGTAATGGCGTTGCCTTTTGATAGTGTGTATCTCTTCGGCCCTCAAGTAGAACAGGCTCTAGAAGCTACACAAAAGACTAGGTTAGCCATTAAGTTGGCTCGACCTCCTCCTGTCCCCTCTCGAGGGGGTGTTAATAAACGCCAGTTCCATAACCGTCAGTCCTTTTGAGGCAAAGGCAGAGGAAGTTTTCATAAAAACCAAGCCCCCCAGCCTCAAAAGAAAACGCAACAGAAGGCGCAAGCATCCAAAGCGCCTAGCGCCACCTTCTGAGTTCCTGGCCCAAGTCCCACCTCAACTGCCCGAGGTGGACTCTTCCTCAGCGATGGGAGGTCATCTGATGCTCTTCTACAATCAATGGAAATTGATAACCTCAGACAAATGGGTCCTCAGATAATCCGCGAAGGGTATTCACTCAATCTTGTGGAGACCCCTCTGGATCCTCCTCCCAAACGACAGCCCAAGCTGTCAACCCATCAGTCAGACCTTCTCGCTGCCGAGATACAGGGCCTTCTGAACAACAGGGCAGTAGAAATAGTTTCACTGCATCAACAGAACACAGGGTTCTACTCCCATTACTTTCTGGTCCCAAAGAAAACCGGGGGCATGCGCCCCATTTTGGACCTCAGAAAACTAAACAAATTTCTGCCCAAGGAGAAATTCAAAATGATTTCACTAGGAACCTTGTTACCTTTGCTTCATCAACATGACTGGTTAGCCTCCCTAGACATGCAGGATGCTTACCAACACATTTCTATTCACCCAAAGCATCACAAATTCCTAAGGTTTGTGGCTCTGGGACAGCATTATCAGTTCAGAGTCCTGCCCTTTGGGCTATCCTCGGCGCCACAAGTTTTTACAAAGTGTTGTGCAGTTCTCGCAGTGCATTTCAGAAAGATTGGAATACAGGTGTTTCCTTATCTGGACGATTAGCTTCTGGCAAGTCCTTCCAGGCAGGGCACTCTGGACGCTGTAGGCATGGCTTCACGCTTTCTCACGTCCATGGGAGCCCTGCTAAACCTCAAAAAATCGCAGTTGCAGCCCTCCCAGAGGCTCCTTTTTATAGGAACTCTTCTGGACACCTCCTGTGCGAAGGCTTTTCTTCCAGA
The DNA here is from genome assembly GCA_016271365.2 of Neoceratodus forsteri. Taxonomy (NCBI): domain Eukaryota; kingdom Metazoa; phylum Chordata; order Ceratodontiformes; family Ceratodontidae; genus Neoceratodus; species Neoceratodus forsteri. The sequence continues at coordinate 240,243,690 of CM057449.1, read as the reverse complement.
GGACAGGAGGAGCGATATCCTTCAGATGGCCCATCACATCGGGGAAAGCAACTCTGTTCCAGCTCTCTCGATGCAACGGATGCTAGGTCTCATGGCATCCTTGGTGTTCACTGTACCCCTAGCACGCCTTCACATGAGAACTTCTCAGTGGATGGTCAGTACTCAGTGGTCCCCAACCACTCACCCACAGTCCTTTCTCATTAAGGTGACAGAACCTCTAAAGAGGTTGCTCACCTGGTGGTCGCAGGAGAACAATCTCGTAGAAGGATATCCCTTTGCTCCTCTGGATCATCAGATTTCCATTACCACAGACGCGTCCCTGATGGGGTGGGGAGTTCACTGTCAGGCTCTCCACACTCAAGGTACGTGGACTCAGGTCGAGTCCCAGCTTCACATAAATGTCTTAGAAATGAGATAGATCCAGAAGCAAATGATTTGATACCTTTTAATGGACCAACATAGATGTAACAACAAGAACAAAGTGCTCTAGCTTTCGGACCAACCAGTCCTTCTTCAGAAGCTCATGGCAGTTGTTTAGAAAATACAATACTTATAACAGCTAGATAATGCAGAGAAAAATAGAAAAAAATCCCCATTGGTTTAAAATACTCATTTAAAAAAAAAAAAAAAAAACAGAAGATGATGTCAGAGAAGTTAAACAGTACAATACTGCCCTCAGTCCGAATGAACCTTGGGTTAAGATATGCTTGGTGCAACAAACATAAAGAATCCTACTGCACATAAATTTAATTGACATAAGATAACACTGCTGAAGCAGATAACTCCCAAATCAAGCCATGAGTGTCACAGTTAGTATAAGGATGTGATTACTGAAAGGCAACCCCCACCCAGCTTAAAGACAAACTAAGATAGTTATAGGGCTCATGAAATTACAATGTATGCATTAAAGACAAGAATACCAGTAAAGTTGTCTCAAAAACATCAGTGCACACTGTGTGATGTGTAAAACCTAGCTAGACATGTCACCCAGCTGTATTCTCAAGCTAAATAAAAGGCCCAAGAAATTACAAAAACATCAGGACTATATAAATGATAATATAAATATAAATTGATAATATTAGTGTTAAACAAAAACTCTAGTAGAGGAACCTCAAAGAATTCAGACCATGCATCCTGATATGTACTGATGTCAATATATACTGAGAATGTAGCAACTACATGTACCACAAGTGTCTAGGGAATCTGAAAAGAGATAAAAAGTAATTTATCTCCTCCTGCTCATACAAACAGTACAACTAACCCACCCCACATCACAATAATGTGGGTGGGGGAGATACATAGCTTAAACGAGATGTTGTCTCTCTCTCTCTCCCCTTCCTTTCTCTCTCTCTGTCCCCCACAGACACACACACACACACACACACACACACACACTCTCAATCTCTCTCCTAGTGAACCTATATTAACTTCAGTCACTGTAATTGTTCCCCAAAGGAATACAACTTGTAATGAAATTCTGAGTAAATTACTACAATATTAGCCTAATGTAAAAGATATGTGCAGGACCCCAAGCAAATGAGATCACACATCCCAATATGTACAGAGTTACAAAAATTATATATAACAGTATAAGATAACACTCCTGTATGTACACTAGCAGGCTGGGTAAACTGAATATGGTGCAATGGAATCAATCCCCCCCCCCCACACAGGCAAAGATAGAAAGTAAGGAGAAATTTGTTGTGTGTGAAATGAAAATAGTAACACATTATACCTCCATATAGCTACATAGAGACTTACCTCAATGTGACAGCAAGCCCCACATCTATTATATCACATACCTCACAGCACATACCCACACACATACATACACACACGCATCCACATCTCACACATGCTGAAGTCCTATAATATGTCAGCTTGAAGAAGAAAAGGTCTGTGGATGTTAATTTCTGTAGTGTCCCATAAAGCCAATATCCAAGTTCATCCCATCTGCTACCATATTGAGATGTAAAATAAGTTTAATCTCAAAAGCTCGTCTCTGTTGTGTGTTTTTGAGATTTCCTTTTAAGACCATTACTGACATATCTGAGACTGAGTGGTCAGGCTGGGAGAAGTGATGCCCCACTGGTTTTCAGTCTTCCTTGCTGTAATAGTATGCCTGTGTGAGTTCATCCTAGTGCGGAGCTGTTGGCGTGTCTCTCCTACATAACCTGTTTGTGGACATCTCTTGCACTGAATGAAATAAACAACATATCGTGACATGCATGTATAACTCCCATGCACCTGGAATTGTCTGTTTTGTGATGTAACCACACAGTCTGAGGTAGAAATTAGCCCACAAGTCTTGCAGGGGCGTTGATTGCAGGTCGTAGCCATTGTGTGACATGGTATTCTGTTCCGTGAAAGTTTGCTCCTAATAATTAGGCTGGATAAATTTGGCGGTTGTTTAAAAGATAGTAGTGGGAGTTCCTTAAAAATACAATTAAGGGTGTCATCCTCACTAAATATTGGGTGGAGATCTTTAATAATCTTACGCAGACGTTCAAGGTCTGGATGATATGTGACTACCAAGGGTATTCTTTCTGTAGCTGTCTTTTCTTTATATTGAAGTAGTTGTGTCTTGGTACTTATGCTGCTCGTTCTGTTATCCTGTCAATTTCCTGGAAGAGTGTCCCTGCTCCATAAAGGTGTTTTTCAACATAGCTAAATGTGTATCTCTGTCATCCTCATTTGAACAAATACGTTGACAACGAAGTGCTTGACTGTATATGACAGATTTTTTTGTATGATTAGGGTGGTTACTTTTCCTGTGCAGGTACCTCTGTCTGTCTGTTGGCTTCCTGTAAATACATGTATGTAAGGTTCCATCCTTAATGATGACTGTGGTGTCCAGAAAGTTAACCTTGGTGGTAGAGTACTCCAAGGTAAGCTTTATAGTAGGGTGGAGATTGTTAAGTTTGTGATGAAAATCTTTGAGTGCATCTGTGCCTTCCGTCCAGATGATAAACAAATCATCAATGTAACGGAAATAAGCCAGTGGTTTGTGGGGATACTGCCTTAAAAAATCCTCCTCCAAGTCAGCCATAAAGAGGTTAGCATACTGTGGAGCCATTTTGGTGCCCATTGCTGTTCCCATAGTTTGAACATAATGTTTACCATTGAAGTTGAAGTTGTTATGTGTCAAAATGAATTCCATAGTTCCCCACCACTTCAGGGTTGATGTTTTGGTCAGGTCCTTTCTCACGTATGTATTTAAGGCATGCTGCAATGCCATCTGTGTGTGGAATATTAGTGTAGAGGGATGTTACATCCATTGTCACTAAAATGGTATCAGGTGGTAAATCCTTATAACCAGAAAGTACACGCAACAAGTGCGTAGTGTCCTGGATATAACTGTCTCTTTCCATAACCAGCGGTTTCAAAATGGTCTCTACAAACCCTGAGATCCCCTCAGTCAAGGTACCATTACCAGAGACTATGGGTCTCCCTGGATTGCCAGGTTTATGTATTTTAGGCAGCATGTAGAATGTTCCTGGCTTTGGTTCAGCAGGAATGAGGTGAGCTAGTTTCTTTCGGACATGGTCAGGAAAAGTTTTAGTTAAGTCACATAGTTCATCTTTATATCTTGTAGTGGGGTCACTCTCCAGTTCTCTGTAGTATGTAAGATCTGTTAGCTGTCTATTAGCTTCAGTAATATAGTCTTCTCTGTTTAAAATCACCACTGCAGAACCTTTATCAGCTTTTTTGATGACAATGTTGTGGTTTGATTTCAGTGTCCCTATAGCTCTCCGTTCCAGTGGCGAGAGGTTATAATGGGTTTGTTTTTGCCTGGTAAGGATCTGACCACTGACTTGTTGGCGGAAACAATTAATATAATTGTCTAGTTTTTTGTTACGCCCACTTGAGGGGGTAAAATCAGATTCCTTTTTCTTATCCATTACATTATTGCTGTTTGCACTGTCTTCACTACCAGTGATTTCTTCCCTGCCATGAAAGAATTCTTTAAGTCTCAATCTACGGAAGTACTCCTCTAGTTCACCACAAAGCAGTATGTTATCCAGTGGTTTTGTTGGGCAGAAAGTGAGGCCTTTTGAAAGTACATTCAGTTCTCCAGTAGTCAGTGTGTGGTTGGACAAATTAACAACTGAAAGGTGCCCATCAGTATTGTGTTGTTGTTCAGTGACTCCATTATGTGCTTCATGGTTGTTAGGAAGTATGGTATGTTGAAGGGCATCTAATTTCCTATTTTTCACAAGCATGGCTTTTCTTAAGGTCCTTTGGTAGTTAATGTGTATCTCTCGCAAGATGTCCTGAATAGGTTCCCCAGACACCCTTTCCAGAGTGGTTACAATTTCAGCAAACTTTTGTTAAGAACAACTTTTTGGGCATATGACATGCGAATCCTGTGATTTCTCAGTTTCTCAGTGGTCCTATGACAAAGTTGTTCTGCATAAGTAGAATTGTTTGTATTTCTTAATGGATTCCAAATAGTAAGACCTTTAGGGATAATGTTTCTCCTCTTGCACTGGGTTAGAAAATAGATGTCACTGTCTAGCAGTGCAATTTCTTCTTGATGTTATGTAACTGCCATATTCTACGGTGAATTCGGTATCTTCCATGTTGAAATCTTGATTTAGTAGTTGCCGTGATTGGTCCTTGCAAGAATAGATCCAGAAGCAAATGATTTGATACCTTTAATGGACCAACATAGATGTAACAACAAGAACAAAGTGCTCTAGCTTGGACCAACCAGTCCTTCTTCAGAAGCTCATGGCAGTTGTTTAGAAAATACAATACTTATAACAGCTAGATAATGCAGAGAAAACAGAAAAAATCCCATTGGTTTAAAATACTCATTTAAAAAAAAACAGAAGATGATGTCAGAGTTAAACAGTACAATACTGCCTCAGTCCAATGAACCTTGTTAAGATGTGTTTGCAACAAACATAAAGAATCCTACACACATAAATTTAATTGACATAAGATAACACTGCTGAAGCAGATAACCCCAAATCAAGCCATGAGTGTCACAGTCAGTATAAGGATGTGATTACTGAAAGGCAACCCCACCCAGCTTAAAGACAAACTAAGATAGTTATAGGGCTCATGAAATTACAATGTATGCATTAAAGACAAGAATACCAGTAAAGCGTCTAAAACACATCAGTGCACACTGTGTGATGTGTAAAACCTAGCTAGACATGTCACCCAGCTGTATTTTCAAGCTAAATAAAAGGCCCAAGAAATTACAAAACCTCAGGACTATATAAATGATAATATAAATATAAATTGATAATATTAGTGTTAAAACAAAAACTCTAGTAGAGGAACCTCAAAGAATTCAGACCATGCATCCTGATATGTACTGATGTCAATATATACTGAGAATGTAGCAACTACATGTACCACAAGTGTCTGAGGAATCTGAAAAGAGATAAAAAGTAATTTATCTCCTCCTGCTCATACAAACAGTACAACCTAACCCACCCCACATCACAATAATGTGGGTGGAGATCTATAACAAACGAGATGTTGTCTCTCTCCCCTTCCTTTTCTCTCTCTCTGTCCCCACAGACACACACACACACACACACACACACACACACAATACATCTCAATCTCTCCTAGTGAACCTATATTAACTTCAGTCACTGTAATTGTTCCCAAAGGAATACAACTTGTAATGAAATTCTGAGTAAATTACTACAATATTAGCCTAATGTAAAAAGATATGTGCAGGACCCCAAGCAAATGAGATCACACATCCCAATATGTACAGAGTTACAAAAATTATATATAACAGTATAAGATAACACTCCTGTATGTACACTAGCAGGCTGGGTAAACTGAATATGGTGCAATGGAATCAATCCCCCCCCCCACACAGGCAAAGATAAAAAGTAAGGAGAAATTTGTTGTGTGTGAAATGAAAATAGTAACACATTATACCTCCATATAGCTAAATAGAGACTTACCTCAATGTTTTTTAGAAATGAGAGCCATCCTTTATGTGGTCCAGGCATTGAAGGACATTCTCTGTCACAAGAACATTCTCCTTCAAACGGACAACAAAGCAGTGATGTATTACATCAACAAACAGGGCGGTGCTCACTCTTACCCATTATGCAGAGAAGCGATGAGAGTGTGGGAATGGTGCTTGCAGCATAAGTCTCTAATTCAAGAGGTCTGCCTGCCAGGAGTGAAAAATGAACTGGCAGATAACCTCAGCAGAACAGAGACAGATCCTCACGAATGGTCTCTCGACTCAGCCGTAGTTCAGTCAATATTCGCAGAGTGGGGAACTCCAGACCTGGACCTTTTTGCATCCCCACTCAACACAAAACTGCCTCTCTTCTGCTCCAGAAATCCAGGGCCTGGCCTTTTCTGTCAGGATGCATTCAGGCTGCAGTGGACAAAACGCTTTCTATACGCTTTTCCGCCTCTTTCTCTAATTCAGAGGGTACTTCTCAAATTCAAATCCCAGGGGGACAAAATGATCCTCATTGCTCCCTTCTGGCTTCGACAGATGTGGTTTCCACTACTCAACAATATGTCGGCAGCTCCGCTGAAACCACTCCCCCTTCAGACGAACCTCTTGATTCAGGGGCCTGTTGTTCATCCCAACCTGAGGTCACTTCACCTTCACGCTTGGCTCCTGAAGAGGTAGAAGTGAACAGGTTCAATGTCTCTCGCAGGGTTTCAGATATTCTTCTGGCTGCGCGGAAGCCAGCCACTAGGAAAACTTACACAGCCAAATGGAATCGTTTTTCGCTCTGGTGTGCAAAATCCTCTTTAAATCCCTTTTCCTGCCCACCAGATAAATTTTTGGAGTACCTCTTAGACCTCTCAAATTCAGGTCTGCAGTACTCTACAGTCAAAGTTCACCTTTGTGTCATTTGAGCTTATCATAAGGCGGTACTTTCCTTGTCACTGGCTCAGTTACCTGTGGTTAAGAGGTTTCTTAAGGGAATTCTGCATACCAGACCTCCTACAAGATGTCCAGTTGCAGCCTGGGACATTAATCTTGTGCTAGACATGCTCAATCGGAAACCTTTTGAACCTCTGGCTACCTGTGAGCTAAAATTTCTCACCTGGAAAACGGCCTTCCTGGTGGCCATTACCTGAGCCTGCAGGGTCTCTGAGATACATGCCTTGGTCATAGACCCTCCGTATACTGTGTTCCATAAAGACAAAGTAGTCCTTAGAACCCATCCTAAATTTCTTCCTAAGGTTGTTTTGGAATTCCATCTAAACCAACCTTTGGTCCTTCTCTCTTACTTTGCGGACTTCCAAAATGAAGGAGAACGTTCTCTTCATTCCTTGGATGTTAAGACAGCTTTGCGTTTCTATCTAGATAGAACAAAAGACTTTCGTAAAGCTCAACAACTGTTTGTTTCCTTCAGCGAGACCCGGCTGGGTCAACCTGTCGCTATCAGATGTATCTCAGCACGGCTAGTGGCATGCCTTCACCACTGTTATTCCATGGTGCAGGTTAAGCTGGAGGGCAGAGTTTACGCTCACTCTACTAGGGCAGTCGCGGCATCTCTGGCGGAAATCCGCAACGTGCCCATTGCAGATATTTGCAACGCGGCTACCTGGAGCTCAGTGCATACTTTCGTTAAACACTATGCCCTGGATGTCCATGCCAGATGACATCTTTCCTTTGGCAGAACCATCCTTAATGGACTTCTGTCCTAAAACTGTGAGCTCTTGGTCTCTCCTGCCGCCCTCTCGAGGGATTATTAGCTCGGTACTCTCCCATTAGTGTGAATGAGTGGTGGAGACTTATGTCCAGGAAGATATCGAAATTACGTACCTACCGTGAATTTTGATCTTCTTGATGAGTCTCCACCACTCATTAACATGCCCACCCTCCATCCCCCGAGCTCACCTCTGTTGTTGGTCTTCACTCCCTCAAATCTTTAGGCTGTGAAGACTTCTTTGTTGACCCTTCTTATATGGGTCGTCTGGACTATCTTATGTCCGGTTTTTGGTTAGGCTATCCTTCTAGGTTAGTTACGCTGCACCTCTTCAGAAAAAAAGGTACTGAGGCGGTTGGAGGGTCGACGCCGAGATAGTCATTACCGCATGAGCTGAGGCTCACGGTGCCGCTCCTCGCAGCTCCATCACTGGCGCTGGCCCTCCAGCAAAAAGTTTGCTCCCGCTGGGTCCTAGTGCCTCCGGCGCAGATCCCATTAGTGTGAATGAGTGGTGGAGACTCATCCAAGAAGATCAAGAATTACGGTAGGTACGTAATTTCGATTTCTCCAGGGGGTGGGGGGGGTGCAATCCACCGCTTACCTGCCATTGTCACTTGGCTAAAACCAGGTGGCTCTCAGTACAGTGGAGACACATCAGTGGATAGACTTGCATGTTATGGCTGTCTCCTGGGAAAGAGGAATGTAGTAGGAATGTAAAGGCAGCACTCCATCCAGCCAAGTAGAATGTTACTGTCTATCCTGACACTGGCAGTTCTTCACAGCTGCTAACTTCTTTTTTGAACTTTAACCCCCTCTCCTAATAAAGTATCTGGTTTGTTATCTGGTAAATGAATCATCACTCTTTAATTTTCTTGCTCTGAGTGTTCAGACTGCTTATTTGTTTTTCGTTTTTTTATTCATATAATTTTTCTTTACAACCATGCATAGACAGAACACCGACGACCCTTTGTGGTGGTATCCTCAGCTCAGTCACCATTGCTGCAAGGCTCCAAAGGTTCTCGTTGAGATGACTACTTGGCAGGTGTCCTCCTTGCTGTTGAATGAAGAGTAACGTAGCAGGGCATCAAATGAAGAGTAACGTAGCAGGGCATCAAATCAGCAGTTGACCAAGGCAAGTGCAGCTACTGAAGACTTCTGAAGTTGTTTGCTTCATGTTGTACCAACCTGATATTTAACTGCTGTTGTGGAACTGTGTGTAGGTGAAATATCTACTGGCAGCAGCCAGCAAGTACCTCTCACCAAACAAGCAAATACAAAACGGAGTCTGAAATCGAAGCTGCTAGGTGCTATCTGTCAATATATTGGAAAGGGGGGACATAAGGGTGACAGAGGGACAGGAGGGTGATGGGGCTACGGAACTTCTATGGGTGAAGCTATGCAGGCGGGCAGGGGAATATTTGAGAAAGGGAGTCATATATAGACCACCCACGCAGGGAGAAGATCAGGTCAGGGTGATGCTGCAGGATATTGAGAGGATAGCTCTCAAGGGGGATACATTACTGGTAGGTGACCTAAACTTACCAGATGTGGAATGGACCATTCCCAAAGCAGCTTCAACAAGAAGTAAGGAGATAGTGGATGGGCTAAGTGGGGTGTTCCTGAAACAGCTGGCCGTGGAGTCTACCAGGGGGAACAACCTACTAGACTACCCTTTTTAACAAATCATGGGAGGATGGGGTGGTACCCGAGGACTGGAGGAGGGCAGATGTGATTCCCCTTCACAAAAGTGGGAGCAAGGCAGAAGCAGGAAACTATAGACCTGTTAGTTTAACCTCAGTGATAGGGAAAATGATGGAATCACTTCTAAAGGAAAGAATTGTCGAGTATCTAGAGGCCAGAGGGGCACAGGACCCAAGGCAGCATGGATTCACAGCGGAAGATCATGCCAGACTCTATGGATTTCTTTGACTGGGTGACCAAAGTAGTAGATCAGGAAGGGCTGTGGACATGGCCTACCTAGACTTTAGCAAGGCATTTGACACAGTCCACACAAAGATTAATATACAAGTTAGCCAGCCTGGGAGTGGGTCCCAAGATGACAGCCTGGGTAAAGAATTGGCTGGAGAATAGGACACAGAGGTAATAGTAAATGGGTCCACTTAGAAGAAAGGAGGGTTACTAGTGGGGTACCGCAGGGTTCAGTATTAGGACCGGTCCTCTTCAATGTCTTTATAAGTGACATTGCAGAAGGACTGGAAGGAAAAGTATGTCTCTTTGCAGATGACACTAAGATCTGCAACAGTGTTGATGCACAGGGTGGGGTGGAAAGGATGAGAAGGGACTTGGCAAGGTTAGAGGAATGGTCAAATGTATGGCAGCTTAGATTCAATGCTAAGAAGTGCAAGGTAATGCACCTGGGAAACAAAACCCAGGGAAGAGTACACAACGGAGGGTGAGATACTAACAACAAAAAATGGAGAGGACCTGGGGTAGTCATATCAGATGACCTAAAGATGGGCAAGCAATGTGAGAGGGCAGCAAGGAGGGCTGGGGGATACTGGAATGCATAGGGAGAGCATCATCCAGTAGAAAACAGGAAGTTATTATCCCTCTGTACAGACAGCTGGTGAGACCCCATCTGGAGTACTGTGTGCAGTTCTGGAGACCCAATCTCCGCAAAGACATTGACAGGATGGAAGCTGTCCAGAGGAGGGCAACTAAAATGGTGCAGGGTCTGCACCGGAAGACATATGAAGAGAGACTTAAGGAGCTTAATATGTATAGCCTCAAGGAAAGGAGGGAGAGGGGGACATGATAGAAACTTTCAAGTACCTCAAGGGAATCAACAAAGTCCAAGAGGGTAGCATCTTTCAAAAAAAGAGGTGGGCAAGAACAAGAGGGCACAATTTGAAGATGGGGGCGGCTCAGGAGGTAATTTAGAAGTATTTTTCACAGAGGTTGTGGATGCATGGAGCGGCCTTCGGATGAGGTTGTGGAGTCAAAATCAGTGGTGGAATTCAAGCATGCATGGGATAGTCATAAGGCAGTTCTGGGGGGTGGGAGTAGGAAGAAGTAGGCTGCTGGTTAACTAGGATCTGCAGCTTATCCAGTAGGTAGGAAAATGGGCAGACTGGGTGGGCCAAGCGGTCCTTATCTGCCGTCTGATTCTATGTTTCTATGTTTCTATGTGGTCTTGACAAATGGAGAGAATGTGGAGTAGGTGGTGGTGGGAGAAAAACTAGGGGAAAGTGACCACAGGACTGTCGGGTTCAAGGTGAGGACAGGGAAGATGGGGACCCTAACCAACACAATGGTGCTGGACTTTAGGCGGGCAGACTTTGACAAATTAAAAAGGCTGGTGAGGGAGGCGATGGAAGGATCAGGGGATATAAGTGATGCAGATGAACTGTGGGTAGCTATCAAAGACCAGATCTGGGAGGCCACACAGGCATACATCAAAAGTGTCAGGAAGAGGGCAAGAAGCAGGAAGCTGCTTTGGTTCAGTAGGGATGTAGCAAGGGCAGTAGGGGGTAGGTGGAGAGCATTCAGAAGATACAAGAGTACTCAGGGGGAAGGGGACACAGAAGTTTACAAGGAGGTGAGGTGTCTAGTGTGAAAGGCCATTAGAAGGGCTAAGGTGGACAAAGAGAAAATGATAGTGAAGCAGACCAGGAGAGGGAAAAATACATTTTTTAGATACATGGGAAGAGGAGGAAGGCTGGTCAGGGGACTGAAAGACTGAGGGGTGAAGGAGGGGGACACTTGGAGGAGGACGGGGAGAAGGCAGAAGACCTGAGCAGGTATTTCTGCTCTGTATTTATGGAGTAAGGGGGGGTAGAGGGCCAGAGTTGGAAAGAGGGACATAGGGATGGTATCGGATCCCTTCAACATGGAGAGGGTTAGGGAGGAATAATCCAGGGTGAAGGTGGACAAGGCCATGGGACCAGTTGGCCTGCATCCAAGGGTGTTTTGGGAACTAAGAGAAGAGCTGGCTGCCCCACTGGCGAGGCTGTTCAGCCTGTCCCTGGACACCAGTAAAGTGCCGGAGGACTGGAAAAAGGTGAGGGTGGTGCCGATCCACTAGTGGGAAAGCAGGGAGCTGAGGGAAAACTACTGCCCCATCAGCCTAACCACTGTGGTAGGGAAGGTCATGGAGGCACGCATCGGTGAAAGGGTAACGAAGTACCTGGAGGTGAACGGACTGCTGGATGACAGACAGCATGGGTTCACTAGGGGCAAGTCATGCCAGTCCAGTTTCATCTAATGTTTCGACTGGGTGACGCAGGTAGTGGATCAGGAGGGTGCGGTGGATGTGGTCTATATAGATTTCAGTAAGGCCTTTGACACCGTACCCCATAGGAGGCTGGTCAACAAATTAGATAGCATAAGGGTGGGGGTCAAAATAACAAGATGGGTAGAAAACTGGTTGGCAGATAGGAGTCAGAGGGTAGTGGTGAATGGAGTTTACTCAGGGATTGGGCAGGTGAGGAGTGGAGTTCCCCAGGGATCAGTGCTGGGACCCCTCCTGTTCTATATCTTTATACATGACATTGCAGTCAGTCTGAAAGGGAGTGTGGCGCTCTTTGTTGATGAAACAAAGATCTGTAGCAGGGTTGACGCCCCTAGGAGGGTGGAGGACATGAGAAGGAACCTGAGGGTACTGGAGCACTGGGCGGAGACCTGGCAGCTAAAATTCAACATCAACAAGTGTGCTGTTATGCATCTGGGACAAAGGAACCAAAGGGCTGAGTACATGCTGGGAGGGGAGAGAGTCTGGGTGACAGAGAACAAGAGGGATCTGGGGGTAACAGTCTCCAGCAACCTCAAGGTAGGGAAGCAATGGTCAAGGGCAGTGGGGAGAGTGTATGGGATGCTGGCAAGTATCGGCTGGTGGATCACCAGCAGGTGTAGGGAGGTCCTGGTGCCCCTGTATCAAGCCCTGGTGAGGCCACACATTGAGTACAGTGTCTAGTTTTGGAGGCCTTACCTGCACAAGGATATATACTATATCGAAAGGGTTCAGCGATGGGCAACCAAGATGGTGCAGGGGATGAAGGACAAACCATACAAACAGAGATGCAAGGAGTTGGGCTATATATATATATATATATATATATGTGTATATATATATAGGAGACCAGGAGGGAGAGGGGGTGCATGATCGAGACCTTTAAATATATCAAAGGGATGAACAAGGGAGGCCCCGGAAAGATGCTCCACAGGAAGGAAGGAAACATAACAAGGGAGCATGAACTGAGACTCCAGGGGGGCACTTCAAGAGCAATGTGAGAGGTCAGTTTTTCATGGAGAGGTGGTGGAGAACTGGAATGGGCTTCCGGAGGACGTGGTGAATTTGGAGACTGTAGAGGGATTCAAGACCACTTGGGACAGAACAAGGGGCTAGGGGAAAGGGGGTGTCTCAAGATATGATAGGTTGGACTAGGGGGGTAAGGGGCAGACTGGATTGGCTGGGAGGTCCTTCCTCTATGATTCTATGATATCAAGACTTTACAGTCATTTGCCGGTTGAGGCATTGCCATACACAGTCAGACAGTGATGTATGCAGATCATGCAGAAGGACTGAAGTTTGGTTTCTCATCAAGACATTGCCACTTGTGATTGATAATGTAATTTCATCACTTCGATGAATTTCAATAGACCTATTTCTTAAGTTACATACAGTTATGCAGTAATATCTTGTTGTACTTTGTTTATACCTGTGTGTCTAATTAACTGCACATTAGGTAGACGGTGCACTGAGCTGTGGGAGCCAAAAACAGTCACACACAGGTTTTTTATTTTATAACATCCCGGCCACTACTCCCTAGGGCTAATCTAAAAGCATATTTATTGCTATAACTTCTCCCATATGTAGAGACATTCATAGTGTCCTACTGTGCTCTTGCTGTCTTCGGTTCTTTTTCAGTTTCATCAATTACCTAGTAAAAAGAGATTCTAGCCATATTGTCCTTGGAAAACAGCAGACGCTGGAAGGTTTGATACCTTTTACTGGACCATCAAGTGTCTTGTACAAAGATGGAATTATACGCAAGCTTTTGGGGCCTCACAGGTTCCTGATTCACTTGAAGAAGGGACCTGTGAGACCCCGAAAGCTTGTGTATAATTCCATCTTTGTACAAGACACTTGTTGGTGCAATAAAAGGTATCAAACCTTCCAGCATCATCAGTTACCTGGATATCATACAGGCTGATTGTAAGCATTTGAAGGATATCTGTATCCACAGGCACTGTTTAGAGATGCGTCAAATTTAAAATCTGCCGCCGAAGTGAACGCGCAGTGGCCACTTTGCATTGGCACTTCACTATGCAGAGTGCCCCATAGGAAAGGCTCACTTCACCTTGTTATTATTACTTTGCGTTCCCATTCCACCTTAAACGCAAAGTAAGGTGGAGTGACAACAATACTGGCAGCATCCCACCCACACAGTCACCAGAATGAATGTGCATCCCAAAGTGCTACTGTGTTGTGTCCAGAAAACTCCCCAGTGCTGACGAAGTGAAATGAGAGTGTAACAAGAAACGCAAAGTCTCCCAGAATTAATGGCGCACTCAGTCATGCACGCAGTGGTCAGGTCACACACAGAATCATCAGAATTAATGTGCATCCCCAAAAATGTTACTGTCTTGTGTCCATAAAATTCCCAGTGCTGATGAAGTGAAATGAGAGCGTAACACGAAATGCAATCTCCCAGAATTAATGGTGCCATGCAAACACACAGATTAAGATTGTGCTGCACACTCAAGGGATGCATACGAAAAGGCACACCACCACCTAACCAGTGCTTACAAGTCACAAATCCAAATCTGGAAAGGAATACATTTTGTCAGTTGGGGGATTAGTGCACGGCAGTAACAATCCTCTACCAGTAAAGACACCACAAAGCAGTATAAAAAATTCATGCAGGTGCAGTGGATAGCAGGTTCACACTGTTGCAGTTACTCTGTAACATAATGAAAGGTGTCTGATTTAATAACACACATCGCACACACACTCACACGCATACTCAAGTAATGCGTAGCAAATTGAAAACCTTTAGTAGTATAACCAAATGTTTTAAACAGACAAATTGTACACGCTGCACCACAGCAATCAACAAAAAAAAGTCAAGTATTACTGAAAATATTACTGTGTGTACATTAACATAGTTATACAAGAAAAATATAACTAAAACAGAAAGACTGCCTTTTTCTCCCAGTTAATCTACCTACACCACAAATACGCCCCTCCCGCAAAGAACACTTCACAGTACACAGACTGACTGTTCTAAATTAACATTCAAAATCCACACACAACAATAAACACTCAATGTTATGAGCACAGAAGGGTTTCCTACAATCAATGCACTAAAATTTGAGCAAAAAATATTACTCAAAGAGGCATTTAAACAGCTTTTAGAGGTTTTGAATCGCAGAGCTCTGATAGCAAACTGTCTCCAGCTACCACTGCACACACACTACGAAGGCCAGAGCTGAGGCTGTGCCGAACAATCTAGAGCCCATGTCACCTGCAATCCCATGAATAACTGCAGAATTTCATTTGGAGCTCAATTACAGGGTGAAGTGAGGTGAATTACATTGATTTCAATGTACTTCACCTTAAAATTGGTGGACAAGTGGTTTGTGGACAGCAGAATAACGCAAAGTCATTGGTTTCAATGGACTTTGCGTTCCTCATTATGAAGCGAAGTACTCTACTTCACATTGTGGAGTTCTCCGTGGATTCCATGTTACTCAGTGAATCACTTCACGGAGCAAATTGGGGCCACTTCACCCACCACTACTTACAGTACTGTAACTCACATGCTGTACGGGAAGGAACGCAAATGCCTATGGCTGTACTTGCCTGATGGGCTGTAGCACAAAACTCCCCGACTTAAAAATGCTTATTAATGAGTACAATGGTGGAGTGGTGAAGCCTGGAGAGATACTACAAAACATGCTTACAATACATCCAAGTAACTAGTGAAAAATGAATGTTGTGATTCGTGACATGCTCGTGAATCGTGAATCATGATTTGTGACTGCATTTGTGACCGAGATGATGAAGAATGTGATTCGGTGTCAATGGTGTGTGATAACCAATATGAAAACTGTACTAGGAACGCAAATGCCTATGGCTGTACTTCCCCGGTGAGCTGTAGCACAAATTCCCTGACTTAAAAATGCTCATTAATGAGTACAATGGTGGGGTGGTGAAGTCTGGAGAGATACTACAAAACAGGCTTACAATACATCCAAGTAACTAGAAAAAAATGTATGTTGTGATTAGTGACATGATCGTGAATAATGATTTGTGACTACATTTGTGACCGTGATGATGAAGAACATGATTTGTATCACGAGTGACTCATAATGATGTTCCTGACTTAATAACGCATATTAATGAGTACAGTGTTCATGCAGAATAATGCACCACACTTGTCCAGTACTCTGAAGGTAAGCCAAAGAAACAACTGTGGTTTAAGTTACAGATGGAGACTGGGCCCTAAAGAGATTCAAATGCGCAGACAGATTAAGATTGCGCTGTGCACTGAAGAGATGCAGATGCAAAGGCATAACACCTAACCAGTGCTCACCATCAGAAATTCAAATCTGTAAAAGAATACCTTTGCCGGTTGGGGCGGGCTGCGGGGGGGGGGGGCAGTGTACTGCACTGCTGCAGTAACAGTCACTAGTGCTAGTACCAGTAAAGATACAGAAAGAAGTACAAAAATCACACCGCTGCAGTGGACAGCAGGTTCACATTGCTGAAATTATTATGTGACACAGTAAAAGGTGTCTGATTTGATGACACGTGTCACACACACACACACACACACACAAAAGTAATGCATAGCAAATTGAAAACTTCAGTAATATAACCATATATTTTAAACAAACTAAAATTATGCACTGCTGCACCACAACAGTCAGCAAAAAAAATGACAAGAATAATTGAAAATATTACTGTGTGTACATTAACACAGTTGTACAAGAACAATATCATCAAAACAGAAAGCGCTGTCTTTTTCTCCAAGTTAATCTACCTACACCACAGATACACCCCTCCCCCAAAGCACACTTCCACTGTCTCTCAGTACACAGACTGAATGTTGTACATTAACATTAAAAATCCACACACAAACAATAAACACTCGATGATATGAGCACAGGAGGGTTTCCTATAATCAATGAACTAAAGGTTCAGCAAAAACAATGATACAAAAAGGCTTTTTTAACAGCTTTTAGAAGGTTTGAATCGCAGAGAGCTCCGAGAGCAGATTGTCTCCTACAGCTTTCTACACACACTACTCCAGACTGAGGCTGTGCAGAACAATCTAGAGCCCATGTGACCTGAAATCCCATGAATCACTGCAAAATTCGCCTTTGGAGCTTAAAAAACAAGGTGAAGTGAGGCAAAGTACATTGTTTTTGGTGCACTTTGCCTTAAGAATTGGTGGAGTAGTGGTTTGGGAAAGCAGAGTAATGGAAAGTCATTGTTTTCAATGGACTTCGCGTTACCCATTATAACGCGAAGTACTCCTCTTCACGTTGCAGAGCACTCTGCAAATTTGCCTTCACTCCATGAATCACTTTGCGGAGCGAATTGGGGCCACTTCACCCACCACTAGTACTGATGCTCCCACTCCTACCAAAACAGGTAGTAGCATAAAACAGTTTCTCTCTGTCTTTCATGCTACAGCACTTGGCTCTTGAACAGTAGAATAGTATTATATTTACAGGCTGTGCTGTTTATATCAGCAGCACTGTACTTGAGTGAAAAGAGACCACCACCTATCCGGGCCATAAACATTCCATTATATTAATATTCTAAATTTCTGGGTGAAGTGATCAAACAAATCCTTGTCCATCTTTGTAAAAAATGGAAAATGTGTTATTGTTTTGTAGAAAAACTGCGAGAGAAACAATATTACTTGTACAATGAGCAGTGGAAAGTAATAATGCAGGTGCAAATTGTAATGAACAAAATTTGCCTGATGGTTATCATGGCATGTTGTCGGGTACTGTTGCAAACAGTATGGATACTGCTTTATGTGTAGTGATACAGGAGGAGGAGCAGGACCAGGAGTTAAAACCTAGTAGTAGTAGTCATGTGGCAGATGATGATTCATCACACATGATAATTCCCAAAAAAATATATACACGTTGTTCAGGAAGAGTGGAGGACACTGTATAAATGGCTAGAATTCAAGGTTGTTGACAGCACAGTTTTAATGTGCTGTAACATTTGCAAGGCAGTCAGTAAAAGAAATACTTTCATGTTAGGCTATACCAACTACAGGCATACAACACTTGTACATCATAATATAAGTACAGACCATATTGTGGCTGTAAAGGAAGTTGAGCTTAAACAATCCTTTAATACAGTTGCAGTAAATGCTATTAAAAAAGCTGAGAAATGTGCTGCAGCAGCTGTGTATTCAGCTTATTGGTTAGCAAAGGAAGAACTTCCACCTTCAAAATGTGCATCTCTTCTGAATCTTCATGCCCTTCTAGGTGCTGAAATAAATCCAAATGTATACACACACCATGACTGTGCATGAATTGCATAAGGCATGCAGTGATGTTACAGCAGAAGAAAACTTGTTCTATATTGTCAAACAGTGGTTAAGGGAACTGTAAATACACACTTACTTGAAAACCTTCAAATGGCAGACGGTAAAGCTGAGAGCATAACTAATGTAATTTTAGACTTCTTCCGTAAACTTAACATCCCATTTGCAAAGTGTGTAGGATTCTGTTCAGACAGACTAGAGCGTCTGTGATGAGAGGTTCTCATGCAGGGGTAGCGAAGCGGCTAACAGATGTGAACCCTTATATGATTTCCGTGCACTGCCTTGCACGTGGGCTGTCTCTTGCTGCATCACAAGCAGCTAAACATGATAAAATATTTAAAGGACTATCAGAGTACACTGCAATCTGTGTTTTCATAATTTTCAAGCAGTGCTGTCCAGACCCATCATTTGACAGAACTGGAGGTTCTGTTTGATGACCCTGTGCTTCGTCTCAAAGAACCCAAACAGGTACGCTAGTTAACAATGCATAAAGCAGTTGAGACAGTTAGCAGAATATGGCCTTCCCTCATATCTTTTTTCAAAAATGATGCTGCTTCCACACAGAATGCCACAGCAATGAGGATTTAAAAAAATGCTGAAAACTGTTGTTTTATTTTTTGTTACACAACTCTTGCTTAATGTTCTTTCACATGTAACTAAACTCAGCAAGCTTTTTCAAACTGATAACTTAGACCTAACAATTATTATGTCAGTGATTTCTAATGCAGTTAATAGCTTAACAGAAATGAAAACAGGCCCTGTCCTGTGCTCAAGGATGCTCACCAGCAACTTGATGAAGAAGATGGTGACCTTATTTTAAAAGTCAAAGGTCAGACTTGAAAAGTAGAGAAAGAACAATTTAAAACTCAGTTTGAAAAACTGAAAAGTAGATACATAGATAAATTGTTAGCAACATTCAGAAAATATTTTGCCACAAAATGATGGATGTTTTGTTTGCTTTCCAAATTTTTGATCCTAGAACCAAATATGATAATTCACCTCTTCCCCCTGATTATGGTAAGAAAGAACTGGATGTGCTTCTTTCTCATTGTGGTCAGCAGTGGATCACCGAAAGCAGTGATGAAATAGATCTTCACAAAAATCCAGGGGCTGGATATTCAAACTGAGCCCTTCTGTGGCGCAAGCCCTTGCGCTGCTCAAATAAGTTGCGCTGGGGTGTGGCCGGGGCGATATTCAATGGAGTTACGCTATTGAGCAACACCTTTGAATATCACCCCCAGCCACAGCCACTGTGCATGGCACAGTGGAACTTGCACCACCGCAAGTGGTCAGAGTGGAGCATTCAAGATGCGGTGGCACAAGTTCCATTGCGCCATGTGCAAATTCCCGATATTCAAAAGGTGACATGCAAATGGGGTCATAATTCATACACAAGGGAGGCCATTGCATCTACTTATGGCCCCTTTGCATGCCATTAGCATGCAGGTGCGCGATCCCGACGACTTGCACCTGGCGCCTGCCAGGCAGCAGCCGTGGGGACCAGCGCCTTGCAGCCCGATCGCTGGCATGAAGGCAACCCCTCCCCGACTGGCCCGACAGGCAAACCCATAGGAATCCCTCTCCTCGATTACTCCATCGCAGGGCAAACCCAGACCCCACTAACTAGCCTGATCAAGGCAACCTCAGATTCCCCATCTTCTAGCCTGATCGCTAGGTAGAATATCCCTCACATCTGGTGGTTCAGTGGGACAGAGGTTCGATTGTGGGCATTAGAGTTCACTCTCTGTTGTCCAGCATCTCTGTAGATCTAGTGGTATCTCACCACTCACTTTCTATGGAGCCCCCTCCACCCCTGTTCCCCGTCACATCTGGACTGCCTTGTATGGTATGGGCTGCATGCCCATTGGCTCTTGCTCTGAACCAATGGCCTGCAGCCCTACACGAGCAGTCAGTCGTGAGCGGCAGGGTGGCAGGGTGGGTGGGGTGCTGTCTTCCGCCGGCTGGAGGGAGGCGGGTAGTGGGGCTCCGTGGGTGGGTGGGGTGGGGGCCACTAGATCACCAGGGTACTTGGACCTTGGGGTGGACTCTACTGCCCGTGATCGGGCTTCACGGTCCACTGGACCACCAGGGATATTGTTCTTGGGGGTTGAACTCTGTTCTGCCCGCGATCGGGCTAGTGGGGAGGGGGATTCCTCGGTTTGCCTGCGATCGGGCCAGTCAGGGGAGGGGTTACTATTATGCCCGCGATTGGGCTGCAGCAGGGGAGGCAGAAGTGGAGGCCACCCACAGGTGGCAGCTGTTGTGTTGCACTCTGCAATGCAGCAGCTCACCTGTGGGTGGCCCTCATTTCTCCTTTTTTTAGCTCAAAGTTGTGCAGGCGCAGGTTGGGGTTGCGCCAGCACTCCTGCACAGCCCGCTGAATATTGGCTGTGCAGTTTATGCATGGTTTCTCCCCCTCAGGTTGACCATGCCTTCATTAGCATTGCGCTATTGCTCAGCATGACTTGGGGGGTGCAACTGCCTCCTGCTGAATATGGCAGAATGGCGCAATTTCGGACTTGCGCAGGTGCAACCCTATTGCTCATGGCGCAACCCTATTGAATATCCAGCCCCGTATGTGACAGAGTAAGAATGGCCCCAGGTGAAAGGGTTACTCTGGCAATCTTGTTACTCTTGGCTGCAATTCTCAGAGTTTGCAAATGTAATCATTTCAAAGTATTCTGCCATTTACCCAAACATTTGTCACTTGCTGTCTTGTGGTCTGGCCATACAGTGCCTGCTGTGAAAGAGGATATTCCTTGCAAAACAGGATCAAAACTAGGTATCGAAGTAATCTATCACGTTCATATCTTGAGATACTCTCAGAAATTGCAGCAGAGGGTCTACCACTCAATGAATTTACTGTGGAGATGGCCCTTCTAATATGGAAGCAAGCATGAGACCGCAGGGTGAAATTCATAGTTCACAAAGACAGAGTACTAAGTGAAGGCAGTGAGTCTTCTTCGAGTTCTATAGTGTCTGCTGATTCCACTCAAAGTTGTGACACTAGTTGTGAAACAACTCGTATAAATCAGAATCAGCAGCCCATACCATTGTCTTCTTCTGAATCAGAAGAATAATTTGTTGTGAAATTGTAAGGTCATGCACAATGCCTAATTGGGCAAGACTTAAAAAAGTGAATCCTCTTCCTGGCGCCAATGCAGTATCTTGCCTTGTAGCATAACGTTTTATGAAGTGGGGAAAGAAAAAATTCTCAATTGGTGACAAATCACGAAGACATTATTCTCACTTAACGTTCATGTTCTTAATTAAATTTGGCAGCTTTGTAACAGGGGAACTGTCAGCAGTAAGATTACTAAGACCAACGCAGTCACACCCAAGTACAAGGCTGACTCCAGTTAGTCCATTGTGTGCAAAAGCACTAGTTTTGTTTTTACTTACTGATTACTGCAGTGTAATGGATCGTATCAGGCTAATTTCATTGATTTGTAAACTGAAATTTCCTGTAATCAGAAATGACAGACAACTGCTGCTGCTGCTGACATCAGAAGAAGATTGCAGCAATGGGAAATTTAATTGCCAGCAGAGAAGGCCAGATTTTTTTTGCCCTTCCCCCAACTCCGGGCCGGCCTCTCCTTTGGGCCTTCCTATGCCCTCCGAGCCGCACTGCCCCAGTACAGCCACATCTTCACCCTATATTGCAGCCCCCCCAGGTAACCCTCGGATGTAACCCTTCACCGGGTGGGTCCCCCTGCTCTGAGAGGGAAGGCACCGGGAGGGCGGCCAGCACCATACTTGCCCCAGGTGCTGCTAGGGTGGGTCATGCACTGCCTGGGGTCTCACGGCAACGGGAGCTGGCGGCCATCATCCGGTTGGCCTTGGGGCTCTTTTTCCTGTTTGCTCCCCAGGGACGTGGCATGCCACTAACGTCAGGCTTACACAGACGCTCACCACGCCTGAATTATGGGACCCTGCATATTGCCGAGCCCCGCCTCCACCAGGGGTCAGCAATCACTGGATCGCATCCCACCTCCCCTAGAGAAGGCGAGCAGTCATCCAACGCTTCAGCCTTCTCTCCCGGCCGACCCTCTAGCACCCGAGTCCGTTCCCGAACCTGGGTCGCTGGCGTCATACAGATTTTTTTTTTTATAATCTGTCATCTTCTGTTTGCTGGTCTGCGGTTCTCTTGGGGTTATTTACAATCCATGCACTAAACCCAAGGAGCACAGCAGGACCAGCAAACATCTGATTTTAACTCACAAAATCTGTAAAGGAGTTCTACAGTCCTAGGTAAAAGCGTGAGGCACCAACCACTGCAAAGATCAGGGCTTTACACCTCTGTGAACCACCCTGGAAGCACGATATGAAATTAATAGCTGCATTACCAGTCCACAGTCCTGGAAAATATTACCCAAACCTCCAGCAGACCAGGCATTTTAACGGTGGTGCTCCTAATCCCCCATCCACCCCACGGGATGTTGTTGATAACAGCATAAGACAATGACGCTGCACTGCCCATCACTTAAGAGTGCCTTTAAGTAGTAACTTATACAATGTCTATATCTCCGATGCCCAGTGATATTTTTGGCATTATATGCCTAAATACCATTGGTATGACATTGTAAACGTTCATTACATCAGGGCACTATTAAGGGACGGCCAGTGCAGCGTTATTTTCCCACGATGTCATCAGTGATGTACTGTGGGTGGGTGAGGGGTTAAATAGTGCCTCTGACACTGTAAACAATTCCTGGTCTTTCTTACAAAGGTTTTAGCTACTTTACCAGCAATCTGCCAGTTAATGAAACTATTACTTTCATATGGTGCTTCCAAGGGGGGATCGGACAGGTGTGAAGCCCTGACATGACATGATCTGTTCAGCGTTCAGAGCTTCACCTATGACATTAGTTCTCATTTTAGATAAATACTGTGGGCTATTGAAAGCTGTTGATTCTCCCCGTTCTGTAGCCCTCCTCTAAGGTCAACTGCAGGACATTACGGGGTTTCTGGTTACAGGAAATTGCATATTAGAAGTCAGAACTTAGAAGTCTGTAGAATTAGCCTAATACTTTAGATATACTGCAGTAAACAGTAAGGAAAAAAATGTTTTTTTGCTACACATATTGACAATTGGGCTCAGACTCACGCTGTAGTGTGAGGCTCTTATTGCTGACAGTTCCCCTATGCAATGGTTTGGAACACATAGCCCATTACATGAAGCTGTAATACTCTGTAAAATTGTAGCATTGGCATAGGTATAGTATTGCATACTTTCCATACTGTCCTGTATAGTGAAGAAGAGAACACAGGGTTGATCATATAACTCTTAGTGAACAGATGGCGAGCTGATCACTTCCACTTCCCAGTCCGCCAGTCATGTCATCCCACTCATATGTGTTGCAGTGTTTAACCAAAGAGAGCAGGGAGGACTCACCTCTACAAATTGATTGTGGGAAAGTGATTTTTCTAATGTACTCATATGTATGCTTGTTGCTACCTTAAATACAAATAATAAATGGCTGTTACTCTACAACTAGATTAGGGGCACTATAAGTAGGATGATGGCTTTCATATATAGCCAAGGACATATCTTGCACTTGAATCACGCATTAATGTTTTGAGGTCCTTGGCTGTAAAACAGGACTCTATCTCTACTAGGTCTTTCAATGTTGCAGCGCCGTGGGGGCAGGGCTGGGGAAGGGGATGGTCAGTGTACCAGGACATGGAGGGATATGCTGGGCAGCACTTACCAAACACATTCACTCCTTAACAGGACAGTATTGAAAAATATGATATAGCCAGAGACTCAGAGAAACCAACTCAGAAAGAGTATCTTACAGCAATGCATTACTGAGTAATGGTCTGTGGAAAAAATACCATTATACAGTACAAAAAATGTCATCCAAGGCCAAGGGTGGCATTGCATTAATAACTGGTTAAGCTGAAGTTGATGAGGTAATCATCATATTTTTTTTTTCTTTCCCCTGTTGCTGTGGCATGATGTGATGGAAGCAGGATAATGCATGCTAAAGGTTACGAGATGAGACCTTCATTTTCCTAACATCTCTTTTTAGAAGTTTTGGTTTTAAGTTACAAAAAAATACATTAAAAGTCAGGCCTGTGGAGAAGAGGCTGTTGCCTGCAAGTGTGTGTGTGTGTGTGTGTGTGTGTGTGTGTGTGTATATATATATGTATATACACACACACATATATATATACATACATATATATATATATATATATATAGTATATATATATATATATATATATATATATATATATATATATACACAGATGCCTCTGCTCATCGGGCAGAAGAAATGAGGGAACCGCTGGAGTGGTTCTTCTAACAACTGACCCGCGATCCTCCAATCCATTGCTTGGTGAAAGGCACTTCACTCCACCACTTCCTCGCTGAAGAAAAAGCCGTCACTGCCTCAGACCGAAAAGACACTGCTCCTGCTGCCCCACATCGACCCCCAAAGGAGCCGCATAGAACCTTACCTGCACTCTCCCTCCCCCATTGAGGACAACTTCCCTTGCTGTGACCTAGACGCCTCTGCCTATTGGGGCAGGTGAACTGAGAGAACTGCTGGAGAGGTTCCTCTAACAACTGACCCATGCTCCTCTGATCCATAGCCTGGTGAAAGGCACTTCACTGCACCGCTTTCTCACTGAAGAGAAAGCCGTCACCGCCTCAGACCAAAAAAGCACTGCTCCTGCTGCCCCATATCAACCCCCGAAGGAACCATATAGAACCCTACCTGCACCCTCCCTCCCCAGTTGAGGACAGCTTCCCTTGCCACAAACCAGATGCCTCTGTACATTGGGGCATGTGAACCAAGGGAACCGCTGGAGTGGATCCTCTAACAACTGACCCACACTCTTCCGATCCATCGCCTGGTGAAAGGCACTTCACTGCACCGCTTCCTTGCTGAAGAAAAAGCCATCACCGCCTCGGACCGAAAAGGCGCTGCTCCTGCTGTCCCACATTGATCCCCAAAGGAGGTGCATAGAACCCTCCCCCATTGAGGAAAACTTCCCTTGCCATGACCCAGATGCCTATGCCCATTGGGGCAGGAGAACTGAGAGAACAGCTGGAGCAGTTCCTCTAACAACTGACCCACGCTCCTCCAATTCATTGCCTGGTGAAAGGCACTTCACTGCTCCGCTCCACGCTGAAGAAAAAGCCGTCACTGCCTCAGACCAAGAAGACGCTGCTCCTGCTGCCCCACATCGACCCCCAAAGGAGCCGCATAGAACCCTACCTGCGCCCTCCCTCCCCATTGAGGACAACTTCCCTTGCTGTGACCCAGACGCCTCTGCCCCTTGGGGCAGGTGAACTGAGAGAACTGCTGGAGACGTTCCTCTAACAACTGACCCATGCTCCTCTGATCCATTGCCTGGTGAAAGGCACTTCACTGCACCACTTTCTCACTGAAGAAAAAGCTGTCACCGCCTCAGACCAAAAAAGCACTGCTCTTGCTGCCCCACATCGACCCCCAAAGGAGCCACATAGAACCCTACCTGCACCCTCCCTCTCTCCCCAGATGAGGACAGCTTTCCTTGCCACAAACCAAATGCCTCTGTGCATTGGGGCATGAGAACCGAGGGAACCGCTGGAGTGGTTCCTCTAACAACTGGCCCATACTCCTCCGATCCATCGCTTGGTGAAAGGCACTTCACTGCACCATTTCCTTGCTGAAGTAAAAGCCATCACCGCCTCAGACCAAAAAGGCACTGCTCCTCCTGCCCCACATCGACCCCCAAAGGAGGTGCATAGAACCCTACCTGTGCCCTCCTTCCCCGATTGAGAACAGCTTCCCCTGCTGTGACCCAAGTAATGGCTAACTGCCGGCAAGCGGGCTCCCACTGGAGCTGTGCATTTTTTCCTTTCTCAAGCTTGAATTCTGGTGCCTCACTAGCACTTCTGCACCCAGCTCCTGATTGGTGCCTTACGGCCTTTTTAGGTGCTCTGATTGGCTGGCTGTTTCAGTCTCACAAGCCAGCTGTCTAGATACCTTACCCTGCCACTCTGATGATATCTACTTGCTGTTACTGTTATTTGCTAAAGTTTGAAAATTAATCCAGCTGTGTATAGTCAAATTTTTATTTAATTGCTATTAAAGGGTAAAAATAGATGCTAGGAAATTTAGCTTAATTTTTTTTTTTTTTGTATTATCTTTCTTCCCCTATGTGCTACCATGCTCAGCCACTCCTGCAGGCTGTGCCAAGGCACCTCCAATCCATCCTGTTCCCATGCCCCCGTCCCTCAAATTTGCAGTCATCTTCAGGGTGACCCAGACGTGACCCTTCACGAGGCGGGCCCCTCTCCTTCAATGGGAGAGGCATCTGTGAGGCAGGCAAGCGCACTACCTAGCCCTGGGGTACTGCTGAGGGATGGATGATTCCTGGGACATTGACGGCATTGGACTGTCAGGCATCCATCATCCGGTCAAGCATGGAGCCAGTTTTCCATTTTTCTGGTAACTTTCCCTCTCTTGCGTGTGTTTGCGTTACCCCCCCAGTCTCACCGGAGGTCACTGCAGAGTGACGCACTCCCATCTTTGAATGCTGTATTTTGATTTCCTACTGCTGATTTCCTTGTCTCTCTGCTCACTCTCTCTCTCTCTCCTTTACCTTAGCCGGCAGCCTGTCCTATCCCCTTCCAACCTACCTAACCTCTTCAGGTTATCTCCCCTCCACAGTTCTCCTGTCTACCTCTTGCTCACACTCTGTTTTTACTGCCCCCACCCACTCTCTTTGTCTCCCTTTAATCCCGCCTAGTTTCTACCCTACTAATACTATCCACCCTCCTCTCTTCCCCAGATGCCTCTGCCCATCGGGGCAGGTGAACCGAGGGAACCACTGGAGTGATTCCTCCAACAACTGATCCGCGCTCCTCCAATCCATCGCCTGGTGAAAGGCACTTCACTGCACTGCTTCCTCGCCGAAGAAAAAGCCATCACCACCTTGGATCAAAAAGGCATTACTCCTGCTGCCCCACATTGACCTCTGAAGGAGCCGCATAGATCTCTACCTGCGTCCTCCCTCCCTCTCCAATTGAGGACAGCTTCCCTTGCCATGACCCAGATGCCTCTGCCCACTGGGGCAGGTGAACCGAGGGAACCGCTGGAGTGGTTCCTCTAACAACTGATCCACACTCCTCCGATCCATCGCCTGGTGAAAGGCACTTCATTGCATCGCTTCTTCACCGAAGAAAAAGCCGTCACCACCTCAGACTGAAAAGGCACCACTCCTGCTGCCCCACATCAACCCCCAAAGGAGCTGTATAGAACCTTAACTGTGCCCTCCTTCCCTCCCTGATTGAGGACAGCTTCCCTTGCTACGACCCAGGTAATGGCTAACTGCCAGCAAGTGAACTCCCACTGGAGCTGTGCATTTTTTCTGTTCTCAGACTTGAATTCTGGTGCCTCACTAACCCTTCTGTGCCCCCGCTCCTGATTGGTGCCTTACAGCTTTTTCAGGCATGCTGCTTGGCTGTCTAAGTTGCATAAGCTGGCTGTCTGGATACCTTTTCCTGCCGCTCTACTGATATCTACTTATTCTTACTCCTCTGGCGCTGCGCTGGCTCCCCACCCATCCACCCACCCACCCTATCTGGACTCTGACTTACAGATGTACTGCACATCATGTGTTTTTTGCTAGCAGTCCACTTTCCAATTAGCTCATTATACTAACTCTCCACTATGGGAGCTCCCATCATACCTGCTAGCTATACTAATGCTCCACTAAGGGAGTGCTTATCGTTTCCCTGCTAGCTAGTGCATTCAGCTGTTTCTACTCTCTTCAAACTTATTCCTGCCATAATTATTTCTTGTCTCTTACTCACTCCACCTCTTCAAATGGCTGCACAACTTCTTACCATCTTAGGCTACTCCCTTGGCCTCCTTCTCCTTTCACTACTTACTGCCATTCCAGGAAACCATGTGATGGCGGGTTCATCTCTAAACTTAACAGATTTTTCATTCTCTAATATGATTGTGGGACCCTCCACACCAGGTGACTTTATACCTCTACTACTCCCAAGATCAGCTTTCTATAGTACCACTGTCTCGGCTGCATGTTGCATCTGTGACTTCCTATCCCTCCACCCACTTTTTGCTAAACGTAAGCTCTGGTACCTGTTTCTACTCGCGCTTTTGCTAGCAGGTGACATCAGGTGAAACCTGTGCCCCCCTTTACATGCTGCACAAGCCAGTACCACCGGGCCCATGTCCAAGGGCTTATGCTTTATGCATCTAAACATTAGGAGCCTGCTGCACAACTTTTCTGAACTGGAAGCATGGGTTGAAGTGCACCAGCCCAATGTTCTTTGCCTAATGAAGACTTGGTTAAAACCCTCTACCCCAGACTCCACTTGCTCCATACCTATCTATAACCTGATCAGACAGGCTAGACTATCAACAAAGAGTGGTGGAGGGGTTGCAATCTACTAAAAAGCTCATATGAACCTAACTATTATACCTAGCACCACTGTTTCTTCCTGTGAATCCTTACACGCCCTACTGTTATTGGGCTCCAAAAAATTACATATCATATGTGGCTACAACCCACCAAAATCTGGCTATGCAGGGCTAGAGGAACTCCTAAGCATGTCCATCACAGTTGCCGGTCACAGTGAACTACTGATCCTGGGTGATATGAACCAGAACTGGCTGGGGCACACCCAAAATACCCTTCTATCCCTAATTCAGAGTCATAACCTGCACCAAGTTATAACTGACCCCACAAGGGTTTCACCATCCTCAACTTCTAGTACCCTGCTCGACTGGATCCTTACTAACCAAGTTCATAGGATTATGGCAGCAGGTACACTACCAGATGGTATTAGTGGCCACAACCCAGTCTATCGTATCTGGGGTCCCTCCACAATCCCCTCTCCTCCACCACGGTACATTACTTTTCAGAGCTATGCCAAGCTGGACACTACTAAATTCCCACAAGATGTCTCCTTGAGAGACTGATCCCCACTTTATCAGGCTAAAGATGCCCAACCTGCATTCCACCTTTTCCTGTCCAGCTTCATGCCTATCCAGGACGTACATGCACCTTACCGCACAAGAAGGGTATGCGGCAAGCAGACTAACTGGCTACATAAGGACTTGCTCGGGCTACTCTGAAATCGGAACAAGTGCTGGAGTAAATACAGAAAAACTGGCCTCTCATCAGATTATGAAATGTATAGAGCCCAGAGAAACCTTTGTAAATTGTGCAATTAGGCTGGCAAAGAGTTCTTATTGTAAATACCTGCTCCTGGATGAGGCAGGAGACTCCAAAAAAGTTTGGTCCCATATAAAAACCTTCCTGGGTGCCACTCAGTCCAATGCTGTGAATGATATGGTAATCAATGGTGCCCACTGCAATAACCAAACACCATTGCCAACTCCTTCAACAGACTCTTCTCTGACCTCTCCAAATATACTACATCGTTCCTGGATGGCACGGCTGGCCAGCCTCTACAGAAGCCTCCTTTGTCTAGGACTTGGCAACCCCCATTCTATTTTAAGGCTGTCAATAGATTGGAAGTCCTTATACTGCTTATGAATATATCCAAAAGTACTAACGTTGGCTTTGATGGTCTAAAACCCAGATTCCTAAAACTGGCTGCCCCTACCATTGCCGCCCCTTAGGCCAAAATATTCATACTATCTCTATGCCAAGGTCACATTCCTGATATATGGAAGACTGCAAGGATTACACTCATCTTTAAAAAGGGTAATAAAATAGACATTGCTAACTATCGGCCTATTGCGATATTATCTGTCCTGAGTAAGATACCTTAGAAACTGGTATCCTTGCAAGTGACTGATTTCCTCACCAAATGCAATCTACTATCACCCAACCAACAGGGTTTCCGGAAGAGTCATAGCACCGTGACTGCCCCTATCCAACTTACCAAGGACATACTATGTGCTATGGATGTCGGCCGACTTACGGGATCCGTCTTTATAGATCTGATGAAAGCTTTTGATCTAGTTGATCACCCTCTCCTTCTATAAAATCTCCTATCCCTTGGGTTCTCAACACAATATGTGGCACGGTTCCAAAATAACCTATCAAATAGGATACAAATGGTTAAGTTCAATAATGACCTATCCGAACAAACATTTATCAATGCTGGCGTTCCTCAGGGCTCTATCTTGTGGCCCCTCCTCTTTACTATCTTTGTCAATCGCGTATCACTCAGCACCCATCCCTGCACCTCTATCCTCGCTGTGGATGACCTGGTCCTTTATTCCAGTGCCAGGAGTGTCTCTGATATCAACCACAACCTCTCTAATGCCTTCCAGAAAATCCAGTCCTGGCCAACCAGAAATAAGCTGGTTCTAAATGTTGCTAAGACTCAGGCTATGCTATTTGGCACTGCTGCCAAACTGAAAGAATGCCAGGAGCTCTTTACCATAACCTGTGCCAGTGGTTCCCCTCTCACAGCCGTTAACTCCTTTAAATATCTAGGAGTTCTCCTTGATGCCACCCTCAGCTTTGACATGCATATTCAGACCATTTGTAAATCGGTGAATAGCAAGCTACATGTGGCCTACAAAATCTGTTATGCTCTCTCTCCCTCAGCCAGACTCACAATTGCACGTGGAATTCTTCTTCCATCTATAGCCTATGGATATATAATCTACATGAATGCTTCCAATGCCACTCTCTGTAAGTGGGATGTTACTTATAATAACATATGTCACTATGACTCTGCATCCCCTCGACTCAAACACCACTGTCAGCTTTATGCTGACCTAAAATGGGCCTCTCCCCACTCCTACCGATCTCTGGCCCTAGGATCCCTACTGGATGCTTTCATTAGGTGTAATACTCCCTTGTCACTAACCTCCCTGATCACACCCCTGTCCTCCCTGTATGACCTATGCTTCTTAAACTTATCCCTGCTACAAGTCCCAAGAAGCAAATCTACTAAAGGAACTAACGCCTTCTCACATGCTGCTCCCAAATACTGGAACTTCTTGCCACTTGAGATACGTGAGGTGCCAAGTCACCATATCTTCATAAAAAGGCATAGAAATTTGCTAATTGACTGTGCCATTTGCACCTGTTTTTACCCACCTTAGACCATCTGCCCTCAAGAACCTTTGAAAACTCTCTGCTTTCTAAACCATGCAAATCTACTTGTGTTCCTGCACTTTTACTTCGCTACCTATTTCATCCTGTTGCTCCCCTCTGTCTTTTCTCTCATTTTTCTCTCCCTACTCTACCTAAACCTCTTCCTCCTATCATTAGGAGCCCTAGGATTTTTTCCTCCAACTTCAGGAAGGCCTGGCGCAGCCTCCTTTTAATACTCCGACACTTCCCTGGTCTGTCCCCCTCCCCACCTTCTCCCTCACCTTCCATCTTTTACTTTTGTCCCCCAACTCCTCTGCTGCCAACTTACATAGAAACATAGAATGTGACGGCAGATAAGGACCACTTGGCCCACCCAGTCTGCCCATTTCCCTACCTAATGGATAAGCTGCAGATCCTAGTTAACCAGCAGCCTACTTCTTCCTACACCCCCAGAATCTGTCTTATGACTGTCCCATGCATGCTTGAATTCCACCACTGTTTTGACTCCACAACCTCCTCCAGAAGGCCGTTCCATGCATCCACAACCTCTCTATGAAAAAATACTCCTGAAATTACCTCTGAGCCGCCCCTCTATCTTCAAATTGTGCCCTCTTGTTCTTGCACACCCTTTTTTGAAAGATGCTACCTCTTGGACTTTGTTAATTCCCTGAGGTACTTGAAAGTTTCTGTCATGCCCCCCTCTCCCCTCCTTTCCTCGAGGCTATACATATTAAGCTCCTTAAGCCTCTCTTCATATGTCTTCCGTGCAGACCCTGCATCATTTTAGTTGCCCTCCTCTGGACTGCTTCCATTCTGTCTATGTCTTTGCGGAGACTGGCTCTCCAGAACTGCACGCAGTACTCCAGATGGGGTCTCACCAGCTGTCTGTACAGACGGATAATAACTTCCTGTTTTCTACTGGTGATGCCTCCCTATGCATCTCAGTATCCCCAGCCCTCCTTGCTGCCCTCTCACATTGCTTGCCCACCTTTAGGTCATCTGATATGACTACCCCAGGTCCCTTTCCATTTTGTCGTTGTTAGTATCTCACCCCCATTGTGTACTCTTCCCTGGGGTTTTGTTTCAGGTGCATTACCTTGCACTTCTTAGCATTGAATCTAAGCTACCATACATTTGACCATTCCTCTAACCTTGCCAAGTCCCTTCTCATCCTTTCCACCCACCTGTGCATCAACTCTGTTGCAGATCTTTGTGTCATCTGCAAAGAGACATACTTTTCCTTCCAGTCCTTCTGCAATGTCGCTTATAAAGACATTGAAGAGGACCGGTCCTAATACTGAACCCTGCAGTACCCCACTAGTAACCCCCCTTTCTTCAGAGTGGACTCCATTTTCTATTACTCTCTGTGTCCTATTCTCCAGCCAATTCTTTACCCAGGCTATCATCTTGGGACCCACTCCCAGGCTGGCTAACTTGTATATTAATCTTTTGTGTGGGACTGTGTCAAATGCCTTGCTAAAGTCTAGGTAGGCCATGTTCACAGCCCCTCCCTGATCTACTACTTTGGTCACCCAGTCAAAGAAATCTATCAGATTCGTCTGGCATGACCTATCTGCTGTGAATCCATGCTGCCTTGGGTCCTGTGCCCCTCTGGCCTCTAGATACTTGACAATTCTTTCCTTCAGAAGTGATTCCATCATTTTCCCTATCACTGAGGTTAAACTAACAGGTCTGTAGTTTCCTGCTTCTGCCTTGCTCCCACTTTTGTGAAGGGAATCACATCTGCCCTCCTCTAGTCCTCGGTACCACCCCATCCTCCCATTATTTGTTAAAGAGGGTAGTCAGTGGTGTCACTAGTTCTACCCTTAGTTCTTTTAGAATTCTGGGATGAATCCCATCAGGCCCCATTGCTTTGTCCACCTTCAGTTTTAAGAGTTCTTTCAGAACTCTTTCTTCTGTAAATGGGCTGGTATCAACTTCTGTATCCAGAGTGTTTCTACTGTTTGTTTTAGGTACCTCCCCCTCTTCATTTGTAAATACTGAGCAAAAATATTTGTTTAGTATCTCTGCCTTTTCACAGTTGCCCTCTGTCCACTCCCTTCCCCTTTATTAAGCCTCACTATCCCTCCCTTGGTCTTCCTTCGCTCCCTGATGTACCTATAAAAGGTTTTATCCCCCTTCTTAACTGAGTTGGCTATCTTTTCCTCGGTTTGTACTTGCTGTTCTGACTGCCTTCCCAGCTTCCTTTTGCTTTAACTGATACAGTCCTCTGTCCTGCTCCTTCTGTGATTCCTTGTACTTTCTGAATGCTTTCTTTTTCTCTCTTGAACCTTCACTGCCACTTCCTTTGAGAACCATAGTGGTTTCTTACATTGTTTCATTTTGTTTATTTGCTTCACACAAAGGCTTGTTACATCTGTGATGGCAGTTTTTATTATTCCCCATTGTTCTTCCACCCTTCCTTCCTGCCCATTTGCTAGTGCATTCCTTAGGCATTCACCCATTTTGGCAAAGTCAGCCCTCCTAAAATCCAGTACTTTTACCTTTGTATGGCTTGACTCTATTGCTGTGTTTATTGTGAACCATACTGTTCGATGGTCACTAGTTCCCAGATGGCTACCCACTTCTACATCTGTGATCCTCTCTCCATCTCCATTTGAGAGAACCAGGTCTAAGATTGCTCCCTCTCGAGTGGGCTCCAATACTAGTTGTCAAAGGCATGCCCCCTGTAGGGCATCTAGAATAACCCCACTCTTTGAAGTGGCTGCTGCAACTGCACTCCAGTTAACATCTGGCATATTCAGATTCCCCATCAGCAATATCTCTCCTTTTTCTGCCATTCTAAGTATACTTTCTATCATTTCCTTGTCCATTTTCTCCCCCTGAGAAGGGGGTCTGTATACAACCCCTGTGCGGATTGTGGTGCCATTGCCAGTCTCCAAATTTACCCACAGTGCTTCTTCTCCTCTTCTCTGTTTACCCTTTTGTTCTGTTGCTTTGATTCCTTCCCTTACGTAAAGAGCTACTCCTCCTCCTCTTTTGCCCTCCCTGTCCCTCCTGTAGATAGTGTATCCTGGTATGTTTACGTCCCAGTCATGGTTTTGTGTGTACCATGTTTCTGTGACTGCCACAATATCCAGA
Organism: Neoceratodus forsteri; assembly: GCA_016271365.2. NCBI lineage: Eukaryota > Metazoa > Chordata > Ceratodontiformes > Ceratodontidae > Neoceratodus > Neoceratodus forsteri. The sequence goes on along the minus strand of CM057449.1, from coordinate 240,209,336 downwards.
TGTTCCTTCTCCTCCATCAAGGCCACTAATTCAGGAAGCTTGTTACTCAGACTACGGGCATTGGTACTCGTTGCTCTCCATTTTTTGATGGCTTTACCTTCTGTTGCAGCATCCCCCACTGACCTTTCTCCCTCAGTCTTTTTCTCATTTAGTACCCTGTTTTGTAGGGAGAGGCTGGGATTTTCCTGCTGCTTATCAGTGCCTCCCCCCTTGACTAGTTTAAAAGCTTGCCAATGAAGCATTTAAACCGATTGCTCAAAAGACTTCTTCCCTTCCTGGACAGATGCAGACCATCCTGCCAGTATAGGCTGGTGTCCCTCCAGGTGGAACCCCAGTCCCCAATGAAGCCAAACCCCTGTGCTCCACACCATTTTTTCAACCATTCATTAAACTGCATGGGCAAAGTACCCTCGCCTCACCCATGCCATTGACAGGCAGCACCTCTGAGAAGGATACTGTGTGTGCTACTTGTCTTAGGCCCCTCCCCAACTCTACAAAGTCCTCCTGCACTGCTCTAGTCTCATGATGAGCCAAGTCATTTGTCCCTAGGTGGACAATGACGTCCAGCTCAGACTCCCGTGCAGCTGTTCTCATGATCCTGAGGATGCGCTTCCTGTCCCTCCAGGCCATGGCACCAGGCAGGCACCTTACTTCAGTTTTCCCTGCTCCCCCCAGTTCTATCCCCCTAATAATTGAGTCCCCCACCAGGAGCTGCTTCCTTTCCCTGTGGTGTCCTCTTCCTCCTTCCTGTGGGCCTCCATTGTGGCACTTGTCCTCAGCCTCCTTAGTCTCCTCTGCGGGTGCATCCATAGGGGAGCTATGCTCCCCCAGAATGGTGTATGGATTGCGGAGTGGAACAACTAACTGGGTGTGCCTCTGTTCCACCATCCTCACCCTCTCTGAGCCCACTGTGGTCCAACAACTCACCTCCCTATATCCAGAACTCTATCCCCAAACCTTGCTGTCCTTCTACCTTCGTAGTCACAGCTTCCCACCCCCTGTTCCTTATCCCTCCGCACTTTTGTTAATTGCTCTTTTCTCTCAACTTATCTAGCATGCACCTACAAGACTATGCTCACTGTAGCTACCTTCTCCCCAAATTGCTCAAATGTTTTCTTGAAAATTTCTCCTCCCCCACTGCCTTGTCTTAGTCTTTAATTGCACTATTGCATTGTTTTGCTTTGTTTGTTACAAATATCTTGATGTGAATTGTTTGTTTGCCTTTGCTGCTCATTCAATGTATTATCACCTTTTTTTGTATCATGATGTAATCTGCTGTCTGTTCTACCTGTAATGTTTTCCTTGTAGCCTCCCGGGTCGTGCCTGAAAATAGTCATCCTCATGACTAGTGCACCTTACCCGGCAACAAAACTAAATAAATAAAATAAATATATATATATATATATATATATATATATAACTTCCAGATATCTTTGACCCATACCATAACGGTTCTAATGTTAAACCATTGAAATTACAAACCACCCACCACGTCACATAATCGGAAAAGAAATACAAGGCACCTGGTCAAATGTGGGACAGTAGTCTGTCCCTCAAACAATGGTGCTGCCCACACTGACAACAGTAAAAACAGCCTGCCCTCCTCTCCCACATGCTGATTGCTTGCTCTCACCACTTTAAAATGTACCAACCAAGATCCAGATGACGGTTACTGTCACAGTCACATTAGAATCATCCACATCCGTCCCCATCAAGGCATTGCTTGGGGAATTGATCCAGACAGTGAACTACTAGACTGTCATCATGTCCTTCTCATTCGGTCGGATTATGATGGGGGGGAACTCCTCTAGCAGTCAGCAGATACAGCCAGAGTCAGTTGCATTTACAGCGGTGAGGCCCTGGGGATGGCATTTGGAATAGATGGAGAAGCCCAGTTACTTTAACCAATGCTGTGGGGTCATCTCTGTTCTTTTATGGACAGATCACCACCATCTTCTGCAGCACCAGATATTTCTTGTCCGAGTTCAGGACATGGGGGTGGTAGAAGTGGCCGGGGGGGGGGTACTTTCAATTAACTGTATGAATTGCTGCACATAGATGTGCAGCCAGACGGTAATGCTCACCCTGTAACTTGCTGCTTTCTGTGGACTAGCATGAAAATCATGCATCTTATCTGGTACTCAGATGGGCATTTCTTTCAGATAAACATAGAAACAATGATCACCATGGAACAAAATCAGCAGAGGTACTATGCAGCCAGTTTGCAGTGGCTATATTCCCTACAATCTCTGGAACTGAACATTCCATGTAGCAACACAACCTACTGTTACTCCAGTCTCCAGCATAGGATTGTAACCCAGGTTCCGGTCAGGAGATGTCTGCTTAACAATTTTCAACTACTATTAAACTACATTTAGCCTACTTTAATAAATTCTGTTTTTTTAACAATAAATGTAAACAACAGTATCTCCTCCTCCACAAGCCTATTGTCTGTTAAAAAAAAAGGAAAACCAAGAGTGAAAAAAGAGGATAGGTTCTCAGCTCAGGAATTCTCCAATATTCCTAACTCTTGCAGTCAGCCTTTAAAGTAGAACTGCCCAGAGACAGAATGTTATGCTAATGATGGAACCATCATTGGCTCGTTGGATCATGTCACTTATTTGAATGCTGCCCTTATCAACTGCTGCGTTCTAGTAACGCCTCAGGTTTCTTTCTCCGCCTGTCAAGACTAGACGCCTTGGAGACTTCTCTTCATAGTCGTTCCTCAGTGTTTGACTTAGAAATTATAAGTATTTCTTTCAAAGTTTTCATTTGCTGCCTTTATTTTCTGTTTAAATTTAATAATCGCTAGTTAGAGTAGTGTTTTAAGTGTTTTCCCCAGTTTCTCTCGGTTCGGGATAACCGCAGAGGGACCGGGGTTTTGGTTAGTTTAGTAGGAATTGTTTAACAAAAAACTCAGTTTTTAGTTTTATATATATATATATATATATATATATATATATATTACTAGTTTAGTGGTTTAGGAACTGTTAAGTTTGGTTCTGGATCCCAGTTTCAATTGGAACCTAGTTCGGTTCCTGAATCAACCGCAACCGCAATAAATACTTTACATTTGAATTTAGGCTTGCAGTTGTTGTTGTGGTTTTTCTTTGTAAAGAGATATGTCAGAAAAATCTAGAAAAAAAAAGGCGGACCTCCAGGGTTTAAAAACTGTATTGTGTGTGGGGATGTGTTTGCAAAGGCTAACAAACACGATTTATGTTTGGTCTGCCTGGGTGAAGAACACTTCTCCTCTGAGTGTGAGTGTGAGATATGTAAGTCTTTCCCTCAAAAGATGCTTGAAAAATGTTGGGAAAGACTCCTTAAAAAGTTGGGTGCTTCAGGCTTTATTTATTTATTACCAGGAAATGGTCTAGGCACAGCCCTTTTTCAGCCACGCCTGACATGCAATACATCACATACACAACATTAACAGACAATACAATTAATTACATTTACACACATTTTCATTATGCAACAATCTATACAACATATGTTTAAAATGTAGAACACTATTAGCATTAAGTACCAGTTTAATGTATTCATTTATCAAAATAGATGCATACCATGTAAAAGCCTTGCTGCTCATTTGAAGTTTAAAGGCAGGGATTTGATATTGTATTAAGCCACTAGTCCTAGTGCACTTCACACTATTCTTCTGAATCAGAGAATTAAATAAAACCTGTGGTTCTGCTGATCTAAATATTCAATATGTAAAGGTAGTTACAAGACCCTTTAACCGCCTATCCGGAGACAACATTCCCAGTTTAGTATACAGGTGACAGTGGTGAATTCTTAAAGGGGCCCTTAGTGCAAATCTACATATATTATTATACAATGTTTTGTATTTAGACTCAAAAATGCCATTACATTGATAATGCTTTGACCAGCCTACACCCTCAAAAAATGCCGGTGAAACCGTAGAACCCAAGCAAACCAGCCCTGATAAGGGTGATTCTTCAACCAGCAAAAGAACTGGTGAACCGGTTCAATCTCCATTTCCTGCAAAAAAACTAAAGGAAACCAAACACACTGAACCCTCTATAGAAAATCATAAGGGGACTTCTGCTGTGTCTCCCAGTTTGCCTTCACCTGAGGAAATTGCTCAGGCTTTCAAAGTTATACAAACTTTTACAGGGATTAGCCCCTGAGACACCGGCTCAAACCCCAGTTCGGCAAACACATACCTCAGCTCATACCTCACTCAAAGAGCAGAGGGATTATGAGGAGTATGAGGAAGAGGAAGGGGAACCCATTGAGCCTGATGTTTCCCCTGAACAGGAGTTTGGGTCTCCACCCAGAACAACTGAAGATTATTCTTCCCATTTCTCTTTTGTGAGAAAAATAGTGGAGGCCTTGGACATAGCTACAACTGAAGTAGTGGACGATGAAGCAGAGGTTGAGTACCTTGAACTTATACGGTTAACACCCACTAACAAGCTATTACTTCCAATCAACAAGTTCTTTAAAAATGACATTTTAAAAATTCTGCAGATACCAAACTCAGTCCCACCTCTGGACAAGAGGGCAGCCATAAAGTACCAACTGGATAGGGAAGGGGCTGTGTTCCTGTTTACTCACCCTGACCACCAGGGTGTCATCCAAACAGCAACCTGTGATGGGGCAAAGGTGCCTTTGGCATCACACCCTCCTGAAAAGGACTCCAGGAAGCTGGACAGCATGGCAAAGAAAGGCTGTTGGTTGGCTATAAGGCAGGCTAATTATCAGGCTTATGCTGCACAGTATCAGAGGTCTCTATGGCAGTCAGTCTTACCATGTCTGATAAAACTCCATCTGGTCTTTCAGCTGACCTGGCTACAACAGCCAGGTTTGGCCTGGAGGCTGCAAAGTACCAGTTCCAGATGGCAGCAGATGCCAACGATAATGCTGCCAGGTGGAAGGCCCTTACTGTAGCCCTCAGATGATTTGCATGGCTCAGGGCTACAAACCTCACACAGGATACCCAAATGAAAGCCATAGACTTTCCTGTGGAGAACAATTCCTTTTTGGTGACAAGACAGAGGCGTATATGAAAAAGGTGGATGAGTACAAGGCCATCTGCAAAAGTAACTTGGCCAAAGAAAAGTCTTCACCTTCCTTCGGGCCCTATGGAAAGGGAGGCAGGGGTAGAGCTAGCTACAGCTGGCCTTTCTGTCAGGCCTAGGTTGTACCTGAATACCAAAAGTACCCCCCAGCAGACAGGGTACTTCAGGGGTGGGGCAGATGGGGGTCCAGACGTGGTTTCCAGACTGGTCAGGCCCAGCCCCAGACTAAACAGAATCCCTGACTTAGTTGCCAAGACCGCCTCCCAAATTCCAGTAGGGGGCAGACTGGCTCACTACTTCCAGGCTTGGAAAAACATTACCACAGACAAGTAGGTCCTGGAAGTAGTGAGTCAGGGCTTGTCCCTAAGCTTCAAATTCTCTCCATCCCTAAGGACAAGGCAGTTCAAACCAGCTTCACTTACAGAAAGAAAACTGTTAGAAAAGGAGGTGCAAAACCTGCTCCTGTCAAAGGCAGTGGAACCTGTTCTTCCACAGCAGAGGGGAAAGGGTTTTTACTCAAGATACCTCCTCACCACAAAGAAAAATGGGGAGTGGTGGCCTATTCTAGACCTAAGGTTACTAAACAGGCACTTAACAAAGCCAAAGTTGACCGGCCCGGTGGCGCTGAGGGTTGAGGCGCTGGACGGCACACCTCACGCAACGCCGGTGACCCGGGTTCGGTAGCAAGCTCGGACCGCCGGGGGTCAGCTGGGGAGGGTTGAGGATGAGTGCTGTATGGTGCTCGCCTCCCCGGGTACAGGGGGAAGGGATGTCTCAGTGCGCTAGTGTCCCCTGGTGGAGGCCGGGGGCACTGCAACAACCCAGACTTGCACATAATCCAGCGTGGTCAACGCCGGCAGGGTTGCCATGCACCAGTTGCGTCGTCGTGCACCATGCGGGTGGGGAGGTCCCACACAGAACAAGGGAAAACAATGGCACCAGGGAGAGGCGATGGCACCTGTTCCCCCATGCTCCTTGCTGGGCCTGCTCCGATCGACCTTCGGGTCCTCCTCCACAGGGCCCAGCCCTGTGACTGGAGTCTGACTAGTAAGCGTGCCCAAGAGGAGAGGGTGACCCACCCCAGGTGGGTTAAACTGGGGGTGCTGGCCATGGGGTGTGGAGGAGAGAGGAAGGCACAGGTCGGAGAGGCTTCAGGCTGGGCAGGACAAGGATCAGGCTGTCCGAGAGATGCTCCATGGGGCCATGACCGGAGGGAAAAAGATAAGTGAAAAATACAAAACAAAGCCAAAGTTCTAAATGGTAACATTGGCAATGATTCTGCCAGCTCTCCAGAAGGGGGCTTGATTGGCATCTTTGGACCTAAGATGCTTACTTCCACAACCCCATAAGGGAGTCTCACAGAAAATACTTCCGATTCAGACTCCCATCAGGTCATTACTAGTTCTCAACACTTCCGTTCAGGCTCACTTCAGTACCAAGGGTGTTCACGAGGTGTCTCGCAGTGGTGGTAGCTCACCTAAGAAGATTAGGTGTCACAGTGTTTCGCTACTTGGATGACTGATTAGTGATGGGAAATTCACCACAACAGGTAAAGCATCACCTGCAGATAACCCAGAGACTCCTGCAGTCTCTAGGGTTCCTCATAAACCTCAAAAAGTATGTCTTACTACCAGTGCAGCTTCTGCACTTCATAGGGGCAGAACTGGACACATTGAAAGGAAGGGCTTACCAGCCTCAGGACAGGGTAAGCAATAGTCTTCAGATTGCTGACTCTTTCAGGCTGAACAAACCAAAGGCAGTAAGGCAGTTTCTGCAGTTACTGGGATACATGGCCGCAGCAGCAGGCACAGTCCTGGGTTCCAGGTTTCAAATGAGAGATATACAGTTCCATCTCAGGGCACATTGGTGCCAAAGCAGAGACCCTCTCTCAAAGTTGATTCCAGTAACAGGAACATTACTGAAAGCCCTGCAGTGGTGGAGGGAGGTAGACAATCTCAGGGAAGGGGTACCCTTCCAGCAAGAGTCTCTATCAATGATTCTTACAACAGATGCATCACTACTGGGTTGGGGTGCCCACCTAGGGGAGCACACCACTCATGGAACTTGGTCAAGTGCAGAGTCACTTCCGCACATAAATCTGCTGGAACTGAGGGCAGTAATTTTAGCCTTGCAGACCTTCACACCATTAGTGCAGGGCAGAGTGGTACAAGTCAGAACAGACAATATCATGACAATGTACTATGTAAACGAACAGGGAGGAACAAGGTCAAGCCCCCTGTGCACAGAAGCAATGAAGATATGGAGTCTAGCTTACTCACTCAAAGCTTCACTGCAAGCTATTCATCTGCATGGCAAGGGTAACACCCTAGCAGATGACCTGAGTCAGATCAACCAGGCCCTTCACGAATGGACCCTAAACAGGCAGGTGCTGGTGGTAGTGTTCAGAAGGTGGGGCACCCCAGAGGTAGACCTTTTTGTGTCCCACAAGAACCACCACTTGTCACAGTACTATTACAGACCACCAGCCAGGGGCACAATACCACCTGGCTGGTGGTAAGGACCCTGGGGCCAGATGGGGTGCACCCCAGGGTCCTTAAAGAACTAAGAGAGGTGGTGGCTGAACCTCTGGCTATCCTGTTTGGCCGATCACTGGAAACAGGGGAGGTACCCAAAGACTGGAGGATAGCAGATGTAGTCCCCTTATACAAAGTGGGAACAAAGAGAAAGCGGGGACTACAGACCAGTCAGCCTCACCTCGGTAATGGGGAAGATCATGGAAGCACTACTGAAGGAGATTGGTGAACATCTGGTTGTCAATGGACTACAGGACCCAAGGCAGCATGGTTTCACCAGGGGGAGGTCATGTCAGACCATCCCCATTGAATTTTTTGACTGGGTGACTAGGGAGGTGGATCAGGGGAGGGCAGTGGACATGGCCTATCCGGACTTCAGCAAAGCCTTTGACACTGTGCCACATAGAAGACTGTTACACAAACTAGGGAATATGGGTGTGGGCAGGACAGTAGTGTGGTGGATAGGTAACTGGCTGGGCGGCAGGACACAGAGGGTGGTGGTAAATGGCTGTCACTCCATAGAGAGAAGAGTGACCAGTGGGGTACCACAGGGATCAGTGCTGGGACCGGTCCTATTCAACATCTTCATCAGTGACATTGCACAGGACCTAGAAGGCAGAATTTCACTGTTCGCTGATGACACAAACCTCTGTAACAGAGTAGACACACCAGAGGGTGTGGACAGCATGAGAAGGGACCTGCAGAAACTTGAAGAATAGTCAGAGGTTTGGCAGTTGAAATTCAATGCAAAGAAGTGCAAGATAATGCATATGGGCACAAAACCCTGGCACAATATATCAGTTGGGGGTGAGGATATAGCAGGCACCAAGCAGGAAGGGATCTTGGGGTTATCATCTCTGATGACCTCAAGGTAGGGAACAGTGTGACAAGGCAGCAGGTAAAGCAAATAGGATGCTGGGATGCATAGGCAGGGCATCACCAGCAGGAAAAGGAGGTCATAATTCCACTATACAAGACACTAGTGAGGCCCCACCTGGAGTACAGTGTACAGTTCTGGGAGACCTTACCTAATGTAAGGACATAGACAGGGTAGAGAAGGTTCAGGAGGCAACAAAGATGGTGCATGGATTGCATCACAAGTCCTATGAGGACAGGTTGAAGGAACTGAACATGTACTCCTGGAGGAGGAGGGAGCAAGGGATATGATAGAGACATACAAGTATCTTACAGGAAGGAACAGGGTGCAGGAATACACTATTTTAAGTGAAAAAGATGTTTCAGGACTAGAGGGCATGGGATGAAGTTGGAGGGAGGACGATTCAGAGGAAATGTGAGGAAGAATTTCTTCACAGAACAGGTGGTGGACAAGTGGAACATCCTGCCAGAGGAAGTGGTGGGGGCTGAAACAATCATGGAATTTAAGAATGCATGGGATAGACATAAAGGAATTCTGGAGGTCAGGGGTAAGGGGCAACAGACTTCTAGGAAAACATAAACTGAACTTACAAGCTCAAATGGGCAGACTGGGTGGGCCATAGGCCCTTATCTGCCAACACTGTCTATGTATCTATGGATGCTCTGACTCTGGATTGGTCAGGGAAACAGCTATATGCCGTTCCTCCTTTTCCCCTAATCCTCAGGGTTCTGATCAAACTCAGATCACAGTGAGCATCAATGATCTTGATAGCACCAGACTGGGTCAGGCAGCCATGGTACTCCCTGCTACTCTTGTCTGTGACCAAGCCAATACACCTCCCTCAGAGGCATAACCTGTTAACCTCCAACCAAGGGAGGATCCTGTAACTGAACCTCAGATCCCTCAGGCTCAAGGTGTGGCTTTTGAGGACTTACAGTATGCAAGCTTGCATCTCTCAGAAAGTATCCTGGATGTTTTAAAAGATTACAGGAAGCCCTCTACAAAAAAAAAATGTATGCTTCTAAATGGAAGAGATTTTCTATTTGGTGTTCTATCAATGATGTGGTACCTGCACAGACATGAATTCCAGCCCTGTTGGACTGTCTTACCCATTTACATTCCTTGGGCTTACAGCCCACTACTTTGAAGGTCCATCTGGCTTCAGTATCCGCTTACATCTCAGCTGGGAAGGGTGCCTCCATGGCATCAAACCCTATTTTCAAAAAGTTCTTCAAAGGTCTGGCTCACCTACACACCCCTCACAGGCCTCCTTTACACCTTCCCTCCCTTTCCTGATCCACAAGGTGTTGGTCATGGTGCAGAGAGACAAAGCACAGATGATCCTTGTAGCCCTGGACTCGCCCCGACAGTATTGGTACCTGGAGCTCAGCAGCAGGACTCCGTGGTGGTTACCTCTGTGCCTGGATCTGCTCTCTTGTCATGAGAAGAAGAAAAATCAACATTTATATAGAGCACTGTGCATACACATTATACACCCCAAAGTGCTTTACAAGCAATGCTAGACTGGTAGTGAAGTGACTGAACGTGTAGTGGCAGCAGTTTCGCACATCAACACCCACATACATCCTTGAACAGTTGCACAAACCAGTTTTATGCGAAGGGGAATATTGGCCAAAACACTGGGGAAAGTCCCCCTACTCTTGCAAAGAAATTCCCCTACTCATCCTGTAGGGGAAACCGCTGGTCGCCAGTCAGGATGGCCAGTTCTGTCCTGGAGCCAGAGAAGATGGATGTGTGGGAGGCTGGGGAGCAGGTCTCAACCCCAGCTTCAGCAAACATTGAGACCAATGTGTTCTTTGGTGCAACAAATGTACCTGATTTATACACTGACCAGAATGAAAAGGACACTGGCTCTCCGAAATGCTTGGATAAAGAACGCAGAAAGGACGGAAAATGTTATGAATTTAAATGAGAAAAATAGTGAGACTCTTCAAGCTTTGTTGAAAGAAGAAGAAATGCGCTTTTTGAAAAGGAAACAGCAGATTGCAGCAGCGCTTATGGAAAAACAAAGGGCTGAACAAGTGAAAGTGGTACTAGACCTGCATAGCAACTGAACCCCGGAGTCTAACACTGAAATAGCAACCATACAGGTACCCGGCTTTATGGTTATAAGGGACACTAATAGAAGCCCAAAAATAACTTTTCAGATGGGCTCAGATCAGGAAAATGCCACTATTTTCTCTTTTTTTGGCCAGAGCAGAGGAGAACACAGGAATAAAGAAACAACTCACCAGAAGGAAAGATAAAGAATCCAGGTACAGATAAATCGGTGTGGTCAGCGAAGAAAGCGCTCACCGCTGCTGGATGGACCTGCTTTCCTACATCGGGTGAATTTGCACCAATTCGAATTCCAGGGGTAAGATTACATGCTTCTGATACCTTTTCTACTCGATCAAATGTTAAAAATAAGGAGAGCAGTACTAAATCAATAGAAACAGATAAGGGAGGTTCAGCCTCACTGCTACAGATCCTGGATGAGCTACACCTCACACTAACCCCATTTTGCAAATTTCAAATGAGAGCACTGAAAATATTTCAAATAAGGAAAATACAACTGTAGTAGAAACAAAGACATCTACTAATGTAACTCATGATAACGGGGACTTTTCAGCTGATAATATAACAATAGATAAAGCACAGGCCCCGATCCCACAAGATACAGGACATACTCCAAGACCATATGCCTCTTTGTTTCATACCCCCATGTACCCAGCGAAATGGCATAATGTGGTGAGGCTACTTTACAAAGGAGGACTTGAGACATTCCCAGATAAAGTATATGTAGCCAGAACATTGTTGAAAACAAGTGTGAAATTTAACACTACGGAGATATATGCTTTAATTCCTGGATTGGGTGAATCTACATTCGATGTGTCTTTTAAATTGAATGGAGGTCTTCAAAAGTTCTGGGGCCAATATCACCACTTGAAATCCGACTCCTTTATGGACACCATTTGAAACAATACCTTTATCAAAACCAGCATATAAAACCATTACAGTGCTTTTCAGAAATGAAGGTGTTAGCGTTATAGATTTGCTTCATTGGCTAAAACAAAGGTGTAATGTATTAGGAAATCCTGAATCAGTATTTGACACTGAAAATATCTGGACTGGAAGATGAAGGATAAAAGTGATGTTATATTCTAGTGACAGGTGTTTACAGCATCTATCTAACTGCTTTTTTTTTAGAGGGACCATGGAGTCCTATTTTACATGGGCCAGCCCAAGGCCTGCTACAGATGAAACTCCATAGGTCATCTGAGCAGTATTTGCAGTCCATTGAAATGTACAAAATGTTCTGCCCTGGGTCATACATGCATGCATTGTAGATCTGAACCGGTGTGTAACTTATGTGAAACCAGGGGACATACGCATCAGGAGTGTAGATGGGCAGCCCGTAACCGGGAGGATCAGGCAGACAGAGTAGAACAACAGCTTTTGGTCACAAATGCACAGAGAGTACATGCAAATAGGTCAGAGTATCTCACCCCCCCCCAAAAAAAAAACAGGCAACCGGAGAGAACAGTGCAGAGAGATAGAATGGAACAAGAAAAGGGTCAGGAACAGGATCAAGAAGAAGATCAGGAGGAAGACTCTAGGGAAATTGAGTTAGAAGAAGATATTTCCTCTTCTCCCATAGGGAAAGAAATCAAGGAGTCCACAACATTTAGACAAAAGGGAGGCAGTATAGCGCAGTGGTTTAAGGCTCTGAGCTGCAAATCTGGAGACCTGGGTTTGAATCCCACAGCCCCCACTTGCACACTGTGTGACCCTGAGCAAGTCACTTAACTTCCCTGTGCTCCCAGGTCACACCTGCAAACAAGCTGTGAACTTAGTGTGCCACTCATGGTTAAATAATTGGAAAAAAAAATTCAGCCCCACAGTCAGCAGATAGCAAGCCCCCTCCCTTTGCCCCTCCCCAATCACAGACCAAATCAACGGGGAAAATTCACAATAGAAGAAAACAAATGTGGAAACAGCCAAATCCCAAAATTCCTAAAACAAATTCAATCCCAGTTACCAACAAGTATAAGGCATTACAAAATGTGGCAGAGGGTTCAGGGGATGAGTCTGAGGAATTTATAAGGAGCTCAAGTCAGCAAGACGTAGCTTCTGACAATGGGCAAAATGAAGTGAATAAAACAGGCTATACAGCACAACAACAAGGAAAGGAAACAAAGAAAGGTTCAGGACTTAGAAGATCTAGAAGGAAGAAACCACCCTAAAAATGCAGAGAGTTATAACTGCTGAGCTAGACTGGTCCCCCTAACACTTAAACGATGTCTTCTCTATCCATCTGCACAATAAATGTAAATAGTATTAAGAAATACAGCTAAACAAAATAGAGTCTTTTCACACCTCATTTCAAATAAAATAGATGTCATGTTTCTTCAGGACACAAGAATACATATGACTATTGAGGCATTTGAGGCCTCAAAAACACTGGTATACAGGACCTTCCTGCTGGTCATTGGGCACTGAACCTTGTTCAGGAGTAGGATTTCTTTTCAGCTCTAGAGAGATTAAGGTACTGAACTTGATAGATTTAATACCAGGAAGGGCAATGATTTTAGATGTTAGTTTTAATAAGACATTATACGGGCTAATTAACATGTATGCCCCACAAAAAAAAAAAAAAAAATCAGATAAGAGTAACATTATTTCAAATGGTACAACCTTATCTTTTTATGCCACGTAACATTATATGGGGAAGGGATTTCAATTGTGGATTATCTATAAACGATACTGGCAGCACAGCCAAAACCAAAAAAATGCTCTGTGATATGGCCTATTTACAGAAGGTGATACAAATAACAGATTTGAAAGACGCATACGTCTTTCATACAGGTAAAATAGTCCCAGCTTTTCATAAAGGAAACCTAGCAATAAGAATAGATTTTTTGTCACTAATAAAAGTTTGAATGTAACAAAAGCAAGTGTACAACCGGTAGAATATATAGATTATGCAGAACTGCATCTCCAGATAGGGCATAAGGCAAACAGTTCATACGGACCAAGCAGTTGGAGATGTACCCCAGAATTAATAACATTACCTAAATCTATACAAGAAATTAAATATTGTATAAAAGCCAGAAAATCTGTATTAGTAATGTATGATGACCCTGTGCAGTGGTGGACAGATGCTAAACAAGACATAATTCTATTACAAGAAATCAATAAAGATATTAAAAATTCAGAATATATACAATATGCAAAAAATAGACAATTACAGAAACTAGTTACTTTATCATATACAGTTTCACATGACTTTACAGAACGAATTTCATTGCTAAAATAAAATATGCAGTAATATCACGAGCAAGTACATAAACTAAAGCAACAACAGCTATATGAAACACAAGGGGAAACTCAGTACAATATGTCCTTTTGATAGCTGTAACCACAGGATCAAGAAAAAAACAATGGAAGTTTTACTAGATACAAATCAAGTGCCACAGTCAGACAAAAAAACCTTAATGAACATTGTAACACAGCATGTGCTGCAATTTTATAAGGAACAGCCTATCAATTCCTCAAACTTTCAGCAGTTTTTTTTTCTAAAATCCAGATTCCTGAATGTCCTGCAGATATCAAACAATCCATCATTCAGGATATCACAGCTGAGGAGGTTAGACTGGCCATATACTTATTACATAAGGAAAAGCTCCAGGGAAGGGTGGTCTGACGTTAGAAGATGAGATAGCATCAGAATTGGCTACGTTTTTTTTACACTTTTTGTTTATTTGTGTAAACAAACATACAGCAACAGACCTTCATTTTACATTGCAGATGTACAGTACAGTGAGGGTGCCACTCCTCTTAATAGACACAATAGATCAGTTAAATGACATAAGATACATCTTATAAGGGGATTCCTATTACATTGGAAACTTTAACAAACAATCCATCTGCTGTACAGGAGCCCAAGAGTAGCATGGTTTAGTTAAGAGAAAGTCTACACCATATTATTCAGATTCTCCCCTAAAAATAGGGAATCAGTCACCATGTTGTACCACAGTGATTACACACTGAAGTGTGACATAAAAAGGAAACCCTCAGAACTCTTTGCCCACCCGATTAATACCCCCAGAATAGGCTAAGGTTTTTAATCACTCATTGCAGTCTACCCACCTTCCTTTACAAATGACTGAAGGTGTATTGATTTTCTTACATAAATCTGGAGATAAAGAATATTTACACAACTGGAGACCTATAAGTTTATTGAATATTGATTTTAAAATTTTAGCAAAAATGTTACAGAACAGATTAACACAGGTAGGTTCATACACCATTTCCCAGGAACAGTCTTGTTCGATTTCAGGGAGGTCTATGATGGACCAATTGATTTTTCTGAGAGAAATCATAGACAGAGATAATATTTCAGTGTTAGAAGGGTTTCTCGTCTCATTAGTCCAAAAAAGAGCATTCAATACCATCAATCATGAATTTGTATGGTATCGTCTACACCAATATTGGCATTCCACTGAAATTTATATCATGGCTTCAGAACATGTATAAAACTGCTACAGTAATTCCACACGTGAATGGCTGGTATGGACCTATGATACCAGGAAAAATAGGGATCAGACAGGGGTGCCCATTAAGCCCATTACTGTACATATTCTGTTTAGACCCATTATTAAGGGCAATAAATTCATCTAATAGTATACACCCCATTCAGTGTGAAGGAGATAGACTGTTGCTAAAAGCATTCACATATGCAGATGATATTTGTTTTTTTGGTTCAGGATGAAGACTCAATATCTTAAGCAATAGTGCTGTGTACTGAATATGGTACAGTATCAGGGATATCTTTAAATACTAATAAAAGCATTGGTAGAAGTTTCAAGAATGCACAGACAGACAAAACACAAATAGCAGGTGTTAGACTTATCAAAGATGCTATTAAAATTTTGGGAATCCAGTTTGGACAGGCAGAATTAGATTTCCTTAACTGGGAAGGGAAAATTAATCAAGGGAAGCGGTTAGTCCAGCAATGGAATAAATGGCCCTTAGGTAAATCAAAAAGAATACATCTTACCAAAACATATTTGGTACCCATTTTTATGTTGGCTTGTGCACACGTGCAAGCAACATCTTGTGGTAGCAGTATTTCACAGGTGTGTCAGTGTTGTGCCAAATGCAGGGGATGCTTCAGTGGGTACATCCCTCAGCTGCCAACCAGTGGGCATGCTGCCGATGGCAGCAATTTCAGAGAGAGCCACGGAGTTGAAATGAATCTGCCGCTGCAATCAGAGACAGGCTCGTCATTGCAGTGGCAGATGTCATGCCTCCATTATGTGCCTTTTCTGGTGAAACATTTCAATAAATATGGTGGCTCCTGCCGTCCACCACACAATCCCCAGAAAGTTGACATCGGGGTGCTCAATCCCCATGTCAGCATGTCCCCCCCCCACATTATGTGGCACACCGTGACATGGTGGCCCTTCCCTCTGCACACCCACCTCCCTGCACTCCCCTCACCCATACTTACCCTACAGAGGTCAGGAGCTGCGATGTTCTCTGAACTGGGACACATCTGCATTCTTCAAAACTGAACTGCAAACTAAAGAAATGATGGTAGGCTTTATAATGGGAGGCAATGGGGGGTTTCAACTTAGGTTGATATCTTAGCCATTTTTTGGAGAAATTTGGCCCCAAATTTTCAACATGGGGTTCTTGGGACCCCACCTTGTGAACATGTCACTGTCATTTAGTTTCTCAGTCCTGAAACGTGATTTTGTGGTCACGCGCAGAATCACCTTTCAGGACTGATTAACAAAATGACAGTGCCACTGTTCATGAGGGGCGGTCCCAAAAAGCCTATGTTGCAAATTTGTTGAAATAATTCCAAAAAATAACTGCTTTATGAGTGTGCATTGTGCAGTTTCTATGCACGCTCTTAACTTCATCAATTATTAATATTTTCTCTCCAGATTTTCAACATTGCCATTTTTTCACACCTCCTTATGAACTGTATAGCTGTAATTTTTCACATCCTTCCTGAAATGTGCTTTCACACCTGTGGCGCAGAATGGCGCAGTCATTGTGGGAAAACAACTTTTGAGACAGATTAATAAAATCACTGTGTCACTCTTCAGGAGGAAAGGTTCAAAAAATTCCCATGTTGAAAATTTGGTGAAAAAATTCCAAAAACTGATTGCATTACAGGCGTGCGTTGTGCAGTTTCTATACACGTTCGTAACTTTGTCAATTTTTAATATTTTCACTCCAGATTTTCAACATTGCCATTTTTTCACCACCTCATGAACAGTACAGCTGTCATTTTTCACATCCTGCCAGAAATGTGTTTTCACACTTGTGGCACCAAATGGCGCAGTCGCTGTGCAAAATCACTTTTTGGGATTGAGTAACTAAATGATAGTGCCACTGTTCATGAGGTGGGGTTACAAAAATCCCATACCAAAAATCTGGAGTGAAAATAATAACAAACGGCCAGGGCATTAGGGTTTCCAACCATAACACCCTACTCTGTAGAGACTGACAGGCGTTGGAAGTGTGACTTGGGATCATTGCCCATAATGCTCATGCCATTCCACCCCCACCCTGCAGCCAGTGACAGGCATCAAAGTGTGCCGCCTTGGGGTCTTCGGCCCAAAGTTCACCCCATTCTCCTACACCAAACCCATCTCAGAGTATTTCCTTATGGAATGGGATGAGTATAAGGCCCAAAGACCCCAAGGCACACTGCAACACCTGTCAGTGTCTGCAGGGTAGGGTGAGGTGAAATGGCATGAGTGTTATGCCCGACGACCGAAAGGCACACCCCCAATGTCTATCAGTCTCTGCTGGGTGGGGTTGGCGTCAGTTCAATACTTCACTACTATTCCTGTTATGCATCTCTCTAACTCGTGCACTACCAATGCCAATGCCAGCAAGCCAACATTCGGCATTCACAAATGCTTGATCTTCCTGGACATAAAGTCTCCACCAGACCGGAGGCGCTAGGACCCAGCAGGAGCCAAAAATCTTCAGGAGAGCTGGCGCCCAGGTAGGGCTGTGAGGAAGCGGCACCATGAGCTCGGCGTATAGGCTACCTTAGTGTCAACCCTCCAACCACCTCAGTTTTTTTCCCAATGTCGAGTGTGCTTCAGTGACGACGTCGCTCGCCCAACGAGAGTCAAAACTTCACGTCTATATGACAGCAGTTCTTTTCCGTTTTGATTAGTTTTATAATTTTATTATCAGTTTAAGGAAAAATAAATAAGTAAAATTTAGTAAGTGAATATTCGTCACAAGTCGTCTTCAGCCGTCCTTCAACAGAGTCGACCATGAACAGGGCAGATGACAGTAGGGAGACTTCGCATGAAAGCAGTGTTACCAGCAGGGCTGAGTCTGGTCTGCCACCCTCTACGGAGGGAGGTCTGACTACAGGCAGTCCAGTGCTTGGGGGGATGGGCGGTCCTCCCTAAAGCACAAAAAGAAGTGGTCCCATTCTCGATCTTTGTTGAGGATAGCACCGTATGGCCTCAAGTTCTTCTTTGGCCTCCTGGTCGAAAAAGAAATGGCACCGCTCGAGGTCGCCTTCTGGTACATCTGCGCATCAGTTGTCGGTTACCAGCAGCAGGGGCCTGATTCCATTCCTTCCTGGGTCTTCTCCAGCTTCTGTTTCTGGTAACTGGCATCCTTGACTCCGGAGTCCCTCCTCATCCCCTGGAGGGTCCTCTAGTGAGCAGTTTCACCATTGGGCCGCTCTTATGAAGCAATGGGGTCAGCGGTTGTCCCATCTGTCTGAGCCGGTGAGTCCATCACCAGTGCCTTTGGGTCTTTTGGTTTTGGACCTGTAGGCGGGGCAGTTGGGGCTTCCTAGTTATGTGAAGTCTCCTTCGGTGCCATTGACGCCACGCTCTGGTGTTTTTCCCCTTCATACAGCTGTGGTGCAGGGGTCTACACTGGTGCGTTTATCTCCTGCTGAATTTCTTTGACTTGCCTCAGTGAGTCGGGGGTTGAGAACCTCTGGTTCAGCACCTCCGGCTCCAGTGCTGACTTGTCCTGTGCTGGCGCCACCTGTGTTTTCGGCGTCACCTTCTCTTCTAGCGTCAGGAGCACCTGCGATGCCACATGCGACACCAGAGTATTTGACTGTGGTTCACAGTGCTCCTCCTTCTTTTCCTCACTTTCCTATCTATACAGTTCCTTTGGGACTAGTAGGAGATGATATTGAGCCTGATCCTGATCTTCGATTGGAGGACGACTTTGATGACGATTCCTCCATGGGGTGGTGAATAAACCTTCTCTTACAGCAGAGCCTCTGGTTGAGGACCTTTCCTTTAAGCCTCTGCTTAGAAACATGAATACCACTCTCTCTCTCTCCAGACTTTGGAGATCGATCCTGGGAAATTGCTGCATCTGCAGTACCTGCACGTTCAGGACATTTCTATGGAATTGACTCCCCCTGTGCAACCCTCTTTTGAGATTCTCTCTCAAATAGTGTGGGATAATCCAGTGCTTATTCCCTCCATGGCTAAGTCCATAGACAGGAAATATGCCCCTCCCAAGGATCGACCCATTCTGGCCTCGCAAGCCTTTGCTGATGCCATAGTTGTCCTCGCAGAGAATGACAAGGCTGTTCTTCTGCAAAAATCTATGGCACATCCAATAAACAAGGAATTTCTTAAAATTGACACTTTGGGAAAGCGAGTCTTTGATGCATCCACCCTGGGCATGCGCACTGCTAGCCACCAGGGCTACTTCTCTGAGTATGAGTATACACTCTGGAATTCACTCAAGGCCACAGTAGAAGCTCTCCCAGATTCGAAAGTTAACTCAGAGCTTCTTCAAACCAATACTAGAGGCATTGAATCTAATAACCAGCAGTTCAAAGCTGCCTTGGATGCCTTTGACACTGCCTCCAGAGCAGCAGCGGCTGGTATATGCACCCGATGCCACTCTTGGTTGCATATGTCGGGATTCACAAATAAAGCCCGGCAGAGATTTATGGCTTTGCCCTTTGATGGTACATACCTGTTTGGTCCTCAGGTTGAGCAGGCACTAGAGGCCACACAGAAAACTAGAATGGCTATCAAAACAGCCAGACCGCTGGCCCGGTGGCACAGGGGGGCCTTACCTCAAACCACACCAGCGACCTGGGTTCGGGAACGGACTTGGGTGCCGGAGGGTCGGCAGGAGAAGGAGGGGGATTGAGTGCCCGGAGGACTGTTCTCCTCTCCTGGGGTGGGTTGGGGATTGGTGTCGCTCTGCAGCGGCCCCCGGTGGAGACCAGGGGAAGCTCAGAGACAGCACGACTGAGGGAAATCGGAGGAGAAAAATGAAAAATGGCATCTCCTCCTGTCGGATGATGGCCGCCTGAACCAATGCCCCCTCGGGATCCATGGCAGCCGACCCGAACACAGCAGCACCCCGGTCCAATGCCTAGGCCGATAGGCCATTTCTCCTTGGAAGAGGAGGACCCACCCGATGCAAGGGTTACGTCGGGGTACCCTGTGGTGGCTGTAATGTGGGGTTGAGTCAGCGGCAGAACCGAGCGAGAGGTGAGTGTCCTTGGCCATTGGCCTGAAGGAGTGGTAGGGGAGTCGCAAGGGAGATAAACACATAACACTAAAAAAAAAGTCCAGACCGCCATTCGCAGCCCCTCAAAGGGAAGAGAATCATAACTGTCAGTCCTTTCATGGTAAAGGCAGAGGGGGCTTCAATAGAAACTAAATCCCTCAGCCGCAAAAGAAAACACAGCAGAAGGTACAGGGCCCCAAAGTGCCTAGTGCCACCCTCTGAGACTTCGGCCCAAGTCCCATCTCAGCTGTCTGAGGTGGACTCTTCCTCGGCAGTAAGAGGGCATTTAACTCAGTTTTATGACCAGTGGAAGTCAGTCACATCAGACAAGTAGGTTCTCAGGATAATCCGTGAGGGGTATTCTCTAAATCTTTCAGAAACCCCTCTGGATCACCCACTCAAGCGAGAGCCCAAGCTGTCTGTCTCTTAGTCAGACCTTCTTGCTTCCGAGATTCAAGGCCTTCTAAACAACAGGGCAGTAGAAGTGGTCCCGCTGGATCAGCGGAACACAGGTTTCTACTCCCATTACTTCCTAGTTCCAAAGAAAACAGGTGGAATGCACCCAATTTTCAATCTCAGGAAGTTAAACAGGTTCCTTTACAAGGAAAAGTTCAAAATGATATTACTCAGTACACTCTTACCACTGATTCATCAAAATGATTGGCTTGCCTTCCTGGACATGCAGGATGCCTACCAGCATGTGCTCCAACACCCAAACCACCACAAATACCTCAGATTTGTGGCATTGGGTCAACACTACCAGTTCAGAGTCCTGCCCTTTGGGTTATCCTCAGCGCCTTGAGTCTTTACAAAGTGCTTTGCAGTTCTCGCAGCACATCTCAGGTAGCTCAGAATTCAGGTGTTCCTGTATCTGGATGATTGGCTTCTAGCAAGTCCCTCCAGTCAAGAGACTCAGGACGCCATATCTATGGCTTCAAATTTCCTCACATCCATGGGAGTCCTGCTAAATTTGGGAAAGTCACAGCTACAGCCCTCCGAGTGACTCCTCTTTATAGGAGCCCTTCTAGATAACTCCAGTGCAAAAGCCTTTCTTCCGGAAGACAGAAGCAACAACATCCTTCAGATGGCCCACTTTATCAGAGAGAACGACTCGGTTCGAGCTCTCTTGATACAGCAGATGCTGGGTCTCATGGCATCCTCAGTTTTCACTGTGCCTCTGGCTTGTCTTTACATGAGGACTACTCAGTGAATGCTCAGCACTCAGTGGTCACCGACCACGCACCCACAGCCCTTCTACATCAAGGTGATGGAGTCTCTGAAACGGTCACTCACCTGGTTGACTCAGGAGGACAACCTTCTGCAAGGTTATCCCTTCGCCCCTCTGGAATCCCAGATCTCCATCACCATGGATGCATCCTTACTGGGATGGGGAGCTCACTGCCAGGCTCTCCACACCAGGGTCAGTGGAGTCAGGACGAGTCTCAGCTTCACATAAATGTTCTAGAAATGAGAGCCGTCCTGTGCGCTATCCGAGCCTTGAAGGACATACTCTGTCACAAGATCATTCTCCTTCAAATGGACAACAAAGCAGTGATGTACTACATAAACAAGCAGTGTGGAGCACACTCTTACCCCTTATGCAGGAAAGCGATGAGAGTGTGGGAATGGTGTCTGGAGCACAAAGCACCGATTCAGGTGGTCTATCTGCCAGGAGTACAGAACAATCTTGCAGATCATCTCAGCAGAATGGAGACAGACCCTCACGAGTGGTCTCTCAACACAAACATCGTGCAATCACTCTTCGAAGAGTGGGGAACTCCAGACCTGGGCCTTTTTGCATCCCCACTCAACACAAAACTGCCTCTCTTCTGCTCCAGAAATCCAGGACCTGGCATTTTTTGTCAGGATGCATTCAGACTACGGTGTACAAGATGCTTTCTGTATGCATTTCCTCCTCTTCCCCTTGTTCAGAGGGTGCTGCTCAAATTAGAGGCACAGGGGGGGCAGAATGCTTCTCTTCGCCCCATTCTGGCCTCATCAGATCTGGTTTCCATTAATCAGCAGATTATCGGAAACTTTTCTGAGACAGCTTCCACTTCTTATGAACTTGCTGACCTAGCGCCCTGTGATCCATCCCAATCTGAAGACCCTTCACCTCCATGCCTGGCTCCTGAAGAGATAGAGGTGAACAGGTTTAATGTTTTACATAGGGTCTCAAATATTCTGTTAGCTGCACGCAAGCCAGCTACCTGAAAAACTTACACGGCTAAGTGGAAGCGGTTCTCCATCTGGTGTGCAAATTCCTCCTGGAATCCATTTTTCTGCCCACCAAACAAGGTCCTAGAGTATCTTCTAGATCTCTCCAACACAGACCTGCAATACTCAACTGTGAAGGTTCACCTTTGTGTGATCTCAGCATACCATAAGCCTGTACACTCTATGTCTCTAGCTCAGCTACCTGTGGTCAAGAAGTTTCTCAAGGACATTCTGCATACTAGGCCACGGTCAGATGACCGGTAGCCACCTGGGACATTAATCTTGTGCTAGACATGCTGACCTGTAAACCTTTCGAGAACCTAGTTACTTGTGAGCTGAAGTTTCTGACCTGGAAGAACACCTTCCTTGTAGCCATCACTTCCACTCGCAGAGTGTCTGAAATACATGCTTTAATCACAGACCCTCCGTATACTGTATTTCACAAAGACAAGATGTTTCTTAGGACCCACCCTAAGTTTCTACCCAAGGTTGTCTCAGAATTTTAGCTGAATCAGCCTTTGGTCCTTCCAACATACTTCACGAATTTCCAGAATGAGGGGGAGCATACTCTGCATTCACTGGATGTGAAGGGAGCTTTGTGGTTCTGTTTAGACAGAACTAAAGAAATGCACATGTCAAAACAGTTTGTCTCCTTCAGCATGGCCTGGCTGGGTCAGTCTGTTGCTAACAGATGTATTTCGGCATGGCTAGTGGCATGCCTTCACCAGTGCTACTCCATGGCACAGGTCAAGCTGGAAGGCACAGTATACGCTCATTCTACCAGAGCAGTTGTGGCATCTCTGGCAGAAATTCGGAACGTGCCCATTGCGGACATCTGCAATACGGCCACTTGGAGCTCCATGCACACTTTCATAAAGCACTATGATTTGGATGTCCATGCCAGGCAGCATCAGTCCTTTGGCAGGACAATCCTTAATGGACTTCTGTCCTAAGGTAAGCTCCTCTCTCCTGCTGCCCGTCTTGGGGGATTTTTCTAGCTTGGTACTCTCCCAGTAATGTGAATGAGTGGTGGAGACTTTATGTCCAGGAAGATATGGAAATTACGTACCTACCGTAATTCTTGATCTTCTTGGATAAAGTCTCCACCACTCATTCACATGCCCACCCACCATCCCCCGAGCTCACTCATCCTGTTCTGGTCTTCACCCCCTTGTTTTTTGGCTGTGAAGACTCGGTTGAGTTGACCCTTTTTACACAGATCATTTGGACTATCTTATGTCTGATATAGGTTAGTTTCACTAAGTTAGTTTGTGCTACACCTCCTTGATAAAAAAGGTACTGAGGCGGTTGGAGGGTCGACGCCGAGGTAGCCTGTACGATGTGAGCCAGTCTAGCAGTGCCGCTTCCTTGCGGCCCTACCAAGGCGCTGGCCCTCTTGAAGAGTGTTGGCTCCCGCTGGGTCCTAGTGCCTCCAGCGTAGTCCCATTAGTGAGAATGAGTGGTGGAGACTTCGACCAAGAAGATCAAGAATTATGGTAGGTACGTAATTTCCATTTCTCTTTGTAGCTGCTATATTTCCACCACTGAGAAAACTGGAAGCATCTTTACTCAGTGTATTCTTCCAGGCAGTCTGAGGCAGCCACCTGAATCCACTAAAAAGGAACATTACGTACCTACCTGTAAGAAAAAGTGGATTAAACATGGTAAATCCCATCTTGTTTTTTTATACAATATTTCTTTCATCCAACCTGTGCTCTTTAGTTTGTCATATCAATAAGTGATGTACAGAATTTTTTACAAACTCCACCTTGACTTGGGTGCCTCAGTGGCAGAGTGGACAAATAAAGGTGGTAAGGAAGTCAGCACTTACACCAGATTATATAAGAGAAGTTTTTGTAAAACTTAAGACGTGGGGTATAACAAATCAAATGATACAATTTCAGACTAGGAAACAAATCTATACAACAATATTAGAAACACATTTCTCGGAAAATGCCGTTTTTTCTTTTGTGTCCAGTTTCAAAAGTAGCCTCACTAGAGAAATTAATTATAGAAAAAATACCAGAAAAAATGAAGGATGTACGTTCCCTCTGTTGCCACAAGAAACTTACTATGAAGGCAACCAAAACCAAAAACAACAATAAAGGATGTGTTCACGACTAACATGCATACAACAGCTTGAAACCATGATGCATTTATTTTTTTCCTGTACATACGTAACAGGGTTTTGGAAATTAGTAGCAAACAAGTGGCATGAAAACCTTTTTGCTAAGATCTCATATGATGTATTAATCTATGGACACTATACACGTAAATGGGACAAGATGGATAAAATCACTTTGAATGGAATTTTAGCCATATGTAAATGGCATATCTGGAATGCTAGGTGTTTGTACACTCTACAACAAAAACAAATCACACAGAAGGAATTAGTAATCAAAATCACACATGAAATAAAAGAAATTTATTATAAGGAAACATTATGTAGAACCCAAGCATATGTAAATAGGGTGTGGAGAAATTTACCATGGGTAACAGACTCTGACTTTCCTGTTACTTAGAATGTATGAAACTCTGAGCTAAAATATGAAAAGACATGAGAAAGAATGTTCAATGAATTCAGGAGAAAAAAAAGAGATGAGCTAGGCAAAAATAAAGGTATCTGACTCTGGGGAAAAAATGATGAAGAAATGGTGATACTTAAGGAGTTATTGGGAACTATAATTGATACAATATATTATATTTTTTTTGTACACATGATGGTGTTTATGGGAATTTTGGGTTTGGTTTCTCACACAAATATGATGATATGTATAATATGTATTTTGATTGTTGTTTGATCTTCAATAAAAACAAATTCCCCCTACACTTGTGAAAAGAGCCCTGGGTTCTTTAACTTCCACCTAGACACCGACCAGGACAGCACCATGGATGGGTAGAAGGGACCTCGGTTTAATGTCTCATCCAAAGGACAGCACACCCTGACTGTACAAAACCCCTTAGTACTGCACTCGGGTGCCAGAATTGAGGTATGAGCCCAATTACAGTGTGGGGCTAGAATCCATGACCTTTTGGCCCAAAGGTAGATGCGCTACCACCTGAGCCATGCTGACACCAAGGGAAGATCCTGCACCTGGATCATTTGCTTCTCACAGCCTGATTCCTGGGAGGCTAGAGTTCCAGGCTTTGGGACTTTCAGGAAAAGTACTCCATGTTGTGGAGGCTTCCCAGGAAGAGTTGACCTGTCAGTGCTATGCCTTCAAATGGAAGATTTTCTGTTTGGTGTCTGGGCGGGAGCTTAACCCCCCTGGCCTGCCCCTTGGCAGGCATCTTGGACTACCTGTGGTCCCTTTCTCAGTTGGGACTGAGGCTGACGACCCTCAGGATGCACCTGGCAGTCATCGTTGCATACGGGGTGTGGGCTCGTATATCGACAGTGGCGCAGGAGAAGGTGGTTGGCGCTTCTTTAAGGGCCCGGACCACTTGTCTCCACCGGTGCATGAACCACTACCACCTTGGGCCTTGTTGCTGGTGTTGGCAGTGCTCACGAGCAAGCTGTTTGAGCCAATGCACAGGTGTCAGATGTCGCACATGTCATGGAAAACTGCCCCAATGGTGGCTATCACCTCCACCAGGAGGATCAGTGAGCTCCAGGGGGCTCTCAGCGGAGTCTCTGTACTAGATGATCTTCGGGGATATATTTCCTTAAGCAGGTCACATCTTTGGAACTATAGCCATCAGGTACCAGGACCACAGAGAAAAATGTTTGCTAGCAGTCTTCCTGGGGCCACCACCAGCAGCGACGTCATCATGCCAACATCCTCCTATATAGCCGTGCGTGGCCCTGTGCCCTCCTCAGTTCTTTTAGAAAACAGAAACAGAGAAAACTGAGGGCAGATAAGGACCACTAGACCCGTCTAGTCTGCCCATTTTACCTGCCTACCATAAAAGCTGCAGACCCTACTTGACTTCTGGCTTTACCTCTTTGTTCCTATTGTTAGGTTTCCCCTGTGCCTGTCCCATGCATGCTTGAATTCCCCTGTTTGCCTCCACACCCTCTGCTGGGGAGTTTATTCCATGCATCCAGCACCCTTTCTGTGAAGAAATACTTCCTCATGCTACCCCTTAGTCTACCCCTTCAAACTTCATGTCATGTCTCCTCGTTCCTGGACATCTCCTTTTCTGAAAGATGTTACCCTCCAGTACCCTATTTACGCATTTTAGATATTTGTAGGTTTCTATCATATTACCCCTGTCTCTCCTCTCCTCCAGGGTATACATATTGAGGTCTCCCAGTCTCTCCTCATATGACTTTTGGTGCAGGCCCTATACCATCTTCGTTGCTCTTCTTTGAACTGCCTCCACCCTGTCTATATCCTTCCAGAGATGCGGTTTCCAGAACTGGACACCGTATTCCAAATGAGGCCTCACCAATGATCTGTTCAGAATCCCTCTGTCGACCATTGCACGCTGAACTCCATGGAGACACCATCGTTTCAGTCAACTGCCTTTTTTCCTTAAAAAATTTTCTTTTCTTTCTCACCCTAGTTGAGCTATGTAGTAGTAGTAGTAAAATGCTTTATTTTTATACAGGATACGATCTTGTGTTCACATTTTAGGTCATAATACCTATTTTCAAGATGGTTCTGTAAAGTTCCTAAAGTGATATTCGTTTTTTTCATTTATGCCAACCGATTCCGACAATTTATTCTGGTGCTGTGGGTGTGGCAAAAGATTGTCGATAAGGATGACAATGACATTTGTGTCCGCTGCCTTGACACCAGCCATGACATTAAGACCTGCCAGATTTGCTGCAGCTTCAACCAGTCTACCTAGTGGAGGCGGCAGCAGAAAGTCCTCAAATCTTTCTTGATGGAACAGAAGGTTGCCCAGTTGGAGAGGGAGCTTCAGGCCAGAAGCTGCTTGACTTCCCCAGCCCCACTCACAAGCTCTCATGCTTCTAAGGCCCAGGACAAGTCGGTTGGGAAGCACAAGCACTGGGACAAGGACAGGCTGTCCCAGAAACTCTCTTGGTCACTGCTTCCTGTGCTGACTGCTACAGGATTGCCAGCCTCCCTGGTGGCAACCCCTGCTGCTGGCCACTCCTCTCTTCTATGTAGTTGGCTCTGGCACCGGCAGCTCTCCCTGCTGGTCCCCCAGCCGGCATTGGTCCCTTGTTGGCAGGCTTTCCTTCTCCCCAGCTGATGACTCCTATTGCCTCCATCACTCTATCTGCTACAGGGGGGACTTTGGCAGTTAGGCCCATTTGCTCAGCTGGTGCTGGCCAATCATAATCGGGGCTTTTCCCGCCCTGGCCGATGATTCAGCCCCAGCCAGTGCCCATTTTTCTCTTGGGCCACAGCCAGGGAGCTCCACTATCTCTGCCTTTGCCAGCAATCACCACTTGGCATCAGGCTTTAGGCACCTTCACTTGACACCTCTGACTGTTCTTCTGGTGCCAGGGGCACAGCCTTTCTCTCCGACACCTCAGCCTACCTAACTGTCACCAGGGCCTCAGCCTCCTGCACCTGTTCCTCAACCTACTATGCCAAAGCTGGTGCCTCAGTACCCTCCATGACTACCACAAGGCCCTTATCTGGTGTTGCCAGCTATGAATGTATAGACCATGATGTCCTCCTTCTGGGAATTCATGCACCAAATCCCCCCACTCTGGGTCTGTCACCAGCGGGACCTACTAAACCGGCCCATGAGTTGACTCCTTCCACGTCAACGTAGCCACCTCTTTCCAGGGCACCGATGTCCTCATTGCCTATTTCTGAACTAGGAGATGAGTATGAGCATCACCCCGATCTTCCCCCTCCTAATGAGGATGATGGGGGGCTTGAGCCTAACCCTCAGTTCTGTTTCTGCTCTCTCTTCAGGGGTGAGGACTCCACCAACTATACCCCAAGGTCCCCCCCAGATGATCCTTGCTTCATATTGATCATGAAGCAGATGAAGTCCGCAATGAAGTTTGATACTGCAGAGCAGGATGTTACTTGGAGAAACCTGACTGAGTACCTGGAATTGCCAGATTCTCCTCCAATTATTATTCCTCCTCTCCTGAATGCTATTGAGGATTCCATCATGGCCATTTGGTGCCAGCCCAATATGGTACCTGCTATGCGCCGAAAGGCAGACAGGTTATACCAGGCCCCCTCTGGGAAGCCTTTTTTGCTGTGCCGCCACAGGCCGACTTAGTAGTTATTGATGCAGCCCCTGATAGGTCTAAGAGGTCTCAGCAGCTCAATTCCGCCCCCCCAAACAAAGAATTCTGAAAGCTGGACCTCATGGGCAAGAGGGTTTTTGCATTGTCCACTTTGGCTATCAGGGTTACTGACGATTTGGCCAACACGGTCAAATTTCAGAATACTCTCTGAAAGAAGGCCAAAGTCGTAGCTCAGGCCCTCCCAGGGTCTTCCCAGAGACAGGATCTCCATAAAGCCCTACAGTCCTGGACAGATGTGGGCAAGCATCCCTTGAGAGCTGCCTATGATGTTACAGATGCCTCTTCCAGAGCATCTGCAGTGGGAATCTGTCTAAGGTGGCATTCCTGGCTCAGAGTATCTGGGTTTGCTACTGACGTTCAGCAATCCATTTTGAATGCCCCCTTCAGAGGTAGCAAGCTGTTCTGGAGGATGAGCAGGATATCTTTAATGACCTGCAGGCCTCTCAGAAGACTCTACGGTCCATCCACTCTCTCCACACACTCATCCAAAAAGTGAGCAGTGGGTGCCATTTCGGCGTGCCACACATAGACCAAACTCAGGAGCCGGGCAGCCGCAAAGCAGCAACTGCCCTACCTCCACAACAGGAAAAGCAAGAGTGGTGGAGGAGCAGCCCCGGGTGCAGGCTCATTTTTAGCCTGACTTCCTTGCTCAACCCCCTCCCACCAGTAACCAAGAATGTAGTGGTAGGGGTTGCTTTTCCCTTCACCTGGACAGGTGGAAAGAAATTACAACAGATGCCTGGGTCCTGCAATTGATAGAACAAGAACATGCTCAAGAATTTCTGGAGTTGCTTCCAGACCTTCTCCCAATCTTGATGACTTACCCTCCAGGCCATATAAGAGTACTGCTGGAGGAAGTTCTTACTGTGTTGCAGAAAAGAGCCATAGAACCAGTTCCTGAGGCCCAAAGGAACATGGGGTTCTATTCCCACTTCTTCCTCATTTCTGAGTCCACAAGAGACTTGCAGCCAATTCTGGACCTAAGAAACCTAAATATCTTCTTCGTGGGTATCTCAGTCATCAGGTCACACCGTAGGAACTTCACCATTGGTGAAGCAGGATCCACATAGAGGATTTTTCAGCAGTAACACTGGGGCTGCCCACGCCAACGTCACCTGCCAGTGTCATCAACCCTATAAGGACATGAGTGGCCCCACTCCAAAGAAACATAGAATTTGATGGCAGATAAGGACCGCTTGGCCCACCCAGTCTGCCCATTTCCCTACCTAATAGATAAGCTGCAGATCCTAGTTAACCAACAGCCTACTTCTTCCTACCCCCACCCTCTAGAATTGCCTTATGACTGTCCCATGAATTCTTGAAATCCACCACTGTTTTTGACTCCACAACCTTCTCAAGAAGGCTGTTCCATGCATCCACAACCCTCTCCGTGAAAAAATACTTCCTCACATTACCTCTGAGCTGTCCCCCCTCAATCTTCAAATTGTGCCACCTTATTCTTGCACACCTCTTTTTCTGAAAGATGCTACCCTCTTGGACTTTGTTGATTTTCTTGAGGTACTTGAAAGTTTCTATCATGTCTCCCCTCTCCCTCCTTTCCTCGAGGCTATACATATTATGCTCCTTAAGTCTCTCTTCATATGTCTTCTGGTGCAGACCCTGCACCATTTTAGTTGCCCTCCTCTGACTGCCTCCATCCTGTCTATGTCCTGCGGAGATTGGGTCTCCAGAACTGCACGCAGTACTCCAGATGAGGTCTCACCAGCTGTCTGTACAGAGGGATAACAACTTCCTGTTTTCTACTGGTGATGCCTCTCCCTATGCATCCCATTACCCCCCAGCCCTCCTTACTGCCCTTTCACATTGCTTGCCCACCTTTAGGTAATCTGATATGACTACCCCCAGGTCCCTTTCCATTTTGGTTGTTGTTGTATCTCACCCCCATTGTGTACTCTTCTCCTGGGTTTTGTTTCCAAGGTGCATTACTTTGCACTTTTTAGCATTGAATCTAAGCTGCCATACATTTGACCATTCCTCTAACCTTGCCAAGTCCCTTCTCATCCTTTCCAACCCACCTTGTGTATCAACTCTGTTGCAGATCTTTGTGCCATCTGCAAAGAGAAATACTTTTCCTTCCAGTCCCTCTGCAATGTCACTTATAAAGACATTAAAGAGGACCGGTCCTAGTACTGAACCCTGTGGTACCCCACTAGTAACCCCCCTTTCTTCAGAGTGGACTCCGTTTACTATTACCCTCTGTGTCCTATTGTCCAGCCAATTCTTTACCCAGGCTACCATCTTGGGACCCACTCCCAGGCTGGCCAGTTTGTATATTAATCTTTTGTGTGGGACTGTGTCAAACGCCTTGCTAAAGTCTAGGTAGGCCATGTCCACAGCCCCTTCTCGATCTATTACTTTGGTCACCTGGTCAAAGAAATCTATTAGATTTGTTTGACATGACCTTCCCGCTGTGAATCCATGCTGCCTTGGGTCCTGTGCCCCTCTGGCCTCTAGGTACTCAACAATTCTTTCCTTCAGAAGTGATTCCATCATTTTCCCAGTCGCTGAGGTTAAACTAACAGGTCTGTAATTTCCTGCTTCTGCCCTGCTCCCACTTTTGTGAAGTGGAATAACATCTGCCCTGCTCCAGTCCTTAGGTACCACCTCATCCTCCCATGATTTGTTAAAGAGGGTAGTCAGTGGTGTCACTAGTTCTACCCTTAGTTCTTTTAGAATTCTGGGATAAATCCCATCAGGCCCCATTGCTTTGTCCACCTTCAGTTTTAAGAGTTTTTTCAGAACCCTTTCTTCTGTGAATGGGCCCCCATATCTAGAAAGTTTCTACTGTTTGGTTTTGGTACTTCCCCCTCTTCATTTGTGAATACTGAGCAAAAATATTTACTTAGCATCTCTGCCTTTTCACAATCACCCTCTGTCCACCCCCTTCCCTTTATTAAGCCTCACTATCCCTCCCTTGGTCTTCCTCCACTCCCTGAAGTATCTATGAAAGATTTTATCCCCCTTCTTAACTGTGTTGGCTATCTTTTCCTCAGTTTGGGCCTTTGCTGTTCTGACTGCCTTACTTGCTTCCTTTTGCTTTAATTTATACAATTCTCTGTCCTGCTCCTTCTGTGATTCCTTGTACTTCCTGAATGCTTTCTTTTTCTCCCTATTCTTCCCTGCCACTTCCTTTGAGAACCATAGTGGCTTCTTACATCATTTTGTTTTGTTTATTTGCTTCACACAAAGGCTTGTTGCCTCTGTGATGGCAGTTTTGATTATTCCCCATTGTTCTTCCACCCTTCCTTCCTGCCCATTTGCTAGTGCATTCCTTAGGCAGTCACCCATTCTGGCAAAGTCAGCCCTCCTGAAGTCCAGTACCTCTGCCTTTGTATGGCTTGACTCTACTCCTTTGTTTATTGTGAACTATACTGTTCGATGGTCACTAGTTCCCAGATGGCAACCCACTTCTAAATCTGTGATCCTCTTGCCATCTCCATTTGAGAGTACCAGGTCTAAGATTGCAAAACAAAATGGTTATATTAAATGCACGCTGAAAATAGAAAATAGAGTTAAAAATCTACGTTTCGACCTTAGGTCTTCTTCAGGAAATAGCTAAAAGAGAAAAAAACAAGTTAGTGTAGATTGCTCCCTCTTGAGTGGGTTCCAATACTAGTTGTCTAAGAAATGCCCCCTGTAGGGCATCTAGAATGATCCCACTCTTAGAAGTGGCTGCTGCAAATGCATTTCACTTAACATCTGGCATATTCAGATCCCCCATCAGCAATATCTCCCCTTTTTCTGCCATTCTAAGTATACTTTCTATCATTTCCATGTCCTTCCCCTGAGATGGGGGTCTGTATGCAACCCCTTTGTGGATTGTGGTGCCATTGCCTGTCTCCAAACTGACCCACAGTGCTTCTTCTCCTCCCTGTTTACACTTTTGTTCTGTTGCTTTGATTCCTTCCCTTATGTAGAGAGCTACTCCTCCTCCTCTTTTACCCTCCCTGTCCCTCCTGTAGATAGTGTATCCTGGTATGTTCACATCCCAGTCATGGTTCTGTGTGTACCATGTTTCTGTGACTGCCACAATATCCAGATGTTCCTCCTCCATCAAGGCCACTAATTCAGGAAGCTTGTTACCCAGACTATGGGCATTGGTACTCATTGCTGTCCATTGTTTGATGGATTTACCTCTTGTAGCACCCCATCCCTGTCCTTATTGACTTTGCTTTTTCCATTAACCGCTGTCTTGCTCCCTACTGACCTTTCTACCTTGGTCTTTACCTCATTTAGTACCCTGTTTTGTAGGGGGAGGCTGGGAATTCCCTGCTGCTTATCAGTGTCTCCCCCCTTGTCTAGTTTCAAAGCTTGCCAATGAAGCATTTAAACCAATCTCCCAGAAGACTTGTTCCCTTTCTGGACAGATGCAGACCATTCTGCCAGTATAGGCTGGTATCCCTCCAGGTGGAACTCCAGTCCCCAGTGAAGCCAAACCCCTGTGCTCTGCACCATTTTTTCAACCATCCATTGACTCGCATGGTGTGAAGTACCCTCGCCTCACCCTTGCCATAGACATGCAGCACCTCTGAGAAGG
The DNA here is from genome assembly GCA_016271365.2 of Neoceratodus forsteri. Lineage (NCBI taxonomy): Eukaryota > Metazoa > Chordata > Ceratodontiformes > Ceratodontidae > Neoceratodus > Neoceratodus forsteri. The sequence continues at coordinate 240,176,362 of CM057449.1, read as the reverse complement.
ATACTGTGTGTGCTACTTGCCTTAGACCCCTCCCCAACTCCACAAACTCCTCCTGCACTGCTCTAATCTCATGTTGAGCCAAGTCATTCATGCCTAGGTGGACAATGACACCCAGCTCAGTCTCCCGTGCAGCTGTTCTCGTGATCCTTAAGATGCGCTTCCTGTCCCTCCAAGCCATGGCACCAGGCAGGCACCTTACTTCAGTTTTCCCTGCTCCCCCCAGTTCTATCCCCCTAATGACTTGAGTCCCCCACCAGGAGATGCTTCCTTTCCCTGTGGTGTCCTCTGCCTCCTTCTTGTGGGGCTCCCTTGCGACAGTTGTCCGCAACCTCCTTAGTCTCCTCTGTGGTTGCATCCATAGGGGAACTATGCTCCATCAGAATGGTGTATGGATTATTGAATCATACAACTGACTGGGTGCACCTCTGTTCCACCATCCTCACCCTCCCTGAGCCCACTGTGGTCCAACTGCTGCGCTTTCTTCGCAATCTCTGAGGTAGTGGTGGTGGCTGTGGTTCTCCCTGGGTGGGGGAGGTTCCGTTACTACTGTCCAGTGTGGCCTGAAGACTGGCAACCTCCTCCCTCAGGGCAGAGAGTTGCCTGCAAATAGGGCAGCATTGCAGCCTCCAGAAAAACTCCTGAAAGACTGCTGCCCAACTGCCAATACATTGCACTACACTACTCCTTACATGTCTGTCTACCTTCCTGTTTATCCTGTATGTTTTTTTAGTGATTGTTTTGTTATATCTATCTATCTATCTATATTATATAATGTGTATGCTTATATTGTCAGTGCAGTGTGCTAGAAAGGATATGACAGTGGTATGCACCTTGCTGTCTTGAGGAAATGATGTCAGAACCCCTGGTATAAAGGAAATGGTATCAGGGGTGAGGGGAAATGGTATCAGGGCAGGTTTTGGGCCCAAACTGTGCCCTCACGAATCAATCAGCTAAAAGCTGTGACCCACCACTATGATGAGTGTTGACCTTCCTTTTAGCAAGATGACCTACCCAACAATTTAACAGAGAAAATACCCTACTAATCAACCAGAGAAAAAAACAAACAGCTAAGTCAGACACAGGTAAACCTCCCCAGCCCCAATACAGCCTGGTGATTTGTGCTCTGAAAGCAATCAGCCCCAAAATAAGTCAGCTGTGCACAAGGACAGACACAGTAAACAGTATTTCAATCTCTCTGGGTTTAAACTCCCAATCTCCAAAGCAGTATTGCAAGCCCCTTCACTGAAAAGAATAATAACAATTGTAAAATGTAAAGTAAGGTACACCTCCTTCTGCTGTGAGCATGACTGTCTTTCCTGATAATTCTAAGTTCAGTATTTTACCTTTCAGTTAGAAGTAGCCTCCACCTGAAGAATATTAGCTTTTTTGATGAATCTGCTGCAAACCAAAGTGCAATAACAATTGTAAAATGTAAACTAAGGTACACCTCCCTCTGCTGTGAGCAAGACCGTCTTTCTTGCAGATTCTAAGTTCAGTATTTCAGCTTTCAGCCAGCGGTAGCTTCCATCTGAAGAGTATTAGCTTTTCTGATGAATCTGCTATAAACCACTTGTTTATAGTAATCTCATCAGGTCTGTAAGACTCTTCCAAAAGCTATTGGCTGAGAAGTAGCTGTGATGTAAACACTTCCTGAGACAGCTTGGTCTGGACTTTTAAGGCACACAGAAAAAAAACAAAAACAGTTTCCACCCCCTGGGGCACTGTCTGTCTGGATCAAATACTCCCTCCCCAGTTCTTTCCCACTGTCGACTCTGATTGCATGGGTCTCTGCAGAAGCTCTGTCACAGTTCGCACCATTTTTGCCGACGTTTTTTTCTTTTACCCTTGCTTTCAAAATCTCTTATAAACATGAGATTCTTTTACCTCTTTAATGTTGAGAGTTACTCCTTCCACATCTTTCTTCCATTGCTGATGCTGTGGAAAGAAGATTGCTTCTTTAGACAACCACAACCTCTGTGTCTGCTGTCTTGGGCCTAGCCACGACGTCTCTGATTGTGAGCTCTGCCAGAAATTCAACCTCACAACCCTTAGGTGATGCAAAAAGGCTTTGAAGAAATTCCTCAAGGAGCAACAGGTAGCCAATTCTGGGCAGGGGTCCTCCGGGGTTCGTCCTTCCCAGTCGCAGGTGGGTTCATCGAGATCCAAGGCCTCGAACGCCTGAGACAAGTCCTTGGAGGGGGTTAAAAAAAAAGTCCACGAACAAGACTGCTCCCCCTGACAGCACTTCCGATCCCTGATGGCTTCTTCTTCTTCCTCTTCTGGGGCACTCTGCTGGCTGCAGGTACACTGACGCATTCTGCTGTCCAGGTCTCTGCTTTTTCCAGGTTCATACAGAAAGCACCTCCTCCCACTTCTCAGGGAGATGGCTCTCAGGTCATTGACGCCAGCCCCTCTGTCGTGGTCTGACACTTCCTCAGGCCCTCAGATATCGGGACCATTGGGCTCTCAAGACAGAATGGATGGCTCCTCATGTCCTGTGCAGGTGATCCCTCTGCCATCTACGCATTCTTCTCCTGCCATCGACTTTAACACTATTACACAGTAGCTACGGACCTGGTACACCAGTTAAGCTCATAGAGGCCTGGGTCCCAAGGACCGTTGGCCGCCCCATTGTCAATGCCTCTTTGGCCTTCTCAGTCCATGCCGCATAGGGTACCATTGCTTCACTTGTCGGACCTCCAGTTAGAGCAGGTCGACATTGTAGAGCAGTACCATCCTGACCTCATCCTTCCTGAGGAGGAGGAGGAACCTCTTTCTTCATATAGGTCCACTGCTTCTTCAGGAAGTGAGGACTGTTAAACATACTCCCTGGTCCCCTCCTGAAGATCCTGCCTTTTTTAATGTCATGAAGCAGCTCTCCGCAGCCATAGGCTTCCAAACTGAGGAAGAGGATGCCACCAGGAGAGAACTGGTGGACTTATTGGAAATCTCAGAATCTCCCCCAAGGTCATTCCTCCTATTCTTCCAGCTCTGAGGAATGCCACCACTGGGACATGGCACAGCCCAGACATGATTCCTGCAATGCCCTGCAGGACAGACAAACTCTATCATGCCCTTCAAGGCTTGCTTTATTATGCTGCCCAACTTATGATTGATTCTGTGGTCATCAAAGCAGCACATGACAGGTTCAAGGTGCCCATGCACCTTAGCTCCCTCCTCCCTGACCGGGAATCCAGATGGATCGATCTTTGGGGCAAGAGGGCTTATGCCTCCTCCATCTTGAGACTTCAGATTGCTAACTATCACATATGATCAAGTACCAAAATACCATCTGGAAGAAGGGCAAGGTGGCTTCCCAAGCCCTCCCAGAATGTTCCCAGAAACAGGAGGTTCTCAAATCCTTGCAGGCCACTGAGGATATTAGTAAATACCTCCTCAGGGTCTTGTATGACATTTCTGATACTGGTGCCAGGACTGCTGCCGCAGGTATTTGCCTTCGTAGGCACACCAGGCTGACGGTCTCTGGCTTCCAACAGAAGGTGCTGAATGCTCCCTTCAATGGCTCAAAGCTATTTCGGCCAGATATCCAGGACATCATTAGTGATTTTTTTTTTTTAATCACGGTTATTTTTATCTCTTCGCTGCGGCACACTCCAGCTTGGGGCATCCGTGCAGACGTGCAATGATGTCTAGGAACTACATGCCGATATCCGCCGCACTCCCCCTCTTTGACACCAATGCTAGTAGTGCCCCTGGGCATCCCTAGAGGCCACTACAGCATGGTGAAGTGCCCTAGCCCACCCCAGAACTAGAACAGCAGTCTATGGATGCTCGATTCTAGTCCTCCCCGGCAGACCCCCGATGACCCGGGCTCATTCCCGAACCCGGGTTGCAGGTGTGGAGCAAGGTGTGGCATCCAGTGCCTCAACCCTCAGCGCCACCGGGCCAGCTCATATCATCATTAGTGATTTACAGGCATCAGGTAGGGTTCCAAGCCTTTCCATTCACTTTACCATACACAACCTAGGAGCAGACAATGCCTGTCCTTTCATAATGTGTCTCACAAATCTGGAGCAGACTCCCATCCCCAGGGCAAATGGAAGGCCTTACCTGCCCCCTCTTTCTCTTGGGCCCTGCCAAAAAGCGACCCAAGGGTGATGGATCAGCCCCAGCAGCTGGATCCACCGATGCCTGACTCCTTCCCAGACCCCTCCCCCCCATTTCTGGTCCCTGATCAAGATGTGATGGATGGTCAGAGGTCAGTTCTCACTCCATCTCAACCAATGGAGAATCATAACTTCAGATGCCTGAATTTTTCAGATTATAGAATGGGGTCACACTCTGAAGATTGTAGAACAGCCCCCAGAGACTCCTCTGGTACCTCCGCCTACTCTCTGGCGCATGCAATTGTTCTTTGGGAAGAGGTATAGTCCCTTATGTGGAAAAAGGCTATCAAGCCAGTGCCCAGGCAGCAGAAGAACAGGGGATTCTACTCCAGGTTCTTCCTGGTCCCCAAAAGAACCGGAAATCTGAGGCCTATTCTAGATCTCAAGGACCTCAGTCTTTATATCCAGTACAAAAAATTCCGCATGGTCACTCTGCCAGGCCTGCTGCCCCTACTCAAGTAGGGCGATTGGCTGTGCTCCCTAGATATGCAAGACGCTTACCTACATATCTCACTTTGTCCTCTGCACAGGCTGTTTCTCTGGTTTCTCTTCCAGGGTGAACATTACCAATTCAAAGTATTGCCCTTTGGCTTATCCTCAGTGCCATGGGTCATCACAAAATGCTTAGCAGCAGTAGCTGCTGCTCTTCAGAGAGAAGGCATGTACATCTTCCACTGTCTGAATGACTGGCTTCTCAAACTCCATCCAGAGATCAGCTCCTCTGGACCCTGGAGTAGACTCTCCAGCTGTTTCACTCCCTGGGCGAACATGTCAATCTGCCCAAGTCTCTTATTGATTCTTTCCCAGAGGCTGCAGTGTATAAGGACGGTCCTGGACTCAGCACAGGTCAGGGCCTTCCTGCCCCAAAACAGGGCAGAGTGCCTCATTTCCCAGGCTCAGGAAATAGCCCAGAGCTGTTATGTTCCTGCAAGGGTCTACTTGAGGCTATTAGGTCTCATGGCTGCAGCCATTGCCACGGTCCCCTTGGCCAGACTGCACATGCGGTTGCTCCAGCGGACCCTCCAGGTGCAGTGAGACCAAGGCACGGATGGGAGCAGCTGGTGCTGGTCTCTTCTCCAGTCCACAAGGTGCTCCAGTGGTGGACAGACCTCCAGAACCTGTTACGAGGGGTCACATTCCTGATCTCCTCTCCCCAGCAGATTCTCAGTATGGATGCCTTCAGCTTGGGCTAGGGTGCACACACACCTGGGTCCCTCTCAGACTCAGGGGACATGGTCCCAGATTGAGATGTCTCTGCATATCAACATCCTCAAGATGCGGGCAGTCCTGTATGACATGTAGGCCTTTCAGTACCATCTCCTTCCGGGTCAGTTGTTGGTCCAGTCAGACAATCTCAGTGTTGTCTCCTACATCAACAAGCAGGGGGGAACTCATTCATACCCTCTGTGCAGTGAGGCCATGAGAGTCTGGTATGGGGCACTGAACCACTGCCTGGTCCTACTGGAAGTCTGTGTCTCAGGCATGCTGAACAGCAGGACTCAGTCCAGCATGTACAAATGGGAGCTTCCCTCATCTGTTGCAGAAGATCTGTTCGACAGATGGGGTCATCCAGAGTTGGACCTTTTTGCATCCCCATGCAATGCAAAACTGCCCAGATCTTCCTGAACTAAAAGTCTTCACCACTCATTCATACTGCTGGGTTACAAACCGGAGGTGGTGGGATCCCGCGGAAGCCAAAAATCTTCAGGAGGGCTGGCACGGAGGTAGGACTGCACATGTGCGGTATCACAAGACTGACTTGTGCCTGAGTAGACTACATTGGCGTTGACCCTCCAACTGCCTCAGTTCCTTTTCTCCTGTGGTCGAGTGCGCTTCAGTGATGATGTCACTTGCCCACCAGGAGTCAAATCTTCATGTTTATATGACAGCAGCGCATTCAGCTTTAGTGTCTTATTATTCTATTTAGTTTAAGAAAAAAATTTTTTTTTATTATTTTCCTCTCAGCCCTGCCAATCGAAGGAGTCGACCATGGATGGAGACGGTGATGGCAGGGATTCTCCGTAGAAGGCTGTCCTGGCAGCGGGGCTGTGTCTGGTCTGCCTTCCTCTCCGGAAGGGGGGTCCGACCACGGGAAGTCCGGTGTTTGGGAGGGAGGACAGTCCTCCTGTAAACACAAAAGGAAGCCATCCCATTCCTGATCCAGGTCCGGGACCAGGCACCACACGGCCTCAAGTTCTTCCTCTTCCCTTTGGAAGAAGAAGTGGTATCACTCGAGGTTGCCCACTGGTATGTCTGCCAGGAGGTCTGTGGTAGATGTGAGAGTGGTAGGCCGTCTCCGACCCAGCCTGGGTCCCCAGCAGCTTCTGTTCTCATCGGCTCAGACTTTCAACATCAGAGCCCCTCTGTATCCTCTTGCGGGGTTTCCGGTGGGCAGTTTCATCACTGGGCCCCTCTTATGGAGCAGTGGGTACAGCATCTGTCTCACTTTCCCCTTCCAGCAGACCTGGTTCCGGGGCCTTTGGGCCTAGGAGCCTCGGGGCTGCTTTTGGGTCCTTTGAGGCAGGTTGAGTGTTCGGTGCCAGTAACGGAATTCTTTCCCTTGTCGGTGCCCATGCCTCTGATGGCAATTCCATGTGCCCTCACTCTGTGTTTTTGTAAGGGCCGGCACAGGTATCACCCCTTTCCCCCTCTTTTTCTTCTAGGTGCAGAGCGGATCTTGGGCAATGCTGCCCTGGTCAGCATTGTCTTCAGTGCCATGTTTAGCACTGCAGTGTCAATGGTCTGGCACTGGTTTCATGAGGCTGCATGTGGTGCTTGAGTCTTCATGGGTGTGCCACATGTGGCGCAGGGTCCAGCAGTGCCGGAGTCCATGGTACTGGCTACGATGCTAGTTCCGGTGCTGCCTGTTTATCCCTTGCCCAGACCAGGCAGTGGTTTGTTGGGGGCAGCTCCAGATCCTTCTGAGGCTGATCTAGAGCAGGATGAGTCTGATCCCGACCATATAATTTCTGAAGAAGGCGATGAAAACTTGTTCTAGAGTTTGGATGGTAAGCCCTCGCTTCCGACTGAAAATACAGTAGAAGACCTTTCTTTCCAGTCTCTCCTAAAGAAAATGAGGGCAACTTTGGCCTTGCAGTGTCTTCTGTTGACCCAGGTAGACTTTTACGCCTCGAGTGGCTCCATGTTCCTACTGTCCTAGAGAATCTTACGCCACACCTATTCCTCAACCTTTTGAGACCTTGTCTGAAGCTGTGTGTGCAAGGCCAGCTTTTATTCCTTTTTTCTGAAAATCCATAGATAGAAAATATGTGCCTCCCAAGGAGAGGCCCATTTTAGCCTCACAACCTGTCACGGATGTACTGGTTGTCCTTGCTAAGAATGACAAAGCTGTCCTTCCTCATGAAGATTCAGCACGTCCTATCAATAAAGAATCTTATAAGATAGATACACCCTGGGAAAAGGGTGTTTGCAGCCACAACTCTGGGCATGTGTATCACCAACTATCAGGGGGACTTCTACCAATATGAATATGCCCTTTGGACCTCCCATAGATCCCTGGTGGAAGGTCTCCAGGAGTCTGACTCCAAGATGAAGATTCTGCAAACCGTTTCATGGGGTATAGAATGTAGTAGCCATCAGCTTAAAGTCTCTATGGATGCTTATGACACAGCTTTCAGGGTGGCCACTACTGGAATCTATATGAGGAGGCATTCCTGGCTCAGGACATCAGGGTATTCCTCTGATGCTCAGCAGCAAGTCATGACTTCCCCCTTTCATGGTACAAACCTGGTGTTTAACAGGTAGACCAAGCCCTGGAGGCCTCCCAGAAGACTAGGACTGCCATTGAAACAGATAGGCCCACTCCTTCAGCTCCTCAGAGGGGCAGGAACCTCCAGATTTTTTTGTAAAAAGCAATCCTTTCGAGGAAGAGGCTGAGGAGCCCCAAACAGGCACCAGCCTCCTCAGCCACAAAGGAAAATGCAGCAAAAGGCACAGGGGCTGGAAACACCCAGTGCCATTTTCTGAAAGTCTGGCCCCAGTCTCACCTCAGCTGCCTGAATTGGACTTCCCACAGCAGTGGGAGGTCATCTGACTCAGTTTTACAGCCAATGGAAGTCTGTCAGTACAGACAAATGGGTCCTCCGGATCATTCAAGAAGGATACTCTCTCGATTTCACAGAGATTCCCCTGGATCTTCCAACCAAGAGGCAACACATTTTCTCAGTAGCTCAGTCAGACCTTCTTGCTTCAGAAATACTGGACCTTCTCAAAAACAGGGGAGTGAAAGTGGTTTCCTGGGCAGAGTGAACACAGGGTTTTACTACCATTACTTTCTGGTCTCCCCCCCCCCCCAAAAAAAAAACAGGTGGCATGCGGCCCATTCTCAACCTCAGAAAGCTAAACAAGTTCCTCTATTGGGAGAAGTTCAAGATGGTCTCCTTGGGAATGCTCCTACCACTTCTCCAACAGTGCGACTGGCTGGCATCTCTGGATATGCAAGACACCTACCACCACATTCTAGTACACCCATGTCACCACAAGTATCTTTACTTTGTGGACCTGGGTCAGCATTACCAATTCAGAGTCCTGCCCTTTGGGCTCTTCTCTGTGCCTTGAGTCTTTACCAAGCATTTTGCAGTCCTTGCTGCACACCTTTGAAAGCTCAATGTTCAAGTCTTCCCCTCCCTAAACAACTGGCTTTTGGCAAGCCCATTAATGCAGGAGATGCAGACAGTGGTATCCACAGCATCTCAGTTCTTCACCTCCATGGGGATCCTACTAAACCTAGAAAAGTCATAGCTTTAACTTTCCCAGCAGCTGCTCTTCATATGAGCCCTCTTGGATACTATCAAGGCAAGGGCTTTTCTCCCAGAGGACAGGAGGAACAACATTCTCCAGATGGCTCACTTCATCAGAGAGAACAACCCGGTAAGAGCTCATTCCATGCAGCAGATGTTAGGCCTCATGGCTTCATCTGTTTTCATGGTACCTCTAGCTCAATTGCAGATGAGGACCACTTAGTGGAAGATCAGTATGCAGTGGTCCCCTACAGCACATCCAGAATCTTACCCCATCAAGGTGATGGAGCCTCTGTGAAGATCACTTGCATGGTGGATAGAGGAGGATAACCGTCTACAAGGTCTGTTCTTTGCCCCACCGGAATCTCAGCTCACCATCACCATGGATGCATCTCTGCTCAGCTGGGGTGTACATTGCTGGGAACTTCTCACTCAGGGAGTGTGGACCCCGGAGGAGTCTCATCTTCACATCAATGTTCTGGAGATGAAAGCGATCCTGTATGCTCTCCGAGTCCTAGAAGAAGTTGTCAGTCACAAAATAATCCTTCTTCAGATGGACAGCAAGGCTGTTTGTACTACCTCAACAAGCAGGGTGGGGCACACTCCTACCCTCTATGCAGAGAAGCCATGAGGGTATGGGAATGGTGCCTCGACCACAATGTTCTGATTCAGGCAGTCTACCTGCTGGGAACTCAGAAGGAACTGGCGAATCATGTCAGCAGGACGGATGCAGATCCTCATGAGTACTCATTTGCTCCAGACGTTGTACGATCTCTCTTCAATTAATAGGACAGTCTAGATCTGGACCTTTTTGCATCCTGACTCAATGCAAATCTGCCTCTGTTCTGCTCCAGAAATCCAGACCCTGGCGTTTTCTGTCAGGATGTATTCATTCTGTGGTGGACAAAACATTTTCTTTTTCTTTTTTTTTTTGTTCAGGCAAATATTAGAGACCAGTGACTCATCCTTAGAAAAGAGATTCAGATATCTGGCCATATTTGTCATCATAACCTGGGGTCCAGGAACTTGACACTATCCTATTTATTTCTGGACTTTGTTTTTCTGCATCTCTTAAATTTGTCCTGTTTAGATTAAATTATGAAACGGTGACCATATTTTCTTAAATATTTCTTTTTGTTCATTTTCCATGTAAATTATTTGTTCTAGTTTACATACATCTATCATTAATTTTAACTATACATTGAAGATGGGGGGGGGGGTTACTATCTTTCCATTTAATAAGTATACCTTTTTCTGCTATTATAGTGAATATGGTGATAAATCTCTGCTGATATTCATTGAGATAATCTTTTGTGGGGACTATTCCAAAAATTTTCAACAGTAAAGTAAAACTGATTGCTTTTCCCACAATGTTTGTTAAAGTACTCAATATTTTGCTCCAGAAATTCATTAGAAAAGGACAGAAATGAATCGGAGTACCCGATGTCTGAGTACATCTTGGACATTTATCTGAAATAGCTATATTGAAATAGTGTAATCTTGTCTGGTATAGTATGCGAAATGGATTGTATTCATTCAAATTTGATGAAGCTTTGAAGCTTTAATATTTTGGTGCCGTGCCAGGTTGTGACATCCTGTGATCAACCTTTACCGCCTCTTTGCTTTATCTATAGCAATCCTCTCCTGTCTTCTACTTTCCGACTTTTATTAGGTTCTCCTTTACCTTTACTGCTCTTCAATCTGCCAGGGCATAGAAACGTCTTGGTCAATACTGACATTACATGTGTGAATATTATACATCCTGCTTGATTATCCTTCTCATGATATAGCTTTGTATACATTATTTGCTGTTACATTTGTGCTGCTCTGTAATAGGAGTAGCAATGCTGTACCTGTATATGTATTATTTATCTGTTGCATTTCTGTATGACCAGGCCCACCTTGGAAATTAGCTTGCTTAACGGTGCTCCACCTGGTAAAATAAAGATTGATTGATTGATTGAGGCATTGGTGTGGTGAGAGTGCATCCAGCAGCTGTAGGAATATCTGAGTGCGGCTGTCTACTCCTCTGGGTCTCAGGTACTTGCTCCTTTTGCCCGGGGAGGGACGACTGGCAGGTTTTGGGTTGTGTCAGGTTTCCAGGGAGGCAATAGCTGGGGGTTTGGGCTGGAGGGTTTACTCTCAGCTGCTATTGTTAGGTACGGGGACTCTTGTGGCCGGTGGGTGGCTGAGTCTCCAATTCCCCTCTGATTGGGCCCATATTCAGCCTGTAAATTATTGTGGGTCTTTTGCTCCAAGGAATGGAAAGGTGGCAGTGTACCTCTTGGGCCGCAGCACCGAACTGGGGGTTATTACATTGGTTGGCCTGTGACCAGAAGGGAACTCGGAGGGGCGCAATTTGGTGGATGGTGTGTCCCCCAGGGATTCTTAGGGTTTTCTGTGGAGGGAGCCGTTGGCTGTCTCCTCAGGGGCCCCTATTTACTGGTTGCAGCCTGTAGCTTTTTAGCCTTCGAGATTGGTGCTTATGGCCTGAGGTTCTGGAGTAGTTTTAGGAAGAGAAGATTGGAAAGAAGGAAACTGGACTTGGCTACCTGGGGAATTGTTTGGCTGCCCACACATTTTTGCAGGAACTCTATGAATAGACTGGTGAGGTAGTGAGAGTACCTCAAATAGACTAAATTTGTATTCCAAATACTCAGTGGATGTTGCTGGTAAGATAGGAGATCAACCTTGGTTTTTGTTTTCTGAACTGGGAGAGTGTGAGAGCCTCCCTTGCCTAAAAGCAACTGTTTGAAGTTTTGGTGTGCTTCATATACTTGGACACTTATCCTGTGATAATTATCTCTGGACATCTCGATCATTTAATTTTATATTTTGGGACTGATTGTAATTTTATTGTATTATAGACTTGCTTTGGGAGGGGGAGGTTTGTTAATTTTGCTTCCCTGAGTCTCTCCTCCTGGTGTGAGTGTGTGGGGAGTCTCAGGGAAACTATTGGGGTTTGTTTTAATTTGGGAATTTATTTGGGAGTTTAATTAGTCATTTAATTGAGGATCTATCCAGGGGTGTTTTAATATTATTGGGTCTTAGTATGTGTAGGAGGCCTGTCCCCATGGTCGTGTGCTGTTCGTCCTCTGCTCTTCATGCCCTCCACCCTTTCTCCTCCCTTACATTACAGCTATCGACATATTAACACTGTAGAGCATTGGGTATTTTTTGTAGGGGGAGGAGGGGTGTCGGGGGTGTGAACAGTGGAGGTCGAATGAGCGGGGCCATCATATTGGGGTAGTGAGATCCAGAAGATGCCCTGGGGCGAAATGGAGTCTGGAACGGGGTCCTTTCTGTCTGGTTTCCATACCCATGGGCACCACCAGTATTGGTGGGCAAGCAGTCCATGCAGCTCCAGAGGCCCGTCCTACCCGAGCTGTGTTGTGCAATGCCAGATTCATTAAAAACAAGACTGCAGTTATTGCAGATCTTGTTGGGTCAGTGGATCTGGCATGCATTACTGAGACCTGGCTGGATGAGAATGCGGGCCCTATATTAGAGGCCGCTATTCTGGCCTGGTACTCAGTGTTACACCGCCTGAGGTTGGACTGTGGAGGGGGTTACGGTCTGTTTCTAGACCGAACTGGGCCTCACAAGTGTACCAGTTGAGGCTGAGTCATTCGAGTGTACTGCAGTGGCAGGAGTGGGTTGCAGAATCGCTCTCATCTACCATCCACCAGGTGATGAGAAGCGGTTTCTGCAGGAAACAGTGGACTTCATGATCAACATGGTGTTCGAGTCGCCCAGGCTGATGGTCCTAGGCGACTTCAGTGCCTGGGTCAATGATGAACTCTTGCAGTTTGGACAACACTTCCTCCAATTGATGACATCTTTGGGCCTTACACAAGTTGTTACTTCTGCCATTCATAAAGGTGGTCACTCTTTGGACTTAGTCTTCCTCCTGGGGATCAAACCCTTCGATTTGGGGGTGGAACCTATCGGATGGTCTGATCATTACACTGTGGAGTTCAGTTTTCCCCCCTTCATAGGCCTACCCCTGTGGAGATGGTCATCATCTTTGCTAGATGTAAACTCTGAAGGCCTGGCAGCGGTGCTTGACCTATTGGAGCTTTCTGGAGTGAGCAGTGACCCAGATGCCTTTGTTTTGGCCTATAATAAAGCCATCTCCTCAGTTCTGGATTCAATTGCTCCCATCCAAGTTTGTCTTCTCCCCCTTCACCCTCGGTCCCCATGGTTGGATGAGACCTTGAGGGAGATGCGGCGACATGGATGAAGATTAGAGTGCTGCTGGCGGAGATCCATCCTTGATGCCGACCATCTTAGATTGATGGAACATTATCAAGTCTATCATTCCTCAATCTCCCGTAAGAAGGCAGAGTTTCTGTCCGTGGAGATTGCGGTTGCTCAGAACCGACCAGCTCAGCTCTTTTGAACTGTAGACAAACTGTGCAACCCAGCCTGTCTGCAGGTTCGAAGAGCCTTTTCACAAATTGAGTGTGAAGAGCTGCTTGCTCGCTTCTTTGTGGCTGCGGTGGCTGACATCAGGGCGGCATTCCAGCCTACGTCCTCTATGGAAGAAGCTGTGGTTCGGCACCTGGTCACAGTCCCTAGGCTCTCCTGGAGTTCTTTTGACTGGCTGGAGTTCATTGATGTCATGCAGATTGTCCAGGGTATGTGCCCTACATGCTGTAGTTTGGATCCAGGCCCAAATTCCCTGATAAAGGGTTGTTGTGATATTATTGGCCCGGTCCTAGCATGGATAGTCTGGTGCTCCTTGGAGATGGGTGAGTTTCTTAGCTCCCTGAAGGAGGCAGTGGTAACACCCCTCCTGAAGAAAGCTTCTCTGGACCCAGACTGCCATGCTAACTACAGACCAATCTCTAACCTCCCATTTGTGGGGAAGGTGATTGAGAAAGTAGTGGCCATACAACTGGAGAACCATTTGACCATCCATGACTTCTGTGAACCACTCCAGTCTGATTGTCGAAAGAGGTATAATACCGAGACGGCACTGGCTCGGGTGCTCAATGATCTCTTGATGGCAAGAGATTGAAAGAGACACTCCATCTTGGTTCTTATTGATCTCTCTTCAGCATTTGACACTGTGGACCATGGGGTACTTCTTGAACGTCTGAGGTTCATCTGTGGCCTGTCTAGTACAGTCCTCAGGTGGTTAGATCTTTCCTCACAGGCAGAACCCAGAGGGTGGTATCGGGGATTAATTCCTCCGGCCCAGTCTCTCTGTCTTGTGGGGTTCCTCAGGGTTTGGTGTTGTCCCCCATGTTGTTTGCAGTGTACATGCTACCCCTCAGAAACATTGTAAGAAGGTATGGGCTGAGGTTTCACTGCTATGCTGATGATACCCAGCTCTACCTGTCTTTTGCACCCGACCAGGACAGAGCTCTCTCGGTATTTAACAACTGCCTCACTGAAATACAGTACTGGATAAATTCAAACTGGCTGAGGTTGAACTCGGAGAAGACGGAGGTAATGGTTGTGGACCCGGGTCTCCGGATAGAGGGGATGGGAGCTGGTTTGCCTCAAGACTTTTTCTGGGTGGCATCCAGCTCCCTACCTCTGAATGGGTGCGGAACCTGGGGGTGATTTTTGACAATGGGCTGACACTGCAATCGCAGGTGTCGGCAGTCATCAAATCATCCTTTTACCATCTGAGGAACATCTCCAGGATTAAGCACCTAGTTCCATCCGGTGATCTGCCTACATTGGTCCACGCCTTTGTGACCTCACACCTTGATCACTGCAACTCCCTGTATTTAGGGCTACCAGGGGTTGATATCCACTGCTTGTAGCTTGTGCAGAAAGCTGTGGCCCAGTTCTTGACAGGTACTCCTCGTACCTGTCATATTTCTCCAGTCCTGCGCGATATGCACTGGCTGCCAAAACAGTGGCGGATCACCTTTAAAGTTGGTCTTCTGACTTATAAAGCGCTACACGGATGGGGCCCGGACTACTTGAAGGAGCTCCTGGTACCTTATTGCCCTAGGTGATCGCTCCACTCGGCAGATGAGGGGTTGCTAGAGATTCCGAGGGTTTCCTTAAAATCTTCAGGGGCCTGTGCTTTTATGTACGCTGCCCCTGCCCTCTGGAATTCTCTACCCCATCCACTTCGGCAGTGTGCATCCGTAGAGGAATTTAAAAAGGCCTTAAAGACCCATTTATGGTCAAAGGCTTACCCCTGATGATGATATTTTATTGTATTTTATGAATTCAGTAGTTATTGGATCTGTGTTTATTTTACTGTTTTATGCCTAGTTGTTGTAAAGGCGCCTTGATTCTAAGAAAGGTGCGATACAAATAAAGATTTATTATTATTATTATTATTGATTGAGTGATATGAGTTAATTATGTGTTGCCAAAGTTCATTCGTCATTATAATGCCTATATCTTTTTCCACATTTTGTAATTAGCTTGTTTATATCACTTTTTTGTGTTCATTATAGTTTGCTATATTAATGAGATTAATTTGGTCTTTTCCTTTTTCTCCTGAATAATTTCTAAAAGAAATGACTCATTCCTTATAATTTACATATTTTTATTCATATAGGCCCGGATATTCAGACTGCGCCAGGCAGTGGTGCAAGCGTGGGCGCAGTGCAACTGGGATATGCCAGGGCCAGGACCAGGTGATAGTCAATGGTGATGCACCATGGCACAGCACCGTTGAATATGGCACACACTGCGCATGGCACAGTGGCACTGCGCTGCCGCTAGTTTTCACAGATAGGGGAGCATGGGATGCGCCAGTTAAAACTAGTTGCACTAGGTGCATCACCCGTGATATTCAGCAGAGGGCATGCAAATGAGGCTATAATAGTAGTATGCAAATGGGGCCATTTGCATGTCATTATGGCCCCATTTGCATGCCTTGCACAGGGCAGCCCGGTGACTT
Source organism: Neoceratodus forsteri (assembly GCA_016271365.2). Lineage (NCBI taxonomy): Eukaryota > Metazoa > Chordata > Ceratodontiformes > Ceratodontidae > Neoceratodus > Neoceratodus forsteri. The sequence goes on along the minus strand of CM057449.1, from coordinate 240,160,595 downwards.
GCACCTGGCACCCTGCACAGACTGATGTGTGCACAGTGGAGGTCCCGGGGCATCCCCTGCCCTGTAGCCATCATCACGGTGCAGTGCAGTAGAACAAATCCCTGGTAGTCTAGTGGTACCCCCCACCTGAGTCCCCGATAAATATCTTGTAAGTCATTCTCTGGTAGTCTAGTGGCCCCCCTTCCTCCCGAGTCCCCGATCGTGGTACTTCGCCATAATATCTTTCCCTGGTGATCCAGTGGCACCTCCACCCTCCCACCCACACAGGACCCTTGCCCACCCCACTCCCCCCGTCATCAGCGGTAGGATGCAACTCCCGCCTGCATGCCGTGACCACCAGCGATGACAGGCAGTTATGGAGCTGTAGCCCATTGGTCACAGTGTGGCCCAATGGGCTTGCAGGGCATACTGTACTAGACAGTCCCAAATATGCACCCTGTAATACAGCAGCCTGCCAGTGGGTGGCCAGGAGTTGCTCCACCACTTCACAGGCTCAACTTGGAGCCCCCCTATGCGGCGCAATGCAGGGTTGTGCCAGCATATGTGCCACACATCCTGGGCTGAATCGGCATGTCCCACATATGCATGGGCACGCCCCCTGCATCTGCACTGCATACACCACCATTGCACCCTGGTGCATCGGGATTTGCGTTGTGCCGGGCAGCCTTTTCAATATCCCACCAGGGCACAATGCGGGGCTGTGCCGGCGCAGCTCTGTTGCACCATGCACAACCTCTTTGAATATCTGGGCCATAGTGTTTTATTTGGTTGTATTGAAATAATTGCATATTTGGAAGTCCATATTCTTGTTGTATTTTCTCAAAAGTTTTAATTTCCTGTTTATCTAATAGCTGACTTAGTTCATGTATTCTTTTTTCTTGCCAGAGTTTAAAATTGCTACCTTGCATTGATAGTACAAAATTATGATTTCTAAATATGGGAGTAAATCTGAACATTATATGTTGTTCTTTCATAGTTTTATGAGCTTTAGCCCAGCAGTTTATAGTAATTTTAGTGGTGTCACACTCTACAGTGTTGTTTGTTTTTTGGGGGGAGGCTGATTATAGCAGATTTCTAAGTTTTGGGTATAGCTGTGTGTCTTGCTCTATCTGAACAGATTTAGGAAGTTCATTATGTCTGTTTATCAACTTCATATTTGTGTTGTTTGAGCCGCTATGTAGTAGGTATAAAAATCTGGTAAAGCTTGTCCTCTTGTTTTTGGTAGCGTGAGTATTGTATAAGATATTCTTGGCTTTTTGGTTTTCCATAGGAATGTTGTTATTGTGGATCTTATTTGGTAAAAAATGCCTGTGAAATTCAGATTGCCAGATTTTGGAATAAAAAGAAAAATTTTAGCAATATCTTCATTTTTACTGTGTTAATCCATCCTATTAGGGTTAATGGTAGTGTCTCCCATCTTCTAAGTTCCTGTTGCATTTCCATAAATGCATTTTCAAAATTTACTTTAAATAAATCCTGGTATTTTGCAGTAATGTTTACACCTAAATAATGTATTTGAGTAGATGTTTGTTGACATAAATATTGAGTAGGAAGATTAATCATATTGTTTGTATGCAGTTTTAATAGTATTGACTTTGACCAGTAAATTTTATAACCTGATACTTTTCCAAAACTTTCTGTAAGCCATATGAATTCTTGGCTGGATTGTTCTGGCTGTGTTAGATATAGTAGTGCATCATCTGCATATAAACTTATTTTGTGAATATGATTACTTATGGTAATACTGTGAATAGCCAGATTTTCTCTTACAGCAGATGCAAATGGCTCCATAATTAAAGCGAAAATTAAAGATGGCATCAGGCAACCTTGTCTAGTACCTCACTGTAAAATTAACTTGTCTGATATATTACAATTAGTGCATATTCTTGCTTCTGGTTTATTGTATAGCAATTGACTCCATCAACTGAACTGCGCTCCCACCCCCATTTTTTGTAATGTTAGAAATATGCAGTATATGGCCATTCAACGCGATCGAATGCTTTCTCAGCATCGACTGTGAACAGTGTTGTATCTGGATTTTTATTTGTTAGTACTATGTTCAGTGTTCGTCTTATACTTTCATTTAGAGATCATCCCTTACTAAATCCATTTTGATCATAATCTATCAAGGAAGGAAGAATATCTTCTATTCTTTTTGGAAGTATTTTTGTAAATGTTTTGTAGTCAGTGTTGAGGAGTGAAACTGGTCTGTAGAATGCACAGTTCAGTGGATCTTTGTTTTTTTCTAAACTTGTATGGTGGCATGTCTGAATGAATCTGGTAAAGTCTTAGATACAGAAAATGAATTAAAAAGGATTTCTAGTCTAGAAGTTATTATAGTTTTAAATTTTTTATAAAATTCAATACCTATTCCATCTGGTCCCGAGGATTTGCCACTAGGCAGTGCTTGTATTGCTTTATCAATTTCACTTTGGCTAATAGGTTGGTCCAATTTATCTTTATTATCATTTGTAATACGTTTTACTGTTACCATGTCTAAAAATGTTTCTGGCACGTGTGTATTTTATCTAACTGTGAAGTGTATAATTGTTGATAAAATTCATAAAATTGCTTATTTATCTGTTGTGGAGTGTTAACCATAATATTATTTTTATCTTGTATTGCTAAAATCGTGCCTTCTTTTTGTTGTTTCTTAGTTTACCATGCTAGCAATTTTAAAGGTTTATCTGACATAACAAAATAATTTGTTCTGTTTTGCAATCCTTTTACATTCCAAGTTAGAACTTTGAAAAAACTACCAATAGTGTAATGCTTTTTGTATGCTTTGCAGTCTTTTATTTATTCTATAAATACTATGAATATATTTTTCCTCCTTTTCATAATATTTTTTTGGACCCCATCTGTGCAAATTATTTATTGTATAATTCATTTGAGGTCATGGTCTCAACTTGTAATTCCTTGATTCTCACCCCAGGGGTCATTTAGCATCACTAACAGTATGCAGTTAGCTGACTAGGTTGAGCTGCCTCGGAGGTAGAGTTTATGCTACTGAATAAAAGAATTAGCCAATTAGAAGTGAACTTGAGGGGCCAGCTCACTGGTGCAGGGGCAGGTTGCATACCTGTGATGCCAGTGACCCGGGTTCAGGAAGAGACCTGGGATGTCAGAGGGCTGGCCAGGGGGAGAAGGATCAAGCATCTAATGACTGCTCTCCTTTTCCTGGGGAGAGGGTAGAGTGTTTGGTGTAATACAGGCACCTAGCGGAGGCTGGGTGTACCAAGCATGCGCACGCCAGTTTGCTCGGGGGGGGCAGGGCAGACGTTGGTCATCATTGTACATCCCCACCACCATACATTGGGGAAAAATGCTGCCAGCTGCCCTTGATGAAGCCCATCCTCAGCTTCAGTTAGCTCTCAGGCTAGCTCCCTGACTTATCCCATCAGTTGCGGCACTATAGGGTCAGTGCCGCAACCCCGTCCTGGGGGGTAAGCCAAGGGGTATCTGGGGGCTGTGGCCAGTATGAGAGTGGAAGCAGAAGGGTCCATGACTGGCCCGAGGTACCAGGCAGCCAGCAGCAGAAAAAGCATAATAAATAAAAAAAAAGAGCTTGAGGGTGTGCTGAGAGGAGCATGCCCAGAGGGCACCAGAATTTTTTTCTCCACCTGACTAACACTGTCTCTGGGGTGCTCTCTCACTTTTGGACATAGAGAAAATTTGACCAAATTGTCACTTTTTTCTTGTGACAGTGCTGAATTTGTGAGTGTTTTGTAGTGTTTTACTATATTTTTCCTATTTTTTAGCGGTTCCCGTCGGTTCCCAGGAACCGCAGTCTCCCTCTCTTTCCACGGTTCCTTGCGCTTCCTGTCAGTTATTTTGAAGTAAAATATATCGTGTCTTTGGTGTATTCGATGGTACTTAAGTTTATTTAACGGCTCCTGTTTTTACAGTGAGAACCATAATTTTTCCTTATTTTAGTTACTTTTTACCTCAGAAAGTCGTGGTTCTTTACTGTGAGGGAACCAACCATTAAACTCTTTGAATCCCATTTGGAACCATTTATTTCTGTCTTTTCTGACAAATTGGCATGTCAGAAAGACTCAACAAAATGACTGGACCTACAGGTTTTAAAAATTGTTTAAAGTGTCATAAAACTGTGGCTAAAACAGACAGCCATGACTTGTGTTTACAGTGCTGAGGGCCAGATCATTACTGTGTTCTAAATTTTGTTCAAAAACATTAAGAAATACAGCCAAGTTGATCTGGCCCAGTAGTGCAAAGGGCTGAGGCGCTGGCACCTTACCTCTTCTATGCTACGCTGGTGACCTGGGTTTGGGAACCTTGGGTCACTGGGTTGCCAGCTTTGGGGGGAGGGCTGGAGCAGGATTGAGCCATGGCTCTCCCCTCCAAAGGTGTGGATGCCCACCCATCCGTAGTCCTGCTCCCACCGGATGGCGGTCCGGTGGGCACATAGGAGGTAACAGGTGGCGACAAAAGTCAGGAGAGTGGCGGAAGGAGCTACTGGATCTTGGCATGTACATGTGTCTCTACACATGTACATGCATGTGTACGCCATGGCCCTGGGGGGGGACAGTAGGGAGTAAAAGAAAGAAAAAATTGTATATAAAAAAAAAAAGGAGAGAGCCAAGAGTTTGGAAATTATGGCTTCTCAGGCTGCTTCACTCTCTGCCAAAATTCCTAAAGAGAGGGGTCATCTTCCTAGGCTAAAGTTAAGGGCAAGTCCCTCAGAGACTCCTCTGAGAATAAGTCTGACAAGCACAGTAATAATAATAAAATGTTGACCAGCTAAAAAAGAGACAAGGGGAACAGGCCACTGATAAAGTGCCTGCTAAAAAGAAATTAAAAGAAAAGCATACCACTGCCCCTCCCATGTCAAGGCAAGGGGAGATGCCAGTGGCACAAAAGCATAGAGAAAAAGGAAAAGAAGAAGAAAGTCAGTCACTTAAAGAAAAAGAGAAAGTCTCTGACTTGGAAAAAGATTTACCCCTGTGGAAGAAATGGCCAAGGCTTGGCACCTTTATCAGACTACTGAGAGTGTGGGCAATATTTTCACTGCCCCACCTACTCTTGTACATCATAGCACTTCTGTCCCATCTTTTGGCATAGATTATTACTATGGCTTGGGAGATGGGGATAATGATGACAATGAGTCAGAAGGACAACCCCTGGAACCTGATGTTTCACCAGACCAGGGGTTTGGTACTTCTCCAAATGGCCAGGAGGATTTTTCCTCCCTAGTAACTTTTTTACAGCACATGGTAGATACTCTGGATCTCCCTACTCAGGAGACCACAGAGGATGAAGAGGAGGATGAAGACTACAGGGAAATGATGGGTCTTCCACCTCCAAAAAAGATTGTACTACCTATTTACAAATTGTTAAGTAAACTACAATGAAGCTACTTCAAACTTTTACTTCCTTGCTTGGAGTAGATACAAAGATTGGCAGAAAATATCAGCCAGCTAGAAATTATGCTGACTTTCTGTATGTTCACCCCAATCATGAAGGGGTTGTGCAGGCTGTGGTATGTGACAAGGCTAAAGTTCCACAATCCTCCCAGCCTCCTGAGAAAGAGTTCAGAAAAGTGGACTTTATGGCAAAGAAATCTTACACCACAGCTTCCTTACTTTTCTGCCTTTCTACTTACTTGGCATACCCTGCCAAGTATCAGAAGGTTTTATGGAATTCGGTGCTGGCCATCTTGAACCAGAAATCAGATAAGATGGTACAAGACATTGCTGAAACTGTGAAAACTGGATTAGAAGTCACTAAGTACCAGTTTCACATGGCTGTGGACAATAATGATGTAGCCACCAGAGTCATGGTTCAAGCTATTTTACTCAGACGTATGGCCTGGTTATGGACCACAAACTTAACACAGGACACCCAGTCCAAAGCTATGGACTTTCCTTGTGAAAATAATTCCCTTTTTGGGGATAAAACTGAGGCATATATGAAAAAGGTGGAGGAATATAAAATTACCTGTGAGAGCGATACTTCAAAGGAAAAAGCCTCTACATCCCAAAAGACCCACTATAGAGGGAACAGAGGCAGATGATTCTATCCTATGGCATATGTCCCTATGCCAAAGCCCATGGATTACTCCCAATTGAGAGGTTTTTAACAGAGGAAGAGGTAGGAGGGGCAAGAGAAGAGCTGCCTCTGCTCCTGCATCTGCTACTCAGCCAAAGCCCTGACTCCAGCAACCAGGTCACTTCCTCAGGCCCAGTAGGGGACAGACTCTCCCACTACCTCCAAAATTGGAACCACATCACCACAGACAAGTGGGTCATTGAGGTAGTGGAAAAGGGCCTATCTCTTCAGTTCAAAACATTTCCAACTCTCAGAGATCCCTTTTTACCAAAATCCCTAACTCCATGTGCCAGCCTGTCAGTGCAGTGGTTGGATTTCTGCTTGTGATGCTGGCGACCCGGGTTCGGGAATGGACCCAGGTCATCAGAGGGCCAGCCAGGGGAAGAAGGATGGAGCATCCTGAGAACTGCTGTCCTTCTGCAGGGGAGGGAGGGGAAGAGTGTTTGATGCTTGGCGGACCCCTGGCAGAGGCCAGGGGTACCACAGCAACTGATGCCAGCATGCTCAGGGGGAACGGGATGGATGCTGGACGTCATTGCATGTCCCCACCTCCAGTGCAGCAAAAAAACAACTTAAATGCTGGCCCCCAGCATGGCAGCCCATTCTGTTCTGCCACCCAACATTTCTGATGCCTGCCGGGGGGGTCCCATTCTCGTGGCCCCAACCTGGGGGGTAATCTGGGGCTTGCCCACAATGTTCATTAGGGAGTGGGAAGCCCCCTTGGTGGCCCCACCCAGGGGGGTAAGCCTGGGCATGGGGGTGGCGGACGGACAGGGCCTAATTAGAGGGGAGGCTGGACCAAAAAATCGGAAATTAAAAAAAAAAATCCCTAACTCCAACAGAAAGACTCCTGTTGGAGCTGGAGATAAAGAATTTACTATCATCATCATCATCAAATCTTTATTTATTCAGGCGAACATCATTGAGCAAGGCTCATTTACAAGATGGACCTGATAAGGTCAAGGTTCAATAGTTGATACACAACAGATACATCATACACTTATATAAAACAGTTATACATACAGGGGAAAATAACGTTTATAAACACAGTGATGTACAGTAAATTCACATGATAAAAAACGGTTACAGGAAAGTTAAGCTAATATTTACAGTATGTACAGTATATACATATCCCAGTGGGGGGCATGGCAGACACTCAACATAATGTAATACTAGGATGGTGAAGGTGTTACTGGGTGCCATAAGATGGGGTGTCTGCCTGGAAGGAATATGCTATATATAGTTTGGAAGGGAGATTTGTGAGATGACAATGCTAGCTCTAGTGGTAGCAATTGCATTTCTCTTTGAAGAAGACTGTACAATGCTGTTTAAAGGATGCAAATGGAATGATATTGGACAGTTTTAGGGATTTTTGTAGGGTGTTCCATGCTATAGCTAGAGAATAGCTGATTGCTGCCTCCCTAGCCTGGTGTTGAATTTGGGCAATTTGAACAGGATGATGTTGTTGCTTCTTAGGGCATAGGAGCTAGGAGAGGTCTGGGTGAAGCAGTCAGGATATAGTTTGGAAGTTTTTGACAACGCTCTGTAAATCCATAGTGCTGCATTTCTGTTCCTTCTGAGGTGAAGGAAACCACCCAACTGCAGCATAAAGAGAGCAATGATGAGTATTAGATGGCAGATCTGTAATGAACCTTATTGCTCTATGATATAAGGTATCCAACTTGTGATGGTAGGAGATGGGGCAGTGACTATAAAGGAAGTCTGCATAGTCAACAACTGATAGAAAATGGCCTGGACTAACCTCATCTTTGAGTCTCTGTTTAGGAAGGGTTTTAATCTATAGAAGGCCAAGCCTTTGGCGAGCTTTTTAACAGTTCTTCTAAATGATGAGTGAAGTCAAGTCTGTTGTCAATCCACACACCTAGGTATTTGAAGTTTTCACATACTCCAGATTTTCTCCAAGTATAGTGCATAGCTAGGGAGAGAATGATTGGAGAGGATGTGCTAGTGGAGCTTTGATTTGTGAACATTATTGCTTTAGTTTTCTTTGCATTTAACAGAAGCTTTTTCTCGGTAGCTGATATTGTAGCAAAGAGAATTCTGTTTGTAGGATTTCACGAGCTGCGGAATTGAAGGGTTGCTGACATACAGAACAGTGTCATCAGCAAAGAGGTGTACAGAGGAATTGGTAAGGTTGAATCAGTGTTATTTATATAAATGGCAAAAGGATAGGACCAGAATAGAACCTTGGGAGACTCCTCTTGACAGTGGTTTTAATGGGGATAGGTCACCTTCAGCTTTTACCTGCTGTGACCTACCGGTGAGATAGCATCTGAACCACTTAAGGGAGGATGGATCTAGGCCAATGGAGTACAGGGATGAAAGTAGTAGCTCATGGTCCACAGTATCGAATGCTTTGCTCAGGTCCAGGAATACTGCACAGACATTATTCTTTTTATCTAATTCGGATTGCCAGTCATTTGTGACCTTGGCTAGTGCAGTGATAGTGCTATGTTCTATCAGCAAGATCTTGCTCTATCAGCAAGAGTAATGGAGAGAGTTCCTTCTTCCCAGATGGGAAGAGGCCTTTACTCCAGATATTTTGTCACAGAAAAGAAAAATGGTGAGTGGCAACCTATTCTCGACCTCAGGTACTTAAACAGGCACTTACTGAAACCAAAATTCAAAATGGTCACTCTCACTATGGAGATTCATTCTCTGCAGCAGGGGGACTGGCTAGCCTCCCTGGACTTAATTATAGAATCATAGAATCACAGAATCATTACAAGTTCAAATAGACCAAGCTCCTTTGTAGAACTTGCCACCATGGATATTTCAATGGTGGTAATAAAAATGCTCATCTACCATAAACTCATCTAGTCTTTTTTTAAATATCTCCATATCACCACTTTCAATTATATAACTAGATAATGTATTCCATACAGTAATAACCCTCTGAGTAAACCAATGATTCCTTTTTGTAGTTTTATTAACTTCACCCTTGAATTTATATTTATGTGACCTAGTATTTCAATCATTTTTATTTTGTTTTTGAAGTCCTAATGTGTATTGAAGGACTTCATTAAAACAAGCTTTGTATACCAGACAAAGATCATCTCTAATTCTTCTATAATCAATGGAGTAACGATTCAGTGTATGCAGTCTTTCACCATATGGCTTATATTTCATATTTTCAATTTGTTTTGTGATCTTTCTTTGAACTTTCTCAATTTTATGTTTCCCCTCAACAGTGTACGGTGCACAAAACTGGGTACAGTATTCCAAGTGAGGTCTAATCAGGGACGTATACAATGGCACAATCACCTCAGCACTCTGACTCTTAATATTTCTCTTTATACAGTGATAAATACCATAACACTTCTTAATTATTGTATTTCTATGTTTATCAAACTTAAGGTCTGGTGTAATGTAGACTCCAAGATCTTTTTATTTGTCAGTTTCATTTAGTTTGATACCATTTAGAGAAAAAGGTATAGAAATAAGGGAGGGTAAGACTACAGTCCTAAATTTTAACAAAGCGGATTTTACCATCATGAGGGGAAGCTATGGCACCTTGGAAGTGGGAAAAGGAATTTGAAGGACTTTCTATAGATGATATGTGGGAGCTATTTGTAAAGAGGCTGAGATCAGCAATAGAAATAGGTATACCTAAATATATAAAATATGAACATACAAAGAGTGCTCCAAAATGGTTATAACCAAAAATAAAGAAATTAATAAACAAAAAGTATAAACTGTGTAAAAATACTAAAAATCATAACAATATGCAGGCTTTAAATAAATATAGAAATATAGTTAAAAAAGTCAAATGTGAAATTAAAAGGGCCAAAAAGGAATATGAATACAAACTTGCAACACAAGTTAAAGGAAAATGTAAGGCTTTTTATTCATATATAAATAATAAACAAAAAATAATAACACCATTGGACCTTTTAAGAATGTACAAGGGGATATATTAAATAATAAAGAAGCTGCAGAAACCCAAAATAAATACTTTTGTTCAGTTTTTAACCCAGCTACTTCAGATAAGAAAGAAAATAAATTTGAATCTATACCTGGACATATACAGATTACAGTGAAAAGTGTACTTGATAAACTAAAAACGACAAATAGAAATAAATCACAAGGCCCTGACGAAATTCATCCAAGGATATTGTATGAATTGGCAGAACAATTAGCTTCTCCACTAACTTACATTTTTCAAACTTCTATAGATTTGGGACATGTTCCACAAGGGTGGAAGGAGGCATTAGTGATACCTGTATTTAAAAAGGGATCAAAAACTGATCTACAGAATTATAGGTCAGTCAGCCTAACATCAGTTTTGGAAAAAATAATGGAGTCAATATTAAAAGATTATATAATGGATTTTCTAGATACTAGAAAAAATGCAGGATCCAGTACAGCATGGTTTTAGGAAAAATAGATCCTGCCAAATTTGTTAGTGTTCTATGAGAAAGTGGGAAAGGCATTGGATGAGGGAAATAGTGTGGATGTTGTCTTCTTGGATTTTTCCAAGGCTTTTGATAAACTCCCACATCAGGAACTAATAAACACACTTAAAGATTATAATTTCAACAATAATATAGTAAATTGGATTGATGCATGGCTGAAGGAGAGAAGACAGAGAGTGGTAATTAAAGGAGATACATCTAGCTGGGAGGCAGTGACTAGCGGAGTTCCTCATGGATCAATTTTGGGCCCCTGTCTCTTTAACATCTATATAACTTCATTAACTGTACAAAATGAAAATATATGGGTAACGAAATTTGCAGATGACTGCAGAATTGGAACCATAGTAAATAATCAAAAGAATACAAATGATCTGCAGGATGCCCTAAATACTATACAAAAGTGGACAAAAGTAAATAAATTAGAATTAAATAGAAACAAGTGTACTGTTATGCATTTGGGAAAGAGAAATAACTCATCTTATAACACCACTGAACTAAGAAAAACAACAGAGGAAGGAGACTTAGGGATTATAATTACTTCATATCTAAAATTTAGTTCTCATTGCGATAAAATAGTGAAGAAAAACAATCAGATATTGAATTGCATATTGAGGCATATTGCCAGTAGAGATAGACAAGTGATTATGCCCCTCTATAGTGCCCTGGTGAGACCCAACCTGGAGTATTGTGCTCAGGTATGGGCTCCATATAAAAAAGGGGATGTTCATAGCTTGGAGTGTATTCAGAGAAGGGCTACTAGATCCATCAAAGGGTTGGGAGACATGTCATATTCTGAAAGGTTAAAGGAGCTAAACTTGTTTACTCTGCAGCATAGAAGAACTAGGGGAGATTATTTTGTGTTATTTGAGTGCTTACAAGATGATGCTCTATTAGCGGACCTAGGGTTGATCCCCAAAAAATCTAAATATGAACCTAGGGGGCATCCGTTTCAATTAACAGTACAAAAATGGCATACTCTTCCGAGAAAGCATTGGTTTAGCCAGAGAGTGGTTTCTGGCTGGAACTCTTTACCGGCAGAAGTGATAGCCAGTACTAATATGGATATTTTTAAATATAGATTAGACAAGTATCTTCTTGGTAAATAAAAGACAAGATAGATTAATGTTCAATACATAAAATAATGACGAGCTCTATGGACGCAAGTCTAACTAGCTTGAAATTACCTATGAACCTATGATTTATTTAATATTCATAACAAGGATTGTTTTTGACAAAATGCATTATTTTACATTTTGCCTCGTTAAATACCAATTTGTGCTTAGAAGCCCAGGTTGCCAAATGATTAAAGGATGCTCATTTCCACATTCCAATAAGGCAGTCCCACAGGAAGTTTCTAAGGTTCAGGCTGCCATCAGGACATTACCAGTCTGCAGTCATGCCTTTTGGCCTAACATCAGCCCCAAGAGTATTCACCAAGTGCCTAGCTGTTGTGGCGGCTTATCTCAGAAAACAGGGCATTGCAGTCTACTCATACTTGGCTGGGTCTGGCTTCTAGTGGGCCAGACCCATCATCAAGTCAGAGAGGCTCTCAGTTACACAAAGAAAACTCTGCAATCGCTATGCTTCCTCATCAATGAGAAGAAATCCCACTTACAGCCCAGTCAGCTCCTCACCTTTACAGGAGGAGAACTGGATGCACGACAGAACAGGGCCTTTCTTCTGACAGACAGGATCCAAAATTTCCTGTCAGTGGTAAATTCTTATGCCCTGGGCCAGCCCAGGCCAGCCAGACACTTTCTAAAGCTCCTGGGAAATATGGCCTCCATGACAGGAGTCGTCCCAGGTGTCAGTTTCCAAATGAGGGACATACAGTACCGTCTAGGGGCACATTGGTCCCAAAAAAGACATTCTTTGTCCAAGCTGGTTCCAGTCACAAAAAACTTACTCTGAGCTTTGGACTGGTGGAAGGAAACTGTCAACTTGTTGGTGGGAATTCCTTTCTAGCTCTCTACTCCTACAAAAATCATTACTACAGATGCCTCCCTGCTGGGATGGAGAGCTCATCTAGACAGCCACTCTATAAGTGGTACTTGGACTCCCAGGGAATCTGCAAGCAACATCAACCTGCTGGAGCTCAGAGCCATCTATGCTGCCCTAAAGACCTTTGCGCACCAGGTCAAAGGCCATTCAGTGCAAATCAGGACAGACAACACCACTACTATGTTCTACATAAACGAGCAGGGTGGCACAAAGTCCACTGTTCTTTGTACAGAGGCAATGAGAATTTGGTCTCTGGTTTACTCTCTCAAGGTGAGCCTCTCAGCCTTACACCTTCCAGGCAAGGACAATACCCTGATGGATGCCCTGAGCCATATCAGCCAAGGGCACAATGAATGGACTCTGAACAAACAAGTCCTTGCCACAGTCTTCAGGAGGTGGGGCACACCAGAAATAGATCTGTTTGCCTCTCACCTCCACCATCAACTTCCTCTGTACTGCTGCAGGCCCCCAGCACTAGGGACTCTCCCAGCAGATGCTTTAACTCTGGACTGGGCAGGCAAGTTTCTTTATGCCTTCCCTCCATTTCCTCTGATTCACAGAGTGCTGCTGAAGCTGAGGGCCCAATCATCAATGATTATCCTGGTGGCACCGGATTGGCCAAGGCAATCTTTGTATCCTCTCCTGTCCTGATAATCCTGTTGTACAGCAGGTCGATTCAGCTTCCTCTCAGTCACTCTCTCCTGACTCTACCCCAGTTAGGAGTGACCTATCTGAATCTGCATTCCCTTCACCTCAAAGCTTGGCTCATGAGGAGTTAGAGTATCCAGATACTCCGTATTCAGAACAGGTCCTTAAAATCCTGAGGATGTCCAAAAAACTCAGTACCAAGAAAATCGATGCAGCTAAATGGAAAAGATTTTCTCTCTGGTGCAAGAGGAAACATATAAATCCTCTCAAACCCTCAGTGCCTAGTCTTTTGGATTATTTAGTCTATTTATAGACCTCAAGCCTAAAGGCCTCATCCTTAAAACTTCACCTAGCTGCAATCTCTGCTTACCTCTCCATAGGTAAGGACAAGTCAATCATTGCACTGCCTGTTTTCAAAAGGTTTTTCAAAGGCCTACTCCATCTTCAGCCCCCAATTAGGGAACCAGTTCCCCCTTGGAGCCTTAATCTGTGCATTGCTAAGCTCATGGAGCCACCTTTCGAGACCATGGATATGGCACACTTAAAGTATGTTTCCTGTAAAACAGTCTTTCTAGTTGCCATCACCACTGCAAGAAGAATCTCAGAGTTGCAGGCAATATGTACTGAGCCAAACTACTTAATCCCTCGCAGGGATGAGGTAAAGCTCAGAACTAAGAGGAAATTCCTGCGTAAGGTGGTCTCTGAATCTCACCTTAACCGGACCATTACCCTTCCTTATTCATTACTGAAAAATCCACTCCTGGAGAACAGAGACTCCATAGTTTGGATGTGAAAAGAGTCATCTCTTACTATCTGGAACACCTCAAACAGTTTAGGGGTTCCACTACCCAGCTTTTCCCCACCTATGAGGAGGTAGGTAGAGGAAGGCTGGCCACTAAGAGAACTGTCTCTTGTTGGATAGTCTCTTATATTCAGTTTTGTTATAACAAGGCTGGTAAACAGCCCCCTGAAGGCCTCAGGGGCACTGCTGCCACAGTGGCAGCTGCTAGGGATATTCCTTTACTTGTTGTCTGCAAAGCAGCCACATGGAAGACTGTACACACATTCACAAAGCATTATTGCCTGGATATACAGTCTAGATTGGATGCCAAATTCGTCATGGCGGTCCTGCAGAGCTTCTTCCCTAAGTAGGTTCTGTACCTGCCTCCCAACTACACTGCTTTGTAGTCTGCATACTGTTACTGATGCTAAAGGACCCCTGGGGTGAGAAGAAAAAAATACTCACCATAGAAATATTGTTTCTTCCAAGGTGTCCTTTAGCATTAGTAGGCTCCCACCCTTCCTCCCCAAGAAACCTGACTGAAGAGGACTCTGCTGCCTCATTATTGCCAAATTTGTTTCTGAACTTTTGAATTGTATTTAAAGCAAAGTTCACATGTTTTTTCAATTTTTCTCTGTTTATGCTGTTGCGTGATTTTTAAATCCTGTTGGTTCACATTTAACATGGGCATGTTCCCACTCTAGCTTCGAAAAAATTCTGGTGCCCTCTGGGCAAGCTCCTCTCAGCACACCCTCAAGCTCTCTTCTGATTGGCTAATTAATGTATTCATTAGCATAAACTCCACCTCTGAGACAGCTCAACATAGCTTACTGCATACTATTACTGATGCTAAAGGACACAATGGAAGAAACAATATTACTACAATGAGTAATTTTTTCTTCCCTACCTAGCCCTCACCCTCCCCATTAACTGGTATTCCCACAGTGCAGGGTCAGTCCAGATCCTGTACACCTCCCCCTTAAGAAACAGTTATGACTGAATTGCCACTGCTGTACGACACGGATACACTTGACCTGAAGCAACCCTCTTTCTTGAAAGCATTTCTTATTTTTTTTTGCACCATTGTTTAATTCCCTTCCCCCTCTTTTTTTTTTTTTTTGTCCCTTCTTCCTTCACCAGCTCTTCGATCCATCATGGCTTTATGCCATTATTGTGTTGCAAACCTTAAATACATGTAGGTACATAAAGATCAATATTTTCAGAAAAGAAAAAGGAAAAGAGGAAAAAAAGAATAAAACAGCATAGATATACATAGTACAAAGTGTAGGTGCATCATCAATAATTTTAATTGCCTTGCCTATTATGTCCTATTGGGAGTTCTCTGGGCCATACTAAAAAGGGTACTTCTTTAAATCAAAAAAGAGAGCTTAGTGCCACATTTATCAGTTTCAATCACTACCTCATTACTGTGTTCTGCTTCTTCCCCCCCCCCCATGCCACCTATTCTAGTATGTTGAATCAAGTCTTCTTGTCCTGTGGGTTGCTTGTATTTTTAAGCTTTTGCTTGGAGAGGGGGATATTGCTGTCCAGAGTACTCCATTCCATGCCAATGGTTTATTTCTTTACTCAAGAAAATACAAAAGCAAGATAAGAAATCAAAGAGTTTCTGTGGGGTTTGTTTTTTTTGAAGATTTTTCCATTCCTCCCATTCATTTTCTGTCCTCCAGTACATATGAAAAGGATGTATAAATATTGTACATATCATGAAAGTAAATCATGACTTAGTGAGTATAGATATGTAGATTATACTTTGAAAATTTATTTGAAGCTGTATTCATTTAATGCCATTACTTCATGTACACGTTGATTGTTCTGCACGGATAAGATTAAGTATATACTTATCATTTTTTTCCCCTCTTGCTTGTCCAATTCATTAATTTTTTTTGGTCATAATATAACAATTTTCAGTTATCTTATAGGTTCTCTGTCTGAATTGTTATTTGAGTTTGTCTCAGTGGTATGAGTCGAAGCTTGTGGTGTCTTGGCATTAGCGTTGATGTTGAAGCTGTATTCTCTATTAGCTTGTGAGTGTTGTGGGTTCTCATAGGCCGTCTTAAAAGGCTCCATCGCTTTGTTGGGATCCTGGAAGGTGTGTAATCTACCATTTGTTACAAAGTGGATTTTAGCTAGGTATAGCATAAAAAACCTAATCCCTTTGTTATATAGCAACTGTTTATGCAGGTTGTAGAGTTTTCTTTTGTTTGTGGTATCCAGAGAAAGGTCAGGATAAGTATTAAAATTAATGTTTTCATAACTTAAACCTTTTGAAATGCTGGCCTTTTGTAGGATAGCTTCACGGTCTTCATATCTGTGTGGCTTAATAAAGACTGTTTGTGGGTAGTTTGAATTACCAGCAAATCTAGCCCCCTCACCCCGATGAGCTCTGTCTAAAATGATTTTCTTTTGCCGAAATTTCCTATTTAATGCCTCTGTAATCAATTTCTCAAAATAGGGTAATAGGTCACCAGTGCCCTCTGTCCCCTCCAGAATTTTGCACAGTCTAACATTGCAACATCTGGCCCTATCCTCATGCTCTGCCATTTTTTCTTGTAATGACTGCAATTGTCTCTCTAGTTGTCTTATTTTATTTGGTATAGGGTGAGTTGTATCTTCCATTTTGGACATGCGTGATTCAAGCTCATCTGTCCAGAGAGTTAAATTTTCCAGTTTATTATTAATCTCTCCTAATGAGCCAGTTACTGTTGCAAGTGCGTTTTTTATTTCACCTAGTGCCTGCCACGTTTTATCTCTCATAGTGTTAACCGCAGCTATGATGTTTTCTTTTTTCTCTTTATCTGTTGAATTGTGCTGTTCATTTGAATTTGTGAAGGATTTTGAGTTTGTTTGCACTGCTCTGTCTATGATGTCAGTAGAATTTTCTCTTGCATTATTTGTGATGTTGTTATAAGCCCCTTGGGAACTTATCTGATCTGTACTGGTTGAAACGGATGTTATATTTAATAACCCATTTATTTCTTGTTCTTGTTCCAAATCAATCTGCGCCTTTTCTGTGAAAGTACTTGTCCCTGCCATTTTCTTTGTTTGAAATATAGTACCCTCTGTTTCTGATTGGCAATCACCTGTTTTCGTTTCTATTCCTATTAATCCTGTATTTGTGCCGGCCTGGTGGCACTGAGGGTTGAGATGCTGGATGCCACACCTCATGCCACGCCGGCGACCCAGGTTTGGAAGCAGGCTGGGAGTCGCAGGGGGAGTTGGCCTTGAGGAAGAGATCGAGGCGTCGGACTCTCTGTCTCTCTTCCCAGTGGAAGGTGTGGGAGACGCTCGCTCATGGACTGACCTCTGGCAGTGGCTGAAGGTTCACCGACTGAGCAGCGCGGTGAATGCCAGGGGTAGGCAGAGCTACGGCACTACGTTGCCTCACTGGCCATGCTCCGGGGGGATGGGAAAAAGAAAGAAATATCCCAATCCTGGGGATAGATGAAGGCGCCTCGACCTTCACAGCCCACACTCCCAACTCCGGGCCATCTCCTCACTGCTGCCAGGCTCATGTGTGCTGGGCACTTTGCCCTATAAGATAGAGTGCCCTGAGTGGATAGGGCTGTCGTACCTCCGGAGGGTTCAGACCCAGAGGTGGTGCTTGGTGGCACAAGGGGGGAAAGGAGTGGTCACGGTGGGAGGTAGAGGCTGGGAGCCCCAAGATTGCTGGAAGGAGTTCTCCAGGGTTGGAGATAAACAAAGTCTAAAAAAAAAAAAATACTGTATTTGACTGAGGAACCTCATTCCCTTGTTGTGCGGTCTTCTGATCCACTTTCAGGATCACACCCCTTTGTTTCACTTCACCTTTGTCAGCTTTTTGTTCAAAATCAAAGTATGCCGAAATGTTACCTTTGTTTTGTTGTGCCTGTAGTGTAGGCGATACTGGAAGTGGGAACTGGGGAGAATGGAGGATGCATTACCTTTCATAAAGCTGTAAGATCCGGTAAACTGGGTGAAAGTCATTTAACTTGTGATCTGGTCACTCATGTTGAGCAGGAGTCCTTAGTCTTTCTTTTGTCTGCGAAGTATGATTCCGTAAGGTCCTTTGCCTGTCTTACATTTTTCGACATATCTTATAGGCTGACAAATCTTAGCATGAAACCTTGCAATTCTCTGCAGACAGGGTAAGCAAAAGAGAAGGATATTAAATGAACTGTTATCATTCAAGCAACAAAGAATTGCTGACGTGCTTCAGCCAGGTGTGCCGGCGTTTGTTTCACCCGGCCATCTTGGAAGCCCGATGTCAGACATTCGGATGTTCCTCACAGGTGCTCTGCCCACTGACAAAATGTTTTCTGTATGCATTTCCTCCTCTTCCACTAATTCAGAGGGTGCTGCTCAGACTGGAGGTGCATGGTGGCAAGAGGATTCTCACTGCCCCGTACTGGCCTTGACAGATCTGGTTTCCGTTGATCAACAAGTTGCCAGAGGCTCCACTGAAGCAACTGCCTCTATGAATGGACCTCCTGACACAGGAACTCCTGGTCCATCCCAGCCTGCACTCCCTTCATCTCCATGCCTGGCTCCTGAGGAGATAAAAGTGGGCAGGTTTAAAGATTCCCAGAGAATCTTACAGATCCTCTTGGCAGCACATAAGCCCTCTACCAGAAAAGACTTACACTGCTAAATGGAAACGTTTTTCAGAATGGTGTACTAAGATCTACCTAGATCCATATCTGTGTCCTCTGGATAAAGTGTTGGAATATCTGTTAGACCTTTTAGATGCGGGACTACAATACCCAACTGTAAAGGTACACCTCTGTTTGCTATCTGCCTACCATGAGCCAGTCCAGAACATGTCTCGGCTCAGTTACAGCTGTTCAAAAGATTTCTCAAAGGCATTCTTCACACAAGACCCCCGGTTAGAAAACCGGTAGCCACCTGGGATATTGATTTCATACTAGACATGGTCACTTGTAAATCCTTTGAGCCTCTAGCTACATGTGATTTGAAGTTTCTGACCTGGAAGACCACCTTTCTAGTGGCCATCACTTCTGCTTGCAGGGTCTCTGAAATACATGCCTTGGACACAGACCTCCCATATAAAGTCTTTTATAAAGACAAGGTGGCCCTCTGCGTGATGCTCTGCCATCTGCTTATGGTTATTGTATAATATTTGTATTATAAATCAATGGTCTGTGTATGAAGTTGTCTCACACAAATTAGCAGTTTAGCTTTTAACCTTCAAGGTGTCAGTGAGGATGTCATTGAACTGACCAGGGAAAAACTTAATTAATGCTTTCCTTCCAGAGGGATAGTTTATGGCCCCTTATCAACTGTTGCTGCTTTGATGTTGGTTCCTGAATATGAAGTTTATGACACCAGGAAAGGATGTGATTTGGCTGATTTCCCTTGGCTTTCTCACACCTTAGTGAAAGATTTTAGGGCTGTAAAACCTCAAAGAGAAATGTTTGATTAAAGACTATCATATGTAGGAAATGGCTTTTTTTCTGATGTTCACATTAATTAAAATACCTCCTTGTAGAAATTATGTTAGAATGAACTCTAAGGGAGGATCTAGTTGACTCACCAAAAGGGGGTTGGGAGAGATAGAGTTAAAATGAAGCATTGATACTGGGAAATGGGTGATACATGATTCTAGACTCTGAGAGAGATAGTTCTGTGACTTGGAAAGCACTTAGAAAGGTAACAGTTAGAGAATAATTAAGTGTTTGTGGTAGGAGTTTGTATTCTGTAACTTTCCCTTTTTTATTTGTAGATGACTGTGAGATTTGTGATATAATTTGTTCTGTATTTTATTTCACCTGTTTTACCATTTTTCTAGTAAACAACATTTTCTTTAAAATACTGCCTGTGCTCTTCTGTTATTGTACATGTAATTGCTGAACCTGTATTTAAGGCTGACAGCTGATAAGGGCTTGATTGTGTAACTGAGCTTGCTTAAAAGGTAAGAAATACCTAGGTCTCATATAGAGTTCTAAAGGTACATTTTGGAAAACCTGGCTGAGTGTTCCTGGGCAAAGGATTGTATCGCATCCCCTGAAGAGGGTACATATTTGAGTCTGTTAATTGGGTATGCTAGCATAAGGTTCACGGTTTGAATCCCTCCAGACCTTGAAGATAATAGGTGATTCAGACCCAAAGCAGATAGGAGGGTTACCCTGTCTGTTACCTGTTCACACTATTGCACTCTAAGGTTGGCACTGTGGGAGCAGAGGGACTGATCTGTGGAGTGCATTTGTAACACTCTGTACTCACCCAAAGTTCCTATCCAAAGTGGTTTTGGATTTCCACTCAACCAGCTCTTGGTTCTTCCCACTTACTTCTGTCTTTTTTTTTTTTTTACTTTCTGTTTTTGTCCCCTATTTTCACCTCACCAGCTGACCAGGATCTTCCACCTGATGAAGCCTTCTACCACCACATGACATCCCCCTCAATGATCCAACCCAACACCAGTCTTTGCTCAACAACCTTCTGGGTACCCTGACCGTAGCCCATGGCTCATCCCCCATGGGCAGGACCCTCCATTCCCCTCAAGCTGGGAGGAACATACTTCACTCAACAGTCAGGGCCCATGAGGTGGGTCCGGCAAGGTGTGGGAGGAGTCAAGGAGACCTAGCTGTGGTGTGGGAGGGGCAGGCAGCTTCATCTGCCTGGTGCTGCTGGGAGCTTTATTCTCTACTAGACCCTACCCTCATCCCACCCCAGGGTGTGGTACTGAGAGGTAGCCTTGGCAAAATGCCTATCGGAGCTGTTGGAAGGGTGGATGAGTCCTGCCCAACCTTTGGTGCTGTCCTGCTGGCCCCATGCTGGGCATATGATTCCTTCAAGACACCTGCCAGGTGAGTGGGTATGCGCTGATGTAAGACCACCTCAAAGGGACCACTTGTTCCTTCCTGCATGACAACCCCCTACCCCTGGGTCACCAGGAGGCAGTTGTGCAATGAAATGAGTTGCCCTCCCTTCTCAAGGTGGGAGGCATCCAATGGATGTCTGAACCCTGCCACACCAGTCGACACTAGACGTTCCGGGCTTGGGGTGTGAACCTGGGTCATCTGGATGGCAAGCAGTAGCTCTACCACTGAGCTAACCAGCCAGCTGCCCACTTACTTCTCTAACTTCCAGAATGATGGAGAACACACCCATCATTCCCTGGATGTTAAAAAGGCTCTACGATTCTACTTAGATAGAACTGGGAATATCCGTCAAGACAAGCAACTCTTTGTGTCTTGTCAGCCAGTAACCATCAAATGCATCTCTGCTTAGATAGTGGCATGACTTTACCATTGCTACTGTATGGCCCAGGTCAACTTGGAATGCCAGGTGCGTGCCCACTCTACTAGAGCAGTTGCTGCATCCCTGGCAGAGATCTGCTCTGGCCTCTTTGCTGATATTTGCAAAGCAGCTACTCAGAGTTAAGTGCATACTTTTGTAAAGCACTACACTCTGGATGTCCATGCCAGACAGCATGCTTTCTTTGGCAGGACAATCCTTAATGGACTTCTGTCCTGACTGAGCTCCTACCACCCTGCTCAGGGGATTTGGTTTTAGCTTGGTACTCTAACCCAGCAGTATGAATAAATAGTGAAGAGTTTTAGTCCCGAAAGATATGAAAATGACGTACTCACCATAATTCTTGATCTTCTTGGGCAAGTCTTCACTATTTATTCATATGCCCAACCCACCATCCCCCAAGCTCACTCAATCTGTTTCTGGTCTTCACTCCCTCATTTGGTTTGGGTTGTGAAGACATTGTTTAAATTGAACCTTCTGGTATGGGTCAGTTGGGCTATCTTATGTCCTTGTTAAGTGTTTCTTTGGTTATATTTCACTGCATCTCCTCAGTAAAAAAGGTACTGAGGTGATTGGAGGGTCAACGCTGAGGTAGCCTACACAGGTGCAAGCCAGTCTTGTGGTGTCATGCATGTATGGTCCTACCTCACTGCCATCCCTCCTGAAGATTTCTGGCTCCCAGGGGGTCCCAGCACCTCCGTCTTGTAACCCAGCAGTATGAATAAATGGTGAAGACTTGTCAAAGAAGGTCAAGAATTATGGTAGGTATGTAATTTTCATTTTCTGCTCGCTAGATCCAAGGCCTGGAATTTTCTGGTGAGACACGTTGTCCCTCTCCTGTAGTGAAGGTTCCTTTATATACCTTCCCTCCATTTCCTCTGATTCAGAGGGTACTAATCAAGCTGCAGATGGAGGGAGCCAGCATAACCTCCCCTTGGAGGTACGGGAGGCTGAGTCCGTCACCAGCTTCCGGACAAAGCTTAAGGGACACCTGCTTGACAGGAGCACATGTCTTTGCTACAGGACCTGACCACGTACAGCCACCCTGGTAGCTCAATAGACCCTACCATGCTTCGCCATCCTGGCAGCATAACGGACCTCCCCCTAAAGATGGGGTGCACTTATGTCCCAACTTATTCCCCTTCCAATATGCCCACAAAGAAGCTAACCCTAGGTCTTTAGCTACTGCTCACTTTACCAGAGCACTCTCAATCTAATCACTAACTTGAGATGTATAATCCTGTCTTGTAACTTGTTCTCTCTGAAGTCTCATTATGTGTAACCTCTATGTCCTTACAGCCTGCATGTCTTCCACTACCTGCCGCCCGTAAACCTCTGTATTCTTACTGTTAAAAACTTTACAATCACCTGACTGTACTGATCTGTTACCTGTAAGTTGTTGTTTCACCCGGGTCGCCCCTGAAAAAGGGATCTCCGGGGCCCAGCGGGCCTACCCAGTCATCAAAATTCAATAAATAAATAAATAAATAGTCCTGGTCGCACCCTTCTGCCCATGACAGAAATGGTTTCCATTACTGCAACAGTTAGTAGAGGAACCTGCAGTTCCTTTACCCCTCTGCAGGGGTCTGCTGACACAGGCTCAGAGGACCCTGGTCTATCCAAATTTCAAGTCCCTTCGACTGCATGCCTGGCTATTTTTATTTTGCAGTTTCCCACGATCCCACATTAGCCATAGCTCCTTGATACCCACTGGCTTGTCCCCCAGGGTAGGGTCACAGCACCGGCCCCTACAGTGATGTGAATGCTGGAATAGGTCAGGGAGCCGGCCTGGGAGTGATTAGAGCAGAGGGTTGGCATCATGAAGGTGATTGGCTGCTGCATTTTTTCCCCTGTTGTACGGGGGTAGGGATATGCACTGACAGCCAACATCTGCCCCACCCCTGAACATGTTGGTTTCAGCATGAATATGGTACACCTGGCCTCTGCCAGGTGTCACCATAATGCTGAACACTCTACCACCCTCCCCCAGGAGAGGGAGAGCCTTTGCCAGACGCTCAATTTCTTTCCCCCCTGGCTGGCCCTCCGGCAACCCGGGTCCATTCCCGAACCCAGGTCGCCGGCATCGCAGGTCAGCATCCTGCCCCTGCACTAGCAGGCCGGCTGCATGCCTGGCTCTTAAGGACATAGCCATCACCCAATTTGGAGTATCTCAGAGGGTGGCAGTTGTCTTAGTAGCAGCTCGAAAGCCCTCTACTAGAGCAACATATGCCTTGAAGTGGAAGAGGTTTGCCATCTGGGCTACCAAATATCATCTGGACCATTTTACCAGTCTGGTAAGCCAGATTGTGGACTACCTGATCTCCCTGTTGGACTCAGGTCTCCAGTACTCCTCCCCCAAGGTGCGCCTTTCAGCTATTTTTGCCTTTCACATGCCCATGGGCAGTCATACCATGGCTCAGTTAGATGTGTCCTATACCTTTCTCAGGGGCATCCTGCACCTGAAACCTCCAATCCATTCCCCTGTCCCTGCTGGGGATTTGAATTTTGTTTTGGGGAAATTGACTGTCTTCGTTTGAAGCAACCGTGACTTTTGAGCTACACTTTTTTTCTTGGAAAATGTTATTTTTGGTTGCTATCACTTCTGCTCGAAGGATTTCTGAGCTTCAGGCTCTCTGGTGTGAGAAGCTCTGTTTGATTTTTCACAAACACAGGATGTCTTTGCATATGAATCCTAAGTTTCTCCCTAAGGTGGTATCTGAGTTTACCCTGAACCAATCTATCCACCTACTTGCTTATTTTCCTTAGCGTGCCAGTCCAGGGCAAGTACTGCTCCATACTTTAGATGTGCACAGTATTTGTAAATATTATCTGCTCTGAACTAAGGACTGCAAAAAAACAAAGCATCTTTTTGCTGTTCCTGGACTTAAAGTCTTCACTGTTTATTCATACTTCTGGGTTGTAGCCGGAGGTGCTAGGACCCTGCAGGATCCAAAAATCTTCAAGAGGGCCAGCGCCATAGTAGGACCACGCATGCATGACACCATGAGATCAGCTCACGCTTGTATAGGCTACCTCAGCATTAACCCTCCAATAGCCTCAGTTCCTTTCTTCCCACAGTTGAGTGCACTTCAGTGACGTCGCTCGCCCACCAGGAGTCAAATCTTTACATCTATACGACAGCAGCTCATAGTCATTCAGTTCATTTAGTATTGTATAATTCTTTGTTTTCAAAAAAAAATGAAATAAGAAGGTTTTCCTCAGTCTTGCCATCGACTGAGTCAACCATGGGTGGTCTCAGTGACGGTAGGGAGACTTAGTTGGAAAGCTGTTCTGGCAGTGGGGCTGTGTCTGGTCTGCTGACCTTTTTGGAGTGGAGGTCTGACCATGGACAGTCCAGTGCTTGACAGGGAGGGCAATCCTTTCGTAAGCACAAAAAGAGCGGGCCAGTTTCTGATCTCAATCAGAAACCTGGCACCATTAGATAGATACATAGATACATAGACAGTGTCGGCAGATAAGGGCCTATGGCCCATCCAGTCTGCCCATTTGAGCTTATAAGTTCAGTTTGTTTTCCTAGAAGTCTGTTTCCCCTTACCCCTGACCTCTAGAATTCCTTTATGTCTATCCCATGTATTCTTAAATCCCGTGATTGTTTTGGCCCCCACCACTTCCTCTGGCAGGGTGTTCCACTTGTCCACCACCCGTTCTGAAGAAATTCTTTCTCATGTTTCCTCTGAATCGTCCTCCTCCAACTTCATCCCATGCCCTCTAGTCCTGGAACATCTTTTCACTTAAAATAGTGTTTTCCTGCACTCTATTTCTCCTGTAAGATACTTGTATGTCTCTATCATATCCCTCTCCTCCTCTCCTCCAGGGAGTACATGTTCACTTCCTTCAACCTGTCTTCATAGGACTTGTGATGCAATCCATGCACCATCTTTGTTGCCCTCCTCTGAACCTTCTCTACCCTGTCTATGTCCTTACGTAGGTATGGTCTCCAGAACTGTACACTGTACTCCAGGTGGGGCCTCACTAGTGTCTTGTATTGTACCATTCTACCTCGAGTTCTTCTTCCCGACAGAGGAAGAAGAGATGGTACCGCTCAAGGTTGCCCCTTGGTATGTCTACAAGGGAGTCCTCTGTAGTGTAGAGTGGCAGGCCCAACCTGACCCCCCCGGGTCCCCAGTGGCCTCCGCTCTTAATGACCAGGACTCTTGTTACTGGATCCCCTCTCTGTCCTCATGTGGGGTTTCTGGTGAGCAGTTTCATTACTGGGCTGCTCTTAGAGAGCAGTGAGTACAGTGTCTGTCTTGTGTGCCTCTTCTGGTGGACCCGCTTCCGGGGCCTTTGGGCCTAGGAGCTGCTGGACTGCAGTTGGGACCTACGGGACGGCACGTGTGTTCAGTGTCAGTGGCAGACGTTCCCACCTCGCAGGTACTGGCGTCATTGATGCCCATTCCATGTGCCTTCCCCCTCACTCTGACTCTTCACAGGGGCTGGCACAGGTACCACTTCCCTCACCCTCTTTTTCCAGGTCTGGGGGCAGTGTTGGCTCCTCTGGTGCCGTGCACAGGACCGGCTCTTCTGGTGCCAAGGTTGTTGATGCCTTTGCAGGTTCTGGTGTCTCCGGTCTACCCCTTGCCCAGGCCAGGCTTCAGCCTCTCAGGGCCTGATTTCTGCATGTCAAGGTAGAGAAAGATGAGTTTGACCCTGACTTGATTTTGTTTGACAACGGCAAAGATGACTTATACCTTGGCAAGAAGTCTTCTGTCTCAGCTGAGACATTAGTTGAAGATCTTTCCTTACAGTCTCTCCTCAAGAACATGGGGATGGCCCTGACTCTACAGACTTCTGCTGCGGATCCGGGTAGGCTTTTTCACCTAGAGTTCCTTCATGTTCCTAATGTCCCTATGAGTTTTACACCTCCTGTCCTCCCCCTCCTTTGAGACCTTATCTCAGGCAGTGTGGGAGAGGCTGACTCTGATTCCTTCTGTGGCCAAGCCCATAGACAAGAAGTATACCCCCCCAGACAAATCTTTCTTGGCATCACAGCCCACTGCAGATGCTTGGTGGTCCTTGCAGAGAACGTCAAAGCTGTTCTCCCTCAGGAGGCATCAGCTCACCCTATCAATAAGGAATCTCACAAAATTGACACCTTTGGGAAGCGGGCTTTCGCAGCCACTATTCTGGGCATGTGTATTGCCAGTTATCAGGGACACGTCTCCCAATATGATTATGTGCTTTGGAACTCTCTTAAGTCTGAGGTTGATAATCTCCCGGAGTCTGACTCTACCATGGAGCTTCTACAGACTATTATGAGGGACATAGAATCCAACAGTCATCAGCTGAAAGCTTCTGTGGGTGCCTATGACACTGCTGCTAGAGCTGCCGCTGCTGGGATTTGTATCAGGCAGCACTCCTGGCTCAGAACATTGGGATTTTCTTCTGATGCTCAACAACAGGTCATGAGTGTCCCATTTTATGATGTTTATCTGTTTGGCCCTCAAGTTGAGCATGAACTGGAGGCCACTCAGAAGACCAGGACTGAAATTAAAACAGCCAGGCTGGCTCCTTCTGCTCCACAAAGGGGCGGGAACCATCAACAGTTTCGTAACAGGCAGTCCTTTTGAGGCAGAGACCGAGAAGCCTTTAACAAAAAACAGACTCCTCAGCCACAAAAGAAAATGCAGCACAAGGCACAGGGCCTGAAAGCACCCAGTGCAACCCTCTGAAAATCTGGCCCCAGTCCCACCTCAACTGCCCGAGGTGGACATCTCCTGGGCAGTGGGAGATCATCTGACTCAGTCCTACAATCACTGAAAGTTCATCACCTCGGACAAATGGGTCTTCAAGATTGTTTGGGAGAGTTACTCCTTGAATTTTGCTGAGATCCCTCTAGATCTTCCACTCAAGCAACAGCACAGCCTGTCTGCCGCTCAAGTCAGACCTTCTCACCTCTGAGATACAGGGCATTCTCAGAAACAGGGCATTAGAAGTGGTTCCCTAGACAGAAATGAACACGCATTTCTACTCCCATTACTTTCTGGCTCCAAAGAAGACAAGCGGCATGCACCCTAGTCTCGACCTCAGAAAGTTAAACAAGTTCTTGTTCAGGGAGATGTTCAAGATGATCTCCCTGGGGACACTACTTCCACTTCTTCATCGGTATGACTGGCTGTCATCACTGGATATGCAGGATGCCTACCAGCACGTCCCAGTGCACCCCAGTCACTGCAGGTACCTCCATTGTGAGGCCTTGGGTCAATACTATCAGTTCAGTGTCCTGCCCTTTGGACTTTCCACAGTGCCTCGAGTATTTACAAAGTGTTTCGCAGTTCCTGCTGCACACCTTTGAAAGCTTAGCGTTCAAGTCTTTCCCTACCTAGATGATTGGCTCATAGCAAGCCCGTCCAGGCAAGAGATACAGATGGCTGTCTCCATGTCGCCTCAGTTCCTCACCTCCCTCGGGGTTCTGCTGAACCTGGAGAAGTCACAGCTTCAACCCTGTCAGCAGCTTCTCTTCATAGGGGCACTCCTTGATTCTTCCAATGCAAGGGCCTTTCTCCTAGAAGATAGGAGGCATGACATTTTCCATATGGCTCGCTTCATCAGAGAGAACAATCCTGTGTGAGCTTACTCCATGCAATAGATGCTGGGTCTCATGGCCTTGTCTGTTTTCACAGTGCCTCTGGTTTGACTGCACATGAGGATCACTCGGTGGATGCTCAGCACATAGTGGTCCCCAACGACACACCCGCAGTCTTACCTCATTAAGATGACAGATCCTCTGAGGAGGTCACTTGCATGGTGGATTCAGTAGGACAGCCTTTGACAAGGTTTGCCCTTTGCCCCTCCAGAGTCTCAGATTACAATCACCATGGATGCATCTCTGATTGGCTAGGGGGCTCACTGCCAGGAGTTCCACACTCAAGGAGTGTGGAACCAGGAGGAGTTTCATCTACATATCAATGTTTTAGAGATGAAAGTGGTCCTGTATGCTGTTTGAGCCCTAAAGGATGTTCTCTGTCACAAAGTAATCCTTCTTCAAATGGACAACAGAGCACTGATGTATTACATCAACAAACAGGGAGGAGCCCACTCCTACCCCTTGTGCAGAGGAGCCATGAGGGTATGGGATTGGGGCCTCAAGCACAGCACTCTGATTCAGGCAGTTTATCTGCCAGGAATTCAAAACAATCTGGTGGATCACCTCAGCAGAACAGAGGCAGACCCTCATGAGTGGTCGCTTGCACAAGACATCATGCAATCGCTCTTCAACGAGAGGGGCAGTCCAGATGGGGACCTTTTTGCATCCCAACTCAATGCAAAACTGCCTCTATTCTGCTCCAGAAATCCAGAACCTGGTGCTTTTTGTCAGGATACATTCAGATTATGGTGGACAAGATGCTTTCTGTCTGCATTTACCCCACTACTCCTGGTTCAGAGGGTGCTGCTCAGACTAGAGGCACAGGGGAGCAAACTTATTCTAATTGCACCATACAGGCCTTGACAGATCTCATTTCCATTAATCAACAAATTGTCAGAGGCCCCTCTGAGGCAACTGCCTCTACAAATGGACCTCCTGACACAGGGATCCCTGGTTCATCCCAATCTGCATGCCCTTCATCTCAATGCCTGGCTCCTGAGGAGATAGAAGTAGGGAGGTTCAAAGTTTCCCAGAGAATTTCACAGATTCTCTTGGCAGTGCATAAGCCTTCCACCTTGAAGACTTATACCGCTAAATAAAAGTGTTTTTCACTATGGTGTACTAAGATCACTCTGGATCTATTCCAGTGCCCACTGAGTAAAGTGTTGGAGTACCTGTTAGACCTTTCAGATGCAGGACTGTAGTATTCAATGGTCAAGGTACACCTATGCGCACTCTGGCTCCACTGCCTTTGTTCAAGAGATTCTGTAAAGACATTCTACACACAAGGCCTCCAGTTAGGAAGCCGGTGGCCATCTGGGATATTAACCTCATGCTGGATATGCTCATTCATATATCTTTTGAGCCTCTAGTCTCATGTGAGGTGAAATTCCTGACCTGGAAGACTGCCTTCCTGGTGGTCATCACTTTTGCTTGCAGGGTATCTGAGATACATGCCCTAGTCACAGACCATCCATACACCATCTTTCACAAAGACAAGGAGGTCCTCCATACTCACCCCAAGTTCCTACCCAAGGTGGTTTCAGAGTTCCACCTCAACCAGCCCTTGGTTCTGCCTTCTTACTTTGCTAACTTCCAATATTAAGGAGAATGCACCCTTCATTCCCTGGATGTCAAGAAAGCCTTGCAATTCTACATAGATAGGACTGGGGACATCCATAATGTGAAGCAACTCTTTGTGTCTTTCAATGCGGCCCAGCTGGGTCAGCTGGTATCCATCAGATGCACTACTGCATGTGTAGTGGCATGCCTTCACCATAGTTATTCGATCAAGTTGGAAGGCCAGGCATGTGCCCACTCAACTAGAGCAGTTGCTGCATCTCTGGCAGAGATATGCTCGGTTACCCTTACTGAGATTTGTAAAGTGGCTACTTGGAGTTAAGTGCACACATTTGTGAAGCACTACACTCTGGATGTCCATGCCAGATAGCATGCTTCCTTTGGCAGGACACTCCTTAATGGAATTCTGTCCTGAGTGAGCTCTGTCTTCTGCCACCCTGCTCAGAGGATTGGTTTAGCTTGGTACTCTAACCCAGAAGTATGAATAAATGGTGAGGACTTTAAGTCCAGGAAGATATGAAAATTATGTATGTACCATAACTCTTGATCTTCGTGGACAAGAATTCACCATTTATTCATACACCCACCCACCATCCCCCGGGCTCACTCATTCTGTTCCTGGTCTTCAATCCCTCATTGGTTTGGGCTGTGAATACATTGTTAATTGACCCTTCTTATACGGGTCAAACAGGGTTATCTTATATCCTGGTTAGGTTAGGTGTTTATCTAGTATTATTTACACTGCATCTCCTTGGTAAAAAAAGGTACTGAGGCAGTTGGAGGGTCAACTCCAAGGTAGCCAATACAGGCATTAGCTGATCTCGTGATACCATGTGTGGTGAGCTACCCAACTGCCAGTCCTTATTTGTAGATATAATTCTGTTATATAAATATATTTGTATGTAATTATGTGTATATTTACATGCCACATGAAGGCCAGTGTTAATTCAAGGGACATAGAGAGACTGGATTTTTAAAAATGTGTGACCTTCCTTTGACCTAAAGGCCAGTTTGCCTGCCGGGAAACTGACAAATACTTGTCAAAAAGCTTGTGGATCGCTGATCAAAGGGTATTTTCCATAGTTAACTAACTAAGGGAAACAGAGGCAAATAAAATGTTCAGGAGATAGCCCTCTTTCACTTCAAAAGCAGAATGATGTGATCCAAGGAAACTGTCATGGTATTGCTTTTGATGAGATGAAAAAACAGAAACATCCTTTCTAGCAGTCCTATGTGAGATCCTAATTACCAGGTGTTATAAATGTAAGGCTGGATGACATCACCAGGCAGTCAGAAAATTGTGCTGGGATTTTGGAAACAGCGGAACAGTGACATCTCCTGGCCAAATGGAGTAGTTGCTCTGGGGAATTAGGTCAGTGTTTAGAACTGGGAATAATTGCCGGCCCGGTGGCGCTGAGGGTTGAGGCACTGGATGCCACAACTTGCGCCGCACCAGCGACTCATGTTCGGGAATGAGCACAGGCTGCCGTGGGTCGGCAAGGGAGGAAATTGATTGAGCATCCGATGGACTGCTCTCCATCTCTGGGGAAGGGGGATCAGTGGCTGGTGCATGCCTGATCCCTAGAGGAGACTGGGGCTCGGTGACATGGAGCTGCAACAAAACATGGGGCAGGAGTGTGGCGGATGCTTGATGTGGGCTTGCATGGGAGCAGTGCAGTAGATGAAGGAGGATGCCTCACAGATCCTGCTCCCAGCTAGCCATGGTGCTGCCCACACTAGATACGGTCTCTGGTGGGGGTTTGGGAACCCCGGCTGGGGGGCAAGCCCTGGGGGTAAGTGCCAGTGCCAGCTGGGGGATGGGGCTGGGAGCACCCTCCAGATGGGGGACCACAATGCAGGAGAGAAAAATGAAAAGCAAAAAAAAAGAAATGGGAATAATTGATGATACTGCAAGTTACAGAAAGTATTTAAAGCCCCAGCTCAGGGCATTTGAACATATTTTTCATTTGGACTCCACCTGACACACAAGAAGCCAAACTGCTGAGACTTAGTGGCTGCACGCACACTTTTCATTTGGACTTCACCTGACACACAGGGAACAAAACCACTGCGAAGACCAACAAAACTGAACTTTCATTTATTGTTCTGGGCTTCAGGTTTCTTTGAATTTCAGGTAGACTTCAGCTATCAGTCATAGTGTGTTTTCATGTATATTTTCCCATTTTTTTTCTGTATTCTGTGACCAAATTAATGTTGTTTTTTTAGATGTAACTCTATGATTATTATTTAAGTATTTTAGTAAAAACGTTTGTTATTCTCAAGAAAATCTGCCTGAGTGAGATTTTTTTTATAATTGTGTGTGAATTGGGGGACAGTATTAATAATCTGTGACAAATAGTTAATTACTAAAAGGGTGTCACCTTAAGCAACCAAATTGATCAAGGGTCTATAAGGGACATCTAGATAAAGATAGGGAGAATATGAAAGTCTCAAGGATGAATCTGGAGGGATTTAAACTCAGTTATTGCATGCTTGTGGGAGAAGACCAAATCAGGTGTTACAAGACTACCCTGAAGAGATTGTAATGCCTGGGTCATCCCCATTTGTGTATTATCCAAGGAGGGGTTCATATTTGGCTACAAGACTTGAGACTGGTATTTTGCCCTTATCCAGAGTTTAGAGGGACACCCTGGGTCCTCATGGCAGAGGTGCAGTCGTGACCTCAGCAAGCAGTCTAAAAAGACACGAGGAGGGTAGCCCTGTTTCATCCCCCTGTCACAGATTGCATTTAGGGGTGGACACTGTGAGCTTAGTGGACCTGACCCCCAGGGAGTGGGTTTGTGACAGATCTGGTGCACAGCGGTGGGATCCGAGAGATTTGGTTGCATAGTGTTGCAATTTGAGAGATATTGGTGGCACAGGCATAACAGTTGGATTCAAGGCCAGTGTATCAGATTGATAAACTGTAAACAGTCCACACACAATCAAGGCAGAGATTTTAAAAAGTATGTGGATATATATATATATAATTTGATTACAGTAGAAAGTTCTCTACCTGTTTTTTCTCTCTGTGTAAGCTAGTGTAGTAATAGTTAGGGAAAAAGATGGCTTCCAACTATAATGTATACACTGCAGACTACCTAAAGCAGTTGTGTCAGGACAGAGGGGTCCAGTATGAGGGTCTAACCAAAAGGAACCTCGTGGAGGCTCTTGTGGCAGCTGATGAGCTAGCAGCTGCCCAGGACCTCAAGTCACTGCCAGTGACTGAAAAGAACCAGACCCTGGGCATGGGGGTGCCAGGGTCCATCACAGAGTCTAGTCCCAGGGAGGTGGAAAGCATGACCAGAAAAAAAACAGAGCCACAGCAGCAAGGGAAGGTCACCACAGGGCTGGAGCTGGAAGGGATCAGGCTGCAGCTGGAGTTGAGGAAACTGGAGCTGGCATTCGAGCAGAGGAAGATCAAGATGGAATTGCAGGAAAAGCAGCAGCAGCAAGAGGCCAAGGAAAGAGAAAAACAGTGGCAGAGGGAGTTTGAACTGAAAAAGTTACAACTCCAACGACCAGCGCCAGAGGAGGTAAGTAGCAGGGGTGAACCTGAAACTCCAGGGCTGGGGTATATGTTAAATTCAAAATTAATAGCTGAATTAAAAGAGGGGGAGGATATGGATGCATTTTTGAATTTGTTTGAAAAGGTCTGTATTCAAGCAAAAATACCTAGGGAGTCCTGGAGCTTCCAGCTATCCCCGCTACTTACTGGGAAAGGGTGTAAGGCGCTAGGCCAAATGGACAATTAGGATAGTAGCGATTGTGAGAAACTTAAAACTGCTTTACTTAAAAAGTATGAACTAACTCCTGAAGGATACAGGGTTAAGTTCCATAAGCTCCTGAGAAGCCCTGACATGAGCTATAAGGAACTCGCCACAAGGCAACATCAGTTTTTTAATTGTTGGTGAGAGGGAGTAAAAGCAAATTCTGTGGAAAAAAATTGAGGAGGTTATTTTGCTAGAGCAGTTCTTTTGGGATTGCCCAGCACAGCTAAAAACCTGGTTAGAGGACCGAGACCCCAAAACAGCGCAGCAGGCTGCTGAGCTGTCAGATCACTAAGCCAGGAACAGGCTTGCTCTGAAAGGGAGTGGAGCGGTTGTGGCAGTGCAGAAAGGGAAACGCGTGCCTTCAGGGCAGCTAAAACCCTCACTGCCACCACAGAAAGGGGGAAGCCCCAAGTTACAAAAAAGGGATTTCTCAGATAAAAGAAATGGTGACTGCTGGATTTGTAAACAGCCAGGGCATCTTGCTAGACAGTATCCTAAAAAGGCACAGGGTGGACAAGGTGGTGCTCGAACAGAGTTGGGTGCACTGTGTATCCCTGAAAGCATGCCTATTCACATGAGGGAGCACATACACCCGGTTACTATAAATGGGGTGCAGACCCATGGATTAAGAGACACGGGGGCATCTCTTACCTTAGTAAAAGGGGATTTGGTTGGGCCTGAACAGCTTATACCTAATCAGTTTGTAAAGGTGAGGGAATTCACTGGGGAGGAGGAAACTCTGTCACTAGCTAGTGTTCTCCTGGACTGGGGTGAGACAGGAGAGAGGGTGCAAAAGGTAGCAGTGGAAGACAACCTTGCCCTGGATGTGATTATAGGGAACAATTTCCAGAAGGGGTGGTGTGTGCGGTTACCCGCAGCCAGATGGCAAAGGCTGATGGTAGTTCCCTGAACCCCATAGAAGCTCCCGTGGAAATCAGTGGGAGGCTGGTTTCCCAGCCTGTGTTTCCTGAAATGGAGAGTAGTGAAAGGGAGGTAGGATTTCCCCAAGTAGCAGTTCACAAAACAACTACAGAAGGTTACTCTGAGGAGGGAGGGGTAACCAATGGCCAGAAGGTTAGGGATGGCACCCTGAATGCCCTGATGCTAGAGCTATGGACCCCACTTTAGGAACTGAAGGGAACATGTCCTTGGGAAAGTGTGAAGAATTTTCAGCTACTCAGAGGACTGATCCTAGTTTGGAGAGGCTGAGGACTTGTGCAGAATCTGACGGGACACAGGGAGGTGACATGAGATCGAGTATTTTGGGACAATGGACTGTTGTATACACAGGACGTAAGGACAGAGGGAGAGGTGATGGGCAGGCAGCTTGTCATTCCACAGGGGTACCGTGAGCAGTT
Source organism: Neoceratodus forsteri (assembly GCA_016271365.2). Lineage (NCBI taxonomy): Eukaryota > Metazoa > Chordata > Ceratodontiformes > Ceratodontidae > Neoceratodus > Neoceratodus forsteri. The sequence continues at coordinate 240,126,063 of CM057449.1, read as the reverse complement.
GCTCAAGATCGCTTATGATATCCTCATGTCCAGACATCTGGGAATCATGCGCACCATGCAGTGATTGGCCCAAAATTTCTATTGGCCCAACTTCACCCAGCAGGTGAAGGAATATTGTAGGTCTTGTGTGCCAACAAATAGGGAAGGCAGGTAGTAAAATCAAAGCAGCCCTAATTCCCTTTCTTACTGTGGAGGAGTCATTCCTGAGGGTAGGAATGGATATTGTGGGACCTTAATGTACCCCAAGCTCCTCCAGGAAGAGGTTTATCCAGACGGTAGTAGATTATGCAACCTGATACTCAGAGGCAGTTGCATTCTCCTCACTTAGGACAGACAAAGTGGCAGACACCTTACTAGGGATTTTCTCCCATGTTGGGTTTCCGTAGGAGGTTATCACTGATTGAGGGGTTACCTTCATGTCAGACCTGATGAAGTGTTTGTGGGAGAAGTGTGGGGAGGTGCAGAGACACACAACACCTTATCACCCACAAGTTAATGGGCTGGTAGAAAGGTTTAATGGTACCATAAAATTGATGCTCCAGGCATTTGCTGAACAGCATGGGAGGGACTGGGAGAAATACTTTCCCCACCTGTTGTTCGCATACAGGGAGGTGCCCCAAGAGTTGACAGGGTTCTCCCCCTTTAAACTCTTATATGGACATAGGCTGTGTGGGCCCCCTAGACTTGATCCAGGAAGACTGGGAAGACAAGCATGCCACCTAGGGAACTCCCATAGTGCAGTATGTCCTAAAGTTTAGGGAAAAGCTGAATGAGCTTATGGGAGCAGCCCAGAGCAACCTGTCCACCACTCAGCAGAAGCAAAAGGCCTGGTACGACTGCAGAGCCAGAGCTTGCTCATACAGCTTAAGTCAGGAAGTCATGGTCCTAATCCCGGTCCAGAATGACAAGTTGCAAGTCAAATGGGCGGGACCACACAAGGTAGTCCGACCGGTAAATGATGTGAACTACATTGTAGAACTACCTGACAGGAGACATACCCATAGAATGTACCATGTCAACATGATGAAGCCATATGCAAATGTAAATGTATTTACAGTGTGTAGTCCTGGGGAGGGGATGGATGAAGAATACCCTCTACTGAACTTGCTAGAGGAAAACAAGTGGGATTCCTCTGTGGAGGCAATCAAACTGTTGCCCCAGTTGACCCTGGAACAGTCCCAGGAAGTGAGGGAGGTTTTAGCGGACTTTGCTCCTTTGTTTACAGCCAAGCTGGAACATACCCCCTTGAAATGAGGGGCCTTAATGGACCTGGGGAGTCAGAGGGCCGGCCGGGGGAGAAGGACTGAGCATCCTGGGGACTGCTCTCCTTCTCCGGGGGAAGGAGAGTGAGAGCGCCTGGCGCTTGATGGACTCCTGGTGGAGGTCATGGGTACCACAATGAATGGTGCTGATATGTCGGGGGCAGGGCAGATGCTGGACATCATTGCATGTCCCCGCCCCCGGGAAAGAAAAGCACAGTAAAATGCCAGCTCCTGGCATGACAGCCCCATTCCACTCACCATCCGCTGCTTCTGAAGCCCACCAGGGGTGGTCCCGCTCTCATGGCCCCAACCCGGAGGGTAATCCAGACCTTGCCCACAATATCCTAAGTGGGAGTAGGAAGCTCCCTCTGTGGCCCTTCCTGGGGGGGGTAAGCCTAGGCATGGGGCAGCGGGGACAGATGGGAGGCCTGAAGGCAAGGGAGCTAGGTCCCCCCCCCAAAAAAAAAAAGAAATTAGGGGCCCTAAGAAGGAATAGAGATTGTATGTCCCAGGATACAAGAGGAAAACTAGTTCAATCTGTTATTTTCCTACTGATTGACTATGGAAGCATGGTATATTCAACCAATAGCAAACATAACTTGCAAAAACTGGACAGATTACAATATAAATTAACAAATTTTATATTAGGTGTCAAAGGTCCAAACTACCACCATCATCCCTGTGATTTACTTTCCCAGCTGAGTTAGGTTCCACTGGATGTTAGGAGGGCGTATTTTAAATAATTTTATTTATAGATGTATTCAATGGTCTGCTCCTGCATATCTAATAGATAAATTGATCCCAGATAAGTCAGGATATATTTTACGTAACTTAAGAGGGAGAGGGTTGAAAGTCCCGCTTATAAAAACTAGATCTGGCAAATTAAGATTTGATTACAATGCCTCAAATGCATTGAATTCCCTACCCCCAAGGGTGCAAAATATGCCAACTTCCCAAACATGTAAGTCTACACTATCGGAATGTTATTCTTTCAAGTGTAATTGTTTTAACTGATTATATTTTTTGTTGGTTTGCCCTGCTATTGTTTTGTAAATAAGTGTTGTATTTGTATGTTCTTGATGAGCGTTGTAACTTTATAAACAGGATGGCCCTGAAAATAAACTTGCCTAGTGCCTTATCCTGATGAAATATATAAATAAATGAAATGAAATAAACTGCTTAAAAGCTGCAGTATTGTGCCACCTTAACTGCTTTTTCATTTTAAACATTACTTTTCACATTTTTAGCTTGCATCAAATGGATGCAGACTCACCCTTTTGTTGCTGGTAAAAAAAAACTCTGAAACATGGCTCTGTGCAGGAGAAAATGGGGCAGTGTGCATATATATCGTGCTGCAGGAATGCCACGAGATAGTGGCCATCTTTACAAGTTCAATTCTTACTCACCCATCTGGTTGCCTCGCAGTGATCAATCATGTAAAATATCATTGGATTGCTCCTACTGATCAGTGCCGAGTATCCCACATTCAAAACAAGAGATATTGCTCAAAGGTGTGAATTTCAAGTTAGTAGCATTGCAAACATAACATTTACTGGCTATCTATGTCAAAAGTGAAAAACATTTTAACTGTATAATAGAGTTTGATAAGATAATAACAATTGTTGCCTTCCTCCCCCTTAGAGGCTTCCTCTTGTGTGTGTCATCCAAAGTCTATCTTAATGGCTTCCAGCCTCTTACCCACTTCCAAGGGGTCCGTGTAGGATTATGTTTTGTCCGCATAGGTAATTCTGAAATGTGCAGGGAAATGCAATGCGTGGTTGACCCCCAATACCTTTAGGCCTGCTTGGAGATCTTCAGAACTCTTCCTCTGTTGTTTCATAGCATAACGAACATCAAGGAAGAGGCAGACACTGGTGCCATCAGATATTTGCAACTATCCCTTTTTCCTAGATTTGTTCAGGTGAAGGTCTGTCATGTGCTGACCTGATGATATTATATGGATAGTCTGAGGCTGGTCAGAGTTATTCTGGTGGCATCTTGGTGTGATTCAGTAGGTTTTAATGAAAAATCTATTCAACAGTAGTTCCAAACACTGCTCCAGAAGCTGAATGGTAAATGTTTTTTTGTTTTTTTCCTGTTTTTGGCCCCGTCATCGGCCGCTGTACATCAGCCTGGTCACGGTGCCCCCATACTTCCACCTCAGGGCACTGTCTTGCTCTTCCCCCAGCACCCCTGGCTTACCCCCCAGGGGGCGGGGACACAGCACCCAGATGCCGCGTAACCAGTAACTATCTGGGGAGAGCAGGTCCCGGAGGCTAATTGAAACTGGGAGCAGGCTTCACAAACATGGTCAGCAGTGAGGAGTTTTTCCTGGTTTTTCCGGGGTGGGGATGTGCAATGACGTCTAGTGTCCACCCCGCCCCTCTTAGAGCTGGTGCTGGTAGCTGCACGAGCCCCCAGCCTCCACCAGGGGTCCGTCACGCACCGTGCGCATCCCTCCCCCTAGAGAAGAAGAACAGTCCATGGGATGCTCGATCCTTCTCTCCCTGGTTGACCCTCCAGTGACCTGGGTCTGTTCCCAAACCTGGGTCACTGGCGTCGCAAGTGGAAATCCAACCACTGCACAAGCGGGCCGGCCCAAGCTGAATGGTAAATATTAACAGATCCTTCTCCTTCAGATCCTTTCTGAAACTCCAGCAGCCTGAGATTAGCCAGTCATGCAAACATTTTCTAAATGTTCAAGTCTTAGGCGCAGTAACTTGTTCTCAGCAATTACCCCTGTTACTACTGTTGCTGAGTTAGCTGTCTCAGTAGCTTTTTTTGCTTCCTATGATACTTGCTAGAGTTCGGTGTCCATGGTGCAAAACTTACTATAAAGGCCCTTCACCTTTTTATCTAGATCTCGTATTGCTTGTAGTATGGCAGTGTTGGATGGCTTAACCGCGGTTGTTGCCTCGTGGCTCAAACCACCCACTCTTATCTGCTCTGGCAGCTTCCCTTTACCACTCTCCTGTTGTGCAGCTTGCTAAGGTTTCCCCATCTTCAGTCTGACCATGTTTGGTGTTTAGTTCCATAGATACATAGAAGTTGTCTGCAGATAAGAACTTCTTGGCCCACCCAGTCTGCCCTATTAAACCCTGCCTACAACTAAACTCTGGAGTATCCCCATCTTGCTTCTAGGATATCCTTGTGTCTGTCCCACTATTTTTAAATCCTTTGAACATTTTAGCCCCCACCATCTCCTCTGGGAGGACATTCCAAGTGTCCACCACCCTCTCCATGAAAAAACACTTTCTCACATTTCCCATGAGCCATCTCCCCTCCAACTTCTTACTGTGCCCAATTTTATTTGAGCATCTCTTACTTTGGAAGATGCTCCCTTCCTGTACTCTGTTGATACCAGTGAGGTATTTAAATGTCTCTATCATGCCCACCCTCTCCCTCCTTGCCTCCAAGGAATACATATTTTACTCCTTTAGTGTTTCCTCAAAGTTCTTCCCATGCAGGCAGTACACCATTTTAGTTGCCCTCCTCTGCACCGCCTCCACCCTATGTCCTTTCTCAGATGGGGCCTCCAGAATTGGACACAGTACTCGAGGTGAAGTCTCACCAGTGTCCCATACAGTGGTAAAATGACCTCCCTCTTTCTACTTGTGATATCTTTCCCTATGTATCCAAGCATCCAGCTAGCCTTTCCCACCACCTTGTCACACTGCCTAGCCACTTTTAGGTCATCTGAGATGAAAACTTCCAGGTCTCTTTCCTGCTTCGTGTCTGTCAGTACCTTCCCTCCTAATTTGTTTGTTGCCCCTGGATTCTTGTGCCCTATGTGCATGATCCTGCACTTTTTTGCATTGAATCCAAGCTGCTATGCACCAGACCATTCCTCCAGTTTTTTAAGGTCATCCCTCATCTTTTCAACCCCCCCGACATGTCCGCCCTATTGCACACCATCGTGTCATCCACAAATAGGTATTCCTTCTCTTCCAGCTCCTCTGCAATGTCACCAATAAAGTCATTGAAGAATCCTGGCCCCAGCACTGACCCCTGCAGCACCCTGCTCGAGTGTTCCCCGTTTACCACCACCTTTTGACTCCTGCCAGTAAGCCAGTTCTCCACCCATTTTACTGTTTTAGGACCCACCCATAGGAAGCTCATTTTGTTTAACAGTCTACCATGAGGGACAGTGTCAAAAGCCTTCCTGAAGTCCAGATAGGCCACGTCCACCACCCCACCCTGGTCCAACACCTTAGTCACCCAGTAAAAAGACTCTATTAGGTTTGTCTGGCAGGACCTCCCTCTGGTATATCCATGTTGTCCCGGGTCCAGCAGACCACTCATATCCAGGTATTCAAATATCCTTTCCTTCAGCAGTGATTCCATTACCTTGCCCACTACTGAAGTCAGGCTGACCGGCCTGTAATTTCCAACCTCTTCCTACCACCACCTTTGTGGACGTGGACCACATCTGCTCTCTTCCAGTCATCTGGTACCTTTCTTGTCTATCAATAGGTTGAACAGTGCCATGAAGGGTGCAGCCAACTCTTCCCAGAGTTCCTTTAGCATCCTGGGGTGCACTTGCATCCAGGCCCATCGCCTTGTCCACCCTTAACTTCTTTAGCTCACTCAGGACCCTTTCCTCCGTAAAGGGGTTGGTGTCCACTTCCCTACCTTTTTACACCCGTCCCTCATCTCCGGCCCTTTCCCTCACCCCCTCCTCCATGAATACTGAGCAGAAGTACTTGTTTAGTAAGTCTGCTTTTTGATGGTCCTACTCTTCCAGAATCACCCCCTCTCCTTTCAGCCTAATTAGCCCTCTCTTTGTTTTCCTCCATTCACTAATGTACCTATAGAATGTTTTCTCCCCCTTCTTAATTGTCTTGGCTATAGTCTTTTCTGTTAACACCTTACTGACCTCCCTGCCTCCCTTTGCTTCTCCTGGTAACATTTCTTATCCTCCTCCTCCTGACTTCTTTTGTATTTTATAAAGGCTAGTCTTTTTGCCCTTACTTCTTCCACTACCTCCCTAGTGAACCAGATCAGCCTCCTCCTCCTCTTGCTCATGCTGACCTGTCTGACACATAGCTTGGTAGTGCTATCAGTTCCTTGTCATCACAGCCCACTGTTCCTCCACCCTCTTCTGTCTCCCCATCTCTGCCTGGTGCCACTCAGGCATACTCTCATTTCCTTGAAATCTGCCCTCCTGAAGTCCAGGACCCTCATTTTGGTGCAGCTTGGCCGTGTGAAGCTCTATCAGATGAAGTAAAATTTGTCAGTCGCAGCTAACTTATTTTTATTTTGTATGTGTTAAATCGTGATGAGTACAGGAGCCCCTGCTTAGAACATCCTGCTCCATCAGCTGCTTTCTACGCCCCCCACCTGGAGTTTCATATTAATCAGCCATAATCCTTCCTACATACTTTCCCAACTTCCAGAATAAGGAAGAAAGGACTCTCCACTCACTAGATGTTAAGAGAGTCACTAGATTTTTACCTGGATAGGTCTAAGGACTTCAGACAGTTTAAACAGCTCTTTGTCTCTCTCTGCCTAATCATAGGGGGTGGCCTGTTACAATCAAGTGCATTTCTGCATAAATTGTAAATTACCTTCCCCACTGCTGTGCCATGGCTCAGGTTAAATTGGAGGGCAGAATACGCACCCACTCCATGGTTGCCACTTCCTTGGCAGAAATTTGTTCTGTGCCTATTGGTGAAATTTGCACAGCTGCAACTTGGAGCACAGCATGGGTATAGGCAGGCATACTCCAAGCACTCCATTATGTGCAATTTTATTTAAGGGGTAGCAAATAGGCTCTGAACTGCTTCCTTTTTCCGTGAAAACTAACAAAGAAAATACTGAACCTTTCTGTTATTTTATTCATAGGAGTCAAAACTAGAAGGACTGGTCACTAATACTCTATTTGCATCCCAAGGACAATACAACTTACAGAAGTGATGGAGAGGCCCCAGTGCAATGTTTTATTGTCCTGATCAATCACCACCACCGCCACCCAGTAAAATACAAACACTTGATCAGCTAGTCACTAGATCAGTGCATTAATGCATCATGAAATATCAGTATCTCTGATAGTGACTACAGCTGCCAGAAGAGGGGAAGGCTGAAAATGCAGAGACATCAGACATCCCCAGCAGCACAACACTACAAGGCAACGGGGAGGGTTGGCGAGCCCAGATTCTCAGGACTTCGTGTTTGGGCCTAAAAAAAAAAGTAAATGCCCGAAAAGTTCCCTAGGTAGCCTAAAGTAAGTTCTTAAGTCATTCACCCTCTTTCCAATGCAATCATTTCTCACTTTACACCACAATCTTTTTCTTTTTTTCATTGTTGTTAAATAGGTTTGGTTCCCTGGCACTGCATATCAGAAGTCAAGGATACCTCTAAACCTACCTAAGCCCCCATAGTTTTGTGAGCAATATGTCAATGGTGGGTCCCCTCCCCTCCTGACTTGTGATCTATAATTTTAGGGAGGGAGCAACTGTATGTAAATCCTTGCTACCCTAAGTCTTCACCCTCTCACAGTGCACCTGCTTCATTACAATTCAAAGACCCTGTGCACAGCGGTGTGTGCCTGTGGTGTAACCTGCCTTGAATTAAAGTATTCAGATTTTTGCAACTTGGCATTTTCTGTAGGTTACTACATTATACTGTTCTGCATGTCTGTTCTTCCTTTCTTTTGTGTACAGCTATCTCTCCTGTGGTTACCTGCTCCGTTAAGGCATAGTAGCAGTGATAGCATGGAGCACCTGATGGGGGAGGGCAGAGCAGTCTGCACATTGATGACACTGTGAGGAAGTCTACACCCCTTTCCAGATTCTGCACATGCTTCTGCCACACTATAGCTTCTAGTACCTTGAAGTTAGCAAGCTGTGAGACACACATCTTCAGTATCTTCATCAGTGACATTGCAGATGGACTGGAGGGTAAGGTTTGTCTGTTTGCAGATGACACCAAGATCTGCAACAGAGTAGATGATCCAGATGGGGTGGACAGAATGAGAGGAGATCTGGATAAACTAGCAAAATGGTCAGAAGAGTGGCAACTGGAGTTTAATGCAAAGAAGTGCAAGATCATGCACATAGGGAAGAGAAACCCTGAAGCCACCTATAGGCTGGGAGGGGAGTTGCTGGCAGTCACAAGGGAAGAAAGAGACTTGGGTGTCATCATTATCGATGACCTGAAATCATCCAAGCAGACCACTAAAGCAGTAGACAAGGCTAGAGGGATGTTGGGGTGTATTAGTAGGGGTAGCACAAGTCAGAAGAGGGAGGTAATAATCTCTCTTTACAAGACACTGGTTAGGCCCCACCTGGAGTACTGCATGCAGTACTGGAGGCCACACCTTCACAAGGACATTAACCAAATTGAGGCAGTCCAGAGAAGGGAAACCAAAATGGTGCAGGGACTGCATCAGAAAACATAAGAGGACAGATTAATGGAGCTCAATATGTACACCCTAGAGCAAAGGAGGGAGAGAGGTGATATTATCGAAACATTCAAACACCTTAAGGGCATTAACAAGGTGAAAGGATCTAACATGTTTCAATATAAGAAAAATAGCAGGACAAGAGGACACAGCATGAGATTAGAGGGAGGCCGATTAAGGGGTAATGTGAGGAAGTTCTTTTTCACAGAAAGGGTGGTGGATCCATGGAACGGCCTACCTCAGGAAGTGGTGTATATGAATACAGTGCAGGGATTCAAACAGGCATGGGATAGGCATAAGGGAGCAATACAGATGAGTATGAATAGATAGGTCATTGACAGAGCAAAGGCCAATGGCACATTTGAAAGGTAGAAAAAGAAATGGGCAGACTAGATGGGCCTTGCAGTCCTTATCTGCCATCAACTTCTATGTTTCTATGTAAGTGAAAAAAGTACTGCATTACCTACAATATTTAGTAGACCAATGGCATAGGGGAAAAATAACTAGAAAACAAAGTTAAGACAAAATTGGTATAAATCTAGTGTTTTTTAATTTTTTATTATAGTAGAGAGATTGGTCAGGATTTTCAAACCTGCCATGACAACACAAGCCCCCTGGTGCACTGAGTGTAGGTGCACGGAGCTTGCTGCAGTCTCCAGTCGGCAGTTGGGATTTTCTATCCCTTGCACTGACCGCAGGTCCTTAGACCACATATTTGTGGTCTAGCCTGCACCACATCCTGAAGCCAAATACATGGGGCTTGCACCGGACATTTGGCACAAGCCGCTGTAAATCATGGATACTGATGCAACTGCATCTAGTATTGGAAAATCCAGTGCAGTTGCTGCAAAGGGGTTTGGCGCATCGTCGATTTCAGAGTGCCCTGGTGCAGGGCTTGAAGCACGCCCTGCGCCAGTGTTTGAAAATCCTGGCCATGCTCTTTAACTATCTTTTTAACTTACTCCTATGCTGTATAGTACCCTTTGTATCTCTCTGCTCCCTATCTCTACTCACGCTACTATAAAGTACCTCATACTTACCTAGTCTTACCTTTACTTCCATAGGTCTGGCCAGATGGTGGCTGTCTACCTTTCTGATAAGTAGCATGTTTAATTCTGACTACTATAATCTCTCCTCTAGGATCATAGACCCTTTGCATCTCCAGAACCTTCTCTGTGCTTTTCTTTTAGGTTCTACCAGAGTATCCCAAACCCAAAAGAACGCAACTCTGTGCACTGTGACTTGTACAGAGCAGGTAAGTCATATTAAATTGAGTTTTGCATCCTCTAGCCAGCAGGGCTAGTGACTGGGGAAAATCCCCACAGAATTTTCCACTGTCCCAGTTGATGTACTTACCGAAGTGTTACTCTCTCCAGCACATGCCTGCAGGACTACCTAAAGAAAATTCTTAATACCTGTATACAAAATCTACTAACATTTGCTAGTGGGATGGTGACAGTTTTTACCCCAGCAAAGGAGGTGGGGTTAGTGTCAGGGGCTGGGTGGTTAGTGTCTGGGGAAGGGAGGTGCTAGTGTTTGGGACTTTGGAAGGTGGGTAAGCTGCAGTCAGGGGCTTTGGAGGGATGGAGTGGGCTAGTGTTATGGCATTAGTTCTCACACTTTGCGATAGTGAGCCTCCCCCAAGCTATGAAAAAGATTTTGAGCCTCCCTCAAATTTGGAAAAAAAATCTTGGGCCTTCCCACAGGAAATAAAAAAATCTACTTTGCACAGTACACCAGGAATAAAGTGAAACTAATAAAGTTGACTGAGTATATTCTCTTTTTATTCAACTTATTGCTCTCCACACCTAACGCAGCACCCCAGGTTATACTTGTCACTCCTTTTTGCTGACTCTTGGGTCCTTGTTACTGTGACTGGAGCAATGACCCTAGCCAATTCATATCTCCCTCTCTTACCCTATCTTTAAGCAACTTTCTGTACTCTTACCTCAGGTCACACCTGAAAAAATGCATCGGATCTCTGTGCTTTTCCCAGTCACTAATTTACATATAAATACCTACTATAGAAATGAGCCTTGACTCAGTGTGCCTTTCCAAGGCACTAATTTGCATATAAATATCTATTGTAGAAATGAGCCTTGACTCAGCAAGCCTTCCCCAGGCATTAATTTACATATAAATACACACCTATAAACAAGCTTTGGCTCAGTGGGGACTTCCTGGTCAAATATTTGTGCATAAGTAAAGAAATTCACCTGCAATTATCCAGATTTAATTTGTTTTATCCTTTCGTACAAAACAGCCAAAACTTAAAATTTAAATACAGTACATTCTCAGACTTGACTGGGCTCCCCTGGAACAATCTGGGGCCTCCCTTGGGAGGCTGGCCTCACCATTTGAGAACCACTGTGTTATGGCACATTGAAGGAAAGTGTAGAAGGAAGGGCGTATGCATGCCTCTGGTGTTTGAGTAGGTGGTGTCCAGGAGGACCTTGCAGAGAAGGTGTGCAACAAGGGTATGGGTGATTCTTGAATGGCTAGGGAGGAAAGGTGTGGCTTCTGGTAGTCAAGGGACAGGAGGAAGGTGACATCCACAGAGATTAGAAAGTGGGGCACCTTGAGAGGGATAAGTTTTCAGATGGACTGTGGTTAAAGTGGCAAGGACTGGTGCGGCTGTGTTGTGTCAGGAAGTGGGGGAGGAGTTATTGTCTGGGGTGATGGGGGGCTGTAGAACTTTTGAAGACTGTGCAGGGTGTACATTCAAGAGGGCTACTGTCATGGAGGCAGTAAGGGAAACATGCTAGTGTCAGGTGCTGTGGAAGGAAGCGGCTAGTGTCAGAGGGGTCTGTAAAGGAAGAGGAGGCTAGTGTCTTGGTTAGAGGAAGGAGGTGTGGCTAGTGTCTGAGCTGTAGGCTAGTTAACTATACAGATTGGGGCACACAAAATTCCATTTATTTTCAAGAAAATGTGTTCAATTGGTAAAGCACCTAAAGTGTCTTCTCGGTTGTTGTTTTTTATTTATTTATCGAAGTGTATCTGTTTAATGGTTCCACTATGCCACGGCAACAAATTTCTTGTCGACCGACAGCACAGCGACAACACAACAGCACCAACTGGTGTTGTGTTGCCGCTCAGGAACAAGTGTTTTCTGTGGGGGCTTAGCTACATGTGAGGCTCTGCCCCACACTTACCCCCATACTTGAAATTGCTAACTCCAGTCGGAGTTAGTTCGGGGATGGGGGCAAACACCTCCCTGGCACCAGCGCTGGGTAGCGGAGACCATTATGGCGACTGCCGACAATGTCGCTGTGATGGTCTTCACTGTAAAACTGATGCTGCATGGTCGGTATACGCTGTTTAACAGGCTTTGATACAACAAATTGTCTCTCTCTCTCTCTCTCTATATATATATATATATATACCTGGTTGGGGTTACCTCACCTGCATCTTGGGAATGTGTCATTAAATGCTCACTGAAATAATTAACTTTAGTCAGTGCATCCCTATGTGAAAAAATGCCAGTGGCCTGAGGGTTAACTTGGTCCATTCAGGTCAGTTAAACATTTTGTATACTTGTTAGTGGGTTTCATGCTACCATTCAGTGGTGTAGTGGTCAGAGATACTTGGGATGATATGTAAGTCGTGGTCTGACTAGACTGCACTCTGTATTAAAAGAAACGGATGGGCATGAAAATGAGGGGAAAATAGCAACTGATAGGCCAGAATGGTGCCCCAATTTCTTCAGGCCCTGCATCACTAAGAAGTACCATATTACCACCAGCCACCTAATAACAGCTTCCACCATCCCAGGGACTAAATTCAGACCTTCATAACAGCCACTGATTCCCTCCATGGGGGCAGGCAGGTGAGGAAGGTTCATCATCCCCATCCCCCTTCCATAGACTCTCATCAACCATGGTAACTCAGTTTGGTATGGAGTCCTGTTGATTGTGATGGGGAGTATAACAGCTGGGGCCTGATATTTAAATGTTTGCCCAGGTGCTGTTCCTAGTTTACCTAAACAAACTGGGTTTTGCACCAATGTCTTATATTTAAAAGACATTATTCGGTGCCAAACTAAGTGACTGTTCGGGGGGGGGGGGTGTCAGTCCCAACTGTGTGGGGTAGTCTTCAGTGAAATGACTGAGGTACAGTGTTGTGACTGTTAGGGGTGGGGATTACAGCTGTAACTGTCTGTGGAGAGTGGCATCCATGTGATTTAGAGGGTATGGGGGCAGTGCTGTGATGGTGGTGGGGTGTGGTGCTGTGACCCTTGGAAATAGGGATCTGTTCTGTGACTGTCAGGAGTGGGTGCCCAGAGCTGTGACGTACAGTGGAAGGTTTCAGTCCTGTGACTCTCGGGGAGGGGTACAGTCCTGTAACTGTTGGGGGTGGAAGGGTCAGTCCTGTGATGGTCAGTGGTCAGTGCAGTGGCTATAATGTAAGTAGTGTAGAGTGGTGAGCACTGGAAAAGGTGATGTATTAGCAAAGCAGCTAGCCTGTAATAAGAAAAGAAAGTTCAGAACTCATAGAGTCAGTGCAAGATTTATTTTCTGGCAATATGCTGGTGTGCACTCACTAGCCCCAGTGCTTTAACCCTTCAGTGGGCCTTCCTCAGGGAGTGGGTCTGAAAAATTCAAATGTGCATTTCATTTATACAGCTCTCTTAAAGTGTTATACACCACACACTAAAAACAATGGCATTGTTCGCACTGGGGCTCTTGAAACGGTTCAAGTCCCTTAATTAGTTTTAAGAGCCCCGTAGTACGAATCGCACTCGCACTGTACAGTCAGACACAGTTTAAAGAACCATGCTTAAGCCCTGGTGGGACGTAGGCTTGAACACGATTGGAAAACCATTTTCCAAAAGCAATGCATGTTTACCTGTGGTGAGAACAGGTCCTTGAGTCATTTTGGTAGCCTCCTTCTGTCTTGTGAGCTGTCTGTCACATATTTCCCAAGATGCTGTGCTTCAAACTTCCCAGAATTCTTTCACTGTTGTTCTGCGTATGCGTGACTATCGAAGCGAGGAGAGAAAATTAAAAAGAGTGGTAAAGTGATCACTGTACTCGCGGTGCATTACAGATCTGATTAGTGCCTGATCAGTGTGAAATATTGGCAGATCTGTGGGGTAGATACATGATGGTAAGCACTTCCTCATAAAACAGTGCTGGACAAAAGCAAAGATGGCACGTTTACCCAGACAGTGCGAATGCACTAAAAACGGATCATAAACCGTTTCTGAACATGCTTTCAGTAGTGTGGATGCTTAAGCACTATAAGTGCTGAAACGATTTTAAAAATGGATCAAAAAATGTTTCAAAAATTGTCTGTAGTGTGAACGGGGGCAATGTGCAAGTCAAGCTGAAAACACGAGTAACTTGGTTACAAACACTTCATTACTCTGCTTTTTGTGTTTTGTTTTTGACGCTCACGGTAAACAGTTAATGATATTAGTATACTACTTAAATTAAACATGTCTCTATATCTGTTACTTCATTTAATTCTGTAACTTTCAATCTAAAGCAATATTTCTTTTACCTTTTTTACTATATTTATTTTATTTATTTACTGATATCGGAATTGCAAACCTTTGAGTCAGAGATTCATTTCCAAAGGCTTCACATCAAGGACAAGCACATGTACAAACAGGCAGTAGCATAGTATACTATACACCTTTTGTATCTCTGTCCTCTCTATTGTTCCCAGTACTGAATTTACTCCATATTAACCTTTTTCTCTTTACTTTCACAGTCTCACAGAATGTGAGCTCCTTCCCCATCAAATAAGTATAACAATATATCTAACCTTTCTTGTCCTTCCTAGTAACGGTCTAAGAACTAAGGATCCTTATTCTACAGGTCTAAGAAACCTCCTCTCTCTAAGACTCCTCCCTCTGGCTCCATAGTACCCTGGTATGAAATCATGTACATATTACTTATACTTGGTAGCTTTACTGTAACCCCCTTTATGGGAGGGTTGTCTATATGTGTTAAGATCATACATACATACTGCAGCATTTCCCCCCTCCATAACATTTTTTGCCTTGCTAGTTGACTCATGCAGGCTGTCAGCCCTGTCCCCACCTCCCCTGTTTGCCACTTCCCTGTCCCAGACCACTGAATCTAAAGTTCCCCATGGATTGCACCCCCATGATGGGGCCAGGAAGGGGAGACCCATCCTCCCCCCAACCAGTCACTCACATCTAGAACTGAGCCAGTCATGCAGGTGGTAGTATGTGACTGAGGTAGGTGGGTAGCCTGTGCTAGCCATTTCCACATTCCCACTCACATTGGATTACTGCCTTCAGCTGGGGGAAGTAAAGGTTGAGTCAGCATGCCTTCCCACCCAGGGACAGGACAGCTATCTGATTTAACACTCAGTCTTCTCTCTGACCCTCAGCAACCTGAGCATGTTCCTGAACTTGGGTCACTGATGTAGCGGGAGCCAAAGCACACAGTGCCTCATCCCTCCATACCACTGGACCAGACCGACCTTATACTTCAGCAAGGGAATTATTTATTAACACAGCAGGCGATCAGAAAATGATGGAGCCACTGCACACCAGGGAATGATTTTTTATTAATGGGCCCAGCAGTCAGAGGGTGGGATATACCTGTGGACACCAGAGAATGTGTTAACTTTAACAAGGCCAGCAATCATAGGGGACTATTGTTATTGGCAGGCAGTTTGAAAGAAATATTGAGCTGCTTGAGGTTTCATATAAAAGCAATTTCCCTGTAGATGGCTCCCAATCCCCATAAAATAGCATTATGCAGCCTTGTTGGCTCTGACCAAATCTTGTTTACTATTGGTGCTGACAGATAATCTGTTTTTGTTCATGCTTATGCACTCTCAGCTCATAAAGACATATTCTGACTGTCTGTTATATAGCAGTTGAACACACACATATGCATTTTACTATATACTGTATATGCACTCATAATGTATTCTACAGTATTAACTGGTTTGTAATTTAAGCTTATAAAACACAGTCTTCCAAGAATCAGTCTTTACCATTGATCCCCACTAGTAGGTCTTAGCTGGAGGTGCTAGGACTCAGTGCGAGTCAGAACTTTTCCAAGGGCTGGTGACGCACGTGGCATCACATGCCAACGCACATGCCCACTTGTATACAGCGGCACCAGCCCCCAACCACCTCAGTTCTTTTTTTGCTGCCATTGAGTGCACACCAGTGACAACATTGCTCACCCACCAGGTGTCAGAACTTTATCATCTATACTATGACAATGTTCAGTTCTTCAGTTTTACTGTCTAACTTTAGAGTTTCTTATTTTGGTGTCAGTTGAGCTAATTTAAGCATAAATAATTTACAGTTTCATATCTCCCTACTGCATGCAAACGGTCGATTGCTGTGTATAGTAGGGAGTCTCAAGAGGCAGGCTGCTCCAGCAGTGGGGCTGTGTCCAATCCACCCTCTCCTCTGGAGAGGAGTTCAGATGACATGCGGACCAATACTCAGGAGGAAAGACAGTCCTCTTGTAAGTACAAAAGGAAGCGGTACCAATCCTGCACATGTTCAGCGTCAGAGTCCAGGCACCACTCAACCTTGCCCTCTTTCTCTTCTCAAAAGAAGGGGAAGAAATGTTATCAGTCAAAGTCGCACTCTGTGAGGTCTACCATGTGACATTTGACTGCCATGGGCCAGAGGTCCCCACCGTCATCACGGACTTCCAGGTCTGCACGGTTGTTGTCTCTGACCCAGAGTTCCCCTTGTTTTGTAGGGAGGACTCTGGTGGGCAGTTCTACTATTGGGCAGCTCTAATGGAGCAGTAAGTGCAGCATCAGGCCCATGTGGCACTGCTTGTAGCACAGCCTCTGACCCCTCGGGGTCTGCTTGACTGGTGCCGCTGGTGATGCCACTGGAGCTGGTAGTGTGTTTGCCTGTGGCAAAGGCATCCAGGTCCTTGCAATGAACAACACTGCCAGTGTTTGTCCCATTTGTGTCCCTCTGTCCTTTTAGGGGACGGAGACAGTCATAGGCCACCACTGGTCACTCCAGTGCTGGCTGAATCATCAAAGCCAGGTCTAGTGTCATGTCTGGTGCTGAGTTTGGACCCCTTGAGGCCTGACCTGGTGTTGGGTGTAGCATCGGATCTGACATTGCAGTGCGGAACCCTTCCAGTGCTGCCCATGGTGTTAGTTCTGGCTCCACCCCTGGCACTGATCCTTCAGCACCAGGGGCCAGGACCAGTGTCACCAGTGTTGCCATAGTTTTGCACTGTGCTGTCAGCTCTGCGACCCTACTCTCTCTTTTATCCTCCTTGTGAGGAGAGTTTAGAGGGGGATGAGTCATATCCTGACCTTATTATTTCTGAAGGCAGGGATGATGGCTGTTTCTGCGATCCATAGGTCTCAGACCCAGTTCCTATATCTGTTTCTCAGGATGTCCTCTC
The DNA here is from genome assembly GCA_016271365.2 of Neoceratodus forsteri. Classification (NCBI taxonomy): domain Eukaryota; kingdom Metazoa; phylum Chordata; order Ceratodontiformes; family Ceratodontidae; genus Neoceratodus; species Neoceratodus forsteri. Next base: position 240,109,021 of record CM057449.1, on the reverse strand, counting down.
TACCCAGGCTGTACTCAGAAACATGCATTCTGCATTGGATTTTGAGCCAGCAGACATTGATCAGGCTAGGCACCCCCAGTTGGGGTTCCTAAATGTGCCTAATATTCCAGTTAGTTTAATTCCTCCTATCCAACCCCCTCCAAAACCTTGTCTGATGTGCTTTGGCATAGGCCTGCTACTATAGCAGCTGTCCCCAAGCAGGCAGACAGGAAATGTACTGCTCCTAAAAATAAGCCAGCGTATTTCACACAGCCCATAGCTGACGCCATTGTTATTCTTGTTGAGAATGACAAAGTCACTGTGTCCAAGAAAGTCACTGTGCACCCTACTAAGAAGGAGTCACACAAGCTTGACACCATGGGGATGTGAGCTTATGCTTCAACTACCCTGAACAGGAACACAGCTAGTTACCAGGATCATTTTTCCAAACATAAAAATACCCTCTAGTGCAAGCTAAAGTCTCTGGCAGAGGCCTTGCCAGATTCAGAGGCTAAACAAGACATATTGCTGACTCTCAAGCAAAGTCCTGAATTCAACCGTCACCAGCTCAAAGCCTGTATGGATGCCTTTGATGCAGCATCTCGGTCTATGGTTGCAGGCATCTGCATCAGAGGGCATTCCTGGCAGTGGACTGCTGGCTTCAACCAGGATGTACAGCAACAGGTAATGAATATCCACCTTCAATGCCACATACCTGTTCGGACAGAAGATGGAGCAGTCTATTAAGGCATCTAATGAAACTAGAACAACTCTTTATTTTTTGGTGCTGGACCCCCTGTAGGCTCAGTCCCCACACCCTTGGTCCCCCACTCGACCCCTGGGTCTTACCTCAGGTGATGATCCTCCTGGGCTTGGCCACCAGGGTGGGGCCACTGAGCATGCGTGTCCTCTGATGGAATTCTGAACCAGGTTTTCCCCCATTACTGGGATGCTTCCCTGGCTTGCCCCCCAGTGCAGGGCCATGAGGTTGAGCTGCCTGATGGAACACTAAACTCAGTCACAAGCCAAGTGCCATGGGCAAGCGGAGTGTGACTGGTGGAGTAGGGTGTTATTTATGGGGGCTGGCATTTTCAATGCATTATCCCCATGGGAGGTGTGGCATGCAATGATGTGGGGTGTTTGGCACACCTCTCCACAGTTTAGGCTCTAGCAGCTGCTCCCCCCAGCCTCCACCAGAGGTCAGTCATGTGCCAGATGCTCACCTACCCTTCCCCTGGAGGAGGAGAGCAGTCCATATGATGCTCAATCCTCCTCATCTATCTGGCCCTCCAAATCCTTGGGTCCATTCCCAAACCCTGGATGTTAGTATCGGGAGTGGAAGCCCTACCGCTGCACTGGCAGGCCGGCTTAGAATGACTCTTAAGGCTTCCAGACCAGTTCTCTTTAGCTCTCCAAGGGGCAGATGTGGGTCTTTTCACAACAAACAGTCATTTCATGGAAGAGGCAGTGAAGTCCAAAATAACAAAAACAAGCCTCCCCAGCCTCAAAAGAAACTGCAGCCAAAGGCACACTTGCTGAAAGCACTTAGTGCCAGTATGTGAAGCTTCGGCCCTGGTCATGCTTCAGCTACCCAAGGCAGACCTCTCCCTCCTAGTTGGGGGGGGGATACCTGACCCAGTTTTACTGTCAAAGGGAGTCCATCATGATGGACAAGTGGGTCCTCTGGATTATCTGAGAGTGGCACTCCTTGGATTTCATAGAAATTTACCTCGATTATTCACCCAAAAGGGTGAAAGGACTCTCCAGTCACTGGATGTTAAGAGGGTCCTTAGGTGACATGTCAGAGCTTCAGGGCAGGAAATTGCACACCTTCTGAGCAACAGAGCATAGGAAGTAGTACCAGAATCAGAATAGAACACAAGATTCTATCCCCACTGCTTTCTAATTCCAAAGAAATCAGGGGGCATGTGCTCCATTCTCGACCTCAGAAATCTGAACAAATTCACCAATCAAGAAAAATTCTACATGATTTCTCTAGCCTGTCTGTTACCCTACTTGAAACCTCAAGACTGGCTAGCATTCCTGCATATGCAAGACACATGCCAGCACATACTGGGTGCACCACTGCCACCACAGATACCTCTGTTTTGTTGGGCTGGGGCAGCATTACTAGTTCAGAGTTCTACCTTTGAGCTTTCCTCAGTACATGAGTCTTTATGAAGTGCTTTGCAGTACTCGCAGGGCACCTGAGGAAATTGGACTCCCAAGTCTTCCCATATTTGGACGACTGGCTAATCTCAAGCCTGTCCAATGCAGGAGATGGAAAAGGAAATAGGTACTGCTTCCCTCTCCCTATCTTCTATGGAATTGTTATTTAATCTTGACAAGTCTCAGCTTGAACTCTCCCAGGAACTGTTGTTCATAGGAGCTATTCTTGACACAACCTGGGCCTGGGCCATTCTTACAGAAAGCAGATTATGAGCAGTCCTGCAGATGGCATGCTACATCATGGAATGCAGAACTGTGTAAGCCCACTCCATGCAATGCATGCTGGGTCTAATAGTTTCCTCAGTGCTCACTGTGCCCATGGCATGCCTACACATGAGGACAACCCAGTAGATGCTCAGTGCTCAATGGTCACAGGCATTACACCCTCAGAATTATACCATTCAGGTGAAAAAATCCCTGGTAAGGTCCCTGACATACTGGTTAGCAGAGGAAAATCTCCAGGGCTTTCTTTTCTCCACACTGGAGCCGAAAGTAGTTCTTACCACAGATGCCTTCCTGTTTGGGTAGGGAGCCCACTGCCAGAGCCTTTAGTCACATGGTGTCTGAGACCTGTCAGAGATTCATCTCCACATCAATGTGTTGGAGATGCGAGCAGTTCTGTACGGTCTGAAAGCCTTAGTCAGCCACAAAACAATCCTCCTCCAGACACACAACAAGTCTGTCACGTACCATGTCAACAAACAGGGAGAAGCACACTCTTACCCTCTGTACAGGAAGGCAATGAGAATGTGGGAATGGTGCCTGGAACAGTGGATCCTGCTTCAAGCAATCTACCTGCCAAGAGACTAGACCACTCTGGTACACAAGCTCAGTTGAACAGAGGATAATCCTCACGAGTGATCACTAGCTCCAGATATCATGAGATTGCTGTTCGATGAGTGGGACACTCCAGATGTGGACCTTTTTGCATCCCCACTAAAGGACAAACTGCCTCGAGTCTGCTCCAGAAGTCCAGAACACGGTGTTTTCTGTCAGGGTGCATTCTGACTGCCATGGCAAAATCTGTTTCTGTATGTATTCCCTCCAGTCCCTCTCACCCAGAAAGTGTTGCTCAAGTTGGAGGCACAAGGGGACAAAAGGATTCTAGTGGCCCCCTGCTGGCCTCAGCAGATATAATTATTTCTGCTGAACAGATTTTCAGTCAGTGAACCGAGGATTCTTCTACTCAGGATGGACTTAATGACACATGTCAGCTGATCCATTCCAACCTGCACTCCCTTCACCTTCAGACCTGGCTCCTGAACAGATAGAAGTGAACAGCTACAAGGTATCTTATAGGGTCTCTTAATTATATTTGGCTGCATGTAAACCTTCCACTAGGAAGACACACCTAGCCAAATGGAAAAGATTTTTCATCTGGTGCTCCAAAACCCACATGGACACCTTTCGGAGTCCACCCGACAAGTTTCTGGAGTACTTGACAGACCTTTCTGATGCTGGTCTGCAATATTCCACAGTTAACATCAGTCATTGAGGCACAGGTCAGGAAGCGTAGGAAAACCAAGAGCAGTTATCAAATTTGCAAGTAGCGTTTTAGTATTATCAATAACAGTAAAATAAAAAATAAAATTGTTCAGTATAACTATTTACAAAGACAATACAAACAGAGAAAACAAAGTCTTTCATGAGAGGGTATCTCTAATTTTAAGTTTTGGTCTCTTCCTCTAACAAAAGAGTGCTGCTCTCTTTATAAGAAATCTTTGCCTGGCAATTAATTTCTACATCCTGAGTGTTTTAAGAGACATCCTGTTTTCACACAAAATGTATCAGAGTTCTTGTCTGTTTCCTTCCTACAGGTGAACAAAATAGAATATGGTGTCCTAAAACTACTCTCCTGTTGACAAATCTGCAAATGAGCTTGTGCTGCATCTCAAGATCAACCACCTGAGTTCCGAATAGCTTTTTGCAATCATTTCAACAATACAATTATATACATTAGAAAACTAAGGGGTCCCAGTTTCACATACAGATTCAAATATATTTTTAAACCACAGTTGAGTGAGGGGGAAGAAAAAATAGGAACAGAAAGAAACAGCAAGTGAAGGCAGGAGGCAGAGAATCAAGAAAGCGTCAGAGTGGTTAGTTCTTAGGTCTTACAAAAATATTTGATTGCACAATTGGACAGACAAGAGAACAAGAGAGAGAAAAGGAGAGGATAGAACAGATCCTTGTGTTTAACTCTTTCTGCATAGCAAATGGGACAGGGTCTTATTCAGCTCTGTCACAAGGTCCACTTATGTGCTATTTCAGTATAAAACAATCCTGTTGATACCCTCTACCTGGCACAGCTGCCACTTTTTAAGAGGTTCCTCAAGGGCGTTTTATACACAAGGCCTCCAAAGGGGTAGCCAGTAGCTCTCCGAGACATCAACATTTTGTTGGACATGCTCACCCTCAAGCCCTTTGAGCATATTGGTGCCTATGCACTAACAGGAGGAAGGTATGTGCCTCCCACCCGAGTAGCTCCGTTCCTGCAGACAGGTGCACACCAGCTGGTATTCACAAATGGCCAACACCTGTCCGCAGTCCCACCCCAACCCGACATGCAGGACTGCTCAGGGCAGCTGGGGTGGAGTAGCACACTCAGGCAGGCAACCAATTGGATGCCCATCCTGGGTCCCAGAGTGGATCACATGCACAGTAAGACATGGTTCTGGGTGCATGAATAGCTCCCGCAGACATCTGGACCTGCCCGGCCATTCCCCATAGTCCAGCAGTACCCACTACACGATACCAGCCCCTGTGGGTACTCCTGCCCAGTGCACAGATGTCCCACTCCAGTAGCACCACCACCCCGGCCCACATGCCGGCCCCCCCAACACACACGGGTGCCCCATCCCTGTATATATAAAGCCCCCACCACCACACATCAATGCACCATCCCCTAATAATAGGTAGTAATATGTAATACTAATATGTGTCCAAACGTATAATAATGAATAATAGCTGAGTATTGAAGAGCAGGTTAACAGTATCAACTGCCTGATAGGGTACAAACATTCAAGCAATATAGTATATGTGATGTGTGGTGCCATGGTATGTTCAGTACTACTGGGTAAACTGATGCAGTCATTGGAATAAATACCCTGTCCTGTTACCTGTGTGATTGGCAAACAATAGAACTATGTGTAACCACAGTAAACAAGCCACATATATAAGCCCTGTCCCCGACACAGTGCAGTCACCCCCCCCTTGCCACACAGCACAGCCCCATCCCTGTAGGCATGTAACTCCCCCCAACCCCGTGGCACTGACAACACCACCCCCATCCCCCGTACCAGCCAGTCAGTGTGGTGTCTCTGGACAGCCAGCAGCACAGCCTTCCGCATGACACCATGGCTGCTGGCCATCCATCTGCTGCTGGGAGTGCGCTGCTATAGGCAACATGCTCCCTGCATCAGTTGGATGGCCGGCGGCCATGGAGGTGTGCAGAGGGCTGTGCCACTGGCCATCTGGAGCCGCGGCACTGACCAGATGGTACGGGGAACAGCACTATGCACCTTTGTGAATGGCTCGTAGTGCAGGCACACCCCTGCCCACCCCCAGCGTGTTGCTAACTGACTTGCATGCTATTCATGAGTGCTGCTGGGGTCCATAGGACCCCCACTGTGTGGCATTCACATGTATCTATGCCTACGCACCTGGTTTCCATGGCGTGTAGGCATAGTGCATAGGGCCCACTGTGATGTGTGACAAAGTTCTTAACTTGGAAAGTAATATTTCTGGTGGCTATCACCTCTGCATGCAGAGTATCTGAAATCCATGCTTTGGTCACACACATAGAAACATAGAATTTGACAGCAGATAAGGACCGCTTGGCCCACCCAGTCTGCCCATTTCCCTACCTACTGGTTAAGCTGCAGATCCTAGTTAACCAGCAGCCTACTTCTTCTTACCCCCACCCCCCAGAATTGCCTTATGACTGTCCCATGCATGCTTGAATTCCACCACTGATTTTGACTCCACAACCTTCTCCGGAAGGCCGCTCCATGCATCCACAACCCTCTCTGTGAAAAAATACTTCCTTAAATTACCTCTGAGCCACCCTCCATCTTCAAATTATGCCCTCTTGTTCTTGCACACCTTTTTTTGAAAGATGCTACCCTCTTGGACTTTGTTGATTCCCTTGAGGAACTTGAAAGTTTCTATCATGTCCCACCTCTCCCTCCTTTCCTCGAGGCTATACATATTAAGATCCTTAAGTCTCTCTTCATATGTCTTCCGGTGCAGACCCTGCACCATTTTAGTTGCCCTCCTCTGGACGGCTTCCATCCTGCCTATGTCTTTGTGGAGATTGGGTCTCCAGAACTGCACACAGTACTCCAGATGGGGTCTCACCAGCTGTCTGTACAGAGGGATAATAACTTCCTGTTTTCTACTGGTGATGCCTCTACCTATGTATCCAAGTATCCCCCCAGCCCTCCTTACTGCCTTCTCACATTGCTTGCCCACCTTTAGGTCATCTGATATGACTACCCCCAGGTCCCTTTCCATTTTTGTTGTTGTTAGTATCTCACCCCCCATTGTGTACTCTTCCCCTGGGATTTTGTTTCTCAGGTGCATTACCTTGCACTTCTTAGCATTGAATCTAAGCTGCCATACATTTGACCATTCCTCTAACCTTGCCAAGTCCCTTCTCATCCTTTCCACCCCACCTCTGTGCATCAACTCTGTTGCAGATCTTAGTGTCATCTGCAAAGAGACATACTTTTCTTCCAGTCCTTCCGCAATGTAAACATAAAGACATTGAAGAGGACAGTCCTAATACTGAACCCTCGGTACCCCACTAGTAACTCTCCTTTCTTCTGAGTGGACTCCATTTACTATTACTTCTGTGTTCTTTCTCAGCCATTCTTTACCCAGGCTGTCATCTTGGGACCCACTCCCAGGCTGGCTAACTTGTATATTAATCTTTTGTGGGACTGTGTCAAATGCCTTGCTAAAGTCTGGGTAGGCCATGTCCATAGCCCTCCCTGATCTACTACTTTGGTCACCCAGTCAAAGAAATCTATCAGATTTGTTTGGCATGACCTTCCCGCTGTGAATCCATGCTGCCTAGGGTCCTGTGCCCCTCTGGCCTCTAGATACTCGACAATTCTTTCCTTCAGTAGTGATTCCATCATTTTCCCTATCATTGAGGTTAAACTAACAGGTCTGTAGTTTCCTGCTTCTGCCTTGCTCCCACTTTTGTGAAGGGGAATCACATCTGCCCTCCTCCAGTCCTCGGTACCACCTCATCCTCCCATGATTTGTTAAAATGGCAGTCAGTGGTGTCACTAGTTCTACCCTTAGCTCTTTTAGAATTCTGGGATGAATCCCATCAGGCTCCATTGCTTTGTCCACCTTCAGTTTTAAGAGTTCTTTCAGAACCCTTTCTTCTGTAAATGGGCTGGTATCAACTTTGTATCCAGAGTGTTACTACTGTTTGTTTTATGTACCTCCTCTCTTCATTTGTAAATACTGAGCAAAATATTTGTTTAGTATCTCACAGTCTCCCTCTGCCCACCCTCCCTCCCTTTATTAAGCCTCACTATCCCTCCCTTGGTCTTCCTTTGCTCCCTGATGTACCTATATAAAGGTTTTATCCCCTTCTTAACTGAGTTGGCTATCTTTTCCTCGGTTTGGGCCTTTGCTGTTCTGACTGCCTTCCCAGCCTCCTTTGCTTTAACTGATACAGTTCTCTGTCCTGCTCCTCGCGATTCCTTGTACTTCCTGAATGCTTTCTTTTTCTCTGAATCTTCACTGCCACTTCCTTTGAGAACCATAGTGGTTTCTACATCGTCTTGTTTTGTTTATTTGCTTCACACAAAGGCTCGATACCTCTGTGATGGCAGTTTTTATTATTCCCCATTGTTCTTCCACCCTCCTTCCTGCTCATTTGCTAGTGCATTCCTTAGGCACGCATCTATTTTGGCAAAGTCAGCCCTCCTAAAGTCCAGTACTTTTGTCTTTGTATGGCTTGACTCTATTGCTGTGTTTATTGTGAACCATACTGTTCGATGGTCGCTAGTTCCCAGATGGCTACCCACTTCTACATCTGTGATCCTCTCTCCATCTCCATTTGAGAGAATCAAGTCTAATATTGCTCCTCTCGAGTGGGCTCCAGTACTAGTTGTCTCAGGCATGCCCCTGTAGGGCATCTAGAATAACTGCACTCTCGAAATGGCAGCTGCAACTGCCTCCAGTTAACATCTGGCATGCAGATCACCCATCAGCAATATCTCCCCTTTTTCTGCCATTCTAAGTATACTTATCATTTCCTGTCCATTTCCTCCCTCTGAAAGGGGGTCTGTATACAACCCCTGAGCGATTGTGGTGCCATTGCCTGTCTCCAAATTTACCTACAGTGCTTCTTCTCCTCCCTGTTTACCCTTTTGTTCTGTTGCTTTTATTCCTTCCCTTATGTAAAGAACTTCTCCTCCTCCTCCTCCTCTTTTACCCTCCCTGTCCCTCCTGTAGACAGTGTATCCTGGTATGTTTATGTCCCAGTCATGGTTTTGTGTGTACCATGTTTCTGTGACTGCCATGATATCCAGATGTTCCTCCACCATCAAGGCCACTAATTCAGGAAGCTTGTTACCCAGACTCGGCATTAGTACTCATTGCTCTCCATTTTTTGATGGCTTTACCTTCTGTTGCAGCATCTCCCACTGACCGTTCCACCTCGGTCTTTTTCTCATTTAGTACCCTGTTTTGTAGGGAGAGGCTGGGATTTTCCTGCTGCTTGTCAGTGCCTCCCCCTTTGACTAGTTTAAAAGCTTGCCAATGAAGCATTTAAACCGATTGCTCAAAAGACTTCTTCTGTATACTGTTTCCATAAAGATAAGGTAGTTCTCTGTACATACTCCAAGCTGCTACTGAAAGTGCCGTCTGAGTTCAACCTTAATCAGACCTTAGTCCTGCCTACCTACTTTGCCAACTTCCAGAATGAAGGAGAAAGGAGTTTCCACTCACTATATTTAAAATAGTCCTTGGGTCTTATCTGGACAGAACTAAGGACTTCAGACAATCTAAACAGCTATTTGTCTACTTTGATCCTAATCAGAATGGAGAGCTTTTTTTACAATCCCGTACATTCTGCCTACATTGTGAGTTGCCTTCGCGATTGCTATGTCATGGCTCAGGTTACATTGGAGGGCAACATATGCACCCACTCCATCAGAATGGTTGCCATGTCCCTGGCAGAAATATGCTCTGTGCCTATTGAAGATATTTGCAGAGCTGCAACTTGCAGCACAGTGCACACTTTTAACAAGCACTATGCCCTGGATGTCCATGTCAGGCAGCATGCCACCTTAGGCAGGACAATCCTGAATTGATTACTATCCTGAGTGAAGGAACACAAAGTGGTGCACTCCAGGTATGCAAACAACAAAGTGGATTGCTGCAAAATGACATTTATTATGACAAAGGGCATTCGAGGTCGTAATCAGTAGCACAAGGGGTAGTGTTTGTGCTACTGATTCTGCTTACCTTATGAGCCTTTTGTCATAATAAATGTAATTTTTGCAGTAATCCACTTTGTTGTTTGTATACCTGGAGTGCTCAACTTTGTGTTCCTTTGCCCATTTGCTTCTCCCACACTTTACACCTGCCACTGTTTTTGGAGAAAATGTAGTTCCTGTGTGTTTTCCTATCCTGAGTGAGCCCTCAGCTACAGTCTCTCTTGTCCGAGGGACTTTTTCTGAGCTTTGTGCTCTGACCCACTAGTGGGAATCAATGGTGAGGATTTGTTCTTGGAAGATATCAAAATTATATCCTTACCGTAATTCTTGACCTTCCAGAATATCTTCACAGTTGATTTACATGTCCGCCTACCATCCCCCAAACTCACTCCAGTATGTTTGTATTGATCTTCACCCATTTATGCTTTGTTTGGGCTGTAAAGACACTGTGTTACTGGATTTGGTAGCCTTTCTTATATGAATCACTTGGGCTATCTTATGCCCTTAGGCTAAGTGCATAGGTTCTTCTTAGGTTATGCTGCTTACCTTCTCAGTAAAAAAGGACTGAGGCAGTTGGGAGTTTGAAAGGGCTGCATACCAGCAGGCATGCGCAGCGTTACATGATGGCATGCACGCAAAGCCTACCACTTCACCAGCTCTCTGAAAGAGTTCTATCACCCACTGGGTCCTAGTGCCTCCAGCTAAGGCCCACTAATGTGAATCAATGGTGAAGATTATCTGGAAAATCCAGAATAACTGTATGGTAAGAATGTAATTTAAAATATTTTTAAATGAATAAAATGTTTAACTACAAGAGAGCAGGCATTTGGATCATTGATAAACTGGGGAAAGCTGTTGCCTAACTGATGTTAAGTGGTCCATCTCCCGTCAGCTCTGGTGGCTCTTTCTCAGAACAGTCCGACTAGGTGATGTATTTAGTTGGCAGCTATGTTGTCAATGGAAGTGAATGTTTTGATGTCCTCTCTTTCTCCATGGGCAGTTTTGGTGTTGATGGTCCTGATGATTTGACAAGCATTAGTGTCCTTTCTATAAAAATGCTCCCGAATGTTATGCCTGCATCTACGGGTTGACTTGGTTAAACCCTTGACAAACTTGCAGTTTTGTACATTGTGGGATAGGCCTAGGCAGCAAATGCACAGCTTATGGGTATCTTTCTTATGGCGAAAAAGTGCCTTACTGTGCACCAATATACACTCCCAGTCGACGATCCCAAATAAGTAGCAACCAGAAAGAAAGAACCTTTATGCTTAGAAAAATAATGACAAAATCAGTTTCCACTGGTCTGACATTTACTCTCTCGATGGCAAGAGAAAAGGAACAGGATGGGGTCCACCCATGTTATACAGGCAACTCTGTGTGCTACCCACATGCATGTAGGCACATTGGTGTGGGCAGCCCCATCACTGGAAAAGCTTCCTGTGAGGTTCTGATCCCGATGACTTACAGTCCAATATATTATGGCTCTATGGAGATACCATCAAAAAAGATGTAGATTGTTCCAGTTTTTCAATATGGAGGATTTTTATTTTGTTCTTTAATTTTCATTTGTTAATATTTTATAAATCAAATGATTTATAAAATGTTAATATGGATGCCAATGCTGCTCTACACTCTTTAAAAGTGGCACCCTTGTGTCATTTGGGGGCCGGAAAAACAAACTGAACCTCTGACCCAAAGGACAGGCAAGGCAACACAGACACACCTCGCCAACCACATATATATATATATATATATATATATGTATATACAGTATGTATATATATATGTATATACATATTTTATATTTATTTATATCCTCAGCTGGGGAGTTGTACATTTGGGTCCCCCATCCTCACGACCCCTGCCCTGACAGTGGTCAGAGCTCACCCCCTGCAACAACCCTTCCCATGTGGCTTCGCAGCGAGTACTTACCCCACCACCATGGAGACATGGAGGGTGGGCACAGGTGGGAGCTGACTTGAGCGCGTTCGTGTCGATGTCTTCGGGGCAGCCATCATGCCGCTGAGGGGTTTTCTCTGTATAGTAGTAGCCCCCCCGGCACTGGCATGCAGTGGCATCAAGGCCACTACAACGCACACTTCCATACTTTGCACGTCTGACGACACCAACGCCGTACCCTTGTGTTGGCCCTCGAGGCTGCACAGCCCCCAGCCACCGCCAGGAGCTGGCACTTCAGCAGTTGTCCCCACCCACTCTTCCCAGAGATCTGTCCCTGGAATGCTCAATCATCCTCCTCCCAGCCAACCCCTGGTTTCCATGCCTGCTCCGGAACATGGGTCACCGGTGTGGCATGAGATGTGGCGTCCAACGCCTTAACACTCAGCGCCACCGGGCTGGCCACGCCAACCATATTTAATCAACAGATTGCATGACAAATTAAAATATATTCACAATTTGATTTATTTGGCTTTTTTTAATTAGTGGAAGAGGAGTACAAGACAGGGAGTGCATATGTCACATTTCATGGTCCCAATGCTACAGAGTAACTCACAAACATAAAATTAGTGAGGATAGCTCAACCCCCCCCCCCAAACTCCTGATTGAGTGCAACTGTCTGTTTCCTGCTGGAAATATGTCTCAAGATCACACATGCTGCCCCACCTCCTCATAGGCCTCTGCAATCTGAGAACAGACAATATCCATCAGCTTCGTCCATGCCTCTTGGGCCTCATCCGAGAACAAGTGTGGGAAGTCAGTAGTAAACACCTCCAACATGGTATTGGTCAGCATCTGGGGAAGAAAACGAAACAGAAGTAAGTAATAAAACATGACAGGTTGTGCATTATGGTGATATACTCAAATGCCTCAGGTGTGCTGGAAGGCATGAGACACAGACAAGTGCTATTAAACACACCTGAGAAGTGTGATTATTGTATACTACCATAATGGCATACCCCGACATATCTTAGTGTGCTTATAAAATTACTTTTAAATATCTTTGACTTAAAATGAAAAAAAAAGAAATTGCTTTAAAAAGATAAAAATAAAGACCTCTCATTGAAATGTGTTTCCATTTTAACTCTGAAGACAACAAACAGTCCATATTCTTGTAATGGGAGGGGGAGACAGGGAGGGGTAGTTGAAAACAACAAAAAACAGACAATAAAAACCTGTGTGGTACTAATTTCTTAAAAAAAAAATACTAGTTATCATAGAAACATAGAATTTGTAGGCAGAAAAGGACCACTTGGCCTGTCCAGTCTGCCGAGATGTTCCCTGCCTAATCTGTCTCTGCACACCCTAACTGGTCTCAGACTACTCGCCCTCTCCCCTGCCTATTTTCTAATGTACCCCTGCAAGCATGAAGCCTCCCCCACCTGTTTTTGTCTCTACCACTTCCACTGGCAGTCTGTTCCAGGTGTCTACCACCCTTTCAGTGAGACTTATTTCCTCACAACTCCCTTAAATCTTCCCCTCCAGCTTCACTGCATGCCACCAGGCCCTGATATTCTTACTCATTTGAATGAGACTCCCCTCCTGCACCCTGTTTACCCCAGTGAGGTACTTGTCGGTGCCTATCATGTCACCTCTTGCTCTCCTCTCTTCCAAGGTGTACATGTTGTGATCCTTCAGATTCTCCTCATTAGGGCTTCTCGTGCAACCTCTATATCATTTTAGTTGTCCTACTTTGAACTGCCACCACCCTGTCTATGTCTGTTTTGAGATGCAGGCCCCAAAATGATACACAGTACTCTGGGTGGGGTCTCACCAGCAAGCCATAAAGTGGCAATGCTACCTCCCTCCTCCTGCTGTAGACACCCCTCACTATGCACCCCAGCATCCCACTAGTCCTACCCACTGCTTTGTCACATTCCTGCCACTTTCCTATCCAATACTCAGCTCCTTGGCTCCTATTCCCTCAGTGAATGATTTTGCACTTTTTGGCATTGAATCCCAGTCCTCGAGTTTCCCAAGATCCCTGTTCATTCTCTCCATCTCCTCCTAAGTATCCACGCTATTGCAGATTTTGCAATAATCTGAAAAAAGGCATACCTTCTGTGGCAAACTGGTCTCTACCAGACAGCTCCTTTTGTATCCTGTTCTGCAACTGGACAGATAACCTTTATACTAACAAAACTGTTTCAGATCCCACCCACTGCCTCCAGTGTGTGGCAAACTGGTCACTTCCAGACTCAGCCTGCAACTTTTACCAGTGTGCTTGAACCCTTCAGATGCCTGAAAGGGTGCTCAGTAGCTGCCATCACTCAGCATAGACACTTTCTCGGGGTATCTCTAGGTCTGAATCCCTTCAGAGCCACTGCTCACACAGTACAGCACTCCTTGCCCAAGGGCAAACGACCCACCCTCTCTGTCACAGCTGAGCACACCTTACTTTAGAAACAAAATGGAACTGTAGTCTTCTCTTCAGAGGCAGAAACACAGTATTTGTCAGTTATAACCTAGTCATCTATACCTCAAAGTACTCAATCACAGCAACATTAAGTATATAAAAAAATATTTTAATACTTCAAGATATTTACACATATAATACAGGATACTACACAAAGGCTATGGAGAATAGTAATTCAACAGAAATAGACAGAATATTTTCTGCACAAAGCAGAAAGAAAACACACAGAAAAATCTTACTGCACTTCCTATTTTCCCAAAGTAGAATGGCTTACCCACACACTTCGGGCACCTTGGTAAATCAGAGCAGACTCGAACCTTAGATGTTAACTGTTCAGAATCCCAGACTGACTAACTCTTTCAGGCCATGGTAGTCCTCAGTACCCTTCAGCTGCCCACCCCCATGACACGTCATCCAGTATGCCACTTTAACATCATAGATTCAACACTTCTTTTGAGTCCCAGGAAACCTCCCATTTGGAAAAACTGGACCAAACAGGAATCTGGGGTTTTGTGGATGGCAAGGTCCATTCCTTCTCACACAGCAGGGCTGACTGCTCCTCTCATCATTAGCCTGGGCTCTTCACAGAACATGAAAGGGTTGTTTTTTCTTTCAGCTGTCCCATTAACTGGCAGGGGGTACTGCAGTAGAGGCCAAAGAGATTATAATCACTCTCTAGAGTTATCTGGCATTCCTTTGGCAACTAACTTTATCAGACAGTTTCTGAAATACTTTCAAAAGGTCTAGCTGATAACAAAAATTAAACACAGAAACATGAAAAAAAGTATAGCAAAGTTGTTACATGCCCCCCCCCAAGTAAAATGAAAAATGAATTCTTTAGCACCACTAAATGATGTTTGTTTTTCGTGTGAGCTGGCTGACTCCACCTGCTATGCCCTCAGTTCACTCTCTGGGCAACCCCACATTAGTTTCTCATAATGTCTCTACTTAAAAAAAATTGTACTATTTTCTGGACAGGCCATCCATGTTGGAATATTGCAACCTGGTGCTGTGCCTAATGTTCATATTATAAGACTGCAGCACCAGGCTCCACCTTAGCACCTTTGAGTTCTGTCCACTGGTCCTATGTAACTATGTAAGTGGATTGTGATCAGTAACCAGGTTGAACTCCCTCTCATACAAATAAGATTGCAGCTTCTGCAAAGCCTAGACACTCCTCCTGTAGTGTGGTATTGGCCTCCTTTCTAGGCAGCAGCTTTCTACTCAGGTACACAACTGTGTGTTCCTCTCCTGAGCAAGTGATCTGGCTCAGATCCATGCCTAGCCCATGATCAGATGCAGCTACATGCACAATAAACCTTAGAGAATAGTCTAGGCTGGTTAGCACAGATGCCTGACACTGGGGTGTCAAACAGACGAGGCATACTGATGAGTCCTGGTAGGACAAAACACGTGTCTGTGTCTTCTGTTGGCACCCTTTGCAAACTGTGTGAGAGGCCTTTTGGCACCATGCATTTCCGCTTAAAGTTGAACCAGCATAATATTCTGTGGTGATTTGCATATGCAGCTCATGATGCTTTGCATTGTGGGGGCATGTGTGATTTTGTATTTCTTTGAAACTTGGCTTCCCGGCCAAATGCCCTTTGGGGTAACCATTGCCTCAGTGCTTGCGCACAGAGGTTCCTTGCCTGATACAATGCCTCCTTCAGCTGGTCGAATGTGGTATCCCAGGTTTCCTTTCTTCCTGATGATATCGGATAGGGGTTTGGCCATGCTGCTGAAATTCAGCAGAAACTTACCCTGCCATATCTAGGAAGGCCCATACTTTTCTTTTGGTCATGGGCATGGCCCATTTCTGGCTAGTCTCAATTTTCACTGGTTCAGGATGGATGTACCCACTCCCAACCCTGTGCCCAAGGTATGGCATTTGTGCCATTCCTCTCTGGACCTTCTCTGCCTTGACTGTCAGCCCAGTGGCCTGAGGTCAGTAGAATACCTTGGTCATGGGCCTGATGTGATCCTCCCAAGTCTGGCTATAGATGTCGATGTCATCCATGTATGCCACAGCAAAGTCTTCTGCACCATTCAGAATGCAGTCCATGTTGAAAGGTGGCTAGTGCATTCTTTTTTTTTTTGTACATTTTCTTTATCACTGGACCCCAAGGAACTCTCTCAAGCATACCCTTCATGCCACCTGCCGTTCTACCACCCACCTGATGCTCGACCTCTGGGAAATCAGGGACAGACACTCCCCTCCTACCTAGGTCTGAAGAACCCCCCCGGCTCTGAGCCCCCAAGGTGGGGCCACCATCCACCACTGGTGCTCTATCTATAATCCAATGCACCAGGACCAAGGCAAGGTGAGGGATCAGGAGAGCCGGTGGGATGAGGATGGCATTGGGTGTGTGGCAGCAGGGCACTGGAGGTTGCCATTGCCTATCCCCGGGACCAGAATTTTTCTGATGCTGTGTTTTCCCTGGAGTGTGGACGTGCAATGACGTCTGTGCACAAACGTGCTGCTATCTGCCACCACTCCACTCCCTTGTATGGCATCGCTATTTCCTTGTAGTGGCACCAATCTCCATCGGGGGCCACTAAGGAGCGATGCAAAGCCCACAATCCACCCCGGGAGAGGAGAGCAGTCCATCAGATGCTCAATCTTCTCCATCTCCTGCTGACCCCCGATGGCCTGAGTCCATTCCCGAACCTAGGTCCCTGGCATGGCACAAGGTGTGGCATCCAGCACTTCAACCCTCAGTGCCACCAGGCTGGCTGGCTGGAGCATTCTTTATCCCAAATGGCATTACCATGAGCTTGAATTATCCAAATGGGGTGACGAAGGCCTACCTCTCTCTGACTTCAGGAGTACCTGCCAATAGCCCTTTCTCTGGTCAATGGTGGACTGGTAAAGGCTCCCCCTAACCTCATCAGGACCTCATCCAGCCTAGCATTAAGCTTATGTTAGTCAATGCAGATCCTTAAGATCCTGTTTCTTTGGGAATTAGTATCATTGGTGAGGGCAAGGGACTACTGGATCACCTTGAGTGTCAGCATCTTCTTGAGCTCCCCCTCTACGGCATTTCTTATACCTTCTGGGAGTCTGTAGAGTGGCTGTCTCAGCAGGGCTTAGGACCCTGTATCCACATGGTGCTCTGCCAGTGTGGTTTACTCTGGCTTCCCTGTGAACACCTCACTGAATATATGCCGCACCCTATGCATTTAAACAGCTTGGGCTGGTGTCAGCTGCTCTGAGACAGTGACAGCAACCACTGAAGATTCTCCCTTAACCTTTCACAGGAGATTCATCAGTGGGGCTGCTTCTGCCTCCTCCTATGGATAGCTGCACACAGCCTGGAGCACCTTGTCCCTGTCATCATAGGGTTTCATCATGTTTATACAGCAGGAACAAAAGGAGGGGGTATGTGGACACAAGTCCATTTTCAGAAGGAGTCTTGAATAGATTTGCAGCTCTGAAAGTGGACAAGGCTATGGGACCCAATGGGATACACCCAAGTTTATTAAAGGAACTCAGAGAGGTGCCAGCTGCCCTACTGATGACCTTACTTAACAGCTCACTTGAAACAGACATGGTTCTGGAGGACTGGAAGAGAGCAGACATGGTCCCACTCAATGTTGTCTGTGCACCGATTCGGGCAGGGTATACATGATAGGCACGTGCCTGGCCTGTACACGTCTGCACCCATGGACAGGTGTGTCAGGCATGGCATTCACCACCGCCACCCACCGCATATCGTCATCTGTCCATGGTCCTACCTGCTGGCACATTGGTGTGTGGGGGCTGAATCGGTGGACATACATCCTGGTCCCAAAGTGGATCCCCTACTTCATGCAGAGCAGGGGATCAGGGGATGCCATGCATCCTGGGAATTAATTTGAAGTGGGTGAGTGCCCCTCCAGTGGTTGCCCCCAGCCCTCTCTGCCTGACCAGAGGGCTGGGGCAGCATGGCAAGTGGGTTTCTGTCCTGCAGCAGCCAGCGGATGCTCTTATTGGGGGGCACACAGTGGTTATGGTAGGGTCCCTGCTTGCGTAGCCTATGCCCCCCAACACTCCTCACCTTAGCACATTGTGCATAGTGTGAGTATGACCCCAGCCACTGCCCCCAGACCATCCACATGTGTAGCTGCATGAACGGACTGGGGATCGGTTGTGAATGAGACTTTTGTCCCTTTTGTGAATATTGTGGGGGTCCACAGGGCCCCCAGTTCATGGCTCTTTTATGTAGGGTTGCCTACATGCTCCAGACATGCAGTGCATAGGCATTCCTCACATTCAGGCATAGGGGCCCATAAGAGCAGCAGCAGGGAGGAAGATGGTAACTAAAGGCCAGTCAGTCTCACATCGGTGGTGGGGAAATTAATGGAAACCCTGTTAAAGGAATTAAGGAAAGGTTGGTAGAGTATCTTGAATCCAATGGACTACAAGACCAAAGGCAGCATGGATTCACTGCGAGGGGGCGTTTAAGGAGGAGGTCATGCAAGACAAATGTGATTGATTTCTTTCACTGTGTGACCAGGGAAACGGATCGAGGGAGGGTAGTGGAAGTGGCTCCTCTTGACTTTAGCAAGGCCTTCTACACTATGCTGCATAGGAGACTGATAAAGAAATTGAGCAGCCTGGGGTGGGATCCAAAGTGGTGACTTTGGTAAGAAACTGGTTAATTGATAGGCGACAGAGGGTGGTGGTTAATGGCACTCACTCTAATGAGGTGAGAGTGACCAGCAGGGTGCTGCAGGGCTCAGTACTGGGACCAGTTCTCTTCAATGTCTTCATAAGTGACATTGTAGATGAACTGGACAGGAAGGTATGCATTTTTGCAGATCACACCAAAATCTGAGATGCTATGGTTACTCAGGAGGTGGTGGAGAGAATGTGTAAGGACCATGAGAAACATGAAGAGTGGTCAAGTCAATGGAAAGTTGGGGTTCAATGCCAAAGAGTGCAAAATCATGCACTTTGGGCATAGGAACCAATCAGAAGAGTATGGGATGGAGAAGGTACTGACAGTCACTAAGCAGGAAAGAGACCTTGGGGCCAACTTGCTGTAACCTGGACCTGGGCCCAACACGACTCTCAGTGAGTTGTGTTGCCCAATTGGGCCCTGTGTTAACTGTAATTGTAATTGTATGGTGCTCCCTACAGAAGGGTTGCTTCCATATGCACTTAAATGTGCTCTGGTAAGCCCCCTGGTGAAAAAAACATCTTTGGACGTGGATTTTTTGGTGAAATACCATCCAGTCTGTAAATTTCCCTTTTTAGAGAAGGTTACTGAGAAAGTGGTTGCACCGAAGCACGAGGAACACTTGGAGGCCTCCAACATCTATGAGCCATTCCAGTCAGGATTCAGAGCTAGGCATAGCATGGAGATGGTCCTGGTTAGAGTGCTTAATCACCTGCTCAGGGTGAGGGATAGAGGAAAGTGATCAATTCTCATCCTCCGTCTCGATCTCTCTGCAGCATTTGACATCGTGGACCATGTTGTACTTTTGGACTGGCTCAGGGAGTACGCTGGACTCACCAGCACTGTGATCTGCTGGTCTGAGTCTTTTTTATGTGACAGAACCCAGAGGGTAGTACCAGGGAATTATTCTTCGAGCCTGATGGTTCTGTCCTGTGGCATGCCCTAGAGCTCAGTTATTTAGCCAATGCTGTTCGCAGAGTACATGCTACCCCTGGGCATGGTCATTAGACAGTTTGGACTGGGGTTTCACTGCAATGCAGATGATACCCAGCTCTATCTGTCTTTTGTGCCAGGGATGCAGGTTGCCTTAAACGTGTTTAATAAATGCTTGTCTGAGATCCAGAAATGGATGGCTTCTAGCTGGCTGAGACTGAATCCCTGAGAAGACTGAGGTATGAGTGGTTGAGCTGGGTGGTAAGGGGAGATCGGCAGCTAGTGTAGGAGTGATTGGACTTCGGCTCAGTGACTCTGGTCTGCTGGCATACTCTAGGGTGAAGAATCTGGAGTCATTCTAGACGAAGGTCTGACTATGGAGGCCCAGGTGTCAGCCATAGTCTGGAATGGCTTTTTGCATCTTAGGAACATCTGCCAGATCAGATCCCTTATTCTCTCCCAAGACCTCGCTACACTGATCCATGTGTTCATGACCTCGAGACTAGACTATTGTAATGCTCTGTACCTCAGGATTAATGGGGATACGCTATGGCACCTGCAGTTGCTGCAGAATGCAGCTGCTCGGTTACTCATGAGTTTGTCAAGCTCTTGCCATATTACTCCGGCACTGTGTGATCTGCACTGGCTGCCAGTGAAGTGGTATATCTCATTTAAAATAGGTTTGTTGACCTATAAAGTCCTGCACAGACTGGGCCCAGCCTACCTGAGTGAGCTCCTGCACCCGTACATCCCAGTTCGCCCACTCCGATCCTCCGAGGAGGACCTTCTGATGGTCCTGAGAGCAAAATTAAAATCTTCAGGTGACTGGGCCTTTAAAATAAAGGGCCCGGCACTTTGGAATTCATTGCCCAGGACTTTAAGGGAGACCCCACCCCTTGGTGGATGTTTTCAAAAAGGGGCTAAAATGTATCTGTTTCAGCAGGCTTTTGGGGAAGCCATTTAAACTCTACAGCACACACATATATATAGTCTTATTATTTTTATTTTATTTATTTATCTAAAATTTGGCTTCTGGGAAAGGCACACTAAGCTGAGGCTTGTTTCCAGGTGTGACCCAGGGGAAAGGGGAAAACAAGTGTAAATACAAATATGGTATAGTAAGGAACAACATTTACACCGAATAATTCAGTGCTGGTGAGACAACAATGCAAGAGTGCCGCAAGTCAGTTGCAAAATACAAATACATGGTCGAGTATAAGATTTCATGTAATTTCAGTGGAAGGGTTGCAAATGCATGGTGTCCGAGTAGGGACCCTTAGAAGGCACTTGAATAAAAGGAGGGAGGGGGAAAGCCGGAGAGAAGATGGAAGCTGATTCCAGAAGGGGGGAACGGTATGAAAAAGTCGCTTGCCCAATACAAAAGTGCAGGAGGGGGATGGAGAGGATATGTGTCTTAGGAACATAGTTCATAAGCAGAGAGAGCTATAAGGTAGAGGAGAGAGGGTAGGTGGGGGGGGTGGTGGTAGTGAACCAAACCAGTATTTGGCAATGAAGATAGAGCAGTGCATCTGACGATGTAAGGGTAGGGAAAGTAAGGAAAGCACAGAGTACAGTGAACAGTGATGGGTACATGGGGGCATGTTTGTGGTAAAACATCAGAAAGCATTGCAGAGGGTGTCCAGTCTGGTGAGTGAGGAAGGGGGGTAGAATTGTAGACCACATCGGCATAATCCAAGATAGGGAGAATTAATTTGGTAACCAGCTCCTGGTGGATTGGGAGGGAGAGGCTGTCCTTAATGTGGTATAAAGTGTCAATGTCAATGTCAATTTTATTTAAAAAGACGCCCAATCCCAAAGGCTCTGGGCGCCGGACAAAACTGTACAGTATGTCATACCGTATACATTTCATTAAAATAACATACATATAAATTCAATTTCCAAAAGCCTGCATAAATAAAAAGGTCTTCAGATGGTTCTTAAAAGCCTCTATAGTGGGGGCCCCTCTCACTTCCAGCGGCAACGAGTTCCAGAGAGCTGGAGCAGCAACTCCAAATGATCGATCCCCAGCTGATTTCAATCTCGCTCTCGGAACTTTGAAGAGGCCACTATTAGAGGAGTGGAGATCACGGATAGAGGTGGACGGTACCAGGAGATCAGAAAGGTAACCAGGGCCCTGTCCATGTAGGGTCTTATAGGTGAGAAAACCCACCTTGAACAATACTCTCCACCTGACAGGCAGCGAGTGCAATTCGCGCAATACCGGAGTAATGTGACAGAACTTACTTTGTCCAGTCAAAAGCCGGGCAGCAGCATTTTGCACTAGCTGCAGTCTGCGAAGAGAAGTTCCAGAGACCCCGAGATATAGGGCATTACAGTAGTCAAGCCTAGAAGTGACTAAGGCATGTACCAAAGTAGGGAGGTCCAGAGCTGGAACAAGGGGCTTAATCCTGGCGATATTTCTCAGATGAAAAAAACAGGAATGAACCACAGAGGATATTTGAGCCTCCATGGACAAATTCCTGTCAAAGATCACACCAAGGTTACACACCCATGGGGAGGCCATCAATGACACAGCTCTTAGCACAATGCCAGTCACAGAGTCAGAGGCTATCCCATCACGAACTCTGTTCGACTCCACTACTAGTACCTCAGTCTTGTTAGAGTTCAGTCGCAGCCAGCTGGAAGACATCCAGTCATTTATCTCAGCCAGACAGATATTTATCACATCCACTGCATTTGATGTTCCTGGGGCAAAGGAAAGGTATAGTTGAGTATCATCAACATAGCAATGAAAACTCAAACCATACCTCCTAATGATCTCCCTAGCAGCATGTATACTGCGAACAACATGGGGCCAACATCAACCCTGAGGGACTCCACACGAAAGGAGGTAGGGTGCAGATGAGAAATTACCCATCACAACCCGCTGCCTCCTGTTAGTAAGAAATGACTCAAACCATTTGATGACAACACCGGTGAGTCCGCATAACTCCCTCAGGCGGAAAAGCAATACACTATGGTCCACAGTATCAAATGCTGAAGAGAGATCGAGGAGAACAAGAATTGTCTTGTCCCCCCGATCTCTAGCCCTGAGGAGGTCATTTTGCACCCGAACTAATGCAGTTTCAGTGCTATGTCTGGCCCGAAAAGCTGACTGGAAGGGATCATACAACTTGTGGGTCATAAGATGTTCCCCAACTGAAGTGATACCACCTTCTCAACAATCTTTCCCAAAATGGAAGATTGAGAATAGGGACCGATAATTTGCCCTAATCTCCGGGTCCAGAGAAGCTTTCTTTAAAAGGGGTCTCACCAGAGCCTCCTTCAAGGCATCCGGAAAGACACCCTGACTCAGGGAGCACCGGACAATCAGGGCAAACACCGGGGCCAACAGTGTCAATGCACCTCATCAAGAAGCGCGTTGGCATGGGATCCAGTTCACAAAAGGTATACCTCAAGTTGGCCACTATCTCAATGTCCTCACGAACCTCCACTGGCCTAAACTCCCCCCACCTAGAGAGAGAGCTCTTAGAACACAACTGGCGACCACTGACAGCAATGATATTACTGGCTGAGGAAACCTCCCACCGGATCGCAGACACCCTGTCCGAGAAAAAACGAGCAAATTCCTCACAATCCTCATTCGAGGAAACTCTTCCGGGCTGAAGACAGAGTGGATGAAGAAGTCTATCAACAGTCTGTAAGAGTGAGGCTGGTCGGCTTCTCCCAGCAGCAATCTCCCGAGACAAAAATATTGTCTTCTTTTGGTTGATTGCCTCCCCTGATATGTGCAATAATGCGCACACAGGACCAGTTTGTCAGCCCCCAGACGGGATTTCCTCCAGCGGCGCTCTAATCTCCAACCCAGCTTCTTCATTTCCCTGAGATCGTTATCATACCAAGGCGACCTCACGTAAGAAGTTCTGGGTCGTACACGGACAGGTGCGAGGGAGTCAATGGCGCCAGATAGCACTTCATTATAGGCGTCTACCCCTGCGTCAACTGCTCCAACGCATGCATCACTCACCCTTGATAGATCAACTGCCGCCAAATAACCCTCAGGGGTAAGATCTTTTAACGGGCGGCAGCAAAATATCTCAGAAGGGGAAGAATTCACGACGGGAGCGCTGAACATGAACTTCACCGTGCAGTGATCAGACCAAGCCACTCCGACTAACATCAAGATTAGCGATCTCAAGTCCCAGTGAGAACACCAGGTCCAATGTGTGGCCATCCTGGTGAGTAGGCACGCCGACAGACTGCATCAGCCCCAAAAGGGACATACTCTGCAGTAACTCGTCGGCGCACCTTTGACCTCTATCCTCGGCCCAAACATTGAAGTCCCCAAGAAAATACATCTTGGGGAATCCAATGTTTCGGCGGCAACAAACTCGGCGAAATCCTGCAGGAACCCCCCCATCAGACCAGGAGGGCGATAGATGAGGAGGATCCTGCAGCCAACACCGAGTCCTCCACGAATGGCCACACACTCAAATGAACCTGGGGTTCCCACCGGGTGCACGGTGAAGTCCAGGTTTGATTTAAAACAAATAGCTACACCGCCTCCCCTATGATTTTCTCTGGGGCAGTGCACCACAGTATAACCTGGGGGGACTGCAGCCTCACAAAACAGAGGCCAGCATCATCCCCACCCAGGTCTCTCTGTAATGCTGCGCCAGGTGGACCGATGAAACCAGAGTGGCAATATAGCCGTCTTGTTTCTGATCGACCTGGTGCTGCATACACTGCCATCAGAGATATTAAGGGTGATGCAGCCCTAAAGGTCACCTGGCCACTTGGCCTGGTGGCCCCCCTTGAAATAGGCATCAACCACGTCTGGCTTCTTCTAGGTACTCTATTTATTCCAGGGCATCTCCTGGACTTAACCACCTCAATCATTTGAACAGCCTGCTTCTGGTCATCACACAGCGCATGCGCAAAGCAATCCCCACCAATCCCCACTTCCCTACAACGTCTGATAATAATATCAGATACAGGGAAGGGGATAAAAGGATGCAGCGCATGCAACTGTGAATTCCCATAAACAATTCTGGGCTCCAAGAGCCGTCTGTCAGAAACCCTACACATATCTAATTAAATAAGCCAAATGGCACATACAAATCATGCAGGCAATAACATAAAAATCTACTTTATAATAAAACTGGTAGACATACAGAGCTATTAAAACAGAATTCCCACCTCACACCCGTCCCTCATCCACAGCAAACAAATTTCAGCTCCGAGTGGCGCTCGCGCCACTCACAACACTCACGCCACTCACAACGCTTGCGCCACGCTCGAGCTGGTGAGCAGTGTCCACGTTTAACCAGTGCCTCCCCACTCACAGAGCCAATCAGCTAGCAGCCCCCCTCTCACAGCTCCAGCTGGCAGCTCATTTGTGCAAGTTTACACAGCCTCTCACGCTGTGTCCAGCACAAGTAGAGTGGGCAATTAAATAAGATAGTCCAGCTCAAAACAAAGCAGCAGTCCTGGTAAATAACTTCGCAGCTAGTACAACAGCTGCAACGAGTGAGCACCTTATCGGGCAGTGGAGGAAAGTGAAATACAGAAAATCCCTTATCGTGACAAGCTCGTGCCAAGCTTGTTAAGTGAGTTTATTTTTATGTTATTTTATGGGACAGTTTTTTTTTTTATTTTTATTTATAGATTTAAAGATATACACTATGTATTACATAAAATTACCACAAGAGGAATGCAGACCCTTGAACAGGAAGTACAGAATATAGTAAAAATACAGTGATGCCTATAAGGTCATTAAGTCCATACAGTCCCAGGAATCCGACTGACATTTAATCAAGGAGTAAAGTCTGATGTCTGATATGATTATGTGGTAGACCTATCACACTCTCACCAACTTGTTTGTGAAAGAACCACACCACGCAGTATAACATATCACTAGCAGAACTGGTGCTCGGAGGGAGCTTAAACTTTAGCACAAGTGGTAGGTCTAATTTATTTATTTATTTCCGAGTTTTACCAGGAAGGCATGCTGAGCAACATGCTCGATTCCAGATGCGACCTGGGGGCCGAGACCCAAATGCAGCAAGAGGTTTACATCAAAAATAGTTTTTTTTTTTACATACATTGTACAGAATGGAACAATGATCAATGTACTACAACATTTTGTGAGTGATTACAGAGAGTGGTAGACATGCATTGAGTAGATGAAATTGTAGTTGGAGGGAAGTCTACTTAAGACCAGTTAAATTACAACATGAGTGTAGGGTTAGTTTAATTAAAACAGGAGCAGCTGGAGGAGAAATGCGCATGGAGCAGGCGGTTGTGATGGTAGGGGTTAGGAGCATGTCTTATGGGAGCAGGTAGAGCATTCCAGATTTGAGGTATTCAGTAGTTAAAAGCGGCCTGGCCTTTTGTAGTATGCCTGAACGGGACATGTAGCAGCCTAGGGTCTGTGCTCCTGAGGGAGTATGCAGGTGGAGGTTGTTTGGAGAGTGTGGATGACAGGTAGGGTGGAAGGGAGAGGGAACAGTACTTGGCTGCGAACCTGGCGCAGTTTGTGAGTCTACGGTCCTGATGGGATGGCAGGTCTTGGCAAGCTTCCCCCCCTCCCCATACCCCCACCCTTCCTGCATGTCACTCCCTCTTCCTCCTCCGATTCTCCCTGCTTTGCCTGGCCCTTGTCACCTTGTGGGGTTCTCAGCATCCTGAGGAGGCCTGGGCTCAGTTATGTTATGTTACGTTACGTCACGTCACATCACGTGTCTAGCCCACAGTCCTAGGCAAGACAAGGCAACCTATGCCTGTGGGTAACAAATCTATTTATAGGACATTTATTATGTTCACCAACTGAGTAAGTGAAATTCTCACCAACAATAACAAATCCATTCTGCTAACAATTCCTGTGGGGAGGAATAACAAAGCAGCAACACAGCTTAATAGAGCTTTTTGGCAGTATTTTCCTAAAGCTGTCGGTAGACACCAGCCCCTTATATTAGATCCTTTCTGTTGGGAGCATACCCCTAGACAGATCGCTCTGGTGCGAGCGACTTGCACCCCAAAACAGCATTAATAATAACTTGGAGATAAAGTCCCATGGGCAGGATCCTCAGATAGTAAAAAAAAAACAAGCATACAGTACATTATCCTTCATCTTCATCAGAGTCAGCTGGAGTAGGGTGTTTTTTAGTGAGACGGCTCTCAGCAAACACAGCTGCAGATTCTGGGTCTACGAAGATATGCATTTTGGACTCATGACACACTTGAAACCGGGCAGGGTAACTGAGTTGTGCATCAACCCCATTCTGCAATAAGTCCTTTTTTATTTTCTGGAGTTCTTTTTTCTGCATTTGGGTCAATGCTGATAAGTCCGGAAAGAAGGCTATTCTGCTGCCTTCCCATTTGATATCCCCTCTACGTCGAGCAGCCTGCAGTAAGGATATCCTGGCCTCCAGTGGAGATAGTGAGATAATTGCAGTAAGTGGTTGCCTGGAAGGGTCCCCTCTTCATTTAGCCCATTGAGGAATGGCAAAAGCTTTGGTAATAGTTACAGAGAAGTCAACAGTAAGGAGTTGCAGGTTCTTAAATACTAGGTGATTCACCTCCTTGAAAAGTTCAGATTGTACTCTGAATCGGGGTGGAAACCTGACAATACAGATGTTGGCCAGGCGCTGCACATTTTCCAGGGTCTCAGTTTTGTTCTTCAAAAAAGCAAGATCCTGCACGTAGACAGCATTTTGTGGCCTGATGTTAACTACCTTTGAGGTCCAGAATTGCAGCAGAGTTGTCGGCAATTTTGGTGTCTGTTTCGGACAATTTGGCTTCGACAGCTGCCAACCTTTTATTGGTTTCGTCCCCTGTGACTTGAATCTTAGTCAGCATTGCTAAGATTTGGGATGTCAGAAGCTCCAGAGACACCGTAGTGCTCAACGCTGTAGGCCATTGATTCTTCGAGGAGCGAGATGAGGAAAGGTAGGCATCAAGATTCTGAGATGCATGCCTTGTATCTTTTTATGGGCTCATTTTAATCCTTAGATGTACAATATAGGCACGTTGATGGTCAACAATCAGTAGATTTATAATAGTTGCTGCCCGATTTGAAGTTTTGTTTCACAGAGGTATGTTATTTTGTTGCCGGCATGTTGCTGCTTCACAGCGCCCCCCCCATTGGATAGTTTTTAGTGGGAATTGTTATGATATCTTATCTGTTATGTATTGATTGCATTGTTTATTTTGTAAGATGATCACGACTTGTTTTGTTATGTGTGTTCTTTGTTTTAAGTTGTATTTTATTGTAATGGCTCCCTGTGTCTCGGGAAAGGGAACCACATATAAATAAAATCTACTACTATTACTACTTGGGCTTATCATATCTGATTACCTCAAAGTGGCAGGGCAATGCGAAAAAGCAGTAGTTAGGGTCAGTGCAATGCTGGGCTGTATAGGGAGAGGTATCTCCAGCAGGAGGAAGTAGGTGGTGTTACCACTGTATCGCACACTTGTGAGACCCCACTTGGAATATTATGTCCAGTTCTGGAGGCCACGCCTCAGAAAGGACATAGACAGGGTGGAGACAGTCAAGAGGAGGGCAACTAAAATGGTGCAGGGATTGCATCAAAAGCCCTATGAGGAGAGACTGAGGGATGTCAACATGTACACCCAGGAAGACAGAAGAATGAGAAGGATATGATAGAAACCTACAAGTACCTCATAGATAGGGGTGAACAGGGTACAGGAGGGGAGTCTCACTCAAATCAGAAAGAGCACCAGGACCAGAGGGCATGCAATGAAGCTGGGGGGAAATTTAAGTGAGATGTGAGGAAGTACTACTTCACTAAAAGAGTGGCAGACAGCTAGAACAGATTATCTGCAAAAGTGGTGGAGATGGGGGGGCGCTATCGAGTGCACTTGCTATGGGTTGTCTCATCTCTGAAGACTATGGACCTAGATTACTAAACTGCTCTCAATATTTATAAGTTTTGGACTTTTGAGTTGCAGCAAGGACTTATTCCTATCCAGATGCCCCCTTAATGAAATTTTGAGGGAAAGCGGGGACGTGATAGAAACATTCAAATACCTCACAGGTATTAATAAGGTACAAGAAGGTAGCATTTTACATAGAACAAGATGCTTGATGACAAGGGGTCACATTATGAAGCTAGAGGGGGAGGAGACTCAGATGAGATGTGAGGAAATACTTCTTCATGGAAAGGGTGGTGGAAGCCTGGAACAGCTTCTCAGCGGAGGTGGTAGGTGCTAAAATGATAACAGGATTCAAGCATAAATGGATAGACACAAGGGGACCTTAGAAATAAGGCAAGAAGGGGAAAGACCGGAGATCAAGTAGGGTCTGTGGTGGCACAGTAGGTAGGGAAAATAGGACAGACTAGGTGGACCAAGAGTCCTTCTCTGCCGACAACTTCTATGTTTCTATGTTTCTGTCACATAGATCTCAGTGAGAGGAATTGAAAGAGCCCACTCACTCTAATGGGTCATTCAAATAGAGGAGACAAGTGAGGAACTAAAAGTCTGCAACCAGCAGAGCAGCAGGCCCTGACCGCGCCAGCTGAAACCTCGAAGTCAAGTGTGCCACCATGGAACTCTTTGGCATTATCTATGAAGGTGACTGATGGCAGGGTGGAGGAGATTCTTCTACACCTGAGTGACCTGGATTTAAAAATTGAATTGGTCACTAAAACTGTGTCTTCAGCACAGACACATGCAACAAGAGCTCTCTCCACTACGACCAAACTTGTGTGCAGGAAAACAGCCAGTTCCGCTACTGCTTGGAGGCCCTCAAGAATGCTTAAAGAGCTGTAAATCTCCATCTTGTTGGACTACTGGAAAGCAGTGATGGCTCTGATCTCACAGCTTTTTTGCAGACCTGGCTACCTGGAGCTTTAGGAGTGGATACTGGTACAGCAATGGCTGGCTCCCCCGCTGCTACGGGCATATCGGATCTCTCTACGAGCTGCCCCTATCCAATCCGATCTTCCCAGAACAGTCCTCATTATAGCTACTAGAATGACTACCAGAGACTTATTCCTAAAAGCTGCTAGAGATTTGCAAAGCTTTAATTTCAATGGCAAAACCTTACATTTACTTCCTGATCTGTTATTTGCCAGTCAGTCTCAGCAAAAGAAATTTGATGCAGTCAGGACACATCTTCATAGTCTTGGGATTGTGCATTCTCTCCTGATGCCTGCCTGCCTCCGCATTCATCATGGAGGTCATGTCTGTCAGTATATTGATCCTCAGGAAGCCAATAAGAAGGTAGAGGGTCTTGAGAAAGAATTTTCAGCAGCCCGACTCCCGGGAGACGATGACTCAGAAGGGGAAACTTGAGAAGGGACACACTACAGTAACTTTTCTTATTTCTTATCATACCTCATCTTTCTTTACAGGGGCTACATAACAGCTCTGGCTTACATGACAGTACTGGCGGATGCTCGTGGGAGCCCTTCTAAGTTGTGCCTTGTTATTTTCTTAGCAGATACACTGTTTTTACAGAAGATGTGATTTTGAGAGGCTTGCCCTCACTTAGAGACTTTAATGCTGTTTTGAATCTTATTTTATGATGTTTACTGTTTCTGCCTATACTTTTCTTACTATTCTAGCTCTCTGATAATCACAATACCATATTATTGCATCATGTGGAAGTTCCTTATTATAATTGCTAGTACTGCCATGTTTTTGTTAGTTCTTGGCATATGTTTGCCCTCCGTTGAGTATTTTTTCTAAGTACAGTTGGTTTGCATAATGCAAGGTTCCCGCTGCTCTGCAGAGGGAGGTAGAGTGCTAACATTATTGAAGTTCACTCATATTCGGGTCAGGATCATATCAGCCTCCAGGGTTGAATATAACCTTTTCTTGGATTAACTTATTGTTATAAGATCGATCGCCTCACTATTGCGAGGTGCAGCTTGTTTGGGATATATTTAATAACTGTGTTGGATTACCCCCAAATACTCACGCCAGACTATTGAGGCTACCTTTATCCTTTCTTCCATGGGATGGATCTGCATGCTTAGTTTTGTATGCCTAGTAGGAGATATTAACTGTATGTTGTTGTTTTTTCTTTAAAACAATAAAATATAAATAAAAAAAGTGGTGGAGGCAAAAAGCACAGGGGTCTTCAAGTATACAAGGTATAGACATGGGGAATATTAGTAAATAGGCAGGGAGGGGGGAGTGTCTCTGGAGACAAGTAAAAATAGCCACTAAGGAAGTCCTGGAAATGAGGCAGTCATTACTTACTAGCGAGAGGGTCCTGAAAGGGTTAGCCCTTAAAGAGCTTTGTGATATGATTCAGGCAGGCAACTCTTTTGGAAGTTGCCTGCCTGATTAGCTAAATAAACATGTGCTGCAATTTTTTTTCTGGAAAAATACATAAATTTTAACTTACAATGCCCGGCTCGTACCTTCCATGTACAAGCTGAGTTGCTGTCTCAGCAGCCCCACCACAAAAATTAGCCTTTTGATGACATTAGGTATGGACTGGGGCTGCAGGTGCTCTATATAGCAAGCATTGGTTGAGATAGGATCAGGGAGGGGTTTGTCTAATAGTACTGTTATCTTTGTTGATAGTTAGACATGTATGGGGGTGATCTATCATTTCCCCATACATGTATAACCACCAGCAAAGATAACGTTAATACATTTAGACAGCCCCCTTCCCTGATCCTATCCCCCATACAGTTACTTACTATATAGAGCACTTGCAGCCCCAGTCCATACCTAACATCATCAAAAGGCTGATTTTTGGGGTGGGGCTGCAGTGCTGAGATGGCTGCTTGGCTCATACACGGAAGGTACGGGCCAGGCATTGTAAGTTAAAATGTAAGTATTTTTTCTGGAAAAAAAATTGCAGCACAAGTTTATTTAGCTAATTAGGCAGGCAACTTCTGAATGAGTTGCCTGCCTGAATCATGTCACCAGCTCTTTAAGATAGATAAAGCCCCAGGACCAGATGGGTTGTATCCAAGGATACTTAGGGAATTAGCCATAGAGCTGGCTGAACCACTGGCTGGGCTATTGAACAACTCACTTAGGTCTGGGGAAGTGTCAAGGGATTGGAAGATGGCAGGCATTGTACAATTTCATAAGGGGGGAGGGCGATAGGGAACAACCAGGGAACTACAGAGCTGTCAGTCTCACCTCCTTCATGAGGAAGCTGATGGAATCACTTATCAAAGAAGGCCCCATAGAGTACCTGGAGAGTAACAGCCTCTAGGATAGTAAACAACATGGTTTCATGGCAGGAAGGTCTTGTCAGACTAACCTGATAGTTTTCTTTGACTGGGTGACCAGGGAGGTAGACAAGGGCCACCCTGTGGATTTGCTGTACTTTGACTTCAGCGAAGCTTTTGACTGGGTACTGCACAAAAGGTTGCTCAAAAGATGAAAGACTTGGTAGCAGTTGAAACCATAGTGAACTGAGTGGGTAGTTAGCTAGAAGGGAGACAGCAGAGGGTGGTGGTCAATGGGGTTAAATCAGAGGAGAGGGAGGTTACCAGCAGGGTTCCATAGGGATCTGTCCTGGGTCCTGTCCTCTTCAGCATGTTCATTAGCGACATTGGTTAGGGAATTGAGGGCAGGCTGGGTCTCTTTGCAGATAACACAAAACTATGTGGGAGGATGGATATTGATGAGGGAATAAGGGATATGCAGAGAGACCTGCAGAAACTAGAAGTATGGTTCAAGCCAAGGTCTGGCAGTTAAAATTCAACACCATAAAGTACAAATTAATGCACCTAGAGAAAAAGAACCCCATGACAGAGTACTAGATGAGTGGGGTAAGACTCTGCAGCACAGAAGAGGACCAGGATATTGGAGTTATCAGTAACTCCCTGAAGCAAATAAGCCAATGCAACAAGGCCTATAGCAAGGTTAACAGGATGCTGGGCTGTATCAGTAGAGGTACTGATAGCAGAAGAAGAGGTAATACTTCCCCTATACAGGACCCTGGTGAGGCCTAACCTGGACCACTGCATCCAATTCAGGAGCCCTCACCTCAGAAAGAACAAAGATAGGTTGGAGACAATGCAGCGCAGAGTAGCAAAAATGATTCAGGACCAACAGGGCAGATGCTATGAGGAGCACCTCAAGTTACTAAACATGTACTCACTGAAAACCAGAAGGGAGAGAGGAGATATGATAGAGACCATGGGCATAGGAAGACATACTCCATGTACTACATAGAGTGCGATTTTTTTTGGGGGGGGGGCAACAAGAGGGCACTGCACTGCTGCCATTGTTCCATGAATCCCTATTTATTAATAACTTGCCTACTTTCTGCAAAGGCCCTGAAATCATCCTCTGTGCAGATGACATTGTTATCTATAGATCAGTGGAGGATCCGGATGAACTCAACAGAATGCTATCCAAAGATCTAAAATCCCTGGAAGTTTGGTTGTCCACAAATCAACTTCTATTGAACTGCAAAAAAACCAAAGGGATGCTGTTTGGGCCCAAAAATATTGCACCCAACAGATCAGACACACTCAACCTCTCCCTCTCGGCTGGGGAAAAGTTGGTGGTAGTAGATTCGCTAACATACCTAGGTCTCACCATTGACTGGGAACTCAACTTCAAGGCCCACATAGATCACCTATCCAAAACACTGAACCAAAGGATAGGTCTCCTGTACCGACTCAGCCCCTACCTTACCCTGGGGACACGAGCTAAGATTACCCATGGTACCTTGCTACCCAAACTACGTACGGCTCCCCTGTACTTCTCTCTGCTATAAGTACTGAGATAAATAAACTTAAGACACTGTACCACTGGATCGGGAAATTTGCTGTAGGGGCACCCCAAAGAGAACACCATTGCCAGATCCTGCAAGCCCTAAAATGGCCCTCCCTGGAAGGTAGACTACACTACTCCTCTCTATGCCTAGCCTATAAACTCAGATTGACCTCTGCTCCACCTAGCCTGGCTGAGTTACTTCAACCTAAAACTAATAACAGGACTCTAAGGTCATCAAACAGACAGCTTCTCAAGGTTCCCCGGACACAGTCCTTCCAAGGGTCCAGGACCTTCTCAACCCTCCCATATGGAACTCACTTTCACCCAAACTCCAGGAATGTGAATCCCTCAGGGGGTTTAAAAAGGGACTTAAAACGCATTTGCAGGGATTAAACCAATGCACTTGTAATCGCTGAACTTCACACTTCATTCCTGTTGCTTGTCTGATGTTTGATTTTGATTGCTGATCTCACCTAATGTGTATGACAAAGAACTGATAATAGTCCCCTGTATTACTCTGTATGCCTAATGACTGTCTCCTTGTATGAAGTATAATTAACTGTATGTTGTTGAATTTAATGTAACAGTATATCCTGTTGTACCATTGTTGTAATTAACCCCGGGTCGCCCCTGAAAAAGGGACTATTATTGGTCTCAGCGGGCCTACCCGGTTACCAAAATTTAAATAAATACATGAAATCCAACACATAACCAGCTGATCCTTTCTGTAATTTCATTCTTGGGACTAAAAACTAGAAGGGATGTCCATTGAAACTGTCTCTGCATCTCAGAGACCATGTAACATTACAGGTTCTGGGTAATATGTGGGTGTCGGACAGAGCAATGCATGCCAACTGTAATCACCACTGCATGAAAGGAGGCAGTATGGCTCAGTGGTTTAAGGCTCTGAGCTGCAAATCTAGAGACCTGGGTTTGAATCCCACAGCCCCCACTTGCATACTGTGTGACCCTGAGCAAGTCACTTAACTTCCTCATGCTCCCAGGTTGCACCTGCAAACAAGCTTTCAGCTTAGTGTGTCTCACCTGGTAAAATAATTGGTTAAAAAAAAAAAAATTGGGCAACAAATCTGTACCATGGTGCACAAAATGTTCATTCATTGTGCCATATGGGGCAACCTACCCTGATATATCCTCCTATCTAAGCCTGAGGCAACTCAGTCTCACTCTTACTTCCCTTTGACAAAGCCGCTCTGGCTGCATTATAATTATGTAAATATTGTTTGGTGTGATCCATTATTATTATGCGTATGTGTTGTACTTGATGATCTAACTGTTAACTACCCTACCTGGAATCTGCTCAATTCGATATGTTACCCTGTACTGCAATTGTGTTCCAAACTACTTGCCTGCTAATCTTACACAGTTTGTACTACCTATCTTTGTATACTGATGTGGAACTTTTGTAAAAGAGCCACTGACTCAAAGGTGTTAATCCGAAAACTAATAAATAAATAAAATAAATAAATAAAACAAACATGACCCTGGTGTACACTTTTTTATTGTCTGGCTACACCCCTGATAGAGACCTTCATGTTCCTTAAAAGAGTTAACAAGGTAAACTGTGGAAAGTTATTTAGCCTGAATACAGATTTGAGGTCATGTGGCTACGAATAGAAATTTAACAGGAAAGAGGTTTAGGAGGGACGTGAGAAAATATTTCTTTAAAGAAAGTATGGTGGAACCTTGGAAAAATCTGTCAGCCGAGGTGATGGGTGTGAACACAGTCAGGGGACTCAAGCAGGCCTGGGACGGAATGAAGGGAATAGTGGTTGCCCAGGTCAACAGAACCAGGGAGGAGAATGGGGAGAGGATAGAAACATAGATTTTGACGGCAGATAAGGATCGCTTGGCCCACCCAGTCTGCCCATTTCCCTACCTACTGGATAAGCTGCAGATCCTAGTTAACCAGCAGCCTACTTCTTCCTACCCCCAACCCCTAGAATTGCCTTATGACTGTCCCATGCATGCTTGAATTCCACCACTGTTTTTGACTCCACAACCTCCTCCAGAAGGCCAGTCCATGCATCCATAACCCTCTCTGTGAAAAAATACTTCCTTAAATTACCTCTGAGCCGCCCCCCTTCTATCTTCAAATTGTGCCCCCTTGTTCTTGCACACCTCTTTTTTTGAAAGATGCTACCCTCTTGGACTTTGTTGATTCCCTTGAGATACTTGAAAGTTTCTATCATGTCCCCCCTCTCTCTCCTTTCCTCGAGGCTATACATATTCAGCTCCTTTAGTCTCTCTTCATATGTCTTCCGGTGCAGACCCTGCACCATTTTAGTTGCCCTCTTCTGGACAGCCTCCATCCTGTCTATGTCCTTGTGGAGATTGGGTCTCCAGAACTGCACACAGTACTCCAAATGGGGTCTCACCAACTGTCTGTACAGAGGGTTAATAACTTCCTGATTTCTGCTGGTGATGCCTCTCCCTATGCATCCCAGTATCTCCCCAGCCCTCCTTGCTGCCCTCTCACATTGCTTGCCCACCTTTAGGTCATCTGATATGACTACCCCCAGGTCCCTTTCCATTTTTGTTGTTGTTAGTATCTCACCCCCCATTGTGTACTCTTCCCCTGGGTTTTTGTTTACCAGGTGCATTACCTTGCACTTCTTAGCATTGAATCTAAGCTGCCATACATTTGACCATTCCTCTAACCTTGCCAAGTCCCTTCTCATCCTTTCCACCCCACCTTGTGCATCAACTCTGTTGCAGATCTTGTGTCATCTGCAAAGAGACATACTTTTCTTCCAGTCCCTCTGCAATATCAGCTATAAAGACATTGAAGAGGACCGTCCCTAATATCTGAACATGCGGTACCCTACTAGTAACCCCTCTTCTTCAGAGTGGACTCCATTTACTATTACTCTCTGTGTCCTATTCTCCAGCCAATTTTTACCCAGGCTGTCATCTTGGGACCCACTCCCAGGCTGGCTAACTTGTATATTAATCTTGTGTGGGACTGTGTCAAATGCCTTGCTAAAGTCTAGGTAGGCTATGTCCACAGCCCCTCCCTGATCTACTACTTTGGTCACCCAGTCAAAGAAATCTATCAGATTTGTCTGGCATGACCTTCCAGCTGTGAATCCATGCTGTGGGTCCTGGGCCCCTCTGGCCTCTAGATACTCAACAATTCTTTCCTGCAAGTGATTCCATCATTTTCCCTACCACTGAGGTTAAACTAACAGGGCTGTAGTTTTCTGCTTCTGCCTTGCTCCACTTTTGTGAAGGGAATCACATCTGCCCTTCTCCAGTCCTCGGGTACCACCCCATCCTCCCATGATTTGTTAAAGAGGGTAGTCAGTGGTGTCACTAGTTCTACCTTAGTTCTTTAGAATTCTGGGATGAATCCTATCAGGCCCCATTGCTTTGTCCACCTTCAGTTTTAAGAGTTCTTTCAGAACCCTTTCTTCTGTAAATGGGCTGGTATCAACTTCTGTATCCAGAGTGTTTCTACTGTTTGTTTAGGTACCTCCCCACTTCCTTTGTAAATACTGAGCAAAAATATTTGTTTAGTATCTCTGCCTTTCACAGTCACCTCTGCCCACCTCCCTCCTCTTTATGAAGCCTCACTAGCCCTCCCTTGGTCTTCCTTCGCTCCTGATGTACCTATAAAGGTTTTATCCCTTCTTAACAGAGTTGGCTATCTTTTCTCGGTTTGGGTCTTTGCTGTTCTGACTGCCTTCCAGCTTCCTTTGCTTTAACTGATACAGTTCCCTGTCCTGCTCCTTCTGTGATTCCTTGTACTTCCTGAATGCTTTTTCTCTTGAACCTTCACTGCCACTTCCTTTGAGAACCATAGTGGTTTCTTACATCGTTCGTTTGTTAATTTGCTTCACACAAAGGCTTGTTACCTCTGTGATGGCAGTTTTATTATTCCCATTGTTCTTCCACCCTCCTTCCTGCCCATTTTGCTAGTGCATTCCTTAGGCACTCCCATTTGGCAAAGTCAGCCCTCCTAAAGTCCAGTACTTTTGCCTTTGTATGGCTTGACTCTATTGCTGTGTTTATTGTGAACCATACTGTTCGAGTGGTCGCTAGTTCCCAGATGGCTACCCACTTCTACATCTGTGATCCTCTCTTCATCTCCATTTGAGAGAACCAGGTCTAAGATTGCTCCTCGAGTGGGCTCCAATACTAGTTGTCTAAGACATGCCCCTTGTAGGGCATCTAGAATAACCCCACTCTTTGAAGTGGCTGCTGCAACTGCATTCCAGTTAACATCTGGCATATTCAAATCACCCATCAGCAATATCTCCCCTTTTTCTGCCATTCTAAGTATTCTTTCTATCATTTCCTTGTCCATTTCCTCCCCCTGAGAAGGAGGTCTGTATACAACCCCTGTGCAGATTGTGGTGCCATTGCCGGTCTCCAAATTTCCCCATAGTGCTTCTCCTCCTCCCTGTTTTCCCTTTGTTCTGTTGCCTTGATTCCTTCCCTTATGTAAAGAGCTACTCCTCCTCCTCTTTTACCCTCCCTGTCCCTCCTGTAGATAGTGTATCCTGGTATGTTTATGTCCCAGTCATGGTTTTGTGTGTACCATGTTTCTGTGACTGCCATGATATCTAGATGTTCCTCCTCCATCAAGACCACTAATTCAGGAAGCTTGTTACTCAGACTACGGGCATTGGTACTCATTGCTCTCCATTTTTTGATGGCTTTACCTTCTTTTGCAGCATCCCCCACTGACCTGTCTACCTCGGTCTTTTCTAATTTAGTACCCTGTTTTGTAAGGAGAGGCTGGGATTTTCCTGCTGCTTATCAGTGCCTCCCTTGACTAGTTTAAAAGCTTGCCAATGAAGCATTTAAACCGATTGCTCAAAAGACTTGTTCCTTCCTGGACAGATGCAGACCATCCTGCCAGTATAGGCTGGTGTCCCTCCAGGTGGAACCCCAGTCCCAATGAAGCCAAACCCCTGTGCTCCACACCATTTTTCAACCATTCATTAAACTGCATGGTGCACGTCCTCACTCATGCCATTGACAGGCAGCACCTCAGAGAAGGATATTGTGTGTGCTACTTGTCTTAGACCCTCCCCTTCTCCAAAAGTCCTTCTGCACTACTCTAATCTCATGATTAGCCAAGTCATTTGTCCCTAGGTGGACAATGACGCCCAGCTCAAATTCCCTGCAGCTGTTCTTGTGATCCTGAGGATGCGCTTCCTGTCTCTCCAAGCCATGGCACCAGGCAGGCACCTTACTTCAGTTTTCCCTGCTCCCCCCAGTTCTATCCCCGTAATAATAATTGAGTCTCCCACCAGGAGCTGCTTCCTTTCCTTGTTGTGTCCTCTGCCTCCTTCCTGTGGGCCTCCCTTGTGATAGTTGTCCTCGGCCTCCATAATCTCCTCTGCAGGTGCATCCATAGGGGAGCCATGCTCCCCCAAAATGGTGTATGGATTGTGGTGTGGAACAACTGACTGGGTGTGCCTCTGTTCCACCATCCTCACCCTCCCTGAGCCCACTGTGGTCCAACTGCTGTGCTTTCTTCGCAACCTCTGAGGTAGTGGTGGTGGCTCTGGTGCTCCCTGGATGGGGAGGGTTAGTACCCTGGAGGAATAATAGGTTCCAGGGAAGGTTCCAGGGATTATGAGGAACATGGACAGACTGGATGGACCTCTGGTCTTTTTCTGCCATCATTGTCTATGTTTCTATGTTTGTATACAGAACTCATGTTGTGGTTTGTATACTGAACCCGTTGTAGTTTGTATACCGAACTCATGTCATGGTTTGTATACTGAACCCATTCAAGTTTATTGCAGGATGAAAAACTCCATCGAACAGGCTCATTCACTAGGAGGTCCTGTATACATTTAAGAGAGACTCTGTATATTTGGACAGACAAGGGGAAAAAGGGGTACATAAGAAGGGAAATGGGTACATAAACAAAAAGTGTCATATAGCATGTTACAAACGCATTAAGCCACTCCAAAGGTGGCATCTGATGGTGGATTAATGCATGGTTGCGGCCTCGGGTGTACAACGGCCCAACCATGCATTAATCCCATTAGATGCCACCTTTGGAGTGGTTTAATGCGTTTGTAACATGCTATATGGCACTATAGGGGTGTAATGTTGCTGTGTGAACTTTTCTGGAAAACATAACACAGGTAGGCTGTATCTTTGTGTTCAGTTTTTACTGCACTTTCCAGCAATGTAACAGATGTGCATTTACATACTGATGCATGCAAAACATTATGTCACTGAACAGAAGCACAACGGTGCTTTTAACACTTTGAGTATTTATTTACAAATGTACGTGGGTATTCGTTTCATACCATGCGTTGGAGGTCTAGAGCTCCGTGATTCCGGCACTGCTCTCTAACATGCTACTCATTTGCATAGTGCGCTGCTTCCCTGTCTTTCCAGCTCTGATACCAGTCACATGTCTTGTGCGCTGCCTGTTACTCAGTGTTTGCAGTACTTGTGCTGATCAAAGACGAACGCTCCTCTTAGAGTTCGTAGTTAGCTGTCGGTGCTGCTGGTTTTGTGCTCTGTGGATATTGCTGGTACTTCACTTTGGGGACGGCATTACTGGTGGATTAATGCCGTCTCCAAAGTATACCAGCTGATGTCTTTCAGCCAATCCATTATCCTCCTTTCAGCTTCCTTAACGTTGGCATGTTGCAAGTAAGCAGTAATAACCAACAGGGTGGGCGGTATTGGGACATACCAGACCACCCAGGGGCCTTATAGCCCCTGGAAGGTCCGGTATAGACCATACCACCCACCCTGGAGGGTATTATTGTGCTTAGAAAATGGGCCACTGTATTTTGAAAATAATTTTCATGTTAAAAAGTTTAATATCTAAGAGTTTTATTTATTTTGTGAAGAAAATAGTTCCTCCGCCTGCTGGTTTTTATTTTTTTTTGGATACAGGGAGTTTTGTCTCACATCAGCTTCTGTACTGTCTGTTGTGGTTAGTTGTCATGGTTAATGCCCCCCCTCCCCCAACACACGATGCAAGGCTAGCAAATCTTAAAATGATCTCCAACCAGCAGAACCGAGTCTTTTTCACTGATTTATTTTATTTTCATTTTCCATTTTAAACAGCCTGCAGGTTGATAGTGAGCGGGCAGCTAAGTGGAGAAGGGGCACAAGAGCAGAAAAAGTCTATGCCAGACTTGTGAGTCCAAAAGGGATTGGCTTCACAAAAATGTTTAATTGCTCAATGGGAACGGGTAGTAACTTTGGTTGGTCAGTCGGCTGCAGCTCAGTGTCAGGAGGTGCCATGCTGTGTAGATCAGTCATCAGCATCGCAGATGGGACA
This sequence comes from Neoceratodus forsteri, assembly GCA_016271365.2. NCBI lineage: Eukaryota > Metazoa > Chordata > Ceratodontiformes > Ceratodontidae > Neoceratodus > Neoceratodus forsteri. The sequence goes on along the minus strand of CM057449.1, from coordinate 240,068,404 downwards.
GTTGGAAGAGGAAGGTACTGTTAAAAGAAACCATAAAACAAGTTTGCTAGGGAATGAGTCACTGGTGTGTGTGTGTGTCCGGAGCTGAATTTTCCTTTCTGCTCTCATCTCAGGAGGGAGGTATTATGGTAAGGAAAGGAGAGTGATTTCATGTCAGGGCAATTTGTGCTAGCCCTACAAATCACAGGCAGGTTAGTGAGTGGGCTGCCAGCTGAAGGAGGGGTGAGCGAAAGCACGAGTGTTCAGTTCTCTGAGAGTACCGCTACGAACAATCAAGTGGCATGGGACAAGACGGTTTAAAATTTTAAATGTGGGCTATAACAGGGATAGTGTGTACCAGATGCTGTGTGTGTGTGTAGTAACAGAAATCAGAAATTGGGAGAATGGCTAGAGGACTGAGATTGGGTCTCAGCTCTCGCTAAGCGAGACAAAAAAAATGGTGGATGTTTCTCATTAAAATGAAGGGGTTTAGCCAATTAGGGAGCAGGGTGGGTATCAGGACTCTTGTGATAGGGCAGGCTGGGTTAGTACTTTTAATAGCCGGGCATCTGTTGTCTGATAGATGCTCAGCTAGAGAAGTCCCTCAGCCAATCAGGAGCTTGAAATAGTTTTACCCATTTTCTAAGCTCCTTTAGTCTCTCTTCGTATGTCTTCTGGTGCAGACCCCTCACAATTTTGGTTGCCCTCCTCTGGACAACCTCCATCCTGTCTATGTCTTTGCAGAGATGGGGTCTCCAGAACTGCACAGAATACACCAGATGGGGTCTCACCAACTGTCTGTACAGAGGGATAACAACTTCCTTTTTTTTTACCGGTGATGCCTCTCCCTATGTATCCAAGTATCCCCCCAGCCCTCCTTACTGCCTTCTCACATTGCTAGCCCACCTTTAGGTCATCTGATATA